>JAQSUU010000804.1:11250000-12500000 GCA_038087645.1 Saccharum hybrid cultivar R570
TGAAAGGAATGTCGCCGAGGCACTTTGGGCAACAATCATAGACATTCCTGATAAGTCCAAGGACAACGTTAAGGCTAGAGTGGACCTGGCAACATTATGCGATAGACCAAAGCAAGAGATGCAACCTCCTAGAGGCGGCAAGACATGGAGAAGGCCTAAGGTTGGGAGGAGGCAAGAAGCATAGGCGGTACTGGCTTGGCGACGACGCAATCGACACGGCCGCTACTCCCACTCTCTCCCAGATCCGAGCAAGGAGCATGAGCGCAAGCCCGGCCATACGCCCACGGTCGGACACTGCACAACATCGGGTCGACGCACTACAGGTTATTCCTGTTTTATTCGTCATTCATTGATTTTTACATACCTTAGCTTTGCATTATTGTAACATTAGGGTGAAATATTGTAGGCCTAGCTGCAAGAAGAGAGGAGGATACGGGAGGAGATGTAGGCGACGATGCAGGCCAATCGGCAGAGGATGGAGGCTACGGCAGTCGAGCGGGTGGCCGAGCAGCGGAGGATGGCGGAGATTCTTCAGTACATGCAAAGTCTTGGCGCCGCTATGGGTGTAGCTCCACCACCTACGCTATTCGCTCCACCTCCACCTCCTCATGCAACTACTCCTGTGAGTATGAATGTTTTAGTTTGTATGTTCATGCTTACGGTCAAACCACAACACTACTTGGAACCTAGTGCAACATTGATGGTATATATTTATCTTATCTCACACATGCAACTACTCATGTAACATTGATGGTATATATTTATCTTGTCTCTCACACATGCAATCTCTTCTCCTTTGTGCAGAATCAATCAGCGGCATCGAATAGCGTGCCTCATCACCTCGGAGGGTCGCTGGGATTGTATGTTGGGCCTCATCAACCTGGACAGTCGCCATGATTTACTTATGGTTGGTTCTTATGCACTTGTGGTTTATTTTGGACAACTGTGATGCACTTATGGTTGGACTTGTGGTTGGATTTGTGATGGACTTGTGAGATATGTGATATATATTGTGATATATATGAGATGTTTGTGAAATGTGATATATATATATATATATATATATATATATATATATATATATATATATATATATATATATATATATATATATATATATATATATATATATATATATATGATGTTTGTTTAGATGGAATATAAAAAACCAATAAAAAAGGTTGTTTTTGGTCACTTTGCCGAGTGTCATGACCAAAACTGGGCACCTAGGAACAGGGGACATGACACTCAGCAAAGTTCATGGCTTTGCCGAGTGTCAAAGCCCTGACACTCAGCAAAGCGGGAATGTTTGCCAAGTGCCAAGCCCATGGCACTCGGCAAAGTGAGCGAGTTTGCCGAGTGCAAGCCCATGGCACTCGGCAAACCTGCCGTTACTACCTCCGTCGCCGTCACGGCGACTTTTCTTTGTCGAGTGTCAAAGCGGCACTCGGCAAAATCTTTGCCGAGTGCCCGATAAATGACACTCGGCAAAGCGCCCTTTGCCGATAATTTTTTTGTCGAGTGCGCTTTGCCGAGTGTGGCACTCGGTAAAGCCTTTGCCGAGTGTAAACTAGTCTTTGCCGAGTGCCCCTGGCACTAGGCAAATCAGCCGTTTCTAGTAGTGTCTGCAGGGGGTTCAGCATTTTTTCCTTCTCTTGCATCACCCACAACTGCTATACTCGTGTTGACACCAATAGTTACCACAATGGTTGTCCACAGGAAGACCAGGATCACGTGAACCGTCATCTAGCATGTGCCTGCTATGACCAGATTATAATACCTAGGGACAAAAACGCTGGTGAAGTAAGCGTCACCATGGATTGTGGCGGCAACTTTGGAGACGATAGGGAGGAACAAAGTGGAGGCTAGCGCCAAGAATAAGCGGAGGTATGGGTGGTAACGATGGCGCAGGGCGAAGGCGCCTATGCCCACCATGATGCACATCAATACCATGTTGATCAGCATGAGAGAGTTGGATCCATAGAGCTTGTTGTTCATTTCATCAGCGAAGTTAGGCACTATTCCAGGAGGGCAGCATCGGACTGGGATGAAATGAGTATAGTCATCAGATCTCTATACGAAAATGCATGCTTTTGGTACCTAGATGTTGGTACTTACTCTCCAATCCAAATTACGTTATTAGACTACTATTGTAGGTGTGATCCATTCATTAATTAATTAGGTTTGTCCTAGTCAAACTTATCTCACCTTAATTATATGACAAAGTTAATTCATACGAAAAAAATGCACCCATATCTGCAATATTCAAATTAAGTACTCTCATTAATTAAATTCACCATTACATAATCAAGGTATATATTGATCTGTATCTATATTTGGTACTATTGTTTATATGTTGTAGTTTTATTTTGTTGCATAAACGTGATCAAAACTAGAAAACCTGACTTAAAGACAAAACTAAAAAAATTATCTAGGTAGGTTTTGAATGGAGAGCGGAGAACATACATACAAACATTAATAATAATAACTGCTCAGGAAACATCGATCTACAAGTACACAGTGCAAGGGGGTCCAACATGCACTACGCGGGCTTCCGCAGTATCATAAGTTTCTTGATTTCATATCATAAGTGCTCCTATATATAGGAAATTAAAATAGGTGATCCAGCCTGTATTGACTTTTGAGAGGTAAAAACCTCTAGCTGATCCAGACATTCCATATATATCTTACAACACCTTTTATTTAGAAACAATAGGGCTTCTTTTCCCCCTTTATCTAAGAAGCATATACATTAATTATTAACTTTGTAATGAATAATGCATTGTCATAATCATTTTATTTGAATCTTATAATTACATATCATCATAACAAAAAAAGAAACAGAGATAAAATTAACCAAGGTGTCGACAATATATACATAAGTTTTTTAACAGACGAGACGATAGATTAAGTAATGGGTTTAGAAAGTGAAAAAAAAGGGAAAGAAAATTGGAAATGTGCGTTGGTTAATAATTATACCTTGAACAGCCGGTGTCGGGGTCGAACTCCTGCAGCATCTTCTGATGACGCCTGGAATAGTGATGTCAACCGAGATCGATGAATGAAGTTCAAATTTGCTTCGCATGTATGCACGCTGAGGCTTTAATTGCGCATATATAGAGGCACGGTGCCGATGAGACAGCTCGCCAATTCGTTTACCACAAGTGGTGTAGGAGTACTACTCTTGATTGACTTGACTTGATGAGAGGACTAATTAAGCACGTCCAACTTGTTTGTCGTCGCGGGCGGTGCAGCGTGCTGCGTGCATGCATCAATAATGTCGTCAAGCACAGTGCCTGTTGGGGGCCATGTCCCACCGTGTGGAAATGCGTTGCCTTCATCTGCTGCTTGGAGCGTCACAGGTTCAAGCTACCGAGGTCCAACGGCATGGCGGCCAAGATGAAGCAGTGCTCACTTCTGCCAAGGCGTTTAATTGGCTTGCCAAACAAAAGATCCATCGAGGTGTCGGGTCGGGAGTCGGGACAGGTGAAGAAGGCCATCTTCTTCGAAGTACTCAGAAGACGACTAGTAGTAGCAGCTCCCGGCAGCGACGACCAGGTATATATGGGTTTGATTGGCTATCTATATTATAGGCTTAGCTTGCATTTAATCTTATATAGTATATAGCACAACCTAAGCCGCCGGCATAAACATATGCTTGTCTTCGTGTTTGGTTGTCCGGCATATATAGGCTAGCCACACGTCTAGTAAAATTTTGTTTGTTTGTTTGTTTGTTTACATTTTATTGCATATGGTCGTCACCTTATATGTTCTACTAGAGATGTCGTGTTTCTAGTAAAGCTAGAGAATGTGAAAATATTTTATTTCTATGTGTCCATTGGCTTATGCAAATCTATATTGTCTGGTACAGAAAAATTTGTCGTACTACCCTATGCTCTACATAAGGGCCTCTGCAGGCAAATAAACATTAGCAAATTGCGTTGCACAAGTTTAAATACAGACTAATATAGACAACCAATTAGACCCTATATGTCATAAATATTCAATCCATACAGTACAGGCAAGCCTTGCCTGCCCCTCTTATGCACACACACATGTACAATTATTAAAAATAATGGTATCTTGTTCCATTCTACAGTATATTCGGCCGCCGTCACCTCCAACGACGGCAAGTGACGACGGTGGTGGCAAACCAGATGATGTCGCTTCAAGCATTCTCGCGTGGCACGTCGCCACCAGTATACTTGGCCTCATGTGCCATGACCAGCAGCAGCCTCCTCATGACGACAGGCTCACCGCCATTGCCCTGTCACGCTACTGTGCGTACCTGGTGGCCGAACGTCCTGAGCCCCTCCCCGCCGACGACGAATGGTGCAAGAAGCTCTACAAGAACGCCAAGAAGGAAGTCGGCCGTGTCCTCCGCGGCAAGAAGGACTTGGTGATCGGTTCACTGAAAGGGATCGAGAGCTCCAACAACAGCAGCACCGTGCACGTGCTCATAGACGGAGCGAAGCATGCAGAAAAGCTGCTCAAAGAGAAGGATTTCAACAAAGAGAAGGATTTCAACACGAGGTGGAAGGAGCTATCGCGCTTCTGGTCGGAGATGATCTTGTACGTCGCGCTGTCGGAGAGCTTGGATGCGCACGCGGAGGCCATCGCCCGAGGCGGCGAGCTGATAACGCTCCTGTGGGCGTTGCTCGCACAGGCCGAGGCGTTGCTCGCATAGGCCGGGATTGTGGATAGGCTCCAACTGCCCACCGATACTACTGCTGGTGCCTCCGCCAGTGACCATCCCTAGCTAGCTCTGTTATGTTGGTGTATCTCTCCACCTGCCCCGCGGTTTCCTTAATTTGCCATGTCCCTGTTGGATTGTGTTGTCTTCAGTTTGTTCATTCTTGTGGACAATATGTTCTGATTTCAGTTCCCTCAAAAAAAAAACAATATGTTTTGATTTGTATGTGGTGTATTCTTTTGACATTTCTTTGTGGCCGTGGAAACTACTAAGCAATAACATCTCACATACAGTCGTGGTTTGTGGCACGATCTTATATATTCACATGTACTCGATCTGCTCCAAATTTATAATAATTCACTTTACTTTTGTGCATTATACAAATATATTTCATGAAGAATCCGACGAAGACATAACCCTTATCAAAAGTTGACCTGCTTCGGGTCGGTTGAGCCTCACCACTGCTCCGGCCACCGCGGGCGACCTCAGAAAATCCCCCCACAGTTCCGCAGCAGATGTTTCAACTGCCTCTCCCTCTCGCATCGTGTGGTGACTTGCCGGGTGCCTAGGCGGTGTCTGCGTTGCCGAGGCCTCCGCCACGTCGCAAGGGACTGTGGCTGGTCCAAGGCGATGACGGATGGCAGAGGCCGACCTCGCCACACATGCACCGACCGTCGACCATCCTCCCAGCCAATGCCCCCCGGCTATATGCCATCTAGGGGGGGCGTGATGAGGGCCATGCGGGGCGCCCTCGTCATGCGTCGTCGCCGGAGAAGACGTCGGTGCCGTGGTGGTACGCCGTCGGCGGAAATCGCCAAGGCATCCACCGCCGGTGACGCCTCTGCTTCTATTGTCCTGCGCTTCGTCCTCGGGCCTGACCCTCTAGCGGAAGCGCTTGGTGCGCACTCCGATCCCCTGGATCTACCCGTCTTGGTCGACCCGATGATGGATGAACTCGCCGCCGTGCTCGTCACCCAGTCAGCGGTCACACCGGCTCCGGGCTGCCGGTCTCCGGATGGCCAGACCTCGCTGTGGGACCCTTGTCGACGGCTCCTCAGTGCATGGCGGAGTCGCCTCCCTCGTCTCCCATGCAGGGCGCGCCGGCGTCCGCTGCGGCGCCTTCGGAGGAGTTCCCGCCTTCTCTTGTGGACGCACAGGTGAGTCAAGTTTCATCGGGGGGCCCTACAATAGCTCCTCAGCGTACGGTGGACCCTCCGGCGTTGTCTGTGTCGAGTGCGCCTTCGGCGCCTTTGGCGGGCACTACGACGCTGTCGGAGGACGAGTCGCCTTCCCCTTCTCCCGGGGAGGCAGCCCGGCGGCTGGCCAGGTTCACTGAGGAGGTCTGGGCGGCGAGGCCACCACCCCTCATCAGTTTCCCCCCCCCCAAGCAAAAGGCGGCGCCCGGGCGAACCCTGCCCAAGAGGAGCAGGCGGATTGCCGCTCAGCGAATGGATCACATCCCGGTGTCCAAACGCGGCGAAGTGCTCCTCATGAGGAAGATGGGGTTCCTGGAACCTTCTGCAGCACCCTCCTCTGCGGCTAAGCATTTGTACGAGTCCTTCTTCGAGGGCGACATTCCGGATGCAGACGCTGAGGCGCTCGACGCGATCTTCCCAGCTTGTAGGGGAGGTTCGGTGAACGAGTGTTCTAGGTTGATCCTATTGGATCCTAGGGTTGTTATTTTCAACATGTAGCTCTTCATGGATCCGGTTGGGCTGGGCACGGCCACTCCTGTAATTTTCGAACTTCTATCTACCTAATACAAAGATACGCACATTCGTGCGTATTCGCGAAAAAAGTAACGATGAACTCTTTATGATAAACAGATTCATTTTGCAAGGTCGTTATTACGAGTAGTTCCTAAAAGAATCAGACTAATGACTTATTATACAATGTTTTAATTGTCAATGTAAACGCGGCATAATGTCTTTTAAGGGCAGTCCCAAATTTCTATAGACACTACATATATAAACCATGGCCCCAATGGATAATTTCTACGGGACAAGTTTTTATCTAATCACATACATTCTCTCTCCATTCTTGTAGCAGAACCTCCTAAATTATATGGCCCACATGCATCTGTCATTATTCTGAAGACATCTGACGACTGTGCATATGTACCAGATAACCTAAGATGATCTATCGAGTGCCCCCAAGGGACCCCGATTCAACTACATTTGACAACTCATACCAGGATCAACAGAGTAACTACAACATTACAGCATTTGTTACAAAACTTTACATCAGAGTGCGGAAGAATAACAACAATAGATTTACAAATCATGATTAAGTTAACTTTTTACAAACTTAACTTAAATGGCGGAAGTCAAGTAGAACTACAGAAGACAACTTAGGCAGAGCACCTAAGTTAGGAGAGGTCAACCAGATCATATCAAACCCACCGACATGACCCCGGTTAACAGCACCAGTCAGTACCTGCAACAGGGGTTAACAAACCCTGAGTACTTGAGGGTACTCAACAAGACTTACCCGACTAAGGAAAAGACTCCAAGGACATGCTAGCTTTAGGGAATCCAGGTACGAGTATTCAAAAATCAAAATTATTTTGCAGAAAACCTTACTAAAGTAAGTCCTTGCTTTCAACATTTTATTTTTATCATTGATGGTTCATTAACCAATTCTAAGTGATCCTAATCTAGATCAAAGTAATTCTCATCAAGATTATTTTCTTATTCTTTCTTTCGATTTCAGTTCTTAACTACGATGTAGGTCAGGCGATCGAGTCTCCATAACCGAGGAGCAACGACGATTCGAACCGATTATACCTAGCTAGGGATCTCTAACCTCACAATATATGTAGACCCAAATCTTGCATATGCCAACCCTCATTTAGATCTCCCAAGACCAGAATGTGTCCATTGCCACCCGATAGCACAGTATCCCTCGAACCCGCACTACAAGAGGAACACCCCTCTAGCAACGCATATATGTGTTGATAAAAGCCCAAATAAGTGTTGTTATGATCTATACCAACGCATGTTATATGTGTTGCTAAAAGTGGCGTTGCAAGGTTCTATTGCAACACAGATATATGCGTTGGTAAGTGATGTATATAAGTGTTGCAAGCTAGCAACGGATGTGTCTATGTTTCACCAACGCATACATGTGTTGCTGTGAAAATATGTCATATGCTTTCAGGATTTGTTATTATAATTATATATATGCTGCAAACTAGTAATTCTTTTCCGCCAAATAGCTTGGCCAATTAAATGTACTCTATACAACAATCAGCCACAACTATAAACTACAGATCTCTAGACAAAACCAAATAACATTGAATATTTTTATTAGACAAATGATTCTGTACACAGAAGAGAATTGCACAAAGTGTTATTGTATATACAATGGTTGACTAATTACAAAGTTCACTGAAAAATAAAATACACACTATATCTAAAAAAATTAGTCTCTAAAGAAAAACATTGCTCTTCGTCCTTCAATCATCTGAAATGTTGTTCTCGTCCTTCAATCATCTGAAATGTTGTTCTTCGTCCTTCAATCATATGAACATCCCAAAATATTATGTACTTGTCCTCTATCAAAATATAGAGTGCTTTTGTAAGAACATATACATTTAGAAAATACATGCTATTTTTCCAATAAATGTATATATGTCACTGAAGGAAAATACAGAGTCAATGCGCATATATACCTGTTCCTACGCAGCTGTCAGAAAACTAAAGAATCCTTCATATCCTTCATCTACATCCCTGCCATAAAAGCAGTTGAACTGAATTAGCACTTAAGCCACCCAAAAATAAATTGAATCTCAGTGAGGTGCTCAAATTCATTACCGCCAAGTAATCTCGCTTTTCTAAATACAATAAAGCTTTCTGCCAGATCAGACACTCCAGGTTATTCAGATCTGAAAAAAAAAACAAAAGTGTTCCTTTGGGTATGTACACTATATATCAAGAGCATCAAAGAACTTTAGCATCGTACAATACTATTAGTTATGTCTTAGCATGGAGGAAGCATCGAGAAGTTGCGTTACATAAACCTTTTTATATGCAAATTACATGAGAATAAAATCCACCTGTATTTCTGTCATGTCTGTTGTATATCCAACTGACTAATCATCAAAGCTAAGTCAGAAAATAATTAGACGGACAAAAAATATAAAGCAAAATTTAGAAGCAAATAATTAGAATCAAACAATGCTAAAATTATAGACAGCAAACCGTATATACTTGGGATAGCCTTACCTTGCCCGACCAGACCTTAGTTTCTTAGTAATTATTTGTTCTTTGGTCTTTCATAGCTCATACCTATATCATAGATTCACATATTCACAGAACAAAATTCAGAAGATTTCCCTTTGCTTTCACAAGTTTGAGAAAATAAAAACTCACAGTAATCACACAGAAATATCAAAAATTCAATAAAAAATCACGTACAAAAAGAATATGGGAGAAGTAAAAAAAATATTGAATTTACATGACGACCTACCAAACCATCGGCCCCATCTCTACAGAGTACCACTGTCGCGGGCAGTGCTTCTCTAATCTGCTGCTCAAGCAAACGACACCAACTATGATTATACGAGGCTGCTGAAATAATTATTAGTTTACCACAATGCATGAACTGGGCAAGGTTTGAAACAGCGATTAGTGATTTGAGGAAGTACTCTGTGATGGGAAGATGATCGTACGGAGGGCAATATAATCAACCAGATCTTTCTGATCCAACCAGAAGGGGGCCACACAATGGATCTAGCATATAGGACACAAAGGTTTGAGGAGATCAGATCAGAACCTGTCTATTTGCAGATACGGTGGATGCGGAGTGGATTGCCCTGCGGATGGCCTCGGCAAGTTGTTGCCGCCGCATCTCCCAAACACGGCCTGCAGTGCCGATTGGGTCTGCTGCTGCTCGTATGTCCCGTGAGGCCGTGACGCTAGCCGCACTTGGCTGGCAGGCGGCGGTGGCTGTGTGCCCGGGCGGCTGCCACGGTTCCGCACGACTCGAACGGCGGCATCTGCAAAGGGAGGGGTGAACAAAGCTGTGACCTAACAAAGGATGGGAATAGGAATAAGAACTGGCGAACTGCCGTGGCGAGGAGCCGAGGACTATGGAAGACAGAATATAATGACCGCTTACTCGCAGGGCGGCGTGGGAAGTGGAGGAGGTTGGGAACACCTGCAACGTATTTTGGTACCGTTCCAAGACATATGTTGCAATAAGGGGGTTTGTGTTGTAGTGCCAGCCCAATTCTAGCCTCGAGGGTACACGCTACTCTCACCATCTCTCCACTCCTAGTGTGAGGTTGGATGTTCTAGAAATAGAATCACTAATATCTTGGGCTTACCCAAGGCATGAGGTGTAACACCCTCGGTGTTACCGCGTGTAGCAAGGCATCTAAGCAGGGCTTGAGCATCTTTTTCTTGTGTTTAGAATGTTGTTGTGGTGCTTAGAACCATCTTAGTAATCTAAGTTTAATTACTAAAAAATGTTTGGAGAAGTTGACGTAGCAACCGAATCGTATCAACTAGGGTGGAAACTAATTTTTTTTGGAACGAGAATGCTATATAACGTATGTGCGAACCCTACGTGAAACGGGAAGTGCCGAGAGGTTAGATGTTGTTGCAACGTGTGTGATCTAGCTTTGCTTTCGCTAACTAGATGTTCTAGAAACTCGAAGTGAACTCGCGTCGTAACCAGCCTTAGACGTAGTGTTCTTCCAAGTCGTTTGACAGCTTGGCAAGGCCGTGTTGGCAAGTCCGTTCCGTGAAATCTAGTTCGAAGGTGGCAGTTTGTTTTGGCTCAGAACGATAGCCTAGTGTACCCTCTTGGTGTTGGTGAAGATCGTTCGGTCTCTTGATCACTCGTTTTGGCGTGGCAAGGACTTTAAAATTCGTGCGTGTGCTGTGTCGCGGCTGGTTGGCCAGCCGAGCGCGGTCACCGCGCAGTCGCTGTGCGCGTCGCGCTGCGCTGCGCCGCGGGCCCGCGCGCTGCCGCGGTTGGAAGCCGGCCGAGGCCGTCGTGCCTTGGTGCTGTGGCCGTTGACGTCATGCGCGGATTGCTTTTCCCACCCGCTGTTTTGCCCCCCCTTCTCTCTCTGCGCGCGCGGTGGTGTGGGCCGTCCGCGCCGACCCCAGCGTCGCCGCTGGCCGGTCGGTGGCTGCGCAAGCACACCACGCTGCTTCCCCGCCTGCTCGCGCGCACCGCCGTGACCCCACTTCGGCCAGGATGGGACCGGAGCGCTGGCGCGTTTTGCCCCCCCTCTCTGTTCCCCCTGTCCACCTGGCCGTTGGGGCCGTTGCTGGCAAACCGGTTGGAAGAGGCCACCGTTACCCAATCAACCCCGCCCTAGAGTTCGCCACCGTGTGACCTCACCACGCGACCGCCCCTCGCTTCCAATTTGGCCCCACCGCGCTCCAATCGGAGATTTTCCGCTCCGACGTGCCTTTAAGGCCGCGCCCGACCGTGACCACCGTGGTGGTCCGAGTCGTTGATCCCTCACCAATTGAGCTTACCAGTAGCCTTGCTATGCCCTCGGCCTCACCCTGCACCCGCTCCCGAGCCCTGGTTTCCCTGAGTTTCGCTGACGAGCTCGCGCCGCCGCGGAGCGCCGCCTGACCCCCTGGGCGCACGTGGCCGGCCCGGCTCAGGTACCCTCCAACCTCCCTGTCACTGTGGTTTGGTCCGTAGTGAGCTGCCGAAGCTCACCCACCCCCTCGGCTGCTCTCGCAGAGCCCCTGTCCCCCGGAACGCCGGCGCCGCCCTCGCCGATCGGCCGCCATCGCGGGGAAGCCGCACCACCTCGTCTCTGGCCGCCGAATCGCTGCCCCGTGCCTCGCGTCTGCACCTAGGTGAGCGTCTCCCCCTTGGGTATGCGGTAGAGTCTTACCAGTGGCCGGCGAGACCGACCAGTGCCGGTCTACGCCGCGCCGGTGTGCGGGGGGGAGCGTCGGGGACCTCCCCTTTGGGAAGAAGGGTTTTTCTAGGGGTTTGTTTGAGTAAAGGCAGTCTGTGGGAATAGTCGCGAGAAGCGTAGCGGGATATCTGGATAGCTTGAGGGCGTTTCTGCAAAACATCCGGGGACGCGCGGGATCCCCCGCCTGGGCCGCGTCCGCGCGCGGGTCGCGCGTCGTGGGCCGCCTCTTGTGGGCCGAGCCGTGGGAGCAGGTTTTTCCTTTTCTAGAATTTCGATGTTGGTTTCTAATTTAATTTCGGAGCTAAACATTGGTGAATTATAGCATCTTGTTAGAGGTCCAAAAATCATGAAACCACTTTTGTTGAGTTCCTAAATTCATGCTCTATCAGTTAGTAATTTTCCTTTGGTGCAGTGCTGTAGTGTTGCTCGGTTGATTAAATCTTTGCTTAAAGTGACGTTTATTAATGCAACCAATATTGTAGGAATTTTCGTGGCAAATCTAGGATAGCCCTAGCTCTAAAAATTTTACAGTAGCTGTTTAATATTGTTAGATGCTTGCTATAAATTTTATGGCCATCAAATAGCTTGTTTGTTAGGGTAGCTAATTTTTCCCTAAGTAGTGCTTGTAGTAAACCGGTAATCGGAAAGTGGTGCGCTTGCTAGTTGCCAGAGTTGGATTGTTTCAAGTTAACCTTGTCGGTAGAAGTACTGTTAGCTTAGCATATTAGCTATTAGGGGTACTGTTGTCATCTTTTTAAGTGTGGTATTGTCATTCCATGCATATAGATCACGAGGGAGTCGAGTAAGTGGCCGCGGAGGAGCCGGACTTCGAGGAGGTCATCGAGGAGTACGAGGAGGAAATCTTCGTACCTGAGGAGTTCCAGGAGCCGCCCGCTACTGACACCTCTGACTTTGCGGCTGCCCAAGACAAGCCCCGGTGCATAACCCTTATTTTTGCAAATCTAATATATATTTAAATGTTGTGCATTTAAGTTACAGGAATTGCTATGGTACCCACCTGCATATATATATATATACCTATGAGTCTTACTAGTACAGTATCGTATAGTTGCTTCGCTTAGGATCATCGGTAGGGTGAGTAACCTGTCGTTGCTCACAATAGGGAGTTACTCTAATGATTATTACACTTTGGGTAAAATGGTGGAAAGGAAATGGCGACCGGGCAGGGATGTGGTATGGTTATTGGTGGGTGTAGCAAGTTGTGTCCCGCGGCCACGGGGCATAATTGGGTTGCACTGTTTCCCTGTCCGTGTCAATTAAGGACCGTTCGTTGCATGGACCCTGGTCAAGTCACAGATCTCCTTATCTCGAGCACATACTAGCGGATGGGGGCTAGGAAGACTTGTTACTCTCTTGTCATGGGCTCCGGCTCTTTCCGGACCGGCTGATTGGAGGCGAGGATAGGTGGAGGTCTTAGCACCGTATTGAGGCCGGGTCTCGAATGCGGGAGCTAGGAGTCCAAGTTTGGACGGGGACCTGGAAACCGTGACAGGAGGGGAACGGGTTGGTCTCGCTTGTGCCTGGGATACAAGCGAGGCGTGTGTTTTTCGGGGTACCCAACTGGGCACATTGATTCGCGAATCGCCGTTTCTGCGTGACGGTACGGCTTGGCTACGCTCTGGCATCATAGTAAGAATTGGAAATGGAAAGAGGGAGAAGTGGTCCTGCTTTGCTCAACTCTGCTTGGTTATAGCATAGGTGCTTACATAGATTATTGGCTAATGAATAAAATGCGGCTTTTAAAAGTTACGAAATCAAGGACACACTCTTAGTGCTGCTTTCCGCAAACAAGAAAACCCACAAGCCATAAAGCCTATCATAATCCTTGAGAGTCGGGAAATATATTTCCCAGTCGGGTAAGTCTTGCGAGTACATTGTGTACTCAGGGTTTATTTTACCCCTGTTGCAGGTGCGCCTTGAGCAGGTTTGTCTTGTGTGGAGGATTCTTCTGGTGGGCACAGACGGATTCTCATCGCTTTCCGCTAGCTGTTAGTTTAATTTCCGCTGTTATTTATTGCACTCTGAACCTCTGGTATTGTAATAACTATTTCTGAGACTCTGTGTTGTATGAAATGGACTAAGTATTGTAAGTTTGTACTCATTACTGGATCCCGGGTGTAAAATGTGGAGTGTTCGAGTTCTCCCGTCGGGTGTGCTCGACGGAATCATCTGGTTTAGCTCACTTCCAGGGCACTTAGTGTCTAGTGGAAGGCAAGCACCCCTGAAAGCGTGCTAAACTGGGCGATTCCGCCACATGAGGCTAGTTGCAAAGTCTCAAAACACAAGCGGGCCTACAACGAACGGTCCTTAATTGACAAGGCGGAAACACTACATTGAGACTTCTTTCTCAATGCAAGTTAGCAGTAGTCAAACCACCCGCCCGATCTTCAAGTTCATTCTTAAATCCCATTATTCATCAGGTATGCCATCATGGCCACATAAGCATTTCATTTAAAAGCCTAACTCTTTAAGCATAGCGAAGCATACTACGCATTTTCAATAAAACAGGTACCAAGGGTGATATCGCAATAATCAAGGATGATAATGCAGCAAGTGGGTTATCACCCAACTCCCAATTACTTAATGCAATAAACCATAGTACCAGTAATAACAATTTAAAAAACTCAAGGAAGGGTTTAAATGCACCGGGGCTTGCCTGCGTTGCAGCGGTGGTTAGTTCTCGTAGAAGTCAAGTTTGACACCAACACCACGGGTGGACGACACCTTTCCGAAGATTGATCAACACCAACCTCGTTAACACTTGTTCAACACGAACCTTCTCATTCTCGTAATCACTACACGTAATAAATGATGCATGCTTAATATGATGAAATGTATGCCATGATGCGTGATGCATGATGATGAACAAGGCATAGCATACTAGAGACATTTAGAAAGGATAAACATTAGTTATCTACTTGAATACAAGTTTTCTTCGCGGTACAGTTGCAATCCAACAGAACTTATTAAACAACTTCAATCACATTAAGATGTTAAGAAAACTACTTAACTTTACTTTTTACCCAAGAGTTTGCATCTAATAAGCAAGTAAGTCTACCACAAGACCACTAATTACTTACACAAGAAATCATTAACCATTAATGATCTATGTTAAACATATTAATTATCATTAACAAATCATAGTTAACAAGTTAATCGTGAGCTTAAGCAACTCAATAAGATGCCATGGATCATCACATGTTAATGACCCAATGTCAACACTCAATCACAAAGTCAAACAATCCTAAGTCATTAAGTTCTAATTACAAGATTAACTAATTAATTAATAAAGCATAAATTAAGAATAAAATCAACTTTGTCTAATTAAGCTCAAATTTTTATTTTAGAAAGCTTACATCATAGCTAAGTGGTAAAACAATTTTTATAATTTTTGGATAATTAATTAAGCCTAGAAAAATTATGAAAAAGCCATTTATTAATTAATTGAGCTAATTAAATAACTTACAAAAAGTAAACAAATTTGGCATTTAATATTTTTTCTAAATAGTACACATCACAGGGAGGTTACACAAAAATTTTAAATATTTTTGTAACTCTACATATATTTTTTTATGAAATAAACAAAATTCATTACTATTTATTTATCAAAAAAAGGAAAAACAGATTCTTTACTCCGGCCCGCTCCCCCTCTCTCCTCCTCTGGCCCAACCTAGCCCAACCGGGCACGCGGCCCACCCGCTCTTCCCCGGTCCACCTCCCCTCTCTCCTCCTCTTTTCCTCCCCGGCTGACCCAACCCAAATTGGGCTAGCCCACTTGGCTCATCGCCCTGGCCGCAGCTGGCCGCCGGGACGGTGGTGCTGCCCAACGCCGGTGAGCCCCTTGGGACGACTCCGGTGATGAGACCACCATCTCACACTCGCCTCGATCTCCTGAACCCGACCAAGGTGAAAACAGAGTGGATTGAGGTGGTGCAACGGCCTGCCATCGTCCATGGCAGACACGATGGTGCGGTGGTGGTGCGCCGGCCACGGTGAGGCAGAAAAGATGGATTAGAGAGGTCGGGGAGCACCGGGGGCGTACCACAGACCTGCTGGAGCGCTCGGTTGAAGCGAAGAGGTGGCGGATGGAGCTGCCGACGTGGAGGGCGGCTCCGGCGGAGCGGTGGCCGGCCATCGAAGAGAAAGCGACGCACGACTGCTCTGGACGAAGATAGCCGATTCGAGCGAACGCGGAGGGTGCGCGTGGACTTAGCGAAGCTGTATGTGCGGGCAATTGCACGATGGCATAATGGGTACGGAGAAATCAGTCGGTGGCGAGAGGTGACCGACAGCGGGGTAGAAGAGGAGAAAAAAACGACGTCCGACTCGGGCTCTTGACGTCGCGGTGAAGCTCCTGGACGAGAGCCAGCAGCTGCTAGCGCTGTCACCGTGAAATAGGAGATGCTGTCGGGCACGCCTAGAAGCGACCAGGAGGACACCGGCGGCAAGCAGGAGGTGGCGCCCTGCGGTTGGAGATCGATTTGAATTAATTACGAAAATGCCACTAACCGAAATTTCCAAATTACTCTCAAATTTTCTATAAAAGTTGAAATTCTGTAAAAACAAAAGTTGCTCAATATTTAAAGCTCTACAACTGTCTCAATATAAACTTTTTCAAATTCGGCCTAGATTTTGAAATTTGAATTTGAATTTAAAAGAGGACATTTTCTAGAAATTTGTAAATTCAAAATTACTTTGAATTTTATGTTGAAACTTCAAAAACTCCAAATACCAAAGTTGTACATCTAGCCAAGACCTACAACTTTGCTATTCAAACCATTTTCAAATTTTGCCTCCATTTTGAAATTTGGGTTTGGGGATGAAAAGGGGTCAAATTTGAGATTTGAATCTTTTCAAAATTACTCAAAATTTTACACTAAAACTTTGAAAACTCAAAACACCAAACTTGTAGCCCTTGCAAAGATCTACAAACTTTGTTTTAAACTTTTTCCCAAATTTTTCTTAGATTTTGAATTATTCAAAAAGGGGTAAAACGGGATTTTCCGGAAATTAGGGTTTTTGGGAAACATTTGATCATTCATTTTAACTAAAATATGATTAATTATTTATCCCTAATAAAACATTATTTCATGTGATAAGCAACATGGCATTATGAACATATTAAGCATACTAGTAAAAACGACACATCAAATTACTATTGTATTGAAACATGTGAAACATGTATATGAAACATGAAACATTCTTAAGCTATACTCGAAGCATTTTCTTGCAACATAACAGGGTATTTGAAACATAAGCAACATGACTAAAGTAACATGCGCAACATGAATGCATTTATGGCATGTCACTTGATGTTTATGCTTGATGATGCTTCGTTATCACATTTTAATTATTTCTTAACACCTGGGATATTACAATTCTTTACCAATCATAACACTTCATATCTTGGTTCTCGTGTAGACATGGTTTCTAACTTAGACACGATTTCTATGATTTTTGCTCTCTCTCTTCAATAACTACCTTATCACATCAGCGAAATGCTTAGGTGACAGTATAATTAATGTCTATAGAAACTACGATGGTTTCTGTATTGAGAGTGCCCTAATCGTTTAGAGACTAAGAGTACAATAGGAGAATCAATTGAAAAAAAAGAATCACCCTAAGATAATCATATCATAGCTATTGGAAATGGATCAGATTTAACGGTTCTATTTCTCAACCTTTTTGACTTGATGCTACAGAAATAAGGTGTTATTTGGTTCCGTCGGAAGAGTGGCAACGGTAATAGGATCATTTGCCGGTGCCACCTACTCCCTCCAGGCAGCTTTCTTAGGCGTGTCCTCATTTTTCATCTAGGCAGCTATTTTGGGCGTGAGTAGCAGGAACGAGGCGGAATGCTTTGGAATTCATGCTGAAGTAAATACTGCTGCCGTTGGGCTTGCATGCTGGGTTGCGAGGAAGACGTAACGATTGAGGCCTTGTTTAGATATCAAATTCATCTCTAAATTCTACTATACAAAACTAGTATAGTGCCCGTGCTAACGCTACGGCTTCATCTCAGGGATACATATTGAAATAACCAAACTACGGTGGTACTTCGTCACATAAATAGAGTACAGCAAGACAATTAAGAGGGATTCCAATTCATCGAATCATTTTCAGTATATTATAGAAACTTGCCCTGTACATACACCATTTAGAGAATGTGTATTATACAGCTAAATTTAACGAAAGAATACATCAGAAACATTTAGCCAGGTATAAAACATAAATTCTCAATTCTTGCTACTGCTACCGATCTGCCAATGTTGTCTTCTTACTTCAGGTGATGTCCAGACATCCCAAACATTCGACTGACCTTTTAGACCTGCAATGGCTATATACTCTGTCAGTAGTACAGATTAGTGAAAACAGAATGAAGTTGAATTAAGAACGACAAGCTTAGAAACTTAGACAAAAAGAAGGCATCTACATTTAAGGGGACCTTATTCTTTGAACACCCCAATAATTATATCAACATAGGTTGCATAAGTCTCAGTCTACTAAGTAAGAACAGAATAAGGCAGTGTGATTACTACAATGGTGGTCAAAGATCCTCCTTAAATTTGAGTTTGCAATGTAAGTATATCCGGTCATGGCAAGACAAATAGATCATCAATTAAACATGCACAACAGGCATCATCGACCTAAAAAAAGAATGAAAGCATGGATCAGTTCTTTAGAAAAAAAAAACACAACCACAAGATGCAAGCAACCACAGGCAACCTCTACTGTAAAAAAATCACTACAATAGAGAGAAGATTTCAAATTTGAGCTAACTATCATACAGAGTACAGAACCATCCTGCTTGTTGCGTATTAGAAAAGGGAATGGACAGGATCTATTTACCTGTAGACCATAGCACACACCGGTTGCAGTATCCTAATTATTAGATAACCATGTACCCTTTTCACACCAATTAAAACATTTTCAATAATGATTCTCTTTTTGTATAGCAAACCATGTTTAAATGATTTTTAAATTATCCAAAGTTATTCCTTATGCACGGATAAAATTATTCTCATCTATTAAACGCTCTTTTTGTTTTGCAACTCTAGCAACTCCAAGGCACTAAAATGGCAGGCGCTAAGCTATATGGATTACAAGAGTCAAAATACATGTAAAAATGGATCATCTGAGTCATTTCAACAAACATGTGTGCAAGTGGGTCATACGGACCATCCCCTCCACTAAACTGGCAGGCGCAAGGTGACCATGGCCTAGCATCCCAGAACGGAAGGTCCAAAATGTCGCAGCAAGGAGATATAGCACACATACATCAAGATAAAGAGGCTAACCATGGGGGAGGAGGCAGATCGATGGAGTCCCGTGTCGCTGATGTAGGTGTTTGTGCCGTGTCTTCCATCCTCCCGCCGCATGACCCACTGTGCGGGCGGCTCGGTGCCGCCGAGCGCATCCACGGCGGGCTCCTTGGATGGAAAGCTGGTAAAGTAGTGTGTCATCATAAGATAATTAGTGCTAGTCAAATTCAAAAAATAAGAAACTACAGTGTAATAACGTTAGCACCCACCATCAGTAGGACAGAGAACATAAGCAGAATAAATATTGCATAATTCCTCTTCTTCCAATCCAATCCAAAGATTAATTCACTTGGCATTTGGAGGACTGTGTTTAAGAAAATATAATAAGCAGGGAGTTGGTGATTACCCTGCAATGGTGATCAAATCCATCAACGCTGCGCTCACATGTCTTGCAGTGCTTGCTACACAACTTCACCGGTAAATAGGAACTCCTTGCAGTACTCTCAACTCCTGGTAGCATATAAAGAAAACTCAGGAAACCATAACCAATATTAAAATACTGATACATGTCAGATTACTTATCTGGAACTCAGTACTGGCTGAACCATGTGTCATGATACTTATCTGAACCATGTTTTAGAATTACATACTTTATAAACATATGCTACAAAAATGGTCTTAACATAGATCTATGGAAAGCTAACCTAGATTGCTCTCCAAAAATTTTGTATATGCACTCATCACAAATCAACAAAGAGAAGACTCACCATATTAGAGAGCGCTGCCAAAGCTGATGTATTCAACGGAGCTCCTATGCTTCTTAATCATTGGACCTGTGTGTTGTGCAGGGCTGTCTCGCCACGGTTCCACATCGTGAGTCATCCTCCAGCAAGGCTGGAACCACAAAGATAGAGTTAGCCAATGACACCACTCCCGACTAAACAGCAATCCAATTCGTACAGCTCACCTTTTTCAGCGACCATAAAGCAGCGCCGCACTGGGCCGACCTCGCTAAACACTACCTCAAGCTGCAGAACAACAAAACATGTGATTCTAAAACACAAGAATCCCAAGCAGAAAACAAATCAAGCACTTCCTCAATCAAGAAGAAAACAACATAACACCTACTTTGCACCAAATGCAGTCTATGGTACAAATAAATGGTATTTTGTCATTCCCAAGTCCAGCAATGACAGGCTGGCAGAAATATGGCCCGAATCTGAAAGTTTCATGTGTCATGATAAAAGTTAGACAAACATTGCATTATATGTGGTAGAGAAGATTAATTACAGATAAGCACCTTGCTAGTTAAGGTACAGTTGCCATAGCATTTTCGTACTCTTCGATGAGGATCTGAACTCTAGGTTTGCGCACATAACCCTTCAGAAAAGTAGGATCCAGTTCGATGCATTTCTCTGCATCCTCGAGACCTTGATGTAAAGCTCCCAAATAGATGTAGCATTGAGCTCTATTGCTAAAAACCTGAAACATCAGCCATATACATAAAACAACAAATTACCATTGCTAAGTATGCCAAGGAGAAAATAGGAAGCCACGGAACCTGACTTCAGAATGAACAAAGTATGCCAAATGTGCCTGATCATTTGGGAGCTTACTGTACTGCTGAGTATTTACGAATAGATGGCATATTTACGAATACAAATTTAGTTTCTAAGAAATTACTTTAATTTCAAAAGAGGTATGACTTTATCAAGAGTCTCTAGTTCTATTTATTTGTTAAGGAAAAACAGAGAAATAGCCAAAAATGCTTACTCTAGAATCCTTTGGGTTCATTTTCATATCTTGGGTGTACTGTACTGCTGCTTCATGGTATTTCTTCTGCTTGAACAATTCATTGCCTGCAAGGTTTGTGTGCACTAAGCAGCAGTTGTATACATGTACTCACTGCATCCCTTTTAAGAAAACCTAGGCGACACTTAAAAAGGGACAGAGGGAGTGTTGTATATCACAATCAGATATATGATGCTTAAACACATGATTGCTAGAAGCCATATCTATACTCATCCAAAAACACAAGATTACTATTAAACCGAAGCTTAAATCCCTAGCTAGCATCCAAAAACACTACTAAACTAAAATGAACTATTTCCGACATAATTAGAATCAGGCCATTAAGCAAAGTGGTTTGCTAAACTAAAATGAACTATTTCCGACAGGTGCATCGCCTAGCAGAAAGCAACAGCTTCCAAGAAACCATTAGAGAACAAGCTAGTTAATTAGAATCAGGCCATTAAGCAAAGTGGTTTGCTAATCAAACAATTAGTATACTGATAAGCTAATCAAACAATAAGCTAAACCTGCTCCAGTCTCTAGAAACAAACCTTGTTGTGCAGAGGCAGCACGAGCTTGAGGAGGCCACATGCCACAGAATTACGGAATTAAAGCCTAAACTACAGCCTTTCTCAAAGAGGTGTTTGGTGGCATCATTATTTGTAGCATTCGTATGGAAAGTTGCAGAAACCACACTTTTTAATTCGCTAAATGAGTTAGCCAGCTTTTCATGATTGTAAGCAGCAACTGAAGAGTGGAAAAGTGACTCAAGCATCACCACAGTCAGAAAACAACTGGAACTGTAGCATCATACTGTAGTGGTATCTACAAACAAAAGAAAAATAATAAGATCAGGTAGATATGCATTTTTTATGTCACATAAATCATACTTTGGGAGTAGCTAATGATCTGCACTTTATAAACCATTGACCTAACATGCTGCTCTAAACATATACCTGAGCAAACATTTTACATATGCCCTTTTGTATGCCTTTGTCCATAAAAAATCAGTTTAGCACCCCACAAATGAAATGAAGAGCTGGCAGTTCAACCCTAGTATATATCAAAGCCACAAACCAATACTTTATCCCATTCCTGATTTTCATATGTTCAACCCTAGTATATATGAAAGCCACAAACCAATACTTTATTGCCTGTGGTAACGCTACGGTAAAATAGAAAACAAGATAAAATTTGTATAACCAAATATATTGTATAACCAGATATTTTGATAAAACGAACAATCAGATTCATTAAGTTAATGCAACCCTGCAGTATCAATTTGTTACTGACAGACCCAACTACACGTCCAGTCAAAAACTCTTTCCTTTTGTCACTCTACTCAATAATTCAACATTTAGTTATTTCTCCTAAACACCTTCAAAATCGCTGGATACTGGTGGAATCATACAATATAAGAGTATCATGGAATCCGTTATTTGTCTCACATCATACATGGTATGGGATAAAACGACATGCTATGTTTACCTTAATGTAGGCAATCTCTTCAGGATCAAGTTCCTCCATGATCAAGGCTGCATACTCCTCAACTTGCTCCTTAAGCCTCGACAATTTATTAGCAGAAGCACTCAGCATAGTGATCTGGAAATAAAACATCAGCTTTGGCAGCGCTCTCTAATATGGTGAGTCTTCTCTTTGTTGATTTGTGATGAGTGCATATACAAAATTTTTGGAGAGCAATCTAGGTTAGCTTTCCATAGATCTATGTTAAGACCATTTTTGTAGCATATGTTTATAAAGTATGTAATTCTAAAACATGGTTCAGATAAGTATCATGACACATGGTTCAGCCAGTACTGAGTTCCAGATAAGTAATCTGACATGTATCAGTATTTTAATATTGGTTATGGTTTCCTGAGTTTTCTTTATATGCTACCAGGAGTTGAGAGTACTGCAAGGAGTTCCTATTTACCGGTGAAGTTGTGTAGCAAGCACTGCAAGACATGTGAGCGCAGCGTTGATGGATTTGATCACCATTGCAGGGTAATCACCAACTCCCTGCTTATTATATTTTCTTAAACACAGTCCTCCAAATGCCAAGTGAATTAATCTTTGGATTGGATTGGAAGAAGAGGAATTATGCAATATTTATTCTGCTTATGTTCTCTGTCCTACTGATGGTGGGTGCTAACGTTATTACACTGTAGTTTCTTATTTTTTGAATTTGACTAGCACTAATTATCTTATGATGACACACTACTTTACCAGCTTTCCATCCAAGGAGCCCGCCGTGGATGCGCTCGGCGGCACCGAGCCGCCCGCACAGTGGGTCATGCGGCGGGAGGATGGAAGACACGGCACAAACACCTACATCAGCGACACGGGACTCCATCGATCTGCCTCCTCCCCCATGGTTAGCCTCTTTATCTTGATGTATGTGTGCTATATCTCCTTGCTGCGACATTTTGGACCTTCCGTTCTGGGATGCTAGGCCATGGTCACCTTGCGCCTGCCAGTTTAGTGGAGGGGATGGTCCGTATGACCCACTTGCACACATGTTTGTTGAAATGACTCAGATGATCCATTTTTACATGTATTTTGACTCTTGTAATCCATATAGCTTAGCGCCTGCCATTTTAGTGCCTTGGAGTTGCTAGAGTTGCAAAACAAAAAGAGCGTTTAATAGATGAGAATAATTTTATCCGTGCATAAGGAATAACTTTGGATAATTTAAAAATCATTTAAACATGGTTTGCTATACAAAAAGAGAATCATTATTGAAAATGTTTTAATTGGTGTGAAAAGGGTACATGGTTATCTAATAATTAGGATACTGCAACCGGTGTGTGCTATGGTCTACAGGTAAATAGATCCTGTCCATTCCCTTTTCTAATACGCAACAAGCAGGATGGTTCTGTACTCTGTATGATAGTTAGCTCAAATTTGAAATCTTCTCTCTATTGTAGTGATTTTTTTACAGTAGAGGTTGCCTGTGGTTGCTTGCATCTTGTGGTTGTGTTTTTTTTTTTCTAAAGAACTGATCCATGCTTTCATTCTTTTTTTAGGTCGATGATGCCTGTTGTGCATGTTTAATTGATGATCTATTTGTCTTGCCATGACCGGATATACTTACATTGCAAACTCAAATTTAAGGAGGATCTTTGACCACCATTGTAGTAATCACACTGCCTTATTCTGTTCTTACTTAGTAGACTGAGACTTATGCAACCTATGTTGATATAATTATTGGGGTGTTCAAAGAATAAGGTCCCCTTAAATGTAGATGCCTTCTTTTTGTCTAAGTTTCTAAGCTTGTCGTTCTTAATTCAACTTCATTCTGTTTTCACTAATCTGTACTACTGACAGAGTATATAGCCATTGCAGGTCTAAAAGGTCAGTCGAATGTTTGGGATGTCTGGACATCACCTGAAGTAAGAAGACAACATTGGCAGATCGGTAGCAGTAGCAAGAATTGAGAATTTATGTTTTATACCTGGCTAAATGTTTCTGATGTATTCTTTCGTTAAATTTAGCTGTATAATACACATTCTCTAAATGGTGTATGTACAGGGCAAGTTTCTATAATATACTGAAAATGATTCGATGAATTGGAATCCCTCTTAATTGTCTTGCTGTACTCTATTTATGTGACGAAGTACCACCGTAGTTTGGTTATTTCAATATGTATCCCTGAGATGAAGCCGTAGCGTTAGCACGGGCACTATACTAGTTTAGTTATTTCTCCTAAACACCTTCAAAATCGCTGGATACTGGTGGAATCATACAATATAAGAGTATCATGGAATCCGTTATTTGTCTCACATCATACATGGTATGGGATAAAACGACATGCTATGTTTACCTTAATGTAGGCAATCTCTTCAGGATCAAGTTCCTCCATGATCAAGGCTGCATACTCCTCAACTTGCTCCTTAAGCCTCGACAATTTATTAGCAGAAGCACTCAGCATAGTGATCTGGAAATAAAACAATGGCAATGCCCTTCAGCCAAGAAGAAACCTCACATAGTATTAAAACCAGGAATTCAACATCCCTCGCAACACATAGTATGAACAATTGGAAGTAGATATTGTCAAAGCAACCTTGGTTCATAATCCACAAAATATTACAAGCCTTACCAGGAGGGAGCGGGGCTTGATAATGACTATATCAGGAGAGGATATACATTTGCTTTTTGGCTCATTCCTTGCCAACTACAAAACCAAATCAACAAGTTCAAGATCCTCCTTCCTACAGAAGAGCACAACTGCTATTTCAGACGCAGCAAACTCTTTAGAGAAAAATTTGCAAACTGATGGTCAAATTACTAAAGAATGGAAATAGAGGTTAGTGCAAAGGCACATCTCAGTCAAGTTACCAACTGCTGCAATAACTTTACAAAACTAATAAAAAAGCTACACCAAGATTGCAATATTTTTTTAAAAAAATAGACTTAAATTAATATTACCCAAAAAAACAGTGTGTTGTCGACCTGATGCTAACGTGGAATGGTAGGAAAGAAGGGCAGCAGGCAGTGGGATTCGTGGCAATACTCACTTTGAATGGTCAAGCTTACTTTGCTGGTATTCAACCAGAGGCACAATGAGGCAGTTATGCATGAGTACATAAGCAGGATATGCCAATTTAGCTCCCAACCAACCGTAGCTTCACAGGCGATATTGTAATAATGCACTAAAATAGAACCAAATAGGAAATACTCAGTTCAGACCTGTTGTGCAACAACAGCATCCTGAGGATCATCAGGTGCAGGAGTAGAAAGCAGAGCTTGAAGGGGAAGGAGCGTTGTCTTCAAGGTAAGGGCTGGGCTCCACTGATCTTTCAGCATTTCCAAAGCAAATTGCTCCATTTTGGCTGCTGATGTTAGGGTCCCTTCAAAATAGATGACTTTTAATTTTGTATTCCCCCACTTATTAGCACATGACCGCGGGATTATTTGGATTGAAACAGATAAAACTGAAATCCATACCCTAACGTAGAATCGCGACCAGCCAGATAGCGCAGAGGCCGAAAGAATCCAACCAAAACCCCAACCCGAGAGAACAAATCACGGGTCACAGCAATCACCCACGAATCACCTGGAGGAGTGGAATGGGATCCCACGCGCAGGAAGAGGGATATCCGAGTAGGGCAAACAAAGGACAGAGCAGGGGATCCGTCATGGTGGTACCTCTCCACAATGGCGCTCCCCCTTCGAGCGACGTGGATCCTGGCATCGAGGTATGCTTTGTCCCGCACCCCGCGGGCTGCTGGGCGAGAGCGCCAGAGGCTCGAGCAGGCACCGGCTGGTCGCCGCCGCTCGCTGGCCTGGCTGCACGCCGCCCGGCACGCCTAGCACGGAGGGAGGGGGAGGGGGCGGCGGCGACCTGTGGAGAGAAGAGGGTCATCCGCAAATTAGCGCGTGTGGAAGAGCGGGCGTCGGGGGGAGATAGGGAGCCGTGTGCGGGTCGTGGGTGGGATGAGAGAGAGAGGGATGAGTGATGACGAGGTCTGATCCAAGCCATTTAGTCCGTTGGATTTGAGTGAGTAAGAGAAAGTGGTGGGCACATTGAATCTGGACCTTTTATTTTGAATTGTTAGTTTATTTTGGGTGTATTTATTTGGGTGTGCTTAGAAAAGATAATGACTGTGGTGGACAATTTATTGTGTGGTCTTAGGAAAGTTTTTTTGGTACATTATATGTGGTAGAGAAGAAGATTCTCCATCACATCAAAATGCCGGCATATGCATGGAGTACTAAATGTAGTTGAAATCAAAAACTAATTACACAGTTTTGTTGTACTTTGTGAGACGAACATTTTGAGCCTAATTAATCAATATTTAGACAATTATTAGCAAATAAAAACAAAAATGCTACATTGCTACAGTGTTGCACTGTGGGGAGCACCCGATTCAATCATCTAAACCAGGCCTGAGCTAGCTTTCCATGGCGGCATGCATGCATTCAATGAAACGTACGTGACTCTGGTGCCGGTATTGAGCCACGAGCTGTGTATGCGTGGTTACTATCCTTCCTCGGTATCTGAGATTTTGCTGGGCATTCCTGGGCACGCCTAAGAGCAAGGTCAATAATAAAGCCAAGTTATTTTGATACAAGACAAGCTATAAGAGCCAAGTTATATAATAAATGTCTTCTATTTATACAAGGCTAGATATCGAGCTAACCGTAGTTTTTTTCGAGCTTTTTTAGAAATTAGTATAATCTTATTCATCATTATTTCCTGCATTGTTTAAGACCCAACTTCATGACGAGCCTAACGAGCCGAGCCTAACGAGCCGAGCCAAAGTTGAAAGTCGTTCCAAATCAAGTCATTTTTATTTTAAAAGAAAAATGAGTATAATCGGACCACTTTTGTACCGAACCACCGAGCCAGCTTAACAAGCTTTTTGTCCAGCCCTATATTTATATTAAAAAGTCTCTCTCCTATTTCTTCTCACAACACTTACTACTTGGGCCTATTAATACTTATGCTTCTGTGCCCAGCTTGGTGCTTGTATGGGAGCCAAGCTCTCATCTCTCTCCTCCCTTCTCTCCTCCACATCAGCATTAGCTTGGCTATAAGTCCATTATTGTACCTGCTCTAAGAGCAAGGTCAATAATAGAGCCAAGTATTTGGCTATAAGCCAAGTTATAAGGGCCAAGCTATACAATAGTTAGCCTTCTATTTGTCTATAAAATTTCTTTATTATTATATGTCTTTATTCTTTTTCCTATTCCTCCTCACATACATCTCTATTGGGACCCACTGCTGTCTATGCTTCTGTATCCAGTTTGGTGCTTGCATGGGAGCCCAGCTCTCTTCTCTCTCCTTCCTTCTCTCTTCCACATCAATAAAAATATTAATTAACTGGGTTATAAGCCAATTGTTGTACTTGCTCGAAGAAAGCTGCCCGGAGGGAGTATTATCGTTTAACCGAAAGCATCTACTCTATTTGTTTGGATGTTGCATGAACGGCTGGGCTAACTGATACGGTAATTGGTCCTACCCAAGTGTGTTTGCTCCCAGAGCCGACATCGACTGATCGGACCTCACCAATAGCATTTGAGCGTACTCCCTCCATACCTAAAAAACCTGACGTTTAGGACAAGATTGTGGTAACCAAGGAGTGATTAATTAGGGGTTAGTTTTTCATCTCTGCCCCTAATAAATATGGTTGCGGGTGAGAAAGTAAGCCTGTCCAACTGGCTAGTGCGCGGCGGCATAAGGGTGGCGAGCCGAGGTCGATCCCTGGCTGCCGCATTTTTTTTTTGCTGGAGGCTTTGCCGCTGAGGGTCGCTGCTGGCGGCAGTTTTTGAATGGATTTCAGCCTGGCGCGCGGAGGAGGATGCATGGCTGGCGGCAGTTTTCTACTGGCACGCATAGTTTTGCTCTGGAAGGCCGGAGTCGCGCGTGCTGCGAGAGACGAATCGAGGGAGGCACGCGCACGATCAAGGCGGGCGAGTAACGAGGAGAGCATGCGACCGCGTGTTGAATGCGGCAGCGGAACAGATGGGCGGCCGCGCTGGCCAGGGGCAAATGCGTCAAAAACACGAGTTGCGACGCCACAACGTCAACCTTTACGAAAGCAAGCGCTTTGCCCAGAACGTCAGGTTTTTCGGGTACGGAGGGAGTATTGGAGTATAAAAGGCTGAGAGAGCCCGTTGACATTATTAATTGGGCCTCAAGCATGTTGAACCAAGGTGCATTGCCATGTTTTGGAGGCCATTATTGACGAGAGAAACTTTATCAAAATAATTTCCAGAAATAATTTGACAAAATTACTTTTACGAGAAGCTATTCGAACAAATCTTATACTCTACTCCATATATTACGACCTTTTTTTGGGGAAAGCTTACTTCAGTAACTTATTATCCAGAACCAGAAATGCTTTCCTGAGCAGCAGTACGTGCCTTTTGCACACATGGGCCTTTCAGACTTACAGAAAGTATAACATGGGCCCGGCCCATGTATCCATCTATGACGTTTGCTAAAAAAAAATCCATCGATGACGTACACAACAATATTTCCGAGAGCATGTCCCTCGCGAGAAAAAAACGAAGTTTCAGATGAGCCAAGCATGCATCGATAAACTAATTTTTTTATAATGCATGAATAAATTAGTTACTGATAATTTTTAGTATGACTAGTGCTAGTTTGAGCAAGCTTGCTCGGTGCGCAGAGCAGACCTTCATAATTAAACCAATGCAAGACAACGACGCTTATAGGTTATAGGTTACAATATATATTACGCTCATGATGCATGCTCATCGCATCGTGTAATCATGATTCCTAATTAATTAATTATCTTCTTTACACGAATAATCATGCTCCTAAGTCCTAGTCCTGCTTAAACAAGAACTGGCCAGCCCGGATAAATTCATAAACGGTACGCAACATCTAAATAAAACACATGCAACATATGTGTGAAACATATGTAACATACAGATAAACATACTTGAAACATGCGTCTGAAAAACACAGATGGAACATACCTCTGAAATATATGAAACACTCGAAACATACACTTACAACATGCATCTGAAACAAGTGCAACATTCTACGATTATAAAACAAATGCAACATATTTTTGAAATGTCTGAAACACTTGAAACATATCTATGCAACATAGGGGAGGGGAAGGTTGGGCCGATCGATTTCGGCCGCGGGGGTAGGGGGAGCTCAGTCACAAGGGTGAGAGAGGGCACCGCGCCAGAGTAGGGGAGAGCCGCCCACTCCCTGCAACACCACCGCACCGCCTCATGGATCTCGTCGGGGTGGGGGAGAGGGCCATTGCACCCGAGGGCGTTGGGCACTCCCAGTGGGTGAGGACGGCGGGTGGGGGGAGGGCGTCACCAGGGTGGGGGAAGAAGGAGCCGCTGGGGTGGAGGAGGAGGACGTTGAGGTGGGCAGGGCGCGAGCACGGAAGAGATAAGGATGAGGAGGAAGCGAGGGCGACCGGCGCGTGCGGGAGTGAGTGTTGAGAGACCGTCCAAATAGGGATTATTTTGTTTGGGGCCCGCTCCTGGGGAGCCGCGTTCGGACACAGCCACAGAGGGGGTGTCCTGATAGGAGCATTATCGATTCATAAATATTTTTATGCCAAAGGATAATGCTAGTACTACTTGGAAGAATACGATTATCGGATTTCAAGGAGTCAAACGTTCTGAACTTTGACTAAATCTACTATACCTAAAAAGACTTATCTACCAGGTGATACCAAATCTTGCTCCCTGCTCAGGTGTTCACGTCTGATACGAATCATGCTCTACTTGGAGCTCATACATGCATGTCCTACCGTGTTCCGGTACGAAGACTAGAACCACGTGTCCATGTACGATACAAAGTCATCAGAGCTCATGCGTCCGCGTCTGACTACTGAGATTATAAATTCAAAAAAATTGTGACCCTGGTGCAAAAAAAGTACAAACACTTTTTATACAAAATAAGAACCATTAGATTAGTTATAAAACATATTTTTATAATAAATTTATTTAGAGATATAAATACTACCAAATTTGAGTTCGATTGACCGGTAGGTTACCATAATTGTATTTTTTTGTGAATGGAGGGAATAGTATGACAGTTAGTCAGTCACAGCAGCTAGCAATGCATACGGTGATATAAGGCTGCATTTAGTTCATGAAAAAGAAAATTTTTGGGTTTCACACGGATGTGTCGAAAGGATGTCGGGAGGGGTTTTCGGACACTAATAAAAAACAAATTACAGAACCCGCCAGGAAACTGCGAGACGAATCTAATGATACTAATGAATCCACCATTAGCACATATTGGTTACTGTAGCACTTAAGGCTTTTCATGGACTAATTAGGCTTAAAAGATTCGTCTCGCGATTTTTCCGAGAACTGTGTAATTAGTTTTTTATCATCTATGTTTAGTACTCCATACATATGTCAAACATTCGATGTGATAGGTGGAGACAAAAAATTTTGGGAACTAAACCAGACCTAAGTATCGCCGCCCTAGCTAGCTAGCGACTTTGAGGTCGAAAGGTATGCGGCGCCGATCCACATGACCATGGATCATCCATGGCCGTTGTTGCTTCCATGGCAATCTAATATTTTTGCAAGTTGGGCAAGTTGCCCCTGGGCTTTTGGAGGCAAGGAAAGCGACGACCAACCAACGCAACGATGATGGCTACTCCATTCCAATCTCCCTGATTCCTAAAAACCATCAGCCGGCAGCCGCACAAGTCGCTTTCTCGAATTGGGCCCTCCACCTCCTGGATGCATGGCCATCATCATATATGTCCTTGCACCTCCCACCTTGGCTCTCTGTAATTCCCTGAATAAATATGACCCCCCCGATCTGACGTTAGCGCAACTTCAGCTTGCACTCATACATACATATACATATAAACATATATACATCGTCTCTCCTGTATAATATTTACATAGATGCCTCTCTGCCCCTTGACAACTGAAACTACTACTGTAGCAAGTTAGGCAGAGGCTGGCATGGGTGTAGGTCCAGCAGGAGCTCAGCTGACAGAAACCATTGATGAGAAGAAACCATGAGCCCTACTGTTCTTTTTTTTCTCTCGAATACACAGGTAAGCTATGTATCATTGTATTAAGAGAGAAAAAACGGTTCCGTACGAGTACAATTATACCACCTACTCTGGACCGAGCTGCAGGAGGATCCTGATACATAGTTTCTCTAACTGATAAAAACACACACTCTAGGTGAGACCTAACCAACGATAAGCCCTATTGTTCAAAATGTGTCTAGATGCCCATCCATGTGCAATGCAAGCAAGATGAACAAAAGGAATAAAAGGACACACTAGGACGTGGAGAATGGAAAACCGTAGAGACACCCTGTTGTGCACGCTCTCACTGACCATGATTAAACACCAATAATGCAGGTGCTTGTCCCGCCAGCATTATGATCTTTTTTAAAATTATTAATAAAGAACAAGATTTCCGAACCAAGCTTTTCCACAATAGTACCTCACTAGGGAGAAGCGGGTAGTGGTGTAGTCAGGTACAATAGCATCCATCATCAGATTACTTTCCAACTTAAACACGTATGCTCTGCACAAACAATTGTACCTTTGCATACTAATAGATAAACAGATGGAGTACATACAAATACGCATCCTTACAAACAAGTACAAATTGTGCTTACATGAGGAGACAGGGGACAAACCTTACATCACTCTTTTATATTTGAGAGAAAGTACTACTAGCGGCAATCATACAGGGAAGGTAGGAAGGAGGCAGGAAAACAACAAGGTAAGGAGGTGGTGACTGGTGAAGCAGATGTGGGAGAAGACAACAACATTTCCATTAAAATAAGTTACAACAGACCGGCTCGTTCATGTATCTGTGTCAGCATCCAGTAATCCCCCTGAACCAAACAAAAGCTCAATCATTGCTCCCGCGATTTGCACCTCCCACCAAACATGCTCTTTTTTCTCTTCCCTTTCTCAACATGTAGACAACGGATCCATGGCACTTGGCAGGAAGATTCTAGTCTGTGCAAACTCTGATTTCAACCATCCCCGTGACCATCTCCAGGCAGCATCATCTGTGGAGAGTCTTGCACTGCTTTGTTACATTGTGCTAGCTCTGAAATCCCACGATATAGAGGTACACACTTTCTATGCAGGCAATGGGCAGCGACAGCAGAATCTAGACAAACCAGTTTGGCCAGCAAGATTATCATTGAGATTGCCCACTGTATTTCGAATTCGGGAGTGGCCATATTGGGGGTACATAATTTACAGGGTACATTGGATGGAGCTGACTGTATCAGTTGCCTACAAGCTTTGGATTCTTGGCAGACAGATGGACACCGAGTCTTAGTTGTAACATCCCATCAGTGTCTTCCTTACCCTATCGACAACACGGTTCCTGTTAGTGACGCTGTTTGCCAAGGGGAACTCTTTGCTGTCATCAAGGAGAAATCTGTAGACCTCCCATTGACGCTCGGATGCTGCTTGTCTCCCAATTTCAGCCTGTAATAAAAAAAAGGGGAGTAAATACTAACTTACCACGAATGAAGCTTGCTACCTTGTAAGTTCAGTTAGTTCAAGAATTCTTACAGAGAAGATGCAAATCCCAAGCGCTTTCAAAGCAAGAGTGGCATCATAGAATACGCGTGGCCGTCCCTTCCCAGAGAGCTCAACCGGGTTGGCAACAAGGAGTTCTGTGTCAGGTCCACGACCGACAATCATAACCCTAAGAGGATGGAGCATCTCAGATCTGAGGCGTGACTGCAGAGCATCCTGTTTCTCAGGATCCATAACCTTTTTGCCATCTACTTGTTTAACAAAAAGATCAACCTCTCGACAACCTTTACTGACTGACCCTTTCTTGTCTGATCTGAACCTCCCGTAAAATATCTGAAACAGAGTACCAAAAACAATGGTATAATAAGATAATATGCACAGATCATTTGAATTGAACTATATACAAGTACAATGATGCATAATAGAACTCCAAATACCTGAATGTTGCAGTCCTTCATCGTCCTCAATATGTCATAAATGAGCCCCTTCTGATCAGCGCAGATAATTTGAACTAGCGTGTGTGCAGGGCTCAGGGAATTATCGAAGTTAATAGTAGCCGTCTGAACCTTCTTCAACTCTGCACTAAGCGAACTCGAGCAGATCTCGCTGTCAGCTAGTTCCACCCTGAACAGTTCCTCAGCAATTTTCGGTGGAAGAGAAGAGAATCCCTGCTGGAACCCTTCTGCGGACAGAACCTCGCAGCTTATGGAAGGACCCAAGGTAGCGATTAATGTCGAGCAAGTCTCCTCTTGCCTTTCCTTTTTGTGCAACAGTTCCCTTCAGGGAGAAAAAATGACCAGTCATTTCTGAATTACTGTGTGATGCTGCGATAAACAGTGCCATAAAACGAAGGCCACGTTTAGTTCCCCAATTCTCCCCCCAAATTCCACTATGCAAAAAGAAGATTCTCCGTCACATCAAAATGTCGGCAAATGCATGGAGTACTAAATGTTGATGAAATCAAAAACTAATTGCACAGTTTTGTTGTACTTTGCGAGACGAACATTTTAAGCCTAGTTAGTCAAAATTTGGATATTTTTTACCAAATACAAACGAAATGCTACAGGAATTCTGATACAGTGTTTTTCTCCCCTATTCTTCAAACTAAACGAGGCCGAAGCTAATGCCTCAGCAACAACAGATACAAAATGGTTGTGCCCTTACATGCCGTCAGTGATAAAGAAGAGGTCCACAACTCTCCCGTCAGGTGTGGTCGACACCTTCACTCTGTGGATTATAAGCTCTAAATCTGATAGTATGTGCGTCACATCTGCAAATGACATGGCACAGTCAGTACTATTCCAATTTCATTCCCAGAGCAGGCGTTAAAGCTTTTAAACACTTGATGAGGCATGAATGAAGAGATAGATAGATGGTCATATATAGTTACCATGCAGCAATCCTTTGCGGTCCGGTGACAAGAGCTTGAGGAGGTAGAACTGCGAGGGGCCTGGCTGGCTGATCTCCGGGTAGAACGGGATGGAGTAGGAGGAAGGGCACATCGACATGAGCCGGTTCTTGAGGCTCGCCCACCGGATTTTGATGGACGAGGAGCGGGGCACCACCCAGAACACCACGAAGCACCAGTGGCCGTCCGTAGACACGTCTGCTAGAATCACACACAAAAAGCAATTGAATTTTAGACGACAGCAACAAAAGGGTTGCAGGAAGGTTCGCAGAATTCTGAACTGCAACAAGAACCGAAGGACAAGCATGTACTATTATCACGAGTGAAGAGCTGCAAATTGCCGGCATGTACGGCACGGTCAACATAGATAGCAGTAATGAGTTGTAATGATTAAGGAGACGACAGAACTGTAGCAAGATTGGTGGCAACTTGGCAGTATAAAGAAAGGGATGGGAAATGGAAGGTTTCAGTTCTAGAAACTAAAAAAGAGCAGACGGATAACGATAAAACATAAAAAAGATGTCGCCGGTGAGCTGTACACCCAAATCAAATCACTGAAACAGAAATCTGGAAAGAAGGAGAAAAATGGAAGGAAAAAAATAAAATCTTTGTCGACGCAACTCCACAACGAGCAGTCAGAATCAATCAAACGGAAGGTGAAAACGAAATCGAAATTGTAGTCCAGCACTCCAGCTACCCGGAGTCTGAATCGCAGGCGAGACAAGGAATCGATTTTCGTGCAGAGATGGCCGCGTGGCTCGATCGATTGAACTGAATTTCATCGCAGAGAGGGAGGAAGAAGCCAGGGGGAACGGGACCGGGAACGGGACGTACCGCCGCGGGTGATGCGGAGGCCGAACTCGAGGATGGTGCGGCAGAGGTCGCAGCCGAGGCCGGCCTGGTCGGGGCAGTTGACGGTGACGACGGTCTCCTCGCCCTCGGCGGTGGCCAGCTGCATGACGACGGCGTCGTCCCCTCCCACGGCGGCCGCCGCCATGCCCATGCCACCGCCCAGCACCATCCCCCCTGCCCCTCCTCCTCCTCCTCGTCGCGCCGCCACCTCCCCCACCAGCATCACCACGCCGGACGCCGGCGAGATTCCGGATCCTCCGCCTCTGTCCCTCTCTCCCACCTCTCTCGCGGGTCCCGTCCGTGTCCGGTCCGGTCAGGTGGTGGTCCTCTGTCCTCTCCTTCTCCTCCTCAAGAAAAATTATAACCTCGACGAGTGTTCCGCGGGGCTTAAATACTGGATTTTTCTGCAGGGGATGGGGTAAAATTCGAGCACGATGGGTGGTGGTGGTGGCGGCGCGGGGGGGCGCCGCATCGGCGGGCGGTGGCGGCTTCATATCTGCGGTGCGGGGGCTGAGTCAGCTCTGGGTCGGCCAGCCCGGGGCGCGGCGCCGCGCGCGAGGGCCCACCTGCCATTGCCTGCCCGCGCGCACCGTAACGGCTACGTGCACTAGAGACAGCTGCGGCCACGCGGGTTTGGTTCTAGAGGGAGGCAGGGCATCCAACTCTTCTTTCCTCTCCTACGAAACACCTAGGTCAACCCTCTTCTGTCCGGGGTTTTCAATTTCGATGTTAAAAGTTTTTCGTCCACTGTTGAAATGATCAAACTCACGAAAATTCGGCCGACATTTTGTCAAATTTTTTAGAGACTTAAACGCGAAGAATTAATTTTTCTAAAAATTATAGACCTAAACAAAATTTACCATAGTTTATGACTATCATATGTTGAGTACAAGAATATACACATACCGTAAACAATAGGAAATATGATCGTAGAATTCTAAGACATTAATTTGGTTTTCTAAATACCTAGCTTTTGATATACACCTAGATATATACTATGTCTAGATATATGATAAAAGCAATGAATCTAGAAAAAAAACTACAACATCTTATAATTTGGAACGGAGGTAGGTAACTAAAAACAATTTTATTAGTTGCACCAAAAACAGCTAATAGCAACTAATAGTTGCTATATATGAGTTGTTAGCTAGCTAGCTATTAGCAGCTAATAATAGATATAAACTAGATCTAATAAGTAATTATGCACGCGCCATGAATTATCCTATCTTTTATTTTATGGACTATATATGTGTGTATTAGTGAAATATAAATAAAACAATATGTTTGTTACTAGATCTTTCCTCAATTCCTCTTGAGGAACTGAATACTACACAGAGAATCACACACACGCGTCTATGAGTGCACTATTCACTCAATCTATTTTCCTGGAAAAAGAAGAAAACAAGAGGAGATCTCCACAAACTTTTGCGGGTAGTAGCACATGCAAGTAGACCATCGGGAGTCAGGACGAAAAGCAACAGAAAAAGAAAATAAATTGGGTGGGGGACGTTGCGCATCAAATAGGTGTTTGGCTTACAAGCGTGTTATTTGTATGTTTAAACTTTTTTTCTTAATTACAACCATACGCAAATCTTTTAGTACTTGGCTTGGCCGGCAGCTACGTGGTGTTGTGGCTACAGTCCCGAGAGCCACACGTTTGCTTGGGCTTGGGCAGGTAGATAGCTAGATCACATCATCACCTGGAAGCTCAACATAAGGTAGCTAATTCTGGCTGCCCATCACCAACCAAATAGCTTTATGATGTGGTGCCTCACCGGCTAGCTTGAGAGACTTCAACAATTTCATTCCCTGATCGATATGTACGCGTGTACCTTATAACTCGACCGGCCATTTATTATGTCCTGATCTATATACTCCGTATATACGGATCCGTTAGCTACTAGCTAGGTTGATGCATGGACACATGTTCATTTAGGCCAATTTCAGTAGAGATTTCATGTCACTGTTTCTGATACATTCAGATTTTGGAAATAGTGCAGAAGAGTTTCATCCTCATGAAACTCTCTCTACTCCTGTGAAACTCTTATCATCTCTCTTCATTAATATGGTGTTACGTCAGCATAGTTAATGCCCATGAAACTCTAATGAAACCCTATTGAGATTGACCTTACGAAACATTGTCAATTCCAACTCCAAATCCAACAGCTTTATTTACCTGTCGTTCTATCCATCCCAAATTGCTAATCCATACATACATGCACGTTCTTTCGTACTATGCATTTTTCATTATATTCTTGATCGACATGATATAGGTGTATTTATGCCCTGGAGGATAAGAAAGATATATGACAAAATAAATATGGGTCGACGGCTCCACGTACCTTTATTTTCTATTGCCTATTTATTAGGTATTCTTTTTTCCCCTTTTGCGATGAACTACTCATTCTGTCCTACAAAAGGTGTTGTTATTTTTTGTGCTGGTCGATCAAATTTTATTAAATTTAACTAGATTTGCAACATTTATATCTCTAAGTAAATTTATTATTAAAAAAATATTCGGTGATTTATCTAGTGATACTAAATTACGCATTATAGATATTAATATTTTTGTATATTTAGTTAAAGTTATAGTTATTTAACTTCTCAAAAGTAAAAAATCTTTTTTTTGACAAAAAAATGATATTCTTTATAGGACCGAGGGAGGACAGAGGGGGTAGTACTATGTTGTGAGCGCGTGATGCATGCATGTGTTTTCTTTGTCTGCATCATCAGCCGATCAATACGAGTTTCTTTTCATTCCACGGTCCAATGGAGTGTGCAATCCAGAATCTACCACTGCACGTGGTACAGGCTACCTAGCTGCACTATATATTACCGATCGAGACAGAGAGGCAGATGGATCAGAATTCAAACCGATTAAACTGACCGACAGATCCAGCGCATCCATCGATCCTACACGCGGTACGCCAAGTTCCCGACGTATCGGGTCCGAGACGAAGCGGGCCAGATACGTGGCCGTTTGAAGCACGGGATACGTGGCCAAATGGGATGCCGGCTTTCATGGTGCAGGATTCGTCTTGTTAAAGATGCATATGCATATACTACGTACGTAGTACGTGGTATGTGCTGGAGAGATCTGGTACGGTGGCATGCATGCACGCACGATGATGCATGCACACCCTACCCATGTTCAGTTCCAACAAAACTGCAGTCAAACTCACGGATCGGATTCATCATCTTTATGCATGCACCAGTGTATATATTAATTAAATATTTCCAGTCTTTTCACCATGTTTTTTTTCCCCAGATTTCAGATGCCTCCGATCCCTACATAGCATTATACATACGCAACTAATTAATCTTGGCGACAAGGAACATGCATGTGTATATTGAGTCTGACTCTTTGCCGGTTCATCCTTCACGAGGTTTGTCACGAAACTAAAGGGGTTGATTCTTTGATAAAAGGATCATGACTATGCCAAACTTGATTAATACCGCTTTCTTCGTCGGTGGCATTTGACCTGTAACTTCAGTAGACAACAATGTGTCAAGTCCTGTGTAATTAATATTGATGACATATCAAACAATAATGATATAACTATAATTGAGAGTCAAGTTAGATCGTTGCTTTACCTGTTAAATAGCGTCTTTAAATTAGTATATGGTACTGCATATCCTTAAGATATGAAATTTGGTGGAAAACAAATAGCTAGGAGTTTGATGGGAAATTTTAAAATTTAAAACTATTTCTAGAGACGGTTCTCCTAAACTGAGACAGTTGTCTATAAGTCAATCGTCCAGGAAAAATCTAATTTTTAGGAAAAAAAAGGATATTAAGGGCAGTTGCGACACCACTCCTACAAATGTTCGATCTCTACAAGGCATAGTCCTATTTCCAAGGTCGCCCTTGATTATGTGTTTCAACGCTCCAAAGATTGCTTGTACAAGATGTGCATGGCACGTGCCAGAGAGATCTCAAGGACGAGATGATGATTCTACACTAGGACAGCATAGCATACCTATGTTCCAACAAAAACTGCAGTCGCCTCTCTCTTTATCCTAGTGCCCTAGGCTCGTCCCACCCCTCCACCGCCGTTACCCCGGCCCTTCTCTCCATGCGGTAACCTCACCAGTGTTGAGGAGTAGCGGGACCTGACCCCTAGACTACCCCTCCCCAGGCCAGCCACTTTGCCACCACCCTACTCGCCTCATCGCATCCTCGATGAGGTCGTTGACCATGAGACCCTGGATCCAACATTTGTATAGGCTAAGGAGGGAGATAGAGAAGGCGCTAGTAGGAGAGGTCGTGAGAGTTCATGTGTGTGTGTGAGAGAGGAGAGGGCTCTGTGCGAGAGAGGACAGCTAAGAAAAGATACACTACAACAAAAGAAAACATTTTCGCAAAAGCATTTTCACCATTGGTTTGGGACATGAGCCGATGGTGAAAATGATTATCACCGTCTCCTTGTTTTCCAAATCGATGGTGAGAATGAGGCTAAGCCCGTTAACATTTCCCATCCTGACCCACTCTAGCTCATTGTATATAAACAGAGGTGAGATTCCTAGCCACTAACCCCTTCCCACCTAGCCACTAGCCCATTCTCTCTCCCTTCTCCAGCCATCGCCCTTGATCTCCCTTCTCTCTCCCCTTGGTCACCCTTTCCAGCCGCCATCCTCCTTGCTTTAGCCCCTTCTCCACTAGACTCTCTCCGCACGACGCGGTTGGCCTCCTCCTCTGCTCACATCTCTTTGCACAACGCGACTAGCTGAGATCTAGTACGGCCAAGGACGCCAAGGGCCTCATGGCTCATGCTGACGCCCTGGACCAGGGCTTGAAAGGGGAGGTGGTGGCGCGACCTAGGGCGACATGAACGAGTTAGGTGGCGATGCAGGGTGTGATAAACTGGCTGACCGGGGCAAAGTGGCGGGCGGTGCAGATATTGACCATGGAGGTGAGGTCTTCTCTCCCTCTCCTCTCTAAATCTCCATCACCCTATCTCCCTTTCTCGCATCTAACTGACAAGAGGGCGTTGCCCTAGCGCCAGCTGCCAGTAGGCGTAGCCATGGGCTCAGTGGCGGACGCCATCATCAATAAGGGAGGGGGGAGGATAGATAGGCTTCTTCGATGGGCTTGGTAGGTCGTCTCTATGGCTCATCAGACTTTTTCTTTAAATTTCAAAGCCCATTCTCATTGTCCGTTGGTTACGCGAGCCGTCAATGATCATCGATTATCACTGTTGACTTTTACCAACGAAGGGTGAAACCAGTGGTGCTAAGGGTTTTTAAACTGGCAGTGATGACCTCATTATGTAGCAGTGAGAGAGAATTGGTGGGAGAGTGTAGTGGTCGATGGATGAGATATAGGAGAGAAAGGGTTACCATGTAAATGCCCCTAGACCTTTTCTTTCTCTAGATGAGACCTTATGAGGTTTGCCTTTAAAAATATGGTACACTTTTTTTAGAGAGGTGACCTTCTTAAAAGGCTTGCCTTTAAAATTTTATTTGAGATGAGTTGCGCTAAAATCATTTTTGCGGTAGTGTGTACGTTCCATATATACACATAGTTGCATGTTGGCAAACCTTCACTAGCTATTTACTCAGGAAAACGTGTAAAATTATTCGGTGCAAATCATTTCCTTGGTGAAATCATGAAAACTCCTTAAAACAACATACTTAGTAGTTTTAAAATTTTTTGAAACCATGCACATCTATAATGCATCTATTTAGATACATATTTATTAGAAAAGTTTCCTCTTAATGAAAAACTTGTGCTTCAGCACATGTTCGTGAAAAAAATATTTATTTAATTGAAAACGATGCACAAACCATTAGCAAGCATGTACATCAAGAATTAAAGCCAGCTGCGCATCTGATTGTGGTTATCTCCGTTCTTATTTCTGAACATGCAAGTAGCAGGTTCTCAGTTAATTAGCTGTTGCATTGGAAACCAGCAAGCGCCGCCGCGTTGGCTCTTGGCCGCGACCACAGTGCAGTAGTGCAGAGACTCGGCACGCCGCCGCACATATATCTGCTCGACGGCGACCCGCGGTGAGCTAGTAAAGCAGCAGCCTCGCCATCAGTCGTACCACAGATCGGAGCAGCTAGACAGCTTAGCACAGTAGTGACTGGAGAGAGCTCAAGCTTCAACTCGACACCGTACCTTTTGAACAGATCGGAGCTGCATGCATCTAGCTACTGTGATATGAGCATCGCTGTCTCACCCCCGCGCGCGCTCTATTATCGGCTCATCTCGTCCAAGTGGTCCTTTTCAAGTATCTACTTGTATCTATCAGCAAGGAGAAGAGGACCCACTGCACGCCTCCTGCCACTACTACAGAACAGGCCTTTGGTCACTTGGGCAAAATGAGTAATAGCTCCCGAAAAATTGGTGCCCGGGACTAAAAACACCTTTAGTCCCGGTTGGTAACACCAACCGGGACTAAAAGTCCCCAGCCCAACGGCTATAGTGTCAGGCATCTGCAGGTTTTGTCCCGGTCTGTGACACCAGCCGGGACTAAAGATGAGACTTTAGTTCCGGTTGGTGTTAGGGACCGGGATTAAATCCTCCCCCCATATTTGAATCCTTCTTCCTCCTTTGGCCGAGCTGCCCGAGCTCACTTTCTTCTTTGTTCTTCATGTGTTCTTGTTTGATTTGTGCTCACATCTCCGGATATTGATTCATTTCATCACTTCTACGCCGTCATTTACTTGTTTAGAGGTTACTAACTTCATCTTCTTAAGTTTTAGCAACAGCTTATCTCATTTTGTGGTGTTATACATGTGGTTTTTTATTTTTTTTTTATTTCTACACAATTTTAAACTCCAATCACTTCATCGTTTAAATATTTTAATGTAGATAACTACAATTAAGACCCCTAAAAATTAGTATACACCATTTATTACTATTATGTCTACCATATTTTTTGGTTTAGTTAGAAAAATACTAAATTTATGGTTTATCATTATAATTAGTTTTTTAAAAAATAATATTTGATAATACTTTAGTTTATAATTTGTGATCTGGTTAATTAGTTAATTATAACTAAGTATAAATAATATATTTGAAGGATTATTTAATTATAACTAAGTATGAATATAAAATTTGTTTAGAAAAAATAAGAATGGAGAATTTTAGGTTATGTGTTAGTTAGTTACTTAGAATACTTTATTTTGCAATTTGTGATCGGGTTTATTAGTTAATTTAAACTAGTATGCATGCCACATTTCATGATTAGTTCGAAAAATAAATAACTTTGGTGTTTTTTAGTTTTCCTTGTTTAGAAAATGAAGAAATAGAGAATTTTAGGTAATTTATTACTTTCATTTTTTATAAAAAATTAGAAACTTATCATATATTAATTTGCAATTTGTGACCGGGTTAATTAGTTAATTATAACTAGTATGCCTACCAAATTTCTTGATTATTTAGAGAAATAGAGAACTTTGGTGTTTTTTTAATTTTGCTTGATGAGAAAAATTAGAAATAGAGAATTTTAGGTTATTTGTTACTTTTATTTCTGTAGTAAAAATTAGAAACTTATCATACTTTATGTTGCAATGCAGACAATGACACGTGGTTGGATGTACAATGCCGATCGCCGCTCCAAAGAATTCATTGATGGTGTGCATTATTTCTTAAGAGTGGCCGAGGAAAACAAGCGGGATGGATTCATACGTTGCCCATGTGCCTTGTGTCAGAATTTGAAGGAATATTCTAGCTCTAGAAATATTCACTCACATTTGTTGAAGTTGGGTTTTATGTCAAACTATATTTGTTGGACCAAGCATGGAGAAACCGGGATAATGATGGAAGAATGTGAAGAAGAACAAGAACAACTGGAGCCTGACGACCTTATTGCTCAATTTGGTGGCTTCGATGATATAGCAATGGGAGAAGCTGAAGAAGAGGGAGGTGCTCTTGGTGAAGGTGATGCTCTTGGTGATGCCATTCGTGATGCACAGAAAGAATGCGAAAGTGAAAAAGAGAAGGCGAAGTTTGACCGCATGCTAGAAGATCACAAGAAATTACTATACCCATCCGCCCAAGATGGGCAAAAAAAATTGGGTACAACACTGGAGTTGTTGAAATGGAAGGCACAGAATGGTGTATCCGATAAGGCATTTGGACAGTTACTGAAGATCCAAAAAAAGATGCTTCCGAACCCTAATGAATTGCCCACCACTACGTACGAAGCAAAACAGGTCGTCTGTCCTTTGGGATTAGACATCCAGAAGATACATGCATGTCCTAACGACTGCATCCTGTACCGAGGCAAGGACTACGAGAATTTAGATGAATGCCCCGTATGTAAAGCATCACGGTATAAGATCAGCCAAGATGACCCTGGCGATGTTGAGGGGGAAGAACGTCCTAGAAAGAAAATCCCTGCAAAGGTTATGTGGTATGCTCCTATAATACCTCGTCTAAAACGTCTTTTCAGAAACAAGGACCATGCAAAGTTGTTGCGGTGGCACAAAGAAGACCGTAAGGTAGACAACATGTTGAGACACCCTGCTAATGGGTCTCAGTGGAGAGCAATAGATAGAGAATTTCCAGAGTTTGCAAAAAACGCAAGAAACTTGAGGTTCGCTTTAAGTACAGACGGTATGAATCCTTTTGGTGAGCAGAGCAGTAGTCATAGCACTTGGCCTATTACACTATATATCTACAACCTTCCTCCATGGTTATGTATGAAGCGAAAGTTCATTATGATGCCGGTGCTCATCCAAGGCCCGAAGCAACCGGGCAATGACATTGATGTCTATCTAAGGCCATTAATTGAAGAACTCCTACTTTTATGGAGCGAAACAGGTCTTCATGTGTGGGATGAGTACAAACAGGAACACTTCGACTTGCGAGCACTGTTGTTTGTGACAATCAATGATTGGCCTGCTCTAAGTAATCTTTCAGGGCAGTCAAACAAGGGATATAATGCATGCACACACTGTTTTGATGACCTTGATAGTATATATTTGAAAAAATGCAGAAAGGTCGTGTACCTTGGGTATCGTCAATTTCTTTCTATAAATCACCCAGTTAGAAAGAAAGGCAAGCATTTTAAAGGTAAGGCAGACCACCGATGCAAGCCTCGCAACAGAACTGGAGAAGATGTATTTGAGATGGTTAAGGATGTGAAAGTAGTTTTTGGTAAGGGACAGGGCAGCCAACCAGTTCCAAAAGATGCAGCCGGTCATGCACCCATGTGGAAGAAGAAGTCAATATTTTGGGAGCTACCCTATTGGCAAGTCCTAGAGGTCCGGAATGCGATCGACGTCATGCACCTGACAAAGAATCTTTGTGTGAACCTTCTAGGATTCATGGGTGTGTATGGGAAGCCTAAGGATTCACTTGAAGCACGACAAGACTTGCAGCGCATGGAAGAGCGAGCCAACCTGCATCCAGAGAAGACAAATGATGGACGCCAATATTTAAGACCTGCTAGCTACACTCTTAGCAATGAAGAGAAAGAAATCATGTTTGAATGCTTAAGCAGCATCAAGGTCCCATCTGGATTCTCCTCAAATATAAAACGTATAATAAATATGCCCGAGAAGAAATTTCTGAACTTAAAGTCGCATGACTGTCATGTGCTTATGACGCAATTGCTTCCAGTTGCATTAAGAGGAATTCTACCTCCTAATGTACGTCTGGCCACCGTTAAGCTATGTGCATTCCTCAATGCAATTTCTCAGAAGGCAATCAATCCACTGGAACTTGCTGCTCTATAGAATGATGTGGTTCAATGTCTTGTCAGCTTTGAGTTAGTGTTCCCTCCATCCTTCTTTGATATCATGACACACCTCCTAGTTCATCTGGTCAAGGAGATCAATATTCTTGGTCCTGTGTTCCTACATAATATGTTTCCCTTCGAGAGGTTTATGGGAGTCCTGAAGAAATATGTTCACCAGCGTTCTCGGCCAGAAGGAAGCATCGCAGAGGGCTATGGGACAGAGGAGGTCATTGAGTTCTGTGTTGAATTTATTCCTGAACTTGACCCAATTGGTGTTCCTGAATCACGACACGAGGGAAGACTGAGTGGAAAGGGAACAATAGGAAAGAAAACATACATCGGTACAGGGGATGATTATTTCAATAAAGCACACTACACAGTTCTTCAAAACTCATCTGTAGTGGAGCCATATGTCAGGAAACACAAGGACTTTCTACGATCCCAGTTCCCAGAGAAGAATGAAGCTTGGCTTATGCATCAGCATATGGACACTTTCAGTGATTGGTTACGAAAAGAATGTCAGGGTAATGACCAGATTGATGAGCAACTGTATTTGTTGGCTAGGCAACCATCATGGCACATCCTCACGTACAAAGGGTACGAGATAAATGGAAATACATTTTACACCCTAGGCCAAGATAAAAAAAGCACGAACCAAAACAGTGGGGTTCGCATAGACGCCACGGACCCGAATGGAAACAGACAAACATATTATGGCCGCATAGAGGAGATTTGGGAACTAGACTACGCACCTAATTTTAAAGTCCCTTTGTTCCGATGCCAATGGGTCAAGAATACCGGAGGCAGGGTAACAGTTGACAAAGACTATGGAATGACAACAGTGGACCTCAACAATGTTGGTTACAAAGGTGAACCATTCGTCCTTGCTGCTGATGTGAATCAGGTGTTCTATGTGAAAGACATGTCTACAAAACAAAAGAGAGGGAAAATGATAATAAATCAACGAATGAGCCAAAACGCCATACAGTTCTCTCAGGGAAAAGAAACATTGTGAGAATTAAGGACAAGTCAGATATTTCAGAAGATTATGAAAGGGATGACCGAATCACGCCTTTCAATGTGACCAAAGATCTGAGCATCATGATAAATGCTGAGGACACTCCATGGTTACGTCAAGATCATGACCAAGGAACATACGTCAAAAAGAAGATCACTACTGTGCCCGCCTAATAAATAGAGTGTATTAGAGTATGTGTATGTGACAATTGTAACATAAGATGTTTATATTAGTTGTTCTTATTTTATATCATTTGAAATATTGATATGACATGTGGGATGGAAAGATTTTATATTTAAGTTTCCTATTATAAGGGATGGAAAGATTTTATGTTGTCAAATTTATTATGAAAGCAATTAGACAAAAAGAAATGGAACTATTATTTTTAACAAATTAATACCTAATATTTTATGTACTATGCAATTAACAAAATTAATCTAATTATTATAAGCATAAAAAATAAGAAAAGAAAAAATCTTTAAAAAATAATCCAATGTAATGGTGAATATCACGTATATCACGATTTTAGAGATAAATAATGATAAATGAACAAAATTTACGTTAAAATAATGCATAAACAAATTTCCTATTGAATACAACTACTTTAAATTATTTTAAATAAGTCAAACATTTTTGCATTAACAAAATACTAATTATTTTTAATATTTGTGTGTGCTATTATAAGAGATGAAAAGATTTTATGTTCCCAATTTTCCAAATAAGTAACTACACAAAATAAAATAGAACTCTTATCTTTTAAGAAATTAATACCCATTCCTTTATTTACTATGCAATTAACAAAAATAATCTATTTTCAAATAGCATAGATAAACCAAAAAAAATACAAGTAAACTGTTGGGGGGAACCTTTAGTCCCGGGCGGTGGTACGCACCAGGACTAAAGGGACCTTTAGTCCTGGTGCGTACCACCGCCCGGGACTAAAGGACTTTTAGTCCCGGTTCTAGCCACCAACCGGGACTAAAAGTCCCCCCGGGTATTAAAGGTGCGGGGTCATCTTCCTCCTCCGATCCAGACACCCCGCACGCACGTAGCCCTAGCTGCCGCCGTCTCCTTCAACTCCGGCTAGAGGGAGCAGCCGCCGCCGTCTCCTTCAACTCCTACGCCGCCGGCTCCTTCAACTCCGGCCAGAGGCCCGCCGTCCTCTCTCCTCCCCGAGCAGCTGCCGCCGCCGCATCCCACCCTCTCTGTGTGCCTCGCCGACGACGCGCCTCCCCGACGATCTCCCTCGCCCCCGTGGGAGTGTCGCCGCCCCCTCTCCCTCGGCCGCAGGCGTGGCCGCCCTTGCAGTCCCCTCGCGCCATCTCCGACGAGCCCCGTCGCTCTCCCTCGCGCGCCGTCGCCGCCGTCGTCCTCGCCCCGGTCCCAATAGCCTCGCCGGCGTGGCCGGCCCCCATCCTCAGCTCGCCCACAACGCGACCATCGTCGCCCTCCCCGTCGGCCAGCCGTCGCCCCCTAGCGCGCGCGGCCGTCGCCGGCGCGCCGCCGGCCGTCAGCACCACCAACAGCACCACCATCAGCACCACCGTCAGCACCACCAGCGCGCCTCCATCACTGGCCAGGAGGAGCCAGGGCTTGCGTGGCCTGCTCAGCGAGTTCGGTGAACGTCGAGCGTGTTCGGGCAGCGACCCTCGCGGCTGACGACGACTTCGTCCCCACAGCGACCCCCTGACGACGACGGTGAGCCACGTGAGACTATAAGTATATCTCTGCAGAATCGGCCATCGAGCCGAGAATGTACGTGTGTGTCTTGCATTGTTACGATCGGCCATCGTGCCGATACTATTTCACTGCAGGAGCCGCCGCCGACGCAACGTACGCTAAACCTCATTTAGACGGGCCATCGAGCCGAGAATGTGTGTGTTGTGATAGGCCATCGAGCCTAATTTGATTATGCAGAAATCGTTTATTATGCGAAGTCATGTAACGCTAATTCGATCCGACACGGTAATCCAATCTGAAACCCATCTAATCCCGGTGCCCATGGTCATTTCGAGACGCTGTTCATATCCGATACGCTATTCATATTCGATACGCTAATCATATCTGAAACCCTAATTCATTTCGAGAAGTTAATCATATCCGAAACCCTAATTCAATTCGAAATGCTAATTCGATTCGAAAAGCTAATATGAAACCCTAATTCGACCTAGCGAACAAAGATATATGATGTCAAGACACGACGACCTAGCGAACAAAGATATACGACCGCCTAGCGACGATCGGACGACCTAACGCGATGACCTAGCAAACAAGACACGACGACCTAGCTACTTAGCGACTTATATATATGATGTCAAGTAACTTTTAATATAATTAAACACCTTACTCAATATAATTAACTTTATTATGTAACTTCATTATGTAATTTGCGCTATAGTGACTTTATTATGTAACTTTATTAATGGTACTTTTATTTAACTTTATTAACTTCCTCATGTAATAGATGATGGGAGTTTGTCATGTATATTTTTCTTTTTTCTTGTGGCGCTACATGACAAATTGAATTCTAACATCTTTTAATTAACAACTTTTGCAGAAATGGATGATCCGAATGATAACATGGATGAGGCAATGATGGACCTAATCAACAGCGGCGACAATCAAAATCCCCAAGTCCAAGGTGATGACAATGAACAAATAGATGATGGGAGTCAGTACTTCGCTGATTATGAAGAACTTGTGGGAGACAATCCTGATGAGGTCTATCTACAATCTAGTATATATGTATATACATGAAATTAAACTGAATGGCTTTTGTATTAATATATTTATACTTGTTTGTGTAGCCCTCTAGATCGGCGACAGCTTCTAGGAGTAGTAGAAAAGTGCGAGGCCCGAAGAAGCCGTTGGAGGGTCGGTACATTCTGTCGGAATTCGACGAGGGTACAGGCCAAGTACTTGGGGAACATTCAAAGAAATTTGTTGCGCACTGTGGATACCTTGTAAGGGACAGGCTCCCGATCAGTGCTCGAGAATGGAGGCAACGGAAAGATGACCCTACTATTAGTTATGTCTCGGATCGTGACAAGGAATTGCTATGGCTACATATCCTTCAACATTTCACGCTCGATACACAGGATGAAGCTTTGAAGGAGAAGGTTCAAATCTGGGCTATGCAGAAGATGGCCAAACAATTTCAGGCTTGGAAGAAGAAACTCCACAAGACTTTTGTTGCAAATAACCGGACACCAGATTTCACCAACAAGGCCTACGTCAAGTTGAGGCCTTTTTGGGATGAGTTTGTACAGTTTAAGAACTCAGATGAGGGTCAGGCACGGATGATCCGTAATCAAGAAAATGCTAGACACAAGCAATACCACCACCACTTGGGTTCAGGTGGCTACCGGACTGCTATTCCCAAGTGGCAGAAGCTGGAACAGGAGATTGTTGACAAGGGGATGGAACCAGAATCACTGCACTGGCCTGAGCGCGCCAAGTATTGGTTCTTCGGTCATGGGGGAACCCTGGACCTAGAGACCGGAAAGGTAGTGTACGGCGAGAAGCTGCAGAGAGTGGGACAGAGAATGGCCTATGCCCGAGGATTAGTTGAAAGTGGCACCTGGCAGCCAAATAGAGAGAAGGATGAGCTGACATACGCCCTGGAGACTGCTGAACACGGTGGGCGAACAAGAGGCTATGGGGAGATATCATGGGAGCATGGCTTCCCTAAAGATAGACCCACTTATAGAAGCCGCCAAAGAAAGAAGGAAGAGGAGGCAGAGCGATTGCGTAGGTTGGAGGCAATGGTGATGGAGTCACGCGAAGCGGCTCGTGAAGCGATACAGCGAGAGAAAGCGCTTGAAGAGAGAATGAACGAGGAAATCAAAAGGCAAGTGCAGGAAGCAGTAAGTTCTATGCAAAGGCAAACTGCATCAGAGCCTGGAGTCAACATTAGCCCCCCCGGTCAGTTGAAAAGCAGTTGCGCTTCCACGGAGGTGCCAACTATTCAAGACGACGTGGGGCTGCGCTTTCCGGTGGATGACGTCACTGAAGCTAAGACAACATGTGAGCTACATATTCCACAGGGGGCTGCCACAGTCATGGTTGCTGTCGGTGTTGTAACTCATATCAACCCTACGAAGACACCAAGAATCCATGGGGCGATAGTTCCAGCTGGATATGCTAGTGTCTCGGTGGATAGAGTTGTCAAAGGCTTCAAAAATGTGAAGCTTGAGATAGAAGGAGGTGATGGAGAGAAGACTCTAGGACAAGCAGAAAATGCTTTCATTTGTTGGCGCAAGCGCTACATCATTATTCCTGGGGCATCACAAAGCAATGTACCACCACCTCCTCGTCATGAACTTAACCCTAGGTGCGGATGAAACTTGACGATACATTTATTCACTAAATTTATTTTGCATTCCCTTAGTTAGCGGTTTATATTACTCATATACCTCTTTGGTTTCACAGGTGGTCACCAACATGTCATAGTGCTGCGGGTGATGACGAGGCAGTGCAAGACACGGCTGCATCGCCTCCAACACCGACACCTCGGGCTGCAACGCCGCCTCCTCGGGCTCCAACGCCACCACCTCGGGCTCCAACGCCGCCACCTCGGGCTCCAACCCCGCCACCTCGGGCTGCAACGCCACCTCCTCGGGCTCAAACGCCACCTCCTCGGGCTCCAACACCGACACCGGTTGCCCCTTCGCCTCCACGTCGGGCTCCAACACCCCCACTGGCCGCCCCATCGCCTCCACACGTGGCTCCAGCGCCAAAACCGGTGGACCCACCATTGAAGAAGAGGCCGGCCACACGATCAAATGTGTCGGCCGCCCCGCCGCTAAAAAAGCAAGCCTCTAAAAAGAAACAACCCGTCATTCCTAAGAAGCTGTCCTATGAGAAGACTGCTACAGAAATAGATCCTTCGGTAAAGTCAGATGTGGACAGTTTCTTCAAAAGACTTCAGGATGAAAGAGAATCCAAGCGAAACCCTGAGAAGCCCTACCTCTTACTAAAGCCAGAACTTCTACGGCAAAGGGTTGAGGCTCAACAAAAAAAGAGGCGTGCAGCTCAGAAAGAATCATCATCTTTATCTGACTATGATCGCACTCTAACCAAATCCCTAGAAGAAGAGAAGAAGAAAGAGAAAAGAGCACGCAAGGGTGTAGCACAGCTCGGGGAACAATCAAAGCAATCAGTGCCCCCGCTAGTCGTTGGGAATGAATATGGTTCAAACATCGATGTGCTAGACCAGCAGATACCTCCAGGTTTGAACTATGAGGATCTTGAAATTTTTTTTGTGGACACTGGTCTTACCTTATCCCAAATGATAGCTGGGGCAGCAATTGAAAGTGCAAAAGAAGTTGATCATTGGCAGAAGACATATGAATATGGCAAGAGTCTATTCAACCCTGCGGCCCTCAGCAAACTTGGCACGCAGATGTACTTGCTAAACCAGTGGTACCTTGCGGCGTGTGGCAGAAGAGCAAATGACTATATCTGCGTCCGAATTAGAAACCATCATTACTTCCATGGTGATGATGTTATTTATGTTCAATTTAATGAGCTACACCAGCTATGCCACATGGACGCTCTGGACAAAGCTCTAATCAGCTGCTTCTGTCTGTAAGTGATTCTTTCTTTTAATAATGTCACTGTAACTTATCATGTATATGTATAACTAATTACAGAAACCGGCTATACATATGCAGATACATGATGAGGGACCTCAGAGCTAGAAATGACAAGGAGATTGGATTTGTAGATCCTTATGTTGTATTCAAAGACCCCAATACTCCGTATGTCATGTGGAGAGTTCAAACGGAGAGAAATCTGCGGAGGTACTTGATCAATCAAAAGGATAAAAGATATATACTCTTTCTCTATAACTTTAAGTAAGTATCGTTATCGTGCGTACATTCTATTAACCCAATTAATCAGATCAGTATGAAGATATATAATTATTTTTCCTACACACAAATGCAGCTATCATTGGATACTAATTGTGATTGATCTATGGCAAAGTCATTTGCTAATCTATGACTCATTGAGAAAACCACTAGAAGATTACCAAGAAATGATAGATATTATCCAAGGGTAACTTCTATCTCTAAATATTAATTTCAGCTCTTTAACTCGGTAATAGATAATTAATAATGATCGTTTTATTGCTAGGGTTTGGGCTGGGTTCGTGCAGAAACACCGTCCAGATTTGAAAGCGCCACTTTCGAAGCCTATCCTACTTCAGTGGATTCTACGGCAGCCACTGGGCAAAAATTTGTGTGGCTACTATGTCTGCTAATTTCTGACGGTCTATGAAAAAAAACAAATCTTGAGCACGCAAAAGCATGTAACATGTATATATAATAAGTTCATTTCAGTTATTTGTTGCTATTTAATGAATCTTATTCATACCTCTAACTTTTTTCTTTAATGTCTACTAAAGGAGACGTGGTTGAGGGAGAATGTGTTGAATGAAGTCCGCCTAAAAGGAATTCAGGAGACAATCGCAGGGTTTCTTAACGACCAAGTCCTGAATCCCGCCGGCGAGTACTACTTCAACCCTAACGAGCTATTTAAACCAAACCAAGATGATCATTTATACGATGCTTGAGTGACGGAGAACAATTAAGTTGTAAATACTTTATCCGTGATGGATATGTGTAAATATTATATTATGGACCTATAGACATGTATAATATATAAACAGTGTTATATAGTATATTTATATGTAATGCTCTAAATTATATAAATTATATGTGCGCGTCTACATAAGCAAGCAGCGAACAATACGCATTCGAAAATAATAATAATAATATAATTGTAAACCAGAAATGGAAAACCAAAAGAAAAGAAAAGGAAAAAGAAAAAACAAACCAGAAATGGAAAACCAAAAGAAAAGAAAAGGAAAAAGAAAAGAAAAAAGGAAAAAACTTTTTAGTCCTGGTTGGTAACACCAACCGGGACTAAAAGGGGTGGCCAGGTGGCGCACCCTGGCACACCCTTTAGTCCCGGGCCGCGGAACCGGGACTAAAGGTGAGACATTTAGTCCCGAAACCTTAGTCCTGGTTCCGTAACCGGGACTAAAGGCCCTTACGATCCGGGACTACAGCCTTGTTCTGTAGCAGTGTGCTCGTATCATAGACACACACTACTACGGACTGGGTTACGGCAGCTCGCTGGCCCCTTGGCGCCAGCATGATTCCTATCTAGGTCAAATCACACGCTACTAGGGAATAAATAATCTTCAGAGGCGGACAGGAATTGATTTTCAGATGTGTCTTGCCAACTGCTCTCTAGAAATTGTCCATTTTCAGTGGCAGGTTTCCAAACACCTATGGTATTGATCTCTTGAGGTAGGCCAAAACATTAGTCGTCTTAGGAAATCAATCCCTACAATAGGCCATTAATTTTTAGAGATAGTTGGCAAGGCCATCTATCACTGAAAATCTATTTCAAGAGGCGGTTCGGTTGCTCCCCCCTCCCCTCCGGTGTATCTTTACAGACGGTTTTTTATGGTGCGCATCAAGAAAAAATAGAAACGTCTCTAAACATTGTTTCTGTAGTAGTGAAGACAATGTCATTTTAAGAAACCTTGGTCAGATCACCTCTCGTCAAAACAAATACATACATATAAAAAATATTTAAATGCTTGATCGAGATCTTAATAACCGTGTATCTTCTATCATTTCAACAAATATTGCAGGAAGGACAGGCTCTCAAGATTGCTTTCATATGACGGTGTCCAAGGCACCCCTCCTTGTGAATGAATGTGCATAGCTAGAGTCGATGATGTTATATATGTAAACTGCAACCAGACCATAGTGCTGCCATTTATCGAGTATTTAAGTTAGGGTCTGTTTGGAAGAGCTTCTTCCCTAGACAGTCAGTATAACATGTTAAGGTTTGTTTCATGTTTTATTTAAATGAAAGGTACTTTCTTTCTCTGTTTCAAATTACTTATCGTTTTAGCTTTGTCCTAAGTTAAACTTCTCTAACTTTCATCAAGTTTAGAGGAACATCTATAATATCAAGTTAGTTTCATCATATACACTATGAATACCTTTAATTTGTTTTCTATATAGATGATAATATACTCTGTAAATTCAATCAAATTAGAAAAGTTTGAATCAGAATAAAGTTAAACAATTTGCAACTTTGAAATAGAGAGATAAAGTTAAAACGAGTTACAATTTAATTAGCTATTTTTATTACTAGCTTGTTTAACGTAAGTATGACTACGACACCTTGTCTTCTTTTCTTGTCACATCAAGTTATCATCAGAATATAGTGGGTGAAAGATACGTGCTTCCAATAAAATTTAGACAATTAAAAATGATTTGAGAAAACACGTTGATCAATCGAGTTTTCTTTTGGACGCAACGCAATTTTTTGAGCTAGTAGGAACAAAATCAAGCATATATCTCTTTGTCGACTGAAATTTTTATGATTCGAGATAGAAACCATCATTCGAGAGACCATTCTTTTTCCTTTTGTTGCAATGGTCTTATCTAGTATCATTTATATAAGTAGTGTCTTTGTATATTGTTGCATCAACAAAACATGTCTACATGTTGTTGCCACTTGCTTGTTTGACTATCTTGTTCTTATTTATTATTGTATATTCTGCTAAGGACCTGGCCAGTTTAATTAATTAACACTAATAATAATCAAACAAAACAGGGGAGGGGTGTTCGGTCGGGATGGTCAGTGACCAAACTCTGGAAACGGAGGTCCCGGGTTCGAACCCCGGGTGGCGCGCTCGCAGGAAGTGAGCGACGTCACCGGCCAGATTAATCTGGTCCCCCTAATTAAGCTTCCTTTAATGAAGCCGGAGGGTAATCCCACCTCTGCCCTCTTTAATAATCAAGCAAAACAAACATTGCAGCATTTATGACGTTGAGGAACTCCTAGAATCTGATCCCCTCCCCTCCAAACATTCTGAGGACCCAAACGGGCCGTTACCCAAACAAAAAGAATTGCGACTGTTTCCGGCCCAACAGGCCACATGATTGAGCCTGCCACCCACCACGGCCCATAAGTCCTAACCCTAGCAGGTCACAGCACCGCCGCCACGAGGGGGACGGGGAGCAGGAGCATCCACGAGAGGAGAGCGAAGGAGATTCCCATTCGCCCCCATCCCGTCTCTCATCTCACCGGAAGCGAAGCCGGAGGAGGCGGAGGAGGGAGAGAGGAGATCGCGAGCAGCCGGAGCCGGAGGCCGAGAAGATGAAGACGTTCGACCCGTGGCCGGTCTTCTTCCGCCGGGAGTGGAGGCGCAACTGGCCCTTCCTCACGGGGTTCGCCATCACCGGATTCCTCATCACCAAGATGACGGCCAACTTCACCGAGGAGGACCTCAAGAACTCCAAGTTCGTCCAGGAGCACAAGAGGCACTGACCGACCAGGTGAGCCCCACGATCCGTCCGATTCTAGATCTCGGCCCCCCTCTGGTTGACGCTTGTGTGCGATGCCGATGACGCTAGGGGATGCGGCGCGATGTTTCCGCGATCCGCAATCTGTTCTGGGGATCGGTGCCACTGCCGCTAGTGATGCCACGGGATTTATTTTTTGGGGTCTTGTAGCCTAGCCTAGCCTGTTGATTGATCACACCTTTGATTGATTCCATTGCTGTTAGAATTTGCCGATTAGAGTAGCACCGATGTGTCATGCTGGAGTTTGTTTCATCTCCCAACAGCAGTGATTCTTAGGTTCTCATTTCTGGTGGCCATTCTAGCACTTGTCCATTAATAAATGTTATTATATCACTTTAGTGTATTTTGGTAACAGTAATCTTAATCTATGCCAACGGTGCCAGATTGCAGCGGCAGAGGAATGGTGTAGGATCAATGTGGCTTCAATCCTGCGCTGATGCAACCTGGCATCGGTGCTGACGTGCTGTAGATCTGTTTTCCGTATATTTTGTACACTGACTGATGCCCCCCTCAATGTTCTTAATCATCTCCTATAGCAAAGTTTGATGGGTCTAGTCTTTGTTTTGATGGCTTGTTTTCGTTTATGTTGGAAAGCTAAAATTCAACCAGTACATACATTCGGGTGGCATTGACCCAAACACCCTGTGCCTGCTTATTAGTACAAGCTAGTAGCCTGTGTGTGGACAATTAGTCGGATCAAACTTGTTAGCAAAGTAGGAAACAGCTAGCAGTGGTACTAGTAGATAAATGGCTAACTTTGGTTGTTGATCTCCTTGATGACTTGTGGAGGATTAATCAGTTGTCCATGGTAGTTTCTTTGTGATTTTGTTCACATGATAAGCTATCTATAAAAAGGTTTATTTTAATTGGGGAACCTATAAGAGGATCTCTACAGGATGCCTCTGCAAAACCTCAACCGTGGTCAGCAACTGAAGCCTTACCTAAATTATCTGTGATCCTAGCTAATTTTCTGTTATGTTGCCATGCCTGAATTTCATAAATGAAAGACTTCTTGTGGCAAAGAAGGTGGACTGTGTCCCTGAATTTCATAAATGAAAGACTTCTTGTGGCAAAGAAGGTGGACTGTGTCCTTTAGATTTAACTGTGTCTAACCGCACATGGATTGTTGGGTACGAGATAGCAGCTCACGAGTAGAATTAAACTCTTAATATGTATATGAGCATTGACATTAGATGGAGTTAATTGATTGTTGAGGTCCTTGAGGACATGTGGACGATCTAAAGTCATTGCCCGTATGCTATTAGTCGTGTTGAGCATCTCCAACAGCTCTCCTTTCCCTTTAACCCCTAAAACTGGTTATATGATAATCCCTTTTAATACAGGGGAATTAGAGGATGGCTGCTCCAGCAGTTCCCCTGTTTCTTCATTGTCCTTTTTTTACATTTCTTCTTCCTTTTGCATATACGTTACCCTTTCAAACTCAATTTCAACATCATAATAATTCAAACTCATGCCATACACAATTCAAAGAATATTTCAAATCCATAGTTTACTAGTGAAGCATACTTGTGTGGTATATAACATAAAGCAGGCAGAACTTAGGAATACAAGCCATGTTCAAAACAGTTGTATAAGATAATCCAAAACTGAAGCAAACATGTTGCACTAAACGGGAAGAACTAACTGCTAGAAGTAGAAAGCTATCGTGCTCACTTTGAGTAAACCACATTCGTCATAAGCTATCCCACTTTTTTCCCAGTCAGACCTAGAAATGTACCTGTAGCTTTTCTCTACTGAAAAAAACAGTCTTCATCACAGAGGATACTTCATCACAAATGGATCATACTACTGAAGCTAGGGGAGGTGTTGGACAGGTGCATGTCAACCTCTGCGTTCTGAAAGAGATGCACAAAACGATTGGGGGTCTCATTGACGACTTCCTACCACTGCAGTTGGTGGCTGTCATGGCCGCTGACATTGCGTGTGCTACTGCTGGTGAGGGGGCCAGGTGTTGCCCATGGCATGGAGGGTGGTGGTGAGCTGCCAGGCGGAAGTGCATGTGGCAGAGGCTCGGTCATGTGAGAGAGGGCCAAGGGGTGGGAGGGGAAAAGATAGGAAGGGGAGAGGGGTGGTATCCACTTTCTTTAGACTTTAGGGCGTGAACAACAGAGGCATACAGTATCGTAATCCTCTTCATTAAAAAGTTGCTGTCCACCTATCAAAAAAAAAGTTGCTGTCCATGTAGATGAAGAAGGCTCGAGGCTGTTAAACTTCCAATGCAGGTCAATACATTTATTTTATTCAAACGGTCTCACCACAATTTTTCAGGACGTTAGCCTCGATGGGCAAGTGGTGGCCAAGAAGGATACTTTTCAGTATTTAGGATCGATGCTACAAAAGGATGGCGACATTGATGAAGATGTTAGGCATAGAATTTCAGCCGGCTGGTTGAAATGGCGTCAAGCTTCTGGCGTCCTCTGTGACAAAAGGGTGCCTCAGAAGTTGAAAGGTAAGTTCTATAGGACGGCGATTCGCCCGGCGATGTTATACGGTGCTGAGTGTTGGCCTACAAAAAGGCGACATGTCCAGTAATTGAGTGTAGCAGAGATGCGTATGTTGCGTTGGTGTTGTGGGCACACAAGGAGGGATAGAGTCCGGAACGACGATATTCGGGATAGGGTTGGGGTGGCACCAATTGAGGAAAAATTGATTCAACATCGGTTGAGATGGTTTGGACATGTTCAACGGAGGCCTCCTGAGGCGTCGGTGCATAGTGGGGTTCTAAAGCGGGCTGATAATATAAAGAGCGGTAGAGGTCGACCTAAACTAACTTGGGACGAGTCCGTTAAGAGAGACCTTAAGGAGTGGAATATCTCTAAGGATTTAGTTATGGACAGGAGCGCTTGGAGACTGGCAATCAACGTGCCTGAACCGTGACCTCTTTCTGTCTTGTGCCATTTATGTCCCTTTATGTGTCTCCCTGTTTATCGTCTCTTTTGGGTTTGTCTCACCACACTCTGTACTCTTTCTGGTCCCCTCTTTCTCTCTCTGTCATGGAGATTCTCTTCGTTTCTGCAAAAGCGCAGGACTCTGGTTGGATCCAAGCTTACAGCGTGCACTCGAGCAGTGGCTTGCGCTTTATGTCAGGTGAAGCCGTTGCTCCATCTGCAGGGTAATCTAACAACCTGCAAAACCACTGCTTGAGCTGATCTGGATGGATAACGGGATGTGGACTCTGGGACTACCAGCCACGCTGTAGCATTGGGCATGGCCTTAGGTGACAGGGAGGGGAATAAAGCTTTATCTGACCATATCTTACACCTTATTAGTATCTCCTTAGCACATGTGTAAACCTTGTTAGAATCAAACTTGTTAGCAAAGTGGCAAACAACTAGCAGTAGCACTAGATAAAAAGCTACTTTGGCTGTTGATATCCTTGAGGACTTGTGGAGGATTAAGCAGTTTTCCATGTTAGTTTGTGATTTTGTTCACATGTTAAGCAATTTACGATTTATGGTAAAAGATGTTAAAATAAAAGGTTTCTTGTAATTATGGAACTGGAACCTATAAGTAAGATCTGCAGGATGCCTTGCAAAGTCTCAAACATGGTCAGCAACTGAAGCCTTACCTTAAATTATCTGTGCTACTGGCTTGATGGGATTGGAAGCTGTTGTTTCTGTCTATTTTTTTTTTATGTAGGGATGCTAGAATTTCACAAGTGAGAAAACCTTCTTGTGGCGAAGAAGGTGGACTGTGTCCTCTAGATGAAATTACTGTATCTAGCCACACACCGATTGTTTGGTTTGAGATAGTAGCTCATTGGTAGAGTTAAACTCTTAATATGTGAAGTTAATTTTCTGTTGAGATTCTTTATTAAGACATGTGGATGGTCTAAGCCATTGCCTGTGTGCTGTTTTAGTCATGTTACTTGTCAAAAAGTCTAGACATGGCTGTATGGAACCTTTTTTTGTTTGAAAATCATTAAAATATCCAATGAGATTATCTGTGTTTACTGTTTGACATTTTCTGCTATGCTGACATGCTAGATAAGAATTTGACTAGTGGAACAATTCTTGGTCGGTTGTTGACATCACTGCTTTCATCCTTAAACCTTTACAGTTCCCATATCATAAGATTTCAGTACCTTTAGAAACCTAGGGAAACTATCTTTGTCTAAAGTCTTCCTGAAAAATGGTAGCACCTTTTCTTTCCTGTCAAAATGTTCCCTAGCAATCTTAACCTATTAAAATATGTAACCTACTGCTTTAGCTTATTCCCTAAGAGCTCAAACCGTAGCAGATTATAGTTCTAGTAGTGCTGGAAGGATTTCCTATGCGTATCAGTTATCACTGCTAAAAGACATGCTTCACATTGTCTATGCTCACTGTTTGACACTGCTCACATGTTCATGCCGTTCGTAGCCCCTTGTGCATTTGGGACTCCATACCCTATAGTTTTGTGGTTTAACGCTTACATTCCCTTGCAGGCGGAGTCGTCGTCCGAATTGCCTGTGTGGACAGCCAGTTGTGTTATGCTATTTGAATGAAAAATTAGCCCCCACTTTTTCGTTTTTTTTAATCTAAATGCGTGCATCTATGCTCCATTTGTAATGTAATAAGAGGCGACTGAATTGATCCAACAGCAATCAGCTTCTGATTAAGATACTTAAAGTTTGATACGGTTTGCTGACCTGATATGCGGGGCATCGATTTTTTTTTATATGCATGCAACAAATGAATATTATCCATCTGTGGGATTTTTTTTGGATGTTGGATTGCATCTAATCCTGTTGAGTTGGTGGCGAAAATGAAGATTATGCTAAATGATTGGAGCCTTTATGAAAACGAGGGGTGGAGAACTGGAGATCGGAGAGTAGAGCAGGGACTTCGACCGTTCTATTTTGGTCAATGCTAGCACGGCAAGAACGTGAGGGCCCTTTTGTGTCTAGGATCTCAGGCATGATAAGATGCATGGCTTGGTCCGTTTGTGAAGGCATTCACTACTGGTCACTGTCCTCACGTCGGTACTTCCATCTACTATGCAACTGAAACGTGGCACTCGAGGAGCTGTCCCCACCCAACATCTTCCTAAAATTGAACTCCCATCCATGTGTGTTAAATGCTGCAACCGTAGAGCCTGCTAGTAGATGAGAGGGTTGAGAGCTGTGTACATAAGCCCTCCACCCAAAACATCCTCATGTCCTAAGCTTCTCCAGGGAGGTCAGTTCATCACCATCACGAGGACAGGCCTCCAAATAATCTCATGGACAAGAGAGCCTTCATGCAGTGGTGCATCTGCTAATTCCTTAGGCACTGGCACATGAACAACTGTATCCATGTCCTACCTAAAAACTGCCACATGCGAGACGATATTCATGCGTGTAGTGTTTCATTGGAGTTGGAATAGGGGTACTATAAGATGAGGCTCTTAAAGAATCTAGGACCTACTAGATATTATTTGAGATATATTCATGCATGTGGTGTTCCATCAGAGTTGGAATACAGGTATTACAGATCGATGAGGCTTTTAAAGAATCTAGGAACTACTAGATATTGCTTTTCCTAAGGTTTGTCACTCTAGCCCGGCTCTTCTTACCATTGATGGTATGCATCGGATGGGATTTAGTAGATATACAAATATTCTAAAATAAGCCAATATATTTTAATGAGTATCATTTTTCTATATGCACTCCTCAGGTTTTACTAACTTTCCTTAATAGAGAATACATTTAAAATTATAGTTAAATTCCTAGGGAAATCATCTAGTTCTAAAATGAATTGGAACATATGACTAATATCAAGTCTTAGCTATTTCTGTAACTGTATAAGTTGTACGTCCCGTTTCAACGCACGGAGATATTTGCTAGTTACTACAAGAACATCTGTGCTTTAGTTTTAAATTTCATAGGCCATGTGCATGTGAATATGCAGAGATCAAAAGTGCTTTCATGAGAGTTGTATCAACGCAACACAACACAACTGCCTTAGATTTTACTCCCTCCATCCATTCCAAATTATAAATCCTAATGATTTTTGGTACATCGAATTTTTCTATATATATAGACATACATACTTATAATTTGAAACGGAGAGGGCAATAAAACCTCCCCTTCATAAGAAAATTTAAAACCCTATTAGTATTTATTTAGGATATATATATGTGGCGTCGCACTGTCTTCGGCGTGCTCGGAGTGCTATAAATATAAATAGGTCTCAAGCTGAAGCCAAGAAACCACAACCGAAACACACACACACAGCAAATTAAAGCGTGAAAATACCATGGTGTCGTCTGGAAGTGGAAGCAGCGATATTGGCACCGCCAAGAGCAAGAGGTGGCGCGAGCTCCATGGCGAGCACTCTTGGAAGGGCCTCCTTGAGCCGCTGGACATGGACCTCCGCAAGTCCATCATCTCCTACGGCGAGCTCGTGGCGGCCACCAGCGACGGCTTCAATGACGAGGCGCACTCGCCGCACGCCGGCCTCTGCAGGTACGGCTACGACGACCTGCTGACCAAGTCGGGAGTGGCCGCCGCCAGCCTCTACAAGGTCACCAAGTTCATCTACGCCTGGGAGAAGAAGAAGCCCACCTGGATAGGGTACGTCGCGGTGGCCACGGACGAGGGCGTGGCAGCTCTGGGGAGGCGCGACGTCGTGGTGGCGTGGCGCGGGTCCGCGACGGCCACCGAGTGGTTCAAGGACATCCTGTTCCTGCCGACGAAGCCCTGGCCGGCGCTGGGCCTGACGGAGTCGAAGTCGTTGGACCCCTCAGCCCGCGTCCACAGTGGCTTCCTGTCCTTGTACACGGCGACCATCGACACCGCCGTCGCCGACTCCACGTTCGCCGTCAACAAGACCAGCGCCAGAGACCAGGTTCTTGAGGAGGTCAGGAGGCTGGTGGAGCTCTACAAGGACGAAGAGACCAGCATCACCGTCGTCGGCCACAGCCTCGGCGCGGCGCTCTCCATCCTCAACGCCGTCGACCTCGTCGGCAACGGCGTGAACAACAATGCACCGGCCGCCATCGACGACTCCTCCGGTGGCCGGACTCCGTGCCCAGTGACGGCCGTCGTGTTCGCGTGCCCACACGTCGGCAACGACGCTTTCAGGCACGCCTTCGCCTCGTTCAAGGACCTTAATGTCCTCCACGTCAAGAACCGCCAAGACGCCGTGCCGTTTCTGATGGACTGGTTGCATGACCAGGGCGTCACACTGCACATCGACACGGCCCGGTCGGACTGCCTCAAGGAACCGAATCTTGTGACGGCCCACAACCTCGAGTGCTACCTGCATGGCGTCGCCGGCGAGGTGGGAAGCGACGGCGGCAAGCTCAAGCTGGTGGTGGACCGCGACGTGGCGCTTGTGAACAAGTACTCGGACGCACTCAAGGACGAGTACCATGTGCCGGCGAGCTGGTGGGTGACGCAGAACAAGAGCATGGTCAAGAACGACCAAGGCAAGCGGGAACTCAAGGATTTCGAGCACTACTGACCGATATGATGACCACACATCAAGCCTGCTTGCACTATATTGCTTGCCCTCTCATGCATGACTACTATATATCATGCATGGTTCGATTTGTATTGTACTGTTATTTTAGAGAATCTCTCTCTCTATATTATACGGTCAGGCTAATCTGTGGCCGGCCATATATATAGAATAAGTTATTCTACCTATGATCACTTCGATTTACAACGGGACAGCCAAGCGCTGACTGTGTTCTGTGCGTCCAGGACGACGAGTCCATCGACCACCTTCAGGCCTCGTGCGTCTACACATGTGAGGTTTGGCACCGTCTACTTTCTCGTGTCGGCTTTCAGCACCTTGGACCGAGCGACGACTTCCTCCTGGTGGACTGGTGGCTACAGGCGCGGACTCTTGTTCCGAACGCCTTCAGGCGCGGCTTCGACTCATTTGTGCTGCTCGTTTCGTGAGAGATTTTGGAAGGAGCGCAACAGGAGGACATTTGACGGCAACAGCAGGACACCGACAGACCTACTCGCTCTCATCCATGATGAGGGCGACTCCTGGATTGCAGTTGGCTTTCGGAGCCTGACGCCGCTGTTCGCGACCGTTGCTTAGTTCGGTCGCATCTTCCTAGTCGCAAAATCGTTTAGCCTCTTAGCACAAAACTCTAAGCTCCACTGTCCGAGCCGGTGCCTCCTGTCAGTGTGCTGCCTGTTGTTGGCCTATGGCAACTCGTCGTGTGGCCTCAACGGGATGTGTACCTTTTTTTTTCTTAACTTCTCTTAATGAAGTACGTGCAATGCACGCTTTCAAAAAAAAATTACAATCATATTTATACTAATTTATTTACGATACGATACATGTGCTATTATAACTCAGAATGACTATAGAAATATAAGCTATTCTACGACTAGCTATAGAAATACGCCAAGAATTCAAAGTAGATAGATTTGTGTAGGTTTTTATAAGTGGTGTCTGGCCTATAATTTTTAAGTATGGTCTAATTCACACTCTCTTAGGTCATTAGGTATCACAATCCCTTCAGCTTCGCATAGATTGATGCATTCTATGATCTTGGCTTGTATAATGTTAATGAGGATACATGTTCAATCCATTTGTTGTTTTTCTATTGCCCTTAATTTGTATCGTGCAATTCATCTTCTTGAATTTGAGGAAGAGACTAGGTGCTAGAAGCTTTGGTTGTTTTCCATTAATCCAAGACGAGGATCAGAAAAGGGCAGTATTGTCATCTTAGCTTCCACCGTTACTATTGTTGATGAGTTGAAGAGTGCACGATCATGACTATATCATAGGGCACTTGGAGCTTGTTCCATTGGTCGACCTTTTTTGCTTCTAATGGAACCATAACCATATGAGCCGTAGGGCTCTTGTGAACGCTCCACAATCCCGATGGGTTAAGCCAAGATCATTTTTTTCTTTCTTTCACGAGACAAGTTGTTATCCAATTGACCAGAGAGTGAGCTCCGTTCACCTTGTTTGGTGTATCTCCATGTCATAGGAAGCATCTCCTTAGTCAGTAAATACTGTTGACACGTGCAGGTGGCCAAACAGACCGTTCGACACAGGTCTGGTAAAATCATAGCCCGATGAGACTGGGCTAGGTACGGCACGCCGGGTCACCGAGCTGTGCCAGAGGGCTTTATGCCTGGCCATTGGCCCAAACATGGCACACCGAGCCGATTTTCAGGCCGAGCTGGCTCAATAAGCACGATCTGCAGAAGTAGGTCAGACCAGCTCGAGGCCCACGTCTCTGTGCCGCTACCGCTTCCATGGCCCTGCCGCCGTGCCGTGAAACTGGGGGAGGTGGTCGGGGTAGATACTGCAAGAGGCGACTAGAGGGACGAGTGAAGATGCGGTCGACGTGCTTGAGGCCGGTGCCTCGGCCGTGTGCTCGAGGCCAGCCCCTATGGTCGTGAGGCACGTGCGGGGAGGAGGCGATGACCATAGGGCCGAGGAGCTGAGGCAAAGGCGGCCTAGCGATGTGAGAAGGGGAGGTGGGCGGCAGCAGCTGGCGATGTGCTTCGCCTACTCGTCCGTTGGCTCAATGCGGGTAGGAACTCACGGGTCATGATTCACGAGTGGGAGACGACACGGGTGGGAATTGGGGAATGACCGAGTGGGTGAATTGGGACCGGTTAGGGTTGGAGTTGAGGTATTGGGTTGTAGGGATGTTGGCCTGTTAAGTGGTTATTAGTAGGCTGGTACTAGACCAAGGCTATTTAATGTGCCACCCGTCGTGTCTAGGAAGCAGCCCAAGCAAGCAAGCACGATCCTAGCTACTGGGCTGGGCTAGCCTAGGCCCGCACACCACCGGGACGTTCCATGCTCGTGTGGGGCCAAACATGCGGGCTTAGGCCGGGCTGCCGTGGCACGGGCTATATGTACATCTATATTGATAAGCTAGGTACCACTTGAGCTAGCAAGACCATCCGTTAGATGATAGATAGGCTACGATGAAGGCACCGATTTCACTAGCCAGTGTTTTTGTGATCAGACGTGGAAAGGAGCCCGCCCTTCCATCTCGGCTGAAATTAAAGGCTGAACTTCTATCTTACGTAGCTTTCGAGTGTGGAGAGAAAGACATGAGTAATTTCCCGGGAATGAAACTACTGACCATATCAGGGAAGTTTTGGATGAGGGGAGGGACCATATATATATATATCACTCTCCAATCTGACTGAGAAGATTTGATCATTGACATTGCTTGAGTGGTTTTTTTTTTTTGAACCGAGAAGTTTTTCTCCCCGTTCCTATGCACTGTGCACAGAAATACTGCGGACACCGGGGATCGAATCCGGGCTAGCCGAGCTTTCGTTGAAAGCTTCTAACCAACTGAGCCGCTGCTTTGTGGTTATTAGCACTTTAGCAGAGATAAACCTTACCCACTAGTCCTCGAATCCTAGCTAGATTTGATGTCTCGTGTACGTGTCTAACTCATGAATCTATCAGCTACTCTAACCATTAGAAACCGTACACGAACAGCTAAAGCAAGCGCTGCCATTTTTGGCTCTGGGCCGGCAACCCGCTTGTAGCACAGTACAGTACGTGTGTGCGTGCAGACTCCGCACTCCTCCGCTAGCTGCTAGACGACGACGCACAGGCCAGTGTGGTGGTACGTGACTGGAAAGCAGCTGGTAGCTACTCGGCCGGCCTACTCCTAGCTAGCTAGCACGCGCAGAGACTACAGTACTGCACCGAGTCGTCCTTTCCTTTTCAGCAAGCCCAGTTCCCGATTTTGGACCTCCAAAATCTAGCCCAAACAGTGAAAGGCCTGAATTAAATTAAACGGGCTCCCGAATTGGTATTTGACTCGGCCCAAAATCGGGCCTCCTATATGCCCCCGCCGACAGTCCTCTCTCTCCCTTATCCATTCCTCCTCCTCGCTCTCGTCCGCCGCTCTCCTCTCGCCACACTCCCAACCCTAGTTCTCCTCCGCCGCTCTCCCTCTCCTCCGCCGCGGCCTGATCTCGCCAGATCGAAGGCCTTGGCGGTCGGATCCACCGCGCCCGGTACCAGAGGCAGCAGGCACCTTCACCTCGTTGCCGGCGATGGAAGGCGGCGGCAACGGCTCCGACTACGACGACAGCCGGCGCACCATGGACCTCTTCTCCCTGGCGCCGCCGGCCTCCGGATCCGGTGGCAACCACCCCAACACGTCTGCTCCGGCCTTCCGATCCAGGGCGCCGCCGGGATTCCGACCCGGTGCGTACCCACCGTACGCCTACGCGGAGGGGGGGTCCGCATCCGGTGGCCACCAGCACTACTCCTACGCCGCGGGAGGGTCCGGATCCGGTGGCCACCAGCAGTACGCCTACGCGGCGGGGGGGGGGGTCCGGATCTGGTGTCTACAACCAGTACTCCGTTCCGCCTCCGTACTCGTCGCCGACCGCTAGCCACCTGGGGTTCTCTGGCCTCAACCTCAATGCAAGCTCGTTCCCGCACATGAACGACTACGAAGGCATCCTTCGTTTTGGCGAACAACAGGGAGAAGGGGGCACCGGCGCAGACGTGGACGCGGCTCCCACGACTCCCATGGCTCGCCCGCGCCGAAGGGCATCCAGGGTGCGCGGTGTGCATCGTGGCGCCGTCAACAACAACCCTCAAGTCCCGGTACATTTACTTCATTCACTCATTTTTCATGATGTTTGCCTCTGTTTGTGGCAATGTGTTAGTTGTGCTATGAGTTCGTTGTTTTCCTTCCTGCCATGTATGCTTGTGCCATGTCTGCTTGTGCAATGTATGCTTGTGCAATGAGTTACTTCTTTGGCTTGTGCAATGTCTGCTTGTCCAATGAGTTACTTGTTTTGCTGTCCATTTCTTGTTCATGCATTGCTTGTTGTTTACAATGTCCACAGACACACAACGACATGGCCAATTGGAACAAAGCGGATACCAAGACGTTCTGTGAGATTTACTGCATTCAAATTGCAGCGGGCAGATGCAAACAAGGGCAGATGAGCAAGTTTGGATGGCATGATGTGGAGGAAAGGTTCCTAGTTGCCACTGGTAGGAAACATGACAGTGAGCAGTTCGGCCATAGGGTGCGAGAGCTCAAAAAGCTTTGGTTGTTCATCGAGGAACTTCGCCACATGGCCTCCGGCGTAGGAAACAGAGCCGATGGCTCCATCATTGCTTCTGACAAGTGGTGGGACGATAAGCTTGGCACGAACAAGGTACTATACTTTCACTTGTTATTTCTATCCACATTGGCTTGTCTAGTACATACTACAACCATGTCGGGTTTCTTTGCACTACAGAAAAAGGAAGAGTGGGCGGACCTCAAGAATGGATGGCCAGATTACATCGATGAATTGGACTGCATGTTTGCTGGGAATGCTGTCACCGGCGCCTCTGCATTTGCTCCTAGGGCAAACCGGCAGCTCAACTTCATTAGTAGCGACGATGACGAGCAAGCACCAGATGAGTTTTGTACCCCTCGGAGCCATGCCACCCCTCAGCATTCTGGATTAACTCCTAGTTCTGGAACTCCTACCAGCAGTGGTAGCAAGAGGAGTGCTGACAGCACCCGCAGCACTGCTGCAAGTCCTGTCAAGGGCGGAGGACTGCAAGTCATTGGCAAGAAGCCCAAGAATGTTGCTGTGAGAAACATGAACATGGGAATGATGAGGTGGCAGGACCTGTATGAACAAAGGACAGCAAAAATGGAGGCTATCTGGGAGGAGAAGAAGGAGTTGACGCACCAACAACTACACCAGCAGAAGGAAGAAAAGGATAAATTGAGTGGAGAGCTGGAAGCTGTTGTTGCAGCTGCAAAAGCCATTGGGGTGGACAAGATGGAACCAGAGCTCTGGAGAGGTGTTTGCAACATCGCCAATACCTATAAAGACATGAAGATCTTCCTGATCTCACCACCGGCTCAGCAGCTTCAAATGATCAAGGACTTCGCAGTCAATCCGGTGCTGAAATAAGTCCCTTGCATGCATCCATTGCACCTACATGTGCCTCTAGTTCTACTGGGAGTTGGCGTGTTGCTTTTGTGTATGGCTTTGGTTGTCAAACTATGTCACTTATGTCTGTGCTTGTGATGGTGAACTTGTTATGTTCAAATAAGTGGTGATGTTAACTATTAGTTGTACTATTCGGTTATGTGTGGCAATGGGATATAGGTCAATGGCTTTGAATAATTGTACGTACTGACTCTGGAGTTTTTTGTGATGGGCAGGAAATGACAGCTCCATTTGCTGCTGAAGAAGCTCCAGTACTGAACCAGGCCGACGAGGACGATTGGTGGGACGAATTCTGGACCATGCTGACAGAAGACGATGAAACATGCGACATTGTCAACGGTATGTACCAATATGCTTCGCATATTGACAAGTATTGCAGTAGACGGCCGTATAGGACAGCACCATTGAGTGCATTCGAATGGGTAAAAAATAAGCTGGCCGATCCAGAGGCCTGCTATGACATGTTTAGGATGCATCCTGACTTGTTTTATAGCCTGCATGCGGAGTTGACATCAAAATATGGCCTGAAATCATCACCCAAGTCTACCTCTGTCGAGGCTCTAGCCGTCTTTCTTTGGATTTGTGGGGCACCACAATCATTTAGGCAAGGTAGGGACAGATTCGAGAGGTCAATGGGCACTGTCCATAACCTCTTTCATAAAGTCCTGAAATGTATGGTAGCCTTTGCTGCTGACATCATTCAACCTAGGGACCCAGATTTTCAACACATGCATACCAAGCTTCTAGACACTAGATTCTTCCCTGAATTCCAAGGTTGCATAGAGGCAATAGATGGCACTCACATTCCTGTAGTGGTGCCAGAGGAGATGTTCACATAGCACTTGTGTCGCAAGAATAAGACAACCCAGAATGTCATGGCGGCTTGTGACTTCGATATGTTCTTTACCTTTGTCCTTGCTGGCTGGGCTGGATTGGTGCATGACATGAGAGTGTTAGACAATGCAATCAGTGAACCCAAATGGAAGTTCCCGAAGCCACCTAGACGTACACACTTTTCCCTATTTCATGACAGCCTTCTAATTTTGACAATGCAAACTTACAGGTACTACATCCTGTAGGGAAGTTGTACCTGGTGGACTCAGGGTATGCGAACAAGATGGGGTTCCTGTCTCCTTATCGGTAGACGAGGTATCACATCCAAGAGTTCCGAAACGCCGAAGAACCACAAGGTATGAAAGAGACGTTTAACCATGAACATTCGTCTCTACGAAATGTGATAGAAAGGGCGTTTGGAGTGCTCAAAATGAAGTGGCGCATATTGTTGGGGATCCCGAGCTATGCACCTAAAACACAGACACAGATTATATGTGCATGCATGGCATTGCACAACGTCATCAGGATCAATGGTGGCTATGATAAGGACTTCTTTATAGTTGATAGCAATGAGAACTATGTGCCTGCCGAAGCCACTTGGGATTAGCCAGAGACAGAGGATGCTCCAGAAAGTGAGGACGACGTGAACATGAATCTGTTCTGCGACGTCATGGCTTAGCATTTGTACAATAGAAAGCATTCTTGATTGCGGGAATTTAATTATTTGTGTACATGATGAGGATGTCCTTTATGAGGAGCTCTATCAATTTTCTGGACATTTTAATTTGTTTGAATTTTTGTTGGACTAGACAATATTTGTCCTTGTAAACTGTAACATTTTTGTGATGTTTTGATTTAATTTAGAGTTGTATCTGCTTGCAAAGAGCCTGTATAGGCCATGCATGCGGCCATGCAGATTTGCATGGGCGAAAGGGGCATTAATGAGGCTACACAGGCACCCAAACTTGGGATTCAATAGGCTCATGAACAGTACCGATTTGGGCCAGAAACACTACAGTAGCAGCAGGCCACAGCAGACCCGATTTTGGGCTCCAAAATCGGGAACTAAACAAGGGCAAGGAGCAACGAAACGACCCCACGCCTGCTCCTCGTAGTTGTTGAGGCCCGATAACGTCTTAATCACACACCAGAATAGGCCAGCATGCTCAGTGAATGCAAATCAACCTACAATGCAGTGAGGACGCAGCGAACCGATGAAACTGATCAAGAGACTGGTTACGCCAATTTGGAGCCCGTTCTTTGCGTAGAAAACTCCTGAACACCTCCCGAGAAGACCTGTCGGGGTACCACGTGAAGAGTGTCTCAGGACTAGCAAGGCTGCCTAGAATGTCTCCAAATCTAGCCAGGAGACGTGAAAAACAACAATGTAGAGAGAGGAGAGGGTAAAAGGGAGTTTTAGATGTGTTTTTGATGATTGAGTGTTGGATTCTTCAATTGGCTATAATCCTCTCATATAGTGGTGGAGCCACAGGGTATGGCATACCCTATCTGACCAGCAAGTAACTAGTATAATATACGTATATACATCTATATTTTGTATAAAGAAAAAGAAAAAGTCACTTTGATCACCGATCATGCCATCCATGATGGAAGCGGGAAGTGAAAAGGCCCAGGAGGCTAGGCCGCGGCCCACACGACAAGGTTGTCCTCAGACCTTAGTACACATTTCACTTTTCGGGTGTTCGTATTCTAATCTTGATTAGAGGCACTAGCGCCCGGATGAGCAGCGCTGTGGCAGACCGCCCAAATTATATGGTCCACATACACCTGTCATTGTCTTAAAGACCTCTAACTGTTATGCATGGAAACTAGATAATTCCGGTAGTCTGTCGGGTGTCCTCGGGGAACCCCGAATCATTCACATTTTACAACTCATACATGATCAACAATGGAGTTGCCACAACATTACAACACTTATTACAAAAATAACTTACATCGAAGTGCGGAAGTCTTATATTTACAAAACATATTTAAGTAAAACTTAACTTTAGATTAAAAAGGTGAATAGAACAGTGGAAGCAAATTAGAAGAAGCACCTAGGGTAGAGGAGACATCTAGATCATGTCGAGTCCACCGACATAACCTTGATTAGTAGCACAAGTCAGAACCTGCAACGGGGGTTAAAAAACCCTGAGTACTGAATGGTACTCCGCAAGACTTACCCGACGAAAATAAAAGACTCCAAGGATATGCAAGCTTACGGGGTATAAGGAGGGTTTAATAAGAATCAAGAATTGCTTTAGCATAAAAGCCTACTAAAGATTTATCCTTACTTTCAATGTTTTAGTTCAAGTTAAATCATTATAAGTCTCATGTTTGCACCTGATCTAGATCATTCACTTCTTTAACCAACACTTCTCATGATCATAAGTACCATTGTTTCATTGATTAACTACGATGCAGGGCAGAGAGTCGAGTCTCCTTCTCCGAGAAGCAACGGCGATTCGAATCGATTAAACCCAGCTAGTGATTCTCAACCACACGACATATGCAGGTCCCAGACCTACATATATCAACCTTCACTCGGATCCTCCAAAATAGGAATGGGTTCGCGCCACCCGAGAGCACAGTACTCCACCGCCCTACTGTCAACCTAGATGCTTCCGTCCATCTCAGATCCGTAGGGTGGGTACACGCTACTCTCGCCATCTCTCCACTCTCAGTGCGCGGTTGTCCTTTCCCATAATGGAATAGCCGAGATATCAGGCTTACCGGAGTATGTGGGCAAGTACTACAAAGTCTCGACCACAAGCAGACCTACAACGAACGGTCCTTAATCGACTCAGACAGGACAAGCACGACCAGGCAACCCTATCGACTTAACCACTGTAAGGTCCTAGATGGCTAGAGGGGGGTGAATAGCCTATAAAAATTCTACAAGCACCACTAAGCAAACTTGTTAGAATAACAAACGACGTAAAGCGAGTTTTGCTTAGCCTACGGTTGTGATGCAAGCCTCCTATCCACAAGTCTAGTAGATTATGATCTCTAGTTCACACAAGTGCTAGGTCACTAACTTACACTAGTGAGCAAGCTAACAACTACTAGCAAAGGCTACCACTAGAGCTACACAAGATAAACTAGTGAATGTAAATGCAAGAGAGAGGATTGTGATTCTTATACCGACGGTGAAGTGAAGATGTTGCCAATCACCAAGATGATATACAATCAATCAATATTGACAACAACACAATATGTAGACCAATCACCGAGAGACAAGAGACACAATATTTTTGTTCACCCGGTGTTCACTTGTGCACCGACAAGCTACGTCACCGGTTGTGTCGACCAACACTTAGATGGTTCCTCGGTGTGACCCTCAAGTCACTTGCCCCTCAAGGCACGCCCCGCAAGGCACCGCAAGACGCCACTCTCAAGTGAGGTAACTCAATGACACGCGCAATGTAATAGAGTTGCTTTTGGCGTCCCGCCGAGGAAAGCACAAGAACCTCTCACAATCAACCGGAGGTGGCCAAGAACAATCACCTTCTCTTGCCAATGCCTCCAACAATCTCCAAGCCGGCTAGGAGCGGTACTCTCCAAGAGTAACAAGAAATCCACCGGCTAAACCACCCACAAGTGCCACTAGATGCCCTCAAGCTATGCAATGCACTTTGGGATCACTCAATCTCACTTTTGATTTGCAATCAAGCAAGAGAGATGAGTGGGAGGAGTTGCTTTAGCTCAAAGGATGCACAAGAGTGTTAGAAATGCCAAGAGGCCTCCCCAAGGGCCGGCCAACAAGTATTTATAAGCATCCCATCCAAATAGAGCCGTTGCCACGCCACTTGTCCGTTTTTTTTTTGGGACGACCGGACGCGCCGGTCGTAACTGACCGGACGCGCTCAACCGTGTCCGGTCGCCCTGCAGCGACCATGTGTCCTCCGTTTTCAAAACCGACCGTTAGATCCTCCAACGGTCACTGCGCGCTAACGGTCAAACGTGATGACCGGACGCGCAGTTCGAACGACCGGACGCGCCGGTGCGCACAGTACCCGCGCGCGCGAAGACATGACCGGACGCGCTCCTCGCACCGACCGGACGCGCTGGTCACGACCGGACGCGCCGGTCCCGTGACTGACCGGACGCGCCGGTCAACCCTGAGTCGCGCAAAACGAACCAACGATCGGACGCGCTGAAGAACTGACCGGACGCCACAGTACCCGCGTCCGGTCGGAGTCCAGTAAGCTCCCTGGACGACCGGACGCGTCCGATCGTGTGTGACCGGACGCGCACCGCGTCCGATCGTCCTCGTGAACCGCTGTTCGCCTGACCGGACGCGCCGGTCGCACAGTGACCGCGTCCGGTGCAGCGTCCGGTGCAGCGTCCGGTCACCTCTGTGACCTCCGTTCGCCTCCGTTTCTTTTCCGACTTCCGGCGTAGTGGAAAATAGGCATTTCATTTCCCCGAAATCGCCTGAAACCCGCGCTCGCAAGCTCGGCGGGAGGGAGAAAGGAACCCAAACCCTTCTCTACCCGCAAACCACAGCGCGACCAACGCCACCTTTGCAAATGTGCCAACACCATCAAGTGTACATCTCCATGTGCTTGTGTGTTAGCTTTTTCTCAATCATTTTCAAAGGTTTTCCAGTTAGCTCACTAGGCCCTACATGCAATGCACTTCATGAATTCACCTAGTGGCACCCGTGTGTCGAATAACCGATAAGATTTCCCCTCTTAATAGTTCGGCTATCGACCCTAAACCACTCACACCCTCTATGGTGTCTTGAGTGTAAAACAAAATGGCCCTATGGTTATACCTTTGCCTTGAGCCCATTTTGTTTCTCCAAATGATATGATCCACTTCATATCATCACATGACCGTCTCGATCCATCGACCTTGACTTCACTTGCTCTTCACCGTTGCATCGGTCCATCGGCGCCAAGTCTTGCTCAAGCTTCACCATCGCATGGTCCTTCGCTTCGAAGCCTCGACTTGCCCTTCACCTTCACAACCGGTCCATCGAGCCAAGCCTCATCTTGGTCTTCATCATCTTGGTCACATGAGTCAATGTCATGTCTCATATTCAATGACCACCTTTATCTAAATCATCCACTTAGATACAAAGGTTAGTCCTAGGTTTCATCAATTAGCCAAAACCAAACTAGGGACTTTCAATCTCCCCCTTTTTGGTAATTGATGACAACCCTCACAAAGATGATTTTGATAATAAAAGTTTTGAACTTGTCATACTTGTCCAATCATTTTGCTCTTAAGTAAAGTTTGGACAATTATCACAAGCTCGGTTTTGGTAGCATTAGCTCCCCCTACATATGTGCATAGAGTTTGGATTTAAAGCTTTGCACATATGCATGGATAGAAGTGTTGGGAGAGTAATTCTACCAAAATGATGCTAAGGTGTAAGAAATGGACCTTTGAAGCGTGATACCAATCGGAGTTGCCTTTTACACCATCCTTAGCATCATGAAGTAACTAGACATCCAACAAAAACTCAAGAACCCCGTGAGATCAACATTATATGTAAAGGTTCTTGGACCACTTGTAAAAACTTTAGGCATGTCTAGATACCACATGTAAACTATTCCTATGCATGCTAGTAGATCATTTCATCATCCAAGTTCTATACTAGCATTGCACCACACAAGCATGTATATTGAATTTAAATACATGTGCAATGAGCAAGTCATATGAGAATGCACAAACAAATGCAACAACTTTGTTTATGAGCTTGCTCCCCCTACTTGTGTGCATCAAAAAATTTATTTACCCCTTTATCATGTTGAATCATCTTTTTCTCTCCCCCTTTGTCAACAACTTACCCAAAAATGGGATCAAATTGTGGAGAGAAGAAAAATGTTTGATGGAGTAGGTTAAGAATTATCAATTTTGGTTCAACCTAGAATACTTGCCAAAGATATTTAATTCGATTTGAACCAAAGACAAGCTTCTTCACACCTCATAATAAGGGTTATCTTGCCTATGTTGAATTAAACACTTTAGCAAATTTTCTAGATTCAACACTAGGTTTGCAAGCTCACAAACATGTCATATGCCACCACTAGATCAAAACAAACATAGAGGCAATAGTGGTAACATATATCCATCAAATTCATTTGATTTATCATGAATGCTCATGCATACCACTTATTATGTCTACATGCTCTAGCAAGTCCTTAGTATAGGATGAATGACATGTCAATCAACTTTACCTTGCAATGTCGAAGGAGAGGCATGTCAATAAGTGGATGGGGTGCATTCAACTCATGTTTGAGAAATCAAGAATGTTCAATTCATTCCTTAGCTTGCAAAACCTCTTTTCATCAAGTGGCTTAGTGAGAATATCAGCAAGTTGATCATCGGTGCCAACACTTTCAATGGCAATATCTCCCTTTTGTTGATGATCTCTAATGAAATGATGTCTCATGTCAATATGCTTTGTTCTTCCATGTTGAACCGGGTTTTGTATCATCTTGATTGCACTCTCATTATCACATAGCAATGGCACATTCTTGAAGTTGAGGCCATAATCCTTCAAAGTTGATTTCATCCATAGCAATTGTGCACAACAACTCCCCGCACTCACATATTCGGCTTCGGCGGTAGAGATTGCCACACTATTTTGTTTCTTTGAGGACCATGACACAAGTGATCTTCCAAGTAATTGACATGTGCCACTTGTGCTCTTTCTATTGATCTTGCAACCCCCATAGTCGGAGTCCGAATATCCAATCAATTCAAACTTTGACCCCTTGGAATACCATAGTCCAACATCTCTTGTTTGCTTTAAGTACCTCAATATTCTCTTTGCGGCCGTGAGATGACTCTCTCTAGGTGAGGCTTGATATCTTGCACACATGCAAACACTAAACATGACATCCGGCCTTGATGCAGTGACATAAAGTAGACTTCCAATCAAAGACCGATATTCCTTTTGATTCACCATATTGCCATCAAGATCACTATCCAAATTGCCATTTGTACCCATTGGAGTTGAAATTGGCTTTGCATCTTGCATTCCAAATTTCTTCAACATGTCCCTTATGTATTTCCCTTGACTCACAAATGTCCCATTCTTCAATTGCTTGACTTGGAGACCAAGGAAGTAGCTAAGTTCACCAATCATAGACATTTCAAACTCTTTGGCCATCATAGCACCAAATTCTTCACAATAAGCTTGATCGGTTGATCCAAAGATGATGTCATCAACATATATTTGCACTATGAATAGATCATTCCCAATCCTTTTGGTGAATAGAGTTGTATCAACCTTGCCCATCTTGAATCCCTTAGAGAGAAGGAAATCCCTTAGCCTCTCATACCATGCTCTAGGTGCTTGCTTTAAGCCATATAAAGCCTTCTTCAACTTGTACACATGGTTAGGTTTCTTGTCATCTTCAAATCCGAGCGGTTGCTCAACGAAGACTAACTCATTGATAATCCCATTGAGAAATGCACTTTTGACATCCATTTGATATAGTTTGATGTTGTGTGCACAAGCATAAGCCAATAGAATTCTTATTGCCTCCAATCTTGCCACGGGAGCATATGTCTCATCATAGTCAAGACCTTCAACTTGAGTGTAACCTTGAGCAACTAGTCTTGCTTTGTTTCTCACTACAATGCCATCTTGATCTTGCTTATTTTTGAACACCCACTTGGTTCCAATCACATTGTAGTCATTTGGCCTTTCCACCAACTCCCAAACATCATTTCTTGTGAAATTATTAAGCTCTTCTTGCATAGCCATGATCCAATCGGCATCCCTCAAAGCTTCTTCTATCTTCTTTGGTTCTATGGTTGACACAAATGATGCATGCTCACAAAATATAGCCAATCTTGATCTTGTTTGCACACCACTTCTAATATCACCAATAACACTATCAATGGGGTGATCTCTTGCAATATGTTGTGGTTGAAGTACTTGCACTTGATTGCTTGAGCTTGGTTGATCACTTGATGTATCTTGATGAGATGTACTAGCACCATAATCTTGCACTTGAGAGTCACTAACTAGCTTGAATGGTGAATTGAGCACTTGATCTTTATCATCATTTTGAATATCAATTACTTGCTTTGCTCTAATGTCCCCAATGTCCATGTTCTTCATTGCTTCCACTAATAGAGTTCCACCAATATCATCTAGATTTTCTTCTTCATCTTGTGACCCATTGGTTTCATCAAATTGCACATCATGGACTTCTTCTAGAATGCCACTTGAGTTGTTCCAAACTCTATAAGCTTTGCTTGTAGTTGAATAACCAAGTAGGAACCCCTCATCACATCTCTTGTCAAACTTCCCCAATCTAGTGCCTTTCTTCAAGATATAGCATTTGCAACCAAAAACCCTAAAGTAAGAAATATTGGGCTTTCTTCCATGAAGTAGCTCATATGGGGTCTTCTCTAGCAATGGATGACAATATAGTCTATTGATGTAGTAGCAAGCGGTATTGATTGCTTCATCCCAAAATGATTGACTCACATTGTACTCATGAAGCATTGATCTAGCCATATCAAGCAATGTTCTATTCTTCCTCTCAACTAGGCCATTTGATTGTGGAGTGTACTTGGCCGAGAATTGATGTCCAATACCATAATGATCACAAAGTTCTTCAATTCTTGTATTCTTGAACTCACTCCCATTGTCACTTCTCACTTTCTTGATTCTAATCTCAAACTCATTGTGAACTCTAGTGAGAAATGTCTTGAAGGTGTCAAACACTTCACTTTTGTCACTAAGAAAGAATACCCATGTGAATCTTGTGAAGTCATCCACTATGACAAAGCCATACTTGTTACCGCCTATGCTTGTATATGTTGTTGGTCCAAATAGATCCATGTGCATCAACTCAAATGCTTTGCATGTGCTCATTGTACTCTTCTTTGGATGTGAGCTTCCAACTTGCTTCCCGGCTTGACATGCACTACAAAGCTTATTCTTCTCAAATTCAACATCTTTCAAACCATTGACAAGATTGTGAGTAGTAAGCTTCTTCAATTGTTTCATGCCAACATGACCAAGCCTTCTATGCCAAAGCCAACCCATGCTTGATTTGGAGACTAAGCAAGTTGTCAAAGAAGTTTCTCTAGCATTGAAGTCAACTAGGTAGAGATTCTCATATCTAAAACCCTTGAATGCCACATTTGAACCATCCACACTAATAACTTCCACATCATCAACCCCAAAGGTACATTTGTAGCCTAGATCACATATTTGTGCCACGGATAGAAGATTAAAATCCAAGCTTTCAACTAGCAACACATTGGAGATACTCATGTCATTTGATATTGCAATCTTGCCCAAGCCAATAACCTTGCCTTTCTTGTTATTGCCAAATGTGATAGAATCAACACCACTATCATTGTCATTGATTGAGTCAAACATTCTTGATGTACCGGTCATGTGTTGAGTGCACCCACTATCAATAATCCAATGCCTTCCCCCGGCTTTGTAATTGACCTACAAGCAAATCAATGAAGTTTAGGTACCCATTTTTGCTTGGGTCCTTGTAGGTTAGTGACTAAGCTCTTTGGTACCCAAATAGCCTTCTTCTTTGGGCCCACAATTGGTGTACCAACAAACTTAGCTTGCACACCCTTCACACCCTTGGTAAGCACATAGCAAGAATCAAAAGGTATAGCATTAACAAGGTTCTTGCTTTGGTTCTTTTTATTGCAATTATGCTCTAGGTGCCCAACTTGCTTGCATCTATTGCAAAATCGACCATTGCACTTCACAAAGCTAGGCTTTGGAGTTGCAAAGGCCGACTTGCCTTTCTTGGGGGTGTAGCCCAATCCCTCTTTGTTAAGAGAGAACCTTTGGCTACCCAAGCACTTAAGCAAGCGGGCCTCACCACCATAGGCCTTGCCTAGGGCGTGAGTGAGCTCATCCACTTCTCTCTTGAGAGTCTCATTCTCAACCATTAGTGAGGCATCACAAGTGAAACCATCACTAGTTGTGGAGGTAGAGTTGGTGGTGGTGGATGAAGAGCTACAAGAAGGGTTAGCATTTGACATGATGATAGGTTCATTAAAGGATTCATCAATTATATCACATGTAACACCTATATCACATGATACAACAACCTCCTTCTTTGCTTGTTGCTCAAGTAGCAAAGAGTGAGCCTTCTCAAGCTTAGAATGAGCCTTATCAAGATCCTCATGGTCTTCCACTAGACTCTCATGAGTGGTCTTAAGCTCACTAAGGACTTTCTCAAGTATTGCTACTTTCATTGAAAGCTTCTTACACTCTTTGTCCTTGGCAATAGCTATGTCTCTAGTTTGTTGCATCAAGTCATATAGTTGTTCTTTAGTTGGTTCATCATCATCATTTTCATTATCACTAACATTATCACTATCATGAGCATATTCCATTTCACTTTCATCATCACTCTCATCATATAATACCTTAGCTTCTTTAGCCATGAAGCATGAAGAGGATGAATCAAATAATGATGGCTTCTTGTTGATAGCAATGGAAACAAAAGCCTTGTTGGATGATTCTTCTTCTTCTTCTTCATTATCATCACTTTCCCAAGTGATCACATAGGCACCCTTCTTGCCTCTCTTGAATGTCATCTTGGCTTCTTTCTTCTTCTTCTCAAACTTGCCCCTCTTGTTGTTCTTCTTCTTGTCATAGGGACATTCCGCTTGAAGGTGCTCGGTGCTATCACAATTGAAGCACTTTCTTTGTTGCTCATTGCTCTTGAAATTGTCATTTTTCTTTTTGAAGCCTCTTCTTTTGATAAACATTTTGCCAATGTTTTTGACAACTAGAGCAAGTGCCTCATCATCAACTTCTAATTCTTCATCTTCTTCATCGTCATCTTCTTGAATTGAAGCTTTGCCCTTTGAGGAGGTGGCCTTAAATGCCACGGTCTTCTTCTTCTTTTCTTCCTCCTTCTCATCAACATCTTGATCATACTTGTCAAAGGTTAATACCTCTCCAAGCAAATCATTAGGCTTTATTGTTTCAAGCCCATCTCTTTGTAGCATCATGATCAACATCTTGAATCTTTTAGGTAAGCTCAACAAGAACTTGTGGCAAAAATCTTGGTCTTGTGTCTTGTGCCCTAAGCTCTTAAGATCATTCACAATGACTTGTAATCTATGAAACATCTCTAAGATTGTTTCTTCTTCTTTCATCTTGAAGTTCTCAAACTCACTCTTGAGCCCATATAGCTTGGCACTCTTCACAACCTTAGTGCCCTCATATGTTTCACTTAACCTTGTCCACACTTCATTTGCCAATTCCAAATCCTTGATGCCCTCAAATACTTTTGTGTCAATACCATTGTAAAGTGTATTGAGAGCCATTCTATTGCATGTTCTATTTGCTCTATCTTCATCGGTGAGATGATCGGGATCAATGATAGCAAAATCATTCTCGGTGACTTCCAATACTCTCTCATGAATAGAACCAAGGTACATTGTCATTTTTCTCTTCCAATGAGCAAAAGAACTAACACCATCAAAGAACGGTGGCTTGCCCCCAACATGATTGAACACAATTTGAGCCATTTTTCACACCGAAGGATGTTAAGCCTTGATTAAAATGGTGACCACGGCTCCGATACCACTTGTAAGGTCCTAGATGGCTAGAGGGGGGGGGTGAATAGCCTATAAAAATTCTACAAGCACCACTAAGCAAACTTGTTAGAATAACAAACGGCGTAAAGCGAGTTTTGCTTAGCCTACGGTTGTGATGCAAGCCTCCTATCCACAAGTCTAGTAGATTATGATCTCTAGTTCACACAAGTGCTAGGTCACTAACTTACACTAGTGAGCAAGCTAACAACTACTAGCAAAGGCTACCACTAGAGCTACACAAGATAAACTAGTGAATGTAAATGCAAGAGAGAGGATTGTGATTCTTATACCGACGGTGAAGTGAAGATGTTGCCAATCACCAAGATGATATACAATCAATCAATATTGACAACAACACAATATGTAGACCAATCACCGGGAGACAAGAGACACAATATTTTTGTTCACCCGGTGTTCACTTGTGCACCGACAAGCTACGTCACCGGTTGTGTCGACCAACACTTAGATGGTTCCTCGGTGTGACCCTCAAGTCACTTGCCCCTCAAGGCACGCCCCGCAAGGCACCGCAAGACGCCACTCTCAAGTGAGGTAACTCAATGACACGCGCAATGTAATAGAGTTGCTTTTGGCGTCCCGCCGAGGAAAGCACAAGAACCTCTCACAATCAACCGGAGGTGGCCAAGAACAATCACCTTCTCTTGCCAATGCCTCCAACAATCTCTAAGCCGGCTAGGAGCGGTACTCTCCAAGAGTAACAAGAAATCCACCGGCTAAACCACCCACAAGTGCCACTAGATGCCCTCAAGCTATGCAATGCACTTTGGGATCACTCAATCTCACTTTTGATTTGCAATCAAGCAAGAGAGATGAGTGGGAGGAGTTGCTTTAGCTCAAAGGATGCACAAGAGTGTTAGAAATGCCAAGAGGCCTCCCCAAGGGCCGGCCAACAAGTATTTATAAGCATCCCATCCAAATAGAGCCGTTGCCACGCCACTTGTCCGTTTTTTTCGGGACGACCGGACGCGCCGGTCGTAACTGACCGGACGCGCTCAACCGCGTCCGGTCGCCCTGCAGCGACCACGTGTCCTCCGTTTTCAAAACCGACCGTTAGATCCTCCAACGGTCACTGCGCGCTAACGGTCAAACGTGATGACCGGACGCGCAGTTCGAACGACCGGACACGCCGGTGCGCACAGTACCCGCGCGCGCGAAGACATGACCGGACGCGCTCCTCGCACCGACCGAACGCGCTGGTCACGACCGGACGCGCCGGTCCCGTGACTGACCGGACGCGCCGGTCAACCCTGAGTCGCGCAAAACGAACCAACGATCGGACGCGCTGAAGAACTGACCGGACGCCACAGTACCCGCGTCCGGTCGGAGTCCAGTAAGCTCCCTGGACGACCGGACGCGTCCGATCGTGTGTGACCGGACGCGCACCGCGTCCTATCGTCCTCGTGAACCGCTGTTCGCCTGACCGGACACGCCGGTCGCACAGTGACCGCGTCCGGTGCAGCGTCCGGTGCAGCGTCCGGTCACCTCTGTGACCTCCGTTCGCCTCCGTTTCTTTTCCGACTTCCGGCGTAGTGGAAAATAGGCATTTCATTTCCCCGAAATCGCCTGAAACCCGCGCTCGCAAGCTCGGTGGGAGGGAGAAAGGAACCCAAACCCTTCTCTACCCGCAAACCACAGCGCGACCAACGCCACCTTTGCAAATGTGCCAACACCATCAAGTGTACATCTCCATGTGCTTGTGTGTTAGCTTTTTCTCAATCATTTTCAAAGGTTTTCCAGTTAGCTCACTAGGCCCTACATGCAATGCACTTCATGAATTCACCTAGTGGCACCCGTGTGTCGAATAACCGATAAGATTTCCCCTCTTAATAGTTCGGCTATCGACCCTAAACCACTCACACCCTCTATGGTGTCTTGAGTGTAAAACAAAATGGCCCTATGGTTATACCTTTGCCTTGAGCCTATTTTGTTTCTCCAAATGATATGATCCACTTTATATCATCACATGACCGTCTCGATCCATCGACCTTGACTTCACTTGCTCTTCACCGTTGCATCGGTCCATCGGCGCCAAGTCTTGCTCAAGCTTCACCATCGCATGGTCCTTCGCTTCGAAGCCTCGACTTGCCCTTCACCTTCACAACCGGTCCATCGAGCCAAGCCTCATCTTGGTCTTCATCATCTTGGTCACATGAGTCAATGTCATGTCTCATATTCAATGACCACCTTTATCTAAATCATCCACTTAGATACAAAGGTTAGTCCTAGGTTTCATCAATTAGCCAAAACCAAACTAGGGACTTTCAACCACCATAGACACATCCCATGTCCTGTCCGGCCTCCATTTAACTATTATTTCATGTTAACTTTCAAGTCATAATAAGTCTCGACCACAAGCAGACCTACAACGAATGGTCCTTAATCGACTCAGACAGGACAAGCACGACCAGGCAACCCTATCGACTTAACCACCAGAGACACATCCCATGTCCTGTCCGGCCTCCATTTTAACTATTATTTCATGTTAAACTTTCAAGTCATAATAGGGGTATAAATCATTGCGAATGATGAACCCATCATTCGAACCTATCTTCCTAAGCATGGCTAAGCATTACTAGTTTATTCTATTAAAGGGTGACAAAGAAATGTATTGAAATATCAAGATACTCATGCAGCAACAGGTTTCAAATTTAACCGCTATAACTTAATGCACATTTTATAGGACTCAAGTGATAAAAGCATTTATAAACATCAAGGAAGGGTTGTATGCTCCAGGGCTTGCCTGCGTTGCAGAGAAGGTTAGTTCCATAGAGAGACCACGAAGTTAGACTTGGCATCAACACCACAGATGGATGGACCTTCTCCGAAGATTGACCAACACGAACCTTCTCGCTCACGTTTGCACTACACTTAGATAAATGATGTATGCTTTAGCATGATGGAATGCATAACATGATGCATGGAGGTGCATTGGTGATAACATAACAAGATTAACTTGAGTACAACTTTACTTCACGGTATAGCTAAATTTAGTTCTCACAAAACAAGTTTTAGTTGTTACTAAACAAGTTGATTAGTTGTTTATCATAAACGAATTACTTAACATGAACCAACAAGGTTTTGACATAAAAAGCATCTACAAAACTTAACCTTTTTACCTAAGAAGTTGCATACAAGAGACAGTCACAACATACATACATGCATCCACTAATGAAAGGCTTAATTAAACTAAAATGCATTTTTAGTTTTTATTATCATAAGTGGATCATGAGCACATCACACAAGTAACTAAGTTGCCATAGATCAGCAGAGGTGAAAGTGTTCCATGGTCTTCATTCAATCCAAAGATCACTCAAATCATTTTATGATTAGCCTTAATTACCATGGGTTAATTAATTAATTAATTAAGCATATAAAAGCAGATATAATTAAACATGGTCAAATTAATCCTAAACTTTTTTTGAAGGTTGATATTAGCATAAAATAGATACACAAAAAGCTTCATAAGCAGTGGATATTTATTTAAGCCTACAAAAATCATGGAACATGCATTTGTTAATTAAAAGAGGTATTTTTATCTCATGCCAAAACTATCCATTTTCTAGGTTTCATATTTTTCCTAGATAGACATCATCATAAAGAAGCTACACAAATTTTTTTTATAATTTTAGGAGCTCTAATTATTTTACTATGAATTAAACAAGTTTCAACATTAAAAAGTATTTTCTGGAAAAAGGAAAAATCATTTTCTCTCTTCTGCTGCCACTGACATCTCGGCCCCACTGGTCAGCCTCTGCTCCAGCGCTGACCACGGCGGCAACGACTTTGACCGGCCAGAGCTCGCCGGCGGCGAGGTCTATGGCGGCGCGGATTGCGCCTATAGCTTCACTGCTACCTCACGCATCCCCTAGGCTAATCGGTTGAACGGGCGAAGCACGGCAGTAGGCACGGCGGCGGCCATGGCGGCTCGGCACAGCTTCGGCAAGGCGGAGATGGCGAACGGAGGCTTCTCCGGACACGGCAAGGGCACCAACAGCTTCGCTACACTCCGGCAAACACAAACCACAAGCTAATCGAACCGAAAACGGCTCCTAACGTGCATGGCCACACACGCGGCGGCAAACAGAGCAGAGCTCGCCGGTGGGCACGCGGACCGACGTCCACGGCGTGGTAGCGACTAAACGGGCGGCATGGGCGTGATCAGTGGCTCACCGCGATGCTCGGACGCTAGCAGGTTGAAGGCGAAGCCAACCGGGGAGCTCTGGCCACGGCGCGACCGAGCTCGGCGACGCGCTGGCCGTGCGCGAGGAAGATGGCGGCACGCGGGCGGCGCAGGCACGATAAGGCTGGGCGAGTGGATGCAGCGCGTGTGCAAGGACGAGGCGAACTCAACGGTGCGCTCAATTTGGCCTAGGGTGGCTAGATGGCGGTGGCGTGTGCTGGTGGAGCAAAGGTGCTCGGCGGTGGCGGTGGCAGAAAAGAAAGGCACGACGGTCGGCTCATGGCTTAAATAGGCGAGGACGCAGCTGCTGCGGCCTTCCAGCAGCTACGCGGACTCAACACGCAGTCGGCCACACATCCAAGCGCTGGAAACGCCGAGAAGGACGCCGGCGGTGACGAAGCAGGCAAGCTGCTTGCCTGTTTTACTGTAGCACTAAAACCACCTCATTCTCCTCTCCTTTTCAAATTACTTAAAAAAAATCATACAGAAACTTCAAAATCTTCCAACATAAAAGTTGTTCAAAATTGAAAAATCTATAACTTTCATTTTTGGACCAACTCCATATTCCAATTAGTTTTGAAAGTAGGATTTTGAATTTTGAATTTGAGTTTAGGGTGAATAAATAATTCATTTACAAACTTGGTATTCAATTAGTGAATAATTACTATTCAAACATCGCAATCAGTTGTACTATTTCAAAGCACAAATTTTGTACTAATTCATGAAATAAGTAAAACATGGCATATGCAACATTGACATGGTAAAATTAAAACATGGAATACATTTATGACTTAATGCTTAATGATTAAGCTTGATGATGATCTTGATCAAGATTTTTAATTGTTTCTTAACATCTAGGATGTTGCAGACGAGCACGCTTCCAACATGTCCCGACCGCAGCACCCCCCTTTGCCGGCCTCTTGACGCGCCGCGTGCCCCGTCCACCGGCCCCCGGCTCGCTCCCGGCTGAACAACATAAAACACTTGCAACATGAGTGCAACGTATCAGACTGAAAACAGATGAAACATTTAGAAACATGCTTCTGCAACATATGTGTGAAACACATGAAACATCCAAAATAAAACGTTTGTAACTTGCAACATTAAACCACTTGCTGCAACATAAGACTGAAACATTTAGAAACATACTGTTGCAATATTTAGTTAAAAAAATCATTGCAACATACGTCTGAAAATAGATAAAACATTTTGAACAAACGCTTGCAACATGTCTTTAAAAATACTTGCAACATATGCAACATTGGTAATATCCCCGATCTTTTTTTTAGTAACATCGAGATGAAACAATTACAGTACGAGCCTACTTTTCATCTCATTTTTTTCATAGAAGAAAGTTTTGGACACAGAGAACGCTCACTTTGAACTCGTCAGGTACAGAAGTTAGCGTCACAACACGAGGTGAGGACATAGGCGGTAACTGCCGGGCACATTCTAGACCATCCATGCTTGCACGTACGAAACGGGATTGCCGTCGATTTTGTGCCCTTGGCAATTCTTTTTGTATCTTCTCTGAGGCAGGCAGGGACCTCTGTTTCTCAACCTCAACTACCTCTGTTTTCCATGCCCAGGGCGGTCTTATTTGAGTGTCATTTTGCACCGTCGATTTCATGCCCATCATATTTTTTTAATCATTTTTCTACCTCTGTGTTTTTTCGAGAACATGTGCCGGGGCACAAACTTTTCATTAGGTGGACATTCTACCTCTGTTTTGACATGTAATCTTGTTTGAGTGGCTGAAGATGACAACCAATATACATTGTTCGCCTAAACGCGTTTAAACGGCCATCTACACGTGTTTAAACAGTAAACGGTGGGTTCTCGTTCTGTTTAGGCCCTAGTCACTGAATTAAACGCTAAACCGTTTAAACGGTCAAACCGGTCAAAAACCGTTTAAATGATGGCATTAAATGGTGATTAAACACGTGTAATGGCCAAAACATGCGTTTAAACGGCCGTTTAGGCGATAAACTAGGGTGTTAGACGAACGTTTTGGGTTGGTGAAATTGGGGTTGCATTTGTGGTGGGGAAATTTTGATGCCACCTAAATCATGTCCATATGACTATGTGTATGATTATATGTATAATCATTTATTGTTTATGTCAAGTTGTGCAATTATGTTGAAGCCTTAAATTGCACTTAAATTTTGTATAGAAACCTATAATTTTATATGTATATTTACTACTACAGTGCAAAACGTCTAAACCGTCTAAACGCTAAACAGAGGATGGCTGACCGTTTAGCATTTAGCGTCTAGGATAACATTGCAAATATATCGGGGCGGTCTTTCCCCCGAGGTTGAGTAGAGTTTTAAATATGACAAAAATACTCTTGTTTTGTTTATGAAGGATCACTTTATACATCCTAGTTTTCTAAACATAGGGCCCGTTTGTTTAAGTTGCATTATGATGTAGGAGTAAGAAGCAAGACATTATAGACATGCGGTCTATTATCCGATATTTAAGCGTTCAATATCTGGTAACTGAACCTTTTGCCTTTGGATGTCTTCAAGTGTACTACTATCGACTGAACCACTCCAAAAAAAAAAAGAAGATTCATTGACCTAGATGGCACCCGAAACAAAGTCATGGACCCAGAAATGATATTTTGAAAGTAGAGGGGCCTACGCCCTGTTCGCCCTGTTCGATTAGTATGGTGATAGGTAACGTGCCCGTGCATTGCTACGAACAACTAAACTTTTGTACTAAAAACACATGGATCGCACGATAAGTTAATATGTTATAAAACTAAATACTGACATTAAAGTGATATTTAATTCAAAAGGCAAAGTTCGTAAAATTAACATAGTCAATAAGAGGCAAATTGTGGTCATTAGATCTGTATGAATCAGGGAAAAGAACTGCAAGTATTAGTAATTGAAATTAGGATATGAAAAACAGAACCTGTGGTGCTTTGCCTAGCTGCCTCTATGATTCTTCTTGCACTATAGACCAAGGGCAGAGGACCGGAATTACTAATAATGGAAATTAGTATAAGAAAAATAGAAAATGTTTTCCCAAAGCAGATCCAGTACACGGAAACAATGTCTCTTTTGCTATTTTCCAAATTCCTAATAATTAACCAATAGCTCAACCACCAAATATACCCAATAGCAGTCAAGACCAAACTTACAAAAACCATGAAAATGTGCAAGTAAGAAGTTACTAGTGCTAAGTGTGCATTTCAGAAAGGAAGTTACAAGGCCCTTTCCCCTTCTGGTTCCATGTAAAACTGTGAAAAAGGAAACTTCCAAGGCAGTGTCAACTCTTGAAATTAATGAAAACATACAATTAGATCACTTAGCAAATAACCATTGAATTATGCCTAAGTTAAAAGGGTATCTTGAGGAGGCATCAATCTAGTCATCAGAGCTCTGGATAATGGCTATGCAAGTAACTAAATATTATTTTCTTAATCAGTGCCACACTGCCAGTACAAAATTTATATTACACTGCCATATGATAGATATTGATTATTGAACCAATCTCTTGTCAGACATTGGTACATAAATAAGATATTTGTGAATTATAAAATTTGTTTACCATAAAAACATGAGTTATTTACAGAATCTGTCCATCAATCACCACCGCCCACACCACTTGCACAGCTATGAGTGCGCGAGGCCGTCCCCGGCCATGCTGCTGCTCGTGAGCCATGCTGCAAAAACACTTTTCACAGGCGGTCAAAACTCTCTTCCAGAGGTGGAGAGCAACGTCTCTGCTAATAAAACTTTACAGATGCGGTTTAAACTCCTGGACTATGCATTCTCCATCCTGGTCGTTGTTGATGGGCTTGCTACCGCCGGACGCTGCTGTTCTGAGAGAAGCATCCAACTCAGCCACTGATCGGATGCTGGTCTTGTAGCCATACTTCTCACTCACCATAGGAGTCAAGTGGCCGGTGGCAGGCAGCCTGTGGGTAGACATGTTTGCTCCACCTGTCCAAGCACAAAAGGTAGGGAATGAAAATCAATAACTATGTTATCAATTGCTCGAGTTGTTGACATATAGATAGACGGTGATATGAAGAGTCTTGGTGATACAGAATTGAGTACAACAAATGCTTATCGAGATACAGATACAAACAACAATTCTATCAGATAACAAAGACAACAAATAAATATACCTTGCCCCCGCTACATTAGAATCGTGTTTGCATCTAAACCTGTGGATCTATATAATGTGCAAATGGGGGAGATAAAACACCAAAGTTGATCACTACACAACTCAACCTCAGAAAATGAGAATGCTTGTCAGGCTGCTTCCACATTAGTGCAATGGCAAGTCAGGTGGATTGGTATTTAGGAAAATAGATGGATGGGACCCTGTACAACCTGGCATGAAAACAAAAAATGAGTAAACGTAACACTTCTTCTCTTGCTACTCTGGATGAGTTCCTCTAAACAAAGAAAACATATATATCTCTAAAATCTTATACTCCATTACACTCCTACAGGGACACGTTTTGTAAAATAAGTAGAGAATGGCACATAACAGACATTCATTGTTTAAGTTTGATCATTATATTAGCAGAATAATCATTGGTTTGTCTAAGTGTTTCAATGTCAATAGAGAGGAAAAACTGAATTTGTATAATTACTTAGTGGAAGCAATACCAATCTTTTCCTAGAAGGCAAAGCAAACATCTTAAGTACCCATAGGCGATTTTTGTTGCACGAAGCCGCTGTCTTCTCTTCAGGCTTTTTAAGTTGTGAGATTGTGAGATGAGAGGTATCGCACTTCGAAACGTAATGCTGTCGTGCCGTATTTGCGGATGAAAATTCTACGACCTCTGCGTACAACATACTCGGGCGGCATATCCTTTAGGAACAGTCGTGTCCCTTCACGACGCCATGAGCAGACACCCCTTTCAACAGACACCCCTTCAGGACACCATGAGCAGACACCAGTTCACGAAGCGATCTCATCCGTCAAGTACAAGATTAGTGGATAGATTAGTGGATAGGATTAGACAGTTTTACTCTTAAAGGACATATCCTTTAAGAACAGTCGTGTCCCTTCGTGACACCCTACGCTTGTATAAATATATTTTAGAGAACAATGAAAGCAGCAGTTCTTCCAATCACTTGTTCATTTACATTCACTTCTAACAGTTTTGACATTTTTGCTATCAAGACCCGAGGGCGAAGTGGTGTTGATATCAGGACTGAAGCAACAGTGTCAAAACAGCACTCACCTCTCAATTCTTGAATGAAGAACGCAGGCAAACAAAGCTTGAATCAGAAAGAATTCACACACAGAGCATCAAATTTTGAAAGACATGGAATTGGGGTGCACGGAACCGGTTTCAAAGTATCAAAAACATCTCTTGACACCAACAGCAGCCAAGATCATAGTATTATATAATATATATCAAACATTCCACAGTAAGTCACCACCTAACCAGAACTGGCAAGAAAAAACAGCAAACAGATGCATAAGTTAATCACATATAACAAGCATAGCACTTAGACATTACATGACCTACACGATTATTCATCACACATAAATAAAGTCCAGAAGGGTGTGACATAACCAACTTAATGCTGGGTGCGGCATGACCGGATCAGATGTGGTTCCTGTTGAATGTGAATGTAAATCAACATTTTGGAACAACTGTTGCTTTCATTGATCTCTTATATATATATATATATATATATATATATATATATATATATATATATATATATATATATATATATATATATATATATACATTGTGAAAAGGTGTCTCTTTACCGGGAAAAGGTAACAGAGACAGCCAAAGGGACATGCCCCTTCAGGGATTACTAACTGCTAATCCTATGATTAACTGCTAATCTATTCCTCTCCTTAACAATGCTCTGCTGCAACGTCTCGGTCCAGTATCGACCAAGCAACCCGCAGGCGCATCTTGGCGGTACCTAAAGTGAACTCAACTTCATCTCCTTTGGAGATCCTCGGGGTAATTTTAAGGGCTACACCTTTACCACCATGAACCCTTGCAATGATTATCAGCGTATCCTCCACATAGACAGATATGAAATTTTGGGGGAAAGGAACTCTTTATTTATCCTCCTTCGGCTGGACCTGGACCTGGACCTGGACCTGGAAACGAGTTTGTTGCTTTCCTTTCCTTATATTTTACCGGCCCATACCATAATTGCTCCTATTCGGCCCAATAATCTCCGGGCCCAATCCTAAATGCAGTTTCTTTTCTTTTTCTTTTTACTAGCAAATATGCTCGTACGTTGCAACGGGAGAAAATACATTTTTTTCCACAATGAACTGGAGAAAATAAGTTATCAAATTGCAATGGAAAACAATAAACTATAAATATATATCGTAACTTCAATTTCATACTATGCATGCTTTGGTGCAGTAAAATGTTAAGTTTTGTGACTTTCTTTGAGGATCAACAAAAATCTATTATTTTATTCTTTAGTAGTTCAAGTTGATAAGGAGTGAGTTGTCGATATGTCAAGTACTGATCCGCTCGCCGATAATTATGATGGGAGACCTCTCTCTAGTTTTCACATTACATGACTCATCAGGGGGTTACACTGGAACTAACAACACGCACCTCAAGATATTAGTTCGCATTTGATTAGGTAGATCATCAGTTTAACCATGTTCTTATAAGATAAGCTTTGCTCTTAATGAAAAATGCATCATTAATTCTATATAATAATACAGAGGCAAAAAATCCATCACTTTTTTTTCCTATTATTTTGTTCTGACCTTCCAAAACAAACTATGTGAATGTACAAATTTAGAGAGCTAAGAGTCTGGGACTAAGTTCATGGAGGAATTGAGGTAATGATCACTTCGTGTGAGACGTACTCCCTCCGTCCACAAAATAATGCAATTCTCGCTTTTGAGAAGTCAAGTTTTTTGAACTTTAACAAAATTTATAAAAACATGTACTAATTTTCATGGTACTCCCTCTATCCTAAATTATAAGACGTTTGACTTTTAACTCCAAGTTTGACCACTCGTCTTATTCAAAAAATTTGTGCAAACATAGTCAAATTTAAGTCATTCTTGAAGAACTTTTATTAATAAACCAAGCCACAACAAAAGAAGTGATATTTTGCACAAATTTTAAAATAAGACGAGTGGTCAAACTTGGTGTAAAAACAGTCAAATGTCTTATAATTTGGATTGGATTGAGTATAAAATAAGTATCTTTAGATTAGTTATAGAATATATTTTTATAATAAATTTATTTAGACACATAATGTTAATATAATTTGGTAAATATGGTCAAATTTAAGTTTAATTGACCGGTGTAGATCCCATAATTATATTCTTTTATGGTCCGAGGTAGTATACGAACAGGCTACGACGTGATGATAATTGATAGTCATGCACATGAGGAGTACATGGGAGCGCGTGGTCTGACAACCGTCGAGGAGCTAGACTTGGGAGTCCTACGTTTGGAATCCTGGACTCCAGGTCATGCAGGCCGAGTACAAGTCAAAAGTCGGACTTGTACGTGACGTGCATATGCTTGGTATACATGTTTGGTGCATATACGTATATGTGTATGTGCATATGGAGTCCAGAACGGACTTGGTTGTGCTGGACGTGGGGCATGCAAGGAGCCGGAGATGGTTTGCTTGTGCTCAATCGTGTGGTGTCCATGTTGGGCATGGTTTGGATTGCTGTGGATGTTAGGTCAGGTGCCAAATCTGGTTCGGCTCAGCGTGGCCCATCGGGAGACAAAAAGGAAAGGAGTGAGTGGAACAAAATCGATTTTATGAGAAAAAAGAAATACAAAAAAATGGACTCTCGGCACTTAAATATGTAGAATAAATAAATAGAAAAAGGAAATATTTGATTAGATAGATATTAGGATTCTTATTTAGCTTATTTGATATCGTAGAGTTCTAACAAGATCAAATTAAATTTTCAAAAGATAGAAAGATCTATGTGTATGGAGAGCCAGAGTCCGGATCTACATAACCTAATACGTTTTAGAATACGGCTCCACATCACGTTAGATAAGAGCTATACTAACTCTTATGAGCACGGGTTGTATCTATAAGTTTGGAGGAAAAACTCTTCATTATCTGGTAGTTAAAGGGAGATGGACCAAAAAATAGATGGACGAAAAAAAGAGCCTAAAATTTTGTCTCTTTATATTACTAGCAAATGTGCCCGTGCGTTGCAACGGATGAAAAAAAACTATAGATGGTACACGGAGTTTGAGAAAGGCCAATATCCTTGATCATGGCTTTAGCTATGCTTACTGCACCTCGATTGAGTAAGGTTCTATCTAAACTTGTCAATATTCTGGGGATCGTTCTAAATTTCTCATTTGATGGAATATTTTAGCAATAAGTATGTAGTTGCATAATACAATAGACAACATGATGAATATCTTTATATTTAAGTAGCAAAATTTTTCATGTTCTAATGGTCATTGATAAGAAAGAAAATATATGTGAATTATTTATATACTGAACAATATTTACTTCGCTCCAAATAAAACGGTTGAATTCAACAAGGAGCATCAAGCCACTCCACGTATGCAGGTAGAACAAGTATACTCCCTCCAAGTTGGTAAAAAAAGTCGTTTTGGACAGCGACATGGTCTCCAAAGCATTACTTTGACTTCTTATTTCTATAAAAATATTTATTGAAAAATGATATATGTATATTTTTATGAAAATATTTTTTAAGACAAATCTATTCATATAGTTTTTACATTTTCAAACTCAACACTTTAAAAATTATTCATGATTTATATTCCCAATGTTTGACCCAAACCTTGTCCATAACGACTTTCTTTACCAACCTGGAGGGAGTACGTTGTATTTTTTTGCACCCGTAACACCTGGTTGTTATTAGTGGATGGGCAAATTGAAATTTAGAGGTGGTATGGTATGCTACAAGGGTAGCAGTAGCGACGACGATTTCGTTAGGAACCAGGACGTTGTGCTGCCAGTGGTGGATCTAGAAACATAGTTGACCTATGACGAACTTTATGCTATTGTATCAATTAAATAAATTAATAAAGTATTAATCTTAGCTACTACTGAGCCATAGAACTGGAGAAGCAAATTCAGGTTTTTGTTTTTTCTTACCTTTTTTATCATCTTCTTTACTACTCCGTCAGAAAATGGAATATGCCCTTAGCAGCGTGCAGGGCGTGGCACAGTGCTTGGGCGACCTTGCGGCTACATGCCGTACAGGCTGTCCGAAATATATCTGCATATTTTGATTGGAAAAGAGTAGAAGATGATACGTATATACTATGGATTCTGGTGCGCAGCATATTTTGATTGGAAAGAGTAGAGGAGGATACGTATATACTATGGATTCTCGTGCGCAGCACAGGAAAGGCACCGTATTTGAATCGGAAAAGATTAGGAGAACACATTGTATTTGATCGTAAAAGCACAGTGGTTAGTTAGCTAGAAGGAGACCAGACTAAAATAACTCTTATTTTTTTTCTATTTATTATTAAGAGTTCTATTTAGAGTACTCAGGATCTGAGGAATCTATTTAGATTAGGATTCCTACTCCGTATTGGTCTAGACGCGAGCTATTCTAACTCGTATGAGCACGGGTTATATATATAAGTCCGGATAAAAGAAACTCTCCATTGCTCGGTAGTTAGAGGAAGACAGACAAAAAAAATGGATGGACAAAAAAAAGGCTAAAATTTTGCCTCTTTATTATTACTAGTAAATATGTTTGTGCGTTGCTACGGGTCAATAATATATATTTTATTTTTATTATTAAATATGTTTGAGCTTCTATGTAGATGTTGAAGAATTAATACACGACACTATTATTAATTAGAGGCCCCCAATGAAGCCTCTACGTTAACTCTCACCAGACGCGCTAAGAAAAAAAATGCTAGGAATTGTCACGTTAATCAGAAACATCCAACCATCCAATCAAAAGACCAGCCATTTATAACCATTAGATCTATTTTGTTTTCTATAAGAAATTAGCCACCTCTACCATTATATAGTATAGATGAAAAGATAGTCCAAAATCTTATTAATGGGGAGAACAAAAAATTCAGCCTCACGTGGAGAAAATCTCGAGCAACAACTATCATCACGTTTTAATCTATTATTAACAAAAGCTTGAGACCCTACCACGCCCGCGGTAGCCTCCCTCTTCCCCTATCCCTCTCCCGCCACTGCTTTCTTCTCCAACTCTGGCGAGAACGGCTACGATGCCCCTGCCACGACTTGTCCCGGGTGCCTCCACCGTCGCTAGGACCCAAAGCCGCCCACCCCCACTGTCTGACCGGCTTGGCTCCTCCATAACCCCTTCAATGCCTACCGAATTTGGAGACGAAAGAGGGGGAGAGGTCGGAGAGGGAGGCCGATGGCGACAGCTCTCTGTCTTATTCGACTCGGGTGGGGACACGGGTGCGGGCGCGGGCGTGTGGGAGCTGGCGCGTCGCCTGAAAGCGCCTCAAATTTCCGGCGATTTAAATATAGGAAGGGTGATATTTAAAACCCACATGCATGCTCACATATTTATCTCTTTTTATCTTTCTTAGATTAAATTTCCAAAAATTAAGAATTCTCAACAGTGCTGTGCGAAAATCCTTCGATTACTATTCTCTCTCTTCACGAGAGAAAGGCAGCAGCAGGAGAGGGCGTCTCCTTTCTTCTGCCATGGCCTTGCTGCTATCTCTATCTTCTTCCTAAAATAAATCGAATACATCAGCACAGCTTCCCAATCCGAGCAGCTCCAGCTCTAACCGTCATGCCAAATTCCAATCCAAGAAGCATGAGACCCTAAACTTTGCTCATCTCGTTCTTATGCTGCTCTCTCCAACAAGCAATAAGTTGTAGCTGGCCTGGCCGCTCCCTCGCACCGGACAGGATGCAAACATGCAACACATATCTCCTTCCCTTATTGACGCCAAGCACCAGCAGAAGAACCATCCAATCCAGCTGATCCCCGGATCCCCCTCTCTTATTCGATAGAAGTGAAGCAGCAAATCGGCAAAGACCAGTTGCAAAACACCTCGCGCGAAGCATCGGCTCCACCTACATCTCTCTGGTTCGCTCTGTCAATTTTTCATCGCCTGGTCTTCCATCTTGTCGGCAGCTACTGCAGGTGCAACATGTCCACGCGAGGGCCTTGAAAGCCACCGACACAACAACACCTCTAGAGCTACCGCTAGCACGGATCGACTCAAGAAAGCTCGTCAGGGCAGAAGCGCTGGGGGCCTCCCCATTGGCATCTTCAGTGCCGGACTGCCAGGTGAGGCTCGGCGCGCTCACACGATGTGGTCTGGTGCGTATGCGTGCACCAGGTGCATCGTGCCGGCGCCGCGTCGACCCGCCAGGGAGCAGCGCCGCATTGGGCCTCTCCATCGGTATCTTCAGTGCCGGACTGCCAGGTGAGGCTCGGTGCGCTCACGCGATGTGATCTGGGGCGTGTGCGTGACATGGATAGATGAAAAAAGAATGCGGATTAGGCCAGACCAAACCAAAAAAAAAATAGAAGAAATTTTGCCTCTTTATAGAGAAAATCGGACGTGGGAAATTTTATAATGGAGGACAACCCGAATTGGAATAGAACCCGGAGTGGAAGAAAAAGAGGTGGAAAAAAATCTTGGCGGAAATTTTGCCTCTTTATTATTAGGTATATATATATAGAGTATAGATATAGGTATAGATATAGATATAGATATAGATTAGGTAAAGATTAGGTGGAGAATTTCATTCATAATATGGATGACGAAGTTTCTATGTACTGGAAAATAATAATGATACCACAATGACTCCACGATGCTGATGATGGGGTGTGTTTGTCAATAACAAATGCGGCTATTGAAAGTTTTTTTTTCCTTTTTTGTTTTATCTATACCTAATAATAAAGAGCCAAAATTTCCTCCTCTTTTTTTACCATTTTTTTGTTTGGCTTTTTCCTAACGACCTAGGAGATGATGGAAAGAAACTGCTCCCACACACAGCCGTGTAAATAAAGAAGTCGTCTGTCACCCTCCCCTCCCCCAACTCTAAACACAGCCGTGTAAATAAAGAAGTCGTCTGTCACCCTCCCCTCCTCCAACTCTAAATCGACATGGATATCATCAATGCCAAAATCAAATTTCAATTCCAACTCTAAGTTGATATGGATATCAATGCCAAAATCAAAGTTGTGTAAATAAAGAAGTCGGTCACCCTCCCGTCCTCCAATTATAAATCGACATCAAATCAAATTCCAATTCCAACTGTAAATCATATGGATATCAATGCCAAAATCAAAACGGTCCCATCCAAACTGAGTGGTCCCATCCACCTTTTAATATCTGTCAAAACGGTCCCCTATTGCATGTTTAATCTGCACCAAAAATCTGCCTCCTCAGAATAGGAAGAACCCTCGCCCATATTGTCCTGTCTAACAGGAACTCCGACGGATGGCGTCTCTTCCCATCGAGTCCCCCGGACGGCACCGGCGGCTACCAAATCTTTGCTCCTCCACGCCCATGCCCTTGGCGTTGCCCATGTGCTCTTCGAGGCATGTCCACTGGCTGGACAAGTTCGACGCGTTCGCGTTCGAGGAAGGTCCCGGCCTTCCAGGGACGTGCTCCTGGAGCACATCACGCACGCACGAGGCCCTGGGTGTCAACGCGAAGCTCCCAGATGAATTCGTTACCCACAAGCTGCGTGGGAAGCTCCCAGAGGTCGTCAGCAACGCCGTCAAGCACTCCGGTCCTCTCAACGAGATGACCATGAGCTTGGTATGTCGCTCGGCGTGTCATGGGCTCGTGCGAGTGGCGCAGGACCGGAACCTCCCTGGAGGACGACGACGGCGATGGCTGACGATTGACGAAGCAGAGGGCTGCTGCTCCGACGGTCCAAAGCAGGAGCAGAACATAAGTGCAAGAACCGTGGTGAGTCTGGATTTGTTGCCAAGAACTGCAGGATCAGGGTTCGACCATGGGTTTGTACGCGCTTATATATTTTGTAAAATAATAACTAGCCTATTGCAAGCACTCTTAATTTTAAAGTTTTTCCCCGTTGCAGCGCACGAGCAAATTTGCTAGTAATACTACTATAGTAGATACCGCACGTGTATATCTAGATAATTCCAGTTATAATCATTTACTAGCAAATATACTCGTGCGTTGCAACGGGAGAAAAAAAAACTACTAAACATGTGGCAAACAATAATATAAATGTTATATCTTTGTAAATTAAGTTTTATCATTTTTATAAAATTTTAAAAATAATTTATTTTATGATTACTATGGCATTGCGTGTTGTTCAGAGCTCCATATAGCATGTTTTAACTCGATCTTTTTTGTTTTGTGGACGTACTCTAGTTCATGTAGAGAATGAGAAATTACCTAAACATGTTTTGTTTTAATATTATGTATGAATATATCACATATATGTGCTAGCGTGGTAGTAGAAAGTATCGTATATTAAGAGGAAGAAAAGAAAGGTGTCCGTTTGGTTTTGGCTGGCCGACTGTAGCTACAAAGAAAAGCTAAAAAAGATGATGCCAAATTAGGTGGCAGCTCGAGAGTTTCGAGAGGAATGAGTGAGGGAGAGAGCGACGCGCTCGGCGACGCACCCCCGCCCGCGGGCGGAACCGCCGGAGATGGCCACGCCGCCGCGGCGGAGAAGGGGGGACTCAGGCCTCTTGCCCCTCAGCTCGCGCTGCCTGCGGAGGGGGGAGGTATGGGCGACGAGGCTGTACCGGAGCAGCTGGATTGGGGGTCCATTGACGACGAGGATGGCGCCTTCGGTCAGCTCGCTGAAGCAAGCAACATTGAAGACGCAGATCCGGCCTTCACAGGTGCTCAGGTGACGACTGAGGAGCAGATCTCTGCTGATGGAGCATTCGGCGGGCCCGCGGGGGGGACGGCCGCCTTTTCTACGGCTCCCCTGCCAGAGACCGGCGGCTACATCGACGCCCCATCCGCGACGCTTGTCGGAGTGGGCAGCAATGAAGACGCAAATCCGGGCCACCCAGGTGCTCAGAAGACAACGGGAGAACAACACGCTGCTCAGGGGGAACGGGAGGGCGCCGCCGCCATTACTGCGGCTCCTCGGCCCGAGGCCGCCGCCGCGACGGGCATTCACACCTCTCTGCGGGAGGCCGCGGGCAGACCGCGTGCGTCTGCCGACGGTCCGGTGGCTGCTGGGCCTGACAACGCAGTCCACAAGACCCCGGTGCTGGAGTCGGTCCGCGGGACGACGTCCGGATCCGCTGTGGATGCCGCGTACGACGGCGGCATCTCAACGGCCGCCAACACCATTAACGCCGCTCCGGCGACACACTCGGGCACGCGCAACCTCGGCAAGGATAAGGTAACTCAAACACTTTCGCGAACGCGCTTCATCGCCTCTGAGCTCTATCGGCCCGATGCGCCGAACGTGCCCATTAGGGGCTTCCCGGGGAGGATGGAGAGGAGTTATTGTGAGGCGGCGCGGGGACGCCCCTCCTATGCTCGGCCTATTGTCCGGCTAGCCAGAACGAAGCTCCGGTGGAGGAGATGTGACCTGGCCTCATCGTCCAAGCCCGCCTCGCCGGCCGGCTACAAAATCTCCTTCACCGGCCGATGTTATCGTTGCCTCGGTCGTGATCATAAGCTAGCGAACTGTAGGGACCCCCTGCGTTGCCTGGCCTGCCGCCGCAATGGGCATCTGGCACGAGATTGCCCGGAGAAGCGGACGGGTGCGCATCGCCCACCGATCCAATCTCGACTCAAGTTTCCACAGCCTTCCATCAAATCCCGTCTCATCTTCCCAAAGCCGGAGACACCGCCAATCCACAGCCGCCTTGTTTTCCCACCTTTGCCGCACCAAAGCACGGGGGACCAGGGCGGCAGTGGCCCGTCGACTGCTGCGGAAGAGGTCATGGCCTGGGTTCCTGGACTGGCGGAGAACCGACCTGCTGAAGGTGCCGCAATGGTGATCACTTCAATCGCCATGACGGAGGAGGCAACCAAGCTTCGCACCAGAGCTGTCCTCCTGGTGGCGCGCGACCGGCTGCAGAGCCTCGACATCACCATTGGCGATGTGAGCCGTGTCATGGCGGGGTGTGTCCGTATGCCGCCTCACGAGATGCGTACAACTCGCCACCGCCCGGAGGATTTCTTCATCATCTTCGACCGTCCCCACCAGCAGACCCGGGCGCTCCACATCGGTGGTGTGCGCGTCAAGGGGGTGCACTTCAACGTCATACCCTGGACGGAGCATGCCCATGGCCAGGACACCACCTGGTGGTACCACGTTCGGATGGCTATTGAGAACCTGCCATCGCACGCATGGAACCTCCAGGCACTCAACGAGGTGCTGGGCGATGTCTGCGTCTTCGACAAGATTGATCGGGCCACCTTTCGCCAGCAGGCCTCTGACATTCTCTATTGTTGGGCCTGGATGTGGATCCCTGACTCTCTCCCGCGCGCCAAGACGATCACCATCTTCGAGCACGGAGCGGGCCAGGCACCGCCGTCGTTGGTTGCTGCGCAGCAGCCCAGGGAGATTGCCCCACCGCCGCGGGGCAAGAGCTATGACCTCCTCATCCACCTCGACATTGTGGAGGACTGGAGCCCGCCGCGAGACCGCACCCCCAGCTCTGGCCAGAGCGGGGTGCCCTCCTCTGTCTCGTCTGAGTCGGAGGAGTACCCGAAGATCCTCAACTTCAATGATTGGACATCAGGTGTGTTGGACGGTCTTCGTGCGCGACCACAACCTGCTGTGTGTCGCCCACCTCCAAGGGCTGACCCTGCCAGGCCCCACGACGACGACTATGGAGATGACAACGGACCACGGGGGCCTTCAAGGGGCTTCATCGGGCGCGGGAAGCAAGTCTTCAACATCATGCGCTGGGCGGGTGGTTCATTAGACGCTGGAGGGAAGGGCCGGCAGAGACAGCGCACACGATCCCCGCCACCATCTAGGCGCTGGGATGTGAATGAGGATTATGGAGGCCGGGGTAGACAGCTCGTGCGGGATGACCACATTTCCCCACGTCGGCGCGATCCGATGCGGACCGAGGACGCTGACTGGGAGCGTCGGCGCTCGCGCTCCCCGGCAACAAAGACACGCCACGGCGACGGTGGCTGGATGGAGAACAGTGGGGTGGCCACTGGGGACCTTGGCTCTGCCCTCCCCTCGGGGGCTCTGCCATTTGCACATGGAGCGCCTCCACCACCGCCTCGACACCTAGACCCAATGATGGACTTCTACAAGGATAACTGCACCGGTGACATCTGCGCTGCTTCTGCCTTCTCTCTGAGTGACCACGACCCCATGGTCGAGGAAGCTCTGGCGGCTTGCGCAGAGTCGGTCAACAGGCCACTCTCCTTCTCCCCACCTGACATTCTAGTGGAGGAGGAGATCCACTCTCCGATCTATACGCCCAGTGCTGCAAACGGGGGCAAGATCGCTGCACTCAACGAGGAAGCTGCAGCCCTGGGGTACAACAATGTTATCCACTTCAGACCGGCCGCTCAGTGCGAGGTGGATGGCCAGTTGATCACTGCTGGTATCACGGAGCAGGAGGCAGACATGATCTTGGAGGAACGGAGGAACAACGTTGTTGAGAGCATTTTCGTGCCTTGCGAACAGCCGATCCTGGACACCCCGGCGGATCAGAAGCGGCAGGCAAAGGTCTCAGGAAGAGTGAAGACAGTGAAGACTGCAAGGGGGGGAGGGGTGAGAAGAAGCAGCAGACAGAAGGCTAAGGTCTCCTCAGTGCCGGTCTCTAAGAGGGCAACACACCGTCTCATGAAGGCTTTTGGAGTGATCGGCCCGGATGAGCCGATTGGTGACCATGCTATGGAGGCCTTCGCCAAGAGATTCAATTCACCGCTCAGCCCTGAAGCTATTGCGGCTATTAGGAGCCTGACGTCCCTGGACAGTGCGATGGCCATGGCGGCTTCGGCCCAGCTAGTGGCATCGGAGGGAGCGGACACCATGCAGGAGGTGGGGGTGTGAGCATGCCAGATGTTCGACTGCTGCACGTCTGCCTTATCATGTTAGCTCTAAGTTGGAAGGTGTTAGCGAGTGAGTCTGCTGTAAGATCAGGGTCTTCGGTGTTAGTGTTCCAGGTGTTCCAGTCAGTCGTAGTTGTGGCTGTCCATGTATACATGGACGTTTTTCAAGTCCTAGCTCTTAGTCAGAATTGGCACCGGTTCGGTAGCAGCCACCAGTTGTTGGTCCATAGTGAGAGATGGATGGTCTCTCGCTTCCTCCCTATGTTCAAGGTTGGGAAGCAGCAGAAGTCGGTCAGGCGATGGCTTTGCAGTTGTATCAGTTGGTCAGTGCTGTCAACCAGTCAGAATGTGCCAATGAATGTTGTTTCCCAGTTGTGTTATGGATAGCACCGATCTTACCATATTGAACTGGAATGTACGAGGGTTGAATGATGCTGCACACAGGGAACTGGTGCGAGAAACTGTGGTCTCCTCGCGACCAAGCTTGGTCTGTCTGCAAGAGACCAAATTGGCAAGCCTCAGCGACTCCCTTGCACGAGACACTCTTGGCCTAGCCCTTGATTCATACTTGGAACTTGGGGCTCAGGGCACTAGAGGGGGGATTCTACTGGCATGGGATAAGGAGCTGCTGTCAGTAACAAATGCAATCAACAGATCATATACCATAACGGCCACAGTGAATCTAAGGGCTTACAACATCTCATTCCTTTTAACGACATGCTATGGCCCTGCTGATGATGGGAGAAAAGATGAATTCCTTGCTGAACTACAGACTATCAGACCACCGCACTCGATTGCTTGGATGATAATTGGGGACTTCAACCTCATTTACCAGGCCAGCGATAAGAACAACCTCAACCTCAACAGAAGATTAATGGGGAAGTTCAGAAGAGCTTTAGATAATTGTGAGCTCATGGAGATAGCCTTGCAAAATAGGCGTTACACATGGTCGAATGAAAGGCAAAACCCGTCCATGGTGAGGCTGGACAGGGTATTCTGCAATCAGGAATGGGAAGAGCTGTTTCCAGACTTCGCGCTGACCGCGCTATCAACCGGTGCCTCTGATCACTGCCCCATCATACTCAACCGGCAAGAAAATGCAGTCAGGAAAGCTTCCTTCCGCTTTGAAAACTACTGGCTCAAATTGGATGGTTTCAAGGAGGTGGTGCAGGCTTCCTGGAACAAAGTACAGTCCGGATCGCCACACACAGTGCTGCGCAAGAAGCTTACAGAGACTGCACGCGCGTTGCGTGCTTGGGCTAGACCACTATTCAGTAACGCACGTCTACAGCTCCACATTGCCAACGAGGTTATTTTCCGGCTAGATACAGCACAGGAAGATCGTCAGCTATCACAAGAGGAGCTCGACCTCAGGCACGACCTTAAACTGAGAATACTTGGGCTAGCGGCTCTAGAGAGAAGTAGAAGAAGACATGCATCTAGAGTTAACTACATCAAGGCAGGAGATGCTTGCACGAGATTCTTTCACCTAAAGATGTCTGCTAGGAAAAGGAGAAAATACATTGCATCACTCAAAAAACAGGATGGCTCCATTGTTTGGACCCATGTTGACAAGCAGCAAGTACTACAAGACTACTTCCAAAACCTGATGGGAAAAAAGGTTAACAGATTGAGAACCTTCAACTGGCAGAACCTGCAACTCCAGGCGCTCGAACAACTGCCGGGACTCGAATTGGATAGACCTTTCACGCAGGCCGAGATTGAGCAGGCGGTCAAAGGCCTGCCAAATGAGAAAGCACCGGGTCCGGATGGCTTCACAAATGATTTCTATAGACATTGTTGGCACATAGTCAAGGACGACGTCCTAAGCGCTTTTCATGCTTTTCATATGCATCATTGTGGAGCACTGGAACACCTTAACTCCGCACAGGTGGTCCTGATTCCGAAGGTCGAGATTGCAAATGAACCAAAAGACTTTAGACCGATCAGCCTCGTTCACTCCTTTGCAAAATTATTGACCAAAGTCCTGGCATTGCGACTATCTGCTTACATCGACCAGCTCATCTCCTCAGCCCAGAGTGCCTTCATCAAGAAAAGATGTATCCAGGATAACTTCATGTATGTTAGAGGTCTTGCAAGGCATTACCATAGAACAAAGACGCCGGCCTGCCTTATCAAGCTGGATATAACTAAGGCATTTGATTCGGTTTCTTGGGAGTTTCTGCTAGAGCTGCTAAACCGCAGGGGGTTTCCAACCAGATGGACAAACTGGCTTACATCAATCCTGAGAACCTCCTCCTCCTCAATAATGCTGAATGGTTGCCCAGGAAATGAGATAATGCACCGGAGAGGTCTAAGGCAGGGAGACCCATTGTCGCCACACCTTTTCATCCTAGCAATAGATGTCCTCAACAATATCTTCGACCTTGCCACTCAACAAGGCTACCTGACTAAACTGAAAGGAAGACACGCATCTTTGAGAATCTCGATGTACGCCGATGATGCTGTTATTTTCACAAACCCCAACCGTCAGGACATTGCTCGCATCATGGAGATAATGGGAGCTTTCGGCGAGGCAACGGGGCTGTCAATAAACATGGCTAAAAGCACCGTGGCGCCTATCAGGTGCACAGGCTTAGATATGGATGACATACTGCATGATTTCCCTGGGCCGAGAGTTAACTTTCCGACGCAGTACCTGGGGCTGCCTCTCACTCTAGGGAGACTCAAAATGGTGCACCTCCAATACATCCAGGATAGAGCTAAAGGTAAGGTGGCGGGCTGGCAAGGGAAGCTACTAAATGTGGCTGGGCGTAGAGAGCTGATCAGATCGGTGCTCAGCTCGCTGCCGGTATACTTGCTGACTGTGATCAAGGCACCTAAGAACTTCTTGAAGGAATTGGACAAGCTAAGAAGAAGATTCCTTTGGGCGGGGGACACCCAACTCACAGGGGGCAAGTGCAAGGTGGCATGGACAAAGGTTTGCACCCCGACTGTCAATGGTGGATTGGCCATCATTGACCTGGAAAAGTTCAGTAGAGCACTGAGGTTGCGATGGATGTGGTACTCCTGGGAAACCAGAGCAAGACCTTGGAAAGGGTTGGAGCTGCCATTGGACAGTGAGGATATCGCACTCTTCAATGCTGCGACACGAGTCGACCTGGGCAATGGGGACAAAGCCTTGTTCTGGACCTCCCGATGGCTTGAGGGAGAGGCGCCTGCAACTATGTTCCCAACACTTTTCAAGCACAGCAAGAGGAAGAACAGGACGGTCAAAGATGCTTTGACAGAGGAGAGATGGGTCAGAGATGTGGACTACAATATGACTGAGCAGATCATAGCAGAATTCGTAAGCCTATGGGGCTGCATGAGCGGCATTGTTCTGAACCCAGCTCAGGACGACAGGATAACATGGCTACACACCTACGATGGGCAGTACACAGCGAGGTCAGCTTACAACCTACAGTTCCTCGGCATGACAATATCAATGACTGCGGACACAACCTGGAGAACGAAGGCGCCACCGAAATGCCGATTCTTCACCTGGCTCATGCTCCAAAATAGAATCTGGACTGCTGCACGCCTTCAGCTACGTGAGTGGCCTAATGACTACTTCTGCCCGCTTTGCGTCAGGAACCTGGAGACTGTCTCTCACCTGTTTCAGGAGTGCTACTTCGCTAAAATGATATGGGACAAGGTGGGCGTATGGACAGCAACGCCAGCAGTAAGACCAGTTAATTGGCTGCAGACTCATGATCTAGGAGAATGGTTCGTTGTGTTGAGCAACAGTGGTCAGGAAGACAGCAAAAGGGGGATCAGTTCATTAGTAATGCTGACTGCCTGGGAAATCTGGAGAGAAAGAAATAACCGTGTTTTCAACAAAGTTAGCAAGTCTCCTGATCAAGTTTTCCGAGCGATACAGGAAGAGGCAAGAGTATGGATCAGAGCTGGAAACAAAGGAGTTGAAACGGCATTACGCCATCATCAGCAGCTGTTGTTAGTTGATCCTCTTAATATGTAAATATAGCAATTAAGTTTTAGGGGTGCCGTGGTCTCACCTTCTGTGAAACCACGGAAAAGGGGTGGCGCCACTTGCGCCTGAACTTGTGTTTGTACTTATACTCCACTTATCAATGAAAGCCGGTAACGGATCTTTCAAAAAAAAAATTGAAAAATGAAAAAAAGGAGAAAATTGCATATGTGAGACTTTAATCGTTGCGCTTCGTAGTTTTGGGACTCCAAACGTGGAGTCCATAAAAATAGGCCTCAAACATTGACTTTTGATTTTCTTGACATTATGTATATTTTTTTCTCTTTTATAGTATTTCTCCATGTATTTGTCACTTAGAATGGACTTTTTGCCCTTGCGATGTTTTACCGTACCGCTCGTACAAACGTAACATGCTGCTCGGTGCTTTGCCGCTCGTACGTACGTGACCCGTGGCGCTCGGTACTTCGCGGTTGCTCTTACGTACGTGCTCATACATACGCGTGGACGCTCGCCGCCTTGGCCGGCAGGCAAGCAGCCCGCCGCTGCCAACCCTGTGCCGGCCGATCCACGGCCATGGCATCGGGCGCGGCCAGGCTAGGGATCGGCGCGGCCAGGGCTCCAGGGGCCGAGGCCATGGCTCCTACAGCCACGTCCTGGGCGAGCTGGGCGTCCATGGCCGGCGCGTCGAGGTCGTCCGGCGGTTGGCCTTCCATGGCCGGCGGAAGTCTCGTGCAGATGGCGTGCAGCGGGAGTCTTGTGCGGCGGCGGCCAGAGACGAAAGTTTGGATAGGTTTTTCTATTTCGTAGATTGCATGCATGTACTCCTGTACGTGAGGCCACGGGCAAAAGGATCCGTCCATATCACAAATACATGTATACATAGTAGAAAAGAAAGAAAACATACATAATGTCAAAAAATATTTTTGGGAATTTCAATCTTGTTGGGTTATTACTCGATTGCAATTCTATTTTGTATTGATGCCGGACTAAGACTTGGCTTGGGGCAAAAAAAGGTGGTGGGGGGGGGGGGGGGGGGGACCAAAATCAGGGGGAGAGAAATCAAAATTATGGGTGAGAAATTTTGCCTCTTTATTATTAGGTATAGAAAAAAGAGAAATTACAGTGAAATTTTGATTTACTAGTAAATATGCCCGTGTGTTGCAACGGGAGTCACTTTTCTTGAGACTCGAAGAACGGCCACGGGCCATGCCATAATTTAGTCACTTTATAGTTTTTAGGTAGTTGTTCGGTTCAGTGTAGCAAACGTTGCTGCACACTTTCTTAGCACGGTTCCTATATGTTAGTCTCATTTTCTTGTTAAACTTTTGTCGTAAGCATGGCTTTTATTTTACTCGTCACACAACCTTGGAGTTACCTAGCCTCCCCATCCACATTGAGAGCCAGTCGTGACCTGTAGATCTCTTCGCCGATCGTTTCCATGCTGAATCCCTAGCCGATTTGGCGTAACTCTCGATCCTTGGAATTAGTTCAATTCCTTGCACCAGAGGAACCCTTGACCTCCTTGTTACGATGCTCTCCTTGGTTTGACAAGAACCTCATCGTCGCCGACGAGACTCCATCATCCCGCCAGTTCACATGTGGCCAGACCTGCTCGGACTTCCTCCCCCTCAACCGATGCCTCGGCTATGTCCGCTATAAGCCCTTCGTGCTCACCCGTTGTTCATTTTCAGTAGGCATAGCCCTTGTTCGCTGGAACGGCCTCGCCACGCCGATGAACTATGCTGCCATGGTCGCCTCCCATGGCTAGCCATGCCGCTGTGCGTTGAGTGTCATGTCGCCGTAGCCAACATATGCGCCCGCGCATAACATAGACTGCCGGCCACTCTATGGCCGCTGGCAAACCCACCGCCGGCTGGCTGAGCCGCCGCGTCGCAGGTCAGTTGATGTGCCAGCACGCCAGGGACCATGGGGTGCCCAGCTCAGTGGTTTCTGCTTAACTCATGTCCATGTGGACGACCACGTCAGCTTCTAACCCTCATCTTGTCTATTTTGGACTTAGTTGAGATTACTTAAAAATATTAGGAAGCCAAACGTGTGATTTCATAGTTTGAGGACTCAGAAGAAACCCACCTAATACTTTAGGGACCGACCATGTAATTTACTCTAAAGAAAATGTAATTGAACCATGCTTAGTTTATAAGGAAAATACCCTGACTACAATTCTAGTTTGTTTTATACTTTTGTGAGACACAATGCATGCTCATGCGCAGTTGCACACCTCGTCATTTCATTGTAAATAAATTACTATAATGCTGTCCAATTATTGCTAGCGCGATTGATAGCGAATATACACAAGTAGTGGAACAGGCTTTAGTTCCTGGTTGAAAATGGAAATTGGCTTTAGTCCTAGTTTCGCAACTGAAAAATACCTTAAATTCTGAAGATCTCTTGTCTTGCGCATAGCTTCTTTACCATCTTAACCAAACACAACACATGTGACCAATTTCTGGGTGCTCTCCTTTTGAATTCATCTATTGAGGAGCTTGAGTCCTGGGTGAAAGACGACCTTTAGTCTGGTGCTACCACCCAGGACTAAAGGTTGGAGGACCTTTAGTCCCAGTTGGTTTCAATTGATGTTACCAATCGGGACAAAAGGGCCTCCAGTGCTCGTAGAATTTAGATCGCAGAACTAATGCTTATATTAGTCTCGCACCCTAGCACGACCGGAATTAAAGGTGCGAACCGAAGGCCATTTCTCTGTGGCTAGTTACATACCTATATTTAGAGACACGCCGGCGACATCGTGCCCGCGTACCCGCCCATCGGCTACTTCGACGTGGCCATGCCGCTGCCCATCGCCACGGCCCAGTCGCCGTACCTGCACCACCCGGGGACGCTGCAGACGCTCCACAACCTCGAGTGCTACCTGCACGGCGTCGCCGGCGAGCAGGGCAGCGCCGGCGGGTTCAGGCTGGAGGTGGACCGCGACGTGGCACTGGTGAACAAGCGCGTCGACGCTCTCAGGGACGAGTACCCGGTGCCGGCGTAGTGGTGGGCGGCTCAGCACAAGGGCATGGTCTGCCACTACCAGAAAATGGATATTTCATGAGAGGGTCCATTTTTCGTGAGAGTGGAAAACACACTCTCATGAAAATGATCATTTTCATAAGAGTGATGTAAATCCCCGCCGCGAAAATATATTTTCATAAGAGTGCTCCACACACCGTCATGAAAATAAGCTATTCATGAAGGTGAACTCTCACGAAATTAGTAAACTCTCACGAAATCCATTCGTGAAGGTGAACTCTCACAAAATACCAAACTCACACGAACTTCATTCGTGATAGTGAACTATCATGAAATACAAAAAAACCGTCATGAAAATATGGTCATGAGAGTGCTCCACACACCGTCGCGAAAATTAGCTATTCATGAAGGTGAACTCTCACGAAATTAGCAAACTCTCACGAAATCCATTCGTGAAGGTGAACTCTCACGAAATACCAAACTCTCACGAAATTCATTCGTGACGGTGACCTCTCACGAAATACCACAAAAAACCGCCATGAAAATACTGATGCAGGCTGGTTTTTAGTACAAAAATAATTGCTTAAATAGTAGAAATTCAAGAACGCGTGAACAAACGTTTTCTCCTTTTAATCTGTAGCTAAATTTTGTAACTAGTCTTTCTCCCTCATGCTAACTCCAAATGTGGTGATTCTTTTTTCTAAATGTTTCTAAAATCATGCTATATCAATTTATTGTGTTCTTATAGCTATTGTTTTTATCATTTTTTCATGTGACTCTGTTCTATCAATTCAATATTTGAATTTCAAAAAATGGCAACTTCAAACAACATTTTAAAGCAGTAAACGATTTTATCTGAAAAAGTCATAAACATAAAAGTTGTACAACTCATCAAGATCTACAACTTTTATTTTGGTCATTTGTTCATCTGACAAAGTGATAGTAACATTGTTCACAAACTTTATATCTCTCTCATATCGTTTCATAAACTATATGAGAGAGATATAAAGTTTGTGAACAATGTTACTATCGTTTTGTCGGATGAACAAATGACCAAAATAAAAGTTGTAGATCTTGATGAGTTGTACAACTTTTATGTTCGTGACTTTTTTAGCTAAAATCATTTACTACTTCAAAATGTTGTTTCAAGTTAAATTTTTTTGAAATTTAAATTTTGAGTTAATAAAACAAAGTGACATGAAAAAATGACCAAAATAAAAGTTGTAGATCGAGAAAAGTTATAGAACTTTATAGTTTATAACCTTTTCATTTGGAATAATTTACTTTCTCAAAATATTATTTGAATTTTTTGTATTTTGAAATTTAAATTTTGAATTGTTCAAACAAAGTCGAATTGCAAAATGACCAAAACAAAAGTTGTAGGTCTTAGTTATTTCTAAAACTTTTGTAGTTGATGACTTTTTTATTTGAATTCATTTATAGTTTTAAAATTATGTCTTATTCAATTTAGAGTTCATAAAATTTTTGAAAAAAAAGAGTATAATTCAGCCCATTCAACGCTTTTTGGGTCGGCACTATGTGGCCCGATGTATTTCAGCCGTTGGATGAACCCCTGATGAATCAGAGCCATTGGATCGAAAGCACACAAGTATATAATGCACCTCTTCATCCCCAAACCCTAACCTGCTGCTAGGTCTCGGTATCCAGATTGAGACGCCCGACACCCTCGCTCGGCCACCCTCACCCGCCCACCCTCGCTGCAGCCCCAGACCTTCCCTGGCCTCCGACGGCGGTGGCGCATAGCCTAGGGCCCCTCCGGTGTCAGCGTTGCCTGCAGCAAGCCCGGATCGACACAGGGCACTGAAATGGCTTCCAGTGGCAGCGCGGCGCCTGGAGCCCGGATCGACATGGGGCGCGGCCCCTCCGGCGACGTCGAGGTCGGATCCGCAGTCGGCGACCTCGGCGGCCAGCAGGGATCCGTCGGCATCATCACGGCAACCTTCGCTCTTGTACATGTAAGTAATAGAGGACTTCCTAGCTAATCGACTAAACAATAGTTGTGCCTGCCTGCATTCATCTCGGATCCTTGGCACGCATATGAGCTAGAAGCCCAGGAACCAACTTGTTTTGCGAATCACGGAAGCCCAAGAACCAACTGGAGTGGTTTCTAGAGGACTTAGAACCCAACGACAGAGATAATTAGGCTAGGTGGAATCTGGAACCGTGTCTGTTGTGCATTGTGAGTCTACTATGCAACAGGTGCTATTTGTCTATTCTGCTGTGAGGGAGACAGTAGTACTGCAGGACATTGTTACTGTCAGGATAAATTAGGGATCTAATGGCAAGTCATTGGCCCTTGTTCAGGTCCCACATACACCACTCGAACCAAGGTTTTCATTTTCGGAAATTAAAATTTATCAGGGGTCATAGATAAAGAGGATAAACAGGATATATCGGAAATATTGGACCAAATTCAAATAAAATTTAATTTGAATTTAAGTAAATTTAAATAAATTTAAACAAAATTTATACGAAAAAGATAGATTATTTCTTATCGGCACCTAGAGATAAACAGGATATATCAGAAATATCGGGAGATTTCGGCCGATAAAAAAAACCATGACTCGAACAACTTCCTGGGCTGCCTATTATTACATATTTTTTTATTATAGCTTTGTTTATTTGAAATTAGCTATCAATATATCCCTGTGTTTCGGAGAACCTGCAGTTACAGGATAGCTAATTATACGTGAGTAAACAGTACATAGTACCTTCGCCCTTGTATTCCATAGCATCAGGGACAAATTGAGATGATCTTGCCCTTGTTGTCTGATGGTGAGTTTGATTTCTTATAACCAAAGAAGAATGCTCTTGCAGCTAGATTGATAGGCTCAGCTGTCATACTTACAGTTGGTCTTTGAAACTGAACAACGGTGTAAGAATATGAAGATGTTGTGCAATGATCTGAACTGTGCATGTTATCACCTTAAGAAAGGAGAAATTAGGTGTACCATCGTGATCTGTAATGGCTATTGAACTTTGGATGTCTTTTCATATAAGCTCAGTATTGAACTCTGCATGTTCTCAGCAGTAACTTTTCATTCATTTTGTGGTCGCGTAGGGATACAAGTTTGGCTTTGAGAAGGCTAGCGCTTTGAATACATATGTTGTAATGAAGTCTGGTGGCGGCACGGGACCAGGAGCCCGGATCGATGCGGGGCACGGCGACCTCGGCGGCCGGGGAGCTCCTCCTCCGGCTACATCCACTCTGGTATGAAGTATTTTTAGTGTCAAGAAAGTAGGAAATATTTTTAGTTTGTTGTAGATGGCAAGTGAAACGTTGGTCTGTTGAGGCTTTCTACTTGATGCTTTCAACTGGAATGCGTAATAACCAAGTAGTGTTTTATTTTTCATTCTTGTTGTTAATAATGATTAGTTATATTTTCTGAGGGAGTTTGTTCATCACATGTTGCTTTCCTAATATGGAATCAGGAAATCATAGCTGCACAAAAATAAACAGGGGGATGAGCCTGAAAGCCAAAGACAAATCACAGTCATTTCGTGGAAATGCGTGTGATCAGCAAAAGGCTAATGGAATAGTACTGCGTACACAGAAGCACACATTTTTTTTAGAGTGAAGCTTAATCACTGCAGAAAATTTACTAGAAAAAAAATTAAAAGGCATGTACCATCTGCATGAGCATCTTTGGGGTTTATTTTATAATCTGCAGTTGTGCTCTTTTGCTTTTCAGTGGATGCTCCTACTTCCTTTGTTCGTTTAACTACCACAGCCATGTGGCTGTGACCTTTCTGGAACTCATTTAGAATGTCATAGAGAGGAAGATCATCAGCCATCCTGATATACAGAACAGTGGCAACATCGTGAAATTTATTTTTTTTTCTCTATGACTATTAGTACCTCCATATCAGTATGTTCTTTAGCTCGCATTAGCATGATAATTTGAACCTATTTGGTTGCAAGTTAACTTGGACCATCGTGAAATTTAAACAACCTTGCAGCCGTGTTCTTAGCCTATTCTGTAACTTCACTCATTTGTGGTCACGTAGGGATATAAGTTTGTCATCATTATTTTCAGAAAGCAGTTCATTTATGAATATGGGCTACTTATTTCCATTGATGTAGTCAAATGTCATCCTTACTTCCATTGATGCAGAAATCAGTTCAGTTTGAGTAATTTATTTAGTCATAAATCTTGCTCTGTTCGGCATCTATTATTGCTTGAAATATAATGTAATTTAGCAAAATCAGATTCTTAGCCTATTTTGTAACTTCATTCATTTTGTGATCATGTAGGAATATAAGTTCGGCTCTGAGAAGGCTAGCGCTTTGAACACTTATGTTGTATCTGAAGAGGCAGCATAAATTGCAGCCATGAAGAGGATGACACCTTATATATATATATATATATATATATATATATATATATATATATATATATATATATATATATATATATATATATATATATATATATATATATATATACATACACTGCTAGAACTTATTATGTAGAATGGCTAGGACTATGAACTAATATTGTCTTTTAGTGTAATGGTTGGAAACTTGGATGAAGTTGGAATATAATGAGATTTGGAATCTATTTTATATATGTGTTGGATTGGCATTTGGATATGTGCATTTGGAAATTGGTTTGAGATGCTCCTGTTGGGTACTTTTCATGACGGTTTTGACCTAGGAAAACATATTTTTGTGATTGTCTGAACATATTTTCGTGGTGGTGTGTTCTCATGAAATACAATATTTCCTGTGAGTTATTGGAATCTATTTCATGACAGTGACTCTCACGAAATTTATTTCATGACGGTGAACTCTCACAAAATACTAAACTATCATGAAATCCATTCGTGAAGGTGAACTCTCACGAAATCCATTCGTGAAGGTGTACTCTCACGAAATATCAAACTCTCACGAAATCCATTCGTGACGGTGACCTCTCACGAAATACCCAAAAAAACCGTCATGAAAATACCGATGCAAACCTGACGATAACGTTATTTTCATGAGAGTGGCCGTCACGATGAACTCTCATGAAAATAATTCACGGCGGCAAACTCTCACGAAAATGTGTATTTCGTGAGTCTATATCCGTGAGAGGTGATGCGTGACGGTGTACTCTCACGCATTATTTTCGTGAGAGTAAAACCGTATTTCGTGACTGTTTTTCCCTCTCACGAAATATCAGGATTCTGGTAGTGCGCGGCGTGGACGGCCACTGGACCCTCCAGGATTTCAAGCAAATCTAGTTCAGTTTGGACTGCAGCCTCTCGTGCATACCAACATGTTTATGCTCATACTGTCATACATATAATGCACGAATAAGAGTGCCCAAATTGTTCAGGATCATCGTAATTAACTAAAGGCCATCTATACAATTAAGTTGGAAATAAAATGCCATCGGTGTGCAAACTGTAATTTAAGTTTATTATGGGTACACTTTTCTCTGTACAATGCATATTTTCTCTGTACAATTAAGTTGGAAATAAAATGCCATATTTTGTTATGCATATTTTCTCTCTGTGTGGCCATTGTTGATTGTATATGTACATCTAAACCTAAGCTTCGCCAGCCAGGATAGGCTTGATCTAACCCGCGACACTTAGGGTGTGATTAGGGTTGAGATAGTGACAAAGTGAGATATCCCACTATGGCCCAGGCCTGGTGCTTGATTTCAAATAAAAAACACAAAAAATAAATATAGGGTGCATAAGAGAAAGCCGGCCAGCTAGCATAGAGATTTCAAATAACTTATTAAGAAAATATCTAATCTACTCTAAAACACATATGAACATATTATCGAAATCTGCAGTTTGAAAACATGCTTTCAACTAGTAATTATAAATTTTAAATCTATTTTTTTTTGAAAATTCGAATAAATTTCAAACAAACTTTCAAAATGCTTAATCAATAAATTGATTCAGATTTCAATAAACTCAATTAGCAAATTAAACGCAAAAGGTGTTACGCGATCATCGCGCTGTAGCACGACCCTGCTCCCTCTCCCTCCCGCGCTCTTCCTCTTCCTCTCCCTTTCTCTCCCGTGCCCGCGCCCCGCCGGAGACGAGGAAGAAGACTGCGCCTGCTCTATCGATAGCACCCTACCAGTTAGGGTTCCAGCGGCGATGGGGTTAGGATATTTGTTTCCGGCCGGCTTAGAAGGGGGCTTTGGGGGCTGCGGTCATGACACGGCGGTGGAAGCGGGCAAGACGGTGGCGGGGTGGGGCAGCGGGCACCTCCCGCGGGGGCTGTAGGAGAAGGCAGTTGGGGGGCTAGTGGTGGGAGCGTTGTGGCGGGGCCCTGGCATAAGGGTGGGTGGGGGCGGGTTGCGGGTGGCGTGGCAAGGCGGCTCGCCGCCGGCCACTGGTGGCAAGGGCGGGGGCGAGGACGAGGACAGTGGAGGCGCGTTGCGGTGAGGTTAGGGGAGGGCGGGGGCGGGTTGCGGGTGGCCCAGCAAGGTGGCTCGCCGCCGGCCACCGGTGGTAGGGGCGGGGGCGAGGACGAGGACGGCGGAGGTGCGTTGCGGCGAGGTTAGGGGAGGGCGGGGGCGGTGCGGCAACCGCTGGCCGGTAGCGAGGGGGAGGCGGGGGTGGGGAAGGTAGGGCATGCGGGAGGAAGACGAGGGTCGTGTGCTCCTGCTCCCTGAGGGCGCAACCGGTCACGGATTAGCGTCCTCCATTAGCAAATGTTCAGGCAATCCCTTTAACATTTCAAATAAACTTTAGGTTACAGTCTTACAGATATCTCAACCGATCAAGCACTATTATTATTTAAGAGGATATCAAATGCACAATGCAATGGGAAGTGCTCTACGTAATAATCAAAGGTTAATAACTAGATTTCCTCGAAGTCCTTGAGCATCCAGTGGCCATCAGCACCCCTGACCATCCACTTGTTCTCCGGCACCCACCAATTCGCCGGCACCGGGTACTCATCTCTGAGCGCGTCGGCGTCCTTGTTCACCAGCGCCACGTCGCGGTCCACCTCCAGCCTGAACCCTCCGGCGCTGCCCTGCTCGCCAGCGACGCCGTGCAGGTAGCACTCGAGATTGTGGAGCGTCTGCGGCGTGCCCGGCGGTCGCAGGTACGGCGACCGGCCCGTGTCGATGGGCAGCACCACGGCCACGTCCACGTACGTGAGCGGCGGGACCACCGGCACGACGTCGCCGGCGTTCTTCACGTGGAGGGCCCTCAGGTCCCGGAAGGAGCCGAAGGCTGCCTTGAAGAAACGGTCCCCGACGTGCGGGCACGCGAACACGATGGCCGTCACCGGGCACGGCGGCTGAGAGGAGCTGGTGCTGGAGGGGGCGTTCAGGCCGTTGGCGGCGATGTCGACCGCGTTCAGGGTAGCAAGCGCAGCGCCGAGGCTGTGGCCGACGACGGTGATGCTCGTCACTTCGTCCTTGTGCAACTCCATCAGCCTCCTCACCTCCTCAAAAACCTACAGGTACGTACAAGCATGCATGTACGTCGAGGCGTGCATGAAACTTATTTTTCATCATTAAATAAATAAACAGTGCTATCAATCTAGCGTTTTCAAGGACATCTAAGCGTTTTCAAGCAAACATGTACATATATATGAAATAAGAAGTATGTAAGAATTAATACAACTCATCTATGCGTTTCCAAAAGAACTCAACTATGGGAACTGCTATTCTACAAGCACCTGTTTTTTTTTAGTTTTTTTTTCTGAGCGGTGAACAACCACCGTGGGATCTTAATCGAACTGTTCGTAATATTGTTCTTCTTCCATCTCAGTCTTTCTTCTTCCATGATGCTCACTCCTCCGCCCCAGCACCGGCCCCGCCTGCACCCCCCCTCCCAGTGATAGAGCATGTGGTTTGTTTCGATACAATGCGCAAAACCTTACTAGCCCTTGACATATGAACAACAAAACCTGTCCTTAACGGGATGGTATTGACTTTCATACAGCTGCTGCATGGCTATTGTCAGCTCGTGTCATGAGATGTTTGGTAAAGTCCTGTAACAAGCGAAACCCTCGTTTTCCGTTGATGAGACATGCGCCTAAGGAGAAATAGCCGAGGAGCCGAGTGACGTGCCAGCGCTACTACTTGATTGAGTGCCAGCCCTCATCCTAAACCCACTGAGCACAACTAACCCAAACTCAAATGCTTTGGTCGACGACAGGGACGGAGCCAGAAAATCAACATAAGGGTAGGCTGTGGCGGTAGCTGGTGGCAAAAGGGGCCAAGTTCATTGACGGCGACTTATTTATCACAAGAGGTAGTCTCTTGTTGCAACCAGAGTATTAGGGGGTGTGTGGGCCCCCCTGGTCCCCACTCCCTCCGTCCCTGGTCGACAAGAAGAGTGGTGCCTGAACGATTTCAGGCGCTTGTGTATTATATAGGAGATGTGGTGAAGCACACTTGATAACATTCTTTCGTTTTAATTAATTATATTTTCTCTCATATGCTCTTGCACCTCTATCTCTCCCTAATTTTTTTTTTCAAATATTAACTTATAATCCTACTATTTTTTTACTATAAAAGAGCGAGTTTTTTTGAGGGGCTTTCCCTGCGTAATAATCATTGGATCTGGACTTCGTGCTATATGAGCCCTCCGTCATACGTGATCTTACCGTCCAAAACTCAATCTCGCGTAAGACTCAAACTCATGTAGTGCATCCCACGTAATGCCCGGCATGCTAGATGAATTGCCAGCACCGTACTCCGCGTAACGCCTAAAATCTATCGACTGCCTGTGCATAAATATAATATGTATGTACATGAGAGATATTTATGAGCATGTATGTACTGGAGTATATTACGTACGTACAGAGCTAGACACAGCCCAGGCAAAACTAACAGCCGGCCTAACAGCCAGTGATGAGTACGTATTAGAAACAAAGTCCAAGCTCTAGCGCATTGGTCATATCTCTTTAGGGCACGTCCGGTTTAGCTAAAACAAGCCAGGAACGATTCCGGTTGACAATGCTTATATTCAAATTAGATAAGAATATGTCCAGAGTTTCTTTTCCCCTTCAATTGAACGTGCCCTTACAAGTTCCCCATGACTTGATGGTTGGATATGTGTATCAATATATATTATGTGAAAGATACAATATCGTCCATGGTACACATGTGCTAGCGGCAACCTACGTGTATTCATGAATGATCGATATGTGGACTCTACTATTTTAGTTGTAAGTTTGATACTTTTTATTTCTGGGGAGCTTGGCGAGGGGCGCAGGGTCATGGAAAACGTCCTCGACGAGACCCAGGTCCATCATTGTATATGTATTGAGCTTGCCGCCGATGTCCAACGCAACGATGTTCGTGCCCTCCTCCCCGTGGTGCTGAAGCTTCTGCAGGCCAAGGTAGTAGAGCGACAACGCATCCAGATCGCCAATGACTCTAAACATGCCGCACTCCTCTCGGGGATGGTTGTTACTGCCGGCGTCGAAGGAAAACGGCGTGACATGGTCATGGAGCGAGACGCGCGGCGCGGTGCCATACCTCGAACTACGAGGGCTTAGTGGAGCATTCAAAAACACGTGCGTGTCACACATGCATATTTGCTAGTCATATAAATACCCGTGTAGCTAATATTATTTTATAGGGCCTTGCTCCAAACAAATCATGCATGTTGGGCCTTTATTGTGGCGACGTTAGTTGGGCCAAAAACAGCTACAAACGCAGAACGACAATGCTTAGGACCAGGCATCCGGTTTCCGCGCCTGCGCGCTACCGGTCCAACAGGTCTGCTTCCTCTCTACGCCTCCCCATCTCTCTCTAAAAATATCTCCCACTCCCGTGTTTGCCCATCGCGTGCTACCAGGCCTGGGCATTCAGTTTTCGGTTCGGTTTCGGTTCGGTTCCTCGGTTTTTTTAAGAAATTCGGTTCTTAGAAAATGGGAACCGATCGGTTCTCAAAATTTCTCGGAACCGACAATTTCGGTTTTCGGTTATTTCAGTTCGGTTCCGGTTCTAACCAAACTAACCGAACTTTTTCAGGAAAGGCTAAGACAATGATAAATATGCATGTTCTAAAGTAAATTTATGCAACGCTATATACATTTTAGATAATAATAATAATTCATAAGTGAACAATACCAATATAGTAACACAAATTTATAATAGTTCAAATATGAAATATCACACATAAACCAAACATAATCTTACAAAATACAAGTAAGTGAAGTATAATTGATATAATTCGGTTCTTTCGGTTAATTCGGTTAACCGAGAGTAGGAACCGAATTTGTTTTGGTTATTTCGGTTCCTCAATATTAGGAACCGAATAAGGAACTGAATTTTTCTATTTCGGTTCTTTCGGTTTCGGTTCCGGTTCTTTCGGTTCGGTTTTTCGGTTTTGGTTAATTTTGCCCAGGCTTACGTGCTACTGCACCGTGCGCTCACTGCTGCCGTCTTCCCCGCCGCGCACCCAATCCCGCGCCTTGCGACTCCCCCATCCAGCGTCGCGCTCCATCCCGCGCCGCTCCTCCTCCATCGCCGCGCCGCGCTCCATCACACACCTGCTCTAGCTCGCTGCACGCCGTGCCTCGTCCCCTGCGCGCGCCGAGGTGCTGCTGGGGTGCTACTGATGCCGCCGTTCTCCACCAAAAGGTCATGGTCGCTGCGATGCGCGACCTCAACAAGAAGATTTTGCGATGAAAGTGCATGTTGTAAATATATGTTTCAAGTATGTATGTTGCAATTGTTTCGTATGGATGTTGCGAAAGTAGATCGGAAAGTTGCACATGTTGCGTATGTTGCAAGTGCTTCAGAGGCATATTGCAAGTGTTTCATAGGTTCCTTCAAAATGTTTCATCTATTTCATAAGTATGTTGCAAGCATTCTGATCTGGACGTTGTATATGTTTCACACATATGTTGCAACAATATATTCTAAATGTTTCAATTGGTTCGGTTTTATATTGCAATAAGTGTTTTCCTGTTGCAATTATTTTATCAGGATATTACATATGTTTCATACATATGTTGCAAGTGTATGTTCAAGATGTTTTATCTGTTTCATACGTATGTTGCATTGAAGTGTTTCATGTTGTTTGGCGAGTCAGGGGCGCGGAGAGTGATGGTGGCATGGCTTGGGCGCCGGGGAATTGGGTACGGCGAGCTAGGGGCTGGCGGTTAGGGCGCAACGGGGGTGGGGTGCGCATGCGGGGCAGGGCAAACGGCCTCGAATCGAAGTGGACAGGACAAGCTGCGCGTGCGAGGCGAGTCATCCGGACGTGCGGGCGCTGCGATGGGGTGAGGTGCGCGTGCGGGACGGGAAAAATCAGTGGACAGAGGCAGGCTGCGCGGGTGTCCGAACGCGCGCGTCCATTCTCACGTCCGGACGCTAGCACTGCCGAACCTAGAAGGCGGCTTAATGACTAGTGGATCTCAATTGTATTGAATGGGGATGAGGATTGTCAACTGATGAAAAGAATAAAGAAACAGGTTTATGAGGTACATGCATGTACATATTCGTTGAGTCGTCGGTGCATTATTTCGTGCCTCTCTAGTCTTTACAGCGATCCAATTTCAGAAGCGAGACCAACTGAAATATCGCTACAAAATATATCATACGCGACATGCGTGCGTGATGCTCATGACTATATTCTGAGTCCACTGCATATGCAAGAAACTTATGTAGGCTTTGTGCATCCTAACATGCAGTAGAGAGGTCAATATGTTTTCTTTAATTTTTTTAAAAGGAATATGTTTTCTTGAATCAACTGAGTTTAATATGGAGTTATTGTCTTGTATGTCGTCGTTCAGTCCTTCCAATTCATTTGCTTCTTTTGATGCACAGAAGCTATGTAGACTAGCTGAGTTCTACCCAAAGAAGTTCTCAAACAATAATTTGCTGAACTTGAATTGCAGCTACATAATTATATTGATGACATGAGACAGGACGATAGCTTCAAAGGTCTGGATAATATTGTTGATCTCTCAGTTAAGCTTATTGAAACAAAGAGGCACAAAGTGTATGATATGGTTTATGAGTTCCTCAAATTGGTATTGCTTTTACCTGTGGCAATGACAAGTGTTCAAAGGGTATTTTCTGCAATGGTTTTAGTGAAAACAAAGTTAAGAAATAAGATGTGAGATAGTCTTTTGGATGATTGTCTAGTCACTTTTATTGGGCGGGATGTTTTCTTTGAAATTGATGAAGATGATATAATCAAGACATTTATGTTCCTTCGAAAGCGTCAAATAAAATAGTCAGGAAAGTAGCATTGTAAGTCTCAGTTCTCTTTTATGCCTATATTTCAATTTTGATATGGCTTTTGAACTATTTATACTATATTTAGTGGATGGGTTGAACTTAATCCATGAATTTAAGTCTTATTGTGTATTTGTGTTACTTAGTGCATATATACCGAATCACATTGTCAATTATTACCGAATTGCTAAAATAGATTTACCGAATTGCATATAAAATTTTTTGGGCGGCATACCCTTAGATAAAATCCTAGATTCGCCACTCATCAACTCCATGAATGTAATAACGACCTTAAAAATCAATAAAAACTTCCTTTGTTGAGAGAAAAAAGAACAAAACTATATATATATATATATATATATATATATATATATATATATATATATATATATATATATATATATATATATATATATATATATATATATATAAAACTATTACCCTATAGCTGGCTACAAAATAACTTATTCTGTAGCCACTTTGAGTTACGATAATTGCTATGCTAATTTATGATATTATAGTAACTCCTTACTATGTGATTTACTGTAACGTTATGGTAAATATCCCCATGTGTTATAGTAATTCAACTATCGTAAATATATACTGACATTGTCGTAAATTAGTATATAAAATTATCGTAAATAGAGGTGGCTACAAAATAACTTATTTTGAAGCTAGCTATAGAGTATACTCTCCCTATATATATATATATATATATATATATATATATATATATATATATATATATATATATATATATATATATATATATATAAACTCTAGAACCACGAAATATTCACAATCTTTGTCACGAAACTTGTAGTAATCATGGCATGAAGCAAGTGAATTCAAAATTTCATATTATACTATTAGTATATTTAATTATATATTGATGAAGAGATGTATTTTACTGCACTTTACTTGCCTGGTCTCTGGCGCTGGCCTTGTTGAACTTGGAGTTGGCGTTGCTGGACGTGTACACGGAGAGGAAACCCTGATGCACCACGGCCAAGGGGTTGGCGGTGGCGGCGGCGGAGCCCAGCACCGGCGCGGCCGACACCGGCGTGAAGGTGAAGTCGTTGGCCCACTCCAGGTCCTTAACGGTGCCGCGCCACGCCACGACAATGTCGCGCCTCCCAAGCTCGGCCGCGCCCTCGTCGGTGGCCACCGCGACGTACCCGATCCAGCTGGACTCCCTGCACCACGCCTCCCTGATCTCCGGCAGTGGCAGGAGGAGGACGTCCGACTCCGGCACGGGCAGCGTGGCCGTGGCGTAGACGAACCTGGTGACGGCGTAGCGGCGCGCGGCGGCCACGCCCACGCCGGGCAACAGGTCGGCGCGCCCGTACAGGCACGCGCCGGCGTGCGGCGACCGCCGCTCTCGGTTGAAGCCGTCGTAGGTGGCCTGCACGAGCTCGCCGTAGGAGATGATGGACTCGCGGAGGTCCAAGTCCAGCGGGTCCAGGAGACCGTTCCACGAGTTGTTACCTTGGAGCTCGCGCCATCTGGTGGCTGTGCTTCCAGACGTCGACGTCGCCGCCGACGACGGCGCGGCCGCACTCAGCAACGAAACCAGGAAATGCGTAAAGATGGAGGCAACTAGTAACATCTTTGCATGCACTTGATGAGGCTTATTGTCCATCTATCTATTCTCGTTTCGTCCTCTCTTGGCTTCGCTAGAATGTATGCCTCAGATAGGTGTGTATTATTTATATAGATATACATTATCACGTGTTTGTGTCTACACGCAGGTTGCTTCAATGTGATCCATACTGTTGTACTATGGTTCTAGCTAGTCAACGACTCAACGCACAGTATAGCTAGCGAACTGAACATAGCTTAGTTGGTTAGGGTTACCGTGGAATAATTTATCTTTCAAGGTTTAAATACTCGATTTGACATGGAAGTGATTTAGCGGCGCAATTTTATCAGTAGTAGACAACGTGTCCCTCGACAATAATATAAGACACCGGCGGTGACTTCATTAATCTCGACATTTGCCGGCGGGCTAGTGACGCAGTCTTTCGAAGCTGCTCATAAGGGTAGAGTGTATATATGTGATCTATAGATTAGCGACCTAGCCTTATGACGTGCATGTGCTTCTGGTCAGCGAGACGGCTATGGTGACTTTTTGAATCTCGCGAAGTCTTTCGGATTGGAGAGGCTCGTAGAAGTAGGGAGTGTGAGGGTGCCTAGCCTTAGGCGACGCGCCCCTCGTCCCGAGACGTTGTGGGCTTCATCAATCTTGTTGTTGACTTAGTCTTTTCGATCAGAAGTGCTCATAGAAGTAGGACATGTGAGCATTGATCTATGGATCTGTTGGTTTAATAATATATTGGATGTGCTTATAAAAGTAGAATGTGTGTGTTATGATCTGTATTTTTTTTTAAAAAAAGAAAAATTGTTGGTCTAGCTAAGATGCTTCCAGGAACGGGTGCTGAACCTCAGAAGTCAGAACCTCTAAAAAAAATCGCTCAAGCGTGTATCATGAGCTCGAGGGGAAAAAAAAAGTACTTAGGAATTATCCAGGAGAGACATGATAGTAAAGTTTAGCGTGTATCATTATGGCTTACTTAGCTGTAAGGTGTTGTTAATTGCAAAGTCTTCGTTCTCCCATGACGGAGGAAGCTGAGGGCACGTTAGTTTGTGGGCATAGTCTCATGTGTATAGATTCCAGCTGTCCAGCCCACAGCTAGCATGAGATGACTTGGCGTTGCACGTACTACTGCTCTGAACGACAGTTCTAATACTATAGATTATAGTATTATACTATACCTAGGATATGGCAATGTACTAAATACTAATGTATACATGCTTTGATTCTGCGAAGATTCTTTTTCTAGAGACCCGTATGATTATTGCATCCCATTATATATACAGAACACTTTATCTACACAATATATTATTAGGACTACAAATATATTGGGCCTGAAATCGACAGGGGCCTAGGCCAGGGTTTGGGCTTCTGAATAGTCCAAATAATTAATGCCGGGCCCTTACAACGGCTGCATGCTTAGCGGAGAAACAGGCCTTGTCTTGTGGACGCTGGATTAAACGAGTTCACATATCACATCACTACTGGAGCCGGCGGCTTTGCCGAGGGCCCCAGGCTCTCGGCAAAGCCTCTCAGACTCTCGCCAAAGGCTTTGCCGAGTGCAGCTCTCGGCAAAGCTGCCTCGACAAAAACCCGATCGGCAAAGCCTTCTTTGCCGAGAGCCGTTTATCGGGCTCTCAGCAAAGGCTTTGCCGAGAGCCAGCGCGGCTCTCGGCAAAGAAAAGGCGCCGTTAACGGGCCCGCCTTCTTTGCCGAGAGCCCATTTGGCTGGCTCTCGGCAAAGAGTTTTTTTTTTTTGGAAAAACTCTTTGCCGAGAGCCAGTCTAGCCAGGCTCTCGGCAAACATTTTCCTTTTTTTAAAAAAAAATCTCTACCGAGAGTCTTGCTGTCCTGGCTCTCGGCAAAAAAATTTTTTTAAAAAAAAACTCTTTGCCGAGAGCAAGTCTGGTCAGGCTCTCGGCAAAGGTCCCAGCTTTGCCGAGCGCAATGACCGTTGCACTCGGCAAAGGTAGCCTTTGCCGAGAGCAACCCTCGGCAAAGTGGGAAATTTTGTTTTTTTCTTCTAATTTTCCATTTCATTACACATACAAATCACATTCATCACATATAAATCACATTCATCACGTATAACACATATATCACATGTACATATCACATTCATCACATATATGTCACGTTCACATACACCACGCATATAGCTCATTAATCACAATATTTGAACCAAACGAAAGTTAACCATCACAAGTTATCATCGAAATATAATAAGTTTTCAATCTAAAGTTCACAATCTACTAGAGACGACACTCTAAACACACTCATGGCCAACCTTGCCCTGGCCACCCCGGAGAAGCAGTCCCGCCTTGACCCCCGGGCGTGTTCCATCCAGGCGCTTGCGGGTTGTTCGAACCCGCCGATGGAGGCTGCAAAAATTAGATGTCTATGTCAGACAAGCAAATGCAGAAACAAAACATTAAGGAATCGATACTCACAGGAGTAGCATCCGCGTTCTGAGATGAGATCTTGCATCTGCTTAGCTTGGGCCTCCAACCGGGCCTCCATCTGGGATCGCATCTGGGCCTCGGCAAGCTGGCGCTCCTCCCTTTCTCTTTCCAGGCGGGCCTGCAATAATACAAAGGAAATGTTAGAACAATGCAAACATTTAAACATCAATGTACGACGAGTAAAACAAAAATAACCTCGAGCTCGGCGACCCGCGACTGCGAAGGCGACGGGCGTGGGCGTATGGGGACGCTCCCCCTCGTGGTCTGTGCTCAGAGCTGGGCCAGAGTGGGAGTGGAGGACGAGTCGATGACGCCGTCGCCAAGCCAATACCGCCCGTGCTTCTTCCCTCCTCCGATCCTCATCACGATGCTTCCGTCCAGGTCCTCGTTGGCCGGATCAAAGTCGGCCCCATGGACCGCCCTTGCCGCCTCTGTGTAGTCAGTGAGGCGGGTGTGGACGCTGGAGTTGGAGTATGCCTCGGGGGGGTCGTCGGGGTTGTAGGAGGTCTCCGGTGCGGTGGCCTTGCCCTTGTGGGACATGGCGTATGTCGTGAACGTGCTACAAGGCTGGCCACCGTGTGACGCCGTCTGCGAGGAAGACAACAAGATGATTAGTAATTAGGCAACATTTGAGCGTTACAATACATAAAGTGTTTCACGTACCCAAGCTTGTGCGTACTCGGCGAGGTTGCGGTTGCCCTGGTGGTGTGGTACACCTGGCATCTGCAGACGCGCCTCCCGGGCCTCGACGTGCTGGGCAGTCCACTCTTCAGAGAGCCACCGGTCCACGATCATCTCCCAGCACTCGAGAAACGACTGGCACCATTGGGGGACCATCTGCACATCATCTAGTATTTCACATATAAGCGTCAGATGAAATGAGCATAGCTTAATCTCAAAAGAAATCACTTACCTGAATGTACTACGCCCGGCTCAGCGTCATGCCTCTCGCCTCGACCTTCGACACCCTCCGTCCTTCGACCGTGGCGTTGTAGTTGACGATGGCCTGAAGTCTCGCCTCGTAGATGATGTCGGTGACGAGCTTCCTGCAGGCCCTTGTACTCACCACCTCCGCCTGTGCCTCTTTCCCCTGCTCGCACCTATAGAAGTCTTGCATACAGATGCAATACAAACTCTAAGTAATTCAAGAAAAGTACGATGAATGCGATGTTGTGTGACGAAGACTTACCCACAGCTCCGCTCTGACCCTCGCCGCCTTGTTTGGGTAGTCCGGGTCTGGGGTGACGGTGTAGTGGTCAAAGGTGTAGGCCGGCTCTGTCTTCCCGGCATATTGTACTATGCCGGGGTAGTGCTCGCGGCAAAGGAGACCCAGGATGCCATTGGGTTTGCGGCCGCGACCCTCCACAAACTCCCAATGCCTGCACAAGTGATACAGAAAGATTATTAGTTTCTATTTCAATTTTGAACATATCATATGAACGATAGGCTCTTCTAGCGAAAGGTCACCTTTTTTTGGGAATTTTTTCAAAAAAAGTAGGATACCCGTATACGTGCGCGTTCGGTGGTACTGCGCGTTTCCCACGCACTGGAGGCTAGAGAGCCTCCCAATCTCTTATTTGCGTGTGTACGGACGCGCACGTGTGTATGGTGGAGTGTGAAGTGTGTGAGTTATGTGCGTCCAAGTTATACCCGATCAAAAAACAATAGGCTCTTCTCAAAAAAAATATCAACAATAGGCAGCCACTGTCCCCATAGGTTTCAGTTACTTTTTCTTTTTTTCTCCTTTGTTTTGTTTTGTTTTGTTTTGTTTTGTTTTGTTTTGTTTTGTTTTGTTTTTTCAATTGCTATAACTAACCCCATATTTGTTAGATTACGATTTTGTACATACACTTATGCATACTTCATTGTTTTGTTAAAAAATTGATTCAACAAATATGAAACCGATTTTAACTTTTTATATGGAAACATTGAGAAAGTATACCAAACTATTGATATATTCTCTTTATCCTAATATATAAGGCGTAACATTTTTTATTCATGTCCTATAATACAAGATGTGTTCTCTTTAGACGTGCGTACATCCATAGTGTTAAGAGAAAGACATTAATATGTTTCTTGGTCTTTGAACATAAGATGGGTAAGTGTTATATAATATCGGACGGAGGGAGTAATACATTCTAATTTTTTTTATGAAATTATATATGACACTGTGATCGCCATAGGAGATAACAGTTTTCACCTAGAGGATCTGCTAAGGGAAGAGTGAGATAAGGGATGCTGCAGTGATGCCTCCCAAGTGTAGAATGACACCCTTGGGCGTCACTATCATAACGCTTTCACCCCAACACCACTACACTTTAGATACACTTTAGATTTTTATAAATAGCTTTTTAGAGGGGATGATGCTACATGATGCTTATGCTTATCAGGAATGCAACTAGTTCGTTACACCTACATTCCAAAATAGATAGTGAAGAACTACAATTGGATATATATCCAACTTAGATGTGAACCTAGTGAAACCTAAACAAAAGACCACCTTCTCTACCCTCATCTATACCTCCTATAAAGTAAAGACCCACTAGCCTATTTCTCTGGCTTCTCATTGGGCCACATCAGCAAAATGATGTCATCCGCCCCCTAAGTGACGTCATCCGCCCACTAAGCCTCATTTATCTTCCACTAGCTATTTCTTTTGAAATAGAAAAAAGTCGTAGCACCTAAACCAAGTATCGTAATTAAAATCCAATTGCACCATGGTGTTCCTCGCAATAAACTCTTCAAAACAAGAGCCCACATGGATATATTTCGATGATTTTTTTTCAAACATTTAAACGGCCGTTCCTAAGAAAAACCTAGCAAAACTGTCGTTTCTAAGCAAAAACCTAGCAAAACTGCATATCACATGGATTAAATGTGGTCCTCCGAAACATGCATGATTTTGTGAAGGAAAACTCCTAGAACTTTTGGGAGGGGGGATGACCCTCAGGTATAGTAGGGGTGAGGGGTGAGGGTGGATGATGTTAGCCTCCCGTATTGGCCGATCCTATAGGTTAGTGACCGTGTTTTCTTTGATAACCGTTTCTAAGCAAAAGCCCGTTTCTAAGAAAAACCTAGCAAAACTACATATCACATGGATTATATGTGGTCCTCCGAAACATGCATGATTTTGTGAAGGAAAACTCCTAAAACTTTTGGGAGGGGGATGACCCTTAGGTATAGTAGGGGTGAGGGGTTCTGGTGGATGAGATTAGCCTCCCGTACTGGCCGATCCTATAGGTTAGTGACCGTGTTTTCTTTGATAATTGTTTCTAAGCAAAAGTCCGTTTCTAAGAAAAAACCTAGCAAAACTACATATCACATGGATTATATGTGGTCCTCCGAAACATGCATGATTTTGTGAAGGAAAACTCCTAGAACTTTTGGGAGGGGGGATGACCCTCAGGTATAGTATGGGTGAGGGGTGAGGGTGGATGAGATTAGTCTCCCGTACTGGTCGATCCTATAGGTTAGTGACCGTGTTTTCTTTGATATGGTTTTTGTTGTCTTTAGTTACACCTTTAACAAAAAAACTAAATATGTTCTCTGCTTATATCGCATATATACTTATGTATTATACACCAACGAGATTCCTTCTACATCCTATTTCTCCTAACTCAATTCAAATTACTTTTGTATTCCCGCAGCAACGCGCTGGGAATTCACCTAGTTATATATACTTTGCTGTTCTAATTCTTCCATTTCCCTAGGAACAAATAGTTTCTTGACCCTATGAAAATCAACACCATAGATTATTCTTGAGTGAGAACAATGTCGACATCCATACGCTTGCATATTTTATATGCTAGGCTGAGGAACGCCAACAGAGGCGCACGCAAGCAACCTAAGATTCAAACTTGTATCATCTGAAAACAGGATTTAAACTTGTTAATGTTTGGATTGCACTTAATCCAAGAACTTGTATTAGTGGATTCATATTTGTGAACACTTTCATGTGATGTCAAATCTGTAGCCAGGAACATTACTTTATGCGAGATAGTAGTGGTCAATTTGATACATTACTGGGACTAGGTCAAACCACCGCTCATGACAAAAAAAAGAGGAGGACGCTATGGAGTTTCTGTGTATTTGAAATAGCAATGCAAACAACCTCTATTTTCTCTGCTACAACACCAACTAATAATGTACAAGTTCATTTTGTGTGACTGGTCGAAACAAAAAACTGATGTCTCCATCATCCATCCCTGACGCCGGTTATATATATATATATATATATATATATATATATATATATATATATATATATATATATATATATATATATATATATATATATATATATATATATATATATATATATATATATATATATATATATATATATATATATATATATAGCTAGTTTCTCATCTGTCGGCTCCACGTCGTCGTCCATCTAGAAAGGAAGCGTTGACCGTCCAGTGATGCTGCATGCACTGCCCAGCCTGAGTCAACTAACCTGCAAGATTTATGATTCTCTGTGTATCAATCTCAAATAAGACTGCTGTGCTACGTAGACCGGTAGACTTAGTGTAGTCGACTCCTGCTCGCCACCAGGTCAACAAAAGCTGCACCGACCGACCCTTGCTAATTTCAGTCATTTTTATTAACTGGTCTAAAATCCTATGCCATGCATGCTTGCTAGCTTTGTGTGTTATAATTAAAGTTAATCACAAAGATCTACAGCTAGCGTTACAATTATTCAACTTGGTGATACCCAAGGTTTTTGACATGTTTGCATTGTTGTCGCCCGGGCATTTTACCACAGCTAGCTAGAACGTACGACTAGTATACCTGCCATGCGTTCATCAGTAGAAGGATCAAAAGATTGCACGTTAAGCTTGCTTAGCTTATGATGACTAATTCTGATCAAGTAGCTAGTTTAAGTGTACGTGTCTATATATATTGCATTGTCAACAAGAAGCTTGCTTGTGGATTGGGGTGTTTTTTTTCAGAGGAAAGCAGAACAGTTCATCATCCTACGATCCATTCATCTCGATCGATCGTAACATGCACTGCATTACATTCTTCATCGATGATCGATGCATAAAGAAATAAATGATCCATGAGCAGACCTGACCTAGCTCCTCCCTCTCCCTTGGAGCTAGTCTTGGTTAAGAAAGAGTCTAGTCCAAAAGCAAAACTTGCATGCTGCATGCATGTCCATCTACCCAAGCCAAGCAAGCCGCTGCAGGGCATGCAGGCGACTCTTCTTCCACCTCTAGAAATTGCCTAGCTAGCTATGGACGACATAATCTAGTTGACAATATCTCCACGTACAAGTTGCTCTCGATGTGCGCCATGTGCTGTGCTCCACACAAAGCCAAAGCTTCGTCGTCTCCACTACACTGGGCCCATGCATCCCATCATCCATCCATGCCCATTCTCGTCTCGCCACAGCCATACATTCAGTCAACCATGGCCGGCTCGCTGCGTATGTCTCGCCGCCAATCGCTAGTCCTCGCCATGCATAATTTATCAACGCACCCGGCCATCCCAATATATTTGTTGCATGCAAGCAAACAAACCAATCGACAACAGGACCAGAAGGAAGAAGACGGCATCCACAACCCACAAACCAGCATGGCTCCATCGTCGCCAGTGCTGCTCCTTCCACTGCTGCTCGCCGCCGTGGCGGCGTTAACGCTGGCGCCGCGGCCGAGCTGGGCCGTGGACCCGGTGAGCACGTACTGCGCGAAGAACTTCACGGGCGGGCAGACGCAGGCTAGCATCAGCGCGGTGCTAGCCACGCTAGTCCCGCGCGCCTCGGCGACCTACTACGCGACGGCGACGTCCGGCACCGGCAGCTCCACCATCTGGGGCCTGGCGCAGTGCCGGGGCGACATCCCGGCCTCCGACTGCGCGCGCTGCCTGGCCGCGGCGGCGCGGCAGGTGGCGGCGTCGTGCCGGGGTCAGGCGGACGCGCGGGTCTGGTACGACTACTGCTTCCTCCGCTACGACGACGCCGACTTCCTGGGCCTGCCGGACACCGGGTACACGCTCATCCTCATCAACACCATGAACGCCACCGATCCCGTCGAATTCGACCGCGCCGAGCGGCGGCTCATGGCGCGGGTCGCCGAGGAGGCTGGTGATCCCGCGAGCGCCGGGCTGGCCAGGGAGACGGCGCAGTTTGGGTCGGAGGGGACCACCATCTATGGGCTCGGGTGGTGTACCAAGGACATCACCGCCGCGGATTGTGGGCTCTGCGTGGCGCAGGCGGTGGCGGAGCTCCCCAACTACTGCCGCTTCCGGAGGGGATGTCGCGTGCTCTACAGCAGCTGCATGGCGCGCTACGAGACCTACCCCTTCTTCTTCCCGGTCACCGGCGCCGATGACGACGCGGACGCCTCCTCCTCCCACGCCAGCGAGTACGAGACTGTCATCTTGAACCACAAATAGTGGTTTCAACTTTAAACTTTCAAGTGTACGTTTATTTCCGTTTGTTAATCGTGCGCGGTAAATCAATCAATCGTGCGCTAGCTATATATCACTTGTTGCACTGATAGTAGATAATAATATGGATGCTTGTTGCATTCCATGCACAAACTATATTAATACAATATACGACGGAAATTGTTGCAGAAATTTAATTAATTAAAATGCAAGAATTTTCCAGTGCCGCACGAAGTCTATCTTGTCATCGTGTGCATAGTGGTAGTTACTGTTGACCATGAGCATTGGCACATGGCGAAAAAGCGAGGTTTGTGGTCACCAGTGACCGGAGATGGAGATAGTTTGCTGCTGGTCAAACCTTTTGCAACGTGGACGCCCAATGCACCTGGCCGTTGAGCAACTCCAAGAGACTATGTAAAATTAGATTCTAAATTACAAGATTTAGTCATTATGTAAAGTAGAAAACCCAATTAAATTGTAAATTGTAGTATGTTCCACAACAGTCTAGGTATATTTTCTATTGTCTATATTTAAAAAATGCCACGTCATTCGAATTTTCGTTAATATCACGATGGCGACTCCACCTTGAGCTCAGCCGGCCACCACGGGGGACGCCATGGTTTCCACTTTCTGTATCATCTTGATTTAACTTGTCTTCAAAATTGAAACTCTGAATGCTAGCACCAAAAATTCCTGATGCAGCCGATGCGCTCGAGTCAACACTGAATGCTAACACACACGCACATGTGCTCAGCTCCAAGTGTCCGAGCTGGCGAGCTGCTACACGAGCACCCTTGCGACTGGACCACGCGAGCTACGAGCTTCGATGAGGCGCAGGAGAGGCTGACGCGGGAGAAGCGCGCTCCAACGACCAACGGCAGTGGCGAGGACCCCGATGGCGGCTCCGGCACCGGGCGTGTTCTCCAGCCCCCTCTTCAATGAGTGATCCCGACGACGACGGAGGGCAGACAAACACGCGCTCGAGGGCGGACAAACATGCGCTCGAGAAGTATACACGCGGGAAGTCAGGAATCAGCGCGGGAGGATCTTTGGCAAGCGGCCTCCGCTTGCTTTCTTTGGCCACCGGATTTGACGGGATAGACAACTTGTTATTTTACAATCTGAGATACAAAGTCTGTTGGAGGCTATTTTGTGGCCCAAAAAGTCTAAAATAGATTCAAAGCTAAGAATAGCATCTCTTGAGTTTCTCTATCCAACCACATTGATCGGTCGCTTTACAACGAGAACGCCGGCGGTCAAACCTTCTGGGGCATTGCATTGACCACTAATATGTACACACGTTGCACCATTACCATAGCAAAGTTTTTAATGTTAAAAAACTTCATTGAAGTACTATAGTCCCCATTTAGGACGACCAGAAGAAGGTTACTAGCAGCCGCTAAAAAAAAATTCTTCACTAAGAAAAAGCTTGGCCTATATCCCAATTACAACCAGCACGCCTCTTTCTAATTATCACGGTTGTACATATGTAACGTGCTAACCTTAGGAATGATGAGGTATTTATCAAACATCGTGGAAGCAAAGCAACGCGAGAAAGCACGGATTAATTATAAACAACTCACTAATTAGCCGTCTAACATAAAAGCTCCAATGATCAAACATGCTTTGAATTGAGTAAAACTAATATTTGATTCTCAGCCTATGCAAGCTAGATATGATGACCAACATTTTTTCATACAAGTATGAGAAGCTAAGCTGGAACTACAAAGATGAGCGTGCAAGCAGCATGTAAAATTGTCAAGTACTTCCGATGCCCCAAATTATAAAACGTTTTGACATTTCTAGATTCATAGCATTTGTAATGTATCTAGACATAACGTATATCTAGGTGTATAGCAAAAGCTATGAACCTAGAAAAGCCAAAACGTCTTATAATTTGAAATGGATGGAGTAATAATCAATGCATGCTCCTCACATACTTTCTCCGTCCCAGAATACAGGACGGTCTGAGATTCAAAATTTGTCTCACAATTGTTGACGTTATAGCCCAGCATACGCATCTGACCACTACCAACGTACCATCAAACTGTCACTTCGTGTCTTCCATTCATCTGTGAGGTCAATTAAGGGGCCGTTTGGTATGGATTCAGAGGCAGCTCCTGGAGCTGTTTTTCGGCTCCCAATACCAAATGCCTGTTTGTGCTGGTGCTCCTCGCGAGGATCCCCGGAAACGCGCTCTCACATGCCAGTTGCGTCGGGTGGAGCCGAAAAATCGAGCTTCTCCTATCTCCCGTCTGCCACCGGTGGTCCCCAGCGCGTGGAGGTCGAGTCTGCCCCCGACGTCAAGGAGGCGCATGCGGGGAGGGCTGCCAGGCGCACGGCCGCGCGCGCAGTCGCCGGGGTGGCTCACCAGAGCTCGGAGCGCGCGGTCGCAGGGTCACCAGTGCGGTCGCTGGGCGCGGGGTCGCCGGTGTGGTCGCTAGGCGTGGGGTTGCCGGGTGCGGTCACCGGGCGCGGGGTTGCGCGGGGCCGCTGGGCGCCGGAGCGCCGGACTATCGGATCTCCAAGCTCGCGTCTGTTTGTGCGGGAGACGAGAGGTTGAGGAAAGGATGAGGAGAGAGAAAAGAACGAAGGGGAGGGGAGGAGAATGGGTCATAGACTCACAGTGGGCTGCGTAACGGATAATAAGGTAAGAAAAAAGAAAAGGAAAGGAAAGGAAAACAAGAGAAAAGAAAAAAGAAAAAAGAAAAAAAATAAGGGTATTATGGACTTTTTACTCTTTTGTCTATCCGGAGAAGCTATTTTGCCAAACCGGAGCTGTTTTTTGAGGAGCCGGAGCCCTACCAAACGTGTCCTAAAAAAGGGAGATTCAAAACTGCTGATGTCGCTACGGTGCAGTAGAATATTATTTTTCAACCAGAGCGTTGCTCCCAAGCTTGACGTCACCATCAGCTGCGGGATGCCAGTGTAGGGGTGTCAGGGTCTTTGGCTTGCGCGTTGGTCTCTGTGACCATTTCTACAACATCAACTAATACGGGACAAAGGGAGTACACCCTTGAACAAACGCCTCAAGCAACAAGGCATCATGTGCAGCTGCTGGTAGGTGAAACATGCTCTACATACTAAATCGAGACAGGAAAACAGAGAGTGCTATGCAAAGAAGAATTAAGCTAATAAATTCCTAGCACAAGAGCCAAAGAACTAAAATGTTCAGCATGTATTGGAATAGTCTCAAGTTAATAATACGGGACATATATCATTGTCTTAACCTGTTGGCTGCACTGCTGCTATCTGAAAGAACCAAGAGCAAACAAACCTGCTGTTGTCGCTAACAAGAACCCGAGGGAAAAATATTCTGCTGCTACTGAGGCAAGAACGCATCAAATAGGTGTTAGGAATGATCTGAGCTCGTCAATGGTCGACGGAGTCTTAAGGAGCCTAACAACGCTTACTAATCTAGGCTTGTGATTGGTGGACCTGATAACTGACAAATGAGCCTGGTTCCACACCAAGCTATAAGATGGGGTCATCTCTGTGATTATTAGAAGGTGACGTGAATTAGCTCTAACCTAAATTAAGACCTACCGATCAAGGTCGCTCAGGAGTGGTGTTGAAGATCAGGAGCCCGCCGCCTATCCTCCCAGTGCCAGCCTATACGGAGACGCATATCTCTACACCACCACTACGCCTGCTTCTCCAAGCAGTCACAGGAACCTCAGTGGACATGGAGGCATCATAGTTGGGCATATAGGTCAGTCTTAGACTATCCGCGTTCGTGGTACTCTAAATTCATCCTCTAAAATGCCTAGTCATCAAGATTCTCTTCTCTATACTCAATTCGCCCACACTCATCCATCCTCTATATCATCATCTATCCACTATGGGGCATACTTGTCACTTTATTTAAATATATCCATGTGAGATCTTGTTTTGAAGAATTTATGGAAATGAATTCAATGGTGTAATCGGAATTTAATTTGGTTTTTTGGTTTGTGAGTTATAGCATTTTTTAGTTACTTGAACAAGTGAGGCTCACCGCTGCATGCAAGATTCTCTCTCTCCTCTCTCTGCCACTGCATGCTCCATGCCGGTACCACACGCCCGCTATCATGCCAAATATAGCGGACGGCACGCTCGTCCTGGTTTTTACCGTAGGGGATAGCATACCCGGTGCGGCACTTTGGTTTGGTATGTGCTCCTCTAGGATGATATGCAGGACAGCGGTGCGGATAGTCTTAGACCCCCTTTGGTTGGGCTTATTTCCAACATGCTTTGGTTTCCCAAAAGGCGAAAGCCAACCAAAGGTGTGGAAACTCATAGGTGCTTTGGACCAAAACTTGATTTCTCTCTAGTACAAAACTCATAACAACTTTGGGCCAAAACCCTGTTTTCACTGGTCGTGGAGGTGGGCAATAACTTTGAAAAAATTATTCACCTGCCACTGATTATGAAAATAACGATTCATTTTTCTCCTCTATCCCCATTCGTGACATGCAGCGTCTGCATCGCAACTATCCTCACTCGCGTGGCTAGGGTTTCCCGAGGCCAGCCGTGGCCCCACCGGTTCTATTCGAGGCCGACCGCCGCCACGCTAGCGTCAGCCCCACTTCGACATGCTGGGTTCATCTTGGCGTGGCCGCGCTGCTCAGCATTGCCATCATCCCGAGCATCGACTTCACCGGTGGGTTGTATGCATACATGCTCATTGGCCTGACCTCCAAGACCTGACCCACGAAAGTGAGGCTAATGGGCCATAAGGGCTGGCCTCAAAGTCTAGAATAGGTCGGTAGGGCCAAGATCTATTGACCCAATGGGTAAGGTGGGTCGACCTATTCATCATCTAATAAGCTTTTTTCTTTAATTTACTAGTCTTCTTTAATTTTTCTAATGAACATAGTTCTTCATATTTGTAAGTAATCTTGGAAGTACATCGATGAATATTATATTTTGAGAGAGAAAATAGATAAAAATAAAATCACGGTTCACTTGGAAACTTACTAAGTTTGATCAATGCATTGCTAATAATAACCTTAGGGGGTGTTGGGGACTGCTCGGCTCCTATTTTTCCAGCTCTACTCCACGAACTCCACCGTGGAGTTTGTGGAGCAGGTGGTACTGTTTGGCACGTAGCTCTGCTCCAGCTCTAGGAATGGATTGTTTCTATGCAAATGGTCCATTATGCCCCTGATTGAAATTGCACTTGATATTTTCTCCGAGAAAAATAGAAGACAAATGATAGAACATTAACAGAGGCCATAATTCAAATACAAATAATTGTCCCATAAATTGTAAATGATAGAAAATTAAACAAAGGCCATAATTCGAATACAAATAACTATCCATAGGTAAGCATAACGACTACGAATTCTAGCCCCGAGCAAGAGAGAGAGCGGTGGCCAACTCATCACGGAATGCATCCATAGTAGGAGCATTGGGTTATGTAGTAGACCTATTTGGTGGCGCTACATATTTGTTATACCTTTCTGGGATTGTTGGGACAAAATTTGGATCACAATCGAACCGAGCAAAGTCCAAGTCGACACCATCATGCTCACGAATAAGTTATGAAGCACCATAGTAGCCACAACAATCATTTTTTGCTTGTACATCGGTTACGGAGCCATCTTGTAGAGAATTTGCCACTTCATTTTGAGAAGTCCAAATGATCTCTCAATAACATTACGGATAGAAGAGTGAACATGCTGCTCCAACCTGTGTGCCTGTTTGCCTCCTCTTCAATTTTTGCCAAGTAGTAAAATCAGTCTTCAACTTATCCCACTTGTTCTTTATTTGTGTCTTCGACAACTTGATTCCGGTAAGCTAAAAGAACCTATCGGATACCTTGGTATAACCTACATAGTTCAAATGCGTAATTGGACAATTCCCCTTCCTAACTTGTTCAGCCATCAACTCACAAGGATTGTCACATTTGAATCAGTCCATTCCATTTGATCATCCTCACCATATGTTACAATAATACGTTCAAGCATTGCAGACAATCTACTGACACGATTTCCATTTTCTGAACATATGCAAGGATTGTACAATCAACAATCAACACAAGCAAATCAATACCTGCTCATCCTTCTTCTTTGCTGGTGATGCCCGCTTCTTTCCAGTGGCCACCGTGGCGCTTGGCCGGTTTGCAGCAATGCCCTGGCCTCCATTGCCCTGACCGCTAGTGGCTTGCATGCCCGCCACCACACGGGCCTAGCTGGGGGCGCGTCGTAGGACGCCGCCGGCGGGGGCGCGCCGTAGGGGGCTGAAGGTGAGGGCGCACCGTATGGGGCCAGAGCTGGGGGAACGCCGTATGGGGCCGGAGCTAGGAACGCGCCGAAGGGGGGCGGAACCAGGGGCACGCCGTAGGGGGCCGGCGGTGCCATGGCTGGAGGAGGACGGGAGAGCCCGAGCTCGACTCTAGGTGCCGGTGTAGGACGCCTGGAGTTGGGGAACATGTGCTGCCCAAACGCGTGCTCATCCGGAATATGACCATCGTCTTGGGTCTTCGAGCCATCCATGGCGCCGGCTCCCGAGCCCTGGAGGAGGAGCGGCGGTGGTGGGGAAGAAGAGTGGCCCTAGAAGAGGAGAGGCAGTGGTGCAGGGAAGGAAAAGTCGCGACCTCTTTCACGCGTGCGTACGGAAGGGGATCGGTTAGATGGGAAGCCAACCGGTGATTAATGAGTGGCAATGTGGATAATTATCCCTAAGCTTCATGTGGGAGTACAAAACTCAAAAAAACTGAAGTACCCCTTGCAGAAGAAAGGTGGAGTTGGCCCCCAACTCCACATTTTTCGTGGAGTGGAGTTTGTGAAGCTAGAGGTGTTTGGTAACGCGGAGCTCGAGCGGAGGTAGAAAAACGAGAGTAGAGCAGTTTTAAACACCCCCTTAATATATGCTACCCGATGTAACAACTAATTTATCGTGCATGCGTTTTGATGATATGCAAACTGTTCTTTTAAATCACACGGGGCCATCTCACATCACTCAGGTACGCGCTTGGCCAATCAAACACTTGCTCTGCAGTGCAAGAGCATGCACAAACGACAGCATGGTAGAAGGAGCAATTAATGGTGCGTGTTTGCATGTCCGTCAAAACAGAGAGTTAAGTGAATTGGGCTCTCTATTAGCGGACACATAAAAAATTAGTTACACCTTCAATCTTGTATCTCATCTTTTTTAAAAGTATTAATAGCATTCATATTCAATAATAGTAAAAAGATTGGGTTGACCCATATTACCCAATGAGTCAATGAGACCATAGCCTTTTGTTTTGTTTTTTTAGGAGAAACCATAGCCTTTTGATGAAATGGATCAAACTCATGGCCCTTAAAATTGGCCTTGAGGCCACGGACCGGGTTCAAGGCCAAAGCCGGATCGGCCCATTCCTATCCATACAACCACTCATACAGGCCCGTACTATTTCGAACTCCTTTACATGCCAACAAATGGAGATGGCTAGGTGGGCAAGAAACAGTGGAGTGTGGGCTCTAGCTCGGCCCGGTCAAAGAGTCCAATGCAGCAATGTAGCTGGGCACATGACATCAACATTTTGCACCTTTTCATGAAGTAGCTCTTCTCACCCATACTTGGCTACTTGTTATTTGGGTGAGAAGCCCAAATGCAGGGGACTTCATCTATTCGTGGGTTGCGTCCGGAGGCATGTTTTATACAGTAACCACAAACAATGGTGGTAGGTGGATCTGATGGAAGAGAAGCAAGTAATTGATGGTTATTAGGCGGATACAACGACACCGAGCACTGCTAGGTCAAACCACAAATTGGTAGTGAAGTCTTCGTGTCACTACCCGGTCAAACCACTAACCGACGGTGATATATCACTACTAGATGGTGGCTTGAGCTGGCAATGATATATCACCTGTCACTGCCGGTGTGACTCAACGTACCGGTTAAATAGGTTGTCCAATCATTATCTATATCATAAACTTATGACCCGACAGTAAAATATAATCACTGCTGGCTCATACATATCCGGCACCGATTGACTCAACGTTCTTGCTCTCCAGCTGAATCCACACGTGGTGGCCGGTTGGTAAGGCAAGGGCCAATGGCGACCAGCAAATCCAGTCTTCCAGCTCACGTACGTGATTCACGCATGAATGGTACACGATTGGCTGAGCGCAGATCCGGCCGGACGCAGGTACAACGACAGTGGCCTCTTTACATGCATGCAGTCCTCCTTCTCCCTGCATTTTTGTGTTCTTGTCTGCTGCATATTTGCTCCCTGTCCTTATGCATGCATGCATGCTTTCGATGAATCCGTCCGGCTGTGACGTCCACGTCCAGGATCATTTGCTACATGCACTGATCGTCATGCATGTGAATCACGTACCTGATTGTCATGTACTGCTCGCTCCAGGGATGCCGCCCCCATGATTGTCATGCATGTGAATCAGGTACTCTCTCAGTCTACACAAGAATGTAACACATTTTTATGAGTCAAACAGTTTAAACTTTGACTCAGTTTATATAAGGAAGTACTAACATTTATGAGACAAAATAAGTACCATTAAATTAGTTATAGAATATATTTTTATAATAAATTTATTTAGAGACATAAATACTAATACTATTTACTATAAACTTAGTCAAATTTGAGCTACTTTGACCAGCACGGTTCACATAATTGCATTCTTTTGTTAACGGAGGGAGTACCCGAGGAGCTGCATGCATTCCAGACCTCCTTTAGTGCACAGATTCGGATCCAAATATTGGATATCAAGTGTAGTAGATTACTAGAAGATACTCCGCGCGTTGCTGCAGAGATTTCCAAAAATTGAAAATGAAGTTAAGTAGAGATGATATCGATATCTTGCTTTAAGAGGTTGAAAGTTAGTGGCATATATATGTATTAGTGAAAAATGATGTGGATAGTTAGTGAAACATGACGTGGATGTCTTACGTGTTGAGATAGAACTTGAGATGATGCGGATAGCTTACAATAAGAGGTTGTAAATTAGTGGCATGATATGGCTATTAATGGAAGATGATGTGGATGTCTTGCATGTTGAGATAGAACTTGAGATGACGTGGATAACTTGCATTAAGAGGTCGGAAGTTAATGGCATGATATGACTATTAGTGGAAGATGATGTGGATGTCTTGTATGTTGAGATAGAATTTGAGATAACGTGGATATCTTGTATTAAGAGGTCAAAGTTAGTGACATGACATGGCTATTAGTGAAAGATGATGCGGATGTCTTACATGTTGAGATAGAATGTGTAGTGGGGACTAGCTTTATAAGAGGTTGAAAGTTAATGACATGACATAGCTCTATTAGTGAAAGATGATGTGGATGTCTTGCATGTTGAGATAAAACTTGTAGTGGGGATTAGCTTTATAAGAGGTTGGAAGTTAGTGACATGACATGGCTATTAGTGAAAGATGATGTGGATGTCTTGCTTATTGAGATAGATTATGTAGTGGAAATTAGCTTTATAAGAGAAGATATGGATTCACACATGGCATGATGACTATGGTCGCTTCGGCAGCTACAAATACACTCCAAGCTGAGGCACCAAACCAAGCAACGCAAACAACGCCAAGCGATAGCTATAGCTCGCTCGTCATCAGCTACTCAGGTCGGAGTAGCCGTGACTCGCTAGTAGCCATGGCATCCTCTGGAAATGGAAGAAGCATCGCCGGCATCCCCAAGAGGTGGCGCGAGCTCCACGGCGAGAACTCCTGGAAGGGCCTCCTGGACCCGCTGGATCTGGACCTCCGCAAGTCCACCATCTCCTACGGCGAGCTCGCCGAGGCCACCTACGACGGCTTCAACACGGAGCGGCGGTCCCCGCACGCCGGCGCCTGCATGTACGGCTACTCCGACCTGCTGGCCAGCTCGGGCGTGGCGGCGGCTGGCCACTACGAGGTCACCAGGTTCATCTACGCCACGTCGGGGCAGCCCCTCCCCGACGCCTTCCTCGTGCAGCCGCTGGCGGCGCTCAAGGACGTGTGGTCCAGGGAGTCCAACTTCATGGGGTACGTGGCCGTGGCCACCGACGAGGGCGCCGCCGCCCTAGGGAGGCGCGACATCGTCGTGGCGTGGCGCGGCACCGTGCAGAGCCTGGAGTGGGTCAATGACCTCAGCTTCACGCCGGTCTCCGCCGCGCCGGTCCTCGGCTCCAAGGCCGCCGCCGCCAACCCCTTGGCGACGGTGCACATGGGCTTCCTGTCCCTGTACACGTCCAGCCACGTCGGCTCCAAGTTCAACCAGACTAGCGCCAGGGACCAGGTCTTCGAGGAGGTGAGGAGGCTGGTGGAGCTCTACAAGGACGAGGAGATGAGCATCACCATCACCGGCCACAGCCTCGGTGCGGCCATCTCCATCCTCGACGCCGTCGACATCGTCAGCAACGGCGTGAACGTGCCCGCCGCCGGCGACAGCTCGTCGTCCACCAAGAAGCCGGCGTGCCCGGTGACGGCCATCGTGTTCGCGTGCCCGCACGTCGGCGACCGCTTCTTCAGGGCCTCCTTCCAATCCTTCCGGGACCTCAAGGCTCTCCACGTGAAGAAGCCGGCGACGTCGTGCCAATGTACCCGCCGCTGGCGTACGTGGACGTGGCTGTGACTCTGAACATCAACACCGGCCGCTCGCCGTACCTCAAGTGGGCCGGCACGGTGCAGACGCTCCACAACCTCGAGTGCTACCTGCACGGCGTCGCCGGCGAGCAGGGCAGCGCCGGAGGGTTTAAGCTGGAGGTGGAGCGCGACGTGGCGCTGGTCAACAAGGGCGCCGACGCGCTCAAAGACGAGTACCCGGTGCCGGCGAGCTGGTGGGCGCTCAAGAACAAGGGCATGGTGAAGGATGATGCTGACGGCCAGTTGAAGCTCAAGGACTTCAAGCAAATCTAATGAGCCCCGCTGCTGCATGCTTATTACCATCCATGCATACTATATATATCTATATATACAAATAATAACGCCGGTAGCAGGCCGTCACGTTCTATATAAGTCAAAGTAGACGTATATGCTTGAATAATTTACATGCGGATCGAATTCCAACTGTTATTAAGGCCTGGTTTAGATACACTCTAAATTCCAAATTTTTTCGCTCTCTCTTCGTCACATCAATCTTTGTACACATACATGAAGTATTAAATATAGATAAAAAAATAACTAATTGTACAGTTTAGTTATAAATCACGAGATGAATTTTTTGAGGCTAGTTAGTTCATGATTGGACACTAATTGTCAAATACAAACGAAAGTGTTATCGTTAGAAAAATTCTAACTTTTCAAGATCTAAACGTGGTCTAAGCCTATTTTCTTTTTCTAAACTAGTACTAGTAGTCACAATGCAAATCCCGGTGTGCACAGCGGCCACACTGGTCACGTCCTTACCCAAACTTTGAACTTGTCAGGGCATGTACAGCGGTCGTGCCTTTCCCGTTTCAATGGCTGTGTTTAGTTCTAAAAAAAAAAGTACTATGCAAAAAAAATTTCCCGTCACATCAAACTTACGATACATGCATGAAGTACTAAATGTAGATGAAATCAAAAACTAATTGTACAGCTTGGTTGTACTTTACGAGACGAACGTTTTGAACCTAATTAGTCAACGGTTAGACACTATTTACCAAATAAAGCTAAAACGTACCACAGTACTTTTTTTACACCGTTTCAGGGAATTGAACACAGCCAATGTTGGTAATTTTGCGAAAAACTCCTCTGTTCCGCTTGGAGACGGACTCCCTGTCGCCTCGCAAGACGACGCCGAAGGCCCGTGCTCCGACGCCCAATCAACGGGGAGAGCTGCGTTGTACGACCGCGTCTTCCGACGCCGCGCTCGGATCCCACCGGGAACACTCGTGGATTGTGGTTTGCGCGCGGGATGGTGCTCCGCTCCTCCTCATGCCGGCCACGTTGCTCCTTGCCGCGTCGAGCCAAGCGCCGCTACGCTCGTTGCCACCGGCCGCGCTACGAGGAATGGCAAGGCCGCCGGACCCATTCGTCGCGGAAGCTGCTCGACAGCCGCAGTCATCGGACGCGGATGCCATCCAGGAGCTACTGGTGCATACTGCCCTGCCGTTTGGGTCCGGCGAGATGTTGAAGCACAGGTCGTCCTCGCCGGCCATCCTCCGCCTTGGCCCTTGCGGCATGGAATCCCTGGTCAACCTGGTGTTGATGTGATTGCTTGTGGGTGTTGCTTTCATGATTTGCCTGCCTGATACTTTGAGCTTCGTGTTCGTGTTGCTAGCTTGCTACGGCATGTAGTTTAGGTGTTTGTTGAAATATCCATTCAAGCATCTAAAATACATGCTGATTTTTTCAATAAAGAATGCATCTAAAATACAGTTTATGCTATATGTGAAACCAACCAAACTTATTTTTTGTTAATTTCTCAGTTCTCATCACAGATTTATTCAATAAGTTGTTACTCACAGGACAGTCTCCTTGCAGGTTCAGGCTCTGAATCGAAACCTGAAACTGATAGATGGAGCCAAGTCAGATAGGATCTGCGCAAAGTATAGGCGGTCACTAGTTATGCCCTTCCCCATTAATCAGAAAGCTTGTCACCTAAAACATTTCTCTATTAGTGACGTGTGCGAAAAATTAGATTTAAGGCTTGCGACATTACTACCATTGTATAGTCCCTCGCGCAAGAGAATCTTTTTTCTAATTTTAGCGGGCAGATCAATATTTTTTATGATTTTTAAAAATATTTCTAGTTCAATCGCTCTTGAAAATATTTTTTGAATGAAAAGCAATTTTTAAGGGCTATTGATATAATAAAACACCCCTAAAAATTAATTTTCAGAGGACAATTGGTGAAGTAGTAGTTTCAGAAACCTCTCCTAAAAGATCATTTTTAACCGTCTCTAAAAACTATTTGTATGGTAGTGTTCTTAAGTGTAACCATCACTCTGTTCGGCTGAGCTTATCAGCACGGCTTATCAGCCGTGGTACAGTGTTTTTCTCTCACAACAAAACAGCTACAGCCGGCTTATAAGCCGCAGAAACAGCCTGCCGAACAGGGTGCATATTTTCAAGGGATAATCTGTGACGTATTAGATTAGGCACGGGCCCGATTTGATAAGATCTATGATCCATCTCCACGGCATCTATCTCAAAATAGCACTGGCAGGAGCCCTGCCGTATTTGCATTAATAAAAACACACTGTTTTATTAGGTGCAGGAAAAAAAATAAAAATTACACAAGGCACCGCTTTCAGAGGCCGAGAGATTAGATTCGATCATTGGGCCAACTGACTTTAGTGCATCGGATGAGTTCGGCCCATTATTTTTGACATACAACCACCACCAGGTTAGACGCAGGCCGTGAGTTTTGGCCCAAAACTGGATCCAACCCAAAGGGCTGACCAAACGTGAAAAAACTGATCTAATCTGAGATATTTAGGGCCCTATACATCCGCCTTATAATCCATACTTTTCAGCTTATTTTTTTAGTCAAAACAGTATTTTTCTCTTATAACAAATCAGCCAACAACGTTTTTCAGCCGGCTTATCAGCACAACTGAACGGGACCGTAGTCCAACTTGACCTGACAAAAATAAAGTAGATTCAAACGATCCGGTTCAAACTGTTAAATAAAAATTACTTCCTCTGTTCCAAAATAAAAATGTATTTCTAAAGTTTATAATTTTTGTCTAAAAAAGAATACTGTATTATACTTCTATAGAGCATTTTAGATTATTCGCCAACAATATTGGTCTTTCTCGGTGGTTCACCCGTTCGGCCGTTCCCGTGCCGCTCACTCGCTCAGTCTGTCTCTGGTGGCGACGACTGCGCGGCCGCGGCCGCCGCCCTAAGGAAGGTACCCAGGTCTCCACCTCCGGGACCTTCGCCGGCGAGGAGCACCCGCCAGGTACGCCCACACGTTCTCTTCCGTTACCTGCTAGTGCGAAACAGAGGACCCAAACCCAAGCTATTTGAATTGGGATCTGATCTGATACAATTGTATTAGGCCTACAAACTTCGATTTTTTTGCGCTAAATATTGGGTGTACAACCATGTCTTCTACTGGGTCCGACGCCCCCTGGTTATGCCATGGGTGTCTTCGTACTGCAGTCAAGGTGTTCGATGGAACGCCTCTGAGGTGAATGCATGCATTGTTTTTGGTAAAATGGTGCTGCTACTCCCTTAACAAATCACACCAGCTGCTGTCTATTTCATAGTGGTTTTATGTTGGGCAGTTTTATAGAGTTGATTAGTGCCCAGGAATATAATTAATGACTAATAAATGGTGTCCGCGCCAACAAAGTGTAGAATATCTGCCATTAAAATGATTTCATTGTTTCCCCAAACTTGAAAAGTACCTATCGACTTAAAATGTGGTTTGTGTAGATGCTTCTAAGCACATCTAAAGTTACATATATAATAGAATGCCGGACTGAATTTCTTAGTAGATGTCAAACCTATTGTTTCGTAAACGAATAGCACTGTACATTTCTGGATGGGTTGGAGCAATTATCCAGTTGCTTTCTGAATCGATCTGAGGTATTCATATGGCAGCCAAGGTAACTTTGAAGACAAATATGCTTTCTTCCCAATGGTTCAGATAATCAGATATCATCAGAGCGAACGGAGCATCTTTTCCTGTCGTATCTTTAGTTGCTGGGCAGAGGCCTTTTGCACAATGCTAGTCCTCTCCATTCATGGTTTCTGACTGGAATTGCTTCGCCTCCTGGTGTTTTGTTTCTGAAACCTATGGATACCACAACAGAGAATCATCATGTTGTCATCACAGATCAGGCTTACATATTGCTGTTGTCCCATTTGTGTAATAAGAGAAGTCATAGTAGGTCAGGCCATAATGTATGGATAGATACTGTGTGTGCACTAAATGATATTTTCTATTATTTTTATAATATTTTGGAAATTTTCTCAAACATTTATGTGTTATAGTTCTATCATCCATATAACCTATGCACGAGAGTTTTTATCTTGCATGTGGGCTCCTACAGAACCTGCTAGCTAGATGAGTAATTGACACATGGCCCATCGGACTGAAGCAGCCAGCAACCACAAAGCCATCAGAGCAGCAGTGTGTGGGCGGTCTGAACTCTGAAGCCTGCAAACGTGTTAGTTCTATCTAGTAGCCCATTTACTAGCTTTACTGTCATTTTACAGTTTTCGGTTGGCATCACCTTGTCTCTTTTATCAGCAGCTTCACCTGAGTGCAAAGGGTTTAGTAGCTAGCATACTTGCTGATCACATTTCCATTGCTCATTTGCTGTCGACAGATTAATTCAGCACTGTGTCCCTACTTGAAGCCGTTATCAAATCCAAGTTGCTGCAGAAGGGAGCAAGCTAAGGGAGATGAAGTTCAGAGTCGTGTGCAGGAAGCTGTATGACTACGTGCGGTACGACCTCAAGGAGATCGCCTTCCCGTCGTCACTGCCAGATCCTCCTCACATCAAGAAGCGGCCCAAGCTCACATGGCATGAACGCTGGTGCATCCTCAAGGAGGCCACCCGGCTGTACGGTGCGTCATGGGTCCGGGACATCGGCCCTGACCTCAGGCCCAATGACTACAAGAAGGTGGCCGAGGACGAGGAGGAGCAGTCGTCTGATGCCATCCCCAGCTCTGGCAGTGGCAAGAAGGGGAAAGCGAGCAGCGAGCCAAGTTTGCTGGAGGACCTCGCTGTCGCCGCCAGGGGCGGCGCGGAGACGCTGAAGCCTGCTCTGCGGCGGATCTACATGGCCCGTGCGTCCACGTACACGGACGCGATGAAGAATTTCGTGGAGACGTACCAGGAGGGACTCAAGGACCAGCTGCAGGAGAAGGCTGATGGTGAAGGTGGTGGTGGTGGTCTTCAGCAGCAGCAGGAGCAGGGCGATGAGGCATCAAAGCCACCGCCACCATGACATCGTGATAGTGTTCTGCAAGTGATGACATCAAGTACTTGTTTCAGTTCATCCACCCAAAGTAGAACAAGATGGTTTGGCTAGCACTGTAGAGTGCAGACCCTGTTGACACTGCAGTAGGAGTACTTGAGAAGGATCTCCAGTTTTGCCTGATTTATTTCTACCAAACGCAATCTGGGTCCTGCCGAACTACTTTACTTTTAGGCTTTGGCTGCTGGTGCCTATAATGATGTGTGATCCTCGTTGCTCTCCAGCCTGTTCCTACTTGCTGATTGGAATGTGTTTTTCTTGCGCTACACCCACCACCCCCACCCCCACCTTTTTTTTTTCCCTATCTTTGGCGTCTGCCTTGTACACTGGCCACAGGTGTCAAGAAGAAAAGAACTTGGTCTGTTTGGATCCTATGGTCTGAAGTTTGATAATTAGCTAAAGTTAAGGATTAAAACTTCAGACCACTTTAGTTTACTCGTATGATCTAAAGTTTTTAAGATTGGCTAAACTTTAGACATGACTTTAGACCTCCTATTTGGAGCTCTAGAGATGACGTGATTTAAAATTTAGTGGCTAACCTTGAGCCAAAGTTTGCGAGCCTAGCAAGCGTGAATAAACTCATGGCCTCGTGTGTATATTAGTATGTACTCTCTCCGGTTCTATAATTCTTGTCGCTTTGGAGTTTGGACGATAATAACACGGTCTCCAGAATCTAGTTTTGACCATGATTTTCCATTATAATATATACAAATAAATAAATATATAATTTTATTAAAGTGCCTTTTTTAAAGATTAATTAACTGATACATGATATCTTAGTGTGTTCATACTAGGTATTTTAAAAGTTATTGATAGTAAGCTTCTAAAAGTTTGGCCTCAACTGTACCTTGTCAATGTTAAGTAATTAGGCAATTTTCAGATTAAAACCAAAATCTAAATCATGATAATCTCAAATACTAGTATAAGCATCGCTCCTATATTAGCATGATTTAATTGCATAAACAAAAGAACTAGTGTAAGCATAGCTCGTACACTAGTCATCAGATTAAATAGCATGAACATAAATACTAGTGTAAGCATAGCTCGTAGTCAGATTAAATAGCATAAACAGAGACATTGGATCACGGGGTGTATACCTTCCAACTGCAGAGGGAGACGACATCGCTGGTGATGGAGATGCCGCTGGTGATGGTGGCGCGAGGTCGTCGATGAGCGGTGGAAAAAGAGCTCGGAGCAGTTGATGACGGATACGCCGGGACATAGCGCCGCTTGACTTAGATGGAAGACGACCCGTCGTGAAGGTTGGGAGCAGTCGCGCGAAGAGCACTTTCTAAAAACCTTATTCGTCCTCTCCCGGTGCAAGATCGTAAGGACGAGGGTTCCGAAGACCTGCTCTCCCGGTCGCCGGTGCACGCAGACGGCGCAGACGGTTGGGATGGAGAAGCTATGGCGGCAGTGCAGCAGCGAGAGGAGGAAAATACTAATTGACTACCTTTGGATTTTTCAAACTGAAACTCCCAATTATAGTTTTTTTTGTCTTTTCCAAGAGGATTGCCACTATACGCGCGTGTAGGAAAAATATATATAGGGAGGAGATCCTCTTACCTCCACATCAACTAGCAATATGGTACTAATTGATATTGCACATTTTACCTCTACTTATGAGCTTAAACATTAAAGCCCAATAGAGAACACATGTATTATGCCTTTGAGATTTATTAGAATTTCTGCATATGAATTTAGGGAAACTATCCATATTCCAAGGTGGGAAGCAGCCGGCGGGGGTTCAAACCCCCGCACCGCACCACTAGTAAGCCTTCAAATAAGGCCGGGGGCATAAGCGACCCCTTGTTCCAAAAAAATGACAAGATTAATGGAACTAGAGGAAGCATCCTCATTTTCCTTTCCAAATGATACGCAGCTATTGTTAATGAAATGGTACGCAGCTGTGTTGACATGAGGAAAATGAAAATGGTGGATCTGGAGCAAGAATTTGCTGCTGGTGTATTATCTGCTCTGCTCTGACTGCCGTCGTTGTAGTTATTAGGGCCTCTCCAACGATCTAGCTAGCCAGCTGCTAGCTATTTGATGCCAACTCATCCATACTAGTGCCACATGTAAGAAATTTTTAATTCCTATCTTCTCTCTCCTGTAACATGTTAATCCAAGCTGCAAAGGAGAGAAGAGCCGCTTCCGCCTACCACTGTGCTTGCATTCTTGGGTAGCATGCTCCAAGATAGCGACGAAGCATTGTTTGCTTGAATTTATCAGCTATGGTATAGTATTTTTTTCTCACAATAAAATAACATCAGTCGACTTAACAACCGCAGAAACCACCAGCCGAACATTATTTTTGCGCTCTCTCTCTCCTCTCCACATCACTCCGAGCCAGATTCTAAACCTGGCTTGTTCGCTTAAGATTATCAGTCAGATCAGCCAGCCATTCAACAGTATTTTTCTCTTATAAAAAACCAGCCAGACCAGCCAGAACAGCCAGATTTCGGCAAACGAATAGCCCCTAGTCAGCTGGCTACGTCGCTGGCCGTTGGGGACTCCCTTGGTGGCCGTGCGCTACGTCATGTTCATGTAGTCTTGCTTGTTAGGGCAGTTCCCATTCCAAAAGCAACCCATGGCATCGATAATTTGTTGGACTGCTTTATGCTTGGGTTTGTCCATCACAGATTCACACTTGGCTGCAGCCAATGGTTCTGTTCGGCTACACTTCACAGCAGCGGTGCCACGGCTGCTGCTGTGGCCGTTGGCACGACCAGAATACTGTGGCATTGCTGTCTAGCCGCGTTGGAATTAGCAGCGGACAGACAAAATTATTTTGGCCGTCCATGAAATTCATTGGTTGTTTTATTTCTGATCGGTGGTCTGGTCGGTGCAGGAAACTCTCGATAGATCTAGCAAACATTCTGACGCTTGGGAAATTATCTCTGAGAAAGTAACCTTTTCGATAGATCTAGCAAACATTCTGATGCTTGGGACATTAACTCTGAGAAAGTAACCTTTTTTTTTCTTCCGTAAAGCCTGAGTTTGGTTTCCAAGAGTGGAAAGATCAACTCTGAGAAAAAAGAATCACAATAAACGCAAAAGACGGGCCAGTCAATTATTCTGGCCGACCACGGGCCACATTTAGCGACGAAACTCGTCTCCATCGATCGTTTTCGTGAGCTGGTCGCTGGTCGGTGCATCAAACTATATATGTATATATAGATATATAAGATTCCACTCGACATCCGTACACCTGGGATGTCACAACACCTGAGAAAGTAGCCAGACTTTTTCGTAAAGCCTGAGTTTGGTCTTCTCAAATTTGTCAAAATATCAATCACTATGGATTTACCAGTGTTGTAGCTTGACGAGGGGTCGAGGTGTGATGTGGTACTACCGTACTAGATGTGTGTCGTGTCAGCACTCGGCAGGTGCGATGATGGATGTGAACTTGTCATCCTCCGGTTTGGTGCATCATCATATGCTAACTTTGCTTAAATGTTTCACGACCGTTATGTCATGTGGGCCATGCATGGGCCCACCAGGAAGAAGCCAATGCTGCCTACAGTAACTATAGTACGAGGCCCAAAGAGCCCACATGAGGCGGCAGCCCAGTGGCACACTAATGGGTGGGCTGGGGGGAGGGGCATGCTTGTACGCTGCAGGCTGCAGCATACTAGGCAGTCCAAGGATAGCAAGAGGAAAAGGAAGGTTAGTCGTGTATATACAATGCAAATCCTGAATCGGATCACAAGTATTTCATTAAGGATCTCAAAATCACATTATGCATGCATGCATATATATATATCTTGCATGAACGTCCACTGATTCATAAGTTACGAATTCTACTTATATTACTATGGAAACTTAAAATATATATATATATATATACTGTGCTTTACTACTGTTTTGGCCTGATCTTACGATGATTAATTCTAAGTAAGTATATACGTATATATATAGCAGTGTCAGTCAAGATTCTGAAAACAACCTTGTGGTGACAAAAGGAAGGTCATCTCGCGAGAGAAACCATTCATGGACCGGCCCGACCCATGTGTGCGTGTCATGTCCAACTAAAGCTTCCATCTAAAGTAAAAAACACGTGATCCATGAACTTGAAAGCATCATCTCGAAGCTTGCTTGCTATTATTCTAGCAGCTTATTATTCCCCGCCGAGCACACTAATCTATATACCAACTAATGGTCACTAGCTACACCTGCTAATTATATAGGGCCGGCCGGGACTCCTTCAGTTTTTCTGCACACCGTGTGTACTTTGCTTCGCACCTTACCTAGGAGCAGCATCAGAGGTGTGGCTGTCACTAACAACGTAACAACTAGCTACTCTCTCGATCATGGAAATGGCGGTTGTCTTTTAAAAGTCTCAGTTCTTAGCTTTGGTTATTTGAATTTGTGCTTTGTGCTCAAAAAATGTGTGAGACCCAGCCCGATGGGCCAGACGTGGGCCGGGCCAAATTTGAGTTACTGTAGCTCGGGGACACTGTAGCTTCGCGAATCACTGTAGCTGCGCGAATCAGTACCACCTCGGAAGCTGAAGGTCAGTCGAACCAGCTTAAAAGCCCGGGCTCCGGGAGGCTGTTAACTCCGGATCGATCCTTTTGCGTGAAGCGAGGACGAAAGCGTAAGAGAGTTAATTAGCAGGTGTAACTCATTCAACGTGTAGAGTGGGTCTTAGCCGTCATCCCGGGTGGGGGCGTTACAAATGGTATCAGAGCCAACTCTCGCGGTTTCACGGACGTATGGCTCGGGAGCTCGGACAGGTTGCGCATGGCTCTGCAAGAGCATGGCACTTGGGCCGGGGAGCTGGGAATACGGACGTGGCCAAGAGAGTCGATCCTGGACATTTGTCCCGTAAGGGTAGGTTGGTTCGACGAGGACGTCGATTTCTTAAGGGTGGGTGGATGTGAGACCCAGCCCGATGGGCCAGACGTGGGTCGGGCCAAATTTGAGTTGCTGTAGCTCGGGGACACTGTAGCTTCGCGAATCAATGTAGCTGCGCGAATTAGTACCACCTCGGAAGCTGAAGGTCAGTCGAACCAGCTTAAAAGCCCGGGCTCCGGGAGGCTGTTAACTCCGGATCGATCCTTTTGCGCGAAGCGAGGACGAAAACGTAAGAGAATTAATTAGCAGGTGTGGCTCATTCAACGTGTAGAGTGGGTCTTAGCCGTCATCCCGGGTCGGGGCGTTACAAATGGTATCGGAGCCAACTCTCGCGGTTTCACGGACGTATGGCTCGGGAGCTCGGACAGGTTGCGCATGGCTCTGCAAGAGCATGGCACTTGGGCCGGGGAGCTGGGAATACGGACGTGGCCAAGAGAGTCGATCCTGGACATTTGTCCCGTAAGGGTAGGTTGATTCGACGAGGACGTCGATTTCTTAAGGGTGGGTGGATGTGAGACCCAGCCCGATGGGCCAGACGTGGGCCGGGCCAAATTTGAGTTACGGTAGCTTGGGGACACTGTAGCTTCGCGAATCACTGTAGATGCGCGAATTAGTACACCTCGGAAGCTGAAGGTCAGTCGAACCAGCTTAAAAGCCCGGGCTCCGGGAGGCTGTTAACTCCGGATCGATCCTTTTGCGCGAAGCGAGGACGAAAGCGTAAGAGAGTTAATTAGCAGGTGTGGCTCATTCAACGTGTAGAGTGGGTCTTAGCCGTCATCCCGGGTCGGGGCGTTACAAAATGTTTGGCTTTTTGCTAGTTTTTGTTTTTCCGAAACTTTTAATTCTGTTTGATTGAGTGCACACTCGTGCAGACATCGGAATAAAGAATATTCTTTTCTCTAAAAAAAACTACATTCTTGATTCCTAATTGAGTAATTGCAAACTATTTTAGTTTGATCAAGTTTATATATAAACATATTAGCATCTACAATATGGAATAAATACACTATCAAAATATATTTTATGGGCATCTAACGAATCTTGTTTAATATGTTATAAAAGTTTGTGCATTCTCCTAGAAACAAACTCGGTTAAAACTATAGAAGTTTGATTAGAACAAAACAAATACAACATACAATTTGTAACGGGTGAAAAGTACTACCTTACACACTACACCACACACACAGTGTGCAGATTAATAAGAGGTTGCCGAGCAAGCTAGCTAGGCAGCTAGCGGGAAGTGTGTGGCTCCCTTTTGCTTTCCTCTAGTGTAGCTAGGGGACCAGAGAAGCAACGCAAACACAAGCAGCAGCAGTCCAATCGATACATAGATAGATATAGATGGATTCACTGGTGATCGCTACTATAATAATGTAAATGAATTTTGAAAATGTTTGAATGATTCACTGGTGCCTCTATGTAATCAGTAATCAGAATTTTTTTTCTCGAATAATAAGAGTTTAATCATACAAACGACGCGCTTCTGACGAACGCCCTCGGAGGTTTTACAGCCGTCTGCTGGGCCATCCTAGCAAACAAATCCAAGCTTCGATATTACATAAAAGGTCTATAGCTGAGCTAAGCAGTGCTGCAACCTACGAAGCTGGGCGCCTCCACTGCTGGCTGCGCGATCCTACTCCGGCATCTGAGAAGAGTACGTTGGTTTTTCTACCAGCCCTGTTGTTAGTCGCTGGGAATAACTCGTCCAGGGCTTCAATTTGGCTGGACGTCAAGTTGTGCATCACTCTTGTGGGGTTAATCAATAATCAGAATTTTGAATGTTCGAAAATGTAAATGATGTTGTAAACTCCTAAATTGGGATGGGCCCTGAGGGTCTAGATCAATGAATAAAAGTAATAAGGTGGGGAGTCTTTTTCCCCCACCTTGACACTAAAAACAAAAAAAAAAACTGGTGATCGCTACTATACCTCACGCCAATGCAATTCACTGATGATGATATATATAATATGTCACTACACACCTTTCTTTACCTTTGAAGCAATCATCTCTCCATCTCGCTTTTCAATGATGCACAACATATCAAACTGCAGGTACGATGTTCAGCAGTGATTTAAAGCAGGACATATATATGATGGTGGATCCATCAGTAGCATGAATGTCCACACACATGAACATGACGATGGTTCCTATATGCACGCCTGTCTGTGCCTACTGCCTACCAGAACAACTGTTTTTGTGCGTCCTCTCAAGATAGCACCATGCATGTGCTACCTTGGGTTACATAGTAAATTGCCATTTTAAGCTCTGTTAGTTGGACTCTGTCGTCGGACAAAATAGTTCAGCGGCATTAATTATTATTTTATATCATAGAAAATAGTTCACTTCACCTCACATGCATATTGCAGGGCGATTGTGATGCCTACTGACACCCACTCTTGTGGGGTTAATCACATTGCATATGTGCTGGAGTCCATACCTTCGGGAAGAGGCATTCCCCTTTGTGCATCACTACACCAGAGAAGGACATCACTGGCGGTTCAAAACCCCCCTTCACTGGCGGATTTTGAACCTCCATAACCAACTCGGCAGTGATGAGCTGATCACATCACTGCCGGTTATGTCAAACTGGCAGTGATAGCTCATGTATCACTGCCGGTTCGTGTTACAAACCGGCAGTGATACTTGAGCCATCACTGCCGGTTGTTTTAACCAACCGGTTGTGTAGATTATATTATCACTGCCGGTTTTCTTTGAACCGGTAGTGATATACTTTTCACAATTTGCATTTTAATAATTGTTTTATTTTCATTTCGAGGGGAGGTGGTGGGGTGGGAGGTCGGGGAGGTGGAGGTGGTTGCTATCGATCAATTTGATATCGATGTGAAGGTGGTTGTTGATCAGCGACAATACAAACCCATCAACATTTATATTACAAAAGTTTCAAAAAAAACTTTAAGTATCGAATTAAGAGTCGCATTACAATAGCCTATCAATGTGGTCTCTTCCGTACTGCGCCTTGCACTTCTTAGTCCTCGCAATGGAGAATGATCCTTTCTTGGTCAATATCTCGTCCATCACAAACCTTGCTATCTCCTCTTGAATTCCTCTCATCTCAAAATCTAGCAACTGGTTGTGATTGTTTGTTTTGCGCTGTAATTGAAGCAAGATGATATTGAGATGCACAAACGTAAGACAAAACAATAGAAATGGGATGCCTACGTACCATGTCATCTCCCTTATTTGTTTTTGCGCCAAAGTATTTTAGCATTGCCCACATCACATAGAACCCGCATTCGTTGTTCCCCATCGGTTGATCTAGGGTCTTGAGATCCTCCATATACTTTACACTGAATGGGGCACTCCATTGCTTTTGAATCTTGCTATCGAGATTTTTCCAATTAGGTAATGCCTTCATTCTATGTGACATTGTAAATGAAGTGTGAAGACCGAGGACATTACAATATCCTATGTGATTATAAAGTGTTATGATATTGGGTTCACTTACTTATTCAGCACTTTGACTAGGGGGTCAATAAGAGAAAGTGGCTTTTTCTTTGAGTCCCACACCTCGATATGTGAATCTTGAAGATAGATATCTACGAGGATGAAATGGTTGCTGCAATCACAAAGTCCATGTTATTGAATGACATATCAAGAAAAGAAACACTAAAATAAGGGTCGAGAACACATACTCGCAGTTGTAGGGTAGGAGTACGTTTGTTTTGTTGTTTCTGAACATCCTTTCAAACTCAATCTTCAAACTTGTTGGTACATAGTCATCTTCACCAGAGGCGGTGCATGTTGTCTCATTTACAAATATGGGATCCAAGAAGTCTATATTGCTCAATTGCTTCTTTAGGCACCATTTTGCCATACACCTGCATAATAAACATATGATATATTCAAATGCAAATCACGTAGTTTATTATAACGTTGTGAGGGTAGGGTACTTACATAGACCATAACATCAAAATCTGCGTATCGAGCGAGCGCCGTTGGAAGAGCTGAAAGAGGTCTTCATAATAAATAATATGCACCGTTTCTTCAGGATGATTAAAAACTAGTCCGGGAGGGATGCAAACTTCAAAATTGATACAGTCTCCTTTGGCAGTATCCAGGGAGTAATAATCATGCAACTGTCGCATGTATGTTGGCAAATCTCTATACTCTTGTTCGGTGGCGACCAAAGGATTGCCTCTTGAATACTTGTATGCGACCGTGGCTTTTTCAAAATCTCTCGTTCCGTAATACAACTCCGTGGCCCTCTCCATGGATATGCCCATGTTGTTGGCCAAGTTCTGTATCTCTAGCAAATCTTTGGTGTGTATTTCTCTAGCTCTGGTTTGATTACTCTCTTTGTTGTGTTGCCTTTCAAATTCGGTCTGTTGTCTCCACTTAGGTAGACTGGCTATTCGATTAAAGAAGGCAACGACGGCTTTCTTGCTTGGAGGCTCCACAGTCGGGTCCTTCATCTTACTCGTAATGCTAGCATCCACCTTCTTTTTACTTGTCTGGGGAGCATTACCAACCGAAACTGATGACCTCTTGTGTTGCGAGGTCGAACCTGATCGCACTTTGGATTTTGGCGGAGGAGGAGGAGGTGTCTTCTCCTTTGGCTGTGGAGGAGGTGGAGGAGGTAGAGGAGGTGTTTTCTCCTTTGGCGGTGGAGGAGGTAGAGGAGGTGTTTTCTCCTTTGATGGTGGAGGAGGTGTCTTCTCTTTCGAGGCAGGAGAGGGAGAATGAGGATCTTGCAGAGGAGAGAAACCTCTTGGCGGCGGCGATGCCGATGATTCACTGTCATCCTCATCATCCGAAGATGGCTGCTCATCTAGCTTGATGAAGCGTTTGCACCAAGCCACATGAGTGCCCAAGTTGTGAACAAGACGCGGCCTATCTTCCTCCACTGGGAAATCAATGTGTATCTTATTGTACTTCTTATCCAAGATCTTATCAATGCTGACCCTGGCATACCCGAGTGGCATTGGCTTGCCATGAATGATGCCGCCTCCTCTTGGAAATGCTTGTCCGACCACCACCTTGTCTTTTGTCCACTGCTGACGGATGTACAACCTGACATTAATAGGTCCAGTGATGTTGTCCACCGGATGAGGAGCATTGACCTCTTCTTCGTCAAGCATAGGGATTGAGCCGCAGCTACTGTGACCCTTGGGCACTGGGCTATTCAAAGTCGGGATAGGTTGCAGTTGTGTCGAACACATGGATTGCATAGCTGACATAACTCGTGCATCAACTTGAGCAGCTATCCGTGCTTCCATGCTATCTTTGATTTCCTTTCGAAACCTTTGGAGCTCTTCTTCTCTTTGCGTTCTAGCCCTCGCCCGGCTCCTATAGGATGAAGATTCACCTTCGAATGCTTTCTCCCAAGGAATATTCCCGGCTCCTCTAGTGCGACCGGGGTGCTCCTTGTTTCCAAGTGCTTGTGTGAGCACGTCATTTTCTCTATCGGACTTGCGGTTACCTCTATTCACTTCCTCAGTTAAGGTTGAAATCCTCTGGAGGAGATTGGTGACGGGTTCACTACTGGCATTAAGGCTCCCATCACTATTGTATTGTGCCCCCCTTGCGAGTAGGTAGTTTACTGATCTGGGCTGCCAATCGCTTGTCTAAGGCCTAACGCCGCGCTGCTCTAGTTTCTGGACTTCCATTTCCCATTCCGGAATCTTCCTTACATAGCCACGCGATCCTAGGCGATGAGGATCCTTTGCCTTAAGCAAGTTTCAACTTGTTCCAAACTAGCTCCTTCTTCTTGACTGTCGCCTCGTCATAGTCATTAGGAAAAGTGAAATACCCTTTCAACTTGTTCCAAACTAGCTCCTTCTCACTTTCTGGAACCCTCCATGGGTCATCCTCACGACCAGTCCATTTCCTGTATTTGATCGGAATAAAGTCTCTTACAAGTGCCCCGATGACACTCTTGTATGGGCCTAATGCTTTAAGAGGCTCCACCGGCTCCCCTACTTGGTCGAACTCAGAGATGTGCCAATGTTTACTTGTTTGAGGAAGCTTTGTTGCACCACGCTTAGTCCTGCTGGTACCCTCACCACTTGGCTCTTGCGGCAGAACCTGCTTCAAAATTCATAAATAAGTCCCCATCAAACTTATCTAGCGTGATTTCTTACTATCGCGTTATTAGGTATGACCTAAGTTATTACCTCGTCTCCTTGGTCTAGCTGCAGATAATGGCTAGGGCTCCAATCGTCCTGATTGTTACCACCATCATTAGTTGGATCCTGCGGCGCTCCTGTCGCAGTGCTCTCTGCTTGTGGGGTATCAGTAGTTCGGCGACGGGTGGTGAATTGGCGATGACGAGTCATGTTTCTAGACATGCATTTCGACAGGCAATTAAAAAAATAGAAAGAGTCTAGAAAATAAGGGTATCCTTAGAATTGAACAAAACGACATCATTTGATCTCTCATATGTAGGCACAATGGCATGCACTGAGAAATAGCATCATCTGTAGCAATTCATGTGGCCAGCACATACAGAAAACAATGGATGTAGAGAGGAGTGGGGTATAATGCCAGCACATAGAATTGCAATAAACCTAGCCTAAGGAAGTGGCATGACAAGATCAATAAACATATAGCAACACACATATATATACATGAAAATGCCGTAGGACTTTGAAGATCATCAATCTATATTTGCAAGTTTTGGGAGTTCATTTTCATCACAAGCTATACAACAAAAACACAAAACACATTTCCATCACATCCAGCAAGCATCAGGGGAGAAACAGCATCTGGTCATGGACACAGCACCTTATGGGCATTCTATCGAACACCTTATGGGCACTCACCGAGTAAGGGGTGGCGCGCTCAACAGCGACGTGGAGGAGCTCCTGGCGGCGTCGGCGTAGCTGTAGGGGACGGCGGCGTTGAGGAAGCGGTAGGGGACGGCGTCGTGAAGGGCGGCGTCGGGCTGCGGCGTCGTGCAGTGCGCGTCGGGCGGCGGCGGCGTGCACTGGCGGACAGCGTCGAGCGCGCAAGTGTCGTGCACTGGCGTTGGAGCGCGCTAGCGCCTTATATAACCCACGCATCACTGCCGGGTAGAACTACAAACCGGCAGTGATGTCCCATATCAGTGCCGGTTCTAATAACCACCCGGAAGTGATGTCCCATATCACTGCCGGTTCTAATAACCACCCGGCAGTGATGTCCCATATCACTGCCCGGTGGTTATTAGAACCGGCAGTGATATGGGACATCACTGCCGGTTCTAATAACCACCCGGCAGTGATGTCCCATATCACTGTCGGGTGGTTATTAGAACCGGCAGTGATATTGATTATTTTTAAACATTTTGGGTCCCCAATTGATCTCAAATGGAAAAGTTGTAAACAACAAAGTTGTGGAACTCATGAATGTCTACAACTTTTATTTTAGTCATTTCTCAATTTGAGAAAGTTTTATTAGGCATGTCTCATAAAGTGCTCTGTCTCACACAAAGTTATGTCACTTTGTTGGAAACATGGCATCTGTTATATCAACAAAGTTCCAAAATAATAGTGGTAGAACTCATCAATCTCTACAACTCCATATGATCTCAAATTCGATGCAAATTACTAAAACAACATTTCATTAAGGATTACATAGTTTATGATATTCTAACTATTCATGGTGCAAAAACTATGATGGCCTCATCGTGATCACTCCGGAGGTAAGCAGGTTCATCACCCTCTTTAAGGATAGGTAGGGTAATGTCTGCCCCAAAAGGAGCCATTTCTTGATAACCTTTGTACTCTTCTTCGTCCGTCACTCCTTCAACACCGACAATCTTCCTTTTGCCTTGCATGACTACTTGTAGTCTTCCCTTTGTATTGTTATCCCTTGCATAGAAGATTTGCAAAACATCCTTTGCAAGGACGAAGGGGTCATCTCTGTATGCGGTCTTGGATAGATCAACAGTAGTGAACCCATCATTGTCGGTGTGGATTTCATCTAGCCGGACCCACTGGCAACGGAAAAGAGCGACCTTCAACTATCGTCCATAGTCTAGCTCCCATATCTCATCTATGAAACCATAGTATGTTGCCTCCACCGTGCCGTATTCATCGTGGGCGTCGAAACGAACATCACTATTTTGGTTGGTGCTCTTTCCATCCTGTTTTTTTGTGTAAAATGTAAAACCATTTATATCATAACCTTGGTACATCATCACCATAGTCGAAGGTCCGGGAGCTAAGAGATCTAGCTGACATCCCGTCACCATTCCTAGCCTGCGGCGTCGAAACCAGTCACCGAATTCCTCCTTATGTTTTTTCTCAAGCCAAGCCTGTGACCTACCGATGTGCTTACTTTGCAGTAACTGCTTGTGCTCATCAATGTATGCCATCACACCATCGGCCTGCTGGAGAACAGCGAAGTGTGCCTGTCTGAAGGAAACCACTTTGACTATTTTGACAGCTTTCTCACCTATCGTTCCTTTGCCCCCTAGTCTTCCATTGTGATGAGATACTGGAACTCCGACCCGATTGATGTCCATATAATATGTGCAGAACTCAATGGCCTCCTCCGTTGTCCATCCTTCTACCATGCTCCCTTCTGGTTTGAATCTATTTCTAACATACCGCCTGAAAACTTTCATCAACCTCTCGAAAGGAAACATCTGGTGTAGGTACATTGGGCCAAGGGCTTTAATTTGGTCCACAAGATGAACAAGTAGATGCACTGATATGTCGAAGTAAGTCGGTGGGAAATGCATCTCAAGCCTGCATAGAATCTCGGCTATCTCCTGCTTCAGCTGGTCTAGCTTGGCCCCTTCAATGACCTTTTCAGAGATCGCGTTGAAGAATGAACACAACTTTATGATTGGGGCACGGACCTTGTCAGGGAGGATACCTCGCAGGGCAACTGGGAGCAGCTGAGTCATAATGACATGACAGTCATGGGCCTTCATACAACCATAGTTAAACTTAAGTTCTCTCATGTTAACTAGCCTCTTCGGGTTCGCACAGTAGCCAGTTGGCACTTTGACATCATTGAAGAAAGAAATAAGCATGTCCTTTTCTTCCTTTTTCAGTGTCCATGATGCCACCGGAAGTTTCAAGTGGCCATCCTCAAGAGTTATTGGGTGCAACTCCTTCCTGAGGCCCAGGTGTTGCATGTCCAAGCGTGTCGCGAGAGAATCCTTTGTTGTTCCCCCGGTGTTCATCAACGTGTTAAGTGTGTTACCGCACACGTTTTTAGTTATATGCATTGGATCAAGACAGTGATGTACACTCAAAAGTGGCCAATAAGGTAGTTCCCAAAAGATTGATTTTTTCTTCCAGATACTACCGGCTGGCGCTGGTACTGCCCCTTCCCCCTTCCCAAGGACAACATCTGTGAGTTTGCTTACTTGTTTAAGTATCTGTTTCCCGTCTCGATACTTTGGAGGTCCACGTTTCTCAGTAGTCCCATTAAAATCTTTTCTATTCCTGCGGTAAGGGTGATCCCTTCGTAGGAACCTACGGTGTCCCATATAGACCATCTTCTTGTTTTCTGGTAGATGTATAGCATCAGTCTCGTCCAAGCACTCGACACACCCAGTGTATCCTTTTGTCTTCTCTCCAGACAAGCAACCTCGCCCTGGCAGGTCAGTGATTGTAGCGATAAGTATAGCCTTTATCGTGACATGTTCTTTTTTGTACTCATCCCAAACATCCTTCACACCCGTCTCCCACATCTGTAGTAGTTCATCGATCACTGGTTGTAGAAGCACATCGATATCACTACCAGGTTGTTTTGGCCCTTGGATTAGTAGTGGCATCTGGATGTATGACCGTTTCATACAAAGCCAGGGTGGAAGGTTGTATATACATAGCGTCACTGGCCAAGTGCTATGATTGCTTCTAACCTGGTCAAACGGATTCATCCCATCTGTGCTCAAACCTATCCAAAGATGCCTTACCTCTCCACCGATGTTCTTATAAAACATAGTGTTGATAGTCCTCCAGTCCGACCCGTCGGCGGGGTGCCTCAACATTGTATCTTTCTTACGCTCTTCGCCGTGCCAACGCAACAGTTTGGCTGACTTTGCATTTACAAACAACCTATGCACTCGTGGAGCTATAGGAAAATACCATACGACCTTTATGGGCCCTCCTCTGGTCTTGCTTCCCTGATTTGACGGCCCTTGCTTGTATCGGGGAGCTTTACACCTGGGACATGCATCCAAGTCTTTGTATTTTTCTCCACGGTACAATATGCAATCGTTGGAACACGCGTGTATTTTCTCAACCTCGAGGCCGATTGGGCAAATCATTTGCTTGGCCAGGTAAGTCTTTTCTGGTAACTCGCTACCCTTCGGGAGCAATTTATGTAGTATACCTAACAAGTTATCGAAGCCTTTATCACTCAATCCATTCGTTGATTTGAACTCTAATAGCATGATGTTGGCTTCCAGTTTGCTTATTGGGCAGGTCGGATACAATGGTGTTTTTGCATCCTTTCTCATGATCTCCAGTTTTTTCAACTGTGTAGCACTAAGGAATCCGCCATGCACATCATGTAGAAACTGTGAAATGCCATCATTTTCCTCTGTGTCGTCAACTAATGTATTCCTAAACACATTATCGTTGGTAGGCACAGGTACTGTGTAGCATTGGTAATCATCAATAGGCAGAAATGCGTTTAGGGATACGCTAGGCATGGGCACATCATCATTGTTTTCTTGTGCAACATTTTGACCAACCTCCCCATGCAAAGTCCAAATCGTGTAGTCTCTCATGAAACCCTGGTAATCAAGTGCAATCGTATATGCTCCACGTCGCCCCATTTTCTCGTATTCTTGCAATCTTTGCATGGACAGAATACAGGTTGTGAGTCCCCAGCATTGGCTCTAGCGAGCTTGATGAAATCGTCGATGCCCGTCAAGTACCGTTGGTCTGTACATGACAGATCGTACATCCACCCTCGATCCATGTCTGCACAGGTAAAATGGGCCGGGCAGAGGAAACATAGGAAAGTTTTAATAAGAAACAATTATTGCACAATATTGAAGAACAATTATTCTACTCCATGCAACATAAAAATGGAGACACTAATTTAAAAAAAGACTAAATTTGGAGACATGATCATGAATAACAATGTAGCTCCAAACAATGCCCATATAAATTAAAAATCGCAGCCCCATAAAAAATAATTATTGCACAATATTGTAGAACAATTATTCTACTCCATGCCACATAAAAATAGAGACATTAATTTAAAAAAATACTAAAATTGGAGACATGATCATGAACAACAATGTAGCTCCAAACAATGCATTGTTTGGTAACACATGGGTTAATTTGCTCATCAACATTGTAAAAGAATCTACTCTACTCCTAAGAACCAATTATAACATCACATACTAACAATGCATTATAGCCATCAATTAGAAAAGTGCTCTGTAGAAGAATGAAGAAATAAGAATGAGAATCAAGCATTATAGCCATCAAAACAAAGCTAATTAAGCAACAAAATCGAAGGAATGGAGGCTTGTTACTAACCTTAAAGCAAAAAGATCAAGCCATTCTTCCAAATCCAAGTGGTAGCTTCACTGATTTGGGCGACCGCAACATTGGAGGGAGTGGCCCAAACTCGCGCCTCTGTTCTCGGGATAAAAGAGTGGAGGAAGAAGATGACGGCTACAACCTTTTTGTGCTGTCAGGCTCATCACTGTCGGTTCTATCCTAGAACCGACAGTGATAGAACCAAATCACTGTCGGTTCTTGGCTTGAACCGACAGTGATAAGTGGAGTTGTCATCACTGCCGGTGGGAGGCACAAACCGGCAGTGATAGTTGTCATCACTGCCGGTTCTCGCACCCCCCAATTATTTTCTGGTTGTTAGAGCCTAGAACCGGCAGTGAAGGGTCATCACTGCCGGTTGTCCTAATTTCGGCAGTGATGTGGCCGGCACTGATGACTGAATCTGTAGTAGTGCATCCTCTGGGGTCCTTGGGTTTTTCTGCAAAGGCACGCTACTCTTTGTCGCCTGTTGGACAGGTCACCGAAAGGTGGGGTTGCTCGGAATAGTTGCCTATATACTCCTTTCGTCCCTGAATATAAGACATGCACGTATTTCAAAATTCAAACTTTGTTATCTTTGACTAACAATTAGCCTAATTATATCAAAAGTTTATATTACAAAAGTAGTTATATTAAATTTGTATTCAGAAATACTTTCTAATGATCAAACTTTTGTTTCTATAAATTATATATCATAAGAGAAATTATAGGTTAAAATATGTTCTTGAAGACCGCAACAAGTCAAATTGTGCCTTATATTCGGTGATGGAGGGAGTATATGGGAAATAACCAAATGTCTATATATATGGGAGATCGTTAGTTGTGGAGAACACAACTTGGGTATTAGGCTTTCATTTGTGTGGTTGAGAGTTTTGGTTAGGGTTAGAGAGAGGGAGAAAGGGGAGGCTCTTTGATTTAAGCTTTTTGCCATCTAAAGTTTTGGTTTGCTAGGACTCGTTGTATCCCAACAAATCTGATCAAATATTCAATTTCGTACTCCAATATCTCTATCTCCCTTGAGTCTTGAGAGTTTTTCTTTTTTAGGATTTTTAAAGGTATTTTACGATGATCTTTCATTCTTTATGTTTGGCTATGATTTGGGTCAGATTTTTGGGTAAATCGGTGCTATTACATGGGTGAACAATCCTAGGGAGTTTTCCCACCAAATCATGACTTGAGTTCAAAAAATTTTAAGTTTCTCTCAAATTCCTCATTTTCTTAGGTTTTCCCAAATTCCATGAGATTGGTGAAAAATATCAATCTTCTTAGCAAGATCTATTGTGAACAACTTCTTTAGAGGTTAGGGAATGTGTGTGCAAAAATTTCATGATTTTTTAAAGTTCATTTTATCGAGTTTTGGGTTTCCCTTCTTGTTTCAGAGCCTGTTTTCTAGGTAATCCGGAACTTCTGGACCTAACTTCACTTGAGCCGAACTTTTAGACTTGAGAAACTTCCTCAACATTTGTCGATAACTTTCAGGTTTGAACCAAACTTTTGAGCCGTTGTCCAGTACTTTCAAACTTTGACCCTTAAGTCTTGTTTTTAACTCGTTCTTGCTTCCGATTTGTCTTTGAACTTTCCTAACATTGTTTTAACTAAGGTTAAATAGTCGCGTTATGGTGTTATAATTGCTAGAAGAGAGCTGCTTTTGGCGAAAATTGGGATATAGGCCAAAATTCCTTCATTCATTTGAGACTTTTTTTGCACTCATTCACCCTCCTTTGGTTGCCTATTTGTTCCTTGTTCTATGCATGCAAGAAAAGAACATAGCATGAAGATCTGGCAAGAAATGAGGCAAAACCCAACCAAAATAAAGGAAAAATACCAACATCGGATGATGTGGTGATCTTGAGATTGGTTTCACTGAATTATTCTATAGACTATAGTGTTGCTAAAACAGTGAAGGATAAAGGATTTTTTACATAACCAATTGATCAAGTGGTCAAGAATTGTGTGCACCAAGTTATTGAGTGCAACAATGAAGAAGGAGAGTCTAGCTACACCAGAAAGTTCAATGAGTTAAATATTGAACTGAATGGAGAATTATATAGTGCTTGTTAGAGGAGAAGAAGGAACACGAGCATCAGATGGTCCATTGGTTCAGAATATGCAAAGATCAGAGTATTAAGTGGAGGATCATGTGGATATGTTGTTCATTATTGACTTCAGGAAATACACACAAGATAATCCAATGGCGTCACCAGAGCATTGACTAGAGTATTCAATAGTGCCCCAATGTCTAGTTGTAATAATCGACTAACAAGGCATTGGAATGTATGCATCAGGTGATCTAATGGTACCCAGAGTTGCACACCGCATCATCTTGTTAGTGTAATTTTGATCAAACCATTAGGAAATGTCTAGTTTGTTGTGTTGGGGTATTTACACCTTATCTACCAGTTGTTTGTGGGTGGCTAGAGACTAGAGGAAGCACTAGACACTTGAGAAAAGGTTTGCAAACCATTGTTGAGATAAAGTTCATCATCTGAGTGATTAGCACATTTGCAAGGATATATTAGAGAGATCAAGCTAGTTTGAGCTATTGAGAAAGCAAGGGATGATTATAATTTGAAATCATGGCTACAAGAACTTTATGGTTTTATGTGGCTCACCAACAACATCAAGGATCCTCCGACTTGATGTGGGTGGCTTTGGTAAGCTTGCACAAGAGATGAGGAGACCACCTCATTGCAATATAAGCTCCATAGTGGATGGTGCCAAGGTGACCACAAGAGTTGGGTGAGTTGATGCAAGCCTAAGTGGATTGAGCACAATTCTAGCTTAATATGGGATTTTGTAATGAGCTCAGGACATTGACTAGGGGAGATTCATAGTGTCGGTACCTACAGAATAGGGGTACCCACAATCAACGATAAAAAAGAACAAAACACTAAACAAACACAGCAAAACGAAAGACAGCGTACGATACACCTCGACCGTGTTCCGACTCGAACGAGGCCGGCTCGACGGGACACCTCGACCGTGTTTTGACTCTGACTCGTACGAGGCACCCTCGACGGGACGCCTCGACCACGTCCTGGCTCGTACGAGGCCCGTTCGATAAAGCACCTCGACCGTGTTCCGGCTCGCACGAGGCTCGTTCAGCTATCGGCAAATCTCCGACTCGCACGACCCCGGGTCGGATCACTCGACCCACTCTATTCACCTACTCTGAGACAAAAGCCAGAGCATTTAATGCGGCTACCTGCTACTTCCTACAGCCATGGCCACAGCTATGACTGATGTGGGAGCAGCGCTGGTGTCAGTTCTCACTTTTTACTGCCCATCCTGGGATGAGAGGTGAAAACCTATCACTATACACACCTTACCGCGCACTGTTCTGCCGCCGATCACCCTCGAGGGAGGATACGATAAGGTCTGTACCCCACGATCTCGGGGATTCGGCCTTATCCGCCCGTCCTCGACCCATCCTCGACCCGGCCTCAACCCAGACTCGACCCAGCGTCGGTCAGCAGGGAGGAAAGGCCGACGTGGCACAGGACTCAGGGTCTTTTCACCGTCTCGTCCCCGACGTCACCATGGTGTCTAAGGATGGCCGGCCATTCCTGGGGCACGTCGCTACAGCCACCTCTACAGGGATCAACAAAACTTCACCTCAAGGCACCCCGGCGTCCCGGCCTCCTCTTACCCTATAAAAGGGCAGTCCAGGGCTCTACAAGGGCGAGCGAGCACCAACAAACGAACGAACAAAGAGGCAAACTAGTCTCCAGTTCACAGATCAACATCTCAAGCAATCACCCGTGTACTCTCATTTTTTTTCCTTTGAAACCTGGGCTCAGTTCCCTCTCTCACAGCTTGTAACCCCTACGCAAGCACCTCGGTGCAAGGAAATACAATACTCCTCCCTCCCCACTGGACATAGGGCCTTTCTTTGCCCGAACCAGGATAAATCCTCGTGTATTCTTCTTGCATCACCATCCAGATTAGGGACACGCAGCACTCACTCGTTGGCTTAGGACCCCCACGGGACCGAACGCCGATAGTTGGCATGCCAGGTAGGGGAAGCTACGTGCCAACATCGATTTCCCACCATTTTTCTGAATGGCTGACCCCGAACGCCCGTTCCCATTGGCCACGGTGATCTGGTTTGGAAGTTTGGAGTTCATGTCGCTTGGCCACGGCTACGACATGGTCCTCCTCCCGCCCAGGCACCCGACCGATGAGGACCACGAGCTCTCCCAGCCCGGGGGAGCGCTGCGCCAGTACCGTCGCTCTCGTCAGGCACAAGCCACCAAACGACGACGAGCCCGGCGCAGCCACCGTCATCGCCTTGCGGAGGACGATGGGATTCCCCGATCCGGCGCCTCTCAGCCGGACGCCAACACGGATTTCCTCCCTGAGGATCTATGTAGGATGAGCTTGGCTGAGGGTAAGATGCCGACAGGGAGTTCCACCGCTCTACCGCTCGGTGTGACGCCACCACCACCCGGTCCAACTACACCGGCACGAGGAACGACGCCTCCATCAGCATTTCCGTTTGGGCTAGACTCGGTTGCCCGGGTGTACGCTTCCTCTATGAGCACCAGCATGAGTGCCTACGAGGAACTCCTCGGGCACCATCTACGCTCCACTCTCGACCTTGTTGCATCCACGCCAGCTTCCGAGTACCTGGACTCTACGAAGACCCCAGAAACAGAGCCCCGTGTGACTGCTTCCCGACGTTACGACCCTAGAGACAGACGACCTCACATGCACCCATCATATTACTATTTTGGCGCTCCTGACTCTGACTCTGCCGATGACACCTATGACCCGACCCACGAATGCTCCAACATCGATGGGGTAAGCGCGTCGGATTCGGAGGATGAGGCACCCGTTGAAGGAAGGAATACGCCACCTCATGTCGAGCTCCCTGCCGAGCGGGATGAGGCTCAGTTCCTTGTGGATCAAGGAATGCAGCTCGAGCAAATCCGCGAGTTGCAGGATAGGCTCGATGAGGAACGAGAAAACCTGCGCCTACTACAGCGAACCCTCAAGCAAGAGCGTGCGACACGCGCACATGGCGGAGGAGCTCGAGAGAGAGCTCGCGACGTCAATCATCGCATCGCCGAGGATCAGGCGGTCGACCCCCTAGTTTTCGCTCGAGCTAGCCAGAACGTGGTCGCCGCCGCCATGCTCCTTCGCAACATGCCCGAGCCATCGAATCCTAACGCTTGTCGAGCCTGAGATGAAATCCGAGGACTCCTCGAGACCGCTGCCATGCAGCAGGCTGAGAGTTCTGCCTCGAGGCGACGCGGGCCTGCCTCGGAGCAGCCTGTCGAGCCCTCTCGATAGGAGAGAGAGGCCTCGGTTCATCTCAAGCATGACCAATGAAACAGGGCGGCCCCTGTCCCTGAGCACATCGCCGACAACCATGAGCTTCGAGACACCCGTGGCAACATCGTCGAGCGCCGCACGCGCAAACACGGTGACGGTGTGGCTTGAGGTTACCATGTGCACAGAGGCGGGCGCTACAATAGGTTAGAAGATCAAAGCCCTTCACCCGAGCCACCGGGTCCCCGGGTCTTTAGCAAGGCCATTCGTGAAACAATACTCCCGGCTCGGTTCCGCCCCCCACGACTCTCACCAAGTACAATGGCGAGACCAAATCCGAACTTTGGCTCGCTGACTTCCGCTTGGCATGTCAGTTGGGAGGGGCCACCGACGACCAGGTCATCATCCGGCAACTCCCCCTGTTCCTATCGGACACCGCTCGAGCCTGGCTCGAGGATCTCCCACCTCGATAGATCCATGACTGGGACAACCTTGTGAGGGTGTTCGAGGGAAACTTCAAGGGGACCTACATACGCCCCGGCAACTCGTGGGACCTCCGAAGCTGCAAGCAGAAGCCGGGTGAATCCCTCCGGGATTACATCCGGTGTTTCTCTAGTCAACGCACCGAGCTCCCCAACATCACCGACTCCGACGTGATTATGGCTTTCCTCTCTGGCACCACCTGCAAAGAGTTGGTCCAAGAGCTGGGCCGTAACACTCCCCTCACCGCCAACGGTTTGATGGACATCATCACCAACTTCGCCGCCGGTGAGGAGGCGGTTGGTGCCATCTTTGGCGGTGATCAGGACAAAGGGAAGCACAAGGCCGACAATCCCGCGAGTTCTAGCTGAGGCTCCAAGAGGAACAACAGGAAGAAGAAGAAGAACCAGCAGGACAAGATCGAGGCCCCGGCCGGCGAACTTGTTGCTGCTGCTGAACGCAAGAAACCTCGAGGGCCCCTCAGCGGGGGCGTCTTCGACAAAATGCCCAAAGAGCCGTGCCCCTATCATAAGGGGCCCACGAACCACAATCTCGAAGACTGCCACATGCTCCGAAGATACTTTGAGGGCATAGGCGTTAAGAAAGATGACAAGAAGGAAGATCCCAAGAGCGACGACAAGGATGAGGGGTTCCACGAGATCCACGACTGCTTCATGATCTACGGAGGGCCCTCGATGCGCCTCTCAACGCGCCAGCGCAAGCGAGAACGCAGAGAGGTCTTCTCCGTGCAGCCGGCGACCCCCCTCTTCCTTGGCTGGTCTGAGGTCACCATCACTTTCGACCGTGATGATCACCCAGACTACGTCCCCAACCCTGGGGTCTACCCACTTGTTGTCGATCCCATTATCGCCAACACGCGCCTCACCAAGGTGCTCATGGATGGCGGTAGCAACCTTAACATCATCTATGCTCAGACCCTCGACCTCCTGGGGATCGAGAGGACGCGCCTCCAACCCAGCGTCGGGGGCTTCCATGGAGTCGTGCCAGGAAAGCGGGCAGAACCCATCGGCCGGGTCGACCTGCTTGTCTGTTTTGGCACTCCCACCAACTTCAGAAAGGAAACTCTCACTTTCGAAGTGGTCGGATTCCGTGGAACGTACCACGCTATCCTTGGGCGCCCATGCTATGCCCGGTTCATGGCAGTCCCAAACTACACCTACCTCAAGCTCAAGATGCCAGGCCCCAACGGTGTCATAACTGTCGGGCCCTCATACGAGCACGCCTACGAGTGCGACGTCGAGTGCGTCGAGCACGGAGAAGCCGTCTTGGAGTCAGCGACCTTGGCGGCGGACCTCAACGGTCTGGCCAACGAGATCCCTGACCCCAAGCGCCACGCCGGCACCTCGATCCAAAGGGAAAGGCGTTGAGCGTCAGCGCCACCCTCGATCCCAAATAGGAAGCAGTGCTCGTCAACTTTCTCCGCGCAAACGTCGACATCTTTGCGTGGAGTCCCTCGAATATGCCGGGCATACCCAAGGAAGTCGCCGAGCACGCCTTGGAGATCCGAGCCGGCTCCAAACCGATGAAGCAACACTTGTGCCGCTTCGACGAGGAGAAGCGCAAGATCATCGGTGAGGAGATACACAAACTGCTGGAGGCCGGATTCATCCAGGAGGTTCATCATCCCGAGTGGCTAGCTAATCCTGTATTAGTTAAAAAAAAGAGTGGGAAGTGGAGGATGTGTGTAGACTACACTAGTTTAAATAAAGCATGTCCGAAAGTTCCTTTTCCTTTGCCACGCATTGATCAAATCATTGATTCCACAGTGGGATGTGAAACTCTTTCGTTCTTAGATGCATATTCCGGCTACCACCAGATCAAAATGAAGGAGTCCGACCAGCTCGTGACTTCGTTCATCACCCCATTCGGCATGTATTGCTACGTTACTATGCCCTTCGGTCTACAGAACGCAGGAGCTACGTACTAGCGATGCATGCAACATGTTTTTGGGGAACACATCGGACCAACCATCAAGGCTTACGTCGATGATATCGTTGTCAAAACTAAAAAGGCCGATAATTTGATAAACGACCTCGACATTGCGTTCAAGTGCCTCTGGGCAAAGAACATTAAGCTCAACCCCGAGAAATGCGTCTTTGGCGTTCCTCGAGGCATGCTTCTAGGGTTCATCGTTTTCGAGCGTGGCATCGAGGCTAAGCCGGAAAAGATCACTGCAATAACCAAGATGGGCCCTATCCGAGATCTGAAGGGTGTATAGAGGGTCACGGGCTGCCTGGCAGCCCTCAGTCGCTTCATTTCGTGCCTCGGCGAAAAAGCGCTCCCACTGTATCACCTCCTGAAGAAATCGGAACACTTCTCGTGGACCCTCGAGGCCGAGGAAGCCCTTGCAAAGCTTAAAGCTACACTCTCTAACTCACCGATCCTCGTCCCTCCGACCCCAGGGGAACCACTCCTACTTTATGTCGCCGTGACGACACAAGTAGTCAGCGCGGTCTTGGTTGTCGAGAGGGCAGAGGAAGGACATACCTTGCTCGTCCAAAGACCCGTCTACTTCATTAGCGAGGTGCTCTCGGAAACCAAGGTTCGCTACCCACAGATCCAGAAGCTATTGTACGCCATCGTCTTAACACGGCGCAAACTCCGTCACTATTTCAAGGGCCACCCGGTGACTGTGGTTTCTTCTTTCCCTCTGGGAGAGATAGCCCAGAACTGGGAAGCCTCGGGTAGGATAGCCAAGTGGGCAGTCGAGCTCATGGGCGAGACCCTCTCTTATGCGCCGCGAAAAGCCATCAAATCCCATGTACTAGCAGATTTCCTAGCGGAATGGACCGACACTCAACTTCCTCCGGTTAAGCTCCAAGCTGAGCTTTGGACCATGTACTTTGATGGGTTGTTGATGAAAATAGGAGCAGGCGCGGGATTGCTCTTCATCTCACCCCTCGGAGTCCACATGCGCTATATCATCCGACTTCATTTTCCTGCCTCCAACAACGTCGCCGAATACGAGGCGCTCGTCACAGGCTTGCGAATCGCCATCGAACTAGGGGTCCGACACCTCGATGTTCGAGGTGATTCTCAGCTCGTAGTCGACCAGGTCATGAAGAGCTCGAGCTGCCATGATCCCAAGATGGAAGCCTACTGTGAAGAGGTACGGCGCCTTGAGGACAAGTTTCAAGGCCTCGAGCTCAACCACATCGCACGCAGGTATAATGAGGCTGCCGATGAACTAGCAAAAATCGCATCCAGTCGAACTACGGTTCCACCAGACGTTTTCACGAGAGATCTCCACCAACCATCCGTCGACATCGGGTCGGACGGAGGGGTCGACGGGTCGTCACTCGACCCCCCACTTGAGGTAGACGCCCCCTCGACCGGGGCTGAGGCCATGCAGGTGGACGGCTCGACCCCACCAGCCGACCCCGAGCCTGACTGGCGTATTCTGTACCTCGACCATCTTACTCGAGGGGACCTCCCCTCGGATAAGATCGAGGCTCGACGGATCGCTCGCCGGGCCAAGTCCTTTGTGATATTTGGCAATAGTAGGGAGCTGTACCGCTGCAGCCCTACTGGCGTCCTCCAACGCTGCATCACAAACGACGAAGGCAGAAACCTGCTCAATGATCTACACTCAGGGGCTTGTGGTCATCACGCAGCGTCTCGAACCCTCATCGGAAATGCTTTCCGACAAGGTTTCTATTGGCCAACCACAGTCTCCGACGCTGTCAAGCTAGTACGCTCCTGCAAAGGTTGCCAGTACTATGCGAGACAGACTCATCTCCTGGCTCACACCTTGCAAACTATCCCTATCACGTGGCCGTTCGCTGTTTGGGGGCTTGACCTAGTCGGACCCTTGAAAAGGACAACTGGCGGCTTCACCCACTTGCTCGTCGCTATTGACAAATTTTCCAAGTGGATCGAGGCCCGACCTATCACCAGCATCAGGTCCGAGCAAGCTGTGCTCTTTTTTACCGACATCATCCACCGCTTTGGGGTTTCCAACTGCATCATTACGGACAATGGCACCCAGTTCACTGGTAAAAAGTTTCTGGATTTCTGCGACAACCACCACATCCGTGTGCTCTGGTCGGCCGTAGCTCATCCAAAAACAAATGGCCAAGTAGAACGTGCTAACGGCATGGTCCTACAAGGCCTGAAACCTAGAATCTTTGACAAGCTAAACAAACACGGCAAGAAATGGGCTGCCGAGCTTCCCTCGGTCCTGTGGAGCCTAAGAACAACGCCGAGTAGAGCCACGGGGTTCACTCCATTCTTCTTAGTCTACGGATCTGAGGCTATGCTCCCAACCGATGTAGAATACGGATCCCCGAGGTTGAAGGCCTACAACGAAAAAAATAACGACGCCACGAGAGAGGACGCCCTCGACCAGCTCGAGGAAGCCCGCGACGTGGCTCTATTACATTCTGCCAGGTATCAGCAGGGTCTCCGGCGCTACCACGACAGACACGTCCGCAGGCGTGACCTCAACGTTGGCGACCTGGTGCTACGGCGAAGCCAGAACACCAAGGGACGACACAAGCTCACGCCGCCGTGGGAAGGGCCATACATCATCGCAGAAGTATTAAAGCCCGGCACCTACAAGCTATCGAACGAGAAGGGAGAAATCTTCACCAACGCTTGGAACATTGAACAACTACGTCGCTTTTTTCCTTAAAGCCTCGAGGCTCTGTAAATTCTTTTCAATCTCATCAATAAAGAATACAGCAGTGTTCAAAACTTTGTTTTCATAACAACCAGGAAGGATCGACTCTGTTTCCTCAGAATCGACCCTTCCTCGGGGGCTGCAAGGGGGGAACCCCCTGTCCCCGAAAAAACTCGTACTCTTTTTCAAAAAAGAAAGTTGTCACTTAAGTCGACAACGCTGCGGGAGCACCCTAAGGCTCAAAGGGTCGTCGAGCCGCGAGATCACTCATGCCTCCGAGGCTATGGTACCTCCACTCACCCCTCACGCCTAGGGGTGCGACCGCACGCTAAGTAGACCTAGTAACGGTTCATAACTTTGAAAAAGAGTACATCCTCGGTTGCTCAAATCAAGTTCTTACATGATCTACAAGGCCGCAAACGCACCCTAAAGCTCGAGGGTAGTCGAGTCGCGAGATCACTTACGCCTTCGAGGCTACGGTACCTCCACTTGCTCCCTTGCGCCAAGGGGCGTGACTGCGTGCTAAGTAAATCATACGAGAACATGATTCGAGCAGCAAAGGGAAGAGAAAAATAAACTTGAACAAAACTTAACAAGCAGTACAAGTTTACATTCGAGCGTTTTGAGGACTCCGAGGCCACCACAACCAAAGTTACAAGCACTAACTTATTACATGGGCCTCTGTGCCCAGATTCGGCTCACAGGACCTCGTCGTCGGCAGGCGGAACCACCTCGACCTCGAAGAGCTTGGCCAGGCGACTTCCAGGCTCCTCAGTGGCTTCGATCAGGCCCAGGCAGGCGTTTTCGTTCTCCTCGTCCGTCCGATCCGGATCGGTGATGAAGCCATCAGCGACGAGCTCCATGTCATACACAAATCCGGACCGAATGACAGCCAGAGCCCTCTTCACGCCATGATGAAGTCCACCTCATACCCTCTCACGAACGAGGCGGCCCAGCGCCACCATCCGGCGGACGAAGGAGTTTCCCGGGGCATCCTCCTCAGTGTCGGCGTCGGGCTCGACCCCCAAGCCGTCGCACACGGAGTAGATGGCGCCCTGAAGCAACTGAGTCCACTGGGTCTCAGCCTCGAAGAGACTCTGGAACGAGGTGGCCATCGCCTGAGCCGCCTGCTGCTCCTTCTCCAACTCTGGAACACAAACATCAAGTTAGTGCAAGCTTGGCAACTCACCGCCGAGGCCACTATACGATAGAAACTTACCCTCGGAATGGGTCTGCCAGCCCACGACCTCGTCGCGCAGCTCCCTGCACGCCTTCTCAGATGCTCGGAGGGCCTCGTCCCTGTCGTGGAGGGGCGCCCTCAGCACCTCAAGCTCCCGGCCGGCGCCCGAGAGAGCCTCGTCCCTCTCTCGGACTGCCCCCGACAACGTCACAACCTCGCTCTCCAAGGTTCTGACGCGGGCGGACGTCACCCCGACCTGGGCGCTGAGGGCATCGTGCTGGCCACCAACCAAGGCGATGTCTTCCTCGAGCTCCTTCACGCACGCCAGCAGTGGCGCAAGGTCCTCGTGGGCTTTGGCAGCCTCCTCCTAGGCCCTTGCCGCGTCTTCACGCGCCGTGGCCTCTGCCACCCGGGCCTGTGTCGCCTCCTCCTTGACCGCCGCATAAGCGACGCGAAGCTCGGCCGTCTCGGTGCTCTGTTGGGAGAGCCGCTGGTTAGCCTCCTCGACCAGAGCCCGCTGACGGGAGAGCGCCGCCCACACGCCACTCTCATTACAAATGAAGAGCGACTTGCGGCGGGAACGCTCTTTGAGCTCCTGACCACGGTTAAAACCCAAAAATCAGAACTAGGGAAAGGAATAAACCGCAAACGAAAAAACAAAAAAAAACTACCGAATACAACTCACATCAAAGGCCTATGACATATCCCGTGCCAGGGTATCCGAAACCACACGCAGGGATTGCATTGTGTGTTTCCGGAGTCCCTCGAGGTACTCCCAGTGGTGCACCTCATCCTTGTCGTCGAGCGCGAAGACGGGCTCGGCGCCGGGGTTGGATGCATCCCTAAATTCAAGGGTCGACCTCCCCTAGCGCGGGAGCTCCTCCTCCGCCCACACAATTGCCAGCCCGGCAAAGTCTTGCCACCCGGCCGACGCCTCCGCCTGATCTGCAGCCTCGGCCCCCTCGACGCCCGCCACCTGCTTCCCCTTGTCGACAGGGGAGTCGTCGAGGGTGAGGTCGACCACGGCCGGGGCCGACCCTTGCAGTGGGGCTGGCACCTCGATCACCGGCGCGTCCGCCCCGCTCTCCACCTCGACCCTTGCAGTGGGACGATGGGTGGTGGCGCATCCGCCCCGCTCTCCACCTCGACCGCCGGCTCCGCCGGCTGGTCCTGTTGTGGCCGCAGCTCCTCCGGCTGCGCCGCCTCCTGTCCCGCCTCCGGTGGGGCCTCCACCACCTCCTGTTCTGCATCCGCCCGCCCCATGTCGTGGGCGGATGCTTCGGCCTCGGCAGCCTCGACGGAAGCCTGGGCGGTCGCTGTCGACCCAGGCTCCGGCCCACCAGTGCTGGGCGCCACCACTTCCGATGGCTCCGACCCCTACATGGCGGGGTCGGAACCGGTAGCTTCCTGGGCGCCCGTCCCCGCCTGGGCAGCCGCCTCCCGCTGCTTCAAACGCTCCGTTGCAGCCTGGAGTCTCGCGACCCAGGCGACGTCGTCAGCCGCCGTCTGCATTATTACGGCGGCGCTCGACCGGAGCGCCTTCACGGGGGTCGGACCCACGAGCTCCGCTTTGCGCTTGTGCCTGAGGAATAAATGAACATGTCAGAATAAAGAATAGGACCGCTAATTACAAGAAATAGGATGGAATAGCTTACCCAGATATGGGCACTAAGGGCCTAGGCCCCGGCCGGCCAGAGACGCCCGACGGCGCCTGCGACGGCCCCATCGTCAGACCTCCTGCTGACCGGGCGCTCCTCGGGGCCCTAGTCGGCGGAGCGTCCTGGGCCCTCTGCACCGCCGAGGCTAGCTGGCCCCGGGTCCTCACGCCTGTAGACGGCGCCCCGGATGTCGACACTAACATCGCTGCCCCGACCGCCGTCCGAGCCCGCGGAGCTTGGGCTCGCGGGGGCGGCGCCGTCGACCCCTCTTGCGGGGCCCCTGACGAGGCGGCCCCTCCCGTGGAGGGGCCCGCTCCGGCCCCTACCTCTTCCGGCTCCTCCTCCACCTCAACGGACACCGAGGCCAGCCTCGATGCCTGGGAGGTCGACCCCCCAATGGGCTCCAAGAAGGGGCGCACATCGGCGAGGTCCGCCAGACCAGTCGCGGCATCGTACCGCGACAAGGCATCGTCATCCTCATCACCGTCGTCATCATTCTCCCCCGAGACCATCTCGGAGGGAGACTCCTCGAGGGAAAGCCCGTTGAGGCTCTGCTGGTGTCGACGCTTCTTCAGCGCCTCCTGCTCCTGGGCCTTGCGGATTTGACGCTTTTTGGCGGCGTCCTTCGCTTCTTTTTGTTGGGTCGCCAAGAGGCGTCGAGCCTCCCGAGCAACCTGATCTTCCGGAAGCGGCGGTCGCGTCTCCTTAACCACCGATAAGTCCTGTACACAGACCTCGACTAAGTCAGTAAAAGGAATCCGGAAATGAAAAATCTCAAAAACGCCAACAACAACGCTTACCAGGGGCTCGAATCCCTGAGTAGGCCGCATCGGGACCCTGTCAACGTCCTCCGGCTTGAAGTTCCCCACCATCCGACGTGCGCGCCGAGCGACCTCGTCGAGGGGGAGGGACTCGTGGGACATCCTGCTCCCCTCCAATGGCGCCTCCGGCGTCATCTGGTCAAGCCGGAGTCGACGCTACGTCAGCGGCATCACCCTCTGACGGTGGAACGCCGCGGCCACCATCCCCGCCGTCAGTCCGCGCTGGCGAAGCCTCCACAGCGCGTCGAGCAGCGGATCTAGCTTCGGCTTCTCATCTTCCACGACACCGTAGGACCAGTTCTCCTCTCGGGCGACCAGCACCCGGCGGGAATACCTCGGCAGCTGATCGCCGTCATTGCGGAGGTAGAACCAGCCGTCGTGCCAGCCGCTGTTTGAAGAGATCAGCTGCGCCAGGGTGTACTGATCGCTTCGACCGGACCAAACTTGCAGCACGCAGCTCCCCGCGGGCACCGCGCGCCACGCCCCCCGCTCTCCCGCCTTCTTGGCGAAAAACTCCGCCCTGAAGAGATGGAGCCACAGATTCCACTGCGGCTCCATCCCCAGGTACCCCTCGCAGACCGCCGTGAAAATACCGGCCTGTGAGATGGCGTTGGGGGCGAGGTGGTGCAGCTCCACCTTGTAGTAGTGGAGGAGCGCTCGCATGAAGGAGCTGGCCGGCACGCCGAACCCCCTCTCGTGGAAGCATACGAAGCTCACCACGTAGCCTTCCGGGGGCGCCGGTTCCCGGTGGTCAGACGGCGGAGCTCTCCACTCCGGCTGGGTCCGGCTCATCTTCGGCCGCAGCAACCCATCGTGGACCAGCTCTTCCAACCTCTTCTCCGTTACCGAGGAGGCGGCCCAGGCGTCGGCGGGGAGGAGCTGGCTCTTGCTTGCCATTGCCGCTGGGAAACTACGCGGACGAGGAAAAGCGACGGCGGCGGCGCTGGACGGAGGCTGAAGGGCACAAGGGGGCAAAGAGGGCGATCTAGGGCAGGGAAGGCAAGGATGCAAAGGGCCTGTGGGGGAAAACGGACCCCCCGGGCCTTGCTCTTATACCCCGGTGGAAGTCCAACGGACGCGCAAAAAGGTAGGAGCAGTTTTTGCATTCAATGACCTTACCTAACTGCTCCCTCAAAAGCCGCAGATATGGGCACGTGGCCACTATTCACGCCGTAACCGTCCCACCATGCCGCCCACTACCGCGCCGATCTGGCTTCCCCTCCCGAAAATACGCGCCTGAAAATGGGCAGGGGAAGGATCCGCGGACGGATATTCCCAGACACTTGGGTAACGGGCTCCGAGCCCACTATAAATCTCGAGGGGTCGAAAGCTGGCCCTCGACCAGGGTTCAATAGCTGCCCTCGAGTAACAGAGTTAGGGACGACTAGGGATGCGCCCATACAGGCCAGGGCTCGAGCCGCGCTCTTGAGGCACCCCAAGATGTATTCGAGGCTAAAGGAGAAGGTCGACGTAGGAATTCCCTCAGGGGGAGGCATCGAGCCCTCGAATCCCATCGCAAGGAATTGAGATCCACACGACTACTCTTTGGCATTCTTGAGAGCGCCTCCGTGGCCGCTAGCCGACTCCTACCGAATGGAGCACGGGCTCACACTCGAATTCCCCCGTTAGTAGCTCACCGGAGACCGTCGGAACTCGCCCAAATGAGGGTAGTACGACGTTCCCCACCCCTCCTCCTTTCTTCTAAAAAAGGGAGCGTGAGGGTCGAACGATAGAAGACGGCCAAGACTCTGATCGACCTCGTGCGTACGAGGCTCGGGGGCTCGACCGCAAAAAAATCGAACCTCGAACGAAAAAAATACAGATCACGCCACAATACGAGACCATTCCTCAGTAGAGCGTATAAAAGACCTCGGAGGAGTCCAAATACTCCACCGAGGCCTCGGGGGCTACACCCGACGGGTGCGTTCACGCGCCCCCACCAGAAAAACTTACGACGCTATGACTCTAGTTCATTAACTGACTGAGCCTCTAAGAGAGTGACCGCACACTCACCCAAAGGCTCGGGGGCTACTGTCGGTACCTACAGAATAGGGGTACCCACAATCAACGATAAAAAGAACGAAACACTAAACAAACACAGCAAAACCAAAGACAGCGTACGATACACCTCGACCGCGTTCCGACTCGCACGAGGCCGGCTCTACGGGACGCCTCGACCGCGTTCCGACTCCGACTCGTACGAGGCACCCTCGACGGGACACCTCGACCGCGTCCCGGCTCGTATGAGGCCCGTTCGATAAAGCACCTCGACCGCGTTCCGGCTCGCACGAGGCTCATTCAGCTATCGGCAAATCTCCGACTCGCACGACCCCGGGTCGGATCACTTGACCCACTCTATTCACCTACTCTGAGACAAAAGCCAGAGCATTTAATGTGGCTACCTGCTACTTCCTACCGCCATGGCCACAGCTATGATCGACGTGGTTGCAGCGCTGGTGTCAGTTCTCACTTTTTACTGCCCATCCTGGGATGGGAGGTGAAAACCTATCACTATACACATCTTACCGCGCACTGTTCTGCCGCCGATCACCCTCGAGGGAGGATACGACAAGGTCCGTACCCCACGATCTCGGGGATTCGGCCTTATCCGCCCGTCCTCGACCCAGACTCGACCCAGCGCCGGTCAGCAGGGAGGAAAGGCCGACGTGGCACAGGACTCAGGATCTTTTCACCGTCTCGTCCCCGACGTCAAGGTGTCCAAGGATGGCCGGCCATTCCTAGGGCACGTCACTACAGCCACCTCTACAGGGATCGACAAAACTTCACCTCAAGGCACCCCGGCGTCCCGGCCTCCTCTTACCATATAAAAGGGCAGGCCAGGGCTCTACAAGGGCGAGCGAGCACCAACAAACGAACGAACGAAGAGGCAAACCAGTCTCCAGTTCACAGATCAACATCTCAAGCAATCACCCGTGTACTCTCATTTTTTTCCTTTGAGACATGGACTCAGTTCTCTCTCTCACAGCTTGTAACCCCTACGCAAGCACCTCGGTGCAAGGAAATACAATACTCCTCCCTCCCCGCTGGACGTAGGGCCTTCCTTTGCCCGAACCAGGATAAATCCTCATGTATTCTCCTTACATCACCATCCAGATTAGGGACACGCAGCACTCACTCGTTGGCTTAGGACCCCAACGGGACCGAATGCCGACACATAGTGACCAAACACAAAATCATTTGTGGAGACTATTGTGAACTAGGATGAAATTTTGTTCATTGATACCATGAGATACATTGTCTCATGTCTGATAGTTTTCTTGCCTTTCACCTCTTTACTTATCGCATTTACTTTTCTGCATTATTCCATGCTTTGAGTATTTTACATCCTATAGTAGATCATAGGTTAGACTTAGGATTTGCTCTAGGTTGCTAAACTCTTTTGGTTGGATAAGTGTATAATCACTAGACAAACAAAGGTGTGCATCCAGATATATAGTTTATTGTTCTTATTTATCTAGTGTAGATTTTATTTGGGCTAAGGTTTTAGGTGACCCAATTGACCTCTCCTCCTCTTGGGTCACAGTCATGTGATTTGGTAGCACCCTGACAAGTTCCGTACACAAGGAGCACTTTTAAGCACTAAGCATAGGTGTGCAAGTAACCATCAGGCTCAGGCTCTGTGCCTCGGTCTATGCCTGCCATCTGTAATCTAAAGGGTGGCTTCTAAGTTCTTAGTTTGGTTTGAACCATGACAATACCATTGTTGGCGTGTGTGCTTTATACGGTATCATTGGGTGCAATACTTATATCAAATAACGAGTCTTTATGTGATTGAGGTGGAGATTTAAACATGCACTGTCCATAAATGATTCATCTCATCATATAACTTGTCCTTATGGATATTATTAGGTGTTGTTGTTTGTTGTGATGTCTACCGAGCCCATGGGCTCTTGGACTTGACGCAATGGAGCCTTTGGTCTGCTAGACCAGGTTCACAATGGGAGAAACCAAGCAGGGCAAAGAACATGTACACTAGGCATATTACTCATGTGGAACATTTAAAAAAAATATTAACCATCAATAATGTCATTCCTAGAATTAAGATACTAGGTGGCAATATTACTACATGGATTAATAGCATTTAAACAGGGGTAGACATGAAAAAATAAAGGCAAAAGGTGCATTGGAGTTGTCATGTACTTATCACTTATCAGGTACTAACCCCATTTCAAATTGTAGGTCGTTTTGATTTTCTAGGTAAATAAATTTTGTTATGCACCTAGATATACACTGTGTGTAGATAAAAAAGACAAAACGACCTACAATTTGTAACAAATGGAGTATATACTATGTCTGTCTCAAAAAACATGTTGTTTTAGTTTTGTCCTAAATCAAAATATCTTAAGTTTACCAAGTTTTACAAAAGACGATATATTAATATTTCTATTATCAAATAAGTATTATTAGAACATATTTTAGTAGTATATCAATCTGATGTCCTAAATGTTTATATTCTCTGTAAATTGGTTTGACTTCAAACAAAACTAATTAAAACACTAAGTTTTTTTGAGACAGGTACTATTTTAGGAGAAGACTATATGGACCTATAATTGGGACGTGGGGCAGAGGTTATTAGTATTGTTGCTTTGGAGGTTTTAGCACAATTCTATTTGTTACCAGAAGTCGTTTGTTGGAATCTTCTACGGGACATATTCTTGGACAGAAATATAAAATAAAATATATGCATGCAGTCCTGCACACATGTGCATGCGAATTGGCCACTGGTACCTTGCTGAAAAGAACTAGTACTCGGAGTACTTCCACATGAGAGAGAGAGAGAGATTGCTGCACGTAGTAGGGTATTAGTAGTGCTGTAGGGGCAATTATGAAATTAGGACTGTGTGAACGAAGCTTCTTGCTCACGCTAACCGCTCTATGCCTTTTTTCTGAGCACTGTTCGTACTTTTTTTTTGACTGTTCCCCCGCTGTGCGTGGGGCAGCCAGGCAAGGGGCATCCTGACCGTACAATCATCAACAAATTTAAAACATTTCCCCTTAAAAACAAATTTAAAACCCCGTAAAAAGTAATGTTCATGATCTGGCTTATTTGTGTAAGGTTAGAAGAAAATTTGAGGACTGTTTCTATGCTTTGAGCTACTACTCGATTAATTTCCTAATGAAATAAAAAAAAACTCCAATGCGATACTGAAACTTTGTGAATCGTGCTAATTAATCACAAATATATATAGCATAATCCAGAACTTATGGAGAAGCTAGCGTAAAAATTTGAAAGTCTACGTCGTCTGTTTTTTCTACAGAACCAGTACCTCAAAACTTACACCACCTCTCTCCTCTCTCTTTCTCTACTACTACGACTACCTCCATCCCAAGGTGTCACTGCAGAATATGTGCTGGTTAATTAACCTTTATTAAGTTTGATTAAGTTTGTCAGAATATATTAGCAACATTTATATTTTCAAATAATTTTATTATAAAAATATATTAAATGATTCATCTAATAATACTAATTATATATCATAAATATTAATATTTTCTTACATATATTTAATCAAAGTTAAAAATATTTAACTTTTCGGGAAGTAAGAATGAGACTTATTTTAGGACGGAGGTAGTACAGCATGCATATATGTACGAAGCTAATAAGAGCTACAGCATTATTGTTGGGAGCTATTATTAATTGGTAGGAAGAGTTGAAGAGAGACTAGCTAGCGACATGGAATCGAAGGCGCTCCGTATCCATGGCCCTGTTCGGCAGGCTGTTTTTTGGCTTATAAGCCGGCTGTGGCTGATTTGCTGTGAGAGAAAAACACTGTTCCACGGCTGATAAGCCGTGCTGATAAGCTCAGCCGAACAGGGGCATGCTTCCGGTGCATTGGGGTCAAAAGATTGATGATCCACATCGCCGTCCACTAATTAAGGATCTCCAGTAGATCATCGCCATCGTCTAACGCATGCATGCATCATACCCTTGGCAATGCAAGATAAGAGGTGACAAACAACATGCCAATCAGCTAGGACATTGTTCTATGACACCCTTGGCAATACAACGAACATGATGTGGTACAAAATAAGTATCTAACGAAACACGATTATTTTGGTTCATCCCTACCTATCATGTCATCTACATTAGCAAGTGAATCTGTACATGAAAATCTGAATATTTAAAATCAGTAGAGGATGAATATAAAGTTACAATTTATTAGTAAGCAAAAATTGATAGGGAATACGAAATACTAGAGAACAAAAATCTTGGTCCTTTTCATTGTGTCATTTTACTAGAAGTATATAAATTGCAACATAAATAACCATGAATTTAATTTGTTCAATTAAAAAATTGAAACAGAAAGGATTAGATTTAGATGTAGGGACTGTTTGATTGGAGAAACTGGGAGGAAAATGAGGATTAGAACACTGACCTACTTTATTACTTGTTTGGCTTCCGCCTCTGGTAGTTCAGCACCGGCGTACCACGTCTTTGTGCGTCTAGGTCAAGCCTCCAAGCACCGTGTCTAGGTTGGGCACTCATTGCTAAAGGTCCAGTCACGCTGCCGCTAGGGTTAGCTAGCGCCTGGAAAGTGGGGGTGACAACCAAGGAGAGAGTGCGAGGGCCGAGTAAGAGGGTAGATATAGAGGGGCAGTGGGTGATATTTTTGTATTTTTTGGCGACAACCTAGCGACGTTGGATCTTTATTGTGTGGCTACATACTAAGTCATTTTCTTCCAACCCACGAGTCTGCAATGCACGCCCTCGGCCCGTATCGGCTTGCCTTGTCATTGGTGACCTCCTGGTCGCTGTGTTGGCCCCACCGTGCTAACGCGTCACCGGGCGGCCATCATCGTGCCTGCCCCGTCCTCCCTGGCCGAACCGCCATCCACCTCCATCTGCAACCGTTGGCGTCCGCTGTCTTGCTGCTTCACCCCCACGCCCCGCCTTCTCCGCCGCCTGGTCGACCTGTAGGCCAAGGACTCCCCTCCAAGTTTGTCGGTGTCTCTCCTCCTACTATACGGACATCAACCCTTCCCCTAAACTCTTCACCCGAGAGCCCACTAGGATTTGAGACGACTAAAATCTAGGAGGTGTGGTGATGTGTTTTGGTGCCATAAGCATGGTATTTTGGTATCTTCGTCGCCAGTTGCTGCTTTTAGCCCAAATTAGTTAAATTTTGCCAACTAGCGAGCTAACAAATGCTTAAGGCTAAGGCTAATTATTGGCTCAACTATTTCGCCCTGTATTTAGAATTTTAGATAGATTAGGGCTAAAAAAATAGCTGGCTTACCATTAGAGTTATGTATCAAACAGGAGACCATGCATAATGTACATGGCTCATCACATCACAATTAGATGGGTTGGTTTTGTATAGCTAATTAACAAGAGACTGATGGATGCATGTACACGCACATAGATGAGGGAGGCTGCTGATGGGTCGGGTCGGGCCGGTGATGAGCACCACGGAAAAGAGGAAAAAGGCAGGAGCAGCACAAAAATAAGGCTACACACAGACAGAATGGCGCAGGCCCACTTTTCCATGCTTTTTCTCTATCTCTCTCTCTCTGGCTGAGGCGGGGTGGGACCCACCTGAGCCCCCCTCTACTCTGAACGGCCCTCACTCATCATCACTCACTGATATCATCCCTGTCTCTGTCTCAGCTACCCTTTCTCTTTTCTCTCCCTCCCTCCCTCGCCCCTCGCCGTCTCTCCTTCGCCTTCGCTTCGCTTCGCTAGCTGATTCCCATCGCCGTCGGCCTCACCTCCCCGGCCTCCACTATCTCCCCGTCCCAGTCCCAGTCCCAGGCTCCCAGCACCATCCACCATCCATCCGCACAGACCAGCCGCAAGGGAAAGCACACACGCAGCGAGCTGCTAGCTGAGAGGCAAACCCTAGCACGCACGCACTCGCTTTCTCCGGCCGATCCATATCCGTCCGTCCGTCGCCGCAAGCACCGGGACGGACGCGACGACAGGTAGCAAAGCATAGCATCTATCTCCGACGCCGTACCCACCACCACCACCACCATGATCTTCCCCCCTGCCTTCCTGGATTCCTCGAGCTGGAACGATAACCAGGTAATCCTCCGCTCCGGCCGTTTTCAAATTCTCTATCGCGATTTGCATCTTCGGTCTTCTCCTCCTTTCTTTCTTTTTTTTTTCCTTTCCTTCTTGCTTGCTTTCTTTCCCCCAAAGATTTTATTCACTCTCTTTTGAACAAGCTACTAGCACGAATAATCAAAAGGCGGATCGAGAAAGTTGCAGGCTTGCAGCAGCCTGCTCCGTGATATATATTTATCTATTTGGAACTGACTAATAGTAGCTTGCAGCTCAAAAGAAGAGAATAATCTACCTAGGGCTTGCTAAATATTCTGATCCAAGATTACACCATATATATATATATATATATATATATATATATATATATATATATATATATATATATATATATATATATATATATATATATATATATATACACACACACACACACACACTATATATCATCTGCTAGCTAGTTTAGCTTCGTAGTATATACTTGGCCGCTTGAAGGAAATTCTTTCAGTTTCCTCCCTCCTCGATCGATCGATGCTTTATTCATTTATTCTCATCTTTGGTTCGATTTTGTAGCATCATCAGCAACAGCAGCAAGCCCACCACCAGCACCAGGTTGCGGCCAACGGCGGTGGCGGAGGCGGCGACGCCAATCATGAGCTCCACCAGCAACCAATCATGGGGGGAGCGCTTCCCGATGGAGGAGGTGGAGGTGGTGGTGGCGGGGGACAGGTTGGGGGCCCCGCGAAGCCCATGTCCATGGCGGAGCGCGCGCGCCTCGCGAGGATCCCGCTGCCGGAGCCGGGGCTCAAGTGCCCGCGCTGCGACTCCACCAACACCAAGTTCTGCTACTTCAACAACTACTCCCTCTCCCAGCCGCGCCACTTCTGCCGGGCCTGCCGCCGCTACTGGACGCGCGGCGGCGCGCTCCGCAACGTGCCGGTCGGCGGCGGGTACCGTCGCCACGCCAAGCGCGCCAAGCCAAAGCAGCAGCAGCAGGCGGCCGCCGGCGGAGCCGCCTCTGCCGGGACAGGGACCGCCAACGCCGCGCTGCATCAGGCTCCCGCTGGGTCCACGGCGTCGTCGGCCGCCGCCTGCACCGCGACGACGACCAACGCGCTCCCCGGAGGTCCCGGCGGCGGCATGTTGGGTGGCGGGCTGTCCATGCTGCCGCCGCTGCTCCGCCTCGCCGACTTCGACGCCATGAACCTCGGCTCCACCTTCTCCGGGATTTCGTCCATGGGGAAGCCCGGCTCCATTGACGCCTACTCGCACTCGGTCGGCGGCGGAGGCATTCCGGCCGGACTGGAGCAGTGGAGGGTGCAGCAGATGCAGAGCTTCCCGTTCTTGCATGCGATGGACCAGGGCCCGCTGGGGCCACCTCTGGCCATGGCAATGGCGGCGCCGGGGATGTTCCAGCTAGGTCTAGACACCAGTGATAATGGCCGCCATGGCCGTGGCGGCAACGGCGGTGGAGAAGACGGGTCGTCCGGCGGAGAGCTCCATGTGATGCAAGCAGCCACCAAGAGGGAGAGCTACCCGGCACCAAGAGGCGTGTATGGCGATCACCACCACCACCTCGCTGCTGCCGGTGGCTACACTTCCTATTATTCCACCAATGCCGCTACAGGTAACCATCTCTTGTAATGTCCGATCGATCGAGAGCTCAGCAATTCAGGTCGAGCTAGCTATATGGACTGCGATCTTGTTGGCCGATCGATTGATCAATCTCCGTTCGTTCCTACAACTAGCTAGAGATAGAGTGTGTGTGATAGATGGTACTGTACGTGATGATCATAAAGAAAAGGTTAGTAGCATGCATTTGCAAATGTTTGCTTCAACAAGAACTGGAGAGGGAGCAGGAAAGACTCGGTTTGGATACGGACGAGCCGTGTGTTACGTTGGATCATGCAAAAATATTATTATCTTCAGCTTCTAGTTATTAGCTGCTTGCATGGTCACTTGTTTTATGTTTCTTCTTCTTGTTTTTTTTTATCTGAACCCTTTACTAGGTTTCACTACTACTGTCGATCATTTGGGGTGAAGTAATGTGTACTGCTGTTCATCATTTTGTTCATGGAAACACCTATCATATGTCAATTATTCCCCCATTTTAACCTTATATTTATATATAGTTCTTTCTCCAATCTCCATACATGCATGAACAGCCGAGTGTTCATTTGACTGTAAATGGGAGTTTGCATGATTGGTGAATTTGAGCAGTTGTGCAACTGGATTGGCTAATCATGACAAGTAAATAACCAAGTTGCATGTGTTCATTAATTTGACCATCATATATGTGGTATATTATTGGTATCATAGGAGAAATATTGGAGAAACATATATATAGTCAGAAGAAATGAAGCGCATAGAATCATTAATTTCATGCATACATGCTGTTAGTATATACAGAGTTTATATAGATATTTCCCGAGCATGCAATACTAGTACATAAATAAATCTATTAATATTTGTAAGCTATATATATAGCTGCCCATATATAGTTAATTAATTTATAGTGGCATGTGCATATATAGCGTCGTGTAATTACTCTAGTGTTATTCGTGCAGAGAAAGGGGTGTAGTCAAAGAGCGGGCTGAGGCCCATTCAAAAGTGTGTGTCTTTTGCTTGTTTTTTACCTTTTACTTTACCATCTTTTTACAGTGATAGAACGTACTAAAGCAAGCGTGATGAAATCCAAGGTCTTTTGTGTTCCATGAAGACCATCTTGCTGAGCTCTCTGCAGTCTACACTGCACATATCTAGGTGGAGAGAGAGAGAGCGCTAGAGTGAGATAGATAGTTATCTTTATCTGACTATATATAGATATATACCTGCTAGGTAGCAGATGGTCTTACTTATTGCAAATTACAAGCACATAATAAATATATACAAACTGCAGAAAATATATAAATTTATACATATGATATATATATATATATATATATATATATATATATATATATATATATATATATGTGTGTGTGTGTGTGTGTGTGTGTGTAGAATAAATTTATACACAAGCATGCACACAGATCATAAGTAGTAACTAGTATCATGTAGTAATCACCATGCATATACAGTGCCATACACTACTACTAGTAGGAACAGGGTTTAGAGTATAATAATATCTTATAGTTTATACATGTAAGGACAAGATAGATGCTCATGATGCATGGCACTGCTGGCATAGAATAAAGGAAAAGAAGGGGGTCCTGAAAAAAGAAAGAGAATTGTTCATGAGTTTGTGATGGATCTGCTAGCATCAGATATATGATATGATATATGACACGTAAGCCACAGAGCTAGGTAGGCCACGCATATATCAATGTGTGGATGATCTTAGAATGATTCGAGGACGGCATATATCTATATCTATATATGGAAGAGCGCGCGAGAAGGACGAGGAGGCCGACGACGGCCGGTGAAATGGGTAGCTAGGTCGGTAGCTATACTATATATTTGCAGTCTTCTCATATTATCTGACTGATGAAAAACTGAGACCCTGCATCTGCATGCATATGCATGCTGACCAGCAGGATTAGGATATAGCTGATCAGTAGTATATAATATAGTTACATGCATAGAAGTTTGAGATGGAACGACACTGAGAAAGAGAGAGCAGTAGCAGGAGGATTATGCTTAGAACGAAGCAATATAAGCACGAGGGCCGGCCGGCCGGCAGAAGTGCAGGTACGTACAGGAAAGCGAAAGGAAGCGAGGCAGCAGCAAAGCAAGCAGAGCGTACGACAGAGATGCATGATGAGAGAGAATGTAGAGCGAGAGAGAGAAGGACTAGGAGCTAGCTAGTAGGTAGAGAGTACTAGCTATACATGCCAGCGCATGCATGCTGCAGCTGGTATCTAGCTAGCTAGTAAGACGAAGGAAGGAGAAGGGTCATGGTCGGCGTCGTCTGGGAGGGACTGGGAGTAGCTAGAAGAAAGATAGCTGCATGCATGGTGGCAGAGGCGGAGCCACCTATAGGGCGAGCTAGGGCGGCCGCCCTACCTCCCCTCCGGCGAGTACCACCCCTAGAACCCCTATCTCCGGCCGGTGACCAAGCTCCGAGGTCCGAGAATCAGATCGAGCGACGGGAGGTCCGGAGGTTGAAGACGATCTGCACTGTTGGGCTATCTGGCTGACAAGGCCCAATGACCCATCATCACTCTTACCTTTTCGGCAGCCCACACACTTCACCGTTTTGGCCTCTTGGCCATTAGGGCGCAGAAGCAGGAGACAGCCAGGCAGAGATGCACGCGCACGGGGCAATCGCGGTCGCTCGGGTCGGGCGCTCGGCAGCGGGCGGCGGCCTCCCAGCTCCAAGGCAGCTCGGTGGCGGCGCTCAAGCCACAAGGGCCAAGGTGGTGGGCGGAGGCAGAGGCGGCCGGTGGGCGGCGCCGTGGGCCACGGCGGCCCTATGCGGATGCGACGGAGCGGCCGGAGCACCGGGCGCCTGCAGCCAGCGCGCTGCGCCTGCGTGCCTTCCCTGCTGCTCACTGCTCTGAGTGTGGGCTGGTGATTTTTCCTTTTTTTCTATGATTGTTGAATACTTGGATGCTCTTTACTAGTACAGTTTGTTTAATTCCACAATCTTTATGCTTACTCATTACTAAAATTATTTTAATTGTAGGTTGTTTATGCTTTTTCATTTTGATCATTTGATGTATGCAAATTATGTGAATATAGAACAAAAATTCTGCTTATGTGCTATTCATGCGAAAGTTAATTATGTTCAGACTTCTTTTGCACCATTTGTTTGCTGAATTACATATCAGAATATAATTGTTACGTGATTTACCGTTATATATAAGCGGTATACATATATAGTTAGACCGATATATCGGTGAAGTTCGTTGTCCGCCCTACCTCATTTTTGGGGCTAGATCCGCCACTGCATGGTGGATCAGTAATGGCGCCCGCCTCCTGCGGCTGGTGGCCCGCGCGCGCGGGGGGGCGTACGTACGTATCGGAATTGTTGGAATTGGAATCGCTCGAATGGTCCAAGATCTGGACCGAATTCTTGATCTTGATATGCGCATGTTACTCGGAGGGAGGAGCTGATGGAGGGAATCGGATTCTCTCTGCTTTGTGCTGCTTGCCTTTGGGGGTTGCCTTTGCTTTGGGGATGCTTTCTCGAAGGCCTAGGGAGCCCTACTAACCCACCCGCCCGGCGCCCTCATCTCTCTCCCCTCCCTCCCAGGAGGAAGAGCAATCCAGCATGCAGTCCTCCCTCCTGTTCTCCCCTTTGGGAGAATAAAGCCACCATGCACATGCACTCATGCTCCCATAATCCTCTTGCATGCATCAACAGACATCTATACCCCCACCCTCATCTCCTATCCTATACAGTATGCTAGTCCTCTCCACAGTCCACATAGCAGTCACTGCTGAGAAAGATCTAGACAGACAGAGTAGTATAGTTGCACCATGCATGCATGCATGCATGTATAGTTTTCTTAATTTTTCTTCTTTTTGGATTCCTGTGATATATTGATAGATAGATGAGGAATGAAATTCAATGATTTAACCCATGCGTACGTGCGTGTAGGACAATCGAGACAAGCATAACACACACATATATTCTTTAAGGTATCTCAGCTCGCATCAGATGATTTCCATCGACCATCGATCCATCCATCATGTTGCCAGGCAGACAACTGATCGATTGACTGACAACTGCCCTCCACATCGTAACTGCTGTGGCTTACTCCCTCCGTCCCATTGAAAGTGTCGCCCGGGAAACGTGTTTGTGAGGGGGACACGGTTTTCCAACGACACTTTCAATGGGACGGAGGGAGTACATACTGAAATCTGAAATGTCTTCTATATATGTACCTTCTTGGATGGCGATATATATGGCATCGGTTCCTTTGGATCGAATATAATGTCCCCGTACTACCTTCATATGCTTTCATCAGCTAGCTGTGTTGGAAGCAAGCACATCTCCAACTCCAATAGTGACTGAAGAAAGAATATATAGTAGTTGCAGTGGAAGATAACGGTGTCGCTAACAAGGAATATGTTGGAGTTTTGTTTGGAGGAATAATATCGAATGATGTCTTGTCTTCAGCGTCCTAGCTAGGAATATTATTGCTTGTTGTAATACTCCCTCTATTTCAAATTATAGGTTGTGTTGCCTTTTTCTAAGTACATAGTTTTTGCATGTTCGTTTCGCTGAAATTTGACTTATGCTGATGTTTATGCTGATTTGTTGTGAGAGAAAAAAATTATTCATTCACTGAAAAGTACTGCTGAAGTAGTGCTGCAGAACAGGGCTCTAAGCCATCTAGGAAAGCTAAAGCAACCTACAGTTTAAAACGGGCGGAAGTATCTAGACCTACGCCATCGAGTGCTCACCACTGCTTTGTGCTAAATAGAGTCTCCCCTCCCCCCACGAACCCTACACCTTTCTCATGCTAGTCTCAGTTCTTGGCACGAATTTGAGAAACGGGGGGGGACCAAACTTGAATTGAAGGTTGCAAGGTTCATTTAAAAAGTTTTAGGGTGTCCCTTGTCATCTTTTTTGTTGCATTTCAAGTGTTGGTGTGTAAGTGAATTTTACCATTTCCCATCGTATATTAGGATTTATCTTAAGGCTGCACTTAATAATTATCTAAAATTTGAGCTGATAAATTATAAATCCGAGTTGAAAGAAGAAATTAAAGGCAAAAGATGTGGGGAATAATTCATCCACTTGTTCCATGATTCTAAAACCTTATGGTGTCCATCTTGCCAACGACCCATCTTTGCTACCACCCAAGCTGACGCCAAAAGTGAAGGGAGGTCCAATGTTGATGTGACGCCGACGTATATCTAAGGGGCTGTTTAGTTGGCAAAATTTTTGGCGAAACGCTACTATAGTAGTTTCGTTGTTATTTGGCAAATATTGTCCAATCATGGTCTAATTAGGCTTAAAAGATTTGTCTCGTCCATTTCGTCTAAACTGTATAATTAGTTTTATTTTTTATCTATATTTAATGCTTCATGCATGCGTTCAAAGATTCGATGTGACGGGGAATCTGAAAAATTTGGCAAAATTTTTGGCATCTAAACGGTGCCTAAGGTTAGGTCTAACTAGGCTAAAGACCTTGTTTTCTTCCTTCATCCAGCAGCTCGAGGTGAATTTTCTTCTAATTCTAATCTTGCTAGCTATGCAAGAACAGGTAATCACTAGCACAACCCAAAGTAGCTAGACCCCCTTGGCTAAGGTTTACAATTTTGGCTAAAATTCGTTCATTTAAAAAAATCAGCAAAAGTTCCCCAAAATAAAAGTCAAGGTGAATTTTCTCGTACTAGTTGTACTGCCCCCCTCCCCCTCTGATTTTTCTATTTACTTTTGAAATAAAAACAGTAGTACGAACCCTAGCCCTGGCATGTCACTAGCTAGTGCATATATGTACCCAATGGAAGTTTCAAGGCCGGGCGGCTAATTCAAGTTTTGATATAAATAATCAGTGTCAACATAACCATCGTGACTAAGTTTTTTTGTTTGAGAATAAGGTCAAAGTTATAATATTCAAGTATTATTGTTGACCTCACATGTCTAAGTTCAATTTTTTTCCTACCCCTATGAGCACCTCCGAAGAACTGAGTTGGACCGGTAAATCTCGAGATTGACGAAGTCACCACAGGCGCCTCGCTGTCGACAAGCACGTCGCCTACCACTGAAAGAATAGCGCCGTTAAATCTTGGAATAAATCCAGAAAAATGCGAGCACCTGTGTCAAGTCGGGGGACTTGAAGCCAGGTGGGCAGATTCCACCACAAGGAACCCAACCAACTGAGCTACGCTTAGTTCGCATATCTAAGTTCAATTTGATAACAAAGGATATGCATGGAGGTTAATTAGACACTATTTAGATCCTAAAAAGTGGCATGGAATTGAGGTTGTGGTACTTAGGCTTTAGTAGATATGTCTTTGAATTTCCTTCCGGCCATACTATAAAGGAAGGAATAAAGAGTATTAGCTCATCCATTCACATTCCCTTCTCTTAGATGCTGGTTCGTAATGGTAAGTCCATCCACTTCTTGGAGAGTCAAATAAAAGGAAGAAAAAACCACTAGAGTGAAGCCCTCCTACTTGGCTAGGTGAGCCTCCTTGGATAAGTCTTGTGGAATCCCCAATAAGAAGACGTGCAGAACCTTGTTTAAATATGCTGATTCGGATTGAATTGGAGAATAGATACCAACTAGGGTGTACTTGAAATACTGTTCAGAAGAGGGAAATAGCCCCTTGCACATACTCCCGTACCTCAAGAGAAAATCGAATCCTCCTAGTCCTCTTTCTAAATTCCACATTAATTCTTCCATTTTCAGTTGTAATTTGATTGCTAACTTTTACAAACAGTGGGTTTGTTAGACATGCTAGAAACCAAGAGTATGTAGTAGACTAAGGGCAGGGGCGGATCTACAGGGGGGCTGGGGGGGCTCCAGCCCCCCCCTACAGCTGATGCATCAATAGAAAATGGGGAGGGTGAGGGAGAAGAATTGGTGGAGGAAAGAAGAAAAATGGAAAGAGAGAAAAAAGAAGAAACCAGCCCCCCTGAGCCTCATAAAAGTTCTACCATTGGAGCTTAGGAAGGAGACGTTAGACACTAGACAGAGGTTGAAGATGAAGGTCGAGCCAGCCATAAAATTCAGCCCCCCCTAGGATTTTGCCCTGGATCCGCCACTGACTAAGGGTAGATGGATCTCTAGTTTCTACTAGTTGTCGTAAAAATATTTTTATTTAGAACCCTCATGTCAGCTGTCGAGCTTGCTCCTGCTGTGTTAGTTATTTTAAACGGGTAACTAACAGTACTCAACTGATAAAGAAGATGGTTGTTGAGACGGGAAGTGGGCTGTAAATAGCTGGTGGAATGGGTGGGCTAGGTGAGCTTCCTTAGTCTACTACCGTAAAAATAATTTTATTTAGAACCCTCATTTTGAGCCCATATTGGGTTCGAATGGACAGGCAGTGTTGCTGGTGGAATGGTGGGCTAGGTTATGTGGGCCTTAGGCTGCCCATCTTCGAAGATTGAGCCCATGCCTTTTGCAGCTTCTAACATCTTTCCCTTTTTGTTCCTCTCAAAAAAAAAACTTTCACTTTTCTTTTCTTTGCGGCAAGTAATTTTTTCACTTTTATAATTAATGAAAAAGGTATTTATTACAGCTGCTTCATTATCACTGATGACCCACGAATAATAGTAACACATACTAGGATTGTTTGGACGAATAGTGACAGACCCAGTTTTTTTTTTTTTTGGTTTCGGTCAAATGGAGTACACTGTTGCGTACAGAACACATGACAACCGCCTCTTTTTTTTGTATTATATCAAATTGATACGATCATCTGAAATCTGAAAAAGTAAAACAATCGCTTCTTTTGTTTTTTTGAAATGAAATCACAAGGCGATCCTCTATCACACAACTTGAAAGTAGAGGCATACAGATACAGCTTAGAACTAATTGAGAGCGTAATAATTCGAAAAAGAAAAAAATTATACTTCCATGCATGTAGCAGGAGCAAGCCAAACTAACCGGGCGAACGCGTCTTCGAGAGAGAAAGGAAACGGAAGGATTATCGCGCGCAGGGACGTCGTGTGGACTTTTGACCTCAAAAGAAAAGATGGTTCTACCACAGGTAGTGTTTTATTATTGTTGGATTCCTTGGAATTGGCTCCATGCATGGTTTCTTTCCACGGAACTTTCCATGTTGACTTGGCATGTTCATTTGTTTGATGTTAAGCCATGTAGGGTTTCCCGGTGGCCGCTAGCTTGGGAAGCCAGCAAATCCAGACAAGCGTAGCCCCAGTCGCCGCTAGCTTGGGTTTCCCGGTGGGCTACTCGGAACTGGTGCTCCCGAAACAACTGCTCCGCCTCCTCCTGCTGCTAGGGTACATTCGTCGCTTCCTCCTCTAGGCGTTCGACGCCGTAGGCCTCAACGTGCTGGATCATGGGGACGACAACCAGGCGTTGTTGCAGGATGGCCGGGCGCACGATTGCCCTCTCCCAGTTGTGCAGCCGCTACCTCCCCGTCGCGTCGCAGAGCCGTCGCCTACAAGCGCCGCCTGGCGCTGCCTCCAGCATGTCGATGAGCTTCCATTCTCCCAAGGAGCAAGGAGATGTTGCACTGAAAGCACATGTTGCAAGTGTATGTTTCAAGTGTTTCAGAGGTATGTTGCAAGTGTTTCATACGGATGTTGCAAAAGTAGATCAGGGATATTACATATATTGCAATGGTTGTACATGTATGTTGCAAGCATCTGTCCCCGAGCTCACGTTTCATCTGTATTTTCAGATGTATGTTGCAAGTGTGTTTATATCGATATTTCATATGTTTCACACATATATTACAATTGTTTTATCTGGACGTTGTATATATTTGCAATGGTTTTCAAGCGTTTTTCAGGTGTCTTTTGCAAGTGTTTCAGAAGCATGTTTCAATTATTTCATCTGTCTTTCAGACGTATGTTACAAGTGTTGCATCTGGATATTTTAAAAGTAGATTGGATCTTGCACGTGTTGTAATGTCACCTGCCTGTTGCGGCTGCTAGAGGGGGGCGTGAGAGGGCGCAGATGCCGCGTGTGGTCGGACATGGCACAAATGCCATGTTAGGCTAGCGCGGGGGCGGAGTGCAGGCGTGAGCGTTCGGACGTGGCACTACCGTTCCGTTTAATAAGGTGACACGCTAGTAAAAATGATCACATGGTATACGGATTTTCAGGAGAGCAAGAGAAGATGGCTTCATCTTGAAGAAAGTAAGAAACCCATCGTGCACGGTTAGCAACACGTTGGAAACAGAGTGAAACTCTGCTGGGAGCGTCTCCACATGTTGAAACTGGGAGCGTCTGGCACATATTCGGAACATACTTTATATTCCGTTAGCTCTCATAATGATATTATGATAAGCATGTTTTGATTACGACAAAGTCATGATAAATTTTGATTGTTAATTTGTCGTACTACATATATTGTCATTTGTTTAGAGACACTTTAAAAAACGATACAAGTTTTATGTTCTAAACGGAGTGAAACTCTACTGGGAACTGAGGGAAACTCCACGGGGCTAAATTTCCTAGCTCGAGCACAATAACTATGTTGATGCTTCTTTTCATATTTGAAATAATTTGTTGTAAGTCAATTTGTTCATATACACACATATACATACATAATGTATGATAGGAAGAAGGGAAGATGATAACGAAACATACCTTATACTCCCTTAGCTCTCATAATGATAAGCATGTTTTGATTATGAAAAAGTCAAGATAAATTTTGATTGTTAATTTATCTTGCTATATATATTGTTATTTGTTCAGAGATACTTTAAAAAAGATACAAGTTTCATGTTGTAAACTTGCATATAATTTGAATAATTATTTATTAAAGTTTGTATATGTTAATTTTTCTCTATTTAAAGTATGATATTATTTTAGGACGGGAGGAGGATACGGTGACGGGGACATCGAGAGGCTGGTGGATGGATGCTTGTTGGGTTCTTCTCCTCGAAGGCACCGGCTCAGCTTCTTCCCCATGGAAGAAAATCATCAAAAGAGAAACGCGCATCGCATCGTTTCCGTTTCCCTCGAAAAGTCCGGTGCCCGTCTCTGTCGTGCCGTGTTGCTGATGCACGGGTGGGACCCAGTGTCAGCGTCTGCAACCACGTCCTTCCGTTCCGTTTCCGTCCCGTGGCAGCATTTCCGTTCGTCGTCTCGTGCTCAAACCGCGTGGTCTGGTCCTCGTCTTGTTCTTCCGCCTCGTTTCGGTTTCTCCTCCAAACCAAACCCCTCATTCCCCATCCCCATCCCCATCCCCAAGACCCCAACAGGAGCACCAGCAGAAGCAGCAGCAGGCCGGCCAACCCGGCCCGCCCGCCCGCCGCCATGTCCATCCGCAAGGCGCTGGGCGCGGTGAAGGACCAGGCGACGATCGGCATCGCGCGGGTGACCGGCGCCGTGGCCCCCGACCTCGACGTGGCCATCGTGCGCGCCACCTCCCACGACGACGCGCCCCCGGACGAGCGCCACGCGCGGGAGGTGCTCCGCCTCGCGTCCTCCCCGGGCGCCGCCCCCGCCTGCGTCGCCTCCATCGCCCGCCGCCTCTCCAAGACCCGCGACTACGTCGTCGCCGCCAAGTGCCTCGCGCTCCTGCACCGCCTCGCCGCCGACGACCCCACCGAGGGCGCCGAGGGTGTAGGCACGAAGTCGTTCCTCCACGAGCTGCTCCGCCCGACCCTCACCGGCCGCCGCGCGGGGGAGCCCGTCCTGGCGCTGCTCCTCGAGTTCCGCGACGAGGCGCACACGGCGTCGTGGGACCACTCCGCCTTCGTCCGCGCCTACTCCACCTACCTCCTCGACCGCGTCCGCTTCCTCGTCCTGCTCCTCCCCGCGCCGCGCTTCGCCGCCGACGACCGCGTCGCGGGACCACCGCAAGCGTCCGCAGCCGACATGGACACGGAGGCGCTCCTGGGCCGCGCGCGCCACCTGCGGCACCTGCTGGACCGCGTCCTGGCGTGCCGCCCCGCGGGCGCCGCGGGGGCCAGCCGCGTCGTGCGCGCCGCGCTCCACCCGCTGCTCAGGGACAGCTTCAGAGTCTACGAGGACGTCGCGCTCGTGCTCGCGCTCCTCCTCGACCGCTTCTTCGACATGGACTACCCCGAGTGCGTCAAGGCCTTCGAGACCTACGTCAGCACCGCCAAGCAGATCGACGCGCTCCGCGCCTTCTACGCCTGGTGCGACGGCGCCGGCGTCGCGCGCTCGTCCGACTTCCCCGACGTCAGGCGCGTCGACGACAAGCTCCTCGAGACCATGGAGCAGTTCCTGAGGGAGCGCGGTCGGGCGGGACGCGCCTCGCCGCCACGATCGGCGCGCGAGTCTGCTGTCGACGCGCGAGGCGACGACGACGACCACGTCGACGACATGAACGGCATCAAGGCGCTCCCGGCGCCGGATCGTTCCAGCCGCGCTGAGCCCGCCCGACCGGTGGTGGTGCCGGCGAAGGAGGCCGATCAGAGCGTTCTGGTGGACCTGAGAGAACCGGCTGCCACCGCGGACGAGCAGGGCAACAAGCTGGCGCTCGCGCTCTTCTCCGCGCCGCCGGCCACGAACGGCAACAGCTGGGTCACGTTCCCATCGGAATCGGACGCCGCCGCAGAGCCAGCGGTGACCTCGGCGTGGCAGACGCCGGCCGCGGAGCCTGGGAAGGCGGACTGGGAGCTGGCGCTGGTGGAGACGGCGAGCAACCTCTCGAAGCAGGCGGCGTCGCTGGGCGGCGGGATGGACACGCTGCTGCTGGGCGGGATGTACGACCAGGGTGCCGTGCGGCAGCAGGTGGCCGCGCAGGCGGCGTCAGGGAGCGCGAGCAGCGTGGCGCTGCTGCCCGGGCACGGCGCGGCGGCTCCGGTGCTGATGCTCCCGGCCCCCGACGGCACGGTGCAGACTGTGGGCGGTGACCCGTTCGCGGCGTCGCTGGCGGTGCCGCCGCCGTCGTACGTGCAGATGGCGGAGATGGAGCGGAAGCAGCAGCTGCTGGTGCAGGAGCAGCAGATGTGGGCGCAGTACCGGCAGGGCGGCATGCAGGGGCAGCCCGCCGGGTTCAACGGCCTCGGCGGCGGCGGCGTGCTCGCGTCGAACGCCGCCATGGCCGTGCCCTATGGGGGCTATGGGATGCCCATGGCCTACAACCAGGTCGGTGGGTACTATTAGTGATACGAGCCTTGCTATATTCCGTGATGAACGATGACTTTGATGTGTGTGAATAATGGTCGTGATGACAATAAGTTATGGTGCGTGTCTCTCGATCGATCGATTCTGAATGTACATTCCTGAGATAAGAATCCGGCCCTGTTGACACTTGAGAGGCCCATCTCCTCTGTGTCTTGTAGTGAATTCACAGTGAAATGAGTGTGTTGGTGCGGCTAGAAACCATGTGGATTATGAGATTTAGGAAGGGCAAGGCTGTGTTTAGTTCGCGAAAAGAAAATTTTTAGGTGTCACATTGGATGTTTCACGGGACGTCGGAAAGAATTTTCGAATACTAATAAAAAAACTAATTAAATAGCTCGTCTAGAAACTACGAGTCGAATTTATTAAGCCTAATTAATCCATCATTAGCACATGTGGGTACTGTAGCACTTAACGCTAAGCATGGACTAATTAGGCTTAAAAGATTTGTCTCGCGATTTCCAACCAAACTGTGCAATTAGTTTTTTTTCTTCTACATTTAGTACTCCATACATGTGTTCAAACATTCGGTGTGATGGGTAAACCCAAAAAATTTTTAGAACTAAACCAGGCCTAACATTCGCCGGCAGCTCTCGAACTTTGGTATTTGTGTCCCTGAGGCCTTGTTTAGATGCTCATTAATCCACTTCAATCCAAGTGTGTTGGGTTGGATTGGTGTAGATTTTAAACTAAATTCCACACTGACCTCACCTCAACACATATGGATTGAGGTGAAAACATGAACATCCAAACAAGCTCTGAATTTGTGTGACAAGATGATCCAGACCGCTTCATAATTCTTGAATGTTGATATTTCAGTCACTGCACGTAATTGTGTTCTAGTGTTTTCTAGACCCATAAACTTGTTTGATTATAAAAGTACCATAAAACTTCATGATGATCGATATGTCGACCCCTTTACCTGATGGTTTTCGGCACCCTTCTTTAACCATTGCTCCCTCCGTCCTAAAATATCTGTCATTTTCGCTTCACGAGAAACAACTTTGACAAAATATATACTAAAAAATGTTAATATTTATGGTACATAATTGGTATCATTGAAAGATCTTGGAATCTAGTTTTTTTTAATAATTTTATTAGGAGATACAAATGTTGCACGCATTTTCTACAGATCGAGTCAAACTTGTGGCGCGAAAACAAAAAATGACGGATAATTTGGGACAGATGGAGTAGGATCACTAGTATAATCCTCATGCTAACGCCACGGCTTCATTTCAGAGATGCACATAAAACAAACAAACAATGATATTTTTTATAGTTTAAATATCAATAATTTAAAGTATATACACATGTACTTAAATATCAATAATTTAAAGTACGTTTTTGCTATTTATTTGTTGACAGTTTTCTTGCAAAGAAATCTGTCAAATTTTGAGCTATTTGTTTTTTTCTCTGTGATGTGTGTTCCAGTTGTTGGATTTTTTTCACGGTTTCTAACTTTGTTGGAACTACTTTTTCTTTAGTTCTTTATAATTAGTACTACAAGTTGTATTTGTGTTGCCTTATTTTTAATTTATTAGTTTGTTTGTGAATCCGATATCGATTATTATTCCAGGACCTCTAGCATTTACTCTGTAATGATCTTATACCTATCAGATTTTATGTAAACTAAAGGTGAATCATATATTCTATATTTGTTATATTGGATAGATGAAAATGTGACAGATTTCATATCAAGGAATCTATCGACAAATATCTAGAGTGACCCTTTTAAAGTATACACATGTACTTACTTCGTTTGAAATTCGTGAAAGCCCAACGTGGACATTATTATTAGGTTGGTTCTGCCTCCACTCCACCACGTGACCTTTCATCTCTTGTGGCTCCTATCTCTCAACAAGAAATCAAGGACAACATACATTCCATGCCTGGGACAAAGCACTAGGGCCAGATGGATTCACTGGGGTCTTCTTCAGCATGTTGGGAAATAATAAAAAATGACCTCATTGCGGCATTCAACCATCTCTTTACTTTAAATTCACAAGGCTTGAACCTCCTCAGCTCTGCCAGCATCATCTTGCTCAAAAAAAAAAACTGGATGCCTTACGAATTACCGACTATAGGCCAATAAGTTTAGGCAAAATTGGCGATAGGTTATTGAAAGTGAAGTCACTTTGCGCGCAAGGCGTGTAGACCAGACATGGTAGAGAAGACAACGGAGGAAAGAGGAAGAATGGAGAACAAGAGGAGATCATGGCATGTGGGCCCCCACATGTTAACTACCTCATTCCACGTCCATTTGCGTTCAAACCAAATAGAGAACTAGAATGAGCTCATTCTATATATCAACCAAACCCCCGATGGGTCCAACCAAACCTAAAATACTAGGTCTGGTAAAAACCCATCCCACATCACCATGAAACCAAACACACACTAAATGATAAGGTATTCTCTCCGCCTCTTTTGAGGGTCCAACGGTAGTCGTACCGTACAATATATTCGTAAATGTTTTAAATATAAAAACTAAAAACAACTGCTGAGAAAACCATTACAGCAGAGAGGACTCAGAGCCGGAGGTAATAGCAGCGATGTCTTTTTTTCTTTTGGGAATAATAGTGGCGATGTCTTATGTGTGTACTTGCTACTGTGGCATGTGTATAAGCAAAGCATGTTGCAATGTATTGCGGAGAGAAAATTAAATGGCATGCCTTTTGCTTCAACGTAACTCAGGAAATAAGATTCCCCATTTGGACGCGCTAGAAGGAATATTAATTGAACTGCCGTGGGTCGTCTGTCTGGATTCGATTAGTGCAGAAAAATCTATCTATTTCTTTGTAATTTGTTTCCTGTATCTTTTTCCCTGATGGAGCCGTGGGTCGTTTGGATTGGATTGTTGCAGGCTTGCAGCTGAAGTATGTATGTACGTACCGAGGAAGCTGCAGCAAGGTCACGGCAGCTTGGCGCCAGGAAAGATTGACAACAGGAGATTGTAGTTGGACCATGCATGTCACGTTCCACTTCCACATGCTGCTTCGACGCCTCAATGACGTCGCGTCGTGGCCTCATCACAATTCACACGGAGGAAAGGAAAATAATAAGGTTTCATATCTTTTGAAGCGAGATAGTCCATTTCCATTAAGGCCCCCTTGGGTTCTTCAGGATTGCACCAGCAATTATTCCAATTGATCAATGCTTATATAAATTTGCAAAGCAATCTAGGTAGGATTTATTCCAGGCAATGATTCCCTACTAACAAAATGAGCCCTAACAGAGAACGAAAATATAGTAGTTTGAGAATAGCAGGCAGGAAGTATATATATATTGACGGTAAAAGAGAGGACCTCACAACTACAAATACATATACCCCTGGCTGTCTGTATCAGAGTGAGCACCTGGGAGTCTGCGACTTGGGCTACGGGTGGGGTGTGGGTAACTCGTTACTGACATGTAGGACTGTGAGCCACGGGCGCCCAGGTGTAACGTAGCCGTAGGCGTAGGCGTACTGCGTTCGCTTGGGAGCGTGACAGGGTCTAGCGGGTGAATTGTGTGGGCCGGGATTTATGGATGGGCATGGGCCACATGTCATGAAAGTCGGGAGACGGCCCAACTGCACAAGACGGTGTTGCGTCATGTGTGGGGTCAGCCTAGCAGTTTTCTTTTTCTTTTGCATGAACAAATATCTTCTTTAGAGAGAAATTAGACTTTGTATATGTGGCAGACCGGCAGTGCAGGTTAAGCTCGGCGGAGTACACGTCAGCCTAGCTGTCACTGGGTCCTGTTTTGGTTGGTGACTAAAACTCGTCATGTCTAAGCTTCGGTAAACTGTGACTGCCAAAGAAAGTGTGACGACAAAAATCGAAACCACACTTGTGGCAAGGTTTGGCATGAAATTGAATCTATGACATGTGGGGTAGGGTGCTAAGAAAGTATGTCGTGCCATAGGTGTGACAGTGAACCAAACAGCTGTTGAATAAACTGTGGCATGACGAACCTTTGACGTGGCAAGTTTTGGTCACCAATCAAACAGACCCTTAGGCTTCATGAGCTAGCTCCACATGCAGCGGCCACTAAAGAAGCCTTTGTATTATCTTTTTTTAATGAACTGTGGCATGAGAGAGTGCCTATTTCTATTCACTGGTATATTGCCCGTGCTAACGCTACGGTAATATCTAGAAAAAATAAATCAACTGTTGAAAAGACACAAATTCACAAACAAATGATATTGACATTGTGGTATCTATAGTCGAAATAAGTCTCATATTTTGGTTTTCTAGCAATCAAAATATTTTCCCGATACAAACGTGATCCATCCGAACTCAAAAGTTACTGTTTTCTAGCTATCAAAATATTTTGATTTTTTTAGAATTACATAGTACAATGCAGACGCCCACAACACGCACACACACTCACCCCTGTGAACACACGTACGTAAACCTACCTCTATGAGCACCTCCGAATGACCGAATGAGCACCTCCGAATGACTGAACACACACTCACCTCTATGCGCATTGCAGTATCTACTAAAAGTCAGTAAACCAAGTTACCAAGGACAGAGAAGAAAATCATGCCGCCAATACGCGTCAATGCAAGCAATCTAATATTCTCTCTGTAAGCACAAAAAATCATAATGCATATTAGCAAAACATTTTTGTTATGAACAAACAAGGATTGACACTCATTTTTTCACTGGATCTGAAACTGATGTCCCGGTGGCTGTCCCAAAATAATGAATCAAGCAAGATACCAATGCCCTGACAAGGTTGTTTCACATTTAACAATGTTACCAACACCATAGCACAAACTCAGATCACCGAATCCACAGTACAATATTTGAATTGTTAGCTGCCATCCCACGCCCCGACTAATAATTGTTGGAGGAATCACAGATGCACTGAAATAAGGCGTCAAATATTGGAACACGTATTGGAGCACCCCAACACAGTTGTTTCATAACCTTCATAAGGTGTCACCAATACAGTAATTTAAACTAAGATTATATTCGTCCTAAGATCTTACCAAGGCGCTCCTGAAATAAGGCCTGAACGATCAACACGGCAATGCGCAGCTGTGTCTGTCTCTTTTGTGGAGAATTCTTGTAAGCACCACTGATGGTATACAGCCACACGATAGAGATAGTGAAAAGAACATTAAACCGGCTAAAGACTGACTTCCCGAAATCCAGAACTTGAGACAAATATCTATTTTAATGACGTTGTTTTTCTGGATACAATTTTGTGGGCGGATGGATGGGGGACTTATCAGCGGGGATGGTTTTTTGTGCGGATGTAGCAAAGAAAAAGTTAGTGAATTAGTAGGATAGATAAAGAAAGAAGAAGGAAAGCGACTGTTAATCTGAAATACTAAGAGGAAAGCGACTGTTAATCGCGAGCGTGTCCGCCAACTCGGTGGTCAGTAGGATAGATAAAGAAAGAAGAAGCCTTTGTATTGTTGTTAATCTGAAATACTAAGAGGAAAGCGACTGTTAATCGCGAGCGTGTCCGCCAACTCGGTGGTCACCCGCCCGGTGTAGTGCCGTGTAAACTACTACTGTATATAACACGCAGTGAGTTGAATTTAGGCGGCATGATTTAGAAGAGGAACCCGACCTCGAAGCCTGGTTTTCCCAACTAGTGACAACTGGAAACAAAATAAGCCACAGTTATCTTTCAAAAAAAAAACTTGACTCCATAGGGCATTAAGTGATGTGGCAACTCTGCAGCCAACTCTGCAGACTTTCTCGTATACAAGTCTTTCTTGACAAAGGCTTTAAGTGATGTGGCATTGATATTTATTTTCAAAAAAAATGTGGCATTGATATGCAGCCAGCTGCCGGCGTTCTTATTAACCTTGCTCTAACTATGAGACTCAGCTTCCTCTCGGCTATAAATGCAGGCTCGCTCCAAAAGCATTTGCACCAGACGAATCCCAACAGTTTGCACACACAAGGTACACAGGCAAATATGGCCGTACCATTTCTTGCTCTTCTTCTAGTCCTGGCCGACTCCCCCGTTGCTGGTAATCTATCTCTCTCACACACACCCCACCCCACAGCATTCACACACATTTGCTCCCTTCGAACCAGACACCCTGCCCTACCTGTCTACCCGGCCCCTCCTCGCCATCCATCTCTCCTCGAGTTGCACCGGTAGTCCACAAGCAGAGTGCAGCTTGCGCATCCTACCATTAGCTAGCACACCAGTAGCATCGGAGACGACGATCGACTAGCTAGCCGTGTTTTGCGCCCGTGCGAGATCGAGACCGACATGGCCGGAGCCACCGCCGCCGCGGCAGCTGCCGCCGTGACGGGCGCGGGGCCTCCGTGCGGCGCGTGCAAGTTCCTGCGCCGCCTGTGCGTGCCCGATCGAGTGCGTGTTGGCGCCCTACTTCTCAGCAGCGACCAGGGCGCCGCACGCTTCGCCGCCATCCACAAGCTGTTCGGCGCCAGCAACGCCTCCAAGCTGCTGTCCCACCACCCCGTCGCCGACCGCTGCGAGGCCGTCGTCACCATCACCTACGAGGCGCAGGCTAGCTAGCATCCACGACCCCGTCTATGGCTGATGCAGGTCAAGGCGCAGCTCTCGCGTCCACGGCGCCGCGCACTCGCCGGCGACACACACGCACACGGACACGCACACGCACACGCACGCACACGCAGGCGCCCTACTTCTCAGCAGCGACCAGGGCGCCGCGCGCTTCGGCGCCATCCACAAGGTGTTCGGCGCCAGCAACGCCTCCAGGCTGCTGTCCCACCACCCCGTCGCCGACCGCTGCGAGGGCGTCGTCACCATCACCTACGAGGCGCAGGCTAGCTAGGACCCCGTCTATGGCTGATGCAGGCCAAGGCGCAGAGCTCGCGTGCAGGGCGCCGCGCGCTCGCCAGCGACACACACGCACACGTCCGGTTGTCGCGCACAGCTAGCTAATTAATGTCGTGTTTGATTTTGACTTGTTCCATCAGGTGATGCTGGATCCTACAACTCTTCATTCAACATGACAAACACTTGCAAGTACACGGTGTGGCCGGCTATCTCCTCGGGAGCCGGCTCGGCGGCGCTGGAAAGCATGGGCTTTGAGCTCACGCCTGGCCAGTGGAAGCTCGTCGCCTTGCCGTATGCGTGGACGGGTCGGGTCTGGGGCCGGACCCTGTGTTCGACCGACAGCATCACCGGAAGGTTCACCTGCGTAACTGGTGATTTCGGCACCGGCTGCGAGGACTGCGCGGGCGGCGGCGCCGCGACTCCGGTCACGCTCGCGCAGCTCAACATGAACGGGATTGGTGGGAGAGACTCCTACGACGTGACCCTGGTGTATGGCTACAACTTACCTATGCTGGTGGCTCCGCACCGCGCGGCTCCTGGCGGGGACGACTGCGCGCCAACAGGTTGCGTAGCGGACCTCAACGGCGTGTGCCCGCCGGAGCTGCGCGTCACGTCGGACACCGGCGGCACTGTGGCGTGTAAGAGTGCGTGTCAGGCCTTCGGCTCGGCCGAATACTGCTGCACCGAGGAGCCGAGCACCTGTACACCGTCCGTGTACTCGGAGGCGTTCAAGCAAGCGTGTCCGCTGGCTGTCACCTACCCGTACGACGTCGCCAGCTCCATCTTTTCATGCGGCGGCGGCAGCGCGGTCTCCGCGATCACGTACACCATCACGTTCTGCCCCATGACGACTAACAGGTATTCAACGATGACTTGAAAAGAGAATTTTGCGTAAGATTTCAATTTTTATTCACACACTTGTAGACTTGTGAAGTTAAATATTTGACAAAGATTCGGTGCTTCCAAAAGAGTAGGGACAATATAATGCATGCATATGTAGATACTCTTTTGGCACCACAACTGATCAAAATAATGATGAATTACCCTCCAATTTTGTGACGTACTGCCTGCAGTGCCTATACACCGGCGGCGCCGGCAAACCAGCAGCCTCCCGTCACGACGCCGTCCACCGGCGGCAGCCAGGTGGACGCTTCTCGCATCGCTCTCATCGCGGGCGTTTTGAGTGTGGTAACAGCCGCACTGGGTGTGGTGGCTCAATGCTTGGGCCTCTTCAAGAACTGCTGCTGCTGCTAAAGAAGGTGCCTGTAGTGCATTGCTGCTTTGCGATCTGATGTCTACCTCTTCTATCTATTTACCGGTTGCTTAATAATTATCTTTACATAAGGGTTATTATGTATAGTCCCGCGGTCTACATGATCTAGTCATCACAGACGATCTCAAAATTAGTGACCCTCCTGGTACGACAGTGATGTACTACGTCAAGTCCTCATTCAATATATTCTCACGCTTTCGTTTCCAAACAGGTTGCTCTCCTTATGCATCCAGTGGAGAAACCTTTATTTATATTGTTTTTATGTGAATATACTCTCAAAAGCAACAAGAAAGCGACTGTCAACCGCGCGTCGTCTGTCAACTCGGTGGGTTGAATTGAAAAGCACCACTCGCTCGCCGGCAGGAGAGGCTGGGGGATCGGTTTGGGAGGCGGCACGCGCTGTCGCTTGGACCATTGGCACGTCGCGCTCGCGTGGGCGAATCGCATGCATCTCGGCATGCGCTGAGACGGCTCGTCGCGCCGTCGAAACCCTCGCCCGCACCATGCAGCCTGTTGTTTTTTTAAGAAAATATATTAATATCCTAGCTTCTGTATCGACTAATGCATACAGCTGTTTCTTATTACAACCAACCATACAAAGGCCCGCACCATGCAGCCTGTTGTAGTGTTGTACGTCATCCTGAGCACATTTCAAATCTTGTCCTAATTTAAATACAAAAAATTATAATCACATACGTATTAAAACCCAGTAAATCAACCAGCTGGGCCCATGCATGCTCGGACAGCTTGTGTGTCGTTCCAGCGAACTGAGCTATTCTCAAATAAAAACGCGTGCCATGCCAAAACGACAAAAGTCGATCGTAGAAAGAGATGCATGCAGCCTGTACCATCCAATATGAACATGCAGCAAGCAGATAGATACGAAACGTACTAAAACGATGACAATGGAGACGTCGAATACTGGATCAAAGTGATTTCGTTGCGCCAAACTTTTCTGCTGGTCTACAAGCGAGAATCGCACGTGGAAAAAGTACTGCACGATGGCTGCAGTTCAGCGTTGCGATGAGCAACCGAACAGACTGGATTAATATATGCATCTGAACGAAGGTATTCTCGCACCTGCTGCAAAAAGGGAACTAGCTTTTGGCCCTGCATGCAGCTGATTCAGCACGTACCTAGGATCGGTGGAGTCGTGGAGACAGAAGAGGATTTTGTGTTTGGAAAGGGATTGATTTGGGGACGAAGGAGAGAGATACGTGGTTCGTTAGATTGGCTAAGCTATAACAATAGCCATATAGAGGAGCTTATAAACACCGTTAGTTTAAAATTGACGGAATGGCAATAAAGGGAAGAAAAAAATCTGCATGCATGGCAACGAAGGGAAGAGAGAATTTTGGATGGCAATGAAAGGATCGTTTTGGTTTTCAATGGCAATGAAGGAATTTTATCCTGCAATAAGCATGGAGACACATAACATGCTCTAGGACATATCGGAGTATCTGCTGGATTCCTTATCGTCCTCCGAGCAATGACAGACCTTTAGCCAAGTTGGCTAGAATGAGGTTCATTTTGATAATGAGTATTTCCAGGTATTAAGGGGAGATTTGATGTACCATATACAATACCAGAAAATTATTTGGAACGCATAAGACATTTCAAGCTCAGTATCATGTACTAGATGAACTGAATTTTGAGTTCAAAGAATTGTTGATTTGCATAATATTGCAAATAAACTGTCAAATGCATTTACTGATTACTAAGGTGTCTTTTAAACTTGTTAATCCTTTGCCAGTATGTACCAGAAAAAATGGTGGTATCAAGTAAAACCACTCAACTCCCAATTATAAACAGAGTGAAATGCACTGTAGGTCCTTAAACTTTTTCCACCTTGTTATGTAGGTCCATGAACTTTTTTTTGCTCAAATGGGTCCATTAACTATGGTTGGGTCCCAGCCACCATCCAAATCACGCCAGCAAGGTCAAGCCCGCCTGCGTGGCATGCCATCGTGGACGCCAGGCAGCATAGCACGTGCAACCAACGTGATGAAGGGGAAGGTGTTGGCGTTTTGCATTTAGCCCCTCGCCAACACCTGCCTCTGTGTTCTGTAAATGGAGACAAGTTATACTTAATGCAATATTTCTGCACTAAGATGGTTTTGTTCCATAGGTATATAGGCATACGAACATTTGCAAGCTAAGTATTGTGATAATCGCACAGACACATTCACAGAGTATACCATACTCCACATTTCTTATGTGTTTAGTGCATTTGTATGAATTTACTTCGAGGTTTGCTAGTATCTGGGGAAGAGTCTCTCTGATTAATAACTTGTTGCAAACATCATATGGTACTATTTTCTTTGTGTGAGTTTTCCCATGTGGTTTCTCATATAAAGTTTTTAATGAAGCAATATCAACACAATGTTATGTTATATCATCCTTTTTTCCACAGGGGTTTTTTAGAGGGTGATATTGTGACATAAAATGCATTGCACTTTTTTCTTTGAGTTTTCCATTTATGGTTTCTCATATAAAGTTTTTGATGAGGCAATTATGTCAACATAAAGTTATATGCTTATCATCTATTTTTCCCCGCCGTGGTTTTTGGAAGATGATATTTGATGGTCAAGGTGTTTTTAGACTAAGGCTTTGGATTTATCTCAAAGGGTCTAATAACATTAGTGATTTTATATCATTGTGGTTCTTCTTGTTTTTTCTACTGGGTTTTAAGGAGTTTTGCCTAGTATACCAATATTACTTTGGTTTTTTCCACAGGGTTTTCCACAGATTTATAATGATGCATGGGTGTTGAGTTAATGATCAATTAGGGATTAATCCAAATGGTGTCTTTTCAACCCCACTCTCTCAGACTTTTAACTGCCTATCTGGGCTCCCGTATATATATGTACAACACTATTCAATGGAATACACAGACAATCATTTGCATAATTGCATCACTCGCTTTATCTCGCTCTCCACTTCTAACAGCAAATTCGCTCAATGCATATATAAAATCATTAATTATGGCCAGATTAGAAGACTGCGTCTACGGACCTCCTGATGAGAAATAGTATTAATTTGATCACTCCTTTGATTAGTTTATCTTGTTTTTTTTTACGAATTACACAAATACAGACGCAGACGCTCAGCACGCACGCACGCTCACCCTTATGAACACACACAAACCTAGCCCCCTATGAGCACCTCCGAAAAGCCAGCACATCTCGAGATCAACGACGGAGCTAGCGGTAGGGCAAGAGGGGCTCAAGCCCCCCTACCGCTGCAGATCCCACAGAGCCCTACCAGAGCCCGGGCTACCGCCGCCATCGGCCATCTTGTGGCCTGGAGCATCCCTCACGCTGCATTCATGTGAAGAGGAACTCCTTTTGAGAGGAAGGGGAAGGAGCAGGCTTGCAGATGTGCGGTAGTATGCCAAAGGATGGGGAAGGGAAGGGGGAATGAGTGGTCTTGCATAGGTGCTGCGGCAGCGGGTTCGGTACGAGGAGCTCCTGGAGACTGGAGTCGTGTTGTGGACGGGAGATTCTGGTGTCTCGACGGAAGGGATAAGGCCTCCGTTGGCTTTTCTTTTTCTTTCCTCTTGACAAATTGATATTTTATTTCATTGGCCCCACGATGTCTTAGTACCGTCAGTTTACAAGTTCAGAGTACTAGCACTGTTCCTCTTCTAGTTCTTTTACTTTGGGACTTTTTTTTTGAATGACGAACGTGCATTTGAATCCGGATGGTGGGAGTAGGAAATTTCAATTGAGATTGTCTAAAACCTCAAAATGTTAAAACTCAAAAAGAACATTTTGTGCTCAGTCTTTATGTTCTCGTATAAAAAATACTTTATACTTCGTTTATCACGCTTCGCTTATTAGTTTTGTATAAGCCTTGCGGTATGAATAAACTACATCCTTTATTTTTCATGATGTATTTTATGAATTTCATTGTTAACCGATGTTTTTAATATAAAACTACTTTAATAAACTATTATATCTGTCTATCGTGAGGGGGTTATAGTATGAACTAAGTCGTCGTAGCACTTTTGTTCAGCCCCCTCCTAAATTTTTTTCTGATTTTCGTCCCTGCTCAAGATTAACGAAGTCACCACAGGCGCCTCGTTGTCGACGGAAACGTCGCCTACCACTGAAAGAACAGCGCCATCAAATCCTAGAATAAATTTAGAAAAATACGATCATCCTATAGTGCTTACTGAGTTATCGTCGACATCATTGGAATACATATATACCGTTTGCGTGGTTTAATTTGGAAGATGATACCCTGGAACTCTAAAGTAAATATTAATAGTCACAGAAGTGATGAATTGTGTTCAAGGTCACACCAACCACATGTATGTTATCCGTCTCCGTCGTCCATCCACCTCCGCTGCACATTCGTCGATCGCTATAGCACCACCAGGCGACGATACACTCAGAGGCCCGGGCATTTCAAACGTGGCCGTGGCCGTCCTTTTGTCTCTCGAATAACTGCTGACTAAAATATGTGCTTGGTGGCTTGGTGCTTGCTTGCGTGAAATCCTTATCATCTACTCCGTAACTGCCAAACATAGCTGCGTGAAATCCTCATCTATGGTGAAGTTACTAGTGACTCGATCTTGAACACAATCACCACCCACGCAATCTGCTTTATTCGAAAAGGGACAGAGTACTTTATTCCAAAAGGGAGATATAGATTTTGTAATGTAGTTGGCAGGTGGAGTGAAAGCATCAGCGAACATAAACATGCTCTGGGACGCGCATCATCAGAAAATCTGCTAGAATTCGTATCGTCTTCCAAGCAATGATTAACATCTCAGATTTGTAGCCAAGTTAATAAGCTTTAAGAGTAATAAGGACAATTCCATGTAAATAAATATTTTTTTAAGGTAAGTAAATAAATATATTCACGAACTGCATATAAAGGAAATCCATCAGCACCGGGAGTTAGCGTTTGGCGTACGGCAAGGCTGTGGCGTCCGTGCCGTGGATGTGATGGCCGCGGCGACGTGGCGGGCATCCGGTGGGTAGCTGAGCAGATAAGCTTTCGAGAAGGGGTCGGGTTGCTGGCCGCGGCCGGCGGTCCGTGTGGCGGTGGCATCCGATTGGCCATGTCGGTTTAGGATCACAGCATAAAGTCTTTGGCCGGATGTGCAACAAGGGAACTACTGGATCACAGCATAAAGTCGTCTTTGGTGGCATCTGAGTTGGCCATGCATGCCCACCACCTTCACGCGTTGTCGTGTTCAGGGCCGGCTCTAAAGATTTTACCCTTTAGTTTTTTTTTTGCCACTTCTAGCTTGAGAAATCACATACTACTAGTACTAGTATGAGATACTAGTAAATGGGAGCATGTATCTATATTTATATCTATACCTACCTATATAATAACAAAAAGGCAAAATTTTCGTTAAGATTTTTTTTTCACCTACATGTATAAGATGTAAGACTCTTCCTAAACCAAGATTACAGGTAAGATGTAAGACTCCTCCTAAACCAAGATTTAATCTTAAATACATCTATTTTAGGAACATGAGTTAAGTACGACCTCTACATTGACCTGCACCATTATTTTTCTTGAACTCAAGTGCTCGTATCTGATTTGCATGAGTCAAGGCGAAACTAGATTGGAGTTCCATTTTATTAGATAAGGGACGATTCACGATACGCATACAGCTCATGACCGTACGTATTAAGTCCATATAGGACAGGGACTCAAAAGTCTAATCAAATACCACTACTACAGAACAAGGCTTTAGCCCCGGACCGTAAAGGCCTTTAGTCTCGGTTATGGAGCTGGGACTAAAGTTTCAGGACTAAATGTCCCACCTTTAGTCCCGGTTGGTAGGGTGTGTCAGGGTGCGCCACCTGACCGCCCCTTTTAGTCCCGGTTGGTGTTACCAACCGGGACTAAAGATTTTTTTCTTTTTCCTTTTCTTTTCTTTTGGTTTTCTATTTCTGGTTTACAATTATATTATTACTATTTTCGAATGCGTATTGTTCGCTGCTTGTTTATGTAGACGCGCACCTATAATTTATATAATTGACAGCATTACATATAAATATACTATATAACACTATTTATATATTATACATGTCTATAGGTCCATAATATAATATTTACATATATCCATCACGGATAAAATATTTACAACTTAATTGTTCTCCGCCACTCAAGCGTCGTACAAATGATCATCTTGGTTTGGTTTCATTGGCTCGTCAGGGTTGAAGTAGTACTCGCCGGCGGGATTTAGGACTTGGTCGTTAAGAAACCCTGCGATTGTCTCCTGAATTCCTTTTAGGCGGACTTCATCCAACACCTTCTGCCTCAACCACGTCTCCTTCAATAGACATTAAAGAAAAAAGTTAGAGGTATGAATAAGATTTATTAACTAGCAACAAATAAATGAATTGAACTTATTATATATACATGTTACATACTTTTGCGTGCTCAAGATTTGTTCTTTTTTCATAGACCGTCAAAAATTCGCAGACATAGTAGCCACACAAATTTTTGCCCGGTGGCTGCCGTAGAATCCACTGAAGTAGGATAGGCTTTGAAAGTGACGCTTTCAAATCTGGACGGTGTTTCTGCACGAACCCAGCCCAAACCCTAGCAATAAAACGATCATTATTAATTATCTATTACCGAGTTAAAGAGCTGAAATTAATATTTAGAGATCGAAGTTACCCTTGGATAATATCTATCATTTCTTGATAATCTTCCAGTGGTTTTCTCAACGAGTCATAGATTTGCAAATGACATTGCCAGAGATCAATCACAATTAGTATCCAATGAAAGCTGCATTTGTGTGTAGGCAAAATAATTATATATCTTCAAACTGATATGATTAATTGATTTAATAGAATGTACACACGATAACGATACTTAATTAAAGTTATAGGGAAAGAGTATATATCTTTTATCCTTTTTATTGATCAAGTACCTTCGTAGATTTCTCTCCATTTGAACTCTCCATAAGGCATACGGAGTCTTGAGGTCTTTGAATACAATATAAGGATCTATAAATCCAATCTCCTTGTCATTTCTAGCTCTGAGGTCCCTCATCATGTTTCTGCATATGTATAGCCGGTTTCTGTTATTAGTTATACATATACATGATAAGTTACAGTGACATTATTAGAAGAAAGAATCACTTACAGGCAGAAGCAGCTGATTAGAGCTTTGTCCAGAGCGTCCATGTGGCATAGCTGGTGTAGCTCATTAAATTGAACATAAATAACATCATCACCACGGAAGTAATGATGGTTTCTAATTCGGACGCAAATATAGTCATCTGCTCTTCTGCCACACGCCGCTAGGTACCACTGGTTTAGCAAGTACATCTGCGTGCCAAGTTTGCTGAGGGTCGCAGGGTTGAACAGACTCTTGCCATATTCATATGTCTTCTGCCAATGATCAATTTCTTTTGCACTTTCAATTGCTGCCCCAGCTATCATTTGGGATAAGGTAAGACCAGTGTCCGCAAAATTTTTTTCAAGATCCTCATAGTTCAAACCTGGAGGTATCTGCTGGTCTAGCACGTCGATGTTTGAACCATATTCATTCCCAACGACTAGCGGGGGCACTGATTGCTTTGATTGTTCCCCGAGCTGTGCTACACCCTTGCGTGCTCTTTTCTCTTTCTTCTTCTCTTCTTCTAGGGATTTGGTTAGAGTGCGATCATAGTCAGATAAAGATGATGATTCTTTCTGAGCTTGACGCCTCTTTTTTTGTTGAGCCTCGACCCTTTGCCGTAGAAGTTCTGGCTTTAGTAAGAGGTAGGGCTTCTCAGGGTTTCGCTTGGATTCTCTTTCATCCTTGAGATTCTTGAAGAAACTGTCCACATCTGACTTTACCGAAGCCTCTATTTCTGCAGCAGTCTTCTCATAGGACAGCTTCTTAGGAATGACGGGTTGTTTCTTTTCAGAGGCTTTCTTTTTTTGCAGCAGGGCGTGTAACACCTCAAGTGTTTAGCTCCATAATTGCATTGCATTTGCATAAGCATAAGCATGCATCATTCTTGTTTGTTATTTTATGTGATGCAACACATGTGATTGTTTCTAGAAGTTTTGTTTGGCTCATATCATGGATACTTGATAGTTGGTGTAACAAAAAGGTAGAGTAGCCAATTATGTCCCACAACACCTTAGTTATACTTAGGGTAACTCTTGGAGCAAGGTTCATGTTGATCAAAATTGCAAAAATGCCCTCCAAGAGATGGTTGACCACCATTTGGCCCTAGGATGCTCTAGTTTGACCAATTAAAAAGTCTAGCTTAGAGACCTTGCATGGAGGAGCACCCTTAAGCAAAGTTGTAGGGAATTTTATAGGGAACAAAAGTCTCAATATGACCATCTCATGAAACTGACCAGAACATACCCAAAAGTGGCCCACAAGTCAGCTAGAGGGGCTGCCTCAACACTTAGAATTTTTCTAAGTCTTTAAGTTGACCCTCCAGTTTTACTGAGGCCTACTTTAGAAGCTTGTAGTTTGCAAACCAGGCCAAACCAGCTCCCACTCATATTGACAAACTTGTAGTCCTCATGTAGCTCTACAACATTGCCAACGTCACCCAAGTCTAGTTCTCCATAGTTTATGAGATATAGTGTCAAGAAGATTAGGGTTTCAGTCGGTTTTAACCACTGAAATCACGTTTCAGTTTCACCGAGCACCACTTGAGGTCACTGTATCTCACCAACTAAACCGAACCAGCTCGTGATGCCTTTTACAAACTTGTAGTGCTCACATAGGTCTACAACTTTGTTAATTGGAGGTTCCACTGAAATGAGCTGGTTTAGAAGTTAATCACCTCCAAAGTCGCTCTGTCAGTCAATCTCGATGGCACCATTCACCGCGATTCAGTTTCGTCAGAGGGAGAAGTGGCCGACCGGCCACAGGGCCTCGCCGACGCGTGGACACGCGGTGGCGGCCGTACGCCGGCCCTGGCCCCACCGGTCAGGCCACGGCGCCTTCAAGACCGCCACGACGCGTCATGGGCCGCGCCGTGCGGGAGTCTGTGCGGGCCGCGCGCGCGCGTCATGGGCCGCGCCGTTCCCGGGCCGGCCCAGTTTCGATTGAAATTTATTTCATTTAATTATTTTTGTCACAGATTTTGTGGTAGTTTGGAAAATGTAGATCTAGGGTTGTACTTGCTCAAAAATCATGAGATAAATTTTGTTATGATCTACATGATGTGTAGTATTTTAGAAAAATATAAATCTGGTATGTGATGTTTAAATTCTGTGAGAATTTAATAGATCCTTTAAATGTGTTTTGAAATGCATGCAAATTTGTTAAATATATAGCTTGAGCTGTAGTATCCCAAAAATCATGAAATTTGGTGGGTAGGTTACTTTATACTTGCCCTAGCTCTGGTAAAAATTTGGGCATTAGTGCTTAAGTAATTTTCAAGTTATAAGGCTATCTTGTTATTCTAGGAAATAATTGAATGAAATTTAGTAATTTTTCTACATGTGCAATGTTCTTGTAACTTTTTGGAGAATGTCTTGGTACCCTAGAGTGTCTAAGAAAAATATGAAATCTATTGTTTGATACTTTTCAATATGATGTATTAATTATACAAAAATCAGCCTTTTGGAATTGTGAATTTTGCATAGGGAGTTTCTGTGAATAAAATTTGTTCAAATTTTTACAGTGGTCTCTTTTTGGGTTAGAGAGCCCCCTGTAATTTTTGTAGAGTTTTAGGAGGAGTTTACATATATATTTAGAATTCCACCTAATTAATTAAGTAAATTAAGAAATGTGTATAAATAAATGTTCTAGGTGGTCACACCCTACTTTCTGGTGTTTTGTGACCTATGTGAACTTGTGGTAGCATTAGTTTGGTTTTAAGGAATATTTGCCACATAAATAAATATTTAATCCTTTCAATTCTAGGTTTTCTGGACAGCTGGTAGTATTTCTAAGTTTGACCTTTGATAAAAATGGTTGCTGGAAAACTTATAAATACCAAAGTTGTAGTAAACTTGATAAACTAGCTTGTGTCAAAATTTGGGAGCATTTGGCTTAGTAGTTTGAGAGTTATTGCTGTTTAAAGTGGCAGTCCAGAATCTGCTATTCTCTGTTTAGAGAGAACAGATTCTGGAACTTATGAAAATTGACATGGAAAACTTAGGAGTTTAGGGTTGAGGTCTGAAAATGAATTGTAGTGCATTTCTTAGGCTTTCCAGATTGTCTTAGATCATATCTTTTGGAGTTGGAAATCTCCAGTTATGTTAAAAACAAGTAGCTGCTGTCCAGAATGTTTTTACTGTGGTATTTGCTGATTAGATGTGGTGTGGTATCCTAAGAAATGCTACTCTTGTAATTGTTAGGTGTTAGGGCCTTAACTGAAGAAGAGCAGCTTTATCTTAGGTTGAGTAGATTAGGTGAGTACTTCTCTACCGGAGAGGAAATTTGCACCTACTCTTTTGAAGTGATTTGAATAGAGCTTTAAAAGTGTTGTAATGCATTTCATTCCGAGCATACTGCATCTTTCACTATGCATCCATGAGATTTATTATGCACTCATGCAATAGGTGTTCTGGAGGGGGTAACACTCCTCGAATTCGAACAAGTGATACCAGAGGAGATCCAGAACCAGCCGGAGGAGCCAACAGAACCAGTCGGCGAAGGAGACGCCGCTGAAGATTTGCCGGAGTGTCCTGACCACCGGCCTTCAACTTTTCTCAAAGGCAAGCCCCGGTGCATGCTGAACCCATCATTTTATAAATCTATCTTGAGTACTTTTAATTGTTTATTGCATTAAGTTCTAGGAGTTATATGAAAACACTTGCTGCATTTTACCTGTCCTTGTCCAGATATCGTACTTAATCCTATATTAGGTTTAGGCACGTGTCAATGCTTAGCCCTGCTTAGTACGGTAGAAGTCGGGTGATTTCCGGTCATCCGCGAGAGATAGGATTGGGTCGCGAGTGGCTTATGGCTATCGTGATGGAACCATGCTTTAAAATGAAATTGAGACCGGGCGGGAGTTCGATGGTACAGCTGCAAGACACTTCACGTCTTGGGTGTGGAGCCATGCCTGTCTGAGTCATTTAAGGACCGATTCGCTGTATGTCCTTGAGTCATGTTGAACGCAGTCTAACACTTAGTTGGCCGCATAAGTCGTTCCGACCGCGAAGTCGAGTAGTATGGTTCAGGCCGGGAATCGAATGGTAGGTTGCATCTTGGAGGAGAGAAAGGATGTGCTTGGGGACATTGGCGTGAGACCAAGGGGGGGGTTAGAGTCCCTATCACCTGGCAGAGTGTCGCCCTTGGGGACGCGATATCATTCGGGCCCGCGATTCCTGAACTGAACAAAAGATGACCTGAGCAGCCCTCGCCAGGCGTGACTCGGTGAGTGTTAGAAATACCCCTCCAGCTGGATAGGAATTCGATTCGAATCGCCGTCGCTCCCGGTTAGTGAGCACTTGACTTGAGCAGCGGCAATGTAGATCTCATTAATTGAACAGATGGTTAAGTGAATGATACAATGTGCCACAATTTATACCTGCTATGGATAAAATATGAATAACTGTTTGATGATAATCAAGTGCATGTTTAGTACAGGTGCTAAGATAGATGATAGGTAAATGCTAAAAATAACTGCTAGTACAGGTTATAAGAGTTTCAACTACTTATGCCTTTATGCAAATGTGGTGTCAGCTTGCCTCTTGTGTAAGCCTTGCATAATCCTTGGTGTCATATTATTTCTGGTTTATGACGGGTAAGTCTAGCTGAGTACATTCCAGTACTCAGGGTTTATTCCCCCTGTTGCAGATGATATGCTCTATCAAGGCTTCTGCAAGACGTGTCTCCACCCTGCGGGTGACGATGACTAGATCACTAGGGCGTGATCGTCTTTATGTACTTTCCTCATGCTTTTGCGGGTTGTCGATCAACAAGACTGGCAGTAGTTAATCAACTGGCGTGTGTGTTATGCTTCCGCTACTTTCCAAACTTGGTTTGTAATATTTGCTACTCCGTGGTGTAAACTTATTTCGGAACTACTTGTGAAATGTAACGTATGATGTGTATGTTGAATGATGCAATCCTGGTTGTAAGTAGTTTGGTTTGAAATCCTTCGTGGTTTCGATTGACTACCGGGGTTATATGGGCTCAAGTTTGAAAATTTGAGCGCTTTGGTGCTTGTTTTCGTACTTGTGCTCTTATAATTTGGTCGGTTCTGTTACAGCTGGTACCGGAGCATAATTCAACATTAAACACATCTTACGAGTAATTAAAAACAAAAGTATTTGTTTACGAAAAGGGTTAAACTATAAAAATTATTTTTATAGGTATGCCAGTGATCACATCCCTTAGCCCAAATAAGGACTCTTAGGTGGCTTATTATAAAGACTAACTTGGGGGGCCTTGTTTGTTTTTGTTCATCGTCCATACGGCGTGATATTGTATGGATGCCATCCACTTGGGTGGTAATGTATGGATCAATTGCCTCGACGCTCTGGTAAGTGTGAGTTGTGAGAGCATGATCGTCCAACCGGCGGTCTAGGGGAGAGTAGTTTTGGTGACTTGCATACTTACATGTTCAAACCATGTAATTATGTAAAGCACTTAATTGTGGGCATCTATAAATCGGGTAGCTTTGATACTGAAATATATACATCCGGGGATGTGTATATGGAAAGTATTTAGTTTACTGCTTTCTTGTGCGTTTATTTTGGGAAATTGTTGGGCTGCAATGAGATTTTCTGCAGGTACTCTAACAGCGTAACGAGTAGACCGATAGTTTCGCTTATGAGAGAACGTATGTATGCCACCGCCTAGCGTTAGAACTTTAGTTATCTACTAAGGTGAGAGGGCGTACGGAACGTGCATGCATCATGTTTAATTATATCATACATGTCATTTACTCCCTCCTTAAAAATTTCAATGGTCCCGACTAAATTAAATTTCGTATCCCCTAAATGATCCTCACTTTAAGTCATATCTTGTTGATACAGATGGCACGTACTAAGATCACCGCCCGTAAGTCGACCGGAGGAAGGGTCCCTCGCCACCAGCTAGCTCCACGTGAGCCCCGCCCCGAGCCCACTGAGGTGGAAAGGCTGCGGGCTGAGTTGGCCGAAATGACTGCTGCTAGGGATGCAGCGCGGCAGCAACTGGAGCAAGTGATCCGTGACCGTGATCAGGAAACGCTTGCAGTCCAGAGGTTGACAGTGGCCAATCGCAACTGTCAACGCATGCTGGTCCGTGTCATGAACCAGAGGGATGAAGCCTGGCACGAGGAGAACGTTCTGAGGGCTCGTCAGTTTGAGCTCGAACAACAGTTAGAGAATGCTGAAGAATACAATGACAACCATCATGAAGAAGTGCACCGCCTGAACAACCAGCTTAATCCTCTGCTACCTAGAAACAACAACGTAGATGAGGACATGGGTTCGGGAATCTTCATGGCTGAGGATGATGATGAAGTGGAGGTCAATGGACCCCAAGATGCCCCACCTGCAGAAGCACCAGAGGAAGAGCCAGAAGAAGAAGAAGACGAGGAGTTAGAGCCTGTTAGTGATGAGGACGGCGGGGAGATCCTTGGCACCGACTCTGAGGACGATGCTTAGAGTAGTCATCACTTACCTATGATGTTAGGACCATCTTTTGTGCCCTCCCTGTGTGGGAGTGAGGCTTTGTAATAACTTGACTTTGGGATGTAAGGTCGAACCCTATGTTTCCAGGATGTTTAGTTTGAACCTGTTAAATTTCGGTCACAACTTGATGTCTTATTGTGTTGCGTTCGATGATGGTGTCACGATTAGCACCCTTCGGTGCCGCGATGAAACCGGGGGCCTCCTATGGCGCGTGACATAAGGCTGTGCTGCTTGGCACGCGCTGGTATCGAGGTGGCTAGTCATGATCCACCATGGAACTCTCCATTGAGAAGTCTCTTTGTGGTCAGTTTGAAGTAGCCTTTCACAGTCAACTAAAAATTTTGAGATCGAATCCAAGTACCGTGCGAAAGGTCAAAAATCACGTAGATAGTGACGTAAACGGTTCAGTAACTGTTGTGCTCCCTGTGAGTGAGCCTTTATCAAAGAACATCTTGTTGGATTCCCTCGTATGATTTCGTCAATTGATGCACTTGAATGGATTGTGCGGTTGTGATGAATTATTGTGTCTTGATTATTTTGAGAAGTCCATTTCATGAAGTCAGTTGACATATTTGCAATAATTCATCTACAAATTTTCCCACATCGTTAGTGCTCATTGGCTATGCATTTTGCAGATGTCGTACAATCTCCGTTGGGGTCGTGGCAATGAGGATGAGGAACAGCCACCCCCTCCACCACCACCTACTCCGGCTGAGCTGATGCAGTCCGTGGTAGAGGGGCAGCGCATGTTGGCTGACGCTATGCGCCAACTTGCCAATCGGGAGGCTCCTCATGGCCGCCAGGGCCCAGAACCCAATCAGTACAGCGATTTCAAGGACTTTCTTGATACTAAGCCCCCGCTATTTAAGGAGGCGGAAGAACCACTGCAAGCCGACGAGTGGTTGAACACTATTGAACAAAAGTTTCGTCTGCTTCGCTTGACCGATGAGCTGAAAACTGAATATGCTTCTCATCAGCTGCATGGCCCTGCGGGTATTTGGTGGAGCCACTATCGTTCCACACTGCCTGCAATTGTCCCGATTGCTTGGGACCAGTTCAAGGCAGCATTCCGTGGGAACTATATTCCTCCCGGTCTTATGGCAATCAAGCACACAGAATTCATGAGGCTGTCGCAGGGAAACAAAAGCTTGACTGAACACTTGCAGTCTTTCAACAACCTGGCAAGGTATGCCACAGAGTTTGTGGATACCGATGCCAAGAAAATTGCTAGCTTCAAAAGGGGCCTCGGCCCAAAGCTGATGAAGACTATGGGCACTAGCAAGTGTACTACTTTCAATGAATTTATCAGTGATGCTTTGACCCAGGAGAACAATAATGCTATTTATTCTGCCTCTAAGAGCCGTAAAAGGGCCCTTGAGGCGAGTGCTTCTCAGTCACGGGCCTCAGCTGCACCAAGGTCTTCCCCTCGCCCACCTGCTCAGAATACAAAGTTCCGTCCGCCACAGAAGAAGCCTGCTGCCAAAACTGGATTCCGCAAGGCTTATACAGTCGCTCTGCCAAAGGGCAATTCTGGTCAGAGCAGCTCTAGTGTTCCTCCCAGCAACATGCCTTGCTGGAACTGCAACAAGCCAGGCCATTAGTCCAGGAACTGTCCTTACCCTAAGAAGAATGTCAACCAAGGTGGCCGTCAGGGACACGCTCATTATAACAGTATTGAGAAAATCCCATCTGGTGAGGTGGTCACTGCTGGTAAGTTCCTAGTTGACCAACACCCTGCAGTGGTACTTTTTGATTCAGGTGCTTCGCATTCTTTTATCAGTCCTAAGTTTGCATCAAAGTTTGCACACAAATTGCATACTGTTGAAGGTGGGGGTTATTGCATTAGTGCAGCAAGTGGGAATATTTCCACAAATAAAGTAGTGGGGAACCTTGAGTTTGAGATAGAAGGGCGAAAGTACTCGCTTGCCTTAGTGGTGTTGCCAGGTTTAGGCATAGATGTTATCTTGGGCATGAATTGGATGAGTCAGAATGGGGTACTCATTGATACTTCCACTCGGGTAGTTATGCTCAGAGATCCTACAGATCAAAAGGGTTTTCTAGTACAACTTCCTAGAAAGGTGGATTTGTCTGGGGAAGTTCATGCTGTGCAAGCAAAGGCGTTAGCTGAAATTCCCGTAGTAAATGAGTTTCCGGACGTTTTTCCCGATGATTTGCCGGGACTCCCTCCGGATCGGGATGTGGAATTTAAAATTGAGTTGTTACCTGGCACGGCTCCCATTTCTAGGAGACCTTATAGGATGCCTCCGAATGAGTTAGCTGAACTTAAGGTGCAGTTGAATGAACTTTTGAAGAAGGGGTTGATTCGTCCTAGCTCGTCTCCGTGGGGATGCCCTGCTATCTTTGTAAAGAAGAAGGATCAGACCTTGCGGATGTGCGTAGACTATAGACCTCTGAATGCAGTCACTGTTAAGAATAAGTATCCTCTGCCGCGTATCGATATCTTGTTCGATCAGTTGTCCAAAGCTAAAGTCTTTTCCAAGATTGATCTGAGGTCTGGTTACCATCAGATTAAAATCCGTCCCGAAGATATTCCAAAAACCGCCTTCTCGACAAGATACGGCCTTTATGAGTATCTTGTTATGTCTTTTGGCCTGACGAATGCCCCTGCACACTTCATGTGCTTGATGAATTCGGTGTTTATGCCCGAATTGGACAAGTTTGTGGTGGTGTTTATTGATGACATCTTGGTATATTCTGAAAATGAGGAAGAACACGCTGAACACTTGCGTATTGTCCTCAGCAGACTGCGTGAACATCAACTGTATGCGAAGTTCAGTAAGTGTGAATTCTGGCTTCATGAAGTACCTTTCCTTGGGCATGTGTTGTCCGATGGAGGAATTATGGTGGATCCCACTAAGGTACAAGAAGTATTGAATTGGAAGGCTCCTACTTCGGTTCATGAGGTCCGGAGTTTTCTTGGGTTGGCTGGCTATTATCGTCGCTTCATCCCGGATTTCTCCAAAATAGCCAAACCCATGACTCGGTTGCTGCAAAAAGACACCAGGTTTGTCTGGACTCCTGAGTGTGTTGCGGCTTTTCACCAACTGCGAACCCTCCTAACCTCGGCTCCGGTTTTGGCATAACCGGACATCGAGAAACCATTTGATGTTTACTGTGATGCCTCAGGCATAGGTTTGGGAGGCGTTTTGATGCAGGAAGGCCGAGTAATTGCATATACCTCGCGGCAACTTCGGAAGCATGAGGTGAATTATCCAACGCATGACTTAGAACTGACTGCAGTTGTTCATGCTTTGAAAGTATGGCGGCATTATCTGCTGGGCAATGTCTGCAATATCTATACAGACCATAAAAGCCTCAAATACATCTTCACCCAACCCGAGTTAAATATGCGTCAGAGAAGATGGCTCGAGTTGATTAAGGATTATAATCTTCAAGTACACTATCATCCGGGCAAGGCAAATGTGGTTGCGGACGCTTTAAGCCGTAAGTCTCATTGCCATTCCTTAGTTGAAACTGATTTTCACCGATCTCGCCTTCTACATCCAGCAGTCTTGTATAACATCACTGTCAGTGGTACTCTCAGAAACAGAATTATTGAGCTCCAAAAGACTGATCCGGGTATATTCCACATAAAACGTAAGATGAAAGAGGAAGAAACTAAGCATTTCAGGTTAGATGACGAAGGTGTGCTGTGGTTTAAGGATAGATTAGTGGTACCTAAGGACCGAGAGCTTAGAGATCAGATCCTGTCCGAAGCACATTCGTCCAAGTTGTCCATTCATCCTGGTAGTAATAAGATGTACTATAATTTGAAGCCACTTTATTGGTGGACCAAGATGCGGAAAGAGATAGCTGCATATGTTGCTAGGTGTGACACCTGTTGTAGGGTTAAAGCGGTACACATGAAAGCTGGGTTACTGCAACCACTTTCTATCCCAGGCTGGAAATGGGAAGAGATAAGCATGGATTTCATTGTCGGACTTCCTCCTACTGTCAAAAATCATAACTCCATCTGGGTAATTGTGGACCGTTTGACCAAATCAGCTCACTTCATCCCAGTGAGAGTGGACTATCGTCCCACTGACTATGCTGAGTTGTACTTCAATCAGATAGTCCGGCTTCATGGGGTACCTCGTACTATCGTTTCTGACAGTGGTCCCCAGTTCACTGCTCGCTTTTGGGAGCACTTGCATCACCTTCTGGGAACCAAGTTAGTGAGAAGCTCTGCTTATCACCCCCAGACGTCTGGTCAGACGGAACGAGTTAACCAAATCTTGGAAGATCTGTTGCGGGCATGCGTCATTTCATCCAAGGGTTCTTGGGAAAAATGGTTACCTTTAGCCGAATTCTCGTACAATAACAGTTACCAAGAGAGTATTAAGATGGCCCCGTTCGAAGCTTTGTACGGTCGTAAGTGTCGAACTCCACTAAACTAGGTAGAAGCTGGTGAAAGGAGGTATTATGGCATTGATTTTGTCCAGGAAGCCGAGGAACAAGTCCGTACTATCCAGAAACACATGGCTGCAGCCCAAGCTAGACAGAAAAGCTATGCTGATCGTCGTAGAAAGCCACTCGAGTTTGAAGTTGGGGACTTCGTTTATTTGAAAGTTTCTCTAATGAAGAGTGTCCAACGTTTTGGCGTTAAGCGAAAACTTGCGCCAAGATACGTGGGTACTTTCTAGATTATAGGCAAGAGTGGAGCTGTTGCGTACAAAATCCAGTTACCTCCTGAAATGAGTGCCATATTCAACGTTTTCCATGTATCTCAGCTTAAAAAGTGTCTTCGAGTTCCTGAGGAACAAGTTCCTTTAGGAGATATCAGGCTTGAATCCGACTTAACCTACGCAGAAAAGCCAGTCCGAGTGATTGATACTCAGGAACGAGTAACTAGAAGCAAAGTGGTTAAGTGGTATAAAGTGATGTGGAGTAATCAGGGTAGTGAAAGTGATGCTACGTGGGAACAGGAAGATTATTTGCGGGATGGTTATAAGGAATTCTATGAAAAATGGTACGCTTTCCAAATCTCGGGACGAGATTTTTATAAGGGGGGAGGGCTGTAACACCTCAAGTGTTTAGCTCCATAATTGCATTGCATTTGCATAAGCATAAGCATGCATCATTCTTGTTTGTTATTTTATGTGATGCAACACATGTGATTGTTTCTAGAAGTTTTGTTTGGCTCATATCATGGATACTTGATAGTTGGTGTAACAAAAAGGTAGAGTAGCCAATTATGTCCCACAACACCTTAGTTATACTTAGGGTAACTCTTGGAGCAAGGTTCATGTTGATCAAAATTGCAAAAATGCCCTCCAAGAGATGGTTGACCACCATTTGGCCCTAGGATGCTCTAGTTTGACCAATTAAAAAGTCTAGCTTAGAGACCTTGCATGGAGGAGCACCCTTAAGCAAAGTTGTAGGGAATTTTATAGGGAACAAAAGTCTCAATATGACCATCTCTTGAAACTGACCAGAACATACCCAAAAGTGGCCCACAAGTCAGCTAGAGGGGCTGCCTCAACACTTAGAATTTTTCTAAGTCTTTAAGTTGACCCTCCAGTTTTACTGAGGCCTACTTTAGAAGCTTGTAGTTTGCAAACCAGGCCAAACCAGCTCCCACTCATATCGACAAACTTGTAGTCCTCATGTAGCTCTACAACATTGCCAACGTCACCCAAGTCTAGTTCTCCATAGTTTATGAGATATAGTGTCAAGAAGATTAGGGTTTCAGTCGGTTTTAACCACTGAAATCACGTTTCAGTTTCACCGAGCACCACTTGAGGTCACTGTATCTCACCAACTAAACCGAACCAGCTCGTGATGCCTTTTACAAACTTGTAGTGCTCACATAGGTCTACAACTTTGTTAATTGGAGGTTCCACTGAAACGAGCTGGTTTAGAAGTTAATCACCTCCAAAGTCGCTCTGTCAGTCAATCTCGATGGCACCATTCACCGCGATTCAGTTTCGTCAGAGGGAGAAGTGGCCGACCGGCCACAGGGCCTCGCCGACGCGTGGACACGCGGTGGCGGCCGTACGCCGGCCCTGGCCCCACCGGTCAGGCCACTGCGCCTTCAAGACCGCCACGACGCGTCGAGGCTGCCTCCATTCCTTTCCCCTCCCTCTTCCGGTTTCAAAACGCCAGAACCGAGCCGCCATTGCCGCTCCACCTCCGGCGAGCTCGCGCGCGTTTTCCACCGCACCACTGGCCACCAAATCACGCCAGTTCCTCCGCCTCACCGCCCTACACCTCCTCGACCCACCGGCGGCTTTGATTGAGCCCGAGGTGAGCCTCATTGTCACCTCCGCCCGTTCCCGAGAGGTCACCGGAGCTCCGCCATGGAGGCTCACCGTGGCCGTGGTAGCTCGGGCCTCTCTTCGTCTTCCCTTTCTACCTCAATCGCTCCGCCTAGCCGCAGTAGAGCTCGTACCGAGCTTAGATGGAACAGTGCGACCTCACCGGCGGCGGTACACCGCCACCCGACCCTCACCGGCCGCCGCTCGCGGTGACGAGCCCCTTCCACTCCAACCCAACCCCTCCTGCTTGAACGAATCGAAGCACCGTGTGATGGGGAACGCGTGGGTGCATTTGATTTCCCGAGCGAGCTCCCCTCCGACGAGCTTGAGCTCGCCGGAGCTCGCGGTTCGCCGCCCTCCCTGTTCTCTGTCACCGACCGCGGGGGCCCGCATGTCAGTGCCGCGCGCGGGCGGGAGTCTGTGCGGGCCGCGCGCGCGCGTCATGGGCCGCGCCGTTCCCGGGCCGGCCCAGTTTCGATTGAAATTTATTTCATTTAATTATTTTTGTCACAGATTTTGTGGTAGTTTGGAAAATGTAGATCTAGGGTTGTACTTGCTCAAAAATCATGAGATAAATTTTGTTATGATCTACATGATGTGTAGTATTTTAGAAAAATATAAATCTGGTATGTGATGTTTAAATTCTGTGAGAATTTAATAGATCCTTTAAATGTGTTTTGAAATACATGCAAATTTGTTAAATATATAGCTTGAGCTGTAGTATCCCAAAAATCATGAAATTTGGTGGGTAGGTTACTTTATACTTGCCCTAGCTCTGGTAAAATTTGGGCATTAGTGCTTAAGTAATTTTCAAGTTATAAGGCTATCTTGTTATTCTAGGAAATAATTGAATGAAATTTAGTAATTTTTCTACATGTGCAATGTTCTTGTAACTTTTTGGAGAATGTCTTCGTACCCTAGAGTGTCTAAGAAAAATATGAAATCTGTTGTTTGATACTTTTCAATATGATGTATTAATTATACAAAAATCAGTCTTTTGGACTTGTGAATTTTTCATAGGGAGTTCCTGTGAATAAAATTTGTTCAAATTTTTATAGTGGTCTCTTTTTGGGTCAGAGAGACCCCTGTAATTTTTGTAGAGTTTTAGGAGCAGTTTACATATATGTTTAGAATTCCACCTAATTAATTAAGTAAATTAAGAAATGTGTATAAATAAATGTTCTAGGTGGTCACACCCTACTTTCTGGTGTTTTTGTGACCTATGTGAACTTGTGGTAGCATTAGTTTGGTTTTAAGGAATATTTGCCACATAAATAAATATTTAATCCTTTCAATTCTAGGTTTTCTGGACAGCTGGTAGTATTTCTAAGTTTGACCTTTGATAAAAATGGTTTCTGGAAAACTTATAAATACCAAAGTTGTAGTAAAATTGATAAACTAGCTTGTGTCAAAATTTGGGAGCATTTGGCTTAGTAGTTTGAGAGTTATTGCTGTTTAAAGTGGCAGTCCAGAATCTGCTATTCTCTGTTTAGAGAGAACAGATTCTGGAACTTATGAAAATTGACATGGAAAACTTAGGAGTTTGGGGTTGAGGTCTGAAAATGAATTGTAGTGCATTTCTTAGGCTTTCCAGATTGTCTTAGATCATATCTTTTGGAGTTAGAAATCTCCAGTTATGTTAAAAACAAGTAGCTGCTGTCCAGAATGTTTTTACTGTGGTATTTGCTGATTAGATGTGGTGTGGTATCCTAAGAAATGCTACTCTTGTAATTGTTAGGTGTTAGGGCCTTAACTGAAGAAGAGCAGCTTTATCTTAGGTTGAGTAGATTAGGTGAGTACTTCTCTACCGGAGAGGAAATTTGCACCTACTCTTTTGAAGTGATTTGAATAGAGCTTTAAAAGTGTTGTAATGCATTTCATTCCGAGCATACTGCATCTTTCACTATGCATCCATGAGATTTATTATGCACTCATGCAATAGGTGTTCCGGAGGGGGTAACACTCCTCGAATTCGAACAAGTGATACCAGAGGAGATCCAGAACCAGCCGGAGGAGCCAACAGAACCAGTCGGCGAAGGAGACGCCGCTGAAGATTTGCCGGAGTGTCCTGACCACCGGCCTTCAACTTTTCTCAAAGGCAAGCCCCGGTGCATGCTGAACCCATCATTTTATAAATCTATCTTGAGTACTTTTAATTGTTTATTGCATTAAGTTCTAGGAGTTATATGAAAACACTTGCTGCATTTTACCTGTCCTTGTCCAGATATCGTACTTAATCCTATATTAGGTTTAGGCACGTGTCAATGCTTAGCCCTGCTTAGTACGGTAGAAGTCGGGTGATTTCCGGTCATCCATGAGAGATAGGATTGGGTCGCGGGTGGCTTATGGCTATCGTGATGGAACCATGCTTTAAAATGAAATTGAGACCGGGCGGGAGTTCGATGGTACAGCTGCAAGACACTTCACGTCTTGGGTGTGGAGCCATGCCCGTCTGAGTCGTTTAAGGACCGATTCACTGTACGTCCTTGAGTCATGTTGAACGCAGTCTAACACTTGGTTGGCCGGATAAGTCGTTCCGACCGCGAAGTCGAGTAGTATGGTTCAGGCCGGGAATCGAATGGTAGGTTGCATCTTGGAGGAGAGAAAGGATGTGCTTGGGGACATTGGCGTGAGACCAAGGTGGGGGGGTTAGAGTCCCTATCACCTGGCAAAGTGTCGCCCTTGGGGACGCGACATCATTCGGGCCCGCGATTCCTGAACTGTATGAAAGATGACCTGAGCAGCCCTCGCCAGGCGTGACTCGGTGAGTGTTAGAAATACCCCTCCAGCTGGATAGGAATTCGATTCGAATCGCCGTCGCTCCCGGTTAGTGAGCACTTGACTTGAGCAGCGGCAACGTAGATCTCATTAATTGAACAGATGGTTAAGTGAATGATACAATGTGCCACAATTTATACCTGCTATGGATAAAATATGAATAACTGTTTGATGATAATCAAGTGCATGTTTAGTACAGGTGCTAAGATAGATGATAGGTAAATGCTAAAAATAACTGCTAGTACAGGTTATAAGAGTTTCAACTACTTATGCCTTTATGCAAATGTGGTGTCAGCTAGCCTCTTGTGTAAGCCTTGCATAATCCTTGGTGTCATATTATTTCTGGTTTATGACGGGTAAGTCTAGCTGAGTACATTCCAGTACTCAGGGTTTATTCCCCCCTGTTGCAGATGATATGCTCTATCAAGGCTTCTGCAAGACGTGTCTCCACCCTGCGGGTGACGATGACTAGATCACTAGGGCGTGATCGTCTTTATGTACTTTCCTCATGCTTTTGCGGGTTGTCGATCAACAAGACTGGCAGTAGTTAATCAACTGGCGTGTGTGTTATGCTTCCGCTACTTTCCAAACTTGGTTTGTAATATTTGCTACTCCGTGGTGTAAACTTATTTCGGAACTACTTGTGAAATGTAACGTATGATGTGTATGTTGAATGATGCGATCCTGGTTGTAAGCAGTTTGGTTTGAAATCCTTCGTGGTTTCGATTGACTACCGGGGTTATATGGGCTCAAGTTTGAAAATTTGAGCGCTTCGGTGCTTGTTTTCGTACTTGTGCTCTTATAATTTGGTCGGTTCTGTTACAGGGAGGCCGACACATTTAATCGTGTGGCCGGCCTCTTCTTCAATGGTGGGTCCACCGGTTTTGGCGCTGGAGCCACGTGTGGAGGCGATGGGGTGGCCGGTGGGTGTGTTGGAGCCTGACGTGGAGGTGAAGGGGCAGCCGGTGTCGGTGTTGGAGCCCGAGGTGGCGGGGTTGGAGCCCGAGGTGGCGGGGTTGGAGCCCGAGAAGGCGGCGTTCGAGCCTGAGGAGGCGGCGTTGCAGCCTGAGGAGGCGGCGTTTGAGCCTGAGGCGATGCAGCCGTGTCTTGCACTGCCTCGTCATCACCCGCAGCACTATGACATGTTGGTGACCACCTGTGCAACCAAAGAGGTATATGAGTAAACCGCTAACTAAGGGAATGCAAAATAAAGTTAGTGAATAAATGTATCGTCAAGTTTCATCCGCACCTTGGGTTAGGTTCATGACGGGGAGGTGGTGGTAGACTACTAGGTGATGCCCCAGGAATAATGATGTAGCGCTTGCGCCAACAAATGAAAGCCTTCTCTGCTTGTCCTAGAGTCTTCTCTCCATCACCTCCTTCTATCTCAAGCTGCACATTTTCGAAGCCTTTGACAACTCTATCCACCGAGACACTAGCATATCCAGCTGGAACTATCGCCCCATGGATTCTTGGTGTCTTCGTAGGGTCGATATGAGTTACAACACCGACAGCAACCATGACTATGACAGCCCCCTGTGGAATATGCAGCTCACATGTTGTCTTAGCTTCAGTGACGTCATCCACCGGAAAGCGCAGCCCCACGTCGTCTTGAATAGTTAGCACCTCTGTGGAAGCGCAATTGCTTTTCAGCTGACCGGGGGGCTAATGTTGACTCCAGGCTCTGATGTAGTTTGCCTTTGCATAGAACTTATTGCTTCCTGCACTTGCCTTTTGATTTCCTCGTTCATTCTCTCTTCAAGTGCTTTCTCTCGCTGTATCGTTTCACGAGTTGCTTCGCGTGACTCCATCACCATTGCCTCCAACCTACGCAATCGCTCTGCCTCCTCTTCCTTCTTTCTTTGGCGGCTTCTATAAGTGGGTCTATCTTTAGGGAAGCCATGCTCCCACGATATCTCCCCATAGCCTCTTGTTCGCCCACCGTGTTCAGCAGTCTCCAGGGCGTATGTCAGCTCATCCTTCTCTCTATTTGGCTGTCAGGTGCCACTTTCAACTAATCCTCGGGCATAGGCCATTCTCTGTCCCACTCTCTGCAGCTTCTCGCCATACACTACCTTTCCGGTCTCTAGGTCCAGGGTTCCCCCATAACCAAAGAACCAATACTTGGCGCGCTCAAGCCAGTGTAGTGATTCTGGTTCCATCCCCTTGTCAACAATCTCCTGTTCCAGCTTCTGCCACTTGGGAATAGCAGTCCGGTAGCCACTTGAACCCAAGTGATGGTGGTATTGCTTGTGTCTAGCATTTTCTTGATTACGGATCATCCGTGCCTGACCCTCATCTGAGTTCTTGAACCGTACAAACTCATCCCAAAAAGGCCTCAACTTGACATAGGCCTTGTTGGTGAAATCCGGTGTCCGGTTATGTGCAACAAAAGTCTTGTGGAGTTTCTTCTTCCAAGCCTGAAATTGTTTGGCCATCTTCTGCATAGCCCATATTTGAACCTTCTCCTTCAAAGCTTCATCCTGTGTATCGAGCGTGAAATGTTGAAGGATATCTAGCCAAAGCAATTCCTTGTCACGATCTGAGACATAACTAATAGCAGGGTTATCTTTCTGTTGCCTCCATTCTCGAGCACTGATTGGGAGCCTGTCCCTTACTAGGTATCCACAGTGCGCAATAAATTTCTTTGAACGTTCCCCAAGTACTTGGCCTGTACCCTCGTCGAATTCCGACAGAATGTACCGACCCTCCAACGGCTTCTTCGGGCCTCGCACTTTTCTACTACTCCCGGAAGCTGTCGCCGATCCAGAGGGCTATACACAAACAAGTATAAATATATTAATACAAAAGCCATTCATTTTAATCTCATGTATATACATATGTACTAGATTGTAGATAGACCTCATCAGGATTGTCTCCCACAAGTTCTTCATAATCAGCGAAGTACTGACTCCCATCATCTTCGCCTTGGGGATTTGGATTGGCGCCGCTATTGATTAGGTCCATCATTGCATCATCCATGTTGTCATTCGGATCGGCCATTTCTGCAAATTGGATCAAGTGTTAAAAATTACTTGACATAATAAAGTTAATTATACTATAAGTTACCATGAATAAAGTTAATTATTATATTATAAGTTATACTAATAATGTGGTGTCAAGTTACTAAACATAATTACATTATAAGTTATCATTAATAAAGTTAATTATATTATAAGTTACACTTGTAATCCGGTGTCAAATTACTAAACATAATTACATTATAAATTACCATTAATAAAGTTACATGACATAAAGTTACATAATAAAGTCACATGACATTACTATTATTAATGAAGTTACTTGCCATTCTATTAAAATATTACAATGTTACAAAACCTTTTACATATTACATGAGGAGGTTAATAAAGTTAATTGAAAGTACCATTAATAAAGTTACTTGCCATAAAGTTACATAATAAAGCCATTCTATTAATAAAGTCGCTAGGTCGTCGTGTCTTGTTTGTCCGGTCGTCGCTAGGTCGTCGCTAAGTCGCTAAGTAGGAGTTTGGTCGTTGTGTCTTGTTCGTCCGATCGTCGCTAAGTCGCGGGCATAATGAAGTTACTATCACATGACATAATGAAGTTACTATCACATGACATAATAAAGTTACTATCACATGACATAATGAAGTTACTATCACATGACATAATGAAGTTAGTAGACATTAAATATTAGAAGACTTTATTAATAAGTACCATTAATATTAGAAGACTTTATTAATAAGTACCATTAATATTACAAGACTTTATTAATATATTACATAATTGAGTAAGGTGTTTAATTATATTAAAAGTTACTTGACATCGTATATATAAGTCACTAAGTCATCGCTAAGTAGCTAGATCGTCGCTAAGTAGCTACGTCGTCGTGTCTTGTTCGTTAGGTCGTCACGCTAGGTCGTCGTGTCTTGTTTCGTCCGTTCGTCGCTAGGTCGTCACTAGGTCGTCGCTTGGTCGTCACTAGGTTCGTCCGGTCGTCGCGGTCGTCGTTAGGTTTGTCCGGTCATCGCTTGGTTCGTCCGGTCGTCGCTAGGTCGTCGCTTGGTTCGGCCGGTCGTCGCTAAGTCATCGATTGATCGCGTCGCTAAGTCGTTAGGGTTTCGAATAAAATTACGGTCGTTAACGTTCGTGCTCTCTTTCTCGTGCCAAGTCTGCTCTCGGCTCGATGGCCGGCCACAACACACATACAACACATCGTTGTCCACGGCTCGACGGCCGTCCACAAACACACATCCGCGGCTCGACGGCCGACGCAACACACACATACAACACATGCTCACCGTCTTGCGCGCGTGAAGGACAGAAAGGCGGCGCTCCCTGCTCGGCCGGAGTGAAGATGGCGAGGCAGCGCTCCCTGCTCGGCTAGAGTGAAGACGGTGAGGCGGCGCTCGGCCCCTGCTGCTTTGGCCGGCCGGAGAAGAGGCCGGCGGCGGCGACCGTCCCTGGCCGGAGAGGAGAGGGCTGGCCGGAGAAGAGGCCGGCGGCGGGCCTCTGGTCGGAGTTGAAGGAGGCGGCGGCGCGCGCGGGGAGGGGCGAGGATGGCCGGCCGGAGAAGCTCCAGGCGCGAGGCGGCGGCGTGCGCTCGCAGGGAGGCGGCGGGGCGCCTCTGCTAGCACGGGGAGGACAGGCGCGCGGCCAGAGAAGGACGAGGACGGGGAGGAGAGGCGGCGGCGCCTCTGGCGCGGGGGAGCGGCGTTGATGGCCGGAGAAGGACGAGGAGGCAGCGACGCGCGGGCCACGGCGCGCGCGGCTCGGGGAAGATCGGAGAGGCGCGGACGGCAGCAGATGCTCCCTCCGGCGGCGGCTGCTCGGGGCGGAGGAGAACGGCGGCGCGTGAGACGGCGGCCCGAGACACGGCGGTGGGGTGACGGCGATGGCTAGGGCTACGTGGTTGTGGGCGGGGTGGATCGGAGGAGGAAGACGACACGACCTTAAATATCTGCGGGGAACTTTAGTCCCGGGTGGTGGCACGCACCGGGACTAAAAGCCCTTTAGTCCCGGTTGGTATCACGGCCCAGGACTAAAGGTGACCTTTAGCCCCGGTTGGTGTTACCAACCGGGACTAAAGGTTTTTCCAACCGCCTGTTTATACATAAGATTATTTCTTTATCTATGCTATTTCTAAATAGATTATTTTTGATAAATGCATAGTAAATAAAATAATGAGTATTAATTTCTTAAAAAATAACAGTTCTATTTTATTTTATGTAATTACTTATTTAGAAAATTGGGAGCATAAAATCTTTTCATCCCTTCTAATAGTAAACATAAATATTAAAAATAATTAGTATTTTGTTAATGTAAAAATGTTTAACTTAATTAAAATACTGTCGGTGTCCGGTCCCGAGGGGGTCCTAAACCGACTAGTAAATGCTGCGTGTCCCTATCCTGGATGGTGATGCAAGGAGAACACACGGGGGTTTATCCTGGTTCGGGCGAAAGAAGGCCCTACATCCAGCGGGGGAGAGAGTTTTGTATTTCCTTGCACCGAGGTGCTTGTGTAGGGGTTACAAGCTTGCGAGAGAGGGCGGAGAGCCCAAGTCTCAAAGAGAGGAAAAAGAGTACAAGGATGATTGCTTGAGATGTTGATCTCTATCTTGTGTCTTGCCTGTTGTCCGTGGTCCCTCGGTAGGGTCCTGGCGGGTCCTTTTATAGGGTAAGAGGAGGCCAGGACGCCGGCGAGTCTTGAGGTGATGTTTTGTCGAACCCTGTTGAGTGGACTGTAGCGACATGCCCTGGAGTGGCCGGCCATCCCTGGGTATCGTGACGTAGAGGATGAGTCGATGAAATGACCCGGAGCGCCGTGCCATGCCGTCCTTGTTTCCCTGTTGAACTGTGCGAGGCGTCGAGGCTGGGTCGAGGCCGGGTCGAGACCGGACGGATAGGGTCGAATCCCAGAGATTGCGGAATGCGGGCCTTGTCGTATCCTTCCTCGAGGGTATCCGACGACAAACAGTGCAAGGTAAGGTGCGTATAGTGACAGGTTTCGCTTCCCATCACAGGATGGGCGGTAAAACAGTGAGGACTAACACCAGCGTTGTTCCCACGTCGATCCTGGTCACAGCCATGCTGGTAGGTGGTAGCAGGTAATCGCATTAAATGCTCTGATTTTTGTCTCGGGGTAGGTGAATTGAGTGGGTCGAGCGCTCCGACCCGGGGTCATGCGAGCCGGAGTTTTTTTCGGTGGGCGAACGAGCCTCGTGCGAGTCGGAGTGCGGTTGAGGTGCTTTGCCATGCGGGATAGGGCACGGTCGAGGCGTTCCCATCGAGGGTGCCTCATACGAGTCGGAGCCTGAGCGCGGTCGAGGCGCTTCCGTCGAGCTGGCCTCGTACGAGACGGACCTGTCATGCAGTTTAGAGGTGGGCTGCGTCGTGCTGTGGCTTAGTCGTTTTGTTTTGTTTTTATCATTTATGTGGGTACCCCCATACTGTTGGTACCGACAGTAGCCCCCGAGCCTTTGGGTGAGTGTAGGATCACTCTCCCAGAGGTTTGTTAAATAATGAACTGGAGTCGTGGCGTCGTAGTTTTTTCCGGTGGGGACGCGCGAGCGCACCCGCCGGGTGTAGCCCCCGAGGCCTCGGTGGAGTGTTGAGACTCCTCCGAGGTCTTTTACGTGTTTTATTTGGGAATGGTTTGTTGCGGTCGAGCCCCTGAGCCTCGTGCGCACGAGGTCGATCAGAGTCCCGGCCGTCTTTCGTTGTGCGACCCTCACGCTCCACCTTCAGAGAGGAGGAGGAGGGGGTGGGGAATGCCGTACAACCCCTATTTGGGCGAGTTCCGACGATCTCCGGTGAGCTGCTAGCGGGAGAATTCGAGTGAGAGCTCGTGCTCCAGTCGTTAGGAGTCGGCTAGTGGCCCGGAGGCGCCCTCAAAAAATGCCAAGGAGTGGTCGTGTGGATGTTGGTTCCCTGCGACGGGATCCGAGGGCTCGGTGCCTCCCTCGAGGGGATTCCTACGTCGACCCCCTTCTTTGGCCTCGAATACGTCTTGAGGTGCCTCAAGAGCGTGGCTCGAGCCTGGCCATGCACGGGCGCACCCCTAGTCGTCCCTAACTCCGTTGCTCGAGGGCAGCTGTCGAACCCGGGTCGAGGGCCAGCTTCCGTTCCCTTGAGACTTATGGCGGGCTCAGAGCCCGTTTACTAGGTATCTAGGAATATCCGTCCACGGATCTCGCCCCGCCCGTTAGCCAGGCGCGCCTTTTTAGGGCGAGATCGGCGCGGTAGTGGGCAACGTGGCGTTCGGTTACGGCGTGGGGGACGGCCACGTGCCCAGCTCCTATGAGATTTGAGGGAAATGGTTAGGTGAGTGCATTAAATGTGGGAAACTGCTCCTACCTTTTCACGCGGCCGTTGGGCTTCCGCCGGGGCTATAAAAACAAAGCCTAGGGGTCCGCCTCCCCCACCGGTCTTTTGCGTTCTTGCAATCTCTGCCTTAGACAGCCCTTGCCCCTTGCGCTCTCCGCCCACATCGCCGCCGCCACCGCACCCTCTTCGTTCGTCCGACCTTCCGTAGTGCCAATGGCAGGAAAAAGCCAGATCCTTCCCGCCGACGACTGGGCCGCCTCCTCGGTGACGGAGAGGAGGTTGGAGGAGTTGGTCAAGGACGGGCTGCTGCGGCCGAGGACGAGTCGGTCACAGCCGGAGTGGATTGCGCCGCCTCCTGCCCACCGGGAGCCAGCGCCCCCCGAGGGGTACGTGGTGAGCTTCATCTGCTTCCACGAGCGAGGATTCGGCGTACCGGTGATCGTCTTCATGCGTGCGCTCCTCCACTACTACCGGGTGGAGCTGCACCACCTCGCCCCCAACGCCGTTGCGCAGGCCGCCATCTTCGCGGCGGTCTGCGAGGGCTACCTGGGGGTGGAGCCATAGTGGAATCTGTGGCTTCACCTCTTCAAGGCCGAGCTTTTTGCCAAGAAGGCGGGGGAGAAGGGGCTCCGGTGCGCGGCTTGAGTAGGGAGCTGCGTCCTGCAGGTGAGGTCGAGTCGGGCGGATCTGTATATCCTGGCTCACCTCATCTCCTCGAACAGTGGTTGGCACGAGGGCTGGTTCTACCTTCGCAACGATGAGAATCAGTTGCCGAGGTATACCGGCCGAGTGCTGACCGCTCGAGAGGACAACTGGAACTACGGAGTCCCGGAGGCCGAGAAGCCGCGCTTGGACCCGCTGCTGGTGGCGCTGCAGTAGCTCCGCCTTCGGGGCTTGACGGCGGCGGCGGTGGCCACGGCGTTTCACCGACGTAGGGTGATGCCGCTGTGTCAGCGCCGCCTCTGCCTCGACCAGATGACTCCGGAGGCATCTCTGGAGGGGAGCCGGATGTCCCACGAGTCCCTCGTCCTCGAGGAGGTCCTCCGGCGGGCGCGCCGGATGGTGGGAAATTTCAAGGTGGAGGAGGTCGACCGGGTCCCCATGCGACCTCCCCAGGGGTTCGAGCCCGTGGTAAGTGTTTTTGGGTCGGTACGTTCGCTTGTTTCGTTTATTTTTGGATTTTGCTGATTTGGTCGAGGCCGACGCGCAGGATCTGTCGGCGTTGAGGGAGACGTGGCCGCCAGTCCCAGAGGACCGGCCCGCCCGGGAGGCTCGACGTCGGCATGCGTCCAAGAAGAAGCAAGTAAAGGAGACGGCCAAGAAGCGGCTGATCCGCAAGGCCAAGGAGGCGGAGAAGCTGAAGAAACTTCCACGCCAGCAGGCCATCGACGGGGTCCCCCTGGCAGAGTCTCCCTCCGAGACAGTCTCGGGGGAGGACGACGACGACAGCGACGGCAAAGACGACGACGCCCTGTCGTGGTATGAAGCCGCGACCGGCCTGGGGGACCTCCCCGACATTCGCCCCCTGTTGGAGCCTGTCGAGGGGTCGTCCTCCTCGGTCGTTGTGGTCGAGCAGACGGAGGAGGAGGCGGAGAAGGAGGCGGGCCCCTCGACGGGAGGGGCCGCCTTACCCCGGGCCCAGCAGGGGGGTCGACCGAGCCGCCTGCACCGGTTCAGGCCCCACCAGCTCAGGCGGAGGCTGGAGCAGCGGCCCCGGCGTCGTCATCGGCGGCGCCACCGGTAGGCATGAGGACCCGGGGCCAGCTGGCCTCGGAGGCGCAGAGGACGCAGGGCGGCGTTCCGGCCAGGGCCCCAAGGAGTGCCTGGCCCGCTGGTGGGGCTGCCGCGAGGCCACCGCCGGCTGCCCCGGGAGGTTCGGACCGTCTGGGGTCGAGGCCCTTGGTGCCGATTTCCGGGTAAGTGTTTGTGTTTGATTCTTCCGCCTTTCTCTGGATCCGTTCACTGACGTTCCTTCTCACTTTGTAGGTTAAAGCGAAAGGCGGAGCTGATGGGGCCTACCCCCATGAAGTCGCTTCGGGCGAGCGCCGTCGTCATTAACCGGACGGCGGCGCAGGATGCCGGCTGGGTCCAGCGGGTTGAAGCCGCGAAGGAGCGGCTGCGGCAGCAGCAGGGGGCGGCCCAGGCGACGGTAGGTGCCTCGGGGGCTGCCGGTTCCGACCCCACCGCGCAGGGGTCAGGACCGGCGGAGGTGGTGGCGCCCAGCACGGGTGAGGCGGAGCCCAGGCCATCGTCGACGGCCAAGGCTGCCGTCGAGGCTACAACGGCCGAAGCATCTGTCCGCGACGCGGAGCGGGCGGATGCAGACGTGGCTATGGAGGAGGTCCCGCCGGCGGCGGGACAGGAGGCGGCACAGGCGGGAGAGCCGCAGCCACAGCAAGACCCACCGGCGGAGCCGGCGGCTACGGTAGAGGGTGGGGCTGCCGAGCCCCTGCCCGAGGCCCCAGAAGAAGAGGCGCCGGCGGTCGAGGCACCGGCTCCTGAGGTGCCGGCGATCGAGGGGCCGGCCCTCACAGAAGAGCTGGCGCCCGTGACGGTGGACCTCACCCTCGATGACTCCCCCCTGGACAAGGGGAAATAGGTGGTCAGAGTCGAGGGGGGTGAGGCCACGGACCAGGCTGGTGCCTCGACGGCGGTCGGAGAGGCGGGAACCGCGGGCGAGGCCGGTCCTTCCGCGGGGCCGGGAGACGCCCCGGCCGGATCATCATCCTCGTGGCCGGACATCACCGCGCTGGCTATAGCACGGGCGGAGGCGGAGATACCGCGGTGGGGGGGTCCGTCCCTCCAGTTCAGGGACGCCGCGAACCCCGACGCCGAGCACATCTTTACCCTGAATGACAGGGACGAGGTGCACCGCTGGGAGTACCTCGAGGGTCTCCGTCGACACCTCGAGTGAATGCTTCATGTGGCAACGGAGACCTTGTCGCGAGGTGTGCGGGATGCCACCGAGGTATGTTTGACTTGTCAGCTCTTTTCGTGGTTCTCTTGGTGTCTTTTTCCCTCGGCTCTTAATCTTTTTGGTTTTTTCGAACTATGATCAGGAGCTCAAGGAGTACTCCCGCCGTAAGTCACTCTTCATCCGGGATGAGAGTGGCGTGTGGGCTGCGCTATCCCAGCAACGGGTTCTAGTCGAGGAGGCCCAGAGACGGCTTTTCGATCGGAATGCCGAGATGGCTGAGCTACGCGTCGCCTACGCGGCGGTGAAGGAGGAGGCGATGCAGGCCTGGGCGACTGAGGTCGTGGTGCGCGCAGACGTGGCGAAGGCTCGGGAGGAGGCTGCTCAGGCCCGTAGGGATCTCGAGCCCCTGTCGGCACGGGTGAAGGAGCTCGAGGAGGACGTTTCCTAGGTCAGCCGTCAGCGCGACGCCCTCAACGTCCAGATCGGGCAGGTCACAGCTCGCTTTGGCGCTCTGAAGGATGAGATCACGGCGCTGAACGGAGCCGTCCAGGAGAAGGACGCGGCTCTCCAGACCGCCCTCCAGGAGATCGAGGCGCTGAGGGCGACCGTTCGTGACAGGGATGACGCTCTTCAAGAGCTCGAGAGGACGTGCGGGGGGCTCCGCGACGAGGTCATGGGCTTGTAGACCCACACCGAGGGTAAGTGTGGTTGTTTTGCTGCCACGGCGTCGAGGCCCCGTGTAAGTATTAATTCAGTTTATTATTGTTTCAGAGCTGGAGAGAGAGAATCGGGTGGCCCAGGCGTCTGCCAATTCCTTCCAGAGCCTCCTCGAAGCCGAGACCCAGAGGACCCAGTTGCTCCAGGGCGCGATCACCTCCATATGTGACGGCCTGGGGGTCGAGCCCGACACCGACACCGGGGAGGACGCCCCGGGGAACTCCTTCGTCCGCCGGATGGCGGCGCTGGGCCGCTTCGTCCGTGAAAGGATACGGGGCAGCCTTCACCATGGCGTGAAGAGGGCGCTGGCCATCGTCCAGTCTAGGTTTGTGTTTGACATGGAGCTTGTCGCTGATGGCTTCATCACATACCCGGATCGGACGGACGAGGAGAACGAGGACGCCTGCCTGGAGCTGATCGGAGCCGCAGAAGAGCTTGGGAGCCGCCTGGCCTCACTTTTCAAGGCCGAGGTGGTTCCGTCTGCCGACGATGAGGGCCTGTGAGCCAAATCTGGGCGCAAAGGCCTGTGTAATTAGTTGGTATTTTGTATTTTGGTTATGGTGGCCTCGGAGGCCTTGAAAACTCGAGACATAAACCGGTGTTTGGTTTCTTAAATTTTGTTTGAGCTTTTCTTCCCTTTATCGTTTGAACCGTGCTCTCGTATGATTTACTTAGCGCGCGGTTGCGCCCTTTGGCGTAAGGGAGCGAGTGGAGGTACCGTGGCCTCGGAGGCGTAAGCGGTCTCGCGGCTCGGCTGCCCTCGAGCTTCAGGGTGCCTCTTGCGGCCTCGTGGATCGTGCAAGAACCTGATCTAAACGATGGGGGGTGTATTCCTTTTCAAAGTTATGAACCGCCATCAGGTCCTTGTAACGTGCGGTTGCGCCCTTTGGCGTAAGGGGTGAGTGGAGGTGTCGTAGCCTCGGAGGCGTGGGGGATCTCGCGGCTCGAGGGCCCCTTCGAGCTTCAGGGCGCACTTGCAACGTTGTTTGACTTAGGAGGTAGTTCTTCAACTTTAAAAAAAGAGTACAAGTTTTTTTGGGGACTGGGGGTTCCCCCCTTGTAGCCCCCGAGGGAGGGTCGATTCTGGGAGAACAGAGTTGATCCTTCCTCATTGTTTGTGAAACGAAAGTTTGAACATCACTGTATTCTTTATTGACGAAATTGAAAAGAAGTTACAGAGCCTCGAGGCTTTTTAAGGGAAAAAGCGACGTAGCTATTCAATGTTCCAAGCGTTGGTGAAGATTTTGCCCTTCTCGTTGGATAGCTTGTAGGTGCCCGGCTTTAGCACTTCTGCGATGATGTATGGTCCTTCCCATGGTGGCGTGAGCTTGTGCCGTCCCTTGGTGTTCTGGCTCCGTCGTAGCACCAGGTCGCCGACGTTAAGGTCACGCTTGCGGACGTGTCTATCGTGGTAGCACCGGAGACCTTGCTGGTATCTGGCAGAATGCAATAGGGCCACATCTCGGGCTTCCTCGAGCTGGTCGAGGGCGTCCTCTCTTGCGGCGTCGTTATTTCTCTCGCTGTAGGCTTTTAGCCTTGGGGACCCATACTCTATGTCAGTGGGGAGCACGGCCTCAGATCCGTAGACTAAGAAGAACGGAGTGAACCCTGTGGCTCGACTCGGCGTTGTTCTTAAGCTCCACAGGACCGAGGGAAGTTCGGCAGCCCATCTCTTGCCATGTTTGTTTAGCTTGTCGAAAATTCTGGGTTTCAGGCCTTGCAGAACCATGCCGTTGGCACGTTCCACTTCGCCATTTGTTTTTGGATGAGCCACGGCTGACAAGAGCACACGGATGTGATGGCTGTCGCAGAAATCTAGAAACTTTTTACCAGTGAACTGGGTGCCGTTGTCCGTGATGATACAGTTGGGGACCCCAAAACGATGGATAATGTCGGTGAAGAAGAGCGCAGCTTGCTCGGACCTGATGCTGGTGATGGGGCGGGCCTCGATCCACTTGGAGAATTTGTCGATTGCAACGAGCAAGTGGGTGAAGCCGCCGGTTGTCTTTTTCAAAGGTCCGACAAGGTCGAGCCCCCAAACGGCAAACGGCCACGTGATGGGAATGGTTTGCAGGGCGTGTGCTGGGAGATGGGTCTGTCTCGCATAGTACTGGCAACCTTTGCAGGAGCGTACTAGCTTGATAGCGTCAGAGACCGCGGTTGGCCAATAGAATCCTTGTCGGAAAGCATTTCCGACAAGGGTTCGAGGCACTGCGTGGTGACCGCAAGCCCCCGAGTGCAGATCCTCGAGCAAGTTTTTGCCTTCCTCATTTGTGATGCAACGTTGGAGGATGCCAGCAGGGCTGCGGCGGTACAGCTCCCTACTGTCGCCAAAGATCACAAAGGTTTTGGCCCGGCGAGCGATCCGTCGAGCCTCGGTCTTATCCGAGGGGAGGTCCCCTCGGATGAGGTAGTCGAGGTACGGAACGCGCCAGTCAGGCTCAAGGTCAGATGGTGGGGTCGAGCCTTCCACCTGCATGGCTTCAGCCCCGGTCGAGGGGGCTTCTGCCTCAGGTGGGGGGTCGAGTGACGTCCCGTTGACCCCTCCGTCTGGCCCAAGGTCGACGGATGGCTGCTGGAGATCTTTTGCGAAAACGTCTGGTGGAACCGTAGTTCGACTGGACGCGATTTTCGCCAGTTCATCGGCGGCCTCATTATACCTGCGTGCGATGTGGTTGAGCTCGAGGCCGTGAAACTTGTCCTCGAGGCGCCGAACCTCTTGGCAATAGGCTTCCATCTTGGGATCACGGCAGCTCGAGCTCTTCATGACCTGATCGATCACGAGCTAGGAGTCGCCTCGAACGTCAAGGTGTCGGACCCCGAGCTCGATGGCAATTCTCAGCCCTATAACGAGCGCCTCGTATTCAGCAACGTTATTTGACGCAGGAAAATGAAGCCGGATGACGTAGCGCATGTGAACCCCGAGGGGCGAGATGAAGAGCAAACCCGCGCCTGCTCCTATTTTCATCAACGACCCATTGAAGTACATGGTCCAGAGCTCAGCTTAGAGCTGTGCAGGGGGGAGTTGGGTGTCGGTCCACTCGGCCAGGAAGTCTGCTAATACCTGCGACTTAATAGCTTTGCGCGGCGCATAAGATAGGGTCTCGCCCATGAGCTCGACCGCCCACTTGGCAATTCTACCCGAGGCTTCCCGGTTCTGGGCTATCTCTCCCAAGGGGAAAGAAGAAACCATAGTTACCGGGTGACCCTCAAAGTAGTGACGAAGCTTGCGCCGTGTTAGGACGACGGCATATAGCAGTTTCTGGATTTGTGGGTACCGTACCTTGGTTTCCGAAAGCACCTCGCTAATGAAATAGACCGGTCTCTGGACGAGCAAGGTATGGGCTTCTTCGGCCCTCTCGACAACCAGGACCGCGCTGACTACTTGTGATATCGCAGCGACATAGAGCAGGAGCGGTTCTCCAGGGGTCGGAGGGACGAGGATCGGTGAGTTAGAGAGTGTGGCCTTGAGTTTTGCAAGAGCTTCCTCAGCCTCGAGGGTCCAGGAAAAATACTCCGATTTCTTCAAGAGGCGGTACAGTGGGAGCGCTTTTTCACCGAGGCGTGAAATGAAATGGCTGAGTGCCGCCAAGCAGCCTGTGACCCTCTGTACGCCCTTCAGATCTCGGATGGGGCCCATCTTGGTTATTGCTGTGATTTTTTCTAGGTTGGCTTTGATGCCACGCTTAGACACGATGAACCCTAAAAGCATACCTCGAGGAACGCCAAAAACGCATTTCTCAGGATTGAGCTTGATGTTTTTCGCTTAGAGACATTTGAATGCGATGTCAAGGTCGTTGACCAGATCGTTGGCTTGTTTTGTTTTGACAACGATGTCATCGACATAAGCCTCGACGGTCGACCCGATGTGTTCCCTAAAAACGTGCTGCATGCATCGCTGGTACGTAGCCCCTGCGTTCCGGAGACCGAAAGGCATCGTAACGTAGCAGTACATGCCGAATGGGGTAATGAATGAAGTCGCGAGCTGGTCGGACTCTTTCATTTTAATCTGGTGGTAACCGGAGTATGCATCCAAGAATGAGAGAGTTTCACATCCCGCGGTGGAATCAACGATTTGATCAATGCGTGGTAAAGGAAAGGGAACTTTTGGACATGCTTTATTTAAACTAGTATAGTCTACACACATCCTCCACTTCCCACTCTTTTTCCTAACTAATACAGGATTAGCTAGCCACTCGGGATGATGAACCTCCTTGATGAATCCGGCCTCCAGCAGCTTGTGTATCTCCTCACCGATGACCCTGCGCTTCTCCTCGTCGAAGCGGCATAGGCATTGCTTCACCGGTTTGGAGCCGGCCCGGATCTCCAAGGCGTGCTCGGCGACTTCCCTGGGTATGCCCGGCATATCCGAGGGACTCCACGCAAAGATGTCGATGTTCGCGCGGAGAAAGTCGACGAGCACTGCTTCCTATTTAGGATCGAGGGTGGCGCTGATGCTCAGCACCTTCCCTTTGAGATTGGCAGGGTCGAGGGGCACGAGCTTGACGTCTTCTGCGGGCTCGAAGCTGCCGGCGTGGCGCTTTGGGTCGGGAATCTCATTGGCGAGACCGTCGAGGTCTGCAGCCAAGGTCGCCGATTCCAAAAAAGCCTCACCGTGCTCGACACACTCGACGTCGCACTCGTAGGCATGTTCATATGAGGGCCCCACAGTGATGACACCGTTTGGGCCTGGCATCTTGAGCTTGAGGTAGGTGTAGTTTGGGATCGCCATGAACTTGGCGTAGCATGGGCGCCCGAGGATAGCGTGGTACGTTCCACGGAATCCGACCACTTCGAAAGTGAGCGTCTCCTTTCTGAAGTTGGCCGGTGTGCCAAAGAAAATAGGAAGATCGACCCGTCCGAGGGGTTCTGCCCGTTTCCCTGGCACGACTCCGTGGAAGTCCCCGACGCTGGGTTGGAGGTGCGCTCTCTCGACCCCCAGAAGGTCGAGGGTCTGGGCGTAGATGATGTTGAGGCTACTTCCGCCGTCCATGAGCACCTTGGTGAGGCGTGTGTTGGCGATGACGGGATCAACAACAAGCGGGTAGACTCCTGGATTGGGGACGTAGTTAGGATGATCATCACGGTCAAAAGTGATGGCCATCTCAGACCAATCAAGGAAGCGGGGGACCGCCATCTGTACAGAGAAAACCTCTCGCCGCTCTCGTTTGCGCTGGCACGCCGAGAGGCGGGTCGAGGGTCCTCTGTAGATCATGAAGTAGTCGTGGATCTCGGGGAATCCCCCATCCTTGTCGTCACCCTTGGGGTCTTCCTTCTTGTCGTCCTTCTTGACGCCGACGCCCTCAAAGTACCTGCGGAGCATGTGACAATCTTCGAGGTTATGGTTAGTGGGTCCCTTGTGGTAGGGACATGGCTCTTTGAGCATTTTGTCGAAGATGCCCCCTCCGGGGGGGCCTCGAGGTTTCTTGCACTCGGCAGCAGCGACAAGCTCGTCGGCCGGGGCCTCGAGCTTGCCTTGCTGGTTCTTCTTCTTCTTCCGGTTGTTTCTCTTGGAGCCCCGGGTGGAGCCCGCGGGATCGTCGACCTTTTGTTTCCCTTTGTCCTGGTCACCACCAAAGATGGCACCAACTGCCTCCTCACCGGTGGCAAAGTTGGTGACGATGTCCATCAATCCGTTGGCAGTGAGTGGGGTGTTACGGCCCAACTCTCGGACCAACTCCTTGCAGGAAGTTCCGGAGAGGAAGGCCATAATTACGTCGGAGTCGGTGACGTTGGGGAGCTCGGTACGCTGCCGGGAGAAGCGCCGGATGTAATCCTGAAGGGATTCACCCGATTTCTGCTTGCAACTCCGGAGGTCCCACGAGTTGCCGGGGTGCATGTAGGTCCCCTTGAAATTTCCCTCGAACACCCTCACGAGATCGTCCCAGTCGTGGATCTGTCGAGGTGGGAGATCCTCGAGCCAGGCTCGGGCGGTGTCGGAGAGGAACAGGGGGAGTTGTCGAATGATGACCCGGTCGTCGGTGGCCCCGCCCAGCTGACACGCCAAGCGGAAATCGGCGAGCCAAAGTTCAGGTTTGGTCTCGCCGTTGTACTTGGTGAGTGTCGTGGGAGGGCAAAACCGAGCCGGGAGCACTGTTTCACGAATAGCCTTACTGAAGACCCGAGGCCCGGAGGCTCAGGTGAAGGACTACGATCTTCTGAGCTGTCGTAGCGTCCGCCCCTGTGCACGTGGTAGCCTCGAGCCACGCCGTCACCGTGCTTGCGTGTGTGGCGCTCGACGATGTTGCCACGGGAGTCTCGAGGTTCACGGTCGTTGGCGGTGGGCTCAGGGGCAGGAGCTACCCGGTTTCACCGGGCAGGCTTGGGATGAACCGAAGCCTCTCTCTCATGTCGGGAGGGCTCGACAAGCCGCTCCGAGGCGGGCTCGCGTCGCCTCGAGGCAGAGCTCTCGGCCTGCTGCATGGCAGCGGTCTCGAGGAGTTCTCGGATTTCATCTCGAGCCCGACGGGCGTCGGGGTTTGATGGCTCGGGCATGCTGCGGAGGAGCATGGCGGCGGCGATGACATTTTGGCTGGCTCGAGCGAAGACCGGGGGGTCGGCCACCCGGTCCTCGTCGATGTGACGGTTGACGTCGCGGGCCCTCTCACGAGCCCTTCTGCCAAGTGCGCGTTCTGCGCGCTCACACTCGAGGGTTTGTTGGAGTAGGTGCAGGTTTTCTCGTTCCTCGTCAAGCCTATCCTGCAACTCGCGAATTTGCTCGAGCTGCATTCCTTGATCCGTGAGGAACTGAGCCTCATCCTGCTCAGCAGGGAGCTCGACATGAGGTGGCGTGTGCCTTCCTTCGACTGGCTCTTCGTCCTCCGATTCCGACGTCTTTTCAACGTCTGTTGACGGTTCTTAAGTATCAATTATAACCATCAAATAAATAAAGAAAAGGACCTATATGCAAGCAACACCTAGAATTAGGGTTTGATCTAACAGAATTCCACGAGTTTTGCTGTTTATCTATTTCTGCAGGGGGTTATCAGGAAATACGGAAGAAAGGCCCACATGTCGGATTAATGACGGGATATTAACCGAACACGTAATTATCTTACATCTAGAAGATTCCAGAAGCCACGGGAATGAACGGGAGCCGTAACGGGCCAGGACACAGGGCGCCCGCCCTGTGCCCTAGGGCGCCCGCCCTGCCCCCGGGACCAATCAGGTCGAGTCTCGCGGATTATGCTCCACCGCCTTTGAGGATCAAGGAAAACCGTAGGATGAAGGTCGGTTTGATCCGACGGTCCAGATTCATCCAAAAGGGCTATATAAGCAAGGCCCCTGACCCCTGGTGGAGAGGACCCCAATTCATTATTCAGTTGCATATCTCTAGTTAGGGTTTAGAGAGAGAGGTTCCCTCTAGGGTTCCCACCTCTTAGGGCTTAGCATCCAATGTGAAAGTAGAATTAGTTCTACTAGATTGAGAGAGATAGAGTGGAGGTGTAGATCGGAGGAAGCCGGCCTGTCGGTGTCTACTCCGAGGTTGTACCTGCGGGAGCAAGTTCTTCTAACCCGAGGCTTGTTCTCAGGATTCTTCAGTATTTCGACTTCTAAATTCTAGTAAGTTCTTTGTTTTATTGTTCTTTGGTTTATGAGTTTACTTTGATCTCTTCGCGTAGAGTTTAGAGTAATCATCTCTAGCGTAAACGTGGTGTTTAAGCTAGGATACTCATAGATATCCCCTCGTCTAGCCGGACCGTGGTAGTAGCGAGGAACGTGACAATTCCGAGTTACCTTTGTATTCCATATCCCGTTAGCAGGATCGATAGGGTTTATAGGTGCGGGTTGAACATCCTTTGTGGTGTCTAGATTCTGTAAACCTCCCCAATAGAACAGTAGATCATCCTTACCAAGGTTAGAAGAAGAGTGCGGTTGTAGTCTTCTCTATACATCACTCACATCGAATCATAGTGGTTGTAGCCTAAAGGTTAGTAGTAATAGATTTGGTTAGTCAGATGCACTCTTTCTCCAAAGAGTAAAAATATAAATACGATACCCAGGATAACATCTCGGGTGAAGTGCTCACCGATATCCGTGCGCTTGCGGATCCTATTTCCTAATTGCGTTACCAAATATCAACAAGCATTTCTGGCGCCGTTGCCGGGGAGAAAGACGGTTTGCTGAGATAACCTTGAATCTTACTACTAGCTTGTACCTATACTTTTATCTTTCTTTATCTTTTTATTCCTTATCTTTTCTTTATTCTTACCTTATGGAGAACCAAGATTCTAAATCAATCTATCAATTTGCAACACCTTCGGAAACTGACCTTTTACCATGGGAGTCATCACAGCCTATCCAAACATCCCAGTATAAGTTAAGTTCAAGGTTGATTGCGATGATTCAAAATTTATCTTTTTCGGGAAAGGAAGACGAAAACCCTTACCTTCATATTAGAGATTTTGAGCAGACATGCGATTGTCTTCGCATTGATGGCATCTCTGATAAGACTTTACGTTGGAAGCTTTTTCCTTTTTCTTTAAGAGGAGAAGCTAGACGATGGTATAGTCAGAAGGTAAGTCAACAACGAGGTGAATGGGGAGTCTTACAAGCCAACTTCTGTTTAGATTTTTATTCCCTCGATCGTATCGCCGACCTTAGACTCGAAGTTCTATCTTTTAAACAAAAAGAAAATGAAACTTTGGGAAAATCCTGGAAACGTTTTTCTGATCTTTTAGAATCTGGTCCAAAACTCAATATTGAAGACCGTATTCTCCTTTTTCATTTCTTTCGAGGTCTTCAGAAAGATCATAAACAAATGCTGCATACTATGTCTAGAGGTTCTTTCTTTTGTATCCCTACTGATGAAGCTAGAGCGATCTTGAATAGAATCCTAGAAGCTGAGATGGATAATGCCCTCCATGATGAAACCTACGAAGCCGAAGTAGACACTCTGCCAAATTTTTCATCTACTTTAGCTATCCCAGGTTCTGAGCCACAAAAGGAAGAAATTCCACCACCTGATTTCATGCTGGATATAGAATCCGATCTTTTTGCCGATTTTGGAAACATTTCAAACTACCATTCTATAGACCGACCCCAAAACGGCCAATTTAGCATTTGTTTACCAAGTGAACGTCAATTGAGAGAGCTTATCTCGGTTATGAGTAGCGAATGGTTAGAGGAGTCAGAGCTTTCCTCTGAAGTAATCCGAGTGGACACACCCTCTATAACTATACGCTGTGCTTATAATTCTGATCAATTTAACGCTCTCTATAATCCTGTTGTGGGGATCAATATTATGTCCGAAGCTTTTGCACTTAATTTATTTGGGAAACTTGTTTTAACCCCCACAACAAAGGTCATAAAGGAATCTTCGGGACGATTAGTCCCCAGTCTTGGAATTATTAATGTCCTACCCTTTATGGTAGAAGGCTCCATGGTTCATTTGAACTTTTATATCTTTGATATATGGGGTTTCGACCTACTGATTGGACAACCTTTTAGAAGACTCCTTTATGAAGGTCAAACTGGAAAGCTCCACATTTCCTTGGGAAAGGATTTTAAACTTCCAATTACAATAACTCACTCCTTGAATAATAAGACCGAGCCATATCTTTTGCCTGATTCTATGGAGGAGGTAAAGGCTGCATCTCTAGAACTTTTAGATGATCCAGACTTAGAAGAGGAAGCCCCCTTCTTCACTGAAGAAGAGGCCGAACCTTCTGAACCTGAACCCTTAGATGAGTTTGTAGAAACACCTAGACCCCCCATAGAACTCAAAACTTTACCACCCGGTCTTACCTATGCTTTCCTAAACAATAATCCAGAGTTTCCTGTGATCGTTAGTAATAAACTCACTCAGGAGCAAACTCTGCGATTAATGACCATTCTTGAAAAACACCACTCTGTTTTCGGCTACTCACTTCAAGATCTCACAGGAATCAGTCCTATGATTTGTACCCATCGTATTCCGACAGATCCTTCTGTTGCACCCTCTCGAGAGCCTCAACGTAGACTTAACAACGCGATGAGAGAGGTAGTTAAAAAAGAAGTTATAAAGTTGCTGCATGCAGGGATTATATATCCTGTGCTGCATAGTGAGTGGGTAAGCCATGTTCAAGTTGTGCCTAAAAAGGGAGGCATGACTGTTGTTACTAATGATAAGAATGAGCTAATTCCGCAACGCACCGTCACTGGGTGGCGGATGTGCATAGACTATAGAAAACTTAATAAAGCCACGAAAAAGGATCATTTTCCTTTGCCTTTTATAGATGAGATGTTAGAGCGGTTAGCGAACCACTCGTTTTTCTATTTTCTAGATGGATATTCAGGGTATCACCAGATCCCTATCCATCCTGATGATCAAAGCAAAACCACTTTTACATGCCCATATGGAACGTATGCTTATCGTAGAATGTCTTTTGGGTTATGTAATGCACCAGCTTCTTTTCAAAGATGTATGATGTCTATATTTTCTGATATGATTGAAGAGATTATGGAAGTTTTCATGGATGATTTCTCAGTTTATGGAAAAACTTTTGATAGTTGTCTTGAGAACTTAGATAAGGTTTTGCAAAGATGTGAAGAAAAGCACTTAATCCTTAATTGGGAAAAATGTCATTTTATGGTTAGAGAAGGAATAGTGCTAGGACACCTAGTGTCTGAAAGAGGTATTGAGGTAGATAAAGCTAAAATTGAAGTAATTGAACAACTACCTCCACCTGTGAATATAAAAGAAATTCGAAGTTTTCTTGGCCATGCTGGTTTTTATCGCAGATTTATAAAAGACTTTTCATTTATTGCGAGACCACTTACTCTTTTGCTAGCCAAGGATACTCCTTTCGAATTTGATGATGCATGTCTAAATTCTTTCAATTTATTAAAGCAAGCACTCATCTCTGCACCAATCATTCAACCCCCTGATTGGTCGTTGCCTTTTGAAATTATGTGTGATGCTAGTGATTATGCTGTGGGGGCAGTTTTGGGACAAACTAAAAAGCATCATGCAATTGCTTATGCAAGTAAAACTTTGACAGGAGCTCAACTTAATTATGCAACCACTGAAAAAGAGCTTCTGGCTGTTGTCTTTGCCATTGATAAATTTAGATCTTATTTAGTTGGAGCTAAGATAATTGTTTACACTGATCATGCTGCACTAAAATATTTGCTCACTAAGAAAGATGCTAAACCTCGCTTAATCAGATGGATTTTATTACTCCAAGAATTTGACTTAGAAATAAAAGATAAAAAGGGAGTAGAAAATTCTGTTGCTGATCACTTGTCTAGAATGTACTTTAAGAATTCACAGGAACCCCCCATTAATGACTCACTCCGGGACGACATGCTTTACGGGATTAACAGATCTGACCCCTGGTATGCAGATATTGTTAATTTTATGGTTTCAGGTTATGTACCACCCGGAGCAAACAAGAAGAAGCTTATTCAGGAAAGTCGTTCACATATATGGGATGAGCCATATCTCTTTTGAGTATGCGCTGATGGCCTACTTAGAAGATGTGTGACAACTGAGGAAGGATTGAAGATCATCGACAGATGTCACTCATCACCATACGGAGGACACTATGGAGCATTCCGTACACATTCAAAGATCTGGCAATGTGGATTCTACTGGCCTACGATGTACGATGACACAAGGCAATATATCAGAAGATGTGGGCCATGTCAAAGGCACGGAAACATAAATACAAGGGATGCCATGCCACTCACCAACAACCTTCAGATTGAACTCTTTGATGTCTGGGGAATAGACTACATGGGTCCATTTCCCCCATCTAAGAAGTGTGAGTTCATCTTGGTGGCGGTTGATTACGTCTCCAAGTGGGTAGAGGCACTACCTTGCAAACATGCCGACAATATCAGTTCGAAGAGGATGTTTGAGGAAATCATATTTCCAAGATTTGGAGTCCCCAGGATAGTGATAAGTGATGGAGGATCACACTTCATTGACAAGCGCTTCGAGCACTATCTATCAAGACATGGAATCCGTCACAACGTCGCTACTCCCTATCATCCTCAGACAAGTGGCCAAGCAGAGACTTCTAACAAGCAAATCAAGAACATTCTTCAGAAGACGGTGAACGAGATGGGAACGGCATGGAAGGACAAGTTACCTGATGCACTCTGGGCTTACTGGACAGCATACAAGACCCCAATTGGAATATCTCCATACCAATTGGTATACGGAAAGACCTGTCACCTACCTGTTGAACTTGAGTTAAAGGCACACTGGGCCATAAAAAGATGGAATATGGACCTAGATATCGCCGGAAAACATAGAAGAATGCAATTATCGGAGTTAGAAGAATGGCGGGAGAAAGCATATCACAATTCAAAGATCTACAAAGAAAGAGTCAAGAGATGGCATGACAAGAGGATCAAGAAGAAGGAGTTCTCACCCGGAGATAAGGTATTACTTTTTAATTCCAGGGTGAAGCTTTCCGGGCATGGAAAGCTCCGGAGCAAATGGGAAGGACCATTCAAGGTAATTCATTCATCATCCCACGGAGCTATCACACTTCAAAATGACGAAGGTACGTTATTCAAGGTAAATGGTCAACGTCTTAAATTATTTTTAGAGCCCAATAAAGAATTAGAAGAAATAGACGTGATCAATTTTTACCTTCCAATTAAAAATTAAAGCCGGGATGACCTTGCCGACGCCAACAAGAGGATCGATGAGTTAGAGCATAGTCTTAGGAGGCGTGAGCGTCGCTGAGCTATCTAGATTAGATCTTGGGGCTATATATGTCTTAGTTATTATTAGATTCGATTAGGTTCGCTTATAATCAGTTTAGATCTATTATATTCGGTTATTATTATTATTCGGTTGTAATAAATGCCTCAAGATTAATAAAGATTATTATTAGTATGTCTTGTGTGTCTCTACTTTTGTGCAAGAAAGCAGAAAACAAGTATGGGGGAGATTCCCTGACATGTCACACACACTTCGATCGCACCACTCCATGAACCAGGTACACACTCTGCACACTTTTATTACACACTTACACACTCACCTTAGTTTGTGTAGAATTTTATCTCTCTAAACATGATAAATTAAAAGGATAAAAATGCTTATAATCATGATCAATCTCACTCTGTGATATTTCCTGGAAACCTGCAATTATTAAAATTATTTCAAAACCCTGTGTTGCTAAAAGTCATTGTGGAATAAGAGATGGTAAGGGTATGAGTACCTTATTCTTAGTATCTTTATTGCTTGGAGAATTTGTTTTAAAAATCTCAAAATTATAGCTACCATCCTCAAGTTTTATATGCCTGCTAAACATGAAAATATTAATTAAAGTTATCTGCTTTTGTATTGAGTTTGTTCAAAACAAGTTAGACCCTTGTTGAGAGATTTATCATACTCCTAAGATCAAGACATTTTTATTCAGAAAAATTCACTCTTCCGAAGTATTATTGCGTTAGAGGCATGGGCTATGCAAAATTATGAATATATCGAGGAAATAAAAAGGAGCAAGTGCTCGATAACCTCGTGGAAAAAAATGGACAAGTGTCCGGCAGTAGAATTAGGGGTACCTCGGTATCCACCCAAAATGAAAAAAAATGAGATATGATAAAAATATGATGAAAAGAAAATGATAGCCCATGGTCCCTCTAATAAGCAATATGCCAGTAAGAGTGACAAGTTTTTAATTTTCAAAGTCTTTGATCTAAAGAGTATGGTATTCTTCTCCTCGGATCCGGTTTTGACCATACAATAAATGCAAGGTATGTATGCTTAAGGAATTATTTTTGCAAAATCAAAACAGCCTCAGAGAGAAATATAAAAGATAATCAGTGACTCTGAGAGCACCTATGAGGATAAAGGTATGCTAAGTTTTTCTTTTCAAAAATATGTAAAAACTCCAAGTGATAGGGATTAAGAAGAAGAAAGGCTCTTTACTCTGACCATATATTTCCCTGACTATAAGTGCACAGTGGATTTTTACAACACCCTGCAGGTATGAAAGAATGTTTCAACCCCAAATGTTTTATTAACCAACCTTTTCTCGAGGACGAGTAAAAGCCTAAGTATGGGGGTGTTTGTTGACGGTTCTTAAGTATCAATTATAACCATCAAATAAATAAAGAAAAGGACCTATATGCAAGCAACACCTAGAATTAGGGTTTGATCTAACAGAATTCCACGAGTTTTGTTGTTTATCTATTTCTGCAGGGGGTTATCAGGAAATACGGAAGAAAGGCCCACATGTCGGATTAATGACGGGATATTAACCGAACACGTAATTATCTTACATCTAGAAGATTCCAGAAGCCACGGGAATGAACGGGAGCCGTAACGGGCCAGGACACAGGGCGCCCGCCCTGTGCCCTAGGGCGCCCGCCCTGCCCCCGGGACCAATCAGGTCGAGTCTCGCGGATTATGCTCCACCGCCTTTGAGGATCAAGGAAAACCGTAGGATGAAGGTCGGTTTGATCCGACGGTCCAGATTCATCCAAAAGGGCTATATAAGCAAGGCCCCTGACCCCTGGTGGAGAGGACCCCAATTCATTATTCAGTTGCATATCTCTAGTTAGGGTTTAGAGAGAGAGGTTCCCTCTAGGGTTCCCACCTCTTAGGGCTTAGCATCCAATGTGAAAGTAGAATTAGTTCTACTAGATTGAGAGAGATAGAGTGGAGGTGTAGATCGGAGGAAGCCGGCCTGTCGGTGTCTACTCCGAGGTTGTACCTGCGGGAGCAAGTTCTTCTAACCCGAGGCTTGTTCTCAGGATTCTTCAGTATTTCGACTTCTAAATTCTAGTAAGTTCTTTGTTTTATTGTTCTTTGGTTTATGAGTTTACTTTGATCTCTTCGCGTAGAGTTTAGAGTAATCATCTCTAGCGTAAACGTGGTGTTTAAGCTAGGATACTCATAGATATCCCCTCATCTAGCCGGACCGTGGTAGTAGCGAGGAACGTGACAATTCCGAGTTACCTTTGTATTCCATATCCCGTTAGCAGGATCGATAGGGTTTATAGGTGCGGGTTGAACATCCTTTGTGGTGTCTAGATTCTGTAAACCTCCCCAATAGAACAGTAGATCATCCTTACCAAGGTTAGAAGAAGAGTGCGGTTGTAGTCTTCTCTATACATCACTCACATCGAATCATAGTGGTTGTAGCCTAAAGGTTAGTAGTAATAGATTTGGTTAGTCAGATGCACTCTTTCTCCTAAAGGTAAAAATATAAATACGATACCCAGGATAACATCTCGGGTGAAGTGCTCACCGATATCCGTGCGCTTGCGGATCCTATTTCCTAATTGCGTTACCAAATATCAACAACGTCGATGTTGAAGCATTCGCGGGTCGGATCGTAGGTGTCTTCAGCCGAGTCGGAGTCAGGAGCGCCAAAGTAGTAGTATGACGGGGGAATGTGAGGCCGTTGCAGATTGCGTCCGTGATCGCGACGCTGAGAAGCGGTCACACGGGGCTCTGTTTCTGCGGTTTTCGTAGAATCCAGATAATCAGAGGCTGGCGTGGATGCAACGAGGTCCAGAGTGGAGCGTAGATGGTGCCCGGGGAGTTCCTCGTAGGCACTCATGCTAGTGCTTATGGAGGAAGCGTAGGTCCGGGCAACCGAGTCTAGCCCAAACGGGAATGGTGATGGAGATGTCGCTGCCCGCGCCGGAATGGCTGATCCGGGCAGTGGTGGTGTCTCACCGGACGGGGGAGCGGCGGAATTTTCCGTCGGCATCTTACTCTCAGCCAAGCTCTTCCTACCTAGACCCTCGACGAGGAAATCTGGGCTGGCGTCTGGCTGAGAGGTGCCGAATCGGGGAATCCCATCACCCTCCGTGAGGTGAAGACGGTGGGCGCGCCGGGCTCGTCGTCGTCTGGCGGCTCACGCCTGCCGAGAGCGACGATACCGGCGGAGTGCTCCCCCGGGATGGGAGAGCTCGTAATCCTCGTCGGTCGGGTGCCTGGGCGGGAGGAGGACCATATCGTAGCCATAGCCAAGCGACATGAACTCCAAACTCCCAAACCAGATCACCGTGGCCAACAGGATAGGGCATTCGGGGTCAGCCATCCAGGAGAGAATGGCGGGAAAATGACGTTGGCACGCAGCGGTACCCCTACCTGGTGCGCCAACTGTCGGTGTCCGGTCCCGAGGGGGTCCTAAACCGACTAGTAAATGCTGCGTGTCCCTATCCTGGATGGTGATGCAAGGAGAACACACGGGGGTTTATCCTAGTTCGGGCGGAAGAAGGACCTACATCCAGCGAGGGGAGAGAGTTTTGTATTTCCTTGCACCGAGGTGCTTGGGTAGGGGTTACAAGCTTACGAGAGAGGGCGGAGAGCCCAAGTCTCAAAGAGAGGAAAAAGAGTACAAGGATGATTGCTTGAGATGTTGATCTCTATCTTGTGTCTTGCCTGTTGTCCGTGGTCCCTCGGTAGAGTCCTGGCCGGTCCTTTTATAGGGTAAGAGGAGGCCAGGACGCCGGCGAGTCTTGAGGTGATGTTTTGTCGAACCCTGTTGAGTGGACTGTAGCGACGTGCCCTGGAGTGGTCGGCCATCCCTGGGTATCGTGACGTAGAGGATGAGTCGATGAAATGACCCGGAGCGCCGTGCCATGCTGTCCTTCTTTCCCTGTTGAACTGTGCGAGGCGTCGAGGCTGGGTCGAGGCCGGGTCAAGACCGGACGGATAGGGTCGAATCCCAGAGATTGCGGAATGCGGGCCTTGTCGTATCCTTCCTCGAGGGTATCCGACGACAAACAGTGCAAAGTAAGGTGCGTATAGTGACAGGTTTCGCTTCCCATCACGGGATGGGCGGTAAAACAGTGAGGACTGACACCGGCGTTGTTCCCACGTCGATCCTAGTCACAGCCATGTCGGTAGGTGGTAGCAGGTAATCGCATTAAATGCTCTGATTTTTGTCTCGGGTAGGTGAATTGAGTGGGTCGAGCGCTCCGACCCGGGGTCATGCGAGTCAGAGTTTTTTTTCGGTGGGCGAACGAGCCTCGTGCGAGTCGGAGTGCGGTCGAAGTGCTTTGCCATGCAGGATAGAGCGCGGTCGAGGCGTTCCCGTCGAGGGTGCCTCATACGAGTCAGAGCCTGAGCGCGGTCGAGGCGCTTCCGTCGAGCTGGCCTCGTACGAGACGGACCTGTCATGCAGTTTAGAGGTGGGCTGCGTCGTGCTGTGGCTTAGTCGTTTTGTTTTGTTTTTATCGTTTATGTGGGTACCCCCATACTGTTGGTACCGACAAATACTTTAAACGGGGTTTTTTCAATAGAAAATTTGTTTTTGCATTATTTTAACGTAAATTTTGTTCATGTATCACTATTTATCTCCAAAATCATGGTCTACGCGATATTCACCATTATATCAAGATATTTTTCAACCCAACTGTTTATATTGGATTATATTTGTTTATCTATGATATTTCTAAAAAGATTATTTTTGTTAAATGCATAGTAAATAAAAGAATGGGTATACATTTCTTAAAAAGTAACAGTTCTATTTTATTTTATGTAATTACTTATTTGGAAAATTAGGAACATAAAATCTTTTCATCCCTTAAGTTGTTTTCAATAGGAAATTTGTTTTTGCATTATTTTTTCCAAGGCACATGCTTATATAGCAACAAATACTTCAAGTCATTTCCTTATTTAAAATGATATAAAAAAACTAATACAAACATCTTAAGTTATAATTGTCACATACACACACTCTAATACACACTATTTATTAGGCTGCCACAGTAGTGATCTTCTTTTTGACGTATGTTCCTTGGTCATGATCTTGATGTAACCATGGAGTGTCCTCAGCATTTATCATGATGCTCGGATCTTTGGTCACATTGAAAGGCATGATTTGGTCATCCCTTTCATAATCTTCTGAAATATCTGACTTGTCCTCAATTCCCACAATGTTTCTTTTCCCTGAGAGCACTATATGGCGTTTTGGCTCATTCGTTGATTTGTTGTCATTTTTCCCTCTCTTTTGTTTTGTAGACATGTCTTTCACATAGAACACCTGATTCACATCAGCAGCAAGGACGAATGGTTCACCTTTGTAACCAACATTGTTGAGGTCCACTGTTGTCGTTCCATAGTCTTTGTCAACTGTTACCCCGCCTCCGGTATTCTTGACCCATTGGCACCGGAACAAAGGGACTTTAAAATTAGGTGCGTAGTCTAGTTCCCAAATCTCCTCTATGCGGCCATAATATGTTTGTCTGTTTCCATTCGGGTCGGTGGCGTCTACGCGAACCCCACTATTTTGGTTCGTGCTTTTTTTATCTTGGCCTAGGGTGTAAAATGTATTTCCATTTATCTCGTACCCTTTGTACGTGAGGATGTGCCATGATGGTTGCCTAGCCAACAAATATAGTTGCTCATCATTCTGGTCATTACCCTGACATTCTTTTCGTAACAAATCACTGAAAGTGTCCATATGCTGACGCATAAGCCAAGCTTCATTCTTCTCTAGGAACTGGGATCGTAGAAAGTCCTTGTGTTTCCTGACATACGGCTCCACCACGGATGAGTTTTGAAGAACTGTGTAGTGTGCTTTATTGAAATAATCGTCCCCCGTACCGATGTATGTTTTCTTTCCTATTGTTCCCTTTCCACTCAGTCTTCCCTCGTGTCGAGATTCGGAAACACCAATTGGGTCAAGTTCAGGAATGAATTCAACATAGAACTCAATGACCTCCTCTGTCCCATAGCCCTCTGCGATGCTTCCTTCTGGCCGACTACGTTGGTGAACATATTTCTTCAGGACTCCCATAAACCTCTCGAAGGGAAACATATTATGTAGGAACACAGGACCAAGAATATTGATCTCCTTGACCAGATGAACTAGGAGGTGTGTCATGATATCAAAGAAGGATGGAGGGAACACTAATTCAAAGCTGACAAGACATTGAACCACATCATTCTGTAGAGCAGCAAGTTCCAGTGGATTGATTGCCTTCTGAGAAATTGCATTGAGGAATGCACATAGCTTTACGGTGGCCAGACATACATGTGGAGGTAGAATTCCTCTTAATGCAACTGAAAGCAATTGCGTCATAAGCACATGGCAGTCATGCGACTTTAAGTTTAGAAATTTCTTCTCAGGCACATTTATTATACCTTTTATATTAGAGGAGAATCCAGATGGGACCTTAATGCTGCTTAAGCATTCAAACATGATTTCTTTCTCTTCATTGCTAAGAGTGTAGCTAGCAGGTCTTAAATATTGGCGTCCATCATCTGTCTTCTCTGGATGCAGGTTGTCTCGCTCTTCCATGCGCTGTAAGTCTTGTCGTGCTTCAAGTGAATCCTTAGGCTTCCCATACACACCCATGAATCCTAGAAGGTTCACACAAAGATTCTTTGTCAGGTGCATGACGTCAATCGCATTCTGAACCTCTAGGACTTGCCAATAGGGTAGCTCCCAAAATATTGACTTCTTCTTCCACATGGGTGCATGACCCGCTGCATCTTTTGGAACTGGTTGGCTGCCCTGTCCCTTACCAAAAACTACTTTCACATCCTTAACCATCTCAAATACATCTTCTCCAGTTCTGTTACGAGGCTTGCATCGGTGGTCTGCCTTACCTTTAAAATGCTTGCCTTTCTTTCTAACTGGGTGATTCATAGAAAGAAATCGACGATACCCAAGGTACATGACCTTTCCTTATTTTTTTAAATATATACTATCAAGGTCATCAAAACAGTGTGTGCATGCATTATATCCCTTGTTTGACTGCCCTGAAAGATTACTTAGAGCAGGCCAATCATTGATTGTCACAAACATCAGTGCTCGCAGGTCGAAGTGTTCCTGTTTGTACTCATCTCACACACGAACACCTGTTTCGCTCCATAAAAGTTGGAGTTCTTCAATTAATGGCCTTAGATAAACATCAATGTCATTACCCGGTTGCTTCAGGCCTTGGATGAGCACCAGCATCATAATAAACTTTCGCTTCATGCATAACCATGGAGGAAGGTTGTAGATACATAGTGTAACAGGCCAAGTGCTATGACTACTGCTCTGCTCACCAAAAGGATTCATACCGTCCGTACTTAAAGCGAACCTCAAGTTTCTTGCGTCTTTTGCAAACTCTAGAAATTCCCTGTCTATTGCTCTCCACTGGGACCCATCAGCAGGGTGTCTCAACATGTTGTCTACCTTACGGTCTTCTTTGTGCCACCGCAACAACTTTGCATGGTCCTTGTTTCTAAAAAGACGTTTCAGACATGGTATTATAGGAGCATACCACATAACCTTTGCAGGGTTTTTTCTTCCTGGGACGTTCTTCCCCCTCAACATCGCTAGGGTCATCTCGCCTGATCTTATACCGTGATGCTTTACATACGGGGCATTCATCTAAATTCTCGTAGTCCTTGCCACGGTACAGGATGCAGTCGTTAGAACATGCATGTATCTTCTAGATTTTTAATCCCAAAGGACAGACGACCTGTTTTGCTTCGTACGTAGTGGGGGGCAATTCATTAGGGTTCAGAAGCATCTTTTTTTGATCTTCAGTAATTGTCCAAATGCCTTATCGGATACACCATTCTGTGCCTTCCATTTCAACAACTCCAGTGTTGTACCCAATTTTTTTTGCCCATCTTGGGCGGATGGGTATAGTAATTTTCTTGTAATCTTCTAGCATGCGGTCAAACTTTGCCTTGTCTTTTTCACTTTCGCATTCTTTCTGTGCATCACGAATGGCATCACCAAGAGCATCATCTTCTGCACCTCCTTCTTCTTCAGCTTCTCCCATTGTTGTATCATCGAAGCCATCGAATTGAGCAATAATGCCGTCAGGCTCCAGTTGTTCTTGTTCTTCTTCATATTCTTCCATCATTATCCCGGTTTCTCCATGCTTGGTCCAACAAATATAGTTTGGCATGAAACCCGACTTCAACAAATGTGAGTGAATATTTCTAGAGCTAGAATATTCCTTCAAATTCTGACACAAGGTACATGGGCAACGTATGAATCCATCCTGCTTGTTTTCCTCGGCCACTCTTAAGAAATAATGCACACCATCAATGAATTCTTTGGAGCGGCGATCGGCATTGTACATCCAACCACGTGTCATTGTCTGCATTGCAACATAAAGTATGATAAGTTTCTAATTTTTACTACAGAAATAAAAGTTTCTAATTTGGTAGGCATACTAGTTATAATTAACTAATTAACCCGGTCACAAATTGCAAATTAATGTATGATAAGTTTCTAATTTTTTATAAAGAAATGAAAGTAATAAATAACCTAAAATTCTCTATTTCTTCATTTTCTAAACAAGCAAAATTAAAAAACACCAAAGTTCTCTATTTCTCTAAATAATCAAGAAATTTGGTAGGCATACTAGTTATAATTAACTAATTAACCCGGTCAAAAATTGCAAATTAAAGTATTATAACCTAAAATTCTCTATTTCTATTTTTTCTAAACAAGCAAAACTAAAAAACACTAAAGTTATTTATTTTTCTAACTAATCATGAAATGTGGCATGCATACTAGTTTAAATTAAATAATAAACCCAATCACAAATTGCAAAAATAAAGTATTCTAAGTAACTAACTAACACATAACCTAAAATTCTCCATTCTTATTTTTCCTAAATAAATTTTATATTCATACTTAGTTATAATTAAATAATCCTTCAAACGTATTATTTATACTTAGTTATAATTAACTAATTAACCAGATCACAAATTATAAACTAAAGTATTATCAAATGTTATTTTTTAAAAAACTAATTATAATGAGAAACCATAAATTTAGTATTTTTCTAACTAAACCAAAAAAATATGGTAGACATAATAGTAATAAATGGTGTATACTAATTTTTAGGGTCTTAATTGTAGTTATCTACATTAAAATATTTAAACGATGAAGTGATTGGAGTTTAAAATAGTGTAGAAATCAAAAAATAAAAAACCACATGTACAACACCACAAAATGAGATAACCTGCAGCTAAAACTTGAGAAGATGAAGTTAGTAACCTCTAAACAAGTAAATGACGGCGTAGAAGTGATAAAATGAATCAATAGCCGGAGATGTGAGCACAAATCAATCAAGAACACATGAAGAACAAAGAAGAAAGTGAGCTCGGGCAGCTCGGCCAGGGGAGGAAGAAGGATTCAAATATGGGGGGAAGGATTTAATCCCGATCCCTAACACCAACCAGGACTAAAGTCCCATCTTTAGTCCCGGCTGGTGTCACAGACCGGGACAAAACCTTTAGTCCCGGCTGGTGTCACAGATCGGGACTAAAGATGGACCTTTACATCTAAAATTGTGACGAAAAGTAAATAATAGATTAGAATTTTAGCAATTAGATCCTTATAACATAGTTACTACTGGTATAAGTAGACGAGAAATTAGAAATAGATAGATCATAGATTCATAATTCAAATCGTGGTCAAATGTAAATGTATTTAAGTAATACTTGTATGTGGGAATTTACGGAGAGTCCAAGAAGTCGCCGCGCCGCTCGGTATGATCGATTGCTTCGCTAGTCCCGGCTCCTTTTCCAATGGGTGCATGGGCGTGTATCATAATTAATATCTCCCTAGCTAATTCTTATGGTACGTAATTTACAGGTGGTTTCGAATGATGACTACAAAAACGTAGAGCATAACAGGGTGGTCATCAAGTCCATACAAGAGCCAGGGTCTCCATTGTCCTCTTCTTCAATCCTAGCAAGCGGCCCTCTGGCAGAGCTAGTATGTGGTAACACAAGAAAAGCCTCCACGCTACCGGAGTTTAATCTGACGAGAGTTGCTTAGATATAGAGAACAGTTGGGTCTTGCCAATTGTTATATACACATGTCATCCATCCATCACCTACGCACGTGCTTGTGTCATCCATCCAAGCGTCGACGAGATCGTCGGTCTCCGCCGTGGCATTGGTCTCAGGGAGGAATCCGACCATCTTATCTCTTCTCTTGGCCTCCCTCTCACCCTGCTGGCTGCTGCCGGCCGGCGAAGTGGCGGGCGGGGTGGTTGGATGGCTTGATCGGTGTGCTTGCTTGATGCGTGTGCTGTGCCCTGCCGGGAGCCGGGTGGGCGTATGCGATGCCCGGTATATATAACCGTTCGCGTAGGGGCATTTCCGGGAGAAGCTCGTACATGCTCTGTGTGCCCCGCAGATCAGTGGAGAATTAGAGGAGGATAAGCTGAGGCCGCGCACGGACCCCGGAGCGAAGCGCGGTGGGACTGCTTACTACTCCCGGAAATGCCCCCACGCGCGGTGGGAAGTAAGCATTTCCGCTGATCGGATAGTCAGGTAGCTATGACTTTGGATTAGCACGGCATATGAGCTTTCATCTGAATATAATCGAGAAATGACATAAAGGAGTGAATTAGTACTGCTCAGACTCCCGGCCTCGCGCTCGCTCGACACATCGATGGTTGTTTGGGCCCCACGCGCACACGGCATGGGCGCATGGCCTTTGCTACTTCTAGATGTTATCTCGTTCGCAGATGCTTGTGACATGGCATAGGCCCGCGACGAGGACTTCAAATCATGTCTACTTCAAGGGTGAGTTGAACAAGCACATCAAGAATGGGACAAAACCAAATCTTAGGATCCACCTCAAGAGGCGGGATTAAAATGCCGGCAAGTAATTGAACCTCGGAATAAATATTGTGTCACTCGTGAACTTGCCTTCGGTGATTTGCATCCTCTCAACACTTGCAATTACTTTTCATATCTTGTGCTTATGTTGTTGCTTGTTAGCTATAGATCTCTAGCTTGTTAGTTGCTAGTTAGTTTAGCTCTCTAATGAGTCATGTAGTTTAGTTGCTCTTTTGTTAGCTCACTAGTGTAGTGGTAAAACCTATAGTTGTTTGTGTGTTTCTGTGTTTAATTAGTTAAACTTGCAACTAGAATTGTGTAGGGAGCTTGCATTGCTTTGAGTAGGCTAAGCAAAGTAGCGGATATTAGGATTGTCTTTTATACTAATCAACTTTGCCTGTGTCTTTGTGCTTGTAGATTTTTTTAATGGGTTATTCACCCCCTCTAGCAATCCATAGATCCTTTCAACGTCTGACAACCGCGAGAGACTGCACTGCTTACCTCTTCTCACGTTGCGTCTAGATCGACTACTTCGAGCCGGCCATCATGTCTCAGCCTGATGATAACAGTGTTTCCCTTACCTCCGGCACGGGTTGCACCCAATGGTGTGGTCTAAACTCATCTTTGGCGCATTGGTTATGTGCGCTACGTAGTTGTTGATAGGATCTGCTATTAGCTTGTTCGCTAGCATATCTGCATATGTGGTAACTGGATTGCGTTTATGTCATGATGCATGTGATGGCTTATTTCTAGATTAAAGTATACTGTAAAATGACTAAATACTCAACACAGTTCGCAATGTTTATACACGAGATTAATGATCAATCAATGAAGAAAATCAGTTCAATTATTTGGTTCTCATGTTTTGGTTTAAACAATACTTCTAGGGCGTGTTTGGTAAGTTGCATGCCGGCAGCACTGCACCCACTCATACGAAAACGATTCGTTTGGTTGGCTGGCCAGCCACTTGGGCCAGGCTCCGATCATGCAATAGTACTGCTCGAGCCACGCTCGCTAGGAACGCAGGTGAGTTCTGTTTCTTTTGAGCCAGGCCCAGCTGTTGCAACCAGGGTGCACGCATGCGAGTCATCCGTTTCTATACAGCCTACCAAACAGTATTGCAGAGGAACCAGACCCTACACATGCAAAAAAACGAAACACGAGTGAGTGACTGTAGCGATGTAGCCAGGCCCAACTCATCTTGGTTAAGACATACGAGCCAGGCTAGGAGCATTCAAGGTACCAATCAGACCCCTAAGCTAGTGGTGCCCTCCCCTGTCACCCTGGGCATTTTTTCACCGAAAACCGAACCGAATAGTCGGTACTTCGGTTTTTCGGTTCGGTTTCGGCTTCCAGTTCTGCGAAGTTCGGTGTTCGGCTTCGGCTTCGGTTTCATAGTCTGGGAGAACCGAACAACCGTGAAACCGAACAGTGAAGCAAATCACTGGCTTCTCGCTTCCAGCCCCAGCCCCGCTCTGTCTCCATCCAGGTCATAGCCCACCGTGGCCCAATTGCTCTCTCAGCCAGCCCACAATCCCCACCCCTCCCCTCCAAGCCCAAAGTCCCCACCCGGCCACCCCCCCACCCTTCGGCTTTCACAATCACTCCCACCAAACCCTAACCTCTCCTGGCGGTGGCAGCCTGGCCTGCGCGGCGTGTGAGCAGGGAGTGCGCGCAGGCGCGGTGGCGGCCACTGGCGAGCGGCGAGCGGTGCCCCGTGAGAGGAGGACCCAGGGGGCGGCAGCGGCGAGCGAGGCTGCAGGGAGCGGCGGTCGCGAGTAGGGCTGTAGGAGCGGTGGCCGCGAGCAGGGCTACACCAACAGCGGTGGTCGCGAGCGGGTCTGCAGGAGCAGCGGCGGTCGTGAGTGGGGCTACAGGAGCGGTGATGGCGGCGCGAACAGGGCTACAGGAGTGCAGGGGGCAAGGGGCGACCTGGTCGCGCGAGCAAGAGCTAAGCAGGGAGCGGCGCGTGAATCTCCTGATTCTCCTTCTCCTCTGTGTTGAGCTTCGGTCGGTTCGGTTTCCACCGAAAAACCGAACTATTAAACCGAAACCGATTCTGTCGGTTTCTAGCTTTGAAACAAACCAAACGGTTGTTGATTGTTGAAAACCGAAATTTACAAAAACCGAATAAACCAAACCGAATTTTTGGTTTAAACCGAATGCCCAGGCTGACTCCCCTGGTTGGCTCTCCTTTTAAACAGGAGGCGAGGCAGGCCAACGGGGCATGCCGCCAGGCCAACAACCGATAAGCGGGGGAGGCCTGGCCTACTAGGCGGCCTATCGTTGGGGCAGGCCTTAGTAGAACAGGCTCCCTTATCATGTCGTGCTCGTGCTGACCCAACATGTTGGGGTTCTGGCCCAAGCATGGCACTAAGGTGCGGGCTGGGCCGGCACAGGCACGATGCGACTCGGGCCGTGTCGTGCTCGGGCCAGGCCTTAACAGGCCATGGCTCGCCGTGTATCAGTAAACCGGTTTAATAAGAGGACTCGATCCCTCTCGGAGGTTCCTCTTGACACAGTAAAGACCGGTGACTTCTAGGCGATTCGTGGTTCTCCTCCACCGAGGCACGAGCGGAGCGTCTCCGTCGGCGGTGTGCGGCCCCGCAGGGCGAGCTCGGCGGTGGGGTGTGTCACAGAACCTTCTAAATTATGATGGCCCACATGTACCTGTCATTGTCATAATGACCTCTGATAGTCATACTTATGTTCCTCATAACTTTAAAGGCCTGATTTCCTCCGAATAGGATCCAATTACAGGAGTATTGCAATATTACAATAGTTTATTCAAAATAACATCAGAGTAAAAGAGCGGAAGTCTTACGTAACTTAAGTTTACAAACCACAGTTTCAAACCTCAAACCATAAGTAGCATTATTACAAACTAGTAGTAGTGGAGTATCAGTAGTAACTTTATTACAACACTCAAACGAGGTGCCTTGCCCAAAGGCCACACAGCCTACTCGTCGTCACTTTCTTCAACAACAACGGTCATGCAGTAAGGCTCAAAACAAACTTGCTCATGAGCCGCACCTGCAACAAGGGTTTAACAAACCCTTAGTACTGAGCCCTGCCACCTCTGAAGCTGTTTTTGTAGGAGTGAGAGCCAGAGCCATTTTCGGTGGAGCCAGAGCCCTGCCAAACGGGCCCTATACCGAGGAAGCTGCAGCAAGGTCGCGGCAGCTTCGCTCCACGAAAGATTGGCAGCAGCCAGCAGGACATTGCTGTTGGACCATGTGTGGACCGGTATTTATGGATGGGCCACATGTCATGGAAGTCGGGAGACGGCCCAACTGCACAAGGCAGTGTTGCCTCATGTGTGGGGTCAGCCTTGCAGTTTTCTTTTCTTTTGCATGAAGAAGAAATATCTTCTTTAGAGCGAATTAGCCTTTCTATATGAGGCAGTGCAGTACACATCAGCCTAGCAAGCAGTGCCGTGTAAACAATAGTACCTTTTTTTTCGAAAGGACGACAAAACCACTATTTTTATTAGACGGATAAAAGCAAAAAACAAGAGAGTTACAAAACCGACTTTACAAACTTAGCATGGATCAAAAGTGACCCTAAAATAAGGAAGGAAACCTCTAACAACTCCTAGAAGGAGACCAAAATGACTGAAAGAAGCCCCCCTAGCCCCTGCAGCAACAACAACACATGTACAAATAGGGGAAAAGAAACTGAGCAACTACTGCGTTGGAGAAGCTCCTGTTTGCATTGCCATGTTATATTGTTGTTTGGTCGAAAACCAAAAGAAGACATATAAATAAAATAATTGTAATGCAAGGGAGACACATGCACACATTCGAGAACCAAATATTTCATTAATTCTTTCTTGAATATACAAAATACATGATCAACGAAAAAAATGGCTTCTTTCCGTCTTCAGTGTCATGCTTAAGGAGAGGTCTGATTTGTAGGAAAAATGCGTAGTTCGCCGATTCCCGGAGCCTGTTGGGTGCATCCGGTTAATTACATCCGCAAGACGAGCTTATGGAAAATCTCCGATTAAGCTGCGCTTCATGGTCGTCAAGTATTGATTTGATCGTCGTCAGCCATATGCGATATATGGCGTAGTAACAATGGGTGACTTTATGTCACCGAAGCTCGGTCGTAACATCGCCATCGCCACGTTAGAGTAAAAAACGGAACATATTGTTGATGAAGGGGATGACTTTTGCCTCGTCGGTACTCAGTCACGTACGCCGGCCTTCATTAACACGGACGTGTGTGAGTTGCCTTTGCCTCGTCGGTGCCCAGCAACGATGTGTCCGATCCCATAATTGGGATGTGTCAATGGGGTAATGACCTCGCCTCATTGGCACTTGGCCAGAGTTTCGTCTAGCCTCGTCTGCACTAGACGTAGATGAATATATAGTAGAAAATCCGCAATAAATTAGCGGTACGAGTATTGTTCGAATGATGCTTTCTCATGAGATCAAATCGACAGCCTCCCGGCGTCCGCATTTTATAATGAAACAAGGCATTCTCGTCTCATGTGTCTCAACTTTTTTGTTATCACGACGAGCGGGGATTTCCCGTCTCGCATCTTGCCTTTTGTCATCACGACGAGCGGGAGCTTCCTGTCTCACGCGCTGCGACGAGCGGGGTGTTCCTGTCTCGCGCATCTTGCCTTTGCGACGAGCGCGGCGTTCCCGTCTCGCACATGTTGATTTTTTATGGCTTGGCTTCATCATCAGCAACTCGACAATGATCTCGCGCGGCGAGGGTTCTGATGTCAAGGTTGCTGGCCTTCTCACGGTAGTAGATCAAAAGAACCGATGAGCCATATTATAATATTCACACCTAGATTGATTGCTCACAAGGAAACGTGACGGCCGGCACGGACGACATGATGGCGTGGAAGGAAGGCGTGCGTGTAGGATGCAGAGGCGGCGGGGAGTTGGCGTCTGGTTGAGGCTGCTCTGCGTGCGGCTTCTCGGCGAGAGCAGCAGTGCGTCGGCAGCTGTAAGCGACGGCGAGAAAGTTTGGCAGAGGGTCGATGTGAATGCGTGGAACCCAATCCCCTCCTCTTGGCCAGGGTGCCGATTTATATAGGGAAGAGGCAGGCCTGATAAAGGCGGTGGAGATAACAACTTGGAAGTTTATCAAAACCGATCTGGACTCCCGTCCCCAAGCAAAGCACATACTCAGCCGGCCCGCGATCCCGTCGTAGTTCGTTAGAACAAAAGAGATATCTTTTCTTTTCACAAAGGAAACAAAATAGATATCTGCTGCTCGATAACTTGGCGTCCACGTCCAGGATATACATGACAAGGGCTTCTAGAACATTCTTGGCCGCACCGGCCATCCACGTGCCCATGGTAGTTCAATACGACAATACATATTTCATGAAGATTCCTATATGTTACTAGAAATAAAGCGCGGCATTGCCGCGCGTCTCCCTATGTCGTATCAGCCTATGATGTTTGATGACTGATGAGGCCATCTGAAGATGATCAAAGATGATCACTGTGTTGTCCACCCTGTGCGCCGAATGCTGGAGCAAATCGACCGATGGATCTTTTCGCGTTTGAAATGGGTTAATCATGTCTTGTTTGCCATGGCAATTTAAACATGGCAATTTAACCTATTTTAAATAGGGTTATAGAGAAAAGATAATGATCTCTGTAGTTCTAGCGGGAAATAGGATCTCATTTAAATCTACAAATAATATACTAAACAGGGGTTGTAAAATGTATCCTTTAACAAATCTAACACATTTGAATGCCTTAAAACCTGAAATGATCTCAGCTAGCTCTATAGTTTGTTGGTGTAGTGGACAAATTATATACATACATGCCTCTTCAAATTATAAAGTACATGTCTCTTGAAATTGGAATCAAAACTTGCAAGTTTTATTTTTTTTTCAACCCAAGCCCAATGTTTGATACAGAGAGGTAAAAGTGTAGGCCATATGAACCTATATTTATGTAGTTCCATGGCTGGCCGAAAATATCCATCAGGCATTGGAAATTTGGGAACCTACTATTCAAAGAATCAACCCCCGTAAAAAAGGTTTGCCATGCAGAACCAGACATAATGTTAGGCAATCATGTCCTAAGAGAAGTAGTATAGATTTCCATGCAGCCCGAGGCACGACGGCACGGCCCATGGCCCGAGATTTTGGCCCGGCCCAAGCCCGGCCCGGCCCGAAGACGCGCGGGCCCGGGCTAGACCGGCCCGGAGCTCAGGCCGTGCTTGGGCTGACCTCTGAGCCCGTGGGCTGGCACGGCCCGGCCCGAGAAAAAGGCGGCAGCCCGACAGCGGCCCGAAGCCACAGCGAGCCTGCCTCTGCCTCCCCTCCTCCCCCGGCCTTCCAACGGCCCAGCCCACTTGCGCGGCGCCCCCGCTCCATATATAACGAGCACAGCCAGGGAGAGCCCCCTCCAAACCCTAACCTAATCCAGTTCCCATCCCGCGCCGCGCCGCTTTCGTCCTCTTCGTTGTTCGCTCTCGCGGTCTCGCCTCGCTCGGCTCAAGCAGTGAAGCTTCGCCTCTCGCCGTCGCCGCGCCAATCTCGCCTCATCCGCCGTCTCTGGTCCGCCGTCCCTGACGCCGGTGGCCCCGCCCCGCCTCCCTTACCCCTCGCTCTCATTCTCAAGTCTCAACCCTCTAGATCTGGTCATGTGAGTAAGTGAGATCTCGTCCCTCCGCCGCTCGCCGTCCTCGCTAATGGAGTCGTCTTCTCCCTTGGCTCGGGGTCCTCGTCTTCTCCGGCACTGGGCTCCGGTTGCGCAGGTGAGCTCGAACCCTAACCCTAACCCTAACCTCTTCTCTATTTCTTTGATCCGTCTCTGACTCTTGGTTTCCCTCGTCCTCCTCTTTTGCAGTTCGGTAGCCGATGCTTCGTCCTCTAGCTGTGGTGGCGTAGAGCGAGCGAGGCGGCCACCCGCACCGTCGAGGAACCGGGCTGGAGAGGCCATGGCCGCAGACGATGGCGATCGTCTGCCTGGCCTGGACCCCGAGGGTGAGGATGATGACGACCTCCGTGACGATGCGATGGCCGTGTTTGGGATCGATGTTGGAGACGGCCCTGTTGCTTCGGCTCCCATCGACCTGGACGGCGAAGATGGTGGAGGGGCAAACTCCAACGGCTCTGCTCCTTCTGTTGCTACTGCGGGTAATGGTAAGCCTCCTGGTAAGCGCACATCTCCTGTCTGGGAAGATTTTGAGAAGATCTATGAGGATGTGGATGGAGTATCGACTGCCACTAAGGCTACCTGCAAAATTTGTAGAAGTACTTTGTCTGCTAGATCTGTTTCTGGTACTGGTCACTTGAAGAGGCACCAGAAATCTTGTAAGGCCAAAGTTGAACAATGTGCTAGGGTTCAGTCTAGGCTTGCTTTGAATCCTGATGGTTCTGTTCATAACTGGACCTATAAACCTGATGTTGCTAGACTTGAACTGTGTCGCTTGATTGCTAGGCTTGATCTGCCATTATGTATAGGTGAGACAGATGCCTTTGAAGAGTACATTCAACGTGCTCATAACCCTAGGTTTCAAGTTGTCTCTAGACAGACCACGACTAGAGATCTTTCTAAGTTTTTTACTGAACGTCGTAACATTCTTAAGAATTCTGTGTTGCCTGGTGCTTTCTCTGTTTCTCTGACCTCAGACATTTGGTCTGGGAATGCCAAGGAGGATTACATTAGTGTTGTGGCTCATTATGTTAGTGCTGACTGGGAAATGCAAAAAAAGGTAATTGGGCTGAGGTTGATTGAGGTAAAGCATACTGGTGAGAACATTGCTGAAAAAATTGCTTCTGTGGTTCAGGAGTTTGGCTTGCTTGATAAGATTTTAGCTGTTACTTTGGACAATGCATCATCTAATGCTAAGGCTATGGATACTTTGACTCCTATGTTTGCTGGTTACTTGGGTTCTGAGCCTGCACCTGAGCCTGATAATCCTCATAAGTGCATATACAATCTTGTTCATCAACGTTGTACTTGCCATATCATTAATTTGATTGTGAAATCTGGTTTAAAGAGGTTCAAACCTTACACTGAGGATTTTAGAACTGCCATTAACTTCTTGAATTCTTCTAATCACAGAATTGCTATGTTTAAAAATTATTGCATTGCTCAAGGTGTTAGATCTAGAAAGTTTGGCTTAGATATAGATATTAGATGGAATGCTACATACCTTATGCTTAAACACTTGCTTCCATATAAGGATGTTTTTTCTATTTTCATTAATTCCAATTATGGAAAAACTCTGTTAACTGCAAGGCATTGGTATGTTGCTGGTAAGATACTTGAGTTCCTGGAAATTTTTTATGATGCCACAGTTGTTCTATCTGGTGTTTACTATCCAACTAGTCCACTTGTTTTGCATCATATGATTGAAATGATTACTCATTTGCATGAATGTGAAAAAGAACAGAATCTGTTTGCTGTTGTATATCCTATGAAGCTAAAATTCCTTAAATACTGGAAGGAAGTACCTATGCTTTATTCAATTGCATTTGTCCTTGATCCTAGAGGAAAAATGAGAGGTTTATTTAATGTTCTCCAAATATTGCAAGAGAAAACTGGTGTTGACTATAATTCTTATTATGCTAATGTGAAAGCCTTCCTGTACAAGTTATTTAATCAATATGAGGTTAAGTATGGTGCAGCTAGAACTCAAAGGAAGAGTACACAACCAGCAAGACAGGCAGGTAAGAGGAAGCATTCATGGGGAATGATATTTGGAGGCCCTGGAGGATCTGGTGTTGTTGGACCTTCCCCTGCTAATAGTCCATCTCTGTCTGCTGCTGCTGTTGGTTGTGAGTTAACAGCTTATCTGGACAGTGACAATGTCACTGCATATGAAGAAGAATTTGATTTACTTCTGTGGTGGCGTGACCATAAGCTAACCTTTCCAGTGCTGTCTATAATGGCTAGAGATATTATGTCTGTTCTAGTTTCAACTGTTTCTTCGGAGTCTACTTTCAGCTTGACAGGAAGGATCATTGAAGAGCGACGGCGACGCTTGTTGCCAGAACATGTGGAGATGCTAGCTTGCATCAAGGACTGGGAGCTGGGAGATAAAAGACTGTAGCATGATGCCATCGTCGTCGACAACCAAGCCATGGAAGAGTCGTTCAAGAACCTCTACCTTGATGAAGATGCAACTGGAACCCCTTCTACCAGCACTACTGCCTCTGCATCTGTTGCTTCTGCTTCTGGCACTTGATTTAATGTGAGTTGTGAACTTGTGAATCTTTACAGTGAATCTGTGCCTTCTCTGTTGCTTCTGCTTCTGGCACTTGATGAAATGTGAGTTGCGAACTTGTGATTCTTTACAGTGAATCTGTGCCTTCTCTTTCTAGCAGCACTTATGAGCTCTACTCTTTTGCAGGTTGCAGCATGATGGACAACCAAGCCATGGACCTCCTTTTGTGGGACTGGGAGTCTGGGACTCCTTCTGTGACTTCTTTTGGCACTTGATGTTATTGTGAGAGTTGTGAGAGCCTTGAGAGTGATCTCTCATTATTTGTTTGGCACTTGATGTTATTGTGAGAATTGTGAGAGCCTTGAGAGTGATCTCTCATTATTTGTATGACTGTGATGTACTCTTTAACTTTGTGAACCTATGAACCTATGAAGTATGAACTCATGAGCTGTGTTGTACTCTTTTCCTTTGTAGGGTTTCTCACAAAGGTGAGTTTTACCTATAAAGGTTTTTAATGAGGCAGCATTGCACAAACAGCTCAATATTATTATCTTTTACATCTTATCTCTAGACCCACTCTGGCTATGAATTCTGTGAATTCTGTAAATTCTGTGAATTTTGTGAATTTTGTGAACTTGTGAATTGTGATTGTGATTCTGTGATTTTTTTTGTGAATTTTCTTTGATCGGGCTGTGGGCCGGCACGGCCCGTAGATTTTGATCGGGCTGCTCGGGCGACACGGCACGTTTTTTGGCCCGAAGGGCCGTGCCTGGGCTCAAAACAAAGCATGAGGCCCGTTAAGGCACGGCCCGAGAGGCACGGCGGGCCGTGCCGGCCCGATAGCCTTCGGGTCGTGCCTACCTCGGGCCCGGGCCGGGCCGGACCGGGCCGGCCCGATGGCCATCTATAAGAAGTAGTTTCTGTTTCTGACCAAAGGTAAGCTAATTATAGAGCAGCTAAAACTCCAACCAAGTAAACAAAGTCATTGTACTCTAGATAAGGATAGGTATCAAGCAAAAGTTGCCAGCAGTTTGCAAATCATCAAAAACATTCAACTGGAGACGACACCGTCATTCAGTGACAGCTTAACCAGCTGCTGCTCATGGGAGGCATTGCTCTGCTGGAGATGCTGGGCAGACCGTAGGACCTCCATGGCTTCAGCAAAGAAAAAAGTCTACATCACCCCCTGAAGTATGGGGTGGTGTCTAATTTACCCCCTCAAACAGTCTAATTTATCCCCTGAACTTTCCAAAACCGTCTACTTTACCCCTAGGGCAGTTTTGGACGGCAGTTTGCTACAGTAACCGAATCTTTAAAAAATCGTAGTAAATCACAAAAAAATCGTAAAATAGAAAATCTAATTTTGTTGGACTCCACGTGAGTAGATCTACACAATAAACATATAATATGGTGTGCTTTAGTACAAAGTTTTCCAGCTGTTCAGCACGAGGATACAGGATCTCATCAAACAATCTGCAACACAGAACAATCATGAGCACCCTTGATTAAAAAAGGACCAACCAATAAATAACTATACCAGTCTCTGCTGATCAGGTGGGGCATTAGCAACTGCAGTGGCTAGTGCCCCAATTGGAACAGGCTGTCACACACCATCATCTCTTATTGGCATCACTCCTATCTCATATGGAGATGGCATCACAGCCCCCAACGCAATGCATGCCAGGATCAAGCATTTCGCGTCCAATGGGATAGCGGTAGCCACCACCACCTGTAGGGGGCATCTGCAACATGCAGAAATTTCAGGCCACAATTCAACGAATGAAATTGAAAAATGCCAAGAACGATACAGGATACCTACTGCTGACCACCCAATGGCATGGGTGCTGAATTCCAGCATTGTCAACACGCCTACCAGCAGTAAGCTGTGGTTGGTGCCCCTGCTGAACCATAGGCATCATAAAGTTCGGCAATGGACCAGCGGGCCTCATCCTAGGCATTGGAGGTTGCTGGAAGGCAAATCCAGCCTAACAAACATAGAATTCATCAGCTCACAAAATATGATTACAGAGACACCAAGGAGTTCAGGTTAATAACAGGATTTCTAATGCATCTTACAAAGCATAATTGCATATGTATCCACCAACTTTCAATGCAAATCACAACAAAATTAGAGAGCAATAGTAGATGTATGATTGTGCACAACATGTAAGATTTCATGTTGCCGAGGGAAATACACCAAGTGTTACGTCATAAAAAAAAGAACAAATAGCAGGGTTGATAAAGGCTCGATGTTTATATAATTATATTTGAATGTGATGTTGGAGCTCAAGCTCCTTAAGCCATAGGATCAAAGGAAACAACAGGTATCGGTACTAGGTCATTCGCTTAGCATGCCAGCAAGACTTTTTAGTTTCGCAGAGATAATAATCATTCTCCCAGCTAGCTTTAGTGTCCATCATACTCTCCGATTCATCATCCCTCCTTGTTTGACTTGTCATGACGATGGGAGGATACTCCCATGAGATTTTAACAGGACATACGTGTGGTTATAGTACAAATATAGTGTTTTGACCACAACTGCCTACTACCAATTTTATGACACAGAGCACATTTATCAATCAATAACAGAATTGATTTTATTGATTTACGTTTGTATTAATGTTTATACAAATTTAATATTTTTGCATTTATCAAGTTTTTTTCATTATAATAAAATTAATTTCGGCTAGAGTAACATGTGTAAACATATTTTGCACAGCCAGAGGATAAAGTTATGAATCTAACAAAATTAATTTAACACTATTTGGATCTAAAATTATTTTTCAATGATTTTTCACAAGTTTCTGCATGGATAGTACAAATGTGCAAGTTCTTATTACGGAGTAGCTTTTACTGTCCATCTTCTAGCCTTAGCAGAAAACGTTAAGAGAGAGAGAAGAAAGGAGCAAACCTGCCATAGATTCACCTAAAAAAGCACTCAAAGGGATGCACAACGAGATGGAGCGAGATATAGGAGGGATTTGGTTCGTGTTTACCATGTGCAGCGAATTTGAAGGAGAGCGGAGCTCATCGTGGGCGTGATCTCCAGCGAAGGAGAGGACGGAATACTGGTTGAGCACTTGGTGGTCTGTTCCTCTGGTTGTGGCTCTGAGTCTGAGGCGATTCTGAGCTGGCCTCGTCGGTCGGCGCCGAGGAGTGGGAGCGGATGGCGGCGCAACTCGGCGTCTTTTTCGTCGATGCCGCCGCGCTCGCGGCTGGATTGCGCAGGATGTTTCTCGGCCCTCTCGGCTCCGCACCAGGCTGCGAGGGAGGAGCGCGCGGCGTTGCTGTAGTGCATCGCAGCGGCGCGTGACTCGAGATCTGGCGGCCCGCGAGCTGCAGGAGGCGGAGGGACGAGTCATCCGCCGAGGACGCAAGGAGGAGGAGGCTGCACGGCGGCTGGCGGCGCATGGTTCGCGAGCATTCGCGACAGCCCGGTATCGCAGCGTAATGGGTAAGAGACCCGTGAAGACCCGAGCCGATCCGCATCCGATGGACGATATCACGAATTGGCCAGATCGAACGGCTCACGGGTTAACGGGCGACGTGGATATCGCGCCCGCCCGGAGCTTCCCCTGCGGATTCGATATTAGAAGATGACATAGAGGATCCACGCATGCGTACATACATATATTGTTTAGAAAGCTAGCTAGTTAAGAAGCCAACTATATACGTATATACTCGTCGTGCATGCATGCATGGAGCTCTGATAAACATTTAGTCTGTCATGGGACCTGACCAAATTCAGCTGGCTTGTAAAGTATACGTATTCCTCATCACGTTTATACGTGACATAATAGAAATCTCTTGCGTATAAACATGGATATAGAGAATATTGACGTAGTTATTTTGGGCCAATAATTATTCATGGCCAACTTCTATTCCATGGGTCGATTCAGAGATCATTGAACGCACGGACTTGATTAGCGCCATATATAATTCATAAGACTTCCCAACAAGTCACAACATATTCTCATTCGTTATAGGGCTCCAAATATTAGAGCCGCATATATCTAAGGAACACACGGGTCACTTTACGCGTAGGAAATATTAAATAATTATCCAACTATATACCAAAATTTTATCATACAATTGTGAAATGTCATCCTTGCACAACGTAGCAACTTCCACCTGACACTTGGCTTTTTGTTAGAAGGTCCTTCTATTGAGCTTTTTTTCCAAATATTTCACCAAAAATAGATTATTATTCCATCGAAAACCTTCTTCGTCAACTTGTCGAAAGTGGCTCTACATTTCCGCCAATAGATGTAGATGGATCCGCTTTGGTCGACACTCTGAATGTGGGTAATATCACACCAGTTTCTTACTATTGTCCATGTCTCCCTCGTGAAACTGCAGTCTTTTTTTTATCAGGTAACACATCCTGCATTAGACTTCAGTCTTAGGCAAATCGCCAGATACAAGGTTCATTACATACAAAGGCACATGGCCCATTAACACATCTGAGACAGACTCCAACACATAAGCTCCATGCACAGCTAAAGCATCTCCCACCTTGTTACATGATCTATTACAGAAAGAGACATCACAAAAAGAAAACTCTGTTTGCATAATGTCTCGTATCTGAATTACCAGAGCACCAATCATGCTTCGATCTAAATTTGGCGATTTGAGAGCATTAGCAAGCACTATGGAATCCGTTTCCAAGATAATTCTTGACATACCTAGTTGAGCTGCATGGAGGACACTCTTGTAGGCCGCAATTGCTTTAGTATGCAAGGTCGATGAAGCATAAGAAATGTTCCCAGCACCAGCCACGAGCACCTCTCCATTCATGTTCCTCACCACAAATCCATAGCCTCCAATTCTCTTATTAGGATCAAAAGAACCATCAGAATTGATTATATATATATATATATATATATATATATATATATATATATATATATATATATATATATATATAACTACTACCCTATAGCTGGCTACAGAATAACTTATTCTGTAGCCACTTGGAGTTACGATAATTGCTATGCTAATTTACGAGATTATAGTAACTTCTTACTATGTGATTTACTATAACATTATGGTAAACATCTCCATGTGTTATAGTAATTCAACTATCGTAAATATATACTGACATTGTCGTAAATTAGTATATAAAATTATCGTAAATAGAGGTGGCTAGAGTATACTCTCCCTATATATATATATATATATATATATATATATATATATATATATATATATATATATATATATATATATATATATATATATATATATAGTGCACAAAGTTTACATATAGGGTCGTTTGGCCATCTCCTTTCAATAAAGTTGTTAGAAGTTAAGATTTTTCAGTGTAGCAAAGTCCATGTGAAGAACCTATATTTATGTTCTGCACGTGCTTCCAAATCGGCATTATCATCGATTTAGGCCTCGTTTAGTTCAGAGAATTGGAGAGAAAAACACTGTATCAGAATTCCTGTAGCATTTCGTTTGTTTTTTGTAAAAATTATCCAAATTTTGACTAACTAGGCTTAAAATGTTCGTCTCGCAAAGTACAACAAAACTGTGCAATTAATTTTTTATTTCATCAACATTTAGTACTCCATGTATTTGCCGATATTTTGATGTGATAGAGAATCTTCTTTTTACATAGTGAAATTTAGGGAAGAATTGGAGGAACTAAACAAAGAGTTACTGAAGGTGCCAGTGAATTGTACCCTATATAAGCACTGCTAGTAGTGTACTCGCCATCCACCGTCCAACGCCACCGGACTGTGTCCTCAATGTCTTCATTCAATTGTATCGGATGGACGCATTCCCATAGATGCATGTAAACTTCGTCAGTTCTTCAATATTCGTGATGGGCAAAATGTGTTGAATCCATTTGTTGCCACCTATGGCTCTATCCACTGTAATTTTCTTTCTTTTGCACTTGGCAAACAGCCGGGGCTATATTAATTTTTGGCCTGCTCCCCATCAATCCAATATAGCGTATATAATGCACAGGTAAGTTGAATTTAGGCGGTGTGATTAATGAATTTAGCAGAGGTACGAGTTCGTCCCGTTCTCAATCGACTTGTAAATCCTGTGCTGTGCTGTGCGTGTGTCAGCTTCGTGGCCACGGCTTTCAAAGCTATAGACTACAGTAGATTGCTGTTGGACCATGGCTGTGTTTAGATCCGGAGTATCAAAATACACGGTAGCATTTCGTTTGTATTTGGTAATAATTGTTCAACCATTGATTAATTAGGCTCAAAACGTTCGTCTCACAAAGTACAACCAAACTGTGCAATTAGTTTTTTATTTTATCCATATTTAGTACTCCATATATGTATCGCAAGTTTAATGTAACGGAGAATCTTTTTTTTTACATAGTACACTTTTTAACGATCTAAACACAGCCCACGTCGCGCCTCGCGGCAGCCGGAGATCCCTGCTAGCTATTGAAATTGACTCGGAACTCGGAAGCATCCAGAAGCCTGGGTTTTTTTTTTCTTTTTGAAGAAATAATAAGCGTCGCGCTCCGCGACCACGTGGGAGTACGTCTCTCAGAAAAGCAACACCCGCCGTCGCCGAAAGGATCTCGCGCGCCGTCATATAACGGAAAAAAAAAAGTAGGTACCGTCTTATAACGGATAAAGTGACACCAGCCACCTAACGTCACGTTTCACGTCACGCGCAGAGCTAGCTGACAGCAACCGCCAACCGACACGTTTCGCAAGCGCAAGAAAACGTACTAGGCTCTTTAGTTCCAAAGACAGAAGGTGCCACAAATACTGTAGCAGTTCGTTTGTATTTGTCAATTATTGTCCAAACATTGACTACTTAGGCTCAAAAAATTCATCTTGCAAAGTACAAACAAAATGTGTAATTAGTTATTTTTTTACCTACATTTAATATTCCATGTATGTGTCTAAAGATTTGATATGATGATAATATAATAGGGAATCTTTACGCTTTTTGTATTTTAGAGGGAAACTAAACAAGGGGGCCTGCTCCCTCACCACGAATTCTAGAGTTCAAAACATGTGTAAGAAAGCATGTAGGTGTGCTCGTAAACTTAGTTGTACGACATCAACTTTTTAGCGTGGGACCCATCAGTCCAAACAAAACACCGAATGCAGGGGCGGATCCAGGCGGATCCAGGATTTTAGGTCAATGATGATGATGTCAGTATAAACTCTTCGTTATTACGATGTGGCTTCTAGTAAACGAATAACACAAAAAAAATTCTCTCGATATCTAAATAAATCAATTTATAAAGTTATTTTAAGTCAAACTTTTTTTTGTGTTCGATCAAATTTATATAAGAAAACCTCAACCTACGGTGGTAAGCCACCCCGGACATTGCTATGATAGAGAAGATTTTCTCATGTTGGCCGAGAAAACCCTGAACCCCTGCTCCACCCTAACACAGGGGCACCGTTGACCTGTGAGAACCGGACCGGGCCTTTTGACTTGTGCTTTGGCTGTGAGACAGACAAGGGGGATTTTTTTAATCGAATTTATAGAAAAGCGCTTACAAACTTTTTGTCTTAAATCACGAAAAATCTATAGCATTGACCCGCCTTACTATAACATGGTTCAAAATTATAGAGACCAATCAATTTAGACAAAACTATAGACCTAGGTTTCTCAGCCTAACATATTTTGTCGCTATATTTCCATTTTCTGTAGCATGTAGCAACACACAGGTATATTTCCTTGATGGAATTAATCTAAACATCTAATAAGTAAACTAAGTAAAAAAGTAAAAGCTAGTGTCAAAGAGGATACAAAGGAATATGAAGTAACATGGAAATAATGGACTCGGTTTTGGTGAAGAAAAGAGCTGACCGGCAGAGAGTGATAAAGGCAAAGAGAGCTTCAGTTACGTGCTTATCTGATATAAAGGTCTAACAATGCCTGTGGAATTTTGTTGTCCGCTGCTGTTAGTGGACCAAACCTACTGATGTCACACGTGGTAAGAAAAAGCAGGGCACTTTGGCAGGGTAGAAAGGCATTGCTGTCCACTGACAGCATTGCTTATACGCTGGCTCCGCCCGTGACCGAATGCACCAACCACATAGCATCCAGTCCGTACATCTCTCAGTCATTCTCAGTCACACGTTACACACCACCGGACTCCGAGACTTTCTAGAAACATAGAAACGCTCACATCGAAACTACCGGATGCCACCGGAGTATGCAGAAGCGCTCACATTTACCAGATGCCAGGGTCATATGTGTAATTTTACGTCTCTGCTAATTTAACCTTCAAACTCGAGATTTTCATCTTTTCTAGAACAGATGGAGTACATGTTTGCGCGTGCAGGCCCATCTCCCTTGTTGCTCTCTACTACTGTACTGACCAATGCCACAAAGGCATAGTTCTCGTGTGACGTGGACAAATAGCTACGTGTTTACAGATCAACGCGCAAACAAAATATAGGGCTGGTTTGGCTAGTGGAAAAGCCGACTGGTTTCGACTGATTCAATAGTATTCTGTGAAAGAGAATAAGTTGAAACAAACTGAAACAAGCCGAAACATGACCAGCAGAACAGAGCCATACTCCACTAGTAGCAACGGCGGCGTACTGAATTTTTGTGGCAAACGGATGGATGCCTTCTTTCTCTCGGTCTATCTCCAGACCACACAATTAAAAAATCAGTTGGTGGCCATGCTCTACCCTATCCGTCCACGGCACGTCTGCTCCTGGTTGGCGGAATATTCATCCAGATTTCACACTAGTACTCCCTCCCTTCCGCGAATAATTGCACTTCCAAAGCTAGATACGGCAACCAAGACAGATGAAAAATTACTAAAATACTCTAAAGATGTCCGCCGGCTACCGTGCTGGACTGATGCCTGTGAGGCGGAAGGAGTTCTCTAGTACGGACGACGACAGCCTTTTATTATTTTATTATACGGCAAGGATGGATCACACGGCCACGGGCAGGGAAAAAACTTGGGTGGGCGATGGGCTCTCCGTTCCTTGCGTGCGCCCCCCACCTCGATGCTTGCCGCGTGGACACGGTCTTCGTCCTACGGCAGCAGCAAACGACGCGGCCATCTAATTCGGAGCTCAGCTTCACGATTCCTTCGTCTCGAAGTCAGCCGGCACCAAACGAACGACGGCTCGGCTTCACTTCCATCGTTAGGCCTCGTTTAGTTCCTAAAAATTTTTTTTGTCTTCTACAGTAAAAGGATATGTTTGGACACATACATGGAGTACTAAATATAAACGAAAAAAAACTAATTGCACAGTTCTTGGAGAAATCGCGAGACGAATCTTTTAAGCCTAATTAGTCCATAAAAAGCCTTAAGTGTTACATTAACCCACATGTGCTAATGACAGATTAATTAGTATCATTAGATTCGTCTCGCAGTTTCCTGACGGGTTCTATAATTTGATTTTTTATTAGTATCTGAAAATCCCTCCCAACATTCTTCCGACACATCCGATGTGACACCCAAAATATTTCTTCTCCCAACTAAACAAGGCCATACTGTCTTCATTTCGTCTTTTACGAGTCTGCCGCCGCCGCCGCCATTAGCCCTAGGCCCGGTTGCACACCCCCACTGCCGCATCCATGGATGAAGCAGCGACCTGCATGGAAGATGTTGGAGGCCAAGAAGACAGGAATGACAATGGATGATCGGATGGCATCTTCTTCTCTCATGGATGATTCACGTGCACTACAATTTGATGCTGTTGGCGATGCGGCTGCGAGCCCCCTGCCGCCGCGCCGCCGCCGCCGCAGCGACATCCTGCTCCGAATCTGACCGCTCGATTTGTTAAGTTGACAGCCTACGAAGCCGAGGGAGCCCAGCGAGTAAATCACCGTGGAGCCGAGGGAGCCTATGGAGCCAAGTGAACTAGCCGAGGGAGACTCCTCGCGCTGTCTGATGCAGGTCAAGCCCACGCGTCGTGCATCTGGTCAGAGGGCGCATTTGGGAGGCAATGAGCCCAGAGTCCATCCAAGTTTTTTCCACGGGCAGCTTCTGGATGGGCCGACGGAGCCTGCGTTGAATTTTTTTTGTTTTCCTTTTGTTTTTGAGTTCTTTTTTTTATACTTTTTGGTCGGACACGCCGGCACTATGTAGCTGAAGGCTGTCACCTACAGGTGACTATCTAGCCCTGTACTGCCAACGTGCACCCTGTTCATTTGGACTTATCAGCAGAATTAGTAGCCATCTAACAGTATTTTTCTCTCACAATAAACCAGCAAACAGTGCTTTCTGCACAATAAACCAGCGAAACGAACAGGGTAAAATTTCGATTAATGTGGGAAAAATTTTGAAGGCTAAACGTGCAAATAAACCTGGGACGGAGGGGTCGCTATCTTCCCCGTCTTTTTCGGATCAGGGCCTTGTTCACATACACTCCAAATTCCAATTTTTTACACTCTCTCCATCATATTAAATTTTGGACACATGCATAGAGCATTAAATATCTATACCTAATAATAAAGAGGCAAAATTTCAGGCTCTTTTTTTCGTCCATCCATTTATTTGGTCTGAGCTCACTAACTCCGTGAATGTGCGCAAATCCCTCACTCTGGACATCTCTTCTTCTCTCATATAATAAATATATAATATATAACATATAATATTTATATTTATATAATATTTATATATTATATTATATTATATACCTATACACTCCTATTTTTTTTCGTTCGAAACTAATTGCACAGTTTGGTTGTAAATCACGAGACGAATCTTTTGAGCCTAATTAGTTCATGATTGGACACTAATTGTCAAATACAAATGAAAGTACTACAGTAGTCAAAGTTGAAAAAATTTACAATCTAAACAACGCCCAGATGCCACACGCACAGCAGCGGGCGTGGTCAGAGACCAAGTTATTAGGACCGGACCGGACCGATGGTTCGACCACTAAAAGACCGAACCAGAGTATAAACCGGTCCGGTTCACTTAAAAGATCGCTTATACAATCAAACCGGTAAAAACCAGTTGAACCGGCCGGTTCCATGTGAACCGCTCCGGTGTGATGCCGCGCACGCATTTCTGCCGTGCAGCGTGGAGCCATGGACGTGTGGCCCTATCCAAGCTGGTGGAGCGCCTGCACCTGCCATCTGTGGGCCCGCCTGGCTGCTGCTGCACTTTGGAATTGAATGCCCGTGTTTAGTTCCCGATTCAGGGCCTGTTTAGTTCCCAGAAAAATTTGCAAAATTTTTCAGATTCTCCGTCACATCGAATCTTTGGACACATGCATGAAGCATTAAATATAGATAAAAAATAAAACTAATTACACAGTTTAGACGAAATGAACGAGACGAATCTTTTAAGCCTAATTAGACCATGATTGGACACTAATTGCCAAATAACAACGAAAGTGGCTACAGTGCCATTTTGCCAAATTTTTGGCAACTAAACCTGCCCTCAGACGTCCCGAGTTGGAACAGTGACCATTAAATGCGCACTGTAGCATTTCGTTTGTATTTGGTAAAAATTGTCCAAACTTTGATTAATTATGCTCAAAATGTTTATCTCGCAAAGTACAACAAAACTATATAATTAGTTTTTAATTTCATCTATATTTAGTACTTCATGCATGTACCGGTATTTTGATGTGATGGAAATCTTCTTTTTGCATAGTGGAATTTGGAGTAGAATTTGAGAAGGGCAATGCATCCGAGGAGGTGCTGCTAGCTGCTCCCGGCTCTTTGACTTTTTAGTAATGCTGGCGTGAGATGACGTGTCTTTTAAATTTTGAATTTTTATAACTTTTTTAAATGAGCTCCAAATTAGACAAATAATATATCTATTTTGATTATCTCAACGAGCTCTTCGTAATGGTGTACTCTTTTTTAGCATTCGAGATTGTTTTCCAACAGTGAATATTTGAATTACTATTCTAGTCATTTTTGCCACCAATTTGTAAGTGCTTCATATATTATTTATACATATTTTTTACATATCTAGTAAAACAACTCTAGAGCACCGATGTCTTGGAGCACGTGTGTAGATTAGTGGGAAATAAGTTATATAATTGTGTTTTATCATCTTATTTGTATATGTGATCAAATATATGTTGCTATTTTTCTAAAAAATTATTTATCATATATCATTATATTACACCGGTTTAAAGTATTTGTGAGCGGTTCAATTCATCCGGTTCAAAACAATCAAACCGGCGGTTCAACCGGTTCTTAACGGTTGGACCAGTGAACCATCAAACCGACGACCTCACCGGTTCGATGTCCGGTCCGGTCTTAATAACTATAGTCAGAGGACGGCGGCGTACGCGTATCCCTGCGACCCTGCCCCCCTCGCTCCAAGTGTAACGCTCCCTCGCGCTCGCTGAAAGATGGTCCACTACGGAAACAACAGGATGATATTCCAGTCTTTTTCGGACCTTGTTTAGTTGTTCAAAAAAAAAAAAATTTTGCCCCTTTTGTGATATATGTATGGAATATCAAATGTGGACGAAATAAAAAAAAACTAATTACATAGCTCATCTGAAAATCGCGAGACGAATCTTCTAAGCCTAATTAAGCCGTCATTAGCACATGTGGGTTACTGTAGCACTTAAGGCTAATCATGGAGTAATTAGGCTTAAAAGATTCGTCTCGTGATTTTTGAACCAAACTATGTAATTAGTTTTTTATTTCGTCCACATTTAATACTCCATACATATGCCGTAAAAGAGACAAAAAAAAAATTTAGCCAAAAATTTTTGGCCAACCAAACAAGGCCTCAATGCAAAACAGCTAGCATATCCGAGGTGGCTGACTGTAGTTTGGCGATCACGTCAGGTGTCATATCGACGTGTCCCAGTTCACATAGTAATAAAAGGATAAATTATAGAAATCATCAGCAATCCACGGACGAATTTATTAAACCAAATTAATCTGTCATTAGTGTATGTTTACTATAGCTTTACTATAGCGCTATATTGTCAAATCATGGACCGTGCAATTAGTTATTTTTTAGTCTATACTAGTAGAAACGCACGTGCGGCACACATGTGCTTATCGAAAAAAATCTTTTTGAAATGGAACAATAATAATAACAATGAAACTCTGGAGAGTATTCGCACATTTCATTTTGAAAATTATAATAGTAGCATGTGAAGAACTATGTGTAATAATAATAATTATAATAATATATCTTTGTCACTAATTTCTTTCCAAAAATCAACTCGATGAAATCTTTCTATGGCTCTATCCAAATTATGATTGCAATTTTTACAAAGCCTAGCAAGACACTTGGTGTAGGTATATTGCTCTCCAAATAATCTAAAAGTGACATAAAAAAACTCAGGCTGTTCCTGTTGAAGGTGAGTGATACAATCTCTGTGTGCTTCAAACCATGTGCAGTTTCAATTTCAAACCAAAATATAATATAGTGATTTCCAATTGCAAACAAAGGTATATGTAGCAATGGTACAGGAGATCAGTTATTTAGTTCATGAGATCAATGGATTTGGTAAACATGTGCAGTAAAAATAAACTAGCCACAAGTGTCAATTTTCCGAAGCTGATGCAATCATGTCTACCAAATTGATTTATTTGAAACAAATCATAGATGAAGCAAGACAAGGTGGCTTCTTTGAAACAATCTTCAGGGCAGGACAATAAGATATTATTATACATAACACAGCATGAGTGAAGACTCTGCATTGTTGGCCAGAACACCATAGATGAGAGAAATTTGACATAGTAAAGAAAAGGATGAACTAAAACATAGAGCCATAGGATAAGAAAATAATTTAGACTGATACTCAGCATTTTCAAGAGTTGTAATAACTGTACATAAATGGTTTACATTATGAAAATATGAGGAAGGTATTTGACTATCTCTAAATCTGAGTATTTTTGACACATCTAATGAGGTCTTGAACTCCAGTAGGTAAGTTATCTTCACATTTATTTTCGTTGATAGTCAATAGCTGTCCCAAAAGTTGCTTTCTGAGATCGTAGGCATCCTGTAATAAAATAATTAACATAAGCTTCATATAAGTGACAAAACTATAAAAACTATAAAATATAAAAGTAATATTGATATTAATGTTTTTTTACCTTGAATTGTGGAATCTGCAGTTCTTCATCTTTCCATGCAGACATGAACATGGAAACGAGATAACCAGATAGTTCCCTGACGACACAAATATTAGTATTAGTGAAATAAAAAAATCAATCAATCAATAAACATTATGTTTGTTCAAAATTGAACATGTAAAGTAATAGTTACCAAATAAAATAAGCTTACCTATTGTAAATGGGAATATCAGTTAAAATAATTTGACGCCATAAGAAAATATTTTTGTTCCATGTAGACCCAGGACATGCTTTTGCCATGGTTTTTTGTATGTATTCAGAAATGCATAGGAGTTTCTTCACATATTTCGCGTTTGGATTGTATTTGTAAATTGGATTAGGAGGATTAGGGTCCAAAATGTATACTGTTTTTGTCTCTTGGTTCAATATGAACAAAATGAAGGCACCGCTCAGTTGAGTTATTGGTATAAGAATCTGTAAAAGGTTAATAGTTAAAACAAATGTAAACCAATATCATTATGAGGCCTATGTAAGTCATCTTACCGATTTGCATCTTGAAACACTGTATTCAGTACTAGGTGTTGGCATTTCTTAGCGTCACCACCAAGAGCGACGCCAGAAATGCCGGTGGAGCTGGCATCTCATAATACCACCGTTAGGACCCGGAGGACCCTAACGACAGCACTATGGAACGCCAACCCCCGATAGGTCTTTACGTTTATAGACAGAATCCGCAAGCGCACGGATCTATCGTTGTAGCATTTCACCCGGAAGTATTCAGGGTATCGCTATTTATATTTTCCCAAGGGAAGGCAAGGATACCAAATGGTCTGACATGAGCAGGGGTAAACAGTTGTAGTTCAAGATAGTGGACACACACTTATACTAGTCAAGAGATTCCTACACTCAAGAATAAAGAATAAAATAATGTCCTAATCAGGAGCAGAGGGTTCTATATAGTTAGATTGCTATGAGCTAAGTTATCATACATGTACACAAAATAGTGCTAGGTATGTCTGAGGTGGATCGGGAGGCCACCGAGTACTGGTCTGCCAGCAACCTCATGTGACAATTTACGTACTCCTACACCATGGCCGAACGTGGGGGAATTCAAGGGACGGACAGGGCTATCACCACCTGCCGCCTACCCCTCGACCGTGGGACATGAAATGCATTCACCCGCCACTATATACCTGGGCACCTCGCCCGCATATATAATGACCACCCAAGTCCCCCTGGGTCCCCGACCCTACGGATCGACAGGTAAGAGACTTGGACGTACCCGAAAGCATGATGAACCACCCCCTCAACACACAAATAGCTCTACTCATGAACATGATACGAGAGTGAAGCTCCTAAGGCAACTTAGCATATACATGATATGTAAACTATAGACTAGTCTAAATATCACATATAGACTAAGTAGACTATACATAGCCAAGTATGAAATGAGCATAACACATGAACTATATACTAGCACACATATCATGAACATGTCAACATGACTATACTCTAGTTCATAGCATCTGCTATATGAATATAAGAGCAAAGCTAATTGGATGAACATGATGAATATAAGAATAAAATGTTTCATCTTTATTCTCACCAAATCCTACCAAAGAGCCAAGCTCTCCTTGTAGTTTCTCTTCTCCTCTTCTACTATTTCCTAATCTAACCTAAGCTAAAGAAGAGATGGAGAAGGAGTGAGGAGCTCTCTTGAGCTAGTGTGGAGTGGTATGTGTTGTGTGTGTGTGTGTTAGGGAGAGCCTCCCCCTTCTTATATAGGGTGGAGACAGGCGGTTGCGGAGGAAATATTCCCGAGTGCACCCCCGCACCATCCATCTCTCCATCAATGCTGTCGGCACAAGCAAGGCGGGCCAAGGCAATGCCACGAGGGGCGCGGCCGCGCCCTGGGCCGCCCCCCCCTCGGGCCCATCTTCGCGTGGCCGCCTCTTCTCTGCTCTTGGAGCGCCGTGGCATGGTGGGTTCGGCTTGGTTTTGCACGAAGTTGGCCTGTTGCTCCTCCTTGCCCATCTACGCCTTCCAGAAAGCGTCTTTCTGACTCTATTTCATTATTTCCAGCCCTTGTTTCTGCAATTGTGATTATTCTACTGGTATACATGAAAATAGGTCAGTTGCACATGTATATGTGTGTATAGATGTATATTTTTTCTCCTTTTTGGGCTTACGTTGGCGGTATAAACCTGTCGATAAGGACCACCAACACTAGGCCATTTACGTACCGATTCTTTTAGTTGTTCACATCTAACTCTTTACGGAAGTTTGGATGTCGTCCAAAATCAATAATCATCTAACATATTAAATCAGCATTACACATTAGTTATAGAAAACATTGAATATAATTAATGAGTATATTAAAAAGAGCAAATGTTAGATCATCATACCCAAAATTGCAAGTCTAGATAATGCTTTGATATTGGTCCTTTGATTTTCTTCATCCGGTGGATGTAATCAGACATGTTTTTTCATATGAACAAATTGAAACATTCATGGTCCATGGGCTCATTGTCCTTTAATATGTGTTGCAGTTTCTGAAGAGTCAAGTTGATGGAATATGGCTTGGAGCTTTGTATCCAAATTTTACTATAAAGGATAAGAAAAATAAAATTGATTATGTTGGAAATTGACTTTCAATTTTACTAATAAATATCGCTTTTAAATAAAAACTTACTTTAAGGTGTCTGCACAACTAATTGATTTGATATAGTCACAAAGGCAGCTTGTTAACTCTTGTCCACTTATCTTTGAAAGAACAGACATTAATGACTGGTACATCATTTCGCTTGATAATAGGTCTGATGATTTGTATTCCTCTTGAATCTCTGGATTTTCCAATATGGTAATATCATTGAAACTATCTTCAGTGACAAGACTTTGTTCATCACTCCGAGACATTACTGCTGTGTTTGTTTTCCAACATAATAGTATGCCGGCTAACTTGTACCTAAAATGATTAATATTTTCCTGCATGGTAATAATCGATATTACCACATGTCCAGTAATTTAATAGGTTATCAACTTATTATATTCACCTAAGAAAAGTAATATATATACCTGTGTAATATGTTAAGAAAGTGCATCTCCAGTCCAGTATTCCATAAACTTGAACATGAATAGACCACATGCTGAACCGCAAAGTTATAGAACATTGAGTATTAAAAAACAAATTTGTACACATATACATTATAATTTTATAGTGTGTTATACATACCTATCTTTCTGGATTGGTTCTTCTAATTGTTCTTTGACTGTCCATTTAGTGACGTCAAGGTCTTCCCAATTTTGGACCACATCTTCTTTTTTCTTAATAATGTTTAAATGAGATTGCAGACCTTCCAGCTATAGAAATGCAAAATATTAGTAATAATAAATAATAAATAATATAAAAGGAGGATCAATGAAAAACATTTAAAGAAAGTGTAATGTTGGAATCGTAACTTACTGTAGTTATGAGGTCATCTCGATTGAATTTCCAACACAATGAGTCAAGAACCCGTATCTCACACTTTTTTACATGAAGAACAGCTAAATACCAATGTGTGTTCTCGATATTTATTGGAAGTAGAATCTAACGAAGACAATGAATTAGTCTTAGATATGTAAAAAAACAATACAAATGTATTAAACTAATAGAAAATAAAAATATGGAAACGTATATCATGTCATGGCTTAGATAATTTTCAACGATCCTTGTAATGAAGCTTCCATCTTCATGTACTCTAAGTTTGCCATCCTGTTTTAGCAGTCTGGAGTTAACAGGATTCTCAAATTATACCTTAACCCCATTTCTAACTTGTAGATGTGCTTGTTCCTTTAGACAATAGATATACGCACTTATAACCTACAAAAAAATATTGAAATACCTATAAGATTACACTATTTATAAAATAGAGAATTATTATATTAGATAGAGATATTTTAAAGCACATTGGTACACTTACATCGTCGTTCAAATATTTAACCGGGTCTAGAAGACATGACAATTGATCTTGATTGGCAAAAATATCATCTATCTTCACAAGTATATCAGTGGCCAAAGATGACTCTATTATTATTTGAGCACAGAAATCCTTGTCGGTCATTGTATAATCTGCAAGTAAAATTTAATTTTTTATATATAACTTAAAAAATTAAACAACATTGTGACAAACTATATGTAACAATATAATTACATACCTTGTGGAAGTTCGTCATACGTTTGGTCATTTTTTATTTGTTGAGGGTGCTCATCCCCTTGTTGTCTGTCGCTGTGTGTTTGGTTGGTGAGGGTGCTGATTCCTCGCGTCGTTTCATTACTGCTGTGTTTGTTTTCCAACATAATAGTATGCTGGCTAACTTGTACCTAAAATGATTAATATTTTCCTGCATGGTAATAATCGATATTATCCCATGTCCAGTAATTTAATAGGTTATCAACTTATTATATTCGCCTAAGAAAAGTAATATATATACCTGTGTAATATGTTGAGAAAGTGCATCTCCAGTCCAGTATTCCATAAACTTGACGATGAATAGACCACAACATGAACTGCAAAGTTATAGAACATTGAGTATTAAAAAACAAATCTGTACACATATACATTATAATTTTAGAGTGTGTTATACATACCTGTCTTTCTGGATTGGTTCTTCTAATTGTTCTTTCATTGTCCATTTAGTGACGTCAAGGTCTTCCCAATTTTGGACCACATCTTCTTTTTTCATAATAATGTTTAAATGAGATTGCAGACCTTCCAGCTGTAGAAATACAAAGTATTAGTAATAATAAATAATAAAGAATATAAAAGGAGGATCAATGTAAAACATTTAAATAAAGTGTAATGTTAAAATCGTAACTTACTGTAGTTATGAGGTCATCTCGATTGAATTTCCAACACAATGAGTCAGAACTTGTATCTCACACTTTTTTGCATGAAGAACAGCTAAATACCAATGTGTGTTCTCGATATTTATTGGAAGTAGAATCTAACGAAGACAATGAATTAGTCTTAGATATGTAAAGAAACAAGTATTAAACTAACAGAAAATAAAAATACGGAAATATATGTTACCATGTCATGGCTTAGATAATTTTCAACGATCCTTGTAATGAAGCTTCCATCTTCATCTACTCTAAGTTTGCCATCCCGTTTTAGTAGTCTAGAGTTAACAGGATTCTCAAAGTATATCTTAACCCCATTTCTAACTTGTAGATCTGCTTGTTCCTTTAAACAATAGATATACGCACTTAATTATAACCTACAAAAAAATATTGAAATACCTATAATATTACACTATTTATATATTTATATTACGCAACAAAATCTTGAGTTCTAACACAAATCTTTCAATTTGTGGACATCTCTCACAAGAACCCTAAGGGGAGGGAGAAACTAGAAAGGAAGAAAGGGAAAAATGAAAGAGGTGAGGGAGATGGGGGTTCTCTCATCCTATTTAACAGGGCTATTATTCAATTCCAGTTTTGCCTCTAGATATTTTGAATCGAACCAATTGACCCGAGGGCGCTATGGTCCAACCCAAGATAATCTTCATCCGATGGCCACCGCGCCCTTCATGAGATAGCTTCGCCTCGACGCGAACTCCTCGATGCCGCCACGTGTTGTCCGTTCCTTCTCGGAACCTCCGCCTGGGTTTTGAGGCCCAAACCACCAAACCCGCTCGCGAGTAGCGTACTCCATTCGCATCTCCCGCCACTCGACACGTGTCACCGCCGTCCTCGACTGGCCGACCGCCAAGTCCTCTGAGCCCCGCTCGACTCGCACGTCTGTCGTCTTGACTTGGTCAACACGGTCACTCCCATGTACACTTGCGCGTGTCGATGTCCCAGATGTCAGCCACCGTGCCTGGTCACCCGGCCTCCTAGTCCCTCGGTCCAAGCCTCACATCCGCCCTTCACCGCTCCCGGTCCATCGACACGGCACGTCCCTACTTGACCTTTACCTCGCCGTCGACCACCGCCTCCGAGCTCCACACCTGCACACCACAAGCCAAGAGACATGTCGCACAACGCAACTCACGCCATGGTTAGTCACCAACTCAACCTAGGTCGTGGATCACGTTGGCAATCACTCATCATAAATTGAACAACAAGGGCACATATCAACCTTGTGTTCGCAACATGGTTGAGCTTTTTGGCCCCTATTCTCTTGTTCACCGTTCTCCGACACTTTCAGTCCTTGATTCTCTTGCAGCGGCTTGCACATCTAGTGACTTCTTGGCATGTGAGGATACACATGCGAATGCTACAAAATCTGTCGTTGATGAGATGACCACTAAGATCTCCGTTGCAGATATTCATAGGGAGGGAGACCCTGTCTCCATTGAGGTGGCTACAAAGATGTGTGACACAAAGATCTATGAAATGATGCCTGTAGAGCAGGTCATCCATGAATGTGCCCTCAAGGATCACCTCTGTTCTGATAGATCAGACGTCGCTACAGGTTGTCACAATTGCCAAAGATTTTCTTGTGGAAGTTGCATCTGATGACAAAGAAACTATCTTAGATGCACAAGTCACAATTGAGGATCCTGTCTCTCTCATCACCATCGAAGATGACATTTCCCATTCTATGCCTTAGGTCAAGGAAAATGAGTCCCAGAAGACGGAGGATCCAATGGTAAAGGCAACATCTTCTTTGTCCACCAAGACTAGAAAGGGCGAGGACCTTGCATCCCCTCCGTCGGATGATTTAGCTCTGGCAATGCCTAGCAACTAATTCACGTAAGATGAATCAAATGATACCACACGGGGCACAATATTTATACTGGTTCAGGCACGTGGGGTGCCCTAGTCCAGTCGGGGGGTGATGCTGGCCTTCTTCTATTCATATGCTCGGTTATAAGGGTTGTTGCTCCTCACTACGTAGTAGATGGGATAAAAGGGAATGAGATGGATCCGATCACGAGGTCCCTACCCTCCCTTATATAGGCTGAGAGGGTAGGGTTATAATGAGGGCAATTGGCTAACAAATTGGAATCCTAGTTTGTTACATGGAATCCGTATAGATTGATCATATGCTATCGTCCAGATACGTCGGCTCCGGATATTCTTGGCGTGCTTTGATCTTCAAGTCGGTTGCTCTGCTCAACCTCCGTGGGCCTCCTTCGCCATGGCCTCTGGCCCAATAGTTGTTGGACGTGGTCGAAAATACGAATCGTGTGGGTACTCCTGGCCAATATATCCGACGCCTTCTTATTCTTCCTCCTTTTGTCACCTGCCATGACAACAAGATGCTGGCGTAAATTTTATACAGATCATCACTTCGTCGAAATGCTCGTCTTGCTCAGTGTAGTGTTTTAAAAGACTTGGGCGTTGTTGGGAACGATGGGAAGTTCAACGAGGACGCAATTCAAGACTATACAGACCGCCTACAGGAATTGTTACCCACAAACCTTCACAAGCCTTTAATTGGCAGTAAAAGGCCGTGCATTCTGGGACTTGCTAGCGGAGGTTTCTTGCCTCTCCGTTAGACGTTGTCTTCTCTCTTATTGTTGTTTGGTGTTCTTGTGGTTGTGTTGGTGTTGCAAGTGGGGTGTTTGTTGTCAAAGTTGTCAGTTGTTGTTGCTGTTCCTTTTGTAACCTCTTGAGCCCATTGTTTTTTCTCAGCCTCGGTCTTTTTTCTTTATCAATATAATTGGTAGCTCTCCTGCTTGATTCCTTAAAAAAAACTATTGTTCCGTCATCGTTTTTCTAAAACTTGTGTGATAGTACGTGTCATGATTTTCGTTTAGGCTGTGACTAGAGTTCGCCTCACCTTAAGTTTTTTTGGGCCAGCGCCAGGCGCGTGTGCTGGACAGTACTGGCGAGTAGTGAGTCGTGACAGCCTTGATGAGTGTACCGGTGCTTCATACGTGTGGACGGCCGGTCGTACGAAGGCGCCGGCACCATGGCGCAACTTCAGTTGGTGCGGCCGCTGGCCGCTGGCCGTAGTTGTAACGCCTCACCGTAGGCCCTTCTCGGAGCGGCGCGTGGTTGCAGATCCGGCCGCTGGTTACTGCAGTCCTCTAGCAGGCGCACTCAACCTGGAGAGGAGGAAGACGGCGGTGGTATACGTGGCCATTCCAGGACGTACGGCAAGAACAAGTCACACGTATACGTGCATACGTACAGGGTTTGCTAGCTTTTTTATAGGACTAATAAAGAAGCTAATAACTAGTACTAGTCGGTATATACACCAAGATAAATACACACGTGTATTCTTTGTATGGGCCGTGTACAGCAGGCTATTTCACATCAGCCCATATCTGTGAGATTAGTGACCACTAGCTAGTTATCCAAACTAATCAGCCCAAGAAGCTTTTTGTGTGGTGTCACGTATTGCCGCACTTGCATGTGTGCACCGAAACTCAGATCATGGCTCCACGCAACAACAGCCTGCGCAAAATAAATGTATGTATGTACTGTAGCGTCGACTGCAAACCTGGTCCACTAGAGCAATGTGCAGCTTTTTCTGAGCCGAATCTCTACGGCTAAGGGTGTGTTTAGTTAATAGGGTGAAAAATTTTAGGGTGTCACATTGAATATTTTATAGGATGTCAGAAGGGTTGTTCGGATACTAATAAAAAAAACTAATTACATAACTCGCCTAGAAACCGCAAGACAAATTTATTAAGCCTAATTAATCCGTCCTTAGCACATGTTTACTGTGGCATGACATTGTCAAATCATGGATTAATTAGGCTTAAAAAATTCGTCTCGCAAATTTATCGTAATATGTGTAATTAGTTATTTTTTTATTTACATTTAATACTCCATACATGTATCCAAACATCTGATGTGACGGGGTAAAAAATTTTTGGGGAGGAACTAAACACCCCATAAAAAGAACTGGATGTTATGGTCAGATTAGTACTAATCGCTTCACCTCTCCGTAATCGCACCGATCGCTAAACAGTGGTTTCCGTCCCAGGTCTTCTTGCGTCACCACGACTCGTCCCAACAATCCACCCACCCACGAGGCCACACCACAGACCCGTCGGCCTCCGCACCCATCCCCGCCGTCGATGCCGCCCCGACCCATCGCGCACGCCCCGCACCTGCTCCATTGCGCCGCCACCAAGCACCTGCTCCGCCCAGCCTCCACGGCCCTTCTGGTCGCTGCGAGCGTCGTAGCCCAGGGCAGCAGGAGGACCCCGACGCGTCTCTACCTCATCACCGACCGCAACCGATGCTATTTTCGGTGCGCTCAACCGCGGCCGAGGGCGCCGCCACCACTGGTTCCTCCACGACGTCCGGCTGCTCCTCTTCATCGACGGCGCGCCACGCCAAAGCCCACGCCAACATCGCTGCCACCACGACCAGGAGGACCCCCCACCTTCACCGTCCCCGAGTCCGGCGCCGCTGTTGCTGCTAGAGCTGGCAGCGACAGGTTGGGCAACCCCGATCTGCAGCCAGCCGCGGACGGGATCCACTACCGGTGCCACCGCCTCGTACATCCCCGATCTACGCCGCCGTCACCCATGCCTGACCCTTGATTTGCTCCCTACCCTTGCTCACGCACCTTTCTGAGCTCTCCACGTCTTGAATCTGCGGTGGACAGAGCCATCTCTTGGACTACGAAGCAATAGCTATCGGATGGCAAAGCAGGAGGGAGATGCGGACTAGGCGAGTAGCATCTCTGTGCAGGTAACTGACATTTGCTTTGAAAATGTAGTGTCATTAATTTATTAGGAATGATACGTTCCAACTAGAGACACCAATTGGAATAGGTAATTCCATAAGACTATCCGCACTCGTCATACTCTAAATTCGTCCTCTAAAAGGAATATTCCGTCCTAGTCATCGAAGTTTCATCCTCTATATCAATTTCTCCCGCACCCATCCATACTCTATATCATACTCTATCCACTGTGGGACCCAGATGTCAGATTTTTTTTTTCTTTTTTTTTCCTTTTTCTCTTTCCTTTTATTTTCTTTTTCCCCTCCTCCTTTATCCATTCCACCGCGCGCCCTCCCCTCCCCATTCTCTGTCTCTCTCTCAGTCGACTCCGACGGCGGCGGAGCTCCTCGCCCGCGCGGCCCGGCGGCGGGGCGCACCTCCTCGCGCGGCCGGCCCTCCCCCCTCTCTCCCCGGCGAGCTCGCGCGGACCTCGCCTCTCTCTCCCCGGCGAGCGCGCGGCGGCCCTCCCCCCTCTCTCCCCGGCGAGAGCGCGCAGGGCCGGCGAGCTCGCGCGGACCTCGCCTCTCTCTCCCCGGCGAGCGCGCGGCGGCCCTCCCCCCTCTCTCCCCGGTGAGAGCGCGCGGGGCCGGCGAGCTCGCGCGGACCTCGAGCGGGCCGCGGATCTCGCGCGGTCGGGCGGCGGCGCTCGCCTCTCTCTCCCCGGCGAGCGCGGGGCCCCTCCCCTCTCTCTCCCCGGCGAGCGCGCGGCGGCCCTCCCCTCTCTCTCCCCGGCGAGAGCGCGCGGGGCCGGCGAGCGCGCGCGCGGGCCTCCTCCCCACCGCGCGGCACAGCTCCGTCGCGGCGGCACAGCTCGACGGCGGCGGCGCCTCCTTCCCCTCCTCTGCTCCGGCCCCTCCTTCCCCTCCTCTGCGCGCGGCGGCGCCGTGGGCCCCAGGCCACGTCCGCAGTAGCGGAGCATCCGCTATCCCTCCGCTATCCCGCCAAAGATAGCGGATGAGCGCCGGTTGCGGACGCCGATGGCGTACCCGCTGCGGCGTTTTTCGTCCGCTAAACCGGATAGCGGACGCATATAGCGTCCCCGGTGCGGGTCGTCTAACACTGGAGTTATTAGCCTAACGTGCATAAAAACAGATGTCTATTTGTTTGGCCAATTTTTATCAGGCTAAAGTAGCTCGACATAACTATAGAATGTCATCTTGTTCATTGCTAGAACTGTTCTAATGTACAAAAAAAATGATTTATTATAGGAAGGTTGTTGCATTATCTCTTTGACTTTGTGTGACCCAATTTTGGGTGACATTTGTAAATAATTGGAAGGAGAAGTCTCTCATGCTACTCACTCGTAATTTTGACTCCCTTCATTTGTACTAATGAGGATTTGTGTAATAATGAATAATTTGGTTACTTTCCTGAGAAATGAGAATTTGTAATAATGAGATTTTATGTAATAAGGAGCTATCTTAGTACTGTTATGTGTAATGAGAATTTCAAAATGAATGAGAAAGGCCCACTGGGAGCTGAGCAGAGGAGCCAGCGGGCGCGCCAAGCCAGTGTGGAGGGCGCGCAAGAGCACAGGGGCAGGAGTGGTGGCATTTATGAGGGCCATTTTAGTCATCCTCCTGCTGTAGCTGTCAGGTTTAGCAACTCCTTTATCTCAAACTAAACGGACCTGCTAAATTTTAACACCTCCTTTTAGCATGTTAATTTTTAACTGCCGGAACCAAACATGCCCTGAGAATGATAAGAGACAAGAACAAGATCAGGTCACTTCCCACCCAAAGTTTTCGTCGTCAATTTATTTCGAGCCTTCCAGCCGTTTGGACCGTTATAGGCGGACCTTACCCACCACGTGGTGGTGCGCCATATGAGGTTGGAATCTCTGCACCAGGGCCCTAGGGGCGCCAGGAGTCAACATTCCTTTCGGCGTGAGAGAGAAGCAACTGAGCATGAGGACATGAACAACGTCCGCGGAGCACCTCTTGGATTCCAGAACGGAGCTGAGCACCTCTCTGGGATTCCAATTGCGAGAGTCCGGGTGTTAGCTGCCTTACCTTTCGAGAAGAAGTTCCATATCCGAACAACTAATACTCCCTTCGTATCGAATTTAGAAGTCGTTTAGGACTGTGACATGGTCTCCAAAACACAACTTTGACCTCTTGTTTTTATAAAAAATATTTATAGAAAAGTGATATATGTATACTTTTATGAAAGTATTTTCAAGACAAATCTATTCATATAATTTTTACATTTGCAAACTCAACAACTTAAAAGTTATTGATGATTTATATTCCCGATGTTTGACTCAAACCTTTTCCAAAACGACTTCTAAATACGATACGGAGGGAGTATGCTAAGCCGCGGCAATTCAATGGTAGTCAACAGCTACACAAATTAATTAGGCCAGTCTCAATGGAGTTTCATCAGAGTTTCATGGGTATTAATTATGCTGATGTGGCACTATATTTATGAAGAGAGAGATGATAAGAGTTTCATAGGAGCAGAGAGAGTTTCATGGGGATGAAACTCTTCTGTACTGTTTCCAAAATTTGGATATGTTGGAAACAGTGACATGAAATCCCCATTGAGACTGGCCTTATTATATGCTAAGCCGCGGCTTTTTCTTTCTCATGAAGAAGTTCCATATCTGAACAACTAATAAAACGATCACGGCAAAGTAGAATGAGAAAATCAATACTCGGTGGATAAATTTGCACACTTGCGATCGCCACTTGGCAATAGCAGCGTCCATTTATCAGAGCATGGGTTTGAGCAAGCATATGCAGGAGGCCAATCTTGCATGACTATGAGCGCGGACCAGCTAAACAAACATTGCCGTCTCCTTTCATGCGTGAAAGCTAGGGGTGGACTGCAGCATGCTACGCAAGGTTGCACGGCACCATGCAGGAAAAGAAAGGGGTTGGCTGCATGCATGTTGCAGATTTTTCACTTTTTTTTAATGTGCAGCATGTTGGAATTTATATGGGCTTGGCCCAATAACCAATTGTGAAATTTCTAATAAATCTCAAAGGCCCATTCACGTGAGCAAGAGGGGATGTGGGAACTCTTTAGTACCACCTTGCTTGTTGAAGTGGAGGTAGTCATACTTAAATATGGAAGTCCTCCCCACTTCCTCAAGTCTAGTGTGAGGAGGAGTAAGAGAAGTCCACACGCGCATGCTCGCTCGGGTGCGCGGCACCTGCGTGAATGGTCCGCCGAAATTCGGCTCCTCACCTTGCGGGAGCGCGATCTCCTTTTGCTATTTTCGTTTTTGGTTTCTTGGCCTTCAAGTTGCATGAGACCTAATCGGTTACAAATTAAGAGTCCTAAATCAATTTAGATCGTGATCGCGACACGAGATTGGTTGGACAGGACTATATAAGCAACCTGCCGGTCACGCCAAAACGTATCCAGTTAATCCTAGGGGTTTTGCCTCTACTCGCTATTGCGCCGCCGCTTTAGCTACTCCAGTCCGAACGCTTGCGTGCACCAGCGACCGGGTGAGCAGGTCTCCGGAACCATCGTCTTTGCGATCCTGCACCGGGAGAAGACGAATAAGGTTTTTGGGAAGCGTTCTTCGCGCGACTGCTCCCAAAGCTTTCACAACGGCTCGTTTTCCGAAGGGTGCATCGGCGCGTCGGCTTCGTCGTGCTAGAGCTCGCGGGGTCGTCATCAAGAATACTCCTCCGCCTCTCATCGACGACTTTGACGACGACTTCAACATCGACGACATCGACATCAGCGATCTCGCTCAATCACCACCACCAGCTACATCTTCAACACCATCTACTACTACTACAACCGAAAGGTATAATTCTCTTGATCTAATTTTGACATTCGTACAATCTAATCTATCTGCTGGACTATCAATGCTTGTTATGTTGATTCTGTGGAATATGCTGATCTGCTATACTAGTATGCCATACATGTTTAATCTAGTTCATATATTTGTCATGATTTATGTTCTAGATTTAATCATATTTTTAATCTGAAAATTGCCTAATTCGTTAACACAGCAGCTCCATTCGCCATGCAGATTTTCACTATTTCAGATGTGTAGCAGCTCCACTCATGCGACGTTCTTTAAAGTTTTGTGGAGGGTAAGGGGTCACGGCCCCCTATGGCCCTAATGTAGCTCCGCCCATGGATCCGGATAAGTGCACTATTGTTCGTGATGCGATCACGTCAACCTCCCCTTCTATTGCTTGTTTACAGGAAAGCAAAGCTACTATTTCTTCTGTAGTCTTTAGCCATCGTGTATAGAAGACAAATATATTTAATATAAAGTTGGAATTACATATGACCACAAACATAAGTCTTTGCCAATCCTGTACAAAGGACAAACCTATGTACTAAGTTGGAATTACATATTACCGAAAACCCACAAACGTAAGTATTGTGCTTTTTTTTTCACGACCGGGTTGTGTGCCCGTATTTCATTAGTAAGTATTGTGCTCGCCGTCCAGATTGGCATGCTTTGCCCATAGCCAGCTTCTGGTCTTCGTATGTGTGTGGATGCTACTTGAGATTATATGAGCCAACGGGATCCAAAACATTTCGTGGATAATATATCTTGTGGATCAACATCAAATTACCAACCAAGACTACAATGCATAATCATGTTTAACCAAAACTAAGGTACTGGCAAAATGTAAAAATCTTCGTGTCTTATAATAGTCATTGGTGTGAATGTAAACGTGTCTTATAATAGCCGGTTTTTATTGGCCTACTATGATGGCCGATTGTTTTTGTTACTACAAAGGATGTGAAGAGTGCCAACGGTTTGAGAATGTTCAGCTTGTGTCTGCCGGTATGCTTCATCCTATCATCAATCTATGATTTTTTCGTGGTTGGGGCTAGACTTCATTGGCCAGATTCATCCCCCCATCTTTAAAGAGACATCGCTTTTGTCTTGGTGGCTACGAATTACTTCACTAAATGGACCGAGACAATTCCTTTGAAAAAAAAATATAGCACACTAAGAGGTAATTGAGTTCACCGTCGACGTAAACTCGTAAGCTACCGAGGGTAGGGATAATCGTCCAGGTCTTATTGTTGTTTCCCTCGTTCCTGGCGTCAACACGAAGGATGAAGCCCAGTGCTTCTCTTTTCCTTGGGCCGGCAACTCTGAAGTTATCCAAACGATCGAGATCATGGCTGTAAAGCATGGGCTGATGTGCATGTATTGAGGGAAGAGATGGGCTCCGCGGTCCGCACTCGGGCTGACTACCGACGCAGGCCTGGGCTGGTGAGATCCTACTGGGCTTCAAACAGGAAGGGGTGGTAGCGGACTTGCCATGCGATTTGGTTGGGCTGGCTTTGGGCTGAAGAGCTTCGGCCCGGATCAGCTCCGTGGCCCAACGTCTCCGCCAAGGCGAGCGTGCGTGTGCAGGGCGGCCGTGCGCTACAAGTGCCGGTGCAGGGTGCCAACCGGCGTCGGGGTGCACGCAGCCATGGCCGCAGGTGGCGACGACATTCTTATGGCGGCCAAAGGAGCAGGATTGGACGGATCGGACAAGGCAGGAGGGAGCCGTGCGACGACATTCTCATGCTGACAAGTTTGCATGTGACTGCTACCTTCCTAAAGCTTTCAGAACACCGTCAGTGCTTCCTGAAAACATACATAGGAACATTTACAGGTTGAGAACGTTTCAGCTGTCCAAATCATTCCAGAAGTTGCTGTGCATCAACTGCATCTGCAAGCAAAGAACACGAGCATTTGCGTTCAACCTAGTGGAACCAATAAGCAAAATTATTTTTTTTCCACTAAAATCTCTATATAGGTATATAGGAATCCTGCCTCCAAAAGCGGGCTAACGGATAGAGCCACGTCGCCTGTTATCCCGCTGGCCGTCCGATCCGGCGAAGGAACGATACTGTCCGTCCGATTGTGGATGGGTTCGGGCGCCGACCGCTTCTTCGTCCATCCGGTAACTCGCGAAGATTCTTGACCCGTCGTGCTCTGGCCTCGGAGAATGGAAGAGGGGGGCGGCAACGTAGGCGAGGCGACGCGGATACGACCCACCGGCAAGGCGACAGGTGCGGGGCGGCCGCCGGCCCCCAATGCCTGTGCAACTGCCTCTCGTCGTGTTTTGCCGTTCGCACGCAACGCCGGGCAGAATGCCGGGGTCCTCTTCCTGATCCCTTCCCTCCTTGCTTTGCTCTTACAACCCGTTGCCTTTCCGTGCAGATGGAGTTCTGGATCAGTGTGCTGCTCACCATCCTCGGCTACCTCTCCGGCGTCCTCTACGCCGTCTACGTCATCTGCTCCGTCGATCCCCACCGCCACCGCGACGAGGATGACTATGTCTCGCCTGACCAATGGACGGATCCCCGTAGTGTAAACTGTAAATTCATGTATCCAATCTGACAATCTGGACGAATTTGTTCGATAAAGATCTGGTGTTGTGGGATCTGTGCAGTTAATTGGGGTTACTTTGCTACCACGTTCAGTTTTGCTTGTGGATGAAACTGCAGTCTGCAGATGGTTATTAATCCCCTGCATTTTCCTCATTGCTAGTTGAAATCAATTCGAGACAGCGTAGTGCTTTGTATGTCAATCCATCACGGCGGTGACTCCCTTGTAGTGAGCACAGCCATGAGCTAAAAGGCAATCAATGTAGTAATTCAATGATTCGAATAGAGGGTCAGGGCCTCTGTTAACCATATTAGCTAGTGGTGTCAATTTGGAGATGTTCTTACAAGCTCATTGGTCGGTGGTAAATATTGTCTAATGTCTAGGAAATAAGTTCTAACTCTAAAGAGCAACAAGCTTTATTTGTTTTCTTTGCCGTGAGATAGAAGCATCAGATAGTCAGGGGTTCCTCCATTGGGTGGTGATTCTGTACTCGGAAATACACATCGTGAGAAGATGAATCAGCGACAAAGTGCTCGGGGTGTAAGGTCTGATAACTGGGAATGGAAAGTCTGCCCTCAATCTCTTTACATGATATATTCTCAATTGGGGCTCGGTATTGCTGCCACAATACTCATTGAGAAGGCAGCAAAGCTCCCTTAATGAAATTGCAGTGATCAAGTCTTATATTCCAAATACACCGGACTCTGATCTTGGATACTTTGAGCTTGGCATTGAGAAGGAAGGCAAGTTTTCGAGAACACACATTCATTTCATGCTAATATCCTTGGTCATTAGTGCAATTATTCTTGCACTGTTCTGATTCACCTCGTTTCCACCCTTTGATCATGAAGATATATCTCCAAGGAAGAACGTCTCAGCATTTTCATGAGATGAAAATCGGCAATTGTTTGTCTGCAAAAGGACCAAAGGTATTCATACAAAGCTTTTGCTTGTTCCATGTCTGAGGTTATACGCTATACATGCTTAATTTGGTCCACCTTATAATACTAATTGTTAGAATATCTCGGCAACAGATCAAGGTTGATACGATGTATTCTTGCTTGGTTCTCAAGGCATGTATGCAGCTCCATCAGATATGGTTAGGATCTCCTAGTTATTGTTGTTTCCTTTGTTGTAAAGATAAAGATCTTCTAGATTGACTACTTGTACAAGATGTAAGCCACGCTAGGGGCTCTTCCTAGCTATATATTAACACGGAGCCGTAAGCCTGAGAAGGCATCACGTTCAACCCATTTTACATGGTAATCAGAGCCGGTCTTTTCCACAAATTCGTCAATGGCGTCCTTCTCCGCGCAGCCTACGTTGTTCTCGCTGATAGGTTCCCTGATAGGCTGTCCAGTCACCGAGAAACTAGCCCAAAACAACTACCCGCTATGGAAGATGCAGGTTCTTTCTGCTTTGTGTGGCGCCCAACTCGCCCATTATCTCGATCCCGAGACGGAGGCACCATCCAAGCAGATTCCCAAAGTCGCTGGGAAGCCAGATGAGTTGATCTCCAACCCCGAGTATGAGACTTGGGTGGCTAAGGATCAGCAAATCTTCAATTACTTGCTGTCCTCCATCTCCAGGGAGATCATGGTGCAGGTTTCTACCTGTACCACCACTGCTGAGTTATGGAAGGCGATCCATGACATGACCGCGTCACAATCTCACGGCCGGATCATCAATACGCACATGGCATTGGCCACCGCGCAGAAGGGTTCCTCCACTATTGCTGAATTTTTCAGCAAGATGAAGTCTCTCGCCGACGACATGGCGTCTGCGGGAAAGAAGCTGGAGGATGAAGAGATTGCATCTTACATCCTTGTCGGCCTTGACATGGATTATAATCCAGTCGTTTCATCCATGGCAGCACACGTGTAGCCGCTGACCCTTGGTGAACTCTACACCCAAGTGGTGAGTTGGGAACTGCGGATAAATCTGCTGCATGGCGGCAGTTCTGAATCCTCCGCCAATACTGCTTCGCGTGGTGGTCGCGGTGGTTTCAACCGTGGCGGTGGCCGCGGACGCGGTCACGGCAACAATGGCAATGGCAATGGCAGTCGTCCTCAGCAAAACTCTACCGATCGTCCCACATGCCAGCTTTGCGAGAAGGAGGGACACACCGTGGTGCGCTGCTTCAAGCGTTTTGACGCTTCATTCACTGGAACATAGGAGCAGCAGTGCACAGCATCCTCTGCCATGGCATCCTATGGCGTCGACAGCAACTGGTACACTGATACCGGTGCCACCGATCACATCACTAGTGAACTTGAGAAGCTCACCGCACGTGACAAGTATCACGGCACCGATACGGTGCACACCGCCAACGGCGTAGGTATGAGAATCAGTCAAATTGGTCGAAGTTTCGTTCATACCCCAAACCGTAATCTTGTTTTAAACAATGTTCTTTATGTTCCTGAAGCCAACAAAAATCTTGTTTCCGTTCATCGTCTTACATCCGATAACAAAACCTTTATTGAATATCATCTGAATTATTTTGTGATTAAGGATCAGGAAACGAAGAAGCCTCTTCTTAGAGGGAGTTGTGAAGGAGGTCTTTATCCGTTAAAGTCTAGGTCTCCACCCAATAAAAGGACGTATGGCGCCGTCAAAGCTTCTTCATCTAGATGGCATAGTTGGCTTGGCCATCCGTCATTTCTTATAGTTCAACAGGTCCTTAGCAAGAGTCATATCCCTTTTGTTTCTGAGTCAAATAAAGATATTGTATGTGACGCTTGTCAGAAAGGCAAGAGTCACCAGCTGCCCTATCCTAGATCTACAAGTACTTCATCTAGTCCTCTAGAACTTTTTTTCTAATGTATGGGGTCCAGCGCCTACCTCTGTAGGCAGAAATAATTATTATGTGAGTTTCATCAATGATTTTAGCAAATTCACATGGATTTATCTGTTACGCCAAAAATCTGATGTTTTCCAAAAATTCCATGAATTCCAAAATATGGTTGAGCATCAATTTAATAGGAAAATTCTCACTATGCAAACCGATTGGGGAGGCGAATACCAAAAGTTGAATGCATTCTTTCAACGAATTGGCATCTCCCATCATGTATCCTGTCCTTATGCACATCAATAGAATCGCTCAGCTGAACGCAAGCATCGCCATATTGTTAAAGTTGGCCTATCCCTTCTCGCTTATGCCTCCATGCCACTAAAATTTTGGGACGAAGCCTTCATCACTGCTACCTATCTTATTAATCGCCTCCCTAGCAAAGTCATCGATGGTCAAACTCCACTAGAGCGCCTTTTTCATCAGCAACCCGATTATTCCTCTCTTCGTACTTTTGGGTGTGCATGTTGGCCTAATCTTAGACCTTACAATTCCCGCAAATTGCAATTTTGTTCCAAGCAGTGCGTGTTCTTGGGATATAGTAATATTCACAAAGGCTTTAAATGTCTTGACATTGCAGAAGGTCGTGTTTATATTTTCAGGGATGTCATTTTTGATGAAAATGTTTATCCCTTTGCCAAACTCCATCCCAACGCCGGAGCACGTCTTCAGTCTGACATCCTTCTTCTTCCTTCCAATTTGCTCAATCCTTCATCTAGTTTTGGGGACAACGATTCTTCTGATCCTTTTGATAATGATTCCCTGCATACTAACCAGTTGAATGAGCTTGCAGATTCTCCAGAAAATTCATTGCCAAATGACTCTACTTCGGAAACTAACGAGTGTGATTTCATGCCCACACGCTCCTTTCCGTTTTTGGCAGGGACCAGCGCCGATCCTAGGGATGATCCGCCTGCCGCACCGATCGGATCCTCCTCGGATCTGCCACCGACCGTGACTGCGCCTACGGCTCCTGCGTCGTCACCTCGTTCCTCCTCTCCGCGTGCGCCACCTAGGACGGATCCGCTGCATCAGGCTTCGAGCACGGGGGACAAGGAGGCGCCGCATCCTCCTCGGACCAGCTGCCCAGATCTTCTACGGCGACGCCTCCGGGATCCTTTGTGTCGCCAGCTCCTGCGTCATCACCGCCTCCACAGCAACAACAGCGACCCACTACTCATTTGCAACACGGTATTCGCAAACCCAAAATCTACACTGATGGTACAGTATGCTATGGTAATCTAGTCACCACTTCTGAAGGTCCACCAAATTTACAAAGTGCTCTAGTTGATAAGAATTGGGTATCTCACATCCTCTAGCTGCATGTTTATGGTGTGACAATATTGGTGCCAAATATTTATCAGCTAATCCTGTGTTTCATGCTCGTACCAAGCACATAGAAATTGATTTTCACTTTGTGCGAGAACAAGTTGCAGCAAAGCGCCTGGATATCAGATTTATCAGTACTACTGATCAGATTGTTGATGGATTCACCAAAGCACTTCCTAAGAGGCAAACTATACAGTTCAGAAACAATCCCAACTTGTCAGCGGCGTTGTGATTGTCGGGGGGTGTTAGAATATCTCGGCAACAGAGCAAGGTTGATACAGTGTATTCTTGCTTGGTTCTCAAGGCATGTATGCGGCTTCATCAGATATGGTTAGGATCTCCTAGTTATTGTTGTTTCCTTTATTGTAAAGATAAAGATCTTTTAGATTGACTTGTTGTACAAGATGTAAGCCACGCTAGGGGCTCTTCCTAGCTATATATTAACACGGAGCCGTGAGCCTGAGAAGGTATCACGTTCAACCCATTTTACACTATTTTCTCTATAATCTTTTGAGGACCTTCCTTTTTGCGACACTGGAAAGAGATGTTTGTTTGTTTTGTGGGAGTGGAGCATTTATTTTAGCAAAGGCATGAAATGGATAAAACAGCAAAAAATACCTAGAAGTTCTAGGATAACATGTATATGAAAGAAGTTGAGAACGATAATATATCAATTTTCAATCTGAGGGACTGAAGGAGTATTTTACTAATAAAAATGTGCATATACTCATGGTATGCAGTGTGGCCTTTCAATATTGAAGTAATGCTTCCCTAACGTAGGGCAATTTCAAGTACCAACCTGGAGAAGTGAAAGCCATTGGAATGATAGCTGGAGGATCAGGCATTACCCCAATGTTCCAAGTAATGACGCATGGTCCAAAGTTCTTTATGCTGTAAAGCTTAGATATTTCTTTTACTACTCTCAGCAGTTCACTTTTTTGTGTCATACTGCAAGTGGAAGCAGAGCTCGAGCTCAGGCAATGATGGCTTGTGAATCGTGATCAGTAGTCACAACTTACATGCACTCATTGTATTAAGTACCGTGATTTGTTCTAGGCGACTCATTGTATTAAGCTTTTTTATGTTTCTCGGCAAAATAGTGTTTCGAGATTTTAGCTAAAGTAAAACTGATTTTATACATGCAACTTGGTCATAGGCATATATACAATACAATATATAAGAATACCATATTCCTGTTTGTGCAATCTGGAGTTGAAGCATAACCTTTTTCGTTGAAGTAGATAGACCATGCCATCATGCTATGATTGCTATTATACGATTTATGATGTCTACGACTAGTAACACCTTAGATTCTCAAATACTTATCATGAGAACCAACAAGTAGTGATAGGTGACATTGAGCCACATTGTATTGTATGGAGTATTAGACTTCATTAAAACCAGATTCACAATAATGGCAGCACTCTACGCAAGCCGTGCAGCAATGCCGCGCATTGCTTTCTAGTCTACAACAGAAATAAGGAGCAAAATGCAATTGCAAAGGTTCAGCTACAAGGAAACAGAAATAAGTCACAGAAAACTGAATCGAAGGCATCTACCCTTAACCTGAAAACATCGTCACCAGGCCAGGTATGCCTGGTCATTTTCAACCATGCCTTTTAAAAATCTTAGGCTATTAAACTGCCTGAGATTCAGAATGCACAGATCATCAATTAAAGTTTACCTCAATCTTGTATTCATTAAACCAGCAATCAGCATTGGTACAACATGAAAAACAAAATCTATTACAAAGACCAAACTAAATCCTTTACGAGTACCTGACAGCTCAAGAGCAAGGCAGCAGAGATAGAATTACAGCTTCACTTTATTGAACAGAATCTCTTGATGCACAGAACAACTTTAGCTGAGACAAGCAATGTCATACTCCGCTACCAGCTTCAGAACATACAGGGATTATCAAGAACCTCAAGTAGGGTGAAGGAAAATTGCATCATGACACCCAGGCCAGCTACATGACTCTTGTTTACCAGGCTGCACTCTTTTAACGGCAGATATCACGTCAGTGATAAATCTATAGACCACAGAAGTAGGAAGACCAGCTAGAACTAGTACTCTAAGCATGTCCAGCCAGGGATGTTTGCTCGTCCGTAGTCTCATCGAAACCCGGAAACATGCTGGGATTGCTAACAGTGGGAACGGCAAAATAAACCAAATGAAGACCAGTTGTTCCACCACCAAGGGAAAGTAAATGAGAAGGCATTCTCTCCAGCTCTTTTGAGGGTCCAATGCTAACCGTACGGCATTCGCAAATGTTGCAAACATAAACATAACTGCTCCGAAAACCATGACAGCAGAGAGTTCGAGGTAATAGCGGCGACGTCTTATGGGTGTAGTTGCTAGACTGGTATGTACAAGCAGGCATGTTGCAATTGCAGAGAAACAAAATGACACGCCATTTGCTTCAATGTGGCTCAGGAAATGAGACTTCCCATCAAAAAGTTCCGTGCCCGCATTCTTGCCTTTTTTAATGTAGTCGCCAGGTGGAGTGAAAGCAGCAGCGAATGAACCAGCTGCAATAAGCCCAGAGAGACATAACATGCTCTGGGACATATCAGAGTAACTGCTAGATTCCTTATCGTCTTCCAAGCAATGATTATATCTCAGATTTCTAGCCAAGTTGGATGGAATGTGATGAGCTTCACAGAGGAATAAGGACAATTTCATGTAAATATTCATGAACTGCATAAAAAGGAAATAATATTACGAGACCAAGAAGAATAAGAGAAGTTGAAAGTGAATGATTTAAGGACATACCACTGAGATGGGTATTCCCATTCCAGGCAACATCTAGCGGTGTCAATCCCTTATGGTTAATAATACCAAGATTCACCCTAATATCCATCATAACAAGGAAGAAGCTAAATAAATGTCCATGCTTTACAGCCAGATGTAGTGGTGTGTTTCCTTCACTATCGCCTGCATTCATTATACTCGTGAACTTAGGGTTCGTGTAGATGTACCACACCACCGTAGTCCTCCCTGATTCAACGGCGCAATGCAGAATACTTCTATGTTTCTTGTCAACCAATTCATCGCAGCTCGGGCATATCTCCATGATCTCGCGGATAATTTCTGAGTAACCAGCTATAGCAGCATAGTGCACAGGATACAGCCCATCATCATCTGGAATGTAAGCAAGCAAGCAGTTGACCAGTAAAAGTTTGACCACTCCAGTCTTCCCAGATGATGCTGCATAGTGAAGGGCAGTCCTTCCAGAGCTGTCAGCCTTTTGCGCAAGTGTTGGCTCCCAGTGTTGCAGGGACTCGCACATTTCTTTGGCTAAAAAGAATACGAAAGATAATCACTACACTACTACAGTAAAAGAGAACGCTCGAGGCCTGTTTGGGAGAGCTCTTAGAGTTGAATCCAGGACCAGGAGAAGCTCTGCCAAACAGTATATTATAGAGAAATGATTCTATTCTGATTCTCTCAAATAATATAGGAGGCTAATTGTTTCAAAAAAATATATAGGAGGCTAAGGGCTGAACAGAAACTAACTTCTCCTGATTATAACTACACACAGAGAAGGAACAAAAAGAGGTCTACCAAACATGCCCTTATTACCGAACACTACCAAGTCTACAGATGCATTTTCTATTTCTATAAGAAAATACCACGCCAAGATCTGTTTTCGTATATGATGTTAGCACAAAATATCAAAAATAAAAAATAAAGTACATATATAAAACTGAAATGGCATGTAGCCAATGTGTAGGAAAGAATCCATGTTATCATACCGTTTCTAGCAAAAACCGCAGCATGCAGTGCAGTTAGTCCACCTGGTCCAGCGTAGCTCGCCGGCGATTTCACAGTACCTTTACGAGATTCGCTTATCAAGATGTCAACCATGTCAGCCCGGTTGGACACAACCGCCATGTAGAGCGGCGAGACACCTTGCCCATCAACCGCCATGGCAAGCCTTGCGTCCCTCGACATGAGCTTCCCCAACACAGATGCATGGCCATTCCTAACAGCCTCATGGACTGCCGTCGCCCCACTGGAATTCCATGCCCTCAGTACATACTCAGTCTCTTTCTGGGTGGAAGCACGCTCGATGAGGTGATTGACCACATCCACATGCCCAGCCCTTGCTGCGCAGATCAGAGGCGTGTCGAGCAGGTTGTTCCTTGCCTTGATGAGCGATATGTCCTGATCACAGATCATCTCGACGAGCTTCAGGTACCCATGGCGGGCTGCGATATGGAGCAGAGAGCTGCCTTCTGCCTTGACGCCTTTTAGGCATGCGCATATTGTTGATGTGGATAGGATTTGTGCTAGGAGGTCTGCATCGCCAGTAGAGACAGCTTTGAGCAATTGGGGGTTCATTGTGTGTAGCTTGTGCATCGATGCTATGTTGTTTGCGGACAGCCTAAACTGGGCAGTAGGCACAGTCAAGTACATGTACACAGCGAAGGGTAGGTGTAGTGGTTTTAATTTAAATGTATAAATACATAGAGGAGGGACCATCTTCCGCTTTTATGCAACTTCATAGCAATTTCCTACTTTGGTAGTATACTAGAACGAAGCATCTAACAACCACCCGCACTTGACTTAGATTGGTCAGGACGGATAACAAATTTATGCTAACAATTGTCTAGTGTGCTCAGTGGGAGGCTAGGGTTGACTCAGTCAAACTAGCTGTGACCTTTTTGTGCTAAGATTTCTGCGTCGCCGTTGGAGACAGCTTTGAGCAATTGGGGGTTCATTGTGTGTGGCTTAGTGCATCGACGCAATGTTGTTCGCGTCAGGCTTAAACTGGGTAGTGGCCACAGCTAGGTACATGTACACAGACAGCGAAGGATAGGTGCAGTGGTATACTCTAACAACTTCCTACTTTGGTAGTATACTCTAACGAATCATTTATAACCACCTAACCTGAGTCACATTGGTCGGGACCATAACAAAGTTATGCTAACAATTGTCTAGTGTGAGGCTGGGGTTGACTTGGTCAAACTAGATGTAATCTTTTGATAATGTTTTTTTTTACATTTGTTTTTTTTTCTCTAGAACTTGGGCTGCAGCACCGTCAGCCAGAGGCCTAAATCGGCCTACTGAGTTGAGTGTGCTTCCTCACTCTGCATGACGTATAGAATTTATTTAAATTCCTACAGGATATACAGGAAATTCAAGAAACACATGCAAAGAAACAATTGTCCCAATGCGCAATGTCCATAGCTTGTGTCTCTAGAGTTTTTTTTTATTACAAATAAAATTGTATCCCTCTAGAGGCGGTGCGTTCCAGTGCCTTTCGTGAGGCCACAGACACACTGCTATTTTTTGTTCTGAATAAACCGAAGGATCTATCAAAGGATGGCTGCCTAATAATCCTAGAAGACTAAAGACCGCTACACAGTCAATGGATTTCTGGCCATTTATCTAAGAGTTTCAAATGCAAATATAATAGCACGTCGCTCGTTCAATTGGGAGGTTTTGATAGAATTGAGCACAAAGCCATGCTTGAGATCATGAGAGCAAAAGGTTTTGGACAAAAATGGTTATCCTGGATGGAATCCATTTTCAATTCTGGTACCTCATCAGTGCTTTTAAATGGAGTGCCTAGGAAGGTCTTTCACTGTAAAAGAGGGATCAGGCAGGATGATCCCCTATCTCCCCTCCTCTTCGTCCTGGTCGCAAATCTCCTCCAATCAATCTTGAACAAGGCAAAAGATCTTGGGCTGCTCAGATTGTCGATCCCCTTACAATGCTCCACTGACTTCCCCATCTTGCAATATGCAGATGACACCCTCATCATTATGGACGGTTGTGCCAGACAACTTTTCTTCCTAAAGGCCTTGCTCAACTCCTTCTTTGAATCCACAGGATTGAATGTCAACTTCCACAAATCCATGATGGTACCAATCAACACTCCACAAGAAAAACTGGGCCTTCTGGCCAGAACCTTTGGCTGCTTGGTTGGTACTTTAACTTTTACATATCTTGGGTTGCCACTAGGTTTGACAAAGCCAAAAGTGGAAGAGTTCATGCCAATTGTCAGTAGATGTGAAAAGAGGTTGATCAGTACATCCATTTTTCTGTCACAGGCTGGGAGACTGCAGCTAACTAACTCAGTCTTCACTGCACTCCCAACCTTCTTTATGAGCACCTTCTCCATGCATGTCACCATCAGAGAGCAAATTGACAAGTATAGGAAGAACTGTGTATGGAGAGGCTCTGATGAGAACAATAGGGTCAATGCAAAGGCTGCTTGGACAATGGTCACACGGGCGAAGGATGAGAGTGGATTAGGAGTACTGGATCTGCAAACCCAGAATGAGGCAGTTTTAATCAAGAATCTTCATAAGTTTTTCAACAGAATCAATATCCCTTGGGTGAAATTAATCTGGGAGAAATATTATAGTAATGGCAAGCTCCCGAATCATGCCAAAAAGGGGTCCTTCTAGTGGAAGGACATCCTAAAACTCCTAGACAAATTCAAAGGCATGGCCTTGATTTCAGTTCAGAATGGGGCATCATGCCTTTTTTGGGATGATCTCTGGTTTGGGGTTGTGCCGAAGCATGCTTTTTCTGAACTCTATTCCTTCACAAAAAATCCAAGCATGACACTTCAAGCTGCAAAGATGAATCACTCCCTGACCCAAACATTTCATCTGCCACTATCAACCGAAGCATATCAGCAATTCGTTCAACTGGAACTCACAGTGAATGATTTTCAACCATCAAATCTCAATGACACATGGTCATACATTTGGGGAAGGCAGGAGTTTTCTTGTAAAATGGATTACAAGCAGCTTGCTGGCTCGGCATGGGTGCACCCAGCATTCAAATGGATCTGGAAATCCTCATGTCAGTACAAACATAAGGTCTTCTTCTGGCTTCTGGCACAGGACAGGCTCAGTACGAGGAATATATTGAGAAGAAAGAATATGCATCTAGAATCCTATGCTTGTGTCCTATGTGATTGTTCAGTAGAAGAAGAAGTTGATCACTTATTTCTTCATTGTGATTTTGCCAAAACTTGTTGGAATTGGATTGGCATAGTGGTACCCCAGAACAGAGGACCTTTTCAGATTTTGGAGTCTTTCAGAGCTTAGCTCAATGTCTCCTTTTTTATGGAAATAATCATCATCATGTGCTGGAGCATCTGGACAGTAAGAAACAACTTGGTTTTTAGGGGAGAAGAAGTAACCATTCAGAAGTGCAAGCATGTTTTTAAACATTCCTTCCGCTTAGTTATTCTTCGCGCAAAGAAAAAATTTCTACCTCTGATTAGCACATGGCTAGAGCAACTTGTGTAATTGAACTCATTTTCTTTCTCTCTTTTTTCGTTTCTTAAACCACCTGGTTGTAAGACTGAACTCAACCTTGTTGTGCTTTTTTTTCATTTTGATAATAATGCCAGTAGGGGCGCAAGCCCCTCCTGTTTCTTCAAAGAAAAGAATTCATGGTACCGTACCGTTTCTAGCAAAAACCGCAGCATGCAGTGCAGTTTGTCCATCTGGTCCAGCGTAGCTCGCCGGCGATTTCACACTACCTTCACGAGATTCACGTATCAAGATGTCAACCATGTCAGCCCGGTTGGACACAACTGCCATGTAGAGCGGGGAGACACCTTGCCCATCAACCGCCGCGGAAAGCCTTTGCGTCCCCCGACACGAGCTTCCCCAATACGGATGCACGACCATTCCTAACAGCCTCATGGACCGCCGTCGCCCCACGGGAGTTCCATGCCCTCAGTACATACTCAGTATCTCGCTGGGTGGAAGCAAGCTGGATGAGGTAATCCACCACATCAGCATGCCCAGGCCTTGCAGCGCAAATCAGAGGCGTGTCGAGCAGATTGTTCCTTGCCTTGATAAGTGATACGTCCTGATCACAGATCATCTCGACGAGCTTCAGGTACCCATGGCGGGCTGCGATATGGAGCACAGAGCTGCCCTCCGCTGTGACACCTTCTAGGCATGCGCAGCGGCTCTCCTCAGCTATTGTTGTCGTGGATAGGATTTGTGCTAAGAGGTCTGTGTCGCCATTGGAGACAGCTTTGAGAAATTGGGGGTTCATTGTGTGTGGCGTGTGCATCTATGCTATGTTGTTTGCGGCCGGCCTAAACTGTGCGCACAGCCAAGTACATGTTCACAGAGAAGGATAGGTGCACTGGTTTATATTCGTATGTATACAAAGAGGAGGGCCCATCTTCCTAGCAACTTCCTACTTTGGTAGTATACTAGAACGAAGTATTTAATAACCACCTGCACCTAATTTACATTGGTCGGGACTCGGGACAGATAACAAAGTTATACTAAAAATTGTCTAGTGTGCTCAGTAGCGGGCTGGGGTTGATTCAGTCAAACTAGCTGTAATCTTTTGATAATCTTTCCTTTTCACAATGTTTAAGAACTTCTCCTATATTTCAGGTGCCTGATTTTTTTTGTTGTTGTGTTCAGGCAATATGTAATTTTGTCATTGTTTGACTATAGAAAAAAATTGTGAATTGTCTCTTGTGAGTTGTGCTTTTAATGGTACTAATTGCCTAATTGGTTGTATTAGATTGTTGCCTCAGGCACCTGAATACATTGGTTTTCTTTTTTCTTTAGGACTTGGGCTGCAGCGCCAGCAGCCCAAGGCCGAAATCCGCTACTGAGTTGAGTGTGCTTGCTTTGCTTGCTCACTCTGAATGATGTACAGAATTTACTTAATTTCCTACGGGCTATACAGAAAATTGAAGAAACACATGAAAAGAAACAATTATCCCAATGCACAATGTCCATAGCTGATTGTGTCTATAGAGTTTTGGATGACCAACAAAATTTCTTCCCTCTACTAGAGCTGGTGCGTTCCGGTGCCTTTCGTGAAACCACATTGCTATTTTTGTTCTGATGATAAACCGAAGGATCTATCAAAGATGGCTGCCTAATAATCCTACAAGACTATAGACCGCTACACAGTCAATGGATTTCTGGCCATTTATCTAAGAGTTCCAAATGCAAATATAATAGCACGCCGCTCATTCGATTGGGAGATTTATGCTGTCCCTTTCACTGAATAGCCCACAAGGACAGAGGTGATGCAAAATGGTACGGGTGCGTTGAGCCGAAGAAAAATGCACAGAAACACAATACATTTCAAACCCTTGACTGAAGCTAATTCGAACTGCCATTCATACATACACAGATCTATACATTTCAATCGCCTAACGAACGGGTGGAAGAGGGACGGGCAAGAGGACATGTACCTTGCGTTGGTGTCGTACCGTCCTAGGCGGCCAAGTCGACGGAAGCAGGGGGCCGGTGGTGCTGTCCTTGTTGCTTCTCGCCGGCGCGGGAGGTCGCGGTAAGGGGAGCTAGGCGCGCTGCTGCTGGGACCTATCTCGCCAAAACAGGAACAAGGGAGCCGGGTTCAGCGTCGACGGAGCAACAAGGATGAGGTAGATACGGTGCGGGTCGTCGTCAGGCTCGCCGGCCGCAAGACAATCTGGCGGCATGGGAGTCGCCGCCGCCGTCGCCGTCGCCATTGCCGTCTGACTCAGAATCCTACTCCCTCCGTTCCAAATTAGAAGAGAAAGTTAAAAAATCTAAAGTTTAACCAAATTTATATGATAATATAATTATATTTATGATGTAAATTAAGTATCATTGTATTTTTTATTAATTATATTTTCGTAGTATACCTATTTGATGTTATAAATTTTTATAATTTTTTTGATTATTTTAATTAAACTTAAAATATTTTGACTCTCTAAGATTTTTGAAATGCCATAATTTGGAATGGAGGGAGCAGTAGGTAGCAATCAGTGTGGGCATTCGGTTCTTCGGTTCGGTTCGGTTCGGTTCCTCGGTTCCTGAAGAAATTCGGTTCTCAGAAAATAGGAACCGATCGGTTTCCAAAAAATCTTGGAACCGACAATTTCGGTTCTCGGTTATTTCGGTTCGGTTTCGGTTCTAACCGAACTAACCGAAATTTTTCAGCATAGGTCAAGACAAGAATAAATATACATGTTCCAAGACAAATTTATGCAACACTATATCCATTTTTATTAATAATAATTTATAAGGCAATAATAGCAATATACTAACACAAATATATAGCTTTTGAAATATAAAATATCACACATAAACCAAAAATAATCTTACAAAATATGAGTAGATGAAGTATGATACATGTAATTCGGTTCTTTCGGTTAGTTCGGTTAACCGAGAGTAGGAACCGAATTTTCTTCGGTTATTTCGGTTTCTCAAAATTAGGAACCGAACAAGAAACCGAATTTTTCGGTTTCGGTTCTTTCGGTTTCGGTTTCGGTTCCGGTTCTTTCGGTTCGGTTCCTCGGTTTCGGTTTTTTGTGCCCAGGCTTAGGTAGCAATCCTATCAAGCAAGTCAAAAAAAAACAAGGGACGGCTGTGGCCTGTGGGCATACAGCCGGCGGCACGATGGTCAATGGCATGAATTGGGTAGAAATGGGCCATACAAATTTCATGGGTTGGGCCGAACTTCTCTTGGTGCTTTGCCATTCAAAGGAAACTGTGAGTTAAATACAGCCTGAGCCCAAAGCAACACAAACACACTCGCGGCATCAATGATCTCTCCTCATAACCGTTGCTATTAGCAATGACCTATTAGCTTGCTAGCTATTTGCAATAACCTGACTCTCTCTCTCTCTCTCTCTCTCTCACACACACACACACACACCCCTTGGTGCATGCCAGGTAGGGGCCTTCACGCATAGATCTTCCCAAGTATTCCTCAAAGTCACTAGGGTCAGCAGCTCCATCCTGAGACTCTTCATCAACATTTATTTCCTCTGTATATAGCTCTGCCACTCCTTCACAGATAGCATCAGACAAGTCCAGGCAGGCTTTGTCGTCAACCAAACCCGAAGTTCGTTGCTCAGTTCTTTCCTAGGGAACAACCCATGCAAGAAAGTACCATCTTGGACTGGGCAATGGTCCCTAGTTGACCACAAATCTCTGATAGTGACACTTTATGCCGATCTATATAAGACATTTCCTCCATTCCACTAACATAATAAACATTCTCCCTATCATTATATTAATAAACTCTCCATTGAAATGAAACCTAACATGCAGGATGTTCAGTGGATAAATTATCCCCTAACTGCATCATGGAACTAAATTAGTTCCTCCACTAAACACCCATTAGCATTACAGTACATTAACAACCAACTAACCTAATGCCAACTCCTTAAAATCTGAGATTTCTAAACACATTGGGGGATTCCTTCTAACTCGGAGGTTAATTTTCAACACAAACGGTGCAGAGTCCAGCAGCTCGGATGCGGTAGACCGACTTCACTGCACCACCGCATATGCATTCGCCATCATACACATCTCGGTAACCACAACATCGAGGTGAGGGGGAGAGGGCAGCGAACAGAGCATTGGGTGTTGCCACTTTACCGAAGAGAGAGGGGGCAGGCGACGGCGAAAAGAGAGGGGGCGGCAACAGAGGAGAGAGGACGGGGAAACAACGACGATGAGAGGATGCGACGACGGCCAAATGAAGAGGGAGCTAGGGTTTTGATCGGATGGTATTTTAAGCTGGGCCCTAGTCAGCAACTACACCATGTCATCAAATCCAAGGTGGCGCCATGTCGGTAGAAACTGCTATGAATACCGTTGAGGGAGGTAAAACATACGCTTTCAAAAGTTGGGGGAGCCTAAATAGCCAGTTTTCTAGTTGAGGGAGGAGAATCGGACTTTCACAATATTTGAGGGAGGTCAAGTGGACTTTTCCGCAAGAGATCATGCAGGCCAACTGAGAGACTAGGCCATTAAGCCTCTCAAGGCCAAAGCAAGTCGGGAAGCCCAACCAAAAGTATATATGTCAGGCCCAACTGGGTGACAAAATATATATAGAAGGGGAGTTAGCGTGTGAATTTTCAAAACACTGGAGAAGAGTAGCACGAGGATCACAAAAGAACGGGTAGCCAATTGTGTCCGAACTGGAGGCGGCGAGTAGCAAAGTGCTCGCCTAGCCTTGTAACTTGAACCTCTGTGAATCTGGTGTTATACACTATAAATACATATTTTGTAAGTGAATCAAAAATCTCAAGAGGGCTGTGACAGGTTTCATAAGAGTTTCATGGACATTAGATAAGTTGATTTGGCATAGTATAGATGAAGAGAGATGATGAAAGTTTTATAGCATGAAATAAAATTTATGATGATAAAACCTGTCTCCACATAGACTGACCTAAATCAATAGATACCGTAGTACTAACAGCAAACACAAGTACACAACCCTGCTCGGATAGTGACGGCACTACGGCAGTTTATTGAATCCCTGTAATCGGCTACGGCGGCTTCACACCAAGCAAGCTAATAGCGTACGCATACTCCGTACTCAGCGCCTGGTATTTTATTTCGAGCTATATGTATCTAGGTCAAGTTTGCACTGAGCAGCAGCTGACTAGCTATATATACATATATATATTATATATATGATAACATTGCATCTGCGGTGTTAATTAATCTCGATCGATTAGTGTTCGCCAGCCGCGGCTGGAGCAGCTTGGCTGAAACAATGCTTGAACAGACCAAAGATTTTTGCCAGCACACCCAAGGCGGCTGTCACCGCACCCAAGACGGCGACGACAAGGACGATGCGCCACGGTGCCGTAGTACCGCCGCGACCTGGCTGCCGCCGGTGTATGGCGTACTCCCTCCGTCCCATTGAAAGTGTCGCCCGGGAAACGTGTTTGTGAGGGGGACACGGTTTTCCAACGACACTTTCAATGGGACGGAGGGAGTAGTGCCGTTGATGTACGGCAGGTTCCCCGTCCCCGGTGGCTGCAAGTTGGGGCTGGTGGAGAGCTTGGCACTGCTGCATGCAGTCACAAAAATCGCAAAAACAGAGGTTAGTATTAATTTGCTTAGATACATACAAAAAGAGAAATATGGCTGGTGTTTTTGCTTCAAGTCGGTGGGCGTATGCTTTTTGCCGCCCAATATATATATGTTTCAAAGTCACGCGCCAGGGATGTACCTGGGCGTGCTCGGGCAGAAGACGATGGTGTAGGCGCAGGTGTCGCCGCCGCCGCCGCACGTGAAGATGGAGTCGGCGCCGTCGTACGCGTAGCTGTACGCCCGCGGGCACGCCTTCTTGAAGAACTGCGAGTACGACGACGGCTTGCACTTGTCGGGATCCACGTACTCGCCGGTGCAGCAGTACTTGGGCGACCCGAACGCCTGACACGCGCTCTTGCACGCCACGGCGCTGGTGCCCGACGTGACGCGAAGCCCGGCCGGGCACGCGGCGTTCAGGTCCACCACGCACTCCGCCAGCGCGCAGTTGTCGCCAGCGCCAGGGCTCGCGCCCTGCTGCGGCGTCACCAGCACCGGGAGGTTGAAACCGTCGACAAGGCTGACGCCGTACGAGTCCATCCCGCCGCTTCCGTCGAGCGTGAACTGCGCGAGTGTGGCCGGCGGAGCCGGCCCGCCGCCAGCGCAGTCCTGCTTGCCCGAGCCACAGTCGCCGGTGACGCAGGTGAACTTGCCTGTGCCAGCGTCGGTGGAACAGAGGGTACGGCCCCAGACGCGGCCCGACCACCCCGACGCCACAGTCATGGCGCGCGACTGCCCCGGCGCGAGCTCAAACCCCATGCTGTCCAGCGCCGCCGCCGAGAGGATCCCTGGCCACACCGGGTAGCTGCAGTTGTTGGTGATGGTGAAGGACTTGGAACCAGCAGCACCTGCTGATGGATGAAAACCAAACACGACAATATATATATTAGCTGTGCCTCTCTGCGCGCCAACTTGCTAAAGGGTATATGCAGCATGTTCATTGGCATGCATGGTGTTAAATTAAAGTTTAGGTCACGAGTCTATACTGACTCCGGTGACAATTTATCCTAGATTCGCCATCGGCAACCCAAAAGGCGACGACGACCACAAGTACAGGAGCAAAAGATTGGCGTGACGATGCCATTATCCTCTGAGACGGGCGACGGGCGTTTCTTGGCTGCTGTGGTGACCAGTGAAACTTGGGAATGAAGGGAAGGGAGCGGGGGGACCTAGTATTTATATATGCATGGATGGCAGGCCTTTGCATGCAAGCGGGACCCACACACACATAATAGGATGGCTGCGTTAGGCACGTGCGTCGGCCGCATCTGCAACTGGAGGATGATTTTCGTCACACGGCATCATAAATATTTATGCTAACATCATAGATAACGATTTAAGTGCAAAATATTATTTATACAAAAATTTCAAAAAAATCACATGTAAATATTATTTTTATTCCCTAAAACTTCAAAAATTCATAGTGTTTAACTAAACTTTAAAATCTTCAAAAATTCATAATGTTTAACTAAGTATCGTCAACTGGATTTTAATTTTTGCCATTTTTCTAAATAGTATATCTTCGAAAATTATTCTTTTTTCAACTTCTCTTATGCCTGGCGCAGCATGTTGGTGCTCCGTGTGTTCATCGCCGCTGTACAATTCTTAAAACGTTTGTCCAGGTGTGCGTAGAAATTCATAATCACCGTGCAACACACGGGCATACATCTAGTAGAATAGAATATCCCTGTTAATCCTCTGGTTTGTTGGCCTTTCTCCCGAAACGTATCAAAAATCCCTCCGTCGAGCCAATCCGAGAACTTGCACCTTCCAACCAAACAATTAATTGGAGGTAAAAAAATCTTTTCGGTTTCCTTCCTCTGAGATTTCTCTTGCTTGCCTTCTCCAATACGTATGCTCCAACATGCATCAAAATGACGCTCGTACACTCCTTCGCCAGCGCGCGCTATAGCTAATCCACGCGTGATCTCTTTTGACTTTACATTCTTCATCTTTCTACTCCACTTGCTATGTCTGTATCCTGCTCCAATCATGATAATGTAACCAGATGCCCCTCCGGGAGGCTCTGAACTCTGTAATCTTGGAGGGCATCTCCCTCTCTGCAGCTTCATGCTGCTAATAAATCCTGTTAGTTATCAAAAAAAAAATCCACGCGTGATCTCTTCTACCGTTGACTCCTACGGCTAACATTAAATCGGCCAATAGAAATACTATTGCATTAGCCTATGAGCTCACCGATGCCTACTATTGCCGGTTCCGTGTCGGCCAGCGAACAAAGCGCCTACTGTACGCAGGGTGAAGGTGAACACGGATGCCCGCTGGGCTGCCATATGCCCGACACACAAGAACACCAGTAGCCCCACTGCACCCCCCATCATATTGCGGGTATCATGGCAAGTTGGCAACAAAAAATAACAAGTTCGCTGGATGGCCGTGCCTTCCTAAAGCTGAGACACGGAAGGGCAAGACTAATTCGCATCACGCCGCCGCAGAAGAGCATATGTATTCCTAGTACGTACCACCTCAGTGGATAAGGCAAAGACTAACACGTACCACCTAAATAAGCTCCCCATTACTTCATGTCTATTCAACATTACATAACATAGTCTGTTCGACTTACAAAGTCATAGAGACAATCATAGTTTTGTTACTAGACCTACAGAGAGCTAGCGGTCCTGAGATATATAAGAGGTCATCGTTACTCGGATTTTTTTATTTTTATTAATCGTTTTAATCAATATTTTATTATTAACCGCACCTAAAAATATTTTTCAGATCTGATTCTTTTTGGTCGCTAGCACGACAAATCGTTTTGTCGCGCCACATGCACTGGCGCGACAGCGGATGCCACGGTGGCGTGGGCCGTAGATCTGTTCCTACACGGCCCTTTGCGAGGTCCATCCTGTCGCGCCACCGACGCTGGCACGATAACGCTGTCACACCAGATGGGTTAGCGCAACATGCCCTTATAGAGTTACTGCCCTAGCTCATTTTCTTCTCTCTCATGTGGACAGCTTTCTTCTCTGGCTTTCTCAGGTTCCTCTCTTCTCTCTATCTTCTCTTTTTCACTCTTTTTTGTGTCACCCATATCCTTTGGATTTTGTTGTTTGTTTGTGAAAGAAGACGTGGATGAGGTAAAACTCTCTTACCCTGGCTACTAGTTTATGTCACATGTGCTTTATGTCGTGCAGAGTGTCGCTCGATAGCCGTTGCTTTCGAAGATCGTGGGCTTTGTCTCTCTGGCGGCAATGGGTTTGTAGTTGCCTCCGTCGTGAGGTTGTTGTTGTTGTCTTTTTTATATATATTGTAGTTCATCCTATTCTGTAGCACTACTTCAGTGGTACTTTTCAGTGAACGATAATGATTTCCTCTCACAACAAATCAGCATAAGCGAAATGAACAGGGCCACGGCATACTGGTGTCGTTGGCTCTTAAAAAAATACACACCATTTGAACACTGCACGGTAGCATGTCGTTTTCATTTAATATGCTGTTTATCCTGTTTAAATGTCAATTTTATACGTTTAAGTGTTTGTTAAATCCGAATACTAGCTACTCCTTCCATTCTAAATTATAAATCATTCTAACTTTCTTAGAGAGTTTATGATATCAAATAAGTATTGTTAGATTCTTTATTAATTATATTTTATACTATACTTATTTGATGTCATAAATCTTTGTAATTCTCTCTATAACTTTGGAGAAATTTGAGATGTTTTGACTCTCTAAGAAAATTAAAATAATTTATAATTTAGAACGGAGAGAGTAAATAAGGGCCTGTTTGGTTCACCCTGTTAAACTTTAACAGGTGTTGACTATGGGGTTAACCATAGAGTGTTTGGATACTAATAATAGACTAATTAGGCTTAATAGATTTATCTCGTAAATTAATCTCAATCTGTGCAATTAGTTTCATAATTAGTCTATGTTTAACACTCCATGCATGTGTCAAATATTCGATGTGATAGGTGTTAAAAAAAACAAGGGAACCAAACACCCCTAACAAGCGACACCCCCTAACAAGTGACTGACTGTTTACGGTACGTCGGTTAAGTAGATAAACAGCAAATGACCGTCTGTTTACCGTATATAATGCTTAGCAAAATAAAGTCTATGGGTTGTGCCGTTGTGGCGCCGTGCCTGCGGGATTGATGCCATCAATTTTGTAAAAAGAAAGTTATAAAAACTCAACAGGGGAAGGTTATTGCTGGCAGGGACCATTTGCGATTAACTATAGACAACAGCGAGTAGATAAGTTTTTTCTCTAGAAGTATGAAATAGAAGGTTCACGGATTGTAAGATTGTGCGCACTATGCGGTGGAATAGGTTCACGGATTGTGGACCGGAGTGCGGGAAGAGAGAGCGGTGCAGTATGCACCATGACCATGGCGGGTTCGTATTTTAGTGTATTCCTGATTTTATTTTTTAAAGGAAAAGATGGTATATGATATCAGCATGTTGTCATGCTGACATCATGCTGCAGGAGCATAACGAAGCGGAGCATGGCCCCGCTCGACCGGCGTTCGGCGCGGCGTCACTGGGCGCACGCATGCGCGGCCGGAGGCGGCGCACCTGGCCAGGTTCGCGACCTGAAGGTCGCCGGAGCTGCAGTGGTTGCCCGCTCGACCGGGGTTCGCCGCGGCGTCACTGTGCGCACGCACGCGCAGGCGGAGGCGGCGCAGGGTCCTGCGCGACGCGCCTGGCCGAGCTCAGCACTTGAAGGTCGCCGGCTGGGCTTAATTGAATGGCCGAGGAGGCGAAGTGACGGGGCGAGCTGAGCGAAGTGACAATAAGGCTTCTTCTTTTTTTTTTTTTTCGTGCGTATTCTGATCGGATTCAAATTCGGGAGAGCGGAGCGGGGCAGGGTTCCAACGCGCGTTCAGGTGGGGCGAGCGGGGTAATAAGACGATAAGCTTAGTTATTTTTTTAGGTGTAATAGATTTGCTTACGAAAGAAGTATTTGCTGCAGACCAGGTGGACCCATATGTATTATGGGGTGCGACCGATAGTTTTTCTCTCTGATTATTAATCGACATACACAAAAATACATATGCTTTTTACTGTGTTCTACTTTTTTCTGTACTAATCCTTGCCAACCCTTAACTTCCCTAGGGATCGGTTGATCTTTGCCGTTTCACGTTGAAAAACGGTGGGCTCCCTTCCACGAAAACGTCGATCCTTTGTTATTTTGCTCGAAAAGCAATAGCGGTGGGCTCCCTTCCACGAAAACGTCGATCCTTTGTTATTTTGCTCGAAAAGCAATAGTATGTTGTCACGAAAGCGTGATAGTTATCGTGTTGTACTCCTACAGCAGAGGGGACCGGAAGAGCGGATGAGCTAGAGAGCTGGAGAACGGAGTACGTACGCGGTTTTCACGGGTCAGGTTAGGTCACGTCATGTGTCAGATGCTTTCCAGTCGACAATTCTAGGAGTACGAGAATCTTAAAAAAAAATTCCATGGGCACTCGGGCAGGCTGCTGCAACTGCAGGGCAGTTGGGCTGGGCATGCGAAGAGTCCAACGAAAGTAGGGCCCGCTAGAATTCACCCCTAAATTCTACTATAAAAAAGAAGATTTTTCATCATATTAAAATACCGGCACATATATAGAGTACTAAATGTAGATAAAATCAAAAACTAATTGCACAGTTTTGTTGTACTTTGCGAGACGAATATTTTAAGTCTAATTAATCAATGTTTGAACAATTATTAGCAAATAAAAATAAAATTGCTATAGTATTCAACAGTGATTAGGACATCCTGTTCGGGCATCTAAACACGGCCTAGCAGAGGAAACCGACACAAATTGGAAATTTCCAATGCCCAAACCCAAGGAGAGGGTTTGTTGGGACTACTCGTACGATCTATGGGCAGGTGTGAATGTCAGAATGTGTCGGACAATGAAGAACTGTACTGTACTCTAGTAGGCAGTAGCCCATCCTGTAGTGCTACTCCAGTACAGTATACTCAATATTTTCAGCTTTTTTTTGTTTAGTTTGAAAAGGCTGGATCGACGACCTGAGCTTAGCCCAATCCACGACGCCCGTGTATGCACTGTTCAATTATAACAGCAATTGATTCTTAATCCAACCTAGATCTTTTATCTTTTGATTCCGTCCTTCCCAACGATAACGAAGTGTCTGTCAATACCTATGGGACGAAGGAGTTTAACCGGTCAATGGCACTGAATCTTCAAAAGATCCATGCTTGACCTAACCACCATGTCCTTTACCAGGGCACCCAGTATGCGAGTTTGAGAGCTGTTCACACCCAAAGTCTTCAGTTTTTTTTGTTTAGTTTGAAAAATAGAATGAGTTAATCCATCACCAACTCATTTCTCGCAAGCTAATAATTAGTGATAGCATAAAACACTATTGCACAAATCTTTCTGGAGGCGGGCGTTTTGGATTAACTGAGGCAGGCAACGCAAGCGTCTCGAACAAAAGATCACGGTTAATACACGAACTACCAAGACGGTTGTCCGCCCGCCTCAGTTAATCAATAAAAAAATCCAGCGAGCCCGTCGATGGAGCCCGCTAAGCCCATCAACGAGGCCCGCCAACCCATCCAAGCATCGCCGCTCGTCGGATCCACGTGCGCCGCCGCCGCCGCGTGTTAGGGCCGCTCAGGGCCAGAGCCGCCGGGCTCCCGCAGCGCGGGCACATGACCCCGATGGAGATCCGCCGCCGGTGGCGCACATCCGCCTCCCAACGCCGCCACCAGCTATGGGGGAGAAGGGCGCCGTCGGGCTCGGAGGGAGATGGTGGGCCGCCATGCTTGGGAGGAAGAGTGCCAGGGAGAGAGCGTGGAGGGAGGGAGAGAGTGGAGGGCGCCGTTAGGCTCACGACTCAGGAGGGAGGAGCGTGTTGCTCGACTGCGCGACTGCGAGGAGGGGGAGACAGAAGTGTGACGGGAAAACCTAAGTAGTCCTTATATACGTGGCTCAGCTAATGGGCCTTTTTTCTTGAGGCGGGCCATTTATGAGGTCTACCTCCGAAAATGGAGGCATTTACGTTGGTTAATAGATTTTAGGAGGCGGTTGCGTTAGGATAACCACTGTTAAGTTGCCTGCCTCGGTTAACTGAGACGGTTGCTGGGCTGGCTGCCCTGCCACGAATAACCGAAGTGGGCAATCGGCCCAATCGCCTCGAAGGCCTTTTTCCAAATGCCTCCGTTAAGTTTTTGTGTAGTAGTGAAATAAAGTCATTCCACTGAATTTAAGGAGTAGACTCGCAGTGAACCATCTCGCCTTCAAACCAAACTTCCTATCAATACGTGAAGAATACGAGGTACAGTGCGTTGAGCTGGAAAAAAAGAGCAGAAAAACAGTTCTATATTCTTGACTGAAGCTAATTCGAACTGTCATGCACAGATTCTATCACGAAATGAAGGGGTGGACGGCTGGAGGAGAGATGGGCAAGAGGGCATGTACCTTCCCGACTTGCCGTGTCATTGCGTTTTGGGGTCCTAGGCGGCCAGGTCGGCGGAAGCAGGGGGCCGCGGGATGTTGCGGTAAGGGGAGCTTAGCCGCGGCTGCCTGCTGCGACCCATCTCGCCAAACGAAGGCTGTGGGATCAGCGTCGACGGAACAACAAGGATGATGATGATGATGGGCCGATGGGGGTAGGGATGAAAACGGACGGAATTTTTCCCGTACCGTTCCGTTTCGTTTTCTATATTTTCTCGTCCGTTTCTATATTTGTGAGATCCCGTTTTCGTATTTGCGGAAGTAGAAAATAGTGTTTTCCGTCCGTTTCCGAGCAATCCCGTTTTAATATGGAATAGACCCGTATTCATTCCGTTTTTATCCCGTTTTCAATCTATACTCAACATGTTCAACAATTATATGTTCTTATGTTATGTTAATATAACTACGAATCACCAAATATGCCTGTTATGTTCACGTACATAGCATGTAAATAAATATTAAACATTGTATATATTATTACATGACTTTATATATGTATACTTTGAGAATATTATATTATGTAATCTTAATTTAATTTTCCGGCTCTCCATCCTCGTTTCCGTATGTCCGCATATTCCGATTCCGTTTTCGAACCCGTATTTTCCGAACCCGATCCCGTTTTCGTCAAAAAAATATAGAAACGGAAGTAGAAATAGGATTTTTCCGTCCGTTTCTGTCCGTTTTCATCGCTAGATGGGGGTACAGGCCGTTGACTCGTCGTCAGGCGCCCCTCGCCCGGGAAGACAAGCCGCCGCCGTTGCCGTGTGACTTCAGAATCCTAGTAGCAAACAAAATCGGTGAGTTAAATACAGGCCGAACCCGTAGCAATTTGCTAGTACCTCTCTCTCTCACACACACACCACTCAGCATCCATGCTCTCGCTAATTTGGTTCAGAACTGTGCTTCAATTAAATTAACATACTACTGATGTAATTCCTCAGCAGTTGTATTCCTCAGCTCAGTCACAAGTACAGAGGTGATGCAATGACCGAAAATGATAAGAGTCAATGCAAGATGCGTTGAACCGAAAAAAAAATGCACAAAACAACAATACAGTACATTTCAAAGTCTTCACTGAAGCTGATTCGAAGTGTCATACGCAGATCTATCCAATTGAATCACCTAACGAATGGGTGAAGGAGAGACGGGCAAGAGGACTTGTACCTTGCGCTGGTGTCCTACGCGGTTAGGTAGACCGTAGACGGAAGCAGGGGCGCTGGTGTTCTTGTCAGTCGCTTCTCGCCGGCGCGGGAGGTCGCGGTAAGGGGAGATAGCCGCGCCGCCGCCACGATCCATCTCGCCAAAACGGTAACAAGGGAGCCGGGGTGAGCGCCGACGGAGCAACAAGGATGGGGTAGATACCCCCCTGTCGTCGTCAGGCTCGCCCGGAGGACAAGCTAGCATTGGAGTCGCCGTCGCCGCCGCCCCGCCATTGCCGTCTGAGTCTGACTCATCAGAATCTTTTTTTTTTACGCCTTGACTCATCAGAATCCTAGCGATGCTAGCAAGCAAGCCAAAAAAAAAAAAGGAAGAAGAAGACGAGAAGCAGAAGTTTGGGCTATGGCCTGTGGGCATACAACCGGCGGCCCGATGGCATGAATTGGGTGGAAATGGGCCATACAAATTTCATGGTATGGGCCGAACTACCCTTAAGTGCCCTGCCGTTCAAAGGAAACGGTGAGTTTTAAATACAGCCCGAGCCCATAGCAATTTGCTACCCCTCTCTCTCTCTCTCACACACACACTATCAAAGGTCTCTCTAACTTGTTTCAGAACTGTGCTTCAATTAAAGAACGTACTGATGTAGTTCCTCAGCAGTTGTATACGTGTTGTGGAAACTCCTTGCAAAAAAAAAAGTATACGTTGTGAAACGGCAACGCCAAGAACATACTATACTAGTAGCTGTATGTACTGAAATGGAGTCAAGTAAACAAAAATGCATGAAAAGAATCCAAATTCATAGTTAAATTAAGTCCAACTGTTTTTTAGCTTTTGTTTTAGGCAAAAGTACTTATAATCACGTAACCAGTGTGTGCATGCAGAAGTGATTTTTTTTATTTGAGAATTATACAGTACAACGTAGACATTCACACGCGCACGCACACTCACCCATATGGATATAACCACACATAATCATACCAACCAATAGACGTTTTCGATCGCTATATATGCCTTGCGTTAATCCAAAGAATAATATACACATAATAATAATAATAACATATATAAGTTGTTGTTGTCGTCTTCTTTGGTCTTCGCTCTGCATTCTCCATGTGTGATATGAAAATAATATAAATAATATATATAGGGCGTCAGCATTAATTATGGCCTCGTCAGTTCATGAGGCAGATATAGCATAGTCTTGACGTCGTTACTACGCCTAGCCGGATCGTTTGGCCTTGTCAGCCGTGAACAACATGTTATCGTAGTAGTAATATTGCGGGGTGAAGTGGCGAAGTATACATACAGCGTTGTGGGTGTGGTGCGGATGTACCGACAAAATTTTTGAATATTAGTGAATACAGTCAAATTTTTACCATAATTACGGATCGAGTACACACATCTACGAGGCAGGTGCACCCTTCCTCTAGTTTACTCGATCTAGCTTTGCCATTGCTGGGGTGCACGGTGATGCTTGGCTTGGACAAACCGGATCGGACGTCTCGAGAGCATGTATAGTCGAGGGGAGGAGAGTGAAGTAGGCAGCTCGGCGAGGAATGCGCGCGCGTGGCCGGCCATCATCACGAGACATATATAATTCACAAAGCAGGGCTCCAGTGTGAACATAGAGAGTGACATGAGCTTCTTGTCGTACATGCATGTCACAGTGTATGTTATGCACATATAGTACATGCACGTGTGGCTTGGCACATGGTGCATTAGCGCTAGGGATGAAAACGGAACAGAAATATTTCGAATTGACCGTTTTCGTTTTCTATATTATGAACCGTTTTTTAACATGAAAAATTGTCAGTTTCAATTGGTTTCACAACTATTTTCAACCATTTTTTGTACTCTTTAATTGCTAAATATAGAAATATTCTGAACCGACCGTTTTCGTTTTTCTATATCGTAAGTCCGTTTTCGACCGTTTCCGACCGTTTTCATCCTTAATAGCGCGTTCCTTCCGTGAAGTGGGCAGGGCCGAGATGTCGTTTGCCCGATCGGCTCCTGTATAGAACCATCATCTCCATGAATCCAGAGCTCCACAGCTTGATGAGAGATGCAGACCGGCGGCTGGAGCTGTAATAAGAAGCTGCTGGAGCTGGACGAACGAACAGGTATGTGGGCTGGTGGGTCAGTGGGCCTAATATTCATGCGCAGCCCATTTCCCTCATGAACCAGCACAGCTAGCAATTGGCCACCAAAATCAAACAATTCAACTATTGTCGAATCAAATCTGAGGCTTCGGCTCCCTAGCTAGCAACAACGTGGTTACAACTACGGCATGCAGCCAGTGGCCGCACCAACTGAAGTTGCGCCATGGTTACTGCAGTCCTCTAGCAGGCGCAAACGCAAACCATAGCCAGCGAGGAGACACGGATCGTCTTCCGTCACCACAGAGCCGTGCAAGGACGGGCATCGAGGATGGCACGGCAACTGTGTAGGTGACGTGGCCATTCCAGGACGTACGGCAAGACCAAGTCATACTCCATGCACGCAACCCAACCTGGAGGAGGAAGACGCCGGCGGTATACGTGGCCATTCCAGGACGTACGGAAAGAACAAGTCACACGTATACGTGCATACGTACAGGGTTTGCTAGCTTTGTTTATATATAGGACTAATAAAGAAGCTAATAACTAGTACTATTCGGTATATACACCAAGATAAATACACACACGCGTATTCTTTGTATGGGCCGTGTACAGCAGGCTGCTTCGCATCACCCCATATCTGTGAGATTAGTGACCACTAGCTAGTTAATTATCCAAACTAATCAGCCCAAGAAGCTTTTTGTGTGGTGTCACGTATTGCCGCACTTGCATGTGTCCACCGAAACTAAGATCATGACTCCACGCAACAACAGCCTGCGCAAAATAAGGTCCGGTTTAGTTCCCAAAAATTTTTACCTCCATCCATTACATCGAATGCTTGGAAATATACATGGAGTACTAAAGGTAGACGAAAAAACTAATTGCACAGTTCTCAAGGAAATCGTGAGACAAATCTTTTAAGCCTAATTAGTCCATGAAAAGCCTTAAGTGCTACCGTAACCAACATGTGCTAATGATGGATTAATTGGTATCATTAGATTCGTCTCGCAATTTTCTGACGGGTTCTGTAATTTGTTTTTTTATTAGTATCCGAAAACCCCTCTCGACATCCTTCCGACACATCCGATGTGATACCCAATTTTTTTTTCGCGAACTAAACGCAGCCTAAATGTATGTATGTATGTACTGTAGCATCAACTGCAAACCTGGTCCACTAGAGCAATGTGCAGCTTTTTCTGAGCGGAATGTAAGGGGGTGTTTAGTTGGTAGGTGAAAAGTTTTTTGGTGTCACATCGGATGTTTTATGGGATGTCGGAAGAGGTTTTTGGATACTAATAAAAAAACTAATTACATAACTCGCCTGGAAACCGCGAGACGAATTTATTAAGTCTAATTAAGCCGTCATTAGCATATGTGTATTACTGTAGCACTTAAGACTAATCATGGACTAATTAGCCATAAAAGATTCGTCTCGTGGTTTCCAACCAAACTGTGCAATTAGTTTTTTTTCATCTACATTTAGTACTCCATGCATGTGTCCAAACATTTGATATGATGGGGTGAAAAATTTTTAAGTGGAAACTAAACACCAAAGTGCGACTTTTAATCTACAAACCTAGCACGAATCTTGAAGAACATCGTATGCCTATATATGAGGGCATACCTCCGCCCCGAGGCAACCAAATATTCAGCGCATCGGTGCTTCGTCTAGTAGTTGTCGTCCAACAGGTGGTATCGCGTGTCAGACGCATATATTCTATATCTTTTAATAAATACGTAATAATGTCATATTGACATCTTCTACAGAACTCGGGTCCGTAAAGTAAAAATTGGTAGAGCTCTAGTGTGACATCTGGTTGATAAAATATTCAAAGTAACCAATCATGTATACTTGTGCACTAACACAGAATGATTGCAATATTTTAATAGACTGAACACGGCTACGGTTCGCACCATCTGTAGCATCTGATTTTAAGAGCGTTCGATGTCTCTAGTGTCCACTGTTTGTTTAATCGAACGTTTCTTTCCTCAGTTCGATTCAAAGAGTACACTGGGCCTGCTCTAAGGAAAGATTGAAAGCAGGCGAGAGAATAATTTGATAGTGGAGGAGGCACGAGTGACGAATGCATGGATGCAGGGATGATGACGGCAGTGGAGGAGGGACGATGACGATGCCTTAGGGTAGGAGGATGGAAAATCTTATTCCCCCTTTTGCTGGAGAGAAACGGTTCCGCCCAGCGATTCCCTCCTCCACCACCTCTTTAATCCATCTTTTCTTTTACTGATAATTACAGGGACTGCCAATTAATTCACTCATCACGCACAAGCATCGACTGATAAACAAACTATACTAAGTAAATGGAATTAACATTTCATCAACAAATCACTGCTGAGCGATGTAAAATGCATTTATGGTATAATTAGGTTTCCAAATTAAACATTTCATACAAGTTACTATATTGATACACTTACAAAATACTACCATATGAAATCGTACGTCGTCCATCGATGTTAGGAACGTTGGTGCATTTCACCGCGTTGTATTTGTCGTAAAACATACGGATTTAATCCTAAAAGGTAAGGAAAAAGGGGGAATCCTAATTCTAGTCCGTTTATATGTGGGCTCTTACCAAAACTCTTAGTCCTTGGCAGGACTATATATACGTGGGAGCTCTATGTTGTAATTACCAATATTTAGAGGAATAAAGAATAGTCTCCCTACATCTTGTGTCTATGTGTTTTACTTTCATCTACTATGTTGATTATGAGAGACGGAGAGGGAAAGGTCCGAACCGCTGGCAACATGTTTTATAACACGTTATCAGCGCGACAAGCTCTACGTCGACATCTCGTTGAAGCCGTCGCCATCGACGCTGCTGCTCATACCAACGTCCCTGCCGGCTGCCGCGACTACTTCGACGACGTCAACATCCCGACGTTGTTAGTGGAACGGATCTGCTACCTCTACATCAACATGCACCATCGTTGTCAAGACAGCAGTTCTACGACAATGCCAAACGCCCTACGCGGTATGTATCTACTTACCACTGCCCTACGCGGTATGTGAAGTAGATCAATTGGCATCAATGATTGAAGGTACGAATTGTATACATCATGCAGTAGATTAATCCGTGCTTGGTATCTGCACGGGTAAAACCTTGTTTTTCAAATCTACTACAAAAGCCAACTCGATGAATCGGATTGGAAATACGATAAACTGCGGAACAGTTTATACGCTGCATTACACGTACATACATGCAGTAGCACAAAGCACATGCCGATGGCTGCAACTTGCACGTTGCACGTCGCCGAACGCCAGCAGACCAGCAGTCAATACTTACTGTTACATTAATAAGCACAAGAAAACAAAAACATGCATACGTACATGAATATTGTGTATGCAAGCACACCTACAATTATGGGCGGAATACACATTGCACCACGATCTTGGACCATTGCCACGCGGACCTGTAGAACACCTGCATCTCGGCTAGCAGCTGTGCCACCAGAGACCAAGCGAGTCGTCACTCGTCACCGGACCTGGTTCCGCTGCCTATGCTCGGCACCGCCGTAATTTTCGATTCCTGAGGCTTGCATGTGTATATGGCAGCCACCCCCTCCCAGCCAGCAGCAGGAACGTATCCTTGCTGATCACGAACATACCTAGAAGGTATTGCATCCGTATTAACCCGTAGTTGAGTTGCAAGAAGCCGAAATCGAGTTGAATTCGATTATGTTATACGGACACCACCTGAATGTAATGCTCCGCGCCCTTGTGCCCCGCTCAGATCCTCAACCAGGTACTAGCATGCACACGGCATCGGCTCGCACGCCGACGTGTGGCAAGTGCCATCGGCTCGCCCGCCGATGTGACACCGGTACAAGGCACATCATCCGCGGATCGCCGGCTCGTAGCCATGCTATCAGCGTTCATCAGTCGACCGAAGGACGACGATCGTCGACGCAACCAGCTGCACGTGGCTTGCGAACGACGCCACCGCCCTATTGCACAGTCTGTATGCTGCGCTATCTATGGCTGTCCATGCATCGGACTATCCAAGCAAGCCGAGAAGGGGAACGGGCCAGGGTGAAAAAAAGGTGTAGCCAAGCAGGCCTTCGTGTAACTAGACAAAAATCCAAATTCTTGCGAACAGTGTTGTTTCCCTGTTTCTTGCAGAAATACGTATAAGCTATTCTTTCAGAATAGCGGCTAAGTTTTTAAAATTTATACATATCTATTCTACTTTCTTATATTCTGTTTGTATAAGAATTTATACAACATTAAATTTGCAAGTTTAGTTGTTGTATTGCCTTTTTCTAAAGTAAATAATAGATTAACTCTGAAAGCTTTTATATGCTTTGAAATTACTTTTGAAAAATGCTAGCACAACCTTACTATGAATTTTATAAGGTATATGAGCTCTTTGAATCCTGTAGACCTTAGACTTATTACCCTTGAGAAGCTCATATTTGTTTTTTCTAGCATAATAAATTTTTGAGATGAATAAATGGTTGGTATTTACTCTGAAATTTGCATATACCATAATCCTGAAAATGCTAGAATGCTTCTAAGAGTATTTTGTATAACCATCCGTTATCTTTTTGCACTTTGCCACTTGTTTACATGTAGTAAACTCATAAGCACATGATGATTATGTATTAATAATATATGCATACCTTCGTGAAGAAGGAATATTCTGGACTTGTCCTGAATGACAGAATTATATAGCATGGTCATTTATTAAATCCTAGTAGGATATTCTATTACCACTGAAGTGGTGGATAGTTTCTTATATTACTCTCAAAGAATGAGTACGTGACTAAGCTAAATCCCGAAGGTCTTATGGGACTCACTGAATGAGAAATTCTAGAAGATATCCTACATTATGATTGCATAAAGCAAATTGAATTTTCAAGCTATATGATCATACGGGATATAGTGCTGCTCTATGAAAAAAAATACAATAAGCTTGAAGCTATGTGATTAAAAGTCATAGAAGATGGTATGATAAATAAGACTTTGCCAAATTCTAGAAGAAATATTTCTTGAAATAGAAAGACCGAGAGCATTGAAGTACTAGAAGTATTCAAATTTATCATCCATAATTACTCAATATCAAGTAGAATTGAGTTGAAATTTTTGGATAGCATTATGAATCAGGATATATGACTTGCATATGTTGTACTCCTAACTATGAAGTAGAGCATGCATGAAGCTGCTAAATGTCAAGCATAGAAGCTAAAGACATGTAAGAACAGATAAGAATTATTAAGGTTTCTCCGGAAGAAGAACTTAAATCATGTGCTTACATATTTGTTTTATCTTTGAAATTACTATCCGAGAATATTAGTAGTAGTGGTGGTGTATTAAGTTTTAATTCCCATTGAATTAAGTGGTTCTCGTATACTCACAGAAGAGTTAATGGTTAATTTATTGGCTTGAAGACTAATGTAAAGCATTTAATATTTTTAGTTGCAATTTTTACATGCAGTAATATATGTTAATCTTGCATGGAATAAATTATGTTTTACATATAAACAATTGCCTATTGCCTATAGCCTATCTAAATAAATTTTGCATTATTTTATTCACAAAGAAGCCTTAATTAATCATGTACGTTATAGTTTTCTGTGCAATACTACCTTGTAGGTAGAAGGGAAATTGAATTTCCTAGAAGCACTTGAACAATTGGAATATACTGGCATATGAACTGATCTTTGAAGGATCTATTTAGCCAAGAAATAGTATAATCCATAAACTAAGTATTTAATACTTTAACCCAAAAGCTAGAAGTTTATGTCCTACCCTGGATATGTTATTGTACACACCGAATAGTACACTTGATATGTGAATTTCATGCCATAACCAATGAATACTAGAAGTACAATTGGATTCTATAAACCATTAGAAATGACTATTCATAGATGATGCACGAAGCAGCTTACTACTTCAAATAATAATGGCATGAAAAGGGGGAGGAATTTCGGGTAAAGGCATAAGAAAATATGGATAATATATATTTAGTAGGCATATCCTTCCTAAATCTATCTTTAAGTGAAGTGCATGTATAAGGACTTGGAGTTCTAGTCATGTCCTTTCCGGCAGAATTAACTTTCTCTACATTGCACTAATTGCAAGTAAGCTTGTAGCATTTTGTTGTTATCTATTACGTTGGATTGAATACCAACATTCCACATTACACTTGAATGTGTATCACTATGTTGTGCTCTCGTTGAGCTACAACTATCTCCACTCCTACATGAATATTAGCAAAGAAGTTATATTTGTAGCTTGTGCTACCTTGCACTTCCTTCATAATTGGATTGGCTAGCTAGTATACTATGTCTATATAGTTTCCGTTGAACTAAGAAATATTTTACTTTCAATGCGTTGCATGCATAAGCAATATATTGGTCTATGGCCAAGTAGCCTATGATCAGGGGGAGTTGCTTAAATTGAAATTAACTAAATGGAGAAGTGACCCACTTGAATGGGCTGAATTATAGTGGAAATTGAGTTAATAGATAAAACACTTAATGATAATTTGGGATTTACGAAGAAAAGACATTTGGTTAGAAAATTATAGAAGAAATTCTTTGTAAGTTTGAATGTTGCATATCTATACTTTTGAAGTATATGGTTCGTTTTTATGTATGAGTAATTGAATCATTTTTTGGCTAAACAATAAAGAAGCTAGATAATGAAATAGTTTTTTGAACTACAAACACCCTAGAGTTTACAGGAATGATGAACATTCTTTATTGCACTTTATGTATTCTAGCTCACTGCATATAATGTATAATAACCCCCGTATTTAAATATGTGCTTGAATATTTCCCATAAATTTTTATCATAGCATACATGAATGGGCCTCCACTTGTAGTTGGAGATACATGAATTTGATTATTTTAAGCCCATGATAGGGGATATCTTTTGAAGTATGCTATTATAGATCTAATATTGGCATTAGGGGGAGAGAAAGGCTATGTTGAATGCCAAATATTATTTCTATAAGGAAAGTGATATGTTGAATGCCAAATATTATTTCCATGGAAGGAAAGTGATCTTAAGAGAAAATATTCCTTTAAGCTTAAAGTAGGAATAATATCACACACTAAATCAAACAATAGTTTGACTAATGCTCTTGTGAAGCATGAAGCAGAGCATATGCCAGATATATTTGAAATGAGAGGAGTAACTTGAAGTTATAGAAAAACCAGAAGTTATGTTTACTAGTAGTAAACTAAATGTTGTATATTATCAAGCTAAAATCTATAGGGACGCCTATGGGTTATAGTTTAGTATACACTTGGTAAATAAAATAAGAACAAACTCCTTCATTCTCATGAAGAGAACACCTCATGAAGAAGGTCAAGCACCTCATGAAGAGAATCATCACGAAGATGAAATCCAACACACTAAGCGCGCGCATGATAGTATTGGGTACGCAGAACAATAAATCATCTCTTGTCTAGGAAATAACAAAGAGACAGAATGATCTCATATTTTGAGAATATTGGGAGAAAATAATAGTTGTCAACAACGCTACCTCTATAATTATAAATGTTTCTCTTATGAGAACCCGGATCCGGAAAACAAAGTCCATGGCAAAGTCATCTGTAGCGATTATATTGAGTCAATGAAGGAAGCAATTGAGGTTGAATCTCCTACTAAGAAGAAATAAATGTTCTACTATGTCTCTGGCAAATGGAATGAATGAATATGAAATATGCAGTTAGTATGTGGATTCTAAAAATCCATATAGTTTCTAAAGAATATAAATCGCAACATATGAAAATTAAATGTCATACTAAATATTAAGATGTCTAAGGTATTCCTGTAAGAATATTGAAGTCTCAAGAAGAGCATGTCTTAGAAAGAATACTCATCGAATGACTTTGTAGTGAATATTACTATCTTATTGTGTATATCACATTATAATCTCATGTAGTAGAGAATATATCTAGAAGAGAATTATTATTCACTATAAATGAGAACATCCTTGAAGAATTTACCGGTCGATTCTTGAACACCATTGATCTCTGGAGTGAATATAGGCCCGAGAGAAAGAAAATGAGGAATTTGAAGCACTATGAAGGTGCAAATACTCAGAAAGTGTATATCATAAAACTAGAAATTAAGTTTTGATACCCTCTGAATACCATAGAAGGTATAGGAATAATGGTGATTTTGGCAATTGAATTATCCCCTACATGCCAAATGCAAGACTGCATTTATTATTTAGTGGTACAATCAAAGTCCTGAAGATTTGTACAACATATAATTTGAAAATCCACTAAGGAAGAATTATAAGTTTGATGCACTATCTAGAAGATATTGAATATTGTAATTTATTTATCCCCATAATCCTCCAAAAGGATTTATTTCCCTGAAGAATAAAATTTATTTGTTTTGCACAACTAATAAGTGGTCATTATGCATGAAGCACATTGCTCTTGTTTATACTCATATTATAATTCATTGAAGAATTATGAGCCAATTTTTGAAAGATATAGTATTGTGGTACCATACCATTATTATGCACACATTTATGAAAAGTATGTTTTGAACAATGAAGTTCAAAGGATGACTTTATGAGGAGGAGCAATTTGATTGAATATACCTTGAAGGTAATTAAAACCACTAGAATTACAAAGATCAAGTAGATCATTTATGCTAAAACCCTGAAGTTTATGCATAGATCAGAAGATCAATATCTATTCATCAAGGATAGAATATCATGTAGAATACATGACCAAGAAGGTTAAATGTTGTACTCTTTTTTTCTATGTGAGTTTTTACTTGAAGGTTTCTCACACAAGGTTTTTAATGAGACAACATGTGCAATGCAATTAACGAATGCGATGTACTCTTTTCTCAAAAACCGTTTTTCCCACTGGGTTTTCGGATGGAGTTTTTAACGAGGCATATGCATATCGTGGTAATCGCCCAAGGGGGAGTGTTGTAAAACATACGGACTTAATCCTAGAAGGAAAGGAGAAGGGGGAATCCTAATTCTAGTCCGTTTGTATGCACCGTTCGCCTAAACGGCCGTTTAGTCCGTTTAAACACCGTTTAAACGGTAAACAGAAGTCAGCCATGTTGTTTAGGCCCTAAACGGTGAATTAAACAGTTGGGCCATTTAAACCCGTTTAAACCGTTCAATCCCGTCTAAACGGTCTAAACAAAATTAGATTAAACGTGATTAAATGAGCTAAACAACCATTTAATCCATAATTAAGTGAATTAAAGGACTACGTCTATCACAATCAACATGAAACTAATTAACATTGTAATTATATGAAGTGTTGTGGGATTTAGATTTCTTCCAACAAGATTATTTGGTAGAATATTTGATTTTTACATGTGTAAATATGTATGGGTTCTAACAAATTTTATTTTTACCTACATAAATATGTATATTTTATTGTTATTGTACAAAACCATTTAGGCCGTTTAACTCCGTTTAAACGGTCTAAACGCTAAACGAAGGGTGGCCGACTGTTTACCGTTTAGTGTTTAGAAAAACATTGTTTGTATGTGGGCTCTTACCAAAACTCTTAGCCCTTGGCAGGACTATATATACGTGGGAGCTCTATGTTGTAATTACCAATATTCAGAGGAATAAAGAATAGTCTCCCTACATCTTGTGTCTATGTGTTTTACTTTCATCTACTATGTTGATTATGAGAGACGGAGAGGAAAAGGTCCGAACCGCTGGCAACATGTTTTATAACAGTATTGATGCCTAAACACATCTTTAGCGTTTGATTTCCTGGCTTTCTATTACATGGCTACTTAATCTATGTTTAGAACGTTGGTGCATTTCACCGCGTTGAAAAACTACGTGGCTTAAGCGGCGGCCGTTGGTAAGTCGCTGCATGGCATGAGCGATGTTGAGCGTTGGTGTAGTGGTCTGGCCTCCATGGTGCTCGTCGCTGCAGTGCAAGTAGCGTCGGATCAACAGGGCCGCTGCAGCGCAATGCATAGCGCCGGTGCGGCTAGGCACGGAGGACGAATGTGATGCGATTCCCTTTCTCCAAAAAAAAAAAAAAAGTACTCCCCAACTCTTTTTTTAAAAAAAATATTTTTTTTGCTAACATAAAAAGAAATCCTCACGAGTTCTCGACCACAGTTAGTACTCCATATATATATATACATGTGCTATTCTACACCCTAGGTGTAGAATATTATTCTACACCATGGACCCAACCAGCTAGCTAATCAGACCCGCACCGCACCAAACCGGCCGCGCCCCTCGCATGCGCGCCTCTTCCGCATCGTGCACGCTTCCGTCCCGTGCGCCTGACCCCTCCCCACGCGCTCTGCAGTCCGCACCCCGTGGGGCCTCTCTATGTACCATGTGGGAGATGAAAAGGAATCCGCATGCACCTGTAAGCTCGCACACCTGCACTCTAATAAGGTCGCAGCAGCGTGATATGCATCCACCTCCGGCTATGCTAGAGAGTAAAAAAAATCAACAAATTAAATATGTTCGTGCTACTGGGTGAATGTGACCGTAGTCCATTGATTTTTATTTGCATGCATGCATATAAAAGCAAATTAATCCATGTGTTACTATTTTTTATTTTACTTGCATGCATCTATATTTTTAGAAGAAATTACATGCTAATAGCTTGGTACAGCTGCCAAGAGTAGGATAAATTCGTCAAGTATTTTGTCAGTATCTTTTAAGTATGGCAGTATGTTCAAGTACTTTGTTAGTGTTTTTATCAGTTTCTTGGTACAGCCGGTGCTCGGCACTATAACTCCAGTAGTTGTCAGTATCGTCTAGTAGTTGTCAGTATCGTCTAGTATTGTGTCAGTATCATCAAGAATTTTGTCAGTATCATCAAGAATTTTTATCATTTTCTTGGTACAGCCGGTGCCCGGCACTATAACTCCAGTAGTTGTTAGTATCGTCTAGTGGTTGTCAGTATCTTCTAGTATTTTGTTAGTATCATCAAGAATTTTTTGTCATTAGCTTGGTATAGCTGGTATTATAACTTCAACAGTTGTTAGTACCTTTAAGTAGTTGTTAGTATCTTCAAGCATTGTGTCAGTATCTTTAAGTATTTTATCAGTATCTTCAAGTATCTTGGTACAACCGGTACTATAGTAGTTGTTGGTACCTTTAAGTAGTTGTCAGTATTTTCAAGTATTCTATCAGTATTTTAAGTATTTTGTCAGTAGCTTCAAGTATTTTGTTTGTAGCTTCAAGTATCAGTAGTTAATACCTTTAAGTAATTGTCAGTATTAAGTATATTTTTGTCAGTATCTTCAAGTATTTTGTCAGTAGCTTCAAGTATTTTTGTCAGGAGTTAGTACCTTTAAGTAGTTGTTAGTATTAAGTATTTTTTGTCAGTACCTTTGAAGTATTTTGTCAGTACTGTGACTCTAGTAGTTGACTTTGTTGGCTTCAGTAGTCCTTAGTATGTCTTATAAGAGTATCTTTCATTATTGTTGTGCATATTCCCTGAACAATGTTTTTTCATTCACATTCAGTATGCTAACTCAGTATTCCTGATAAAATTCAGGATCCTAATTTTATATTCCATTTTTTTAACGAGTATTCCCATCATATACATTGCTGCATCATTCAGTATCATCAGTATTCGTTTCCTACTCCTGCTGCTTGATGTGAAGATCATCATTCAGTGGATTCAGTATCGTATTGCTTCAGCAGGAGGGTCCTGCCAAGAGAGCGGAAGGGGCGGCGCCTCCTCGTGTCCCATCGCCGGATGCACGGGAGGGGCCTTTTGCTACCACCGTCACTACCAGATGCGGCATGGGGAGGGCGCCACCGCCGGTGGTGTGTAGGAGAGCGCCAGCGTTGACGAGCATTTTCAACGGGGATGTGAGCTTTTACCACCTCAGGTCGCAGCAGATCCACTGCATACGCTCCCATCGCGGACGCACCAGGGGATGCCGGAGAGGACCCACCGTCGCCGCCATCGATGGGGATGGGGCGACCACCATGGGCAGAGGTGCCGAGGGAGTGACCTGCTTCTCGTGCTTGAGATCCGCTGCGGGAGAGGGCCCGCCGCCGTCCGAGTTTGGAGCCACAGCCGGCAGCCGAGGGACAGGAGCGGCTTGGGCTGCGCCGCCGCTGATGGCTGCCATGCCCGCGGATCGGGGCACGCGCCGCCTGGTGTCGCCATTCGCAGAGGGATGGTACGCCCCGCCGTTGTGCCGCGGGTCGGGGAAGAAAGGGTCGTCGCCCTTTTTTCTTTTTTTTTGACGAGGGGGAGTGGGGCGATGGATTGCTGGGACGGGTGCGACCGAGTCGGGTCGGGTGGTTGGGAGGTCTGGTTTGGGGAGTCTGACGGCGTGGGGCTGGCTGTGTCTTGGTGTAGAATAGTTATTCTACACCTAGGGTGTAGAATAGCGCTGCCGTATGTATATATATATATATATATATATATATATATATATATATATATATATATATATATATATATATATATATATATATATATATATATATATATATATATATATATATATATATATATATATATATATCATGAAGTATTAATATTTATATCTCTAAATAAATTTATTATGAAAATATATTTTACAATTAATGTAACAAAGCTTATTGAGTAAAATGCACCAGCGGTCCCTAAACTTGCGCTGCTGTGTCATCCCGGTCCCTAAACTCGCAAATCGACCATTCAGGTCCTCAAACTTGTTCATCTATGTCATCTCGGTCCCTAAACTTATTCGGCTGTGCCATCCCGGTCCCTAAACTTGCAAATCGACCATTTAGATCCTCAAACTTATTCAGTTGTGTCATCCCGGTCCCTAAACTTGGTTTTGGATCTCATCTGGGTCCAAACTGGACGATTTAAAAACTTGATATCAAACAATAATTCATAACTTTTTCATATGAACTCAAATGAGGACAAACTTTATATCAAAATTGTAGCCCTCGACGCGATCTACAACTTTGTAGTTGAAAAGTTTTTAAATTAAAACTGTTTAGAGTCCCAAAATAATGTTGTATGTTTATAGATTTTGAAATTTCAAATTTCAAATTATCAAACAATCTTGGATATTGATATGGTCTATATGAAAGTTATAGTTCTCAATATTATCTACAACTTTGTAATTGAAAAGTTTTTTTATTTGAAGTCGTTTAGTATTCTAAAATATTATTGTAAGTTTACAGATTTTGAAATTTAAAATTCAAATAAAAAAACTTACAATAATATTTTAGAATACTAAATGACTTCAAATAAAAAACTTTTCAACTACAAAGTTGTAGATAATATTGAGAACTACAACTTTCATATAGACCATATTAATATCTAAGATTGTTTGATAATTTGAAATTTGAAATTTCAAAATCTATAAAAATACAACAATATTTTGGGACTCTAAACAGTTTTAATTCAAAAACTTTTCAACTACAAAGTTGTAGATCGCGTCGAGGGCTATAATTTTGATATAAAGTTTGTCCTCATTTGAGTTCATATGAAAAAGTTATGAATTATTGTTTGATATCAAGTTTTTAGATCGCCCAGTTTAGACCCAGATGAGACCCAAAACCAAGTTTAGGGACCGGAATGACACAACTGAACAAGTTTGAGGACCTAAACGGTCGATTTGCATGTTTAGGGACCGGGATGACACAGCCGAATAAGTTTAGGGACCGAGATGACACAGATGAACAAGTTTGAGGACCTAAATGGTCGATTTGCGAGTTTAGGGACCGGGATGACACAGCCACGCAAGTTTAGGGACCGCTGGTGCACTTTACTCAAGCTTATTACACATCATAAGTATTAGTATTTTATTATATATATACTTATTCAAATTTTAAGCAAGGTGTGCACTTGTTTTGAGACAGCGGAGCGCGTCATAAAAAGAAATCCTCACGAATTCTCGACCACACACGGAGCGCGTTGACTAAAGCGACAAAGAGACCCGAACGGCTATATAAAATTATAAACCCCCACCCTCCCAACAGCATCGTCATTCGGATTTCGGCTCATTCCTCACACACACACACACACACACTGAGAAAGGTGCAAGGGCTTTCGCAGTGCATGCACAATGGCTTGGGTGTTGGCACGCCATCAATCTCTTGCCCTAGCCCTGGTCATCGCTGCCGTTTCGGTTACTGGTATGTCCCTTTTGTTTAGATTGCCGCATAGAGCTAATATAATGTCGTGCATATATGTTTGATTTTGATCCATGCATGCATCGATCAGGTTCTGCTGGTTCCAGAAAGTTGCTCAACATCACCAACAGCTGCATGCACACGGTGTGGCCGGAGATCTCCTCCGCGGCGAGTTCGGCGGCGCCGGACACCACGGGTTTCGAGCTCGCGCCGGGCCAGTGGGAGGTCGTGCCGGTGCCGTCGGAGTGGTCGGGCCGCGTCTGGGGCCGTACCCTCTGCACCTCCACTGACAGCAGTGGCAAGTTCACGTGCGTCACCGGCGGCGGACCGGTCACGCTCGCCGAGTTCACGCTCGGCGGGAGCGGCGGGATGGACTTGTACGACGTGAGAGCCTCGTCGACGGGTTCAACCTCCCTGTGATGGTGGCGCCGGCGCCGCAGGGCGGCGCGGACCCAGCCGGCGGCAACGACTGCGCGCCGACGGGGTGCATGGTGGACATGAACGGCGTCGGCGCGTGCCCGCCCGAGCTGCGCGTCACGTCGTCGGGCTCGGGCACCGGCGGCGACGCCGTGGGGTGCCAGAGCGCGTGCCAGGCGTTCGGGTCGGCGGAGTACTGCTGCACCGGTGAGTACTACGGGAACCCCAACACCTGCAAGCCGTCGGCGTACTCGGAGCTGTTCAAGAAGGCGTGCCCGCTGGCGGTCAGCTACGCGTACGACGACGGCTCCGACTCCATCTTCACGTGCGGCGGCGGCGGCGGCGGGGACACCACCTACGCAATCACCTTCTGCCCCAGCACGACCAGGTACGGGAGAGAGTACGTCGTATATTCGAAACGGGAGATATATAGAAAGATTTGGTCGGCTTGTCGTTCCAGATGAGATGAGTCGGTGTAGGTCCCGGAGAGAACTCAGAGTCAAGATACGACGTGTTTGTTTGCATGGGCAAGAATCGAAAAGAGATATCGTCGCGTCTGCAGCTAGTTATACCTCCAGTTGCCAGTTTTGTAGTCGCTTTTGATACCTTTTTTCCTTATTATGAGCCAGCTATTTAAAAAAAAATGATTCCACTGATTTGTTGGGTCACCAAGGATCCTGGGACACTACTGTCTGGTGTTACAGTATTTCTCATGCTGTGGAGATCAATTCTGACTTTTTCTCTTTTCTTTTCATTCAGGTTTATGGTATATATTGCATCTGTTTTTTTATCAATATAAACAAACAAACTGTTAATTGTTGGAGCTGTGTTGTCGGAGCTTTTTTTTAGTATGTGTCCAAAAAGAATACGAGCTATGTTACTCTTTTGTATCCCAACCGTTGAACTATGAAAAGTTTAATTCTCTGCTCCCGCGCATATACTGTACTTAGCTTCAGTTGTTTCACAACGTACGAGCAGAAAATAAATATAATTCATTCCCATGCATCATCGATTCCGCATGAAAAGTTACATTATAATCAAACATCCACCATGGGAAAAGAATGGTAGTAAAAGAGAGACAAGAATTAAGGCACGAGATCAGGGCATCAGAAACTTATACGATTCATGCCATTATTGTAGGCGTCCACTCTCCGCTGTCCATGTCTATGACCGGACCTCGTGCCTTTTCTGCTACAGACCAGAAAGTGTCTTGAGTCTCTGCACCAGGGGCGCCATGAGAGTCAACATTCCTTTCGGCTTTGGATGCAGGATTAATGGATTAGCCAGCTCGAAGTAGACATGAACACTGACTCGACCTTGATGCACTCAACACTGAATTAATAAACCTGATAGAATGTTTTGTATCAATGAATACGATTATATATAGAAGGACATGAAAAGCAGCTTTATACCAATAGCATAAATATGTTGGATCATTTATTCTTCTAAAAGATATATGCTTTTAATTGACATTGCAAAGTCTTTCAACTTCATGGCATACATTAAGCTCTGACATTTTGTAAATGAAAGAGGAAGAAATAAATGTAATTGTCCTCCAATGACATTTAACTCAAACTGAGCAAAAAAAAATGGCGTATCTACTACCTTGAAATTACATTGTCTTCTTTAAACTATATAATTTGAGCAGGAAGATCTCACAACTGTAAAATTATAGTGCGATGAAATTTGGTTGCTGGAATGTAGAAAGGTTCTGTATCCACAAACATAGTCTGAATTTAATTATGTTAGAGGATATAATTAATTATCTGTGTACCACAAAGATGACTTGTGGCAATCATAAATTAAGGAGAGGTAATATACATTACTAGCATGAAAAAAAAAGATCATCAGTGAGCTCAATGAGAATAAAGACAAGTACTATGAACTTTTAATAAAAATCCCTCAGCAATATCAGAAACCAGGTCTTTGAGTAAAATGCCTAGAGAAATAAAGATAATAAATGAACTGATGATAGTCAGAGATGGTTTCATATGTATGTAAGCAAAAACTATTGTGTTGCTCTTCACTTCTCGAACATTGGGAACCTGAGTGTCCAACCTGTTAATGAAATACGTTCTCGAAAAAAAAATGTGTCTATGAAATCTTACTTTATACCTGAAAATAAAAATAACATCGGCTTAATTTATCTTGCAAGAATATCACATACGTTGGTCATCTTCGCCATCTCAGTTCGGCAACCTTCTTTCTAACTTATCCTATTGAGGTGCAATTTGGGGCTAGGTTTGCTTCCCACTGACAGTACTATTTGTACAAGCTTGTGTTATTTAATGGAAAATGTTAGCATGTACACAAAGTGAATGAATAAATCTCATGCATACTTTTTGGTGTTGAATCGTCAAAGCATCCATAATTAATCTACTTCCTTCAGGTTGTTCTTGTCCACATGGCTCCAAAAAAGGTGCTCAAGGGAGAAGCCTAACAGAGATGATGGAAGGTATATACGAGAAATACATCACTTCCACTGGAAGCCGATCTTTAGTTATTTAGTATAGGATACGACAGGTTATCTAGAAATGGAGATGTATTTTATAAATGAAGGCACAACAACATACCAATCCATGTAAGCAATAAAGTGATAAGGTTTGTTCCACAAAAGTAATATGCATACTCCATTTGATTTGTAAAAGGAGGCTTCGGTAGATTCATCATCACAGAGCATCTACCTCAACTGTTGCGTGGACATAACATGGCATGTTCCTTCATCTTGTACTTTTACTATTTTGGAGAAGAACTGATATATAGGCACATTCTCAAGTATACAGGGTTGCTTAATGAAACATTGTAACTTCGGTTCAGATTCGAAATGAAACAAGGAAGTTTATTCGCGGTAATTCAATCTTGCTTTGTTAATTTATTAATCTTTTCACTTTGTATATGTATTTTAGGGAGCACAGAGAATTAACATATTAACATATTAACATCAATACAGGTTAATGTCAATAGGAAATCATTTAAGCTGATAATTTGGTGCATGCTTGTTAAGAAACTAAAAAAAAACCTGCTGGACCGCCTCCTGGCGTGCCGCCACGCGGGCGGCGCTGGGGCCAGCCGCGTCGTGCGCGCCGCGCTCCTCCCGCTGCTCAGGGACAGCTTCAAGGTCTACGAGGACGTCGCCCTCGTCCTCGCGCTCCTCCTCGACCGCTTCTTCGACATGGACTACCCCGAGTGCGTCAAGGCCTTCGAGACCTACGTCGGCACCGCCAAGCAGATCGACGCGCTCCGCGCCTTCTACGCCTGGTGCGACGACGTCGGCGTCGCGCGCTCGTCCGACTTCCCCGACGTCAGGCGCGTCGACGACAAGCTCCTCGAGACGATGGAGCAGTTCCTCAGGGAGCGCGGCCGGGCGGGACGCGCCGAGGCCTCGCCGCCGCTGCCACGATCAGCGCGCGAGTCTTCTGTCGACGCGCGAGGCGACGACGTGGACCACGTCGACGACATGAACGGCATCAAAGCGCTCCCGGCGCCGGAGCGTTCCAGCTGCACTGAGCGCGCCCTGTTGGTTTGATCTCCACCATACTTGGCCCAACGGCCAGGTGTGGGCCCTTGATCACGCGTCCTGATCGGGGACGCCCAGCCCAATGAAGTGGCTGGTGGGCCCCCGTCGCGCAGTGCAATAAATAGGGGGTGGGGGCTAGTGGTTAGGGTCACGAGGTCCGTCGCACAGCCGCCACCCCACTGCTAACCCAGTCCGATCCCGAGGGTTGCACTGCCAGCGGCGGGAAGTGCCACCGCCGGTCTCCATCGTCACCTCTTCGCCATCACTGTCCGCGTCGACATCGCCACTGAAGCCAAGGCCACCTCGAGCTCCTCGATCAAGCCCGAAGGTCTGTACTTTTCTTTCTCTCTTACTCTCTCTCTCCTGGTCTATGTGATGTTCTACTCGATTTATTCCAAATACCAAAGAACCTACCCACTGATCTACTGCTAGAACGGTCCACTGAATCTAACAATGGTACCGGAGCGCTGGTTGCTAGCGTGTAGATCTAGATCGGGATTGAGAAAAGAAGCAGAAACGATTTTCGAATCGGATGAATTTGAAACCCTAACCCTAAAGAAATTGGACGGTTAGACAGAAGTAAGATCATGCCGCCGAACCATCTCCATGACCGGCGCGCTAGAAGAACCCCACTACCGCCGGCTGTCGGTTGACACCGCATGGGAAAGAGATGACCCGCGGCTCGTCGCCGCATCACGTGCGCACGAGCACAGAGCTCAAGGGCACCACCAAGAAAGAACAAAAGAAGAAATAGTTTTCGATCTCGAATTGGAATCGGACAGAAACTAACCCTAACCCTAATGAAGTACATAGAGAAAGAAAAAGAGGGCCGCTGATGGCTACCACCGCCGGCCGCCGGATGGCGCCGCGCGGGAAGGACCCGGGCCACCGGCAGTCGTGGCCACTCCACCGCGTGGAACCTTCTGGGACCGGGTAAAGAGGCACCACCGCGCAACCGTTCGACGGCGGCGCGCTCACCCTCGGGTGGACGCGCACACCGGCGAAGGGACGTGCGGCAGCGCCGTCACATCTTCCTCCTACCTCCGACCGCCATGAATGGCGGCTGCCGCTCCACAGTGGCGCTAAAAGTGAAATGGGAAGGGGAAGACAAGAGAAAAGAAATGGAGGCCGAAGGGAGCCGACGTCGGCTCGGGCTCCGGCGAGGCCGCACCCTCGCGATCACCGGCGACCACCACAGCCGCCGTTTGTGTTTGAGAGAAAATAGGGAAGGAGAAAATGAGGCCTAGGGTTAAGGGAGCCGGCGGACGGGGCGGTTTTTGTGCTCCGCTCTGAGCGCTGAACCGTTGGATGAAGCTGCTCTCAGATTGACGGTCCAGAGTGAACGGGCCGCTTTCAGCCCAGGCGGGCGAGAGCTTTCCCGGCCCAGGCCCAGGTTGCGGCCTGGGCGCGGGGGAGGCAGCACGCGGCTTTGGGCCGCTATAGTGCGAACAGGCCGTGGGCCTTCTTGTGTTCAAGAAAAGGAAAGGAAAACGCACCTGGGCCGCGTGGAGTCGCCTGGGCCGCTGGCTGCTCTTGCTGATGGGCCGCGGAAGGAGGCTACGGGTCGAATGCTGGTTTTTGCAGGCCGAGCAAAAATGAACAGTTTGCCTAGTGAATTTGTATTATTCATTTTTCAGAAGCAATTTTGAATGGTTTTCGATAGCTTTAAAAGTTTTACATTTCTTACATCAAAATGCTTCTGAAAAGTAGATAATTGTTTCCGCTGCAAAGAAAGAAAAGAATATTGTCTTCTCATTAAATCCGAACCAACGGAGGATTTAATTTGAAGAGCAGTTACAACTGTTCAGAAAATGATGAAAAGTTTATCCTCTAATTAAAATTGGAACCAACGAGAAAATTTTAATTAGAGGGATATTCACATTATGATTTAAGTGAAATTATGATATTGTTATTTTCTGACCAACGTTGATGATAACAATATTATAAGCTTATTTATGAATTTGAGGTTGAGATTTAAATCTCTGATAAATTATGCATCAAAGTGACCAATTTTTCAGAGAATAGATAAAGATCAAAAAATGCTCATGAAATAGAAAAATGATTTTCCGCTGCAATGATGATGATGAGCATCTTCTAATTAAATTCGAACCAACGGAAGAATTTAATTTTGAAGAGGGTTAATGATAATTGAGTTGTTCCATATGTTAATTCCATTTATGCCCAACGGTGATATGGAATTAATGTACAAGAATATTGTATTCATGATGTTGCTAATTTTAGCAAAAGTTATTGATAGAAAATTTTATGAGTTTTATCTATGAGTTTTATGCATTTATTCTATTTCTGCCCAACGGTGATATAGAATTAATGTAGAAGAAAGTTGTTTTGTTCTATATCTGCCCAACGGTGATATAGAATAAAATATAAAGAAATCAGAGTTTAATGTTGATAACTATTGTTGAATAATTTTCAAACAAAGACCTTCATGTTTTTATTCTTGAAGGCAGAAAAGAAAGAGAAAAGAAAAGCACTGGGTACTCATGACTCAGATGATGAAAGGCCTAAGCACAAATTGTGTATATGAAAGTAGGCCATTGCATGAGAAATTGTGTCCTCTTTAAGAGTGGCTTGAAAAGAAATAATTTTCGAAGATTTCAGGGATATTGATCCTAGAAAGAAATAGAACTATAAGAGTTTAGTTTAAGAAATGTCTTTAATGTACTCTCTATGAAAAATAATTTAATTTTCTGTTTTATCATTATGATATGAATTGTAATGAGTGGCATGCACGTTTAATTTGACCAACGTCGGATTAAGCATGTGTGTTAAAGAATATCAGTTTTATTCCTGAATTTAATGATTGAATATGAGCCAATCCTGGCATTTATGTCCCTTCAAGAGAATTGTCTCGCATGGCGGCATAAATTTTAAGAAAATACCCGCATTGCGGGATGAAGTTGGTATAGTACTTGTCCTGCATGGCAGGAGAAAGTGAGATGAAGTGTATCCCGCACAGGGAGAGAAGTTTAGGGTAGCTTTTGTGCTATCCTAGTATGAGTTTAAGAACAAAAGGAAGTTAAAAACGAACCTCATGATAAGAATGACATGCAAGCATGACTTGCAGAAGTACTGATGAAAAGGACTCTGTTAAGTTCTTAAAGTGAAATGAGGAAAAAGAATACATACTTCCATACGAATTAAGAAATAATTTCATCTTCCATGATGTAATCATGTGGATGGAGTTAGTAATCAAAGTTTCCTCACTCACAAGAGTTATGAAGGTTTCAAAATTATGGCAGAAAAGTTTATGCCACATTTCGAGGGGGAGGATTGTGACATGAATTGAGAAAGATAGAAAGACAATGAAAGAAACTCAGAAAGATAATTGAAAGAAATTCCCCATTATATACTTTGCATTTAGAGGAAAAGTGATCTATAAAAGATGAAGGTGATCGTTGAGGGAGTACAACGGTCATAATAAAGATACCCCTAAGTACAGAAATGGCTAAATTCCTGAACCTTTTACAGTTTAACAGGAAGATAGCAATGAGACTAAGAAATACTAAGACGGTGCTCAAAGCACCAAATGAGATAGATTTTAATAGAATAAACCCAAAATAAGAAAGATTGAAGATACGCTATCCTTACACGAGATGGATTAATCTGGGGGAGCATGGTATGAAAAGATCTACGACTTGAAGAGAAGTAGGACCAGTGCCTACTCCAATGACTCAAGATCGACAAATGCTCAACACCATGTTGATGTTGTATGACTCATACAACACATGTTGTTAGCCCTTCAAGAAGATAAATAAGAAAACAAAGATCTAGTTCTATAGGACCCTATAGAATCGATTGACGATGAAAGAGCAACAATTGAAATGAAATCGATGAATACCAACGAAGTTTGAGAAACAGAAGCAGTTCCTAATGGAGCCAAAATAGTAGGCTATAAAGGGTCTACAAGACGAAATGTGACTCCAAAGGGAACAGAAGATATAAAGCACGACTTGAATCGAAAGATTTTACACAAAGATAATGAATAGATTATAATGAGTGCAAGTGGCACATCATGATCTGGGATGAAAGTAAAGACAGGATTTTTCAATGGGATTTGTATGAAAATAATTACATGGCACAACTTAAAGGTTTTGTCATGGAAAGAAAGAACGAACGAATGGGATGCCATCTGTAAAAATCTTTTATGAACTAGAGCAAGTCTCTAAACAGTGGCATTTCAAGTTGAAAGGTCAACTAGAAATTTTGGGTTAAAGAAAATGAGAGGACAATTGCATCTATACAAAGTTATCGAATGGGAAATTCATTTCCTAATCCTATATATGTGGATGACACCTTACTTGCGAGTAGTGATGTCAACCTACTATATGTGAAGCAGTTCTTGTCCTCGAGACTCAATAAGAATGTTCTCGGTGAAATAACTCTCGTTATAAGAATTGAAATTCACCGAGACAGATGAAAGGGGTATTAGAATTATCACAAAGGCATGCTTAGAAAAGATTGTAAAGAAACAAAGTATGCATGCAAGTGAACCTACGCCTGTTCATATAGTCAAGGGTAATAATTTTGAGAATTTTAGCGTTACAAGAACCGAAATGAGATTGATCAAATGAATATAGATCCATATGTTTCAGCTGTTGGAAGCTTAATGAGTGCACAACTATGATATTACAGTTAATGAGTGCACAAGTATGATATTACCCTAACATAGTTCATTTATCCGGAATGTTTTGGCAGAAAGTCCAGTCCAGATATAGATCACTAGAATGGAGTTGAGAATGTCTTGTAATTGTGCAAAGATTTAATAAGCCTCATGATGATTAAGAAAGAACAAGTACTCTTAAATGGTTGTGGGTACAAGAATGTTGAATTTCGGCGAGATGTTTAGTGAAACCCACATAGTAGCTAACTCTCGCGGTTGGAGTTTTATTGTGGAAAAGCTCCAAAGAAACAGTTGTGGTGTCATCAATGATGCATACCTATAGTACAACTTATTATGAGGCTTATGGGACAGGCAAAATAGTTAACTTATACCCGAAATTGGTAATGGTATACAACAGCAACTACTATTTAAAGTGATTGACTCCTATGACAACGGGTCAAGTGTGCTGCCAAACATATTGACATGAAGTTAGACGTTGTGAAGGAGAAAGTCCGGAATCTTTTAAAAGCTTTCGAATATATAAGTAAAAGCAAGTACTTGCAGATCAGCTTATAAAGGCTTACCACCCAGTGTGTTCAGAGAACGCACAGTCAACATAGGTTTATGGTATAGCCTATGATTTCCGAACAACAAAGGGCCCATAGAAAGTATCATTTCAAAATGGAGAAGTGTATTGTGGCCGTTAGTCTAGCGGCATAAATTGTTGTGACGATGGGACAGTTCTATGCACTAATCTATAATGAAATAGGAAAGAAGGAAGAAAAATATGAATTGAAATTTTGAGTAAGAAATTAAAAGAACGAAGAAAGTGATGAGAGATCAAGGGGGAGAATGTTGGTTTGATCTCCACCATACTTGGCCCAACGGCCAGGTGTGGGCCCTTGATCACGCGTCCTGATCGGGGACGTCTAGCCCAATGAAGTGGCTGGTGGGCTCCCATCGCGCAGTGCAATAAATAGGGGGTGGGGGCTAGTGGTTAGGGTCACGAGGTCCGTCGCACAGCCGCCACCCCACTACTAACCCAGTCCGATCCCGAGGGTTGCACTGCCAGCGGCGGGAAGTGCCACCGCCGGTCTCCATCGTCACCTCTTCGCCATCACTGTCCGCGTCGACATCGCCACTGAAGCCAAGGTCACCTCGAGCTCCTCGATCAAGCCCGAAGATCTGTACTTTTCTTTCTCTCTTACTCTCTCTCTCTCCTGATCTATGTGATGTTCTACTCGATTTATTCCAAATACCAAACAACCTACCCACTCATCTACTAGACGCCGGCCGCGGAGCCCGGGAAGGCGGACTGAGAGCTGGCGCTGGTGGAGACGGCGAGCAACCTCTCCAAGCAGGCGGCGTCGCTGGGCGGCGGGATGGACACGCTGCTCCTCGGCGGGATGTGCGACCAGGGCGCCGTGAGGCAGCAGGTGGCCGCGCAGGCGGCGTCGGGGAGGGCGAGCAGCGTGGCGCTGCTGCTGCCCGGGCGTCAGGTGCCTCCGGTGCTGATGCTCCCGGGCCCCGACGGCAGCACGGTGCGTCAGGTGGCCGGGGGCGACCCGTTTGCGGCGTCGCTGGCGGTGCCGCCGCCGTCGTACGTGCAGATGGCGGAGATGGAGCGGAAGCAGCAGCTGCTGGTGCAGCAGCAGCAGATGTGGGCGCAGTACCGGCAGAGCGGCATGCAGGGGCAACCCGCCGGGTTTTAACGGCCTCGCCGGCGGCAGCGTGTTGGCGTCGAACGCGGCCATGGCCGTGCCTTATGCTATGGGTATGGGATGCCCATGGCGTACAACCAAGTCGGTGGGTACTATTAGTGATACGAGCCTTGCTATATTCCGTGATGAATGATGAGTGTGTGAATAATGGTCGTGATGGCAACAAGTTATAGTGCGTGTCTCTCGATCGATCGATTCTGAATGTACATTCCTGAGATAAGAATCGGGTCCTGTTGTTGAAGGTCCATCTCCTCTGTGCCTTGTAATGAATTCTAAGGCGGACAGGGACATGAAAAAAAAGCCGTGAGTTGGCGGCTAGAAAAGGGTAAAATTCACTAGCTCCTCTCGAATTTCGGTACTTGTGTCCGTCTCGAATTTTGATATTTTTGTCCCTGAATTTGTATGGCAAAATCATTCGAACCTTGGTTCATAATTCTTGAATGTTTATATTATTTCGGTCATTGAATTTGTAAAGTAGTGTCATCGAGGCCCATATCCTTGTTGGATTATCAAAGTTTAGGATACATGCTTACTACTTCTTGTTTGAGTATAAAACATCATGACGATTAGTCTATTAGACACCTTCGCCCAAGGGTCATCACTCTTCTTCCAACCATTGAAATCCAATGGGCCATATTAGCTCGTTCTTCCTATAGTGGCCGATCCCACTCCCATGCCATTTGCTTTCATCTTCGGCCTATTGCATTTTCTCCTCCCAAACCCTACCCACAACATCACCAGAGAAAATCCTATGCACATACCCGAAAACCATAGCCTAAGCTCGCATAAGAACCACCGGGATTGGTAAAAGATAGACAAGAGCGCCGCCAGCAGGTGAAGACCAAATCTCACAACACCTATGTTTTGTCTACGCGCCTAGTTCCGCGACTCCTCATTTCCTAGCTAGCTGACCGAAGTTTGGCTCCTATACTGATATATTAGCTCAAGATTAATGACACAAACAATGTCGAGGATAGCTGCTTGTTGTTCGAATTGAGGTGTTACATGTCAGGCAAGATAGTCGGGAGCATGGAGAAGAAGATGGAGAACTCTGGCGGGGTAGGCGACGCGAGCTACCTCTGGCGGCATGCTGGTGGAGGACGAGGCGCAGCCGCGTGGCGAGCAAGCGAGCGGAGCTTGTTGCGCAATTGAAATAGAATATATGAAAAGTGAGTGGGGCCCACGAAGCTATATCAACGGCCAGGCTAGCTTAGCCCGAGCTAGCGCATACACATGTGAGTGCGGTGCATCCTGACTGATTTGCTCAAGATTAATGACATAAAAAACGTCGAGGATAGCTTGTTGTTTGAATTGATGTGTTACATGTCAGGCAAGAGAGTCAGGAGCATGGATAAGAAGATGGAGAACTCCGGCAGGGTGGGCGACGTGAGCTACCTCTGGCGGTGTGCTGGTGGAGGACGAGGCGCAGCCGCGTGGCGAGCAAGCGAGCGGAGCTTGTTGCGCGATTGAAACAGAATATACGAAAAGTGAGTGGGGCCCACGAAGCTATATCAATAGCCAGGCTAGCTTAGCCCGAGCTAGCGCATACACATGTGAGTGCGGTGCATCCTGACTGATTTGCTCAAGATTAATGATGCAAACAACGTCGAGGATAGCTTATTGTTTGAATTAATGTGTTACATGTCACGCAAGAGAGTCGGAAGCATGGAGAAGAATATAGAGAACTCTGACAGGGTTGGCGACGTGAGCTACCTCCGGCGGCGCGCCGGTGGACGACGAGACGCAGCTGCGCGGCAAGCAGGCGAGTGGAGCTTGTTGCGCGATTTAAATAGAATATATGAAAAATGAGTGGGGCCCACGAAGCTATATCAACGGCCAGGCTAGCTTTAGCCCGTGCCGGCGCATACACATGCAGCGCTGCTTTCGGTCGGTTACCGGTAACCACAGCTGATCTTAATCTTTATTATCGGTGCATGTCAACGAACACGATCGATGCACATATAATAAGTACTACATCCTTTTTGTTTAATTATATAAGTTGCTGGCCGTCCTTTTTGTTTATCGGAGCCGTGGCGTGCCTAGCATTCGGGTCGCCCCAGCCCCCAGTACTGCTGCACTGCACCGGCGAGTACGGGAACCCTGACGCCTGCAAGCCGTCGGCCTACTCGCAGCTGTTCAAGAAGGCGTGCCCGCGGGCGTTCAGCTACGCGTACGACGGCGCCGACTCCATCTTCACGTGCGGCGGCGGCAGCAACACCTGCACCTACACCATCACCTTCTACCCCAGCACGACCAGGTATACACTACATACGTCCTCCTCTGGGCTTTTGATGTGAGCGTTCCAGTAGTTCTTGATCTTGTTTGTGTTACCTTATTTAGACGGCGTCCTCTGGCGCGAGTACGGAGCATTGTGAATTCCATGCATAAGCTCATACTACACCTATCTAGATGCGACTACCTTCCAGCTTGGGCTTGCTCCATAAGCAAGAAAGTGGATGAGCTCCTACATCATTCAGTACAATACCTGCCAATGCTTTAAGAAGAGAAATGCTTGCTAGCTGTAATGAGTAGCAAATGCAGGAGAGCAATAGGTGTGATTGACCTTTTTTAAACATAGGATAGCAATTGTTGTAGACAGCAGGTCATAGGGAGCTAAAAGTATTAAGAATATATAGTACCTAATGCACTTATGTTTGGGTTTGGCTCTTCAAATAACTTCCTTGGGCAAGGGGGGGCCGCAGCCCCCTATATGGCCCTCACGTGGCTCCGCCCATGGTTGAGCGGGCGGTTGCGCACTCCGGAGATGCCTGATTTGTTGCTTTCATATTCTCCGTACGTACGTCTCTGGTTTGTTAAGTGATCAGCCGACTAAAAAGCTCACACCAACTGCCGGTTAACCGTTTCTTTTTGCTGCATTGGGCTCCAAAGAAAACGTAGGAGCGTATACGCCGTGGATGCCACAACATCTGGGCATCTGGCTCTATATAAGGTGGTGTTCCTCGTAGCTCCAGAGACTCATCATCAGCTTCGGCTTATATGATCTTTCTACCGTTAGCTAGCACCTTTACTAGGCTCGTTGCAAGTGCTAGCGTCTGCACGAGTGATAGGACTGGCACTGCAGCTGCAGCTCACGGCTTGGCGACGAGTGTCAAGACCCAGGACCACCGAAGCAAGCGATGGCGCGTACCGGCGCGAGTCACCGTGGCCACCTACTCCTCCTCGGCGTCTTGCTGCTCTCTGCGGTCCTGAGCTCCGACTCGGCTCGGGTTCCGAACGCGCTGCAAAAGGTGAGGCGTTCGGAATGCTTGCTTTTGAGTTTTGACTGTGCACATCAATTGTGATTGTATCCTCCTTGATTCTTTTCTTTTTTATAAAACAAGTTTGTAACTTGCTCCTGAATTTAGAATCCAAAAAACGAACCTTTTGCCCATATTTTTAGCTCAGTTAGTTATATTAGTTTGAGTTGGAATAAATAAAGGAATTAAACAAGGAGGAAACATCTAAATGATCGGTAAATAAAAGAATTACGGTTAGCCTTTGCCAAGTACTTATATTGTTGTAAAAAAACGTTTGTGTTATACAAGTAGCTAGGGTCATTTGTGATTGATAAACTAGTCCTTTTATAGATGATTAGCAAACATGCCCATGTGTTGCAATGGGAGTAAAAAACTATCACATATTTATGATGACCAGAATGATGTGTATCTATTTGTTGTTTTAGCCTTTCTATAAAATTTGAGAGCTATATTTATTTTACGATGACTATGACATGCATAATATAGATTAATGTGGATAATAATATAACAACGTCGCATAAATCCTATGTCCAATTTAAAATACAGTCTTGATACTTTTTTCTCTCATTGCAAAGCACAAAAATATTTATTCGTAAATATATTATAACTTTAATTTTATACTATCAAAGCATTGGTATTGTTAAATATTGAGTAACATGACTTCCTTTGTTTACTCATAAAAATATGTAATTTTAATTTTTAATTAAAATCAGTAAGTAGTTAGTTATAGACATGAAGGAATGACATGAGAGTGTCACACATGGTAGCCCTCGTCGTGAATTACACTTAAACATGAATATAGTTTGGATGCATATTTATTTAGACTGAAGTGTACAATAAACTATTCAAGACTTTAGTTTACAGTTTGATTAGTTAGACCTCGACTAAATGATATTATAATAAAATAAGTTTTGTTTCTAATCAAACTGCTTAAACAACTTGGTGATGAAAATCGAAAGAAAGAGGTCAAGAGTTAATGGTCCATAATTTATTAACTATTTTGATATTTGGTTGATATCTTGAAAAATAGAAACCTAGAACGACAAATTAAAAAAGCAGAACGGATTAAAAAAAACAAACCATAAAAGGATGCGACAAAAAAATGTGGAAAGCGAAACCTAGAACGACAAATAAGAAAACAGAACAGAACCAAAAAAAAAACCAACCATAAAAGGATGCGACAAAAAAAAGTATGGAGAGCAACGGGGATCAGAAACCAAAAACGGACATGCACACCTCGAAGGGCCAAACCAAAGTTGGAGTCGGACTAAACAAAAATAAGAAAAAACGAAACAATGAAAAAATTAAAAGGGCCAAAACCAAGAAGATAAAATATAGATTTATACTCTTATAGAATTTTTTTATTGGATTAGGAATCCTATTTATTTTACTCAGGATCAGAGGTATTTATTTGTATTAGAATAGAATTCCTACGTGTGTCCAGCATATATGTAATATAAAATAAGAGAGTTATAGAGAGGCAAACAAAATAATTTCCATATTCATGGAGTTAGTTAGGGAAAGACAAACAAAAAAAATAGGACGACGCAATATGTTTTGGAATTGGACTCCGTATCATGCTAGACAAGAGCTATTCTAAGTCGTGAGCACAAGTTATATATATAAGTTTGGACGGCAGAAACTCTCCATCGTCCGGTAGTTAGAGGGAGACGGACCAAACAAATGGATGACGAAAGAAAAGACCTAAAATTTTGCCTCTTTATTATTTGGGAGGATAGATATGATGACTTCATAATGCCCGAACGGAATATCGCTAGGAGGAAAGGCGCTGCCTTATATTAATTACTCCAAGTTTTTTTAACAAATTTTTTGAATAATACGAACAGTCAAACTTGAGGTCAAACGAATTATAATATGGAATGGAGGGAATATATCTAAACTTTTTTTTTGAGGGAACATAGTATATCCGAACTAATTAATAATGAATTAACCTTTTGTTTTTCGACTTTTGTGACTGCGGACATGCAGCGCCAAGCCGCCCTCTCCACCAGCACCTACTCGCAACCACCGGCCGGGTCGGGGAACCTGCAGCCATACACCGGCGGCAGCCAGGTCGGCGGCGGTGCTACTGCAGCTTCGACGACACCGTGGCGCATCGTCCTTGTCGTCGGAGTCTTGGGTGCTGTGACAGCTGCCTTGGGTGTGCTGGCAAAAATCTTGGGTCTCTTCAAGCTTTGCTTCAGCTAAGCCAAGGTGCAGGCGCGATTGGCCAACACCAGCTAAACGACGATCCAGATTAACACGTACGGATCGGAAGATGCAAAATTATGTAAATTGCTTGTGTTTGTTGTGAAATGATGCCACCATGTGACAGCTGTTTACGAAGTGATCCCATCCATCAAATACAAAATTAGTGGATAAGATTAGACCGTTAATTAGTTTTCCTTTCAAAGAGTATGTCTTTGGGAACAGTCGTGTCCCTTCAAGGCAACCCCTTCAAATAGTCATGCCCCTTCGTGACATCCTTTCATTTGTATAAATTTATTTGGTAATCAATGAAAACAATAGTTTTTCCAAATCTTATTCATTTACATTCACTTCTAACAGTGTTTAAGACTTGAGATAGAGAGTGAGAGTGATAGAGCGAGAGTCAGCTGCGTGTTGAGACTTCCTTGCGCTGAGTCTGGTTTATGCGTACGCTTTTGCTTTGCTGTGTACCGGAGTATCCACTAGCCAGGGATTGAATTGAATAAAGCGCCGTCACTATCAGAGCGGTTGTTTTCTTACGAAGAAATCAGCTTCGTCACTATCAGAGTATCCACACAATCAGATGTTTAGATTAGTTTATATCTGGATATGCATGGAACTCTCATACCTAAAGCCAGCATGTTTAGGTTACCGTACGGCATGATGCATCATGCACTACTAGAGACGCTCGGCAAAAGCTTTGCCGAAGGCGGCCATCGGCAAAGAGACCTCAGGAAAATTTTCGATGGCAAAGGAGCCCTTTGTCGAGGGCCTTTTTTCAGACACTCGGCAAAGAAAAGCAGCCGTCAAGGTGCTGCTCCGTTGACGGAGTCTTCGCCGAGTGCCACCAGGTCAGGCACTCGGCAAAGAAATGATTTCTTTCTTTTTTTTAACTTTGGCGAGTGCCTCGTCTAGTCGGCACTCGGCAAAGAAATTTTATTTTTTAAAAAAAAAACCTTTCCCGAGTGCCACTATTCACGGCATTCGCCAAAGAATTTTTTTTAAAAAAATCTTTGCCGAGTACCACCATATATGGCACTCGGCAAAGAGCCCAAATTGGAATTTTTTTAGGCCAGCTTTGCCAAGTGCCATGACCATTGCACTCGGCAAAGAGGCCGAAATTCAAAAAAAAATTTGTTTTTTGCATTCCATCGACACAAGCAATTCATATATATATCAACCATCACATATATATCACAAACATCACAATAATCACATATATATCACAAAGAAACCATTTTCTCACAATATATCACAACCACAACTCACAATCATAATATATCACAACCACTAGTCACATGTTCACCATCATTCACAAGTTTATTATGACAAATCTATAAAATCCAAGCACAAGTCACAACAACAAAACCACAAATCATGCTCAAGTCCAAGCACATCACCAAGAACGAGTCCTCACCAAGCTGCCCTCTGACACAATGGTGAAGCAAATGCTTCAAAAAGAAATCACCCCAATTTGCCTTGTCGCCCATTCTTGAATCAAACAAAACAAATTTTTCAGACATTCTAATTACCATAATATCATGCCATTATTTCTATCAAATACACAACACACTGAACTGAGAATAAATAACATGTATCAAACCATTTATGAGAGATTGAGATACCTTCTGTGCAGATCCGGTCACTGGAAGCGTAGATCGATGGAGCTTGGACTTGGTTTGCCAATGTCGTTGAGCCCAGGAATCGCTCTTAGCAGCAGAGTGTTCTGTGATGAAACAAGAAAAAAAAGGAAAAGGCTTCTCTTTCAGAAGACAGGACCTTTATCTATCATCCGCAACTGCAATCGAACACTATACGTGGATAGAAAGAAAGGAGCTTGTTAATCCAAGAAAGCTAACCTGCTTGTCGAGTGGGTGGCAGAAGTTGTTGGCGTCGAGGCCCAACTTCGACCTGCAACCGAGAAGGGGCAGAGATAGGGACTCCCGCTGGGGTGACCAGTAGGGCGATGAGGATGGGGACGGCACCGGAGAGGATGGGGACGGCGCCGGAGAGGACCGGGCGGCACCGGAGAGGATGGGGACGGCGACGGAGAGGACCGGCCGCCGCCAAACCCTAGCTCTGCCTGGGCGTCGCCACCTGCAGATGGACAAGTCGTCTCGCGCGGACGGGAAGAGGAGGAAAAGATCGAAGCGTTTTATTTGTAACCGGTGGCAGTGCGGGTAATTTCCATCCTCCACAGCCGGTGAAAGCAGCCCTCCCCCTGCTGTGAAAAATGAACTACCCAAAAGCTAGCTTTTGTACAATCTATTGGGCCAAGTAAAGACCTTTGGTAAGCTTCTTGACTTCTACAAAAGCTACAACAGGTTGGAAGCCAAACCAAAGAGGGCCTCAGAATCCTAGCAATCCTACCAAGCAAAGCCCCAAAAAAAGGGAGGACGAGAAGGAGAAGTGGGCTGTGGCCTGTGGGCATGAATTGGGTGGTAATGGGCCATACGAAATTAATGGGCTGGGCCGAACTTCGCTTGGTGCCTTGCTGTTCAAAGGAAGGAAACGAACGGTGGGTTGAATACAGCCCGAGCCCATAGCAATTTGCTACACCTCTTCTCTCTCACTAACTTTGTTCAGAACTGTGCTTCGATTAAAGAACGTACATCTGATGTAATTCGTATTCGTCAGCAGTTGTATTCGCCAAGAACACACTATACTAGTAGTTGTATGCACTGAAATGGAGTCGGGTAATAAACAAAAATGCATGAAAAGAAGCCAAAATTCAGTAAAACTAAATCCAAGTGTTGGGAAACCGCTAGCTCTTTGCGTCAACACAGCGCCGGTCCTAAGTTTTTCTAGGCCTAGGTCAAGAACTAAAATAGAGGCCTATAGTCCACTCTCTAAAAATATGTATATATATTTTTATTTATACATATAGTCTCCCAAATACACGTCAATTTAGAAGATAATATTTGATGCACTAAAAAAAACTTGTATCAAATATCAACCGAACGATGCTTACCTATGGATGTGATCCTCTCTGTCCTCTGCCGTGAGGCGATCCCGTGATGATTGATGGACTAATGCGGCTGCGAACTGGATCACGGATGAGGATGATGGAAATTGGGATCGAATAGGCCCTAAGAATTGTTGATTTGCTCGATTACCTGTCATTACGTCCGGTGGCCGCACAGTTTGTCAATTCACGAGTCATGACCTTCCTGTTGACGAGTTCACGAGTCGCCGAGCTCTGGAAAGTGTCGAAAGCAAAACCTTCCTAGACCTGCGCTCGCTATATTGGGCTACAGCCTAAAGAAGCCCACGTAACGTACACTACTTACTATGTATAAACTAATGGCCTATACTAATCTACTATATGGTTGAGACCCACCTAAATCTGTGGCCTAGGTCGGTGACACACCCTGCCCACCCCAGGACCGGCCCTGGTCCAACAAACAAATATTTGCAACCTAATTGCATGTTTTTTAAACTTTTGTTTTAGGAAAAGTAATAATCACGATAACTAGTAGTGCAGGCAGAAGTGGTTATAGTTAAGGATTAAAACGGTCGAAAGCGGACTTTGCGGTTAGTTCAGTACATTTCTACATTTTAGCAATTAAAGAATACAAAAAATGGTTGAAAATGGTTGTGAAACCTTTTTTTTGCGAAACCAATTGAAACTGACAATTTTTTATGTTTGAAAACGGAATCATAATATAGAAAACGAAAGCGGTCGGTTCGGGATATTTCCATTCCGTTTTCATCGTTAGTTATAGTATCGCACGTAACCATACCAACCAATGCAATGGACGGATCCGATCCCATCCGATCGCTATGCTTTGCGTTAATCCAAAGAATAATATATATACCCACAATAACAACAAAGCCGGCCGGTGAACGACCAGGGCCGCGCGCGTGCATTCGTGACAAACGTGTCAGCCTCTCAGGACACTAGTACACCACTTATACTATAATACTATTCTCTGATGACATGTACCCCTGGTAATGAAATGAAATGAACAAGATGGAGTTTGTTACACCAAACAAATCGGCACGCAACAATATTAATTGAAGTCTGTTGTGCTGTCAAACGCTGTCGAGCGACCGAGTGCTGCTAATTAAACACACACACACATACACACACGGCCATCATCCATGCTGTATTTTACTAGTTTTTCAGCGTTGCATTTGCATTCCCATTTATGTTTTGTTTGTGTCTGCACTGGAGACTCGTGTGTGTATAGTACTGAAGATCTTTTTCCAGGTCTGACGAAGAAATTCCGCACCAAACTCCATCCAACAATTTGGTCGTGTTGCAAACGTACTCCCTGTCACCGTCGCAGGGGAAAACGACGGAAATCGGGTGTTAAAAAGTCCTTGTTGGCTACTATTAGTGTTGACAAAGATTATTGATTAACCAAGCGAGACTATCACCCTGTTCGGCTGCTCTTATCAGCACGGCTTATCAGCCATGGTACAGTATTTTTCTCTCACAATAAAACAGCCACAGCCGGAGGGTGTATATGTATTCTTGGTCCTTATTACAGACCATTTCACAATAATGACACAGTCAAGACGGCGACCATGCTTGTACATAGACTGAATCAGACTGATTGATCGAACAGCAGTCTAGCATAATTGCTGCTGCATGCATATGGTCCATGCTCATCATCATGAATAAATAAATAAATTCGCATAAGTGGGGAAGGAGAGCAACAACAGATGAGAGGGTCCCTTTATGTGTTACGCTGTTATAAGGCCATGCACATGCCACACATACATACACGCATGATAGCCACACATAGTCACATACTTAGGTATTCTTCCAAGGAGACCCATAAGTAATTAACAATTTAATAACATAGCAAAGTTGCCAAGTTGTTGGTAGCCATAGCGCGGTCGCTTTCCATAATATGTGCCCATTTTGCGTCCTGGTAAGGGAGGCACAAGCTATCTATAATCTGTGCCCATTTTGCTATATGCTGCTAGTACTAGCTACGGCCATTTGGATCGGTAGGCTAATGATCGTTGAGTTAATTTAGCTATATATGTTTGTCTTATATTGATGCTTATGCTGATTTGTCATGAGAGGAAAGCACCTGTTCGTTCGCTGAAAAGTGTACTATTGAAGGAGTGCTGGCGGTTGTTTGGATTCAAGAGCTAAGAGATAGGTGGAATCATGCTAAAAGTTAATTTCGCCCTTGGAATTGTTCTGCTCTAAACATGTGTTGTTTTGTCGCCATTAGCAGAGCGTTTTGATCGTCTTGTTGTGTTGGTTGCTACTTTTAACCCAAATTAGCTAGGGCCTATTTGGATCCATGCATGGAGCTAATAGTTAGTTGCTAATAATTACCTCTTTTTGATGTAAACCAGCAAACGGGTCCAACTAGCTAATAGTGTAGCTATTAGCCGGTTTCATTAGCTGGCTGGATCCAAACAAGTTACACATACAACCACATTATGTTATTTGGCTACAGTGGCCTCGGTAACCTAGGATTACCGTCGCTATTGTATCGTTGTACAAAAACTCTCTTCTTAATGAATTACATGCCTCGGCATAATCGTGAAAAAAATGGGATTAGAACTGAATATCGGTGTATATGAAACATAATTAACCCTAGATACCAGATATATATTGTGAGTAGTATGAATGCATGCACGGCACATGATGAGATTGAGACGACCAACGGAGATGGTCGATGGATGGAAATTAACTGGAATCAATCACGCGAAATATTAATGGTGACCGTGCATGTACGCACTCCATCGCCGTCTTGTCTCGTGTCTTGCCCCAAACGTCCTCCGTAGACTAGTAGTCGTCCTTGTTGAAGAACGTACATCAACCAAGACCGCACAGTCCACAATCGTTGTTGCTTCCCCATCTTTCTAGTCTAGTCTACTCGCTTGTTCACTCCCCCGTCTATCCTGCCCCTTAAACTGTCTGAGCGGTACTTATCAGTAACGAAAAGTATTTTCCTCTTATAATAAATTAGCATAAGCTAAATTTTTGCAAAACAAATAGTATTCTCACAAAAAATCAAGTTATGCAATGCGTGCTGTGTGCAAGATTAAAATTCGGTCTTGCATTGTTTGTGAGATTAATGAAAAACGACAATACTAGATGCACTAAGAATCCCCACCTATGGGCTATGGCCTATACAGGTGTCATTTCCCCTTGTTTTTATTTTCCAAAACTTATGAATTCAAGTTAGTTCTAGCCAAAATCGATCCCCAAGGGTTTTCCTCATCACGGCCCTAATGTGCTATTAGCATGATAGTAATTATTACTTTTCTGATGTGGAGGAGAGAGGATGTAGCAGAACCTCCTAAATTATATGGCCCACATGCACCTGTCATTGTCCCTAAGACCTCTGACGGCTATGCATGTACACCAGATAGCCTAAGAAGATCTGTCGGGTGCCCTCACAGGACCCCGATTCAACTACGTTTAACAACTATACCAGGATCAAAAAAGGAGTAACTACAACATTACAACATTTGTTATAAACTTTACATCAGAGTGCGGAAGAATAACAACACTAAATTTATAAATCATGATTAAGTTAACTTTTTACAAACTTAACTTGTATTGCGGAAGTCGAGTAGAACTACAGAAGACAACTTAGGTAGAGCACCTAAGTTAGAAGAGGACAATCAGATCACGTCGAGCCCACCGACGTGACCTAATTAGCAGCACCAGTCATCATCTGCAACGGGGGTTAACAAACTCTGAGTACTCAATTATACTCTACAAGACTTACTCGACGAAAAGAAAAGACTCCATGGATATGTTGGCTTTAAGGAATCAAGGTACGTGTATTCAAGAATCAAAATTATTTTACAGAAAAGCTTACTAAAGTAAGTCCTTACTTTCAACATTTTATTTTTATCATTGATGGTTCATTAACCAATTCTAAGTGATCCTAATCTAGATCAAAGTAATTCTAATCAAGAACTTTTTTCATTCTTTCTTCTAATTCCAGTTCTTAACTACGATGTAGGTCAGGCGATCGATTCTCCATAACCGAGGAGCAACGATGATTCGAACCGATTATACTCAGCTGGGGATCTCTAACCTCATGACATATGTAGAACCAAATCTTGTATATGCCAACCCTCATTTAGATCTCCCAAGATCAGAACGTGTCCATCGCCACCCGAGAGTATAGTACCCCTCGAACCCGGCCCAATTCTAGCCCCGAGGGTACACGCTACTCCCGCCATTTCTCCACTCCCAGTGCGAGGTTAGACGTTCTCGTAATGGATCACTAACATCTTGGGCTTACCCCAATGCATGAGGCTAGTTACAAAGTCTCGAAACACAAGCGGACCTACAATGAACGGTCCTTAATTGACAAGGCGAAAACACTGCATTGAGACTCCTTTATCAATACAGGTTAGCAGTGGCCAAACCACCCGCCCGATCTTCAAGTTCATCCTTATATTTCATTATTCATCAAGTATGCCATCATGGCCATATGAGCATTTCATTTAAAAGCCTAACTCATTAAGCATAGCGAAGCATACTACGCATTTTTCAATAAAACAGGTACCAAGGGTGATATCACAATAATCAAGGATGATAATGCAGCAATTGGGTTATCACTTAATTCTTAGTTACTTAATGCAGTAAACCATAGTAGCAGTGATAAAGATTTGTAAAACTCAAGGAAGGGTTTAAATGCACCGGGGCTTGCCTTACGTTGCAGCGGTGGTTAGTTCTCGTAGAAGTCAAGTTTGACACCAACACCACGGGTGGATCTCTTTCTTCAAAGCTTGATCGACACAATCCAAAACACTCTCGTATGCACTACACGTAGATAAATGATGCGAGGCTTAATATGATGGAATGCATGCCATGATGCATGATGATGAATAAAACATAGCATACAAGAGACATTTAGAAAGGATAAACATTAGTTATCTATTTGAGTACAACTTTCCTTCACGGTACAGTTGCAACCTAACATAACTATTAAACAACTTCAATCACATTAAGATGTTAAGAAAACTACTTAACTTTACTTTTTATACAAGAGATTGCATCTAATAAGCAAATAAGTCTATCACAAGACCACTAATTACTTACACAAGAAATCATTAACCATTAATGATCTATGTTAAACACATTAACTATCATTAACAAATCATAGTTAACAAGTTAATCGTAAACTCAAACAATTAATTAAAATGCCAAGGGTTATTACATGTTAATGACCCAAGGTCATCACTTAATCCCAAATCACACCAACCCTAAATTACGATTTATTCTAATCATATAAGCATTTATTAAATAATAAATAAAAGGCATGAAATAAAGTATATAATTAAAAGTTATCAAAACAGTACCAATATTTTTGTGAAGGTATATCTTACCATGTAAAGCATACTCGCAAAGTTTCAAGATTTTTTATACTTATTTGAGCCTAGAAAAATTACGAAAAAGTCATTTATTAATTAATTAAGCTAATTAATTGACTTACAAAAGTAATCAAAATTAGCATTTAATATGTTTTCTAAATAGTACACACCACAGAGAGGCTACACAAAAATTTGGAATATTTTTGGAGCTCTAAATAATTCCCAAAGAAATAAATAAAATCTGGTATTAATTGGTATTTTAGAAAAAGGAAAAAAATAAAATCTCATTTCGGTCTGTGTGAATGGTCTTGATGGCTAGAGGGGGGTGAATAGCCTTTTAAAAATTTCTACAAAGACAAGCTAAACAAGTTTATCAATACAACAAATAGCGAGATGCGAGTTTTGCTTAGCCTACGGGGTGTTTGCAAGCCACCTATCCAATTCACAATTCTAGTATAATGACACTCAACCGCACAAGTCAAACCGAGAAGGTAACTACAACTACGACTAGCAAGCTACACAAAAGAGCTACTCTAGCAAAGCTAGCTAGCTAGCAAAGATAACTAAGAAAGTAATGCGGAGTTGAGTTTGGAGAGTTTCACCGAGGGGCGAAGTATTGAGCCAACCAATATGATCAACAATGAATACCAAGACAACCGAACACCGGGATCAATCAATCACAATATGAAAGTGATGACACGAAGATTTATCCCGAGGTTCACTGTAACACCCCGGGTGTTATAGTGCTAATTAATCTGCCATGTCATCATAATGCATCGCAAAGCATGCATGATTAGGTCAACCTTGTTATGCATCAACTAAAACGAGTTTACTTATCTAGGTTGGATGAGCTTTTCGTGGTGTGCTCCGAACCCGAAAACCCTAATTTCGAATGTCACCGCAAATACTTAGTCCATACCCTGTGTAATTTGAGGTGTGTGACTGTGTTGCACACTAGTGTCAAGTGTAGGGTATGAGCTCAAGTACAACACCTAAAATGAAGCTCCAAGTTTGAGTTTGAGTTGGAGTCCAAAAACTTGTCACGAGTTTTCCGATTCGAATTTAAATTCAAATTTGGGGAAAAATGTAAAAGAATTTCAAAAGCTAAATTGGTCAACCAAGAGTGGCATTTGGTCAACCATGTCATGTTGGTCCAAATGATGCCCTTGGGTGATGTTTTGATCACTAAGTAATCACTAATCAAAGTAGCAACAAATTCCAATTGAAAATTTCTCCAAAAACCCTAAATTTCAAAATCCTGTTTTACCCCTTTTGAAATAATTCAAAATCTAAGCAAAATTTGGGAAAAAGTTCAAAACCAAGTTTGTAGAACTTTTCAAGTGCTACAACTTTGGTGTTTTGAGTTTTCAAAGTTTTAGTGTAAAATGTGGAGCAATTTTAAAAATAAACAAATTTCAAATTTAACTCATTTTTGTCCCCAAACTAAGATTTCAAAATGGAAGCAGAATTTGAAAATGTTTTGAACAGCAAAGTTGTAGATCTTGTTTAGATGAACAACTTTGGTGTTTGGATATTTTGAAGTTCTAATATGAAATCCAAAGTAATTTCTAAATTACCAAATCCCAAAAATGTGTCCCCTTTTGAATTTAAACTCAAATTTCAAAATTCAGTTCGAATTTGAAAAAGTGTTCAATACAAAACTTGTAGAACTTGAAATTCTGAAGATTTCATAGATTGGAAGTTTTTCAAGTTGTTACATGAATTTGAAAGTAATTTGAGAAAATAGTTTGAATTTCAAAATTTTGGAGGGGAGCTACAGTGCCGCACCAATCACCGTCGACCACCGAGCGGCATGGGCGCCGGCGAGACGCCGGACGGCTTCGGCCAGCTTCTAGGCGCGCCCAGGATCGCCAGCGCGACGACGCGAGCAGTCCAGCTCTGTAGTCGCGACCGCCTTCTATAAATACATGAGTTCACAGTGACGTTTTCCATTTTTGCCACCGCCGTCACCGCAGCTCCGCCGCTCGCCGCTGCCGCCGTCGGGCCATCTCCGGCCACGCCAACCGCACCCTTAGCTCCGCCTCGGCCTCGCGCATCTTGTGGACCGCTTGCGTTCACCGTTTTCGCACCCGAGCTCCCGCACCGCCTGTTCCCGTGCTCGCCTCCGGCGACCGACCGCCATCCTCGCCTTCCCGTGGCCAGGCCACTTCGGCTCCTCTCCGTCCTCCCCGAGACCGCCATCGTCACCGCTGTGAGCTCCTGATCGTTTTCCTCACACTAATTTAACCGCTACCGCGTTGTACCGTCGAGTCACCGGGCACCGTGGCCGTCGAGCCGCCACCGTCGTCGGTGAGCTGTCTCCGGAGCTCGAGCCATGGTGTTTTCTAACAAAATGGAATCGTGGGGTGGTGTAGATGGTGATGGTAGGGTCGGTTTGTCGATCGAATCTCCGGTCACCGGCCGGCCACCGTGGGAGAGCGAGCGAGCACGCGGGAGAGAGCGAGAGGGCGGGAGGAGGAAGATGACATGCGGGGCCGGCTTGTCGGTGAGAGAGAGAGGGAGAGCTCGCGCGGGGGCGAGGCAGGCCGCGCTGCTGGGCCGCGTCGCTGGGCCGAGCGCGCGCGCGAGCGCGGCCACGCGCGAGCGGGCCGCTCGGCTGGGCCGGACCGGAGGGAAGGAGAGGATCAGCCCGGTTTGGTTTTGTTTTTGTTTTTCTTTTTCAAATAAATGAATAGTGTAGTTATTTGTTTATTTCCTTAAAAATTGTGTAGAGTTCCAAAATTCATGAAAATTTTTGTGTAAGCTTCTCAATGTATAAGTTATTTAGGAAAAATGTTAAATCATGAATTTGAATATTTTGTGCAGTAGAATTAATTAGTTCCAATAAAGATTAAATACAACTTCTAGGAATTTTAATAATTAATTTATTAATCCAAAAATCATGAAATTTATTATGACACTGTTATAAATCATTCTTAATCCATAGAAAAAGTTTGAGCTTGTTTAGATAAAGTATGATCAACTATTAATTATGCCCTAATTAGTTAAATAATAAATAAATGTTAATTTGAGAACTTTAAGTGTTGTGTGCCCTTTTGATTGAGTGATGTCCTTAGGTCACTACTCTTTGGTGATCTTTGGCACCTTAATTCCATGTTTGAGCTCGTTAGTAACTTACTTAGTAATAAAAAGCTGGTATCGCTAGTTTTGTCGCTACTAGTTAGTAGGTTTTCTGTTTGCGACTGTACCGCGAAGGAAAGTTGTACTCAAGTCGTAACTCGTGTCATGTTATCATCAAGCATCATGTTTATCATCGAGCATCATGTTAAAGCATGTTATGTACTCGTGTAGTTTCCGCTTTCGACGAAGTCGAAGTCGCCGAGCAAGCTTCCGGAGAAGAGCTATCGTCGGTGGGTTCCGGACCGGAAGTCAGAGTCTTTGAGTCCGAGTCAGTTGTTTCGTCAGAGCAAGGCAAGCCCCGGTGCATTTAAACCCTACCTTGATATTTATAAATCTTTATTTATATTATGGTTTATTGCATTAAGTAATTAGGAGTTGAGTGATAACCCAATTGCTGCATTATCATCCTTGATTATTACGATATCAACCTTGATACCTGTTTTACTAAAAATGCGTAGTATGCTTCGCTATGCTTATGAGTTAAGCTTTTTAAATGAATGTTTACTCGGCCATGACGGCATACTTAATGAATATTGAAATATGAGAATGAACTTGTAAGATCGGGCGGGTGGTTTGGCCACTGCTAACTTGCATTGGGAGAGGAGTCCCAATGTATTATTTCCGCCTTATCAGTTAAGGACCGTACGTTGTTGGCCCTCGCGTCATGGAGTTTTTATTAGTACTAGCCTTGTACCCATGTCGGGTAAGCCTTACTTCGGCTAGTCCGTTACGAGAACGTCTAACCTCGCACTGGGAGTGGAGAGATGGCGAGAGTAGCGTGTACCCTCGGGGCTAGAATTGGGCCGGGTTCGAGGAGTACTGTGCTCTCGGGTGGCGATGGACATGTTCTGGTTTTGGGTTACTCGGGTAAGAGTTGATATATGCAAGATTCGGTTCAACATATGTCGTGTGGTTAGGAATCCCCAGCTAGGTAAATGAAGCGGTTCGAATCATCGTTGCTCCATGAGAAAGGAGTCTTGGCCTTGCAACAACATCGTAGTTAAAAACTGGAATTGAAAGAGAATGAGAAATGTCTTGATGATAATTACTTTGATCTAGATTAGGATCACCTAGAGTTGGTTAATGAACCATCAATGGTAAAAGTAAAATATTGAAGGTAAGGACTTAATTTAGTAAGCTTTTCTGCAAAAGAAAATTTTGATTCTTGAATACCCGTACCTTGATTCCCTAAAGCTAGCATGCCCTTGGAGTCTTTTTTTTAGTCGGGTAAGTCTTGTTGAGTACTCTCGTACTCAGGGTTTGTTGAACCCCTTGTTGCAGGTGCGGTTCATGAACAAGTCTGCTTCGAGCCTTATTGCATGACCGTCGTGGTTGAAGAAAGTGACGACGAGTAGACTGTGTGGCCTTTGGGCAAGGCATCTCGCTTGTGTGTTGTAATAAAGTTACTACCGATACTTCTCTACTACTGGTTTGTAATAATGTTACATAAGGTTTGAGATTTGAAAACTGGTTTGTAACCCTAAGTTATTGTAAGACTTCCGCTACTTTACTCTGATGGTATTTTGAATAAACTGTTGTAATATTGCAATACTCCTGTGATTGGATCCTGTTCGGAGGAAAGCAGGCCTTTTAAGTTATGGTGAACATAAGTACGGCTGTCAAAGGTTATTATGACAATGACGGGTACTTGTGGGCCATCATAATTAGGAGGTTCTGTGACATTCACGTGCTTGCCGGCACGCTAGTCCCCGTTGTGTCCCTCTTCACCACGTGGTTCGGTGGCTAATCGGTCTCATACCGAGCCTCTCAAAATGCGCCACAAGAACCTACCAAATGGCAAAAGGTTGCAATGACACGAGCAATTTACTAATGTTGCCTTTGGCGCTTCGCCGAGGTAGGCACAAACCCCTCACAATCACCGGAGGTGGCCAAGAACAATCACCAACTCTTGCCAACGCCTCCAAGCTGCTCCAAGCCGTCTAAGTGGCGGCAACCACCAAGAGAAACAAGAATCCCGTAGCAAATCAACCACCAAGTGCCAACTAGATGCAATCTTACAATGCAAATGCACTTGGATCACTCAATCTCACTTCGAATATGCAAAAAAGCAAGAGAGATGAGTAGGAGGGGAGTTGCTTAGCTCAAAGTGCTCACAAGTATGTCAAATGTCCTAGAGAGAGAGCTTTGAGCCGGCCAACGAGTATTTATAGACGTACCCCTTCGAATATAGCCGTTACGCACTTGAAACAGCCGAAGTCGCGCTGACCGGACGCGTTGGTCAAACTGACCGGACGCGCCGATCGCACAACGGCTACTTTCGCGAACCACCGACCGGACGCGCTGCACGCAACGACCGGACGCGCGAAGCTTGACTGGACGCGCTGGTCCCGTGATGGACTGGACGCGCTGGTCAAGCCTGAGCAGTGCACAACGAAACAGCGACCGGACGTGCTGGAGAACTGACCGGACGCCACAGTGCCAGCGTCCGGTTGGAGTCTAGTAAGCTCCCAGATCGACCGGACGCGTCCGGTCGACTGTGACCGGACACGCCATCGTGTCCGATCAACAAACCGAAACACGCGAAGACGCTGAACGCTGACCGGACGCGTCCGGTCAAACAAAGACCGCGTCCGGTCCAGCATCCGGTCACCACTGTGACCTCCGTTCACTTTCGTTCGATTTCCGACTTCCGCCGTAGTGGAAAATAGTCATTTCAACTCCTCGAAAATGCCTGAATCCCGCCTCGCAAGCTCGGTGGGAGGGAGAGAGGACCCCAAACCCTCTCTACCGCTCAAACTCCAACGCCATCGCAAATGTGCTAACACCACCAAGTGATCTCGTCATGTGCGAGTGTGTTAGCATTTTCACAATCATTTTTCGAGGCGTTATTAGTTCTATCCAAATGTATATGATTATGAAATGCACACCTAGAGGCACTTAGGAGTTTAATAGCCGCGTCATTCTCCTCTTTATAGTACGGCTATCTATCCTATAATATAACCACACCCACTAGGTGTCTTGGTTACTAAAACACAACCCTTAAGCATATACCTTTGCCTTGATCACGTAGGGTTGTGTCTAAATCCAAGTGTGGCCATCATGATCACCATGTCCATCTTGCCACCAATCTTGGAATATACTAATCCTCATATGCTACATACAACTTAGACATAGGATTAGTACTTAGGCATTGTCACTAATTACCAACACCAAACATAGGACTTTCATTGTGGCCCTTCTCCCGAACTGGGCCGGCCCAGCGTGACACCCCCGCGCTCCTCTCTTCTTCCCCTAGTCCCTAGGCAATCCCCGATCAGAGCACGCCGCAGGGGCGACGGCAGCGGCCAAACCAGCCGGAAGGAGGCTCGTCAGCGGCGATGGATGGCGGTGTGAGCTGTGCGGGTCCAAACCGCACCTGTGGGCGCAAACAACATGGACAGAGGCGGCCCAAAGAGCGCGGGAGGCGTGCGGCTGCGGTGCCTGCGCGGGTGCGAGTCCGCCGCCGGCGGAACGGCGACAACCGGCCCTAATCAGCTCAGGTAAGGTATGGTAGCTTGGCGGTGCTCACCATGACTCAGTCGGCTCGATGGTTGAAGTGGTGGCAGCTCGAGCATGGCTGCCGACGTGGAGGACGAGCATGGTGGCTGCGAACTGGCAGCGAAGCCGCGTCTCGGCAAGCCCTGAGGAGGAAACGAGCATCCAGCAAACGCATAAGCATCACGACATCGTGGCGAAGTTAAAACAAGAGAGAAAGAAGAAAGAGGAAAGCCTGAGGGAGCTGGCCACGGTGGAGGCACACATGGCGGCCTTGGCAGACTGTCGCGATGGGATTTGCGCTCGCGGGCGATGCTGACCAAGAGAGGCGGCGCGAGCGGCCTCAAATGATGTGCAAGGGGTGGGCGAAGCTAGCTGCGAGATGAAGCGAGCAGAGGTGGAGTGAGCTTGGTGAATTTCGCCGGCGTGTTGAGTTCACCGGCGTCGGGTAGAGAGAGCGAAAAAAGAAAAGAAGCTGGCCGGCGTCGGCTTTTAAGAGAGCGAGGTCGACGTCGTGGCCTTGACAGCATCTTCGTGAACTCATCCATGAGGCCAGCAGCGTGTTCCCGCGCCCTCGCGAGGAAGGACACGACAGCGACGGTGAGCAGGCAGAGAAGCAGCTCGGTGGCGCCTTGCTGTTGAACTGATTTTCAAATAATTACGAAAATGCCACTGCACTTAAATGCAAAATTACTTTCAAATTTTCTATAAAAGTTGAAAATCTGTAAAAACAAAAGTTGCTCAACTTTTCAAATTCTACAACTTTGCTTTTGTGACCAAACTCAGATTTTGAATAACTTTTGAAATTTGGTTTTGAATTTAAAAGGGGACAAAAGTAGAGTTTCTATAAATTCAAAATTACTTCACATTTTTTAATACAACTTGAAAATATGTAAAAAGAGAAAAAGTATATGTTTGGAATATCTACAACTTTCATAATTGGGCCATCACCCAATTATGCCTACTTTTTGAAATTGAGTTGAAATTCAAATTTAGGGTTTGAATCTTTTAAATTTTATTCAAAATTTTACATTGGAACTTTGAAAACTCAAAACACCAAAGTTGTACATCTAGGTAAGACCTACAACTTTTCTTTTTAAACCATTTTCAAATTCTACCTCCATTTTCAAATTGGAATATGGAAATGAAAAGGGGTCAAATTAGAGATTTGCTTCTTTTCAAAATTACTCCAAATTTTACACTGAAACTTTGAAAACTCAAAACACCAAACTTGTAGCCCTAGAAAATATCTACAAACTTGGTTTTAAACTTTTTTTCCAAATTTTGCTTAGATTTTGAATTATTCAAAAAGGGGTAAAACGGGGTTTTCTGAAAATCAGGGTTTTGAATTCAATTGATTATTCTTTTTAACTAAAACACGATTAATTATTTATCTCTAATAAAACATTATTTCATGTGATGAGCAACATGGCATTATTAACATATTAATCATACTAGTAAAAACAACATATCAGATTACTATTGGAACATGTGAAACATTTAAATAAAACATGAAACATTCTAAAGCTATACTTGAAACATTTCCTTGCAACATAAATCTTACCTGGGAAACATTGTTTAAACAACACATATAACACATGCAGCATATGCAACATGACTAGAGTAACATGTGCAACATGAATGTATTTTATGGCATGTCATTTGATGTTTATGCTTGATAATGCTTCATTATCATATTTTTAATTATTTTTTAACACCTGGGATGTTACTGAGGACAAAAAGAGAAAAGAGGGCTAAACATCTGTGGGTCAAACAGAAATGTATTTAAGAAGAAAAAGAAAAAGTAAGAAATGATATGATATAATAATAATAAAAATTTTTATAGATAAATAAAAGACAACTATTGTATAGTTTGGCGCTTATGATTTGACTGGTAGCCAAACACATTATTGACCTTACTTTTTAATGCTCATCAAATCTAAGTATCCTGATCCAATCCGAGAAAAGCCGTGCAAATTCGAAAAATAGCTCGATCTGACTTAATCGACACACCAGTGCATTGGATCCAGCTAAAGATTTTGATACAATCTTTTTTTTCTTGCCTAATTCTACGGAACGTTTGATCGGATGACCGTGCGAAGTGTCCGTGGGTGTGTCACGAGTGCAAACGCGACACTACTAGGTACACGGTCCACACACGCACACACCGGCTTGCTCCTCTATAGCTAGCTAGGCCCAGTAGTAGTCCACTTTGGGGTTTTCACTTTTCTTTTCTTTTTTTTAAAGGGGCTGTTTAGTTCCTAAAATTTTTTAAGATTTCCCGTCACATCGAATCTTTGGATGCATGTATAAAATATTAAATATAAATAAAAAATAAAACTAATTACACAGTTTAGACGAAATGCACGAGACAAATCTTTTAAGCCTAATTAGACCATGATTAGACACTAATTACCAAATAACAATGAAACTGCTACAGTGTCATTTTGCCAAATTTTTCGCGAACTAAACCAGCCCAAAAAAATGTTTTTCACATTAACAGTTGCAACTTGGATAGATGGAAGCAGTGGCCGAAGGTTTCTTTAGCTTTTAACCATGCATTGTGCACGAGCCATGGATGAGAACGAGATGTGCAGTGCATGTGACAGATAACGTGCACGTACTAACCCCAACTGTCAGTCACCTCCCTGGCCTTGCAATTGCACTGCGAGCAGCCAATAAGGCTTGAAGTGACAACAAAGCCCATAAATAAATAAATAAATAATAAATAAATAAATAAAGCTATAATACACCACTGGTACATATACTTACAGCAATACAGTACTATAACAATCCGACATCCGCTTCAGACGAACAAATATACATGCGCTCCCACCAATGCTGCCTCATCACGTACTGTCAGTATATCTGGATAAATGGATTATACTAGTTGCTACATTATATGCAAACTATTATAATCAGGACTATAAATTATAATAATTAGAGTATTTGGGTTCCAATATTATGGTTGGTTAAAGTGAGAAATTCTATGTTATCTCTTAGTTTGGCATGTTGGACAAGAGTCAACTTGCACTTTTAGCACTCATAAACCCCCAATAACCTGTTCCCATCTGGATTATGGGATTATGGTAATGAAAGCCTCAATGGTTTTGGTTATAATAATCCTTCGTATAATCAATTTTGTTTGGATCAAAACTTCATCATATAATCTGATTATTATAATAATTGGGTATCTAAACAGGGCTAGTTCACTGCTTCTTGCTAAGATATGGCTCCGTCATCCGGCTTATAATTCATCTTTTTCAGCTTGGTTTTTCAGCCGGAACAGTATTTTTCTTTCACAACAAATCAGCTAACAATGTTTTTCAGCCGGCTTATCAGCACAGCCGAACGGGGCCTAAATTTAGTAGACTAGGTAACTAAAATTTAATCCTACGATGTTTAATTTTGCATACATGGGCTCACCCACTTTATTTTAATAATCATCACTTGATATTTTGTCGTGTTTGGATCTGTTGGCACGTTACACGCACTTCACTTGGATCCAGCGACGACGTCGCGGTTCCCGATTCCAACGTGGGCCTTGTTTAGATTCTCCAATTTGGTCACTAAATTTACTATGCAGAATTCATATTCTCCATCATATTAAAATGCCGGCACATATATGGAGTATTAAATATAGATGAAATAAAAAATTAATTGTACAGTTTTGTTGTACTTTGCGAGACGAACATTTTAAGTCTAATTAATCAATGTTTGGACAATTATTACCAAATAAAAACAAAATTACTACAGCGTGACGTGATATTTACTATGCAAAGTTTGGATCTCAATTTTGGACACTTACTATGCTGGGACATTGCACTGAATCGCATCCGAATGGTGGCCTGGTGTTGGAGAAAAACAAGGCACACCAGACCAGAACGAAGAGAGCATCACATCCACGGTATGGCCTTGATGCCTAGCCAGCGAGAGTGAGACCACCTTTACAGCTAAGCTAAGCTAGTTCACGCAAACTTTGCAAATCTCCTGATTCATAGTTTTATCAGTCGTAGTAGTAGCAGCAGCACGGTGCCATAAGCCCATAACAATCGGACATCCGCTTCAAACGAACAAATATAGGATAAATGGAAGGACGAAGAGCGCCCTGACACTGTTTATTGCTGTTTATGACGTGACGTTCGACCCTGTTTATGACGCGACAACAATATTTACTATTAACTTTCATTTGTTTTCTAAATTTAAAATATTTTTCCACTGCGCGGCGGCAGCGCACCTAACCGTGCTAGCATATATATACCTGCGCCACACCGTTGTCTCATCAGTTACTGAGAGTATATATGGAAAAAAAAAGGTATACCAGTATAGCACTATCTTTTTTTTATGCAAACCTGGAGCCTTTGTCCTTTAATAATGTAGCACTAGTTGGGCCTGTTTAATCGGATCACAGCAAGATTTTTTTTTTGAACAAGTATCACAGCTAGATTATTATAACATAGATTATAATAGAACTAGTTGAAGTGTCTGGATTTCTGGACCTTAGTTCATTGTTTCTTGCTAAGATTAAATTTTAGCTGAATAGGTGACTAAAATCTAATCCTACGCTGTTTAATTTGCATACATGGGCATAGGCTAGCCACTTAGCTCCTCTTTGCACTATAGTTGTTAGTGAAGCATGATTTTTTCCCCCCAAAGTGCGACCACGCAAGAGAGTAGTGACGTATGACTAATAATTAATCTATTTATCGGTTATCTTGTTTCGATAGCCTAGCACTAAACTTTAGGTGACAACTCTCCTATATTTTTTTTAAAAAATAGTACAATTCTCACTTTTTGATTAAGTCAAATAATTTAAAGTTTGATCAAACCTATAAAAAATACTAGTAATATAAGTATTGTTTGATCAATACAGAATATACTCCTATTTAGAGACATAAATATTGATACTGTTTTCTTCATGTTTATTTATTTTTTTTTGTGTAAAAAATGGACTTGATTCAAATTTAGCATTATATTTTTTTGGACGCCTGAGTTTTGTACTCGAGAGGCGCCGTACGTGCCCACTGATGATGCACTTTTAATAATCACTTGATATTTGTCATGTTTGGATCTGTTGGCACGTTACACGCACTTCACTTGGATCCAGCGACGACGTTGCGGTTCCCGCCCGATTCAACATGAAACTGGGACATTGCACTCACATCGGACATGGTGGGTGTTGGAGAAAAACAAGGCACACCAGACAAGAACGCGAAGAGAGCATCACATCCACGGTATGGCCTTGATGCCTAGCCAGCGAGAGTGAGACCACTTTTACAGCTAGTTCATGCAAACTTTGCAAGTCTCCTGATTCATAGTTTTATCACGGGCTCCAGATTCACGGAAATATAAAACTCCGTCCTAAGAAAATAAGCTTTCCAGATATGTTAAGTGAAACTTCTAATTTTTAACTGAATTTAATAAAAAGTGCACATAATTTATGACATCATATGCACACTATGAAAATGTATTTATGGTGTATCTGATGACACTAATTTAGGTGTTATAAATATTGATGTTCTTTTCTACAAATCTGGTTTAGCTTAAAATAGTTGACTTAAACTCCCTCCGTCTCCAAATAAATCAATTCTTAGAATCCGTGACAGTCAAACATTTTTAAGTTTGACTAATTTTATAAAAAAAAGTAACAACATCTGTGACATAAAATGAGAGCCTTATGAAAATATATTTTATGATAAATCTAATGATATTAATTTGATACCATGAATTTTAATGTTTTTTTCTATAAATTTGGTCAAAGTTTAAAAAGTTTGATTTAAGACAACTCTAAGAATCTATTTATTCAGAGAGAGAGAACTTTAAAAATTACTTTATTTGAGAACGAAAAGAGACTTATGCCATTGGTAGCAGGTAGATCTGATTGCAATTAGAGCCACGCCACTGACACGAGTCCCTCTAACTTAAGAGTTAACAGACACCCATCTGAGTTGAAAGGATGACTTACATTATTGTCGATCAGTCAACCATATTAAGATAGCATGTGCACGTTTGTGGAAAATGGTTGTGTGCTTATGTTTTCCACACAATAATGTTGATTGAGTCGTCTTCCGTGTTCACAGATCATGTGCCCAAGACTCATACCTCAAGTCAATTTCTCTTTGTTGGTTGTCAAAGTGCCAGCGCAAAATTTAGCTCACATATAAGTATACAGAGGAGTATTACTTTATGCATGAGAAAAAAAGGATCCTAATTAGCTTTGGCACCATCAAAAAAATTTAAAAATAAAAAATGTTTATTTTCTCAATAAAGTCCTCTCCCTAGCCGCATTGGCCGCAAGATATATAATACCAAAACCATCATCATTAGGTTCGATCAATGCTGCACTTGATGCTGCTGTACCCACCCACCATTACATTAGGAGCCAAAAAAAAAAGGTTGAGAAAAAAAGGGTAAAGGCCATACCCGAAAAGAAAAGGACGTGTCCAATAGCGCCGACACGATTTCAAGCATGGGGTCCTTGGTTATATTCGGACACGTACGCTCAAAAGCTTTCGAATCTCACTTCTCTTTTTAAAAAATTTTCTTAAAAAAGAACAGGGCACTTCGGAGAAAGGAGGCCGTTCAAAGTTACTAGTTTTTTTCGACATCACCTTAAAATTCATTCATTTCACGTGCCTTTTGGAATCACAAATCGGCCAAATATGTTAATAGATCTGTGGTGGTTCTGGTGGACCATGATCACGAGCATGGTGGTGAGGTAAAAGCAGGTTTGAAAAGAACATCGTTAGCATCTACTAATGAATCTAATAATCTCACGCCGAAAGACTAAGAATAAGAGAATAATGAATAATGCCTCGAGAGAAAAAAGACAAGAATAACTGTGGCAGCAAAATCCAATGAACAAAATCGGCTTCTCCCTCCGTCTAGAAGAAAACACAATTCTAAATTGAAACAAAGTTCATCTTTCTTAAGTTTTAAATTTAATTATCTTTCTAAGTGAGTTCATTTAAAATGGTATCAATCTTTATGTCCTCATCATATACTAGGTTTATAAACAAAATATATCTCATAGTTAATCTAATAATATTTTTTGATAATATAAATATTATATGTATACAAATTTGACTTAAACATAAAATTGTTCTGACAGATAGACCAGCTCAGCGGTTGGATTTTGGAGTCCCGGCTGTCGGTGAACGAAGCGCACATTTAGCGGTTACACTTACCGCGGACGATTGAGCATCGCCCTCGTTCGGCTGTGCTGATAAGCCGGCTGAAAAACACTGTTGACTGATTTGTTGTGAGAGAAAAATACTGTTCCGGCTGAAAAAATAAGTTGAAAAAGATGGATTATAAGCCGGATAAACAGGGCCATCATCATCATCAACAGAAAATTAATTAACAAAACCAGAGATAATCAACAGAAAATTAATTAACAAAACCAGAGATATTTCGAGTTCAAATTCTTTTTTTTTTGTTTAGAGAGAGAAGAAAGAGGGCGACAGAGAGCGTCGATAAAAAGGCGTAAAGCCGTCGCCACTCTTCCCCCATTCCACGCTGCTGCCTCGGCCCTCGGCGCTGCGCCCGGCCCCGGCACCTACCTCCCCACTTCGCCGCCGGCGGGTGGAGTCGGGCCGGAGCAGCCGCTCTCCTCTGTTACCCCCCAAAAAGAAAAAAGAAAAAAAGAGTACCAAGCAAGCGAGCCGCCGGCAGCTCAGGCAGCAGCCATGGGGCACGGTGTCAGCTGCGCCCGCACCGGCGACGAGCACGACTACTTCCGCGCGGCGCAGGTCGGGGACCTCGACGCCCTGGGCGCGCTCCTCGCCGCCGAACCCTCCCTCGCCCGCCGCGCCACGCTCTACGACCGCCTCTCCGCGCTCCACATAGCCGCCGCGAATGGCCGCCTCGAGGTGTTCCTCCTCCTCCTCCTCCTTCTCTGCTCTGCTATGCTCCCCGTCCATCCACGTCCTGGCTCCTAGCCAGCTGCCAGCCAACCACCTGGCTCACCTTCTCCATCTCCTGCAGGTGCTGTCCATGATCTTGGATCACGGGGTGCCGCCGGACGCGGTGAATCGGCACAAGCAGGTGCGGGATCCCAATCCCATCGAAGCCTTTTTTTTTCTTCCTCCCCTTTGCAGCTCGCAAGGATCTCTCCCGGGCTACCTGCTTCAAAATCTCCACCCCCCCCCCCCCCCCCCCCCCCTTTTTTTTTACTGCTTCCAATCAAATCAAAGGACAAAAATCTCATCTTTTTCCCCTGCTTGTTTTTCTCTGTCCAGACTCCGCTGATGCTCGCGGCGATGCACGGCAAGATCGACTGCGTGCTCAAGCTCCTGCAGGCCGGCGCCAATGTGAGCAGAAACTCCCAACTCCTCGCTGCCCTGCCCCGCAAGGGCAATCATCTCTTCTTCTTCCGAGTGCTGAGTGACTAACCGTGGTGCTCTCCGATCTGTGCCTGTCAGATCCTGATGTTCGACTCCCTGCACGGGCGGTCCTGCCTGCACCACGCGTCCTACTTCGGCCACGTCGACTGCCTGCAGGCCATCCTCACGGCGGCGCGGACCACGCCGGTGGCCGACTCATGGTGAGATCTTCGCCTCCCCTCCCCTCGTTTCCGCTGCCGAGGTGTGCGCGCCGCTCACTTGCTGCTGTGGAAGCTTGGCAGGGGTTTCGCCCGGTTCGTCAACGTCAGGGACGACCACGGCGCCACGCCGCTGCACCTCGCCGCCAGGCAGGGCCGCCCCGGCTGCGTGCAGGTGCTGCTGGAGAACGGCGCCATTGTCTCCGCTCTAACCGGCTCCTACGGGTAGGCTAATCTTGTCTTTGTCTGCGCGGTGTGGTCGGTCTCCTCTTTGCTCAGTCAGTCAGGACGCAGCTGCTCACCCATGTATGATTGATTGCCCGCCGTCGCTGCTGCAGGTTCCCTGGTAGCACGTCTCTGCATCTGGCCGCTCGCAGCGGGAACCTGGATTGCATCCGGAAACTGCTCGCCTGGGGAGCAGATCGTCTCCAGAGGGACTCAGCAGGGTGAGCACCACATCTCTGTCTCTGTCACTGTCTCTGTGCAGATCGTCTTATTTCAGTGTAGAGTAGTAGTAGAGATTAGATGTGGGTCTGACGAACAAGAACAATATGGGTCCCACATTGAACGCAACCGGTCTGGTCTACTACTATCAAGTGGAGTCAGTCATCAACCACTTGCTGGATTCTCATTTACAAGTGGAGTCATCAACCACTTGCCCAATTCACGACACATTTGGAAAAATTCAACGAGAGGCCAGCTGCTGACCGCGTAGTTCTCGAATTGCGCTTTTGCTGAACGAATGAAAATGGCTTGCTCATATTCTTCCACTAGATTTCATGGCGAATGGATGGTTTTGGTCCCTGCAGGAGGATTCCTTATGCCGTTGCGCTGAAGCGCAGCCACGAGGCGTGTGCGGCGCTGCTGAACCCTTCGTCAGCTGAGCCCATGGTGTGGCCTTCCCCGCTCAAGTTCATCAGTGACCTGGACCCGGAGGCGAAGGCGCTCCTGGAAGCGGCCCTGATGGAAGCCAACAGGGAGAGGGAGAAGAAGATTCTGAAGGGCACAAAGTACTCTCCACCATCGCCTTCCCCTTGCGAGCATGAGAATGATGCCGATGCCATCGACGATGCGTCCTCGGAGGTATGCATGTTCATTGCTTTCTGTAACATTTGTGAGTGAGAGTAGAATAGAATTCCATGATCATCGTCGGCATCTGATAGCTCATTGCTATGTGTTGGCTGGCAAACGAGGAACTGATGCATCATCGTTCATTTGTGCTCACTCACAGGCGAGCGACGCTGAGCTGTGCTGCATCTGCTTCGACCAGGCGTGCACGATCGAGGTGCAGGACTGCGGTCACCAGATGTGTGCGCCGTGCACGCTGGCACTGTGCTGCCACAGCAAGCCCAACCCGACGACGCTTACACTACCGTCACCGGCCTGCCCGTTCTGCCGCGGCAGCATCTCGCGGTTGTTGGTGGCCCGAGCAAGCACCGCGTCCAGCGACGACGCCGACAAGGCTGCTTCTGCGGCGGCCTCCTCACCGCAGCTCGTCCGGCGGCGGTCCCGGCGGTCTCACAACCTCAGTGACGGCGGGAGCAGCAGCTTCAAGGGGCTGCCGTCCGCCGTGGCAGGGTCCTTCTCCAAGATCGGGCGCGGGTCGAGCCGGATGGCCGATAGCGACGGCATGGACAAGCCCGAGCACGACCTGTGATCAGCATTGGATCCTGTGCAAGTGGAGCAGAGTGCCGGCTGATCGGCCGGCCCGGACGGCTGGCTTGTGGTACTGAAGCTGAAGCAGCCATTGCCACTGGCTTTCCAAGATGAGGACATCCAAGGCTCCAAGCAAGCGTGATCGTGGGTTTATATAGATATATACTAGGAGCTACTAGTACTACTACTAAAATAAGTACTAGTGTAATGCATTCTCTTCTTCTTCCCCCCATGTCCCTGCCTGTCTGTCTGTCCTATTTTTGGGCATGCCATTGCAAGGATTCACCTGGCCATTGCCGTATTCCATTGTCACCGGCTATAGATTCGATTCCTTCCTGTTCTTGCAGCTGTGCTATGGTCCCCTATGGTTGAAGTTGAGCTTGAGCCACAGACATGTAGCACCATCGGTGTATGTAAACAGTCGCAGGCACAACACAGTCGGGAACTGTGGCCGCCGGCGAGGTCGACTGGACTGGTGATCTGAATTCTGAAGCAGGCATTGCATGTTGTAGCACAGCAGCAGCAGCAGCGGTGACGGCGACAAGCTTGCTGGCTCTAAAGTCGGCCTGCCATGGCATGTGAGCTCTGCCGGTCTGTCTCCGATCCGGGCCTCCCATTCCCCGTGTGATGTTGTATCGATGCGCTGCATGCACTGCAATGGATGGATCAGGCTCCCCCCGGATTTGGCCTGGCCGTCTTGTTGCCCGCCACTGTCATGGCGTTAATGGCGGTTCCTGAGTCCTGTGCCCTGTGCTCCATGGGGGGCTGGCGAGCACGGTGGTCCTCCCCGTCGCCGTCCTGGGTGGTGAATCGGCCAAGGATACGCCTGCCCTGCTCTGGGGCTCTGCGCTGCTGCCGGGAGGGACGGCAATGTACCGGGGCGCTCGCTCTAGCTGCTGCGGGCTCACCGTCACCGATCCACAGACCACAGGCAGGCAGCAGGCTCCGTGACCGGCCGGGCCATGGTCGTCCGGCGGTGGTGGCAGCTGTGATGCCAATGGTCCGTGACTGATGCACGCAGGAGCGGTGGTCGTCACTCTGTCAGAGCAGCCGCAGTTATTATGAGCCGTACATACGCTGCTGTAGCTGTGCTGTACGGTGGATGGATGCCGACGCGTTGCAGCACGCCAGTCAAACAATGTAGGATTTTGGGTGGGGACAGTCGGTTGGTTTTTTTTCCCCAAGGATTATCCTAGATAGGAATATTCCTCGTAAATTTAAGGGCTAATATATGAGCTTGTCGCTTTGTTAGAGCATGCTTGGAAGATGGTAATTTTTTTCCTCTTACAGCGCTTTTCCATAAAATTGAACTGGTACATGTGAAATTTCTACGAAATTCCTGCATTTCATACATACCCTTAGATGTGAGCTCGAGCTTTGTTTCCTCGCCTCCCTCTAACAAGCATCTCCAATTCGGACATGTTGGGCGGCGCCACCGATGTCGATGACGCGGGAGGTGGATGGCACAAGGTGGTGGGAAGAGGAGCAAAGCCATGGCTACCTATTGCACAAGAATAAGGTGCCCTTGGCCCTGGCTTGGTGGATGACGATGGAGGCCATTTCCGGGAGAGCCCCGTCCTCAGCTTCTAGGCTCATCGGTCGCCAACCTCGCCTAGCACGTCCTCTTCGTCTCTATGTTGTATGCGACTAACATCTACCCCTGTTCGGCTGAGCTTATCAGCACGGCTTATCAGCCGTGGAACAGTGTTTTTCTCTCACAGCAAATCAGCCACAGCCGGCTTATAAGCCAAAAAACAGCCTGCCGAACAGGGCCCTAGAGTCCATAAACGATGGCTAATGGAGTAGAAAAATAGAGTTTATCCTGTTTCCTGTTGTCCTTTCTACCAAATACAAAACAGGGACGTTCCTGTCCCTTCAACAAAACAGCAAACGGCTCAGCCCCAAAAACAACTTACACTTGAAGCATGTTGTTGAAGACACGGTGTGCCAACGATGCATGCACACCCTGGAAGATCAGCACCATGTGTTCTTTGGCTGCCCCCGAAGCAATGACCTCTGGAAGTCACTTCATCTACAACACATTTCCGCACTGAGCGCTGAAGAACTTTGGGACCCCATCCTCCCTGTGGGGCTTGACTCCAGGGTCTGGCCTTTCGCTCTCCTGGCAATCCTATGGCGAATTTGGGATGCCAGGAACGATACTGTCTTCCGAGGCGAAAATTTTCAGTTTAGAACGGTGCTAAACCGAGTCTGTGATGACTTTGTCATTTGGCAAAAACGTCTGCCATCCCATCTTGTAGCCAGCCTCGATGGTTGGAGGGCTCATATTCTTCAATGTAATTCGAATGCTGTATCGCCTGCTAGGTAACTGGCGGGAACTTGCTCCTTTTGAAATGAGAAGGTGGGGAAGCTCTCCCCCCGTTTACTTTCAAAAAAAAAAACAGCAAACGGGGACATGAGACCATTTCCGTCCTAGAAAACTAGGATTCACTCGTTCTCATTTCTCTTTGTTCTTAAACCAAACACAACCTTAATTTTAATTAAATATATGAAAAGGTATCAATATCTATAGTATATATAATAAGTATAACTAGACTAACTATTGAATATATTGTTGAGACAGAGTAAGTGAGGCTTGGTTTAGTTCCCAAAAATTTTTGCCTCCACCCATCACATCGAATGTTTGGACACATGCATGGAGTACTAAACGTAGACGAAAAAAAAACTAATTGCACAGTTCTCGGGGAAATCGCTAGACGATTCTTTTAAGCCTAATTAGTCCATGAAAGCCTTAAGTGCTATAGTAACCAACATGTGCTAATAACGGATTAATTAGTATCATTAGATTCATCTTACAGTTTCCTAACGTGTTCTGTAATTTGTTTTTTTATTATTATCTGAAAACCCCTCCTGACATCCTTCCGACACGTCCGATGTGACACCCAGAAATTTTCTTTTCGCGAACTAAACGCAGCCTGAGTAAGACTGGCTTTGCTTGCTTGACTGCCCTGCTAAGCCGACCATGGCGTGTGGAATTCTTGTGCAGTTCATACGCAGCCGAGCTTAAAAGACGACTGCAAGAGACAAAGGGGGGGGGGGGGGGGGGGGGGCAAAGGGCAGTACGTGCAGACTACTCGTCTGGTTTGACTAGGGGCATGCCTACACAGCGTTTTGTCAAAGTGAACTATCCGGCTGTCATGGACGCGTTTCCAATTCCATATGGCGTTCTTGACCAAGTGCTGCTGCCCAGCCATGAGCCAGCCCCTGTGTGACGGAGGCTGTGGGGCCTGGGGCAGATATTTTGCCAGCCTTTTTCTCTGCAGATAGAGGACGCGTCATCCTACGGTGGTTTATGCGTAGTACTAGTATACTCTAACCTAATCTATCTATCTAAACAAAGGCATTGTTCGGTAGGCTGTTTTTTTTGGCTTATAAGCCGGTTATGGCTGATTTACTATAAGAAAAAAACACTGTTCCACGGCTGATAAGCCGTGCTAATAAGCTCAGCCGAACAGGGAAAAAATATCTAGGCATCGCACACTTCATCGGCTGACGAAACTGATAACCCAAAAAAAGAACAGAGTACGACAGGCAGTATCTCAGCAGTGGGAAAGTGAAGACACCGTTTTCATGCATTATTAAGCATGCTTTCACGTAGCAGCAGCTATGGCAATTACGCAGTGGTTTCTCGGCTCAGCTATGCATCGCAATGACAATTACGCAGTGGTTCTGGTTCCTGGACTGGGACTGCCATCACCTTGCCTTTCTATAGTGGCCGTTGATGACCCAGCACACACACTCGACAGTGAGCAGCTAATGCCGCGGTCACCTTTGCTTTTCAGCTCGACTCAACTCGATCAATATGCAAAATCCTTTCCTGTTTCTCTCAAACTTTCGTTTGGTGGTTATAAAAGTGTGCGATTATTACACTATTCTGCCTTCAAATTAAAGTTGATGGAACCGCTGCTTTGGGTTAGAAAGGAAGACCGGAGAAGTACCATTATTATGTTTCAAACAAGAAGACCGGAGAAGTAAGTTTCGGTGACCAATCTTAATCCCAATTTGCACTTTGAAAAATCCACACTTTGCTTAGTCTACATAGAGTAGTTCAGCCTATAAGAGCCTAGATTTTCCAAAATCCCAGGAGTTGGAGGCTTCTAGCCTGTTTTTTCCAAGAGAGGCATCGACTCAAATGGTGAAAACGAAATTGGTTTCACTTTTGTTGGAAGAAAACAGGAAGAAAGTTATGGGTATGATTGAAACGGAGAGAAACGGTCTTGGCATAAATTTTTCCAACAAAAAAAAAGAAACGGTCTTGGGCATCGCATGCGTACCTACAGCAGTACAGCTACAGGTTCCGCAGAGCTGAGGAAGAACGTCATGTCCAAGTTGAGCATGCCAGCAGCATCAGCGTACTGGAGGGGGATATGAAATGCCACTATGCTCTGGGTCTGCCTTGCTTTGCTTGACAGCAGCGTCCACCTTGAATTGATTCACCCTTCAGCCTCATCAGGGTGCGCGTCCTCTTCAGGATCGCTGTCAGGCAACAGCTGAACCTGACAGTAACATTACATCGTCACTGTAACACCCCGACCCAGGATAACGGTTAAGGCCCACTCTACACGTTAAATGAACTACGCCTGCTAATTAACTCTCTTGCGCTTTCGTCCTCGCTTCGTACGAGAGCTGCAACCGGAGTTAATGGCCTCCTGAAGCCAGGCTTTTAAGCTGGTCTGCTCTGCTTTGGTTTCACGAGATTAACGGGAAACACTGTGCCGAAGCTACAGTAACCGATCGCTACAGTAACTCGAAATCGGCCTGTCCCAACTAGCCTATTGGGCTGGGTTTCACAGTCACTGCACAACGATGCAACATGCCCATCTCACAGTTCTGATAACTCTACAACTATATATATATACAAGAACAAGTTTATTTGCTAATTTTACAACAGTCATAGCAAAAAGAGGAGGACAACGCTTCATATCTTGAAAGGCTTTGCCAAGACAGTAGCAGGGATGTTTGCAATCCATCTCCTTCACCTCTCTTGTGTCGAACAACCCGTCTCCAACTGCCTCTGCAATGCTCTGTTCAAGGAAAGCAATCAAGTTTAGAATGGTAGGCATGGTATATCGCCAAATGAAATTAAAATTTTGTCACGAGATTGTCATCTCGATGTTCATTTATGATACAGAAGCTTATTATTGACTCTGGGGGAAGTCGGAGAGTACCAAGTCCACGAGTTTAGTGACTGACAGTGAACAAAACCCGCAGTCCCTTTTCTGTAGCGGTCATGCAGTTCTTTCCTGAAACCTGCAAAATTTTGTCTTGAGCATGGCAAAACATGATTACGAATCCAGAAAGTTTGATAAGGTAACAGGAAAAATGTTCAGAGCTGCACTTGCTAATATATCCAGTCTGCAGTCCAGCCATGAACGTTGAGGGTCAGATGCTTCTGGACTCCGGAGTCTACTCATGTTGTATGTGCCTGAAAAATATTTCTTCAAGTATATGTTGAATTGATATTTAAACACAGAAACAGGACATGTCTGAAACAAATGGTTATTGGCAAGTGAACTTATCCAATCTGGAAACTAATTGCATTTCTAGCGGTCAACCTCAATTATAAGAGTACAATCATTGTCCTAAATTGATCCATGCCACAAGGCACCATTTGTATCACCATTTCAAAGCCAAGGAACAGAATAGCCCAAAACTAAGCACTTCTCTATTTGTACAATGACCCACGATACAAAGGGCCCAGGGTATTCAACTCTTAGCCCAACTCTGATTCATCTAAAGTCATGGACAGAATGACAACCATGATTCACACAGAACAATGTGAACTGAAACACTGAATTATGGTTGCCATTCTATCTGTGACTTTAGATGAACATCAAACAGTATTTAAATGAACTGGTATCTGAATCCATCTCTTGTTTGTGATGCACAACACGTTTTGATCACTAACACAAATACATTATGTTTGCCTTGAACACCGTCAGCATCATTCTGACTGAACTTGGGCCCAACCAGTCTGAATCTGATTCTTTACACAATTACACCCTAACCATTCCAGAAAGTCATCCAATCTAATCCTCACGATCATCATTCTAGCAAAGTCCAGATGGACAAAGTGCTCATTCAGCGCGCAGAGCTTGAACTACAGAAATAAAATTCTAATAACAATTGCTGCTTTGCTGATGGCAGAAGACGGTAGGGAAGAGGCAAACTTAAACCCTAATATGCAATCTGATTGGTCACAAATTGAATATCTGAGCTGATTGCTATGGTTTCAACAGATTACAGATATGTCTATGCTACGGTGCTCAGATGCCCTCAAAATGCTTATCCTGGACCTGAGCCTCGTAGCTGGGCACTTATCGGTGCCAACAACAGATGCAGATGAAGCAAGGGTTGATTCCTCCTTCACCATTGCGATGGGCTCTTCAAAGGTGAAGAACTGAAGATTGTCTGTTACATTGAGTTGGCGTAGATCAGGGAGAGGTGGAGAGGACAACAGGCTTCTCACTGCAGAATCTGTCGGTAGACCCCCATGTCAAACCACAAGACAATGCCATGGCACCATGTTGCAGGGGGTGGCGGCACGAGCAGCGTGGCCGTCATGCACGCCTGCAGCGCCTGGTTGCTCCCGCCGAGGCTCTGACGCCCGGGCCAAATGACATTGAAATGTCCTAATTTCTCAAATATAAACGGCACATAGGTCAGCAGCTTTCTCCGTTACATCACATTCTTGCGAGCACGCAAACAAATTCAACAAATTCTTCTTCCTTAGGTTTCTGAGTCATCTGGTCGGCTAGCAGCCGGAGCACCTCCCAAATCTCGAATCGCCGGGGGTGCGCTTGGTCGTCGGCGACGAACGAGCTCACCTCGCCGTCCACCTCCACGGCGCTATACGCCGGGACCTTCTTGATCCCCCGGCTACCGATCAGCTTCCGCACCCTCCGTGCGTCATCCTTGCGGTTGGCATCGAGGTAGATGTTGGACAGCTGCACGTACACGCCCTCGTCGGCAGTGCCACCAAGCTTCTCGAGCTCACGCACCGCCACCTCCGCCAGCTCGACGTTGCCGTAGCTCCGGCAGCCAGCGAGCACGGAGCCCCACACGGACGCGAGCGGGGTCATCGGCATGGTCTCGACGAGCCCCACCGCGTCCTCGAGCCGCCCAACCCGGCAGAGCATGTCGACCGCGCAGCTATAGTGCTCGTGCCCGGCCACGACGCCATAGCGTGGCCGCATCTCCCTGAGCAGGCGCAGCCCTTCCTCGACGTTCCCGGCGTGCGCGCACGCGGACAGCGCCCCGAGCACGGCGACGCCGTCGGGCCGCACCCCGTCCTCCCGCGCCATCCTGTCCAGGCACGCGACGGCCTCCGCCGCCTTCCCGTGCACCGCGAGCGCGCCCACCATGGTGCCCCACACGTAGGCGTTCCGCTCGGGCATGCCGTCGAACACCCGCACCGCCTCGTCCAGGCACCCGCACTTGGCGTACATGCCGACGAGCGCGGACCCGAGGAAGGCGTCGGCGAGGAGCCACGGCGCGGCGCGCTCCACGTAGCGGTGCACCCACGCGCCGTGGTCCAGCGCCCCCGCCTGCGCGCACGCCGCCACGGCCGTGGTCAGCACCACCGCGTCCGGGGCCACCCCGTCGTTGTTGTCGTCGCCGTCGAACATGGCACGGAACACCGCGAGGCCCTCCGCGGGCGCCCCCGCTCGCGCGTACGAGCCGATGAGCAGGTCGTAGTGGATCGCCTCCCGACGCGGCAGCTCGTCGAACACCCTCCGCGCGAGGTCCGGGCGGGGTGAGTAGAGCTGCAGCAGCGCGGTCGTGACGTAGTGGTCGGCCGGGAACAGCGCGTTCCTGACGAGCAGCGCGTGGAGCTGCGGTCCCGGTCCGGCCCCGGCGGACGAGGAGGAGGAGGGGTCCGGGGCGGCGTCGAGCGCGGCGGCGGCGGAGAGCGCGAAGGGGAAGGAGAGGTGGTCCGGGGCGGGAAGCGCCGGGGGAGTGGTGCGGGAGTGCATGAGGCGGACGAGGCGGAGCGCGAGGCGCGGGTGGGCCGGGCACGCGGCGCGGCGGGAGAGCGCGTGGAGGAGCGAGTTGAGCGCGAGCAGAGCGAGGTCCGGGTGGTGCGGGAGGAGGCCGGCGGTGACGAGGAGGGCCTGGACGGAGAGGAGCGGTGCGGCTGGGGAGGCGGCGCAGGGGAGGAGGCGGGAGGCCAGGAGACCGTGGCAGAAGGCGAAGGTGGATTTGGGGATGTACGGGCGCATGCTTGCCGAGTTGGTTTGGTCGCGCGCCGCCGACTCTGGGTCGCAGGGGCAGAGAAGATTCTCATGTTGCGGAGGTGCCTGACTCCATGGACGGCGGGACTGACCTCCTGCTGCGTCGCGCTCGGAGGAGAGAGAAGCGGCGGCCAAGGCACGGAGTGCAGGATCACGGTCGCAGGGGAATGCGGCTGCTCGGCGACGGCGGCGGAGATCGGCAGCCCGCAGCCGCAAAACGCATAGCTGCTAGCCTGCTAGTGGCGGCTGGAGCAGAGGACATAGAGGGAGAGGAGACCGGGGTTTTTTTTTTAACTTTTTTTTTTCCATTTGATTTGAAAAGGTCAGGACTTATTGGGCTGGATGGATGGCAGCGAGTTTATTGGGCTGGGTCGTTCAGCGCCGGTGGCTTGTTCCAACGTTTTTTGGGCTAAATATTCGGCCTACAGGGCGTCCGACCCAAATTTTGTGTCAGAAAAAAAATGGTGGCCCGTGCCAATTGATCTGGTCTACTACAAGCACAGCATCAGCAACCCGTCGCCAACATCTTCGCTTCCGTGGTGGCTTGACAATGTACCGCAAGACTCACGATACCCCTTGGAGTATGGACTAGGTGCTCAAGTTCAGAGCTGTCAAGAGTTTCTCGTGTAATAAGTATATAAAAAAAGGAGTTTCTCGTGTCGTGCAGCACTCTGTTCATAGTACCCATTGGCCATTGATGCGCTCACGGCCCAGCACACACACTAGACCGTGAACAGCTGATGCCGCTGTCACTTCGATTTCCTCCTTCGACTCGATCCCTCGATGCAGAATCTTCTAGAGCTGCCAAAAAAGAAAAAAAAAACAGATACAGAATCTTCTCCGGTTTCTCTCCAACTTTGGTCGTTCAAGCTGTGATGGGCGCGTTCCCAGATGACGTGATTCACCGAGTGCTGTGCTGCCCCGCGTGACGAAGCTAGGCTCAGCCAGATATTTTTTCCCAAGCTTTTCTTTCCATATAAAGGACGCGTCATTGACTCATTGTATGCTTTATACTCTAATAATCTAAAGAAATATCTAGGCAGCACACTTCATCGGCTGATGAAACTGACTGGAAAAGAGTAGCACAATTTGCCTTCCCATAGTGCCCATTGATGCGCTAATGGCCCAGCAAACACGACAGCGAACAGCTAATGCCGCCGCTGCAACTTCGCTTTTCTGCTCGACTCTATCGATGCAAAATCTTCTTCGGTTTCTCTCCAGCTTTGTTCGTTCAACCGTATTTCCCACCTATTATGGCTTCCAATTCTTAGAAATTTCCAAGAGTTGGAGCTTCTCACTCAGATGGTGAAACCACTCGGAAAAAAAAAGGAAAAGAAAGCTATGGATTTGATAAGGAGATGAACAGTCCTGGCACGAGCATGCGTACCTACAGGTGCTCCAGAGCTGAGAAAGTCACGTCCAAGTTGAGCACGCCTGCATGTATCACGACTGGAGGTGGAAATTCCACTGTTCTAGGTGCTCCTTGTTCCACAGCAGCCTGAGCCTCTACGCCTCTACCTCCAACTCCACTTGAATTGATTCATCCTTCAACTTCATCAGGCCGGGTGGACCCTCATCGGGGCCACTGTCAAGCATCAGTTAGAAATAAACTGGCCAATTGCCCAATAGCATCATCACCGCATAGCGATACGACACGCTTCTTCTAAGTATAAATGCTCATTGGATAGTTCTGATATCTTTACAACTATACTTTGCATATGTCAAGTATATAATTTTCGGGGTACCACTCGGTAAAATAAGTACAAGAAAGGCTAATGACAAGTTTATTTTCTAATTTTACAACAAAACCACAGCAAAACAAGAGGCCAAAACTTCATATCTTGAAAGGCCTTGCGAAGACCAAGTTGTGGCACGTCGGGTTGCAGGGATATTCGCAATCTATCTCCTTCACCTCTCTTCTGTCAAAGAACCAGTCTCCAACTGCTTCTGCAATGCTCTGTTCCATCGAAAGGGGAAAAAAACTAAGATCAGAATGGCAGGCAAAGTATCGTGAAGATGAGATTAAAAGTTGATTGTTATCACCGAATTCATATATGATGGTTACAGCACCTTATTGTTGACTCTGGGGGAAGTTGGAGAGTGCCAAGTCAACGAGTTTAACGACTGACAATGAACAAAGCACGAGTTGATATAAAATCCCCAGTCCCTTTTCTGCTTAACTTCACTTATAGCGTCATGCAGTTCTTTCCTGAAACCTGTAAATTTTTGTATTGGGCATGACAAAACATGACCATGAATTCAGGTCTCAGGAAGCTAGATAAGGGAAAAAGGAAATGTCGTATGGAGGGTGAGTCAACCTTGGAGAATTTCAAGTTGTTCAGAGCTGCACTTGCTAATATCCAATCTACAGTCCAGCCATGAATGTTGAGGGTCAGATGATTCTGGAGCCAATGCATGTTGTACCTGAAACATAAATCTTCAAGTATGAGCATGTTGAAACTGATATTTTTAACGCAAAAATAGGACAGTCTGAAATAGGATGGATATGGTGAGGGTACCTGCCAAGCATCATATGCTGGATTAAGAACAAAGACTGGGTTGACAATGTGTTTCACAACTTCACGTGGAAACAAACACTGGAACACAGTGTAAATGGCAGTTTTAGAATATCATACATTCAGCGATGGCAATGAGTGATGATACTATTGTGGCTAATTATTATATATTATATTGAAGATTAAGTACTAACCTGGCCCGCCTCCATGTTTGAGTTACAATGTGAAAACCTTTCCCTTAGACCGTGAAGGCGCACAACATCACTGTAGAAAGACTGCATTGTCCTTCTCCCAGAAATGTCTTCTCTGTAATTGAAGAACAAACCAAGGAGTTAGATAGGAACCAAGTACACAGCAAAGTTGTAGATTCCAATTTCCCACTTTTTTATTTATTTACTAAAGATAAATCTCATTCCTGATTGGTAACAGGAATTTAACAAACGTGAAATTTGGTGCTTAGTGACTGGCATTTGAAAATGTTTAAATGAGCAAGTAAGATATATGATTGGTGATGCCTTTAACATAAGGTTAGATGACGTTCAAAAATAAAAAATGCATCTGATTATTGAAATGGTTTTCATTGGCATTGAATGCTGTGAGATACAAGTACTTCAGAGTTCAACTATGGTCCCATGCATTTCTAAATGTCTAAATTAGCCTGATTAGCAACCCTGGCATTTCCTGCCACCAGCAGTTTGTGGAACCTTACTTCAGATTATCAACAGTAGAGTTTACACATGCATGTGAAAGGATAAACCACACAACACAAGATGACAGATGAATAAATGGAAAAATATATCAATATCAGTCACAGGATGCTAGAGACATACACGTCAAGGAAAAAACCACCATCTGCGAGACACTTAACCCTAGAATCTTTTGGTAGAAGCGCACGGAAAGAATCACAGTGAATGTAAGTGGCTAGCCCACCAGCAGAGCATCCTGTTAGGAAAGCCTGAAAGCTGGAAATAGAATATCAGCGTCACACTATCAGTACAGTGGTTTATAATTACTTTATACGGGAAAAGATGAAATAAGTAGTATGCAACCAATATATACATTCCTAATCACACCTAGAACTAAACTTGCAAGCACATAATTATAAGTGCTACATATAGGAATAAAATCATCAATGTAAAGCATCCAAAATAGTTAGTATCTCAAAGACAATGAGTTAATGATAGAGAGACCCTTTCATTGAATGCAAAAGTACATGAGACTAGTACTATTGTAATCCGTACTATTTTTTCCTGAAGAAAAAGGCAGTCGATTCTACTTGCAAGGAATGACCTGTTTAGCATTTCTGAGTCCCTTAACTACAAGTTCGTTCATAACTGCTTCCCAGATATGCTGGCCTCTGAAGAAGAATCTTGTGCCGTGCTGCACGAATTCACAGAACAAGACTTGTTATACTGACCGAGTATTAAGCAGAATTTGCTAGAAAATAAGCAAATCAGACCTGCAATTCATCTTTTACATTCCCAGAGAATGATGCCCCGTCGCAATACCTTATCTTCACTTTATTCCAGCTGTAAAAGTCTGCGAATTGATAGCAGAGCTATTGAGCATATGAATATTTCTGTTGTCGCTTATGTCTTGGCTTTGAACATGCATTTGTACAGTTTGCAATTTTAATACAAATTAGGTAGGGGCCTCCCCTTCCGACTTCAAAAAAGAGAGAGAGAGAGAGAGATGACTATTTCATTACTGAAGTAAGGATCAAGAATTAACTGTTTGAAGCGAGAAATTAAGACGGAGTTGAAAGCATGTAAATACTAGAGGACTACAGGGGGCGCCTATCTTGTCGAGAAGCAAGGCGATTCATAGTTAACTGGAACTTAAAACACTAGAACAATAATATGAAAGTGCATACGGCTAGCTAGCTAGTTACATCTCATGAATATTATATCGGATTCCTACATTTTGTAGTGAAATATGACTTAATTGGTTAATATGCAAGATAGAAACGCTTCTAAAAAAAGTGAAAATTGTACAGTCAAACCTATATGCAGGCACTACTACCCAATTCTGACGACATACTAATGGGTCTAATATTGCAATTTAGACAAAAAAAAAAGAACAAGGTAACAAACATCAGAGAGATGGGAAACTTCAATACCGGGATTCTGAGACTCATCATCGCTCAAGATCCCTGTAAACTCAACCTGGCCTTCCATGTACCGGGATGAGCCCAACATCGATCTCTGACGTGAGGCACAAGACTTGAGATTACGGCACCAGCCTCCACCCTGAAGGATGCAAACATAGAGAAGTTAGGGAACAAACAACAGACGATTATGTTGTTGTCGTTGTGGTCGTAACAGAGTCACACAACGGATACCAGTATACCACAACATTATGCTTCGCTGCAAAATGGAAAACGCTGCAGTGCTCCTGCATTTTCCTTAGACCTTCACTTAAGAATTTTCCTTAATAAGAAATACTAGTACCTATCACCACATTGCTACGCAATCCGATGCCTGGAATAGAAATTCACAACGCACGCATTGTCCGAACGAGCTTCCAGACCAAAGACGCACGAGTTCGTATCACAACGTGATGCCGATCGAAAACGTCACCTACCTCCAAGTGGATTAGCCAGCTCTGCGATCCACTCCCAGACCCTCTCTGCAGATGGTACCCGGGCGCGCTCCCATCCAAGCACACTGCCAAAAACCAGAGCAGAAACCCGACTCAGATCCCGAGGCCGATTCCTGGCGGAAAGTACTCGAGGTACCGTACGTACGACGACGGTACGAGTACGAACGAACGGCCGTTCGAAATTTGAAATTGAAATTTAAAACGAGGGCGTGGGGGGGTTGCCGGGAAGGAACTCACGCGCGCCCTTCTCGCTGGCGCGGCGGACGAGGGTGAGCCCGACGAGGGCGGGGCCGCGGCGCCCACCGGACGCGGGGAACACTACGGAGGCGTAGCTGGAGAGCGCGAGGAGCAGCGCGGCCGCGAGCAGCGCGACGGCGAAGGTGGCCCCGACTGCGCCGGCCCGGCCGCGGCGCCTCCACCACAGGCGCAGGTGGTGCGAGGCCGGGGCCGATGGCGACGGCGACGGCGACGGCGGCGGCATGACCGGGGTTGGGCAGGGCAGCGCAGGATCTGATCGCGACGGCTGGGCTGCAGGCAGGCAGAGGCAGCAGTGGACTAGTGGAGTGCTCGTGCTGTGGCGGCGCGTGTCCCCAGTTTTTATACTGGGCTGGATCGCTTTTGCTTGGGCCGTATCTTTCGGCCTTTTGGTCCAACTGTCTTGTCTGTTGCTCATCATTCCCCATCAGCAAAGATTTCAAACAAATGAAGATGAACATATAGTATCATCATAGGTTTTTTTTTTTTGCAAAGAATAGTATCATCATAGTTCATCTTTAAAAATCTTTATATTTTTGACATAAAGCTTTAACTAAAGATCTGTACTGTGCCAACTGAGTTTCAATTGAAACAAGTGAGCTCCTTTATTACCTACTACAACTACAAGAAATACAAACTGAGAGAAACTGCTGCCAAAACTTTTTGCTCAAAGAATTAGCTAGTCTGTTCGTTTTTTACAGTATACATTGTAAATAATCAGTATACTGCATGCTACCACAATTACAATGCCATGATCAGTATGACAACAATAATTCTTAAGGAGAACCTACGATGAGCTCCAAATCTTCCCCTCCAACGAGATGATGATGATGGAGACGTCGTCATGGTACTGCCTCCTGTCGCCTTGCTGAACCTCGAGCAACTCATGGAACCCCATTCCTGCATCCACCGTCGCTCCATCAGATATACTGCACAATTCACTAGCTAGGCAACACTAGCTGCATTTGCATATATGAAGAACTCACTCACCGGCTTGGTTGGCGGCGCGGAGGAGGATCTCGTGGCTGAGGTACTTGGCGGGGTCCTCGTCGGGGTAGCTGGCGGTGAAGGCCTCCACCTGCGCCACCACCTCCTCGTTGCTCAGGTAGTCGTAGAGGCCGTCGGAGGCGAGGATCATGAACTTGTCCCGTGGCCCCACGCGGTGGTGCCGGAGGTACGGCCGGCAGCTGATGTACGGCGACGTCCCCACGTAATTCACCCGGAACACCTCCAGCAGAGCCTTGTTCCACCTCGGCTCTTTCAGGTAGCCGGCGCCGAATGCTCTCGTCACCTTCAACGAGCCCTTCACCCTGCCATTCACGATGCAGGCAGGATCATCGGGGTGCTCGCTCCTGATCCTTCTCGCCTCCTGCATTATCAACATCGACCAAATCGATCTAATTAACCAACCCATCATGCAGATGCAGCAACAAGAACTCGCTCAGAGCGAGCAAACAATGAATGGATGATCACCATCGACTGTATGTGTCATGTCAAGCACCTTGTAGACGCTGGTGCTGTGGTCCTTGGTGAGCTGCAGCGCGACCAGGTCCCCCATCTCGCACGCGTCGAACTGCCGCTTGATCTCCTCCTTGACGCCGGCGAGGTCGCCGGCGAGGTCGCCGACGAGGGCGAGCGACAGGTCGGGCTCGGCGCGCTGCGCCAGCACGGCGCGGCTGTCGCCGACGTTCATCACGTACACGTCGGCGCCCTTCAGCAGCGCCACCAGCACGCACGACCCCATCATCGCCAGCTCGGGGCACTCCGCCGCGCGCGCCTCCGCCTCCGCGAAGTACCCGGCCTCCGTGCTCCTCAGCGCGCGCGCCAGCGCGGCCAGCACGTCGTCGTCGCGCCCCCGCGCGCCGCGTGCGCGGCTGTTGCACCGCGCCGCCGCCTCAGACTCCTCCTCCTCCTCCTCAGACTCCGTTCGCAGCAGCACGCCGTCGAGCTCGCGGCACACGGCCGCGTACAGGTGCGCGACGAGGTAGTCGGTGGCGTCGGGCCCGTTGAAGCCGTCGTAGATGCCCACGAACATCCAGCCGTGCTCCTCCGCCGGTGCCGCGTGGCGTAGAGGTCCGCGAGGATCTGCTCGTCGGTGCGCGCGGGGAGGCGCGGCAACGACGACACGCCCGAGTTCGTCGCAGACGTCGACGTCGACGCGATGCTGCTGCTGCCGCCGTAGCTGTCCAGCGGGCCCGAGTACTGGCACGGCTGGAGCGTCCGGAACGAGAAGGAGTTGGAGCTGTCGAACGACGACGAGCCGGAGAAGGACGCCCGATCGCTTAGGAACAAGGAGCCGCCCACCGTGGACTGGTTCGACGGCAGCAGCACGCCGTGGATGAGCCCGTCGCGGCCGTCGAAGCTGAGAATGTGGCAGACGTCGGTGCCATCATCTGCCGCCCCTGTCCCCGCCACCTCCGTGTGGTGGTGGTGCGCGTCGTCCGCGGCGTGACCGTCGGCCGGCGCGAAGCAGGGCGTGGCCAGCCTCGCCACGCGGTTGCCCATCGCCGGATCTGGATTGGCATCGGGGAATGTGGCGCCGGTCGGGGCAAAAATGGGCGGCGAGCAAAGAAGGAAGGCATTCAGGCAAGCTAGGCCGGCGTTGACATTGCTGAAGAGGAGCAAATAAGATTTGTTTATAGAGTTGACCAGGATCTATCTCTTGCATTTGTTTTTCTTGTCTGCAATCAGATCTTCTTTATCCTCGTAATCCAGGTTGACTTTGATTCTCAGGAGTAAAGAAAAAATGGCATTTGCAAGCTTGGAGCTTTGATTCTATCTATCTATATGATAGATAGATTGGGCCGGCGCTCTGGCTCAACGTGTCGTGACGTCCTCTTCTCACATCCATCGTCCATGGCTACTCCGCCCTATTTACATGTGACATCCCGGGGGTTTTTTTTTGACAACAGACATCCCGGGTTTGAATTGCACCCAAATGTCCAAATGGATACATGGCAAAATATACGGTGGAAACCACCTAACACATAAAAACATAGAAACCAATTCAAAAAACTTATTTCGATGGCTCATTTTTTTTTAAAAAAAACTAAGCATATCCATAGTGCATAAAAAATAATATTTTGCCCAGATACATATCCAGCTCTCCCTTAAAGAGCCTATTTGATCCATTAACACTAAAAATAGCTAGCTTAATAGCTACTATCTTTGAGCCAGCTAATTTTTAGCAGGAAATTGTTTGAATGCACCTACTAATAGGTGGTTGGATAGTGAGTTACAGATAGATATGAACTATTAGCACCTATTAGGGCCTGTTCAATGCATAGGCGCTTATAGAGTAGTTAAAAGGAGAGAAAAATATCACATCAATAAGCGCCTCTAAAAAATCTTAATCTACAATGGAAAATATATTTTAGCGGCACTTAACAGGATCGACATGCGACAGTTAAGCGCACCTGCCTCTGCGGGATCACACAAGAGCCGGTTCAAGCGGTGTCGTTTCACGAAGCGCCGCTTCCGTCCTCAAGCGCTCAACTTGGTCCATGCTAGACTCCACGTCGGCAGAAAACCAGCCCAACAACCTGTGACGGTCCATAAGCGCCTAGCATTGTACAGGCCCTTAGCAACTCCAAACCCATCTACAGGAACTAATATTTAGTAGCCCTATAACTAATAATTAGTAGTAGGTCTGTTTGGATCCATTGGTACTAATTTTAGCTACTAATCTTTAGTACTAATGAATCTAAACATGCCATAAATCTCCAAGTCCTTTTTTTTAAAAAAAAGTCCAGGTCCTTTGAATTTCTATCCCATTCCTCGAGGCTTTGTGGCAAATTTCAACCCCAAATTCCCATTTACACCAGGGGAATCTCTTTTTAGTAGTAAATCCTAACCCTACGAAGAATCCCAACCCTAGTAAGATACAATGCACTAGGGTGGATCGATCTTGCCAAAGTTGCAATGGATAAGAAAAGAGAGAAAACTTGGGTATTAGGGAAGGGAGAAACACTCAAATATCATGTGTAGCTTTTTTCGGAAACTTGTACAATATTTTTCGTGAGGAAAAGTTTGACTTTTATATGAATCCTCACCACTAGAAGAAAAAAACCGGAATTCTTGGCTGCTTATTTTTAGTATGCCCAGTATAAAACTTTATTTCGGTTATATATTAATTATGTTTGTCCAAATTACTTATATTTTTAAAAGAGGCATGGTTAATTTAAAAGAGATCTAAGTATTCAAAGTTTTATGGATAAATTTTGGGCCCACATTTAATAAAAAAATTCATTGGACTCTCATTCATCTATTCCCTAACTTAATACATGGTTCTAATATTTATCCAGCTGTGATAATTTGATTACTAGCTAATTTGCATGCTTTTCCATTCTATATGAATATTTTTGCCCTTTGCATCATATCTCCATATGTGTTCAATTTGTGTTTTATTTAAAACCTTACCTTGAAGGCTTGAACTATGTTAGCTTCTTTATTGTATCCCATTTATTGGTTCTTTATAAATCCAAACTTGGTCATGTTGAATCCGAAGGATCACAGTGAGTAGATTAGGGGTTACATTTTCACATTGATTACATGTTCTAGTACACAACTAGACAGAGAGAAACTAGAAGAAAGGAGAAAGGAGAAGAGAGGGAGACAGATGCGTAGACCAGTGGGATTTTGGTGAAGTGGTAGTCGGTGTAGAAGTAGCAGTGGCGTCCGGAGCGGTGAAGTCCAGTGATGCTTCCCGTCGCTCACAGCATGACCCTCGAGATCGGATTAGGGTTCTGAGGTGGGGTCCTGTAGCGGCGGCGGTGAACCTCATTTCTTGAGCCTCTGCCCCCACCTCCCTCTTATAGTGCTGCGCGACGGGGGCTCACCAGCCAGTTCAACAACTGGACACCCCCGATCAGGGTGGATCAAGGCCCCGACTTGGTCATTGGACCAAGTCGGGAGGAGATCAACTAACATTCTCCCCCTTGATCTCATCTTATACTTTAAACTTTAAACTTAACCTTATACTTATTTCTTTTACCATTCCATCACAGATCAGTGCATAGAGCGTGCCTCATCGTCACGGTCAGTCGCTGATAGATTTAACAGCTACAATACACATCTCTGATTTGAAACAGATTCATAAACTTTGGGCCCTTTATTGTCCGGAAATCATAGGCTATACCATAAACCCATGTCGACTGTGTGTTCTCTGAACACACTGGGTGGTAAGCCTTAGTAAGCGGATCCGCAAGCACTTTCTTGTTACTTATATGTTCAATACCCTTTAGTATGATTCTGGAGTTTCTCCTTTACAACATATAACTTTAATGTCAACGTCTTTGGCAGTACACTTGACCCGTTGTCTTAGGAGCAAACTACTTAAATGGTCATTGCTGTTGACAACCATTATCAATTCCGGGTATAAGTTCCTTAACCATTTTGCCTGTCCCGCAGCCTCATATCATGCTACACTATAACTTTGCATCACTGAAGATACTAAAACTGTTTCTTTAGAGCTTTTCCACAATAAAACTCCAACTGCGAGTGTTAGTTACTATGTGGGTTTCACTAAACATCTCGTCAAAATTTAACATTGTACCCACAACTATTTGAGAGTACTTGATCTTTCTTTCTTAGTATGAGGCCGACATTCTTAACTCCATTCCAGTGATCTATATCTGGACTGGACTTTTGCCAAAACAACCCGAATACGTGAACTATGTCAGGGTAAGGTCTTATCTGTGTACTCATTAAGCTTTCAACAGCTGAAGCATATAGGACGTCCATCTATAACAATTTTACATTGCTTCTTGGAACATTAAAATTCTCAAAACTATTACCCTGACCATGGGAACAGGCGTAGGTTTACCCGCATAGATACTTTATTTCTTTAGAAACTTTTCTTAGCATGCCTATATGATAGCCCTAATACCCATTTTCTTCTATCTCGGTGAATTTCAATTCTTATAACGAGATACATTTCACCGAGAATTTTCTTATTGAACCTTGAGGACAAGAACTTCTTCTCATGCAGTAGATTGACATCACTACTAACAATTAAGGTGCCATCTACATAGGATTAGGAAATAAATTTTCCCTTCTATAACTTTGTACAAACGCAATTGTCCTCTCATTCTCTTTAACCCAAAATTTCTAATTGACTCTTCAACTTTAAATGCCATTGTCTAGAGATTTGATCTAGTCCATAAGAGATTTCTAAAGGTGTCATCCCTTACGTTCTTTTCTTTCCATGACAAAACCTCTAGGTTGTGCCACGTAATCATTTTCATACAAATCTCATTGAGAAATGTTGTCTTTACTTTCATCTGATGTAACTCAGACCAGAATGTGCCACTAGCACTCATTGTAATCTATTCATTCACTCCGCGCAAAATCTTTTGATTCAAGTCGCGCTCCACATCTTTACATTTTCCCTTTGGAGTCATATTTTGTCTTGTAGACCCATCACAGCCTACTGTTTTGGCTTCTTAGGAATTTATTCTAAATTCCAAAATATTATTGGTATTATCGATTCTATTTCATCTTTCTTTGCTTCTTGCCACTTAGACGAGTGAACGTCTCTCATGACTTCTTCAAATTAGGTGAGATTACCCTCCATTTGAATTTCACTAATATAGACTTTATAGTCATCAGAAATATCTGATTTTCTTATTCTTTAAGACTTTCTGGGGCCTCAGCTGCTAGCATTTCTTGACTTTTATTGCCAAAAGACAATCGATTCTATAAGGTCCTGTGTAACAAGATCCTTGTTTACATTATTTATCCTCCTTGCGGAGTTAGGTCTCTTTGTACCATGCTCCCCCAGATTGTCCCATCTTCAAATTTTCTTATTTTGGGTTTAATATGCTAAAATTCATATGGTGCATTTAGCACCGCCTTAATAACTCTAAACGCGTCTAATATGAATACTGGCCGACTATGCTATCTTTCTATTGGAACTGTAAAAGGTCCATGAATTTAGCTATTTCTTTACTGTAGGGGTATCGTTATTATAACCGTCTTACTCCCCCGACGATCACATTCATCTTTTATAGATCACTTTAGTATGCATCGCATTATCTGAATTATGGGGAAGTATCTTTCTTAATTGATCTCATATTTCTCCCCCTCGAAATGTGGTATGAACTTTTCTACCACAATTTCGAAGACCATTCAGAACTCTTGTGAATGAGAAAACTTTGATTACTTACTTCATCCGCATGATTACATCATGCAAAATAAAATTATTTCTTAATTCGTATGGGTGTACTTTTTTTCTCATTTCACTTTAAGACCTCAACAGAGTCTTTTATCATTAATACTTTCGTAAGTCACGCTTGCATGTCATTCTTATCATAAGGTTCGTCTGTAACTTTCTGTTCTCCTTAAACTCATTGAGTGCTTGATTACTATGACACAATAGAAGAGCACTGTCAAGCACATGAGTCATCACAACTTTCTCCCGCCATGCAGGATAGATTAACATAAGTATTATGCCGACTTTACCTCGCCATGCGGGTATTTTCTCAAATTCAATTATCATTAACCCTCTTTAAAATTAAATTCTCCCGTTGATTCGAATTTAATTAGAAGATCATCATCATCATCATTGCAGCGGAAAATATATCTTTCTATTTCATGAGCATTTCTTAATCTTTATCTATTCTCTGAAAAATTAGTCACTTTGATGCATAATTTATCAGAGATTTAAATTTGGAAAAAGTCTACTTAACCCCCTGAACTATCAGCTAGTGTCTAACCTACACCCCCAACTATAAAACCGTCTGTTTTACACCCTGAACTTTTCAAAACCGTTCAAACTACACCCTGGAGCGGTTTTGGACGGCGGTTTTGCTACAGTAATCATGGTTTTGCTACAGTATCGGCGGTTTTGACTTTTCCTTTTTCTATTTATTTTCGTTAAATCTTTGAAAAATCATAGTAAATCACAGAAAAATCATAAAATAGAAAATCTAATTTTGTTGGACTTCATATGAGTAGATCTACACAATGAATATATAATATAGTATGCTTTAGTACAAATTTTTTCTGTAGCTTTAAATTAGTTAGAAAATCAAATTTTGTTAGTAATTAATTAGAATAATTCATAGCTACAGCTTTTATGGTCTAATTGTGGTTAAATTTTTATAGTGAACTAATTATTGTATGCTTGAACTATAGTAAAAATTTTATACTGATTGGATCATGTATAATTTAGTTATAGATTTATTTATATTTAACAAGCATAAACCTAAATATAAACCTAAATAAATCTATAACTAAGTTATATATGATCCAATGAGTATGAAATTTTTACTATAGTTTAAGCATATAATAATAACCCCATCATAAAAATTTCACTACCATAGAAGCTGTAGCTATGAATTATTCCAATTAATTACAGATAAAATTTAATTTTCTAACTAATTTAAAGCTACAAAAAAAATTTATACTAAAGCATACTATATTATATGTTTATTGTGTAGATCTACTCGGAGTCCAACAAAATTAGATTTTCTATTTTATGATTTTTCTGTGATTTACTATGATTTTTCAAAGATTCAGCGAAAATAAATAGAAAAAGGAAAAGTCAAAACTGCCGTTGCTGTAGCAAAACCATAGTTGTTGTAGCAAAACCGCCGTCCAAAACCGCTCTGGGGTGTAATTTGAACGGTTTTGAAAAGTTCAGGGTGTAAAACAGACGGTTTTATAGTTTGGGGTGTAGGTTAGACACTAGCTGATAGTTCATGGGGTTAAGTAGACTTTTTCCATTTAAATTTCAACCTCAAACTCATAAATAAGGTTATAATATTGTTATCATCAATGTTGGTCAGAAAATAACAATATCATAATTTCACTTAAATTATAACGTGAATATCCATCTAATTAAAATTTTCTCGTTGGTTTTAATTTTAATTAGAGGATAAACTTTTTATCATTTTCTGAACAATTGTAACTGCGCTTTAAATTAAATCCTCCCGTTGGTTTGGATTTAATTAGAAGACAATATTCTTTTTCTTTGCAGCGGAAATATGAAAACTTCTTTAAATAATGCTAATTCAGAAGCACTTTACTTTCCTCATTTGTTCTCTAAACAAAATATCCCGTTGTTTCAAAATTGAATAGAGATTAAAACTAGACAATTATCATCAAATTTGCTTCTGAAAAAAGGATTAAATCAATTCGCAAACTCTGGAGTTCACTTTGGCCCGAAAATTCACTTGGCAGCCCAGCAGCCGCGTGCCTATGCTTTCGGCCCGAAAGCCCAACTGTTTCACGTGCCCATGCGCAACTCAGCAACCAAGCCGACCCAGCGAGCAACCGGCCTGCGACCCAGCAGCCGCGCGCTGCGCATGCCGCTTCCCCGCGCCCAGGCCGCAACCTGGGCCTGGGCCGGGATTCTTCATTCCCACCTGGGCTAAAATTGAGCCCAATTGATCTGAGTCGTTCGTTTTCATCGGACAGCTGTCCGCGCTCGTAGGCGGATCAAAACCGCCCACGTTCGGTCTCCCTTGAACCCTAGCTGCATTCTATCCTTCCCTTTCTGAGCGCACAGCGGCGGTCGCCGACAGCGGCAAGATTTCCCCGCCGGAGCATGCCAGCGGCTCCCCCGGCCTCCTTTCCTTTTCTCTTTCACCTTCGCCACAGCGAGAGAAGGCAGCGGCCACCGCCGTTCATGGCGACCCGCGGAGGACAGGCAGCGCCGCCATGGTTCCCCTCGCCGGCGTACGCATGCGGCCGGAGCCGCGCGCGACGCCGTTGAGTGGCGCCTCGGTGGTGCTCTTTGCTGAAGCCCGCGGCTCCCTTTTGTGCTTTGAGCTCGAGCCCATGGCTCGGCTCTCTCTCTCTATGTCCCACGCGCCGGCCATGGAGACGGTCGGCGGTGAGGACGGGATGGCGCGATGGCGGTTGGGGAAACACCGGTGAGCCGGCGTCTTCTCCTTCCCTCAGCCGCATGGTGACGGTGGTGACGGTGGCATTCACTTTCCCCTCCATCCTTTCTTCTCTATTCTTTAGGGTTAGGGTTTCATCGGGGTTCTTCCGAATCGAAATTTGTTCTTTCTTTTCTTCGATTGTTCTTTCTCGATCCGATTCAAAATGGATCGACATCTTTGATTGCTGTTCATTTCTACCCCCGAGTCTAGACCTACTCATCTAATGTGACTGTTAACCTAGCTCCGGTACCATTATTGAATCCGAAGGATCACAGTGAGTAGATTAGGGGTTACATTTTCACATTGATTACATGTTCTAGTACACGACTAGACAGAGAGAAACTAGAAGAAAGGAGAAAGGAGAAGAGAGGGAGACGGATGCGCAGACCAGTGGGATTTTGGTGAAGTGGTAGTCGGTGTAGAAGTAGCAGTGGCGTCCGGAGCGGTGAAGTCCAGTGGTGCTTCCCGTCGCTCACAGCACGACCCTCGAGATCGGATTAGGGTTCTGAGGTGGGGTCCTGTAGCGGCGGCGGCGAACCTCGTTCCTTGAGCTTCTGCCCCCACCTCCCTCTTATAGTGCTGCACAACGGGGGCCCACCAGCCAGTTCAACGGCTGGACACCCCCGATCAGGGTGGATCAAGGCCCCGACTTGGTCGTTGGACCAAGTCGGGAGGAGATCAACTAACAGGTCATTCCAACTTGAATCATATGTAGGTCCTGCCCCCTGCTAGCTTCTTTCTACTTGCTGCCGCTCTACAACCACATATAGTAGCCATTATATTTATTAAAGATAGATGATTCGATGAATATTTGATTTGATATTGTAGCTCCTAAAAGAGTAGGACAGGACTGGAGGAGGCAGGAGCCAATCGTTCAGATGGCTCACGCATCACTGAAACTCCACTTGAAACCAACTGCAAGTGCAGGGACAGTGAGGGATGGAACAAGTTGCTGTATTAAACAAGTTGCATTACAAATTGGTGCATTTCTTTGATCGAGGTCACCCTAGGTGTTGCTACGCCATGCCCACATCTTCAAGACATCATCTTCTTCACCATACATACATACATACATACATACATACATACATACATACATACATACATACATACATACATACATACATACATACATACACCTGCGCTGACTTTGGTAACCTAGAAAGTTCATGACCATTGACCAGGATATATTAACAGGAGCGCCAGCACCTGCAGACTGCAGTGCAAGAGCTAAGCCATTTTCTTTTGTGCAGCTGGTGATTGGATGAAGGCAACCTCAGGTCAATCCCCAGGCCGGAGTATTTTTCTGTAGATACATGGCACTACTTTGCACACATGACATACATGAAAAGTTCAGACGTAGTTTTATTCGAGGGCAGCAAGTGGACTACTCACTTGTATTTGTATACAATAAACGCACCCATACGTGTTGCAGTATACAATGAGGTGAAATATTAGTCTGTGTATGCCGGGGCCAATGAATCGACGGGAATATCCTGGCGGATCTTAGCTTGCAACATACATGATCTAGCTGTGGTTCTTGTGACGTCGTTGGATAGAAAACAATGCTAGCAGTACCACGATAGCAAGGGAATTGTTTGATATTTGACTATTTGCAGATCACGTTGAGTATAATAATACTGAAGAGGTTGCTCAAAAGTCATAGTACCTGAATTGGTACTGAACTGTTGATGATGACCTCAATCTTAATTCTTAACCATCCCAGTTTAAACTTGCTCGTTAAGCTATGCATAAAAAACCGAGCGAGGGATTTCCACTCTATTTAGTAGCATTTCAAGATCGTCGTCCTATTTCCTTTCTGATGACATCAGGATCAGCATATGACAATCATACATCAGAAAGGAACTGTGGAAGTGCCAACGATGGAGTGACAAATCCTATTCCTAGCTAATTCCTCGTTTTTTTTGGCTTACATACTGCGTGATAAAAGGCAGAGAAGCTAAATGACTTCTTGGTTTGAACTGAGGATTTCAATACAAACAATTGCAGAGTCTTTCCTTTTTTTTTTCTTCAGATTCCCTAGTTCCAACTGAAACCAAATTTAAACATAGAGTGAAAAGAACAAGTGCAGACGATTTTTTTTTATCGAAAGAATGTGAGCCGGAGGATTATTGTAATTACTGTGCTCTACAGGAAGGGTACATAATCATCTTTATAGTACTTATACAACTTACAAGTGCGCAATTGACTTAAAGAGAGGTGCTCACAGAATATGGTTTGTATACACCACTATGCATTTGTATTGGATGCTTAGACATGATTAGACTGCATGCTCATCCCAGATTCTGCAACTTTTGTTTTCCTTCATCGATTTCCGCTTTCACCTTTTCTTTATGTCTATTCTTAGGTTCATTCAAGTGAAAGCATATTATGAGCTGTTTCTCTCTCTGTCTCTCGGTCTCTCGGTCTCTCTCTCTCTCTCAAAAAGAAAAAAACAAAAACAAATTTCAAGTTTGCAAGATTATCCAGAGTTCATACCATAATGGAAAAAGATACTCATATCATTGTTCTTTTTGGCTCAGTTAGATATCACTATTCCATTAGAAAAATATATTGATATTTTATTATCTAATGAAAAAGAGAAAATTAAGGACAGTAGTCCGAAAATGTAGCTGGTCATGTTGATGCTTTGAATTTCAGGTACTCTGCATTCTGCAAAATCTTTTCAGAGCTAACTGTGCTGGCCAAGTGGAAAAAGATATTCATATCTTTTTTTTTTGGCTCAGTTACTTAGATATCAATATTCCATTATCTAAAGGAGAAGAGAAAATCCAGAACATTAACCTGAAAACTGTAGCTGGTCATGTTGATGTTCCGAATTTCAGGGTACTCTGCATTCTGCAAAATCTTCAGAGACTATGTGCTGGCCAAGTGGATAAAAATACTCGTATCCATTTTTTTTTTTGGCTCAGTTACTTCGATATCAATTTTCGATCATCTATAGGGAAAGACAAAATCTTGAAGCTTGAAACTGTAGCTGGTCATGTTGATGTTCCAAATTTCAGGGTTCTCTGCATTCTGTAAAATCTTGTCAGAGACTAGCAGTGCTGGCCTTTGGCGCGCCATTAGTCGCTAGTAGCTTTCTGTTTTTCGTTTTGTTCCTGTTTTTCCATCTTGTTGTAACGTAGTCATGCCAGAGCGCTCTTTCTTTTCGAAAATGGAAAAAAAGATTAACAATACTGCCATGACCCATGAGGCATGAACTTCTGGTTAGAGCCAGGAGTGCCTAACTGTTTAGCACCAACTTTGAGTGATGCAGCCCTGTTTCACACACATATATGTTGTTCATCTCAGATTTTGTAGCACTGGAAATAGGTTCTCAGATTTTTGCAGCATCTCGTTCTCGTCAGACACAGCAAGAAGCAAGCAGTGCCGCTGACGCATGGGGCCGTCAGACAGACAGAGACAGAGAGACCCACACACAGAGACAGCCACGCAGGTAATGCAGAAAAACACATATATTAAATTAAATCAGGCACGAGGCGGACATTGGATTGACGACGACGGCATCGTCAAACCGCGAGACGTTGAGATGAACCCCAGGAGACGGAGACGAGGCAGACGACCATGCATGAATAATGGCGGGTGCACGCAGTTGACAGGATCTTATTTAGACGCCGCTACATAGTTTAGTACGCTGGGGGCGGTTGTCTCCTTCCTCCTCGTGCGCCATCGCGGCTGGCTCAGTTGCAGCTGCAGCAGGCGCAGCCGCAGCTGGTGCCGCACTTGCAGGTGTTGCAGTCGCAGCCGCCGCCCTCGGTGGCCGCCTCGAACCCGCCGGCGCTGGCCTTGGTGGTCGGCGCAGCGAGGACCATGGGCTTGATGCCAACGGTGGCGGTGGTCTCCACGTCAGGGGACATCTTGCAGCTGCATGAGGATATGTACACATTCAGTCATTCAGACATACACGATCATCGTCTACATACTCGTTATGAAAGCGTATACTGGAACTGGATCTTCATGAAAGCACATTTATATGTATCTATGTATACGATACGAGGTGAGGATTAGCAATTTGTGCTACCCACCCGCCGCACCCGTTGCCGCACTGGCAGCCGGAGCCGCAGCCGCAGTTGCCGTTGCAGCAAGACATGATCACAAGCGAAGGGAGCAAGTGCTGCTGCTGTGCTACTGAAAGAAGAGGGTGTTGTGCTTGCTTGTGATGAGGATGGCAGGGTGGGCGAAGCGGGGTATAAATAGGCCGGGGTGGCGGAGTGGAGGACGGCAGCCGGAGGCCGGAAAGAATGGACGCGGGCGAGCCAGGGACCACCACGGCACCACCAGTCTGCTTTGGGAGCAGGAATATGGATAGAGAGACACAGCAGCCTCTCTTTCCCTCTCTCTCTCCGTCTTTTGGAGTGAAAGGGTCCAAAGGGTGCAGGAACCGAACAAAAAGGGAATTTTCCTGCAGTAATTTCACTTTACTTTGAGCGAGCGAAGGGTGTCTGTCTGTCGGCCATCATATTCATAATATCGCGGCAAGGAGAAGTTTGTCTTTTTCATCAGAAACACACAGAGATAGATGCAAGGGGATGAATGATGAGGCACAAATTAATATAACTCAAACTCTGAACAGTTTATGGTAAGCACCCACCAATCAATCAAACAAACTGCAGGCAGGAAAGAAGTCAGGACTGTTGAGATCAGTTTAGGATTACGCGATTAGCTGATCAGGTAGAGTTCTCCTTGATCAGATCAGGTGTGCAGAGTCCAGGGCCAACAGTTCAGACTTGAGAGGTAGGTTCAGTCAGATCAAAAACTCTGCAGAGTGCAGACGACCAAATCCAGGTGTGCTCGCTGTTCCTCCTGATGCTCAGCAGCAAAGAGAGGAGAGAGATTGCAGCACCTGCTACTGCTACAGATTAAATTAAATCACTGCATCAATGCCATCCTCAGCCGTCACTTTCATCTGCAGACTGCAGGATGAACACTTCGTTGCCGAATCAGAATCTCTGCCACATCGACGACGACGATGGGGTTGCGTAAAAATCCGCACGGCATCAATCAGAGAGATTGCCGGACGCGGGCGCAGCGATCACGGATGTGCATGCGGATCAGACGACAAGAACGACGGCTCGCGGGAACCCGCCCACTCGTGAAAACGAGAAACAGTGGACGAAGCAGAAGCAGAGCAGGAACTGTTGGTGGCGCCCGCCAATTATTGCCGCGCGCTGGAGCTGGAATGGATGGAGCATCGCATTACGCATCACGGATGCAGTAGTGAGTAGTCACCAGCAGCAAGAGCAGCGGCGGATGGATTCCTGCTATATGCCTCACGGGGTCACGGCCCTGCTGCCGAAACCAAGTTCAGACTCGAGAGTGATCGTCATCGTCAGTTCGGTTTCAGTTCCTGATCACATTCACACCAAAGGTCGGCGTGGCTCAATTTTTACGCAGTGTTTTCATCAACAAGACCAAGGACACTCTAGAGCAAATGTAAGATATGATCGATCATCGGGACGTTTTCTAAGGAGTGTCTAATAGGCGTTTGTTTTTCTTTCGATGTACTGTTAGGGGGGCGTCCAAGGCATTCAACTTGAGAGGGTCAAAGCGAGAGCATGGTACTGCACAAAGAGGCTAGCTCTTAGTACAGTTGACCGCGGAAAGTGGCTCCGTTAAGATGGTTTCAAGTCAAGAAAGAAGTTGTATTGGTTGAGATTAGACTTGAAACAAGCTAAACAACGATGCCGGAACATGCATCAAATAATAGGGTTGACCCTAAGCGGATCATCTGTAGAAATGACAGCCTAGTAACAAAGTGCTACCCCTATTTAACACGGCTAGTAGTCTCTGCACCCTCTATATTAGTGCTACCCCTACCTCATTTGGATCTACTCTTTGACCCATCCTACTCGGCACATGTAGATGTAGAGAGGATAGTGAAGCATTTGGAGAGCTGCCCAACACTACTAAGTATTCTTTTTGCATGCGGTTGTTTTTTGGTTTACGGAGGCGGGCAAAGCGTATGTGGTTGCCAAAAAGTCTGTGATAATGCGGCTTTACGGAAGCGGGCGCCGTTAACACAATTAACATAGGTTAATACCCATTAAAGGATACATGGTTGTTGCATTTATGTGGTTGCATCATTTACTTTTGTATGCTTTTTAGTTGTAGTTTTTATGAATTTTCTCTGCTTATTGCTTAGAACCGTGTCAAAAAACATGCTTATTGCTTAGAAATGTTTTAGGTTTTTTTTCCTGAAGTTCTCTGTTATAAAAGGAAAATATCCCTTTCCCTTTAGGATAATGCTACAAACAGGACATCCGATACCAGGGGCGGATTTGGGCCTAGGGCCAGTAGGGCCACGGCCCTAGGCGTGGCCCAAAAACTCCCTCATAGTATATGTAGTTTTTTCTGGCCTAGTTCCAGACATTGGGCCAAATGTGTACACCCCAACCGGCCCAGCAATCCAGCACAGAGAGAGGCATACGAGAGAGCGCACACGGGAATCGCGAGCGTTTTTAGTCGCTCCGTTCGGCCGTTCCTCTTCCTCGCTTCCTCTCCAGCGTTTTGAGTCATTGCTAACCCTAGCGCCGGCGGCCGTCCTCCGCTGAGCGCCAAGCGCTGGTCCGCCCTCGGCCCTCGCCTGTTGGCTGTAGTCCTCCCGCGGTCCCGCCGGGCGCTGGTCCTCCACGCGCTAGTCCTCCCAGCCTCGGCGCCACTGCTCCTGTCGCCGCGCCCGGCACGGCGGCGTTTGCCTGGGCCTGGCTGCAGTTGCGGCCAGCACGGCCGCACTAGACGGCGCCCCGCGCTCGGCAGACCATCATCTTGCAAGCAGACGGCACCAGCAGCACGCAACAGGCAGGCGCAGACCACATGCGCCTCTCTCTATGGTCTGCTGGAGTACAGAGTACTGGTCTGTGCCTCTGTTCTCTGTTAGACTACTTGCTGATTGCAAGAGGATCAGTCGAAAGCCTTGGTAACTCTTTCCCGTTCTCGAATCTAAGTTCTATTTTAATATATTGAAGTAGATATCTTTGCAAGCATCAAAGATGAAGAAATTTTCTAAAAAGTTGCGTTCAAGCATGGAATTGAGATACCATCTAAATTTTTGCATTTATAAGCTAGTTTGTTATCTATCGTTATTAGGACCGGTGTGGTTAGTATTTTCACCCGGTCGGAACATATATGTACTTTGATAGTGGCCCTAGGCGTCAAAATCGACAAGCTCCGCCACTGTCCGACACCAGCGACTTCCTTCAGACGGACGCGTGGTGTGACGTGCATCACAACTTTGACTCCTTCCTTCTCTTATTCTCATTCGGACACCGCTAGCTCACTCCGTTCGGCCTTCTCCCACCGCATCTGACCCTGCGCCGCTCGTTCGCTCCTCGCTCCCGCCGTCGTGCGCCCCACCTGCACGCTGCTCGCTCCTCTCCCCTGCCCGTCGCGTGCCCCACCCGCTCCTCGCTTTGACCATGCGCCGTGCCGCCCGCTCCCTCTCGTAGCACACCCTCCTCGCCAGGTTGAGCCAAAGCCGGTGCTGGTGGCGCTGGCTAGTGGTGGTGCTCGCGCGTGCCGCTGTTGTTGGGTGCTGGTGGTGCTCGTACACCGCCACTCGCCACCGGCTCTGACCCCGACGGCTGGAGTCGACCAGCCTAGGCTTCCTCTCCTCTATGTTGCAAAATATATGTTTAAGATGTTTCAGTCATTTCAAAGGTACGTTGCAGTTGTTTCTTATGGATTTTGCCGCGCGATGGAGATGCAGACCCTGGCTATGGAGGTGACGCGGCGCGACAAGGTTAAGCTCTCGTGCAGGCGTGGCGAGCGGGCGGGCTCCCTTGTTACGCGGGTGCTACGGACGCTCTGTTACGCTGGGGAAGGGACAGGTGCGGCGGAGCTGCGTAACGCTGTAGGGCCGAACGTCCGGGCGCTGGTTATTTCGTTTCCTGTAATTTCTGCGCAAGCTTCATTCTGGTCGACACTTCTTCTTTTCTTACCGGCCCATCAACGGACGCAAAGCCCACCTGCCGCTCCGCCTCCTGCAGCCCAGCGTCGGCCCAGTTCAGCGCCGTGCTTGCCCCCTCCGTCTGTGCGGCTGACGGAGCGGGCCCGCACCCAGCGTCCATCTGCCTCTGTTCTTTCATCGTTTCCGCACGGACTCCGAGTCCGACCGAGAGATATGGAGTACTATATATATTGTTACCAATTACGGTCTACCAAATCGAACAGGAGCAGCGCTGCAGAGGGTATACCAGATCGAGGAGCCAGCGAGCGGCGCCGCGTCCCTGCTCGTCCACGATGGCGGCGGCTCTGAATCCGCCCCGCGCCCTAGCTCGCTCGCATCTCTCGTCGCCGTCGCTGAATCCTTCCGTGGCGGTGGGTGGAAGAGGAACGCCGGCAAACACCGACACGTACGCTTACATCGCATCCGTATCACAGTCAGCAGCACCTGCAGGTGACGATGGCATCAGCTCTCCGCCACCGCCACTGCCATGGCCAAAGCTCAAGCTGGATTCAGGTGCGAGTGTCCACATGGTGCGCGACCCAGTCTCCTCTCCGACCTCCGCGACGCGCCGGCGGGGCTGAGTGTGGTGGCGGCGGATGGCAACACCATGCCCATCACCAAGATCGGCAACATACGGATACCCGGCTTCTTCACGATCCCGGCTGTTTGCCTCGTGCCAGGACTCAAGGTAGACGGCCTCATCAGCGATCTGTACGTGGTTCGTCGGAGACCGGGCGATGCTGTACGCGGGGCCCAACCTGGTCGGCGTCGCAGTCGCTCCGCAAGAGAGTTTGTACGGTCTCTACATACTGCAATTCTTGAGGACGATGCCAAAAACATCGGGTAACTGCTTGGATGGAGATATAAAATTACTGCCTGTTTGGTGCGGCTCCTCCGCACGCGCTCCGCAGCTGGAGTCGGAGCGCTTCACGTGGAGCCAGCTTTCGCCGATCCGTGTCCATACACGGAAGCAACTTCGGCTCCGTCTCCATATGCGGAAGCAGCTTCGGCTCCGTGCTTGGCTAGCCAAAGACGATCGTTCGCGCGAGACCATTTGAGGTGGCTCCGTCCGCGGAGTGGAGGAGAAGGCGGTGCGCGAGCCGCACCAAACACGGCCAAACACGGCCTTAGTCTAGTTATTCCTTGTATAATGTATAGACATGCCAATGGGCTGGATGGAAACGAATGGTAAGGAGTAAGGACCAGCTATCTTCTTCAATTTTCCGCAAACATGAATTGCGCAAGTTGTTGCTTTTGCTTGGTAAACTAGATGATATCCGGGAACTCATAGTATTGATAGGAGTAAGAATTGATGGAATGAAAAATAGTAAAATCATAAAGTTAAATATGTTATTTTTATCAGAATCATATATATGGGTCACAATGCATTTTTTTATATTAAAGGAATTCACCCCGTGTTTGATGCGGCAATTAGAATAAATTTTTGAGTAGCATGGATTAATAAAGCAAATCTAAACCTCTTATAAAGCTAAGACCCACTAAGTGATTCTATACAATTTGATTGGTCCAATCCTGAAAAGTGATGTCATGTGACATCATCAAATTAGTTACCCCCACTAAGCCTCATTTATCTCCCACTAGCTATTTTTCTTTTGAAATAGAAAAAAAGTCATAGCACCTAAACCAAATATCGTAATTAAAATCCAATTGTACCATGGTGTTCCTCGTAATAAACTCTTCAAAACAAGACCCCACATGGATATATTTCGATAACTTTTTTGCAAACATTTAAACGGCCGTTCCTAAGCAAAAACCTAGCAAAACTGCCGTTTCTAAGAAAAACCTAGCAAAACTGTATATCTCATGGATTACATGTGGTCCTCCGAAACATGCATGATTTTGTGAAGAAAAACTCCTAAAACTTTTGAGAGAGAGATGACCCTCAGGTATAGTAGGGGTGAGGGGTGAGGGTGGATGAGGTTAGCTCCCCGTACTGGCCGATCCTATAGGTTAGTGACCGTGTTTTCTTTTATAACCGTTTCTAAGCAAAAGCCCGTTTCTAAGAAAAACCTAGCAAAACTGCATATCACATGGATTACATGCGGTCCTCCGAAACATGCATGATTTTGTGAAGGAAAACTCCAAGAACTTTTGGGAGGGGGATGACCCTCAGGTATAGTAGGAGTGAGGGGTTCTGGTGGATGAGATTAGCCTCCCGTACTGGCCGATCCTATAGGTTAGTGACCGTGTTTTCTTTAATAACTGTTTCTAAGCAAAAACCCGTTTCTAAGCAAAAACCTAACAAAACTACATATCACATGGATTATATGTGGTCCTCCGAAACATGCATGATTTTGTGAAGAAAAACTCCTAAAACTTTTAGGAGAGGGGGATGACCCTCAGGTATAGTAGGGGTGAGGGTGGATGAGATTAGCCTCCCGTACTGGTCGATCCTATAGGTTAGTGACCGTGTTTTCTTTGATATGATTTTTGTTGTCTTTAGTTACACCTCTACAAAAAAAACTAAATCTATTCTCTGCTTATATCGCATATATACTTATGTATTATACACCAATGAGATTCCTTCTACATCCTATTTCTCCTAACTCAATTCAAATTACTCCTGCAGCAACGCGCGGGGAATTCACCTAGTAGTATTATATGTTCATAAGCAATAGGCAAATAAATCTTTCATAGTACATCCTTTGAGGAGATCGGTTTGCTTCTTTGTATGGTTAACACTCGTTATAGTTTTCACATTGTTATATGTACGTATGTCATAGGGAATTTTTTAGCTACTAATAATCAGTAAAACAAATCAATTGCTTCCATTAAGAACCCTATGCACGCTAACGACCAAAACAGAAGTGGTGCATAGTCATTGTGATCCTATTTTTTTATGTCGCAGGACGTGGAAACAATGATGCTTTCATTCTTACAGTTACAGACGGATCGACAGCTATTTATAGCTCCTGCTCACTCCAGCAACTCATTTGAGTGAAACTGCATATCTATTGAAACATAGAACATGTAAAATGAAAGGAACATGGCCGCACAAACTTGTTCAATAAAAAGGCAGCCCAAGATAGTGGAATATGGGTGACGTGGTGGCACGATAAGACAGGAAAATATTATAGTGGGCTCCTTCTATTTAGGTATAGAAGATAAAAGATAGAGGATAATATACTGTTGCACTAAATATGATCATGAGCTACCTGACCTGACCCACAAGTTGGGTGGGTGTAGTATTATATGTTCATAAGCAATAGGCAAATAAATCTTTCATAGTACATCCTTTGAGGAGATCGGTTTGCTTCTATGTATGGTCAACGCTCGTTATAGTTTTCACATTGTTATATGTACGTATTCATAGGGAAATTTTTAGCTGCTAATAATCAGTAAAACAATCAATTGCTTCCATGAAGAACCACTATGCACAAATGGGAGAAAATTGCGGTTAAAATAAGCTAATCCGAAGAGCGTTCGCTAGCGAGAGTAGTCAGTCTCACTTAGCCTTCCATGTAATTCGAATAAATAATGAGAGCATCTGCTAGCAAATAAACATAAGAAATGAATTTATACAATATTCAAATAATTTCAATCTAGGCACCATAAAATAGAGCATGATTTTAGGGAAAAAAATTAAATAGGTTTGATAATTTTCTAAGCTACCATGAATTTTCTAGGATTTTCATAAGATTAAAATATATTTTTAGGATTTTAATTGCATAGAATTTCTAAAAAATGATAATTTTTTTTAAAAACAAATATTTATGATCCAACCCAAACTATCATAAAGTCTGATTTATCCCCTTACAGCTTACGTCACGTTGTTGATGTGGCGCCACATCACACAATAACGCCAAAATCACTTAGGATGCTGTAAGGTACAAATGGCTAGAGGGGGGGGCGAATAGCCTATTTAAAATTCTATAAGCTTCACTAAATAAACACGTTAGTATAAAAGATGGCTAAGCTAATTCTAGCACTAGCTCAACTACACTATGCAAGCCACCTATGCAATACTAGTGAAGCAAGACTATGATCTCTAATACACACCAACAAGACTAAGTCACTAAGCTACTTACTCCTGTGTGATAAAAGATACACTAAGTAACCTACACTAGGAATAATACAAGAAAGTAAAGAGCAAGTGACTTAATTCTTATACCAACGATGTAGAGAAGTAATGCACTCGAAGAATCAATCACAATGATCAACCACAAGAGAAATCCTCGGCAAAGAGATGACTCAAGATTTTTTACCGAGATTCACTTGCTTCCCGGCAAGCTACTCCTCGTTGTGGCGATGTACCCACTTGTCGGTTCGCGAGCTAATCGACTATCAAGAGTTGAGCCCTCGGCGGACACCGCACAACTGCACACAAGATGGGGATCCTCCAAGCCACGAGCTCCACTAGAGTATCCAATTTGCGAACACCCGCGGGGAAGGATCAAGAACCCCTTACAACACTTGGAGATGGCTCCAAAAATCTCTAATTGCGAGCTCAATCACCTCCGCTGCTCCAAGCCATCTACCGTGTCGGGAAACACGGAAGAGTAACAAGAAATCCGCAGCAACTTGAAGATCAAGTGTCTCTAGAATGCAACTCTCAAGCAATGCACTTGAATCTCACTCAAGATGTGCAACTATGCAAAGAGATGAGTGGAGGGGTTGTTCTCTAGCTCAAAGGATGTTTCTAGGTCTCAAAATATGCAAGAGTTGCCCGTAAACCTCGGCCAACTTCTATTTATAGCGAAGGGGTACGCAGCTAGCCGTTACTGGCGACGTAATTAAAATCGTGCTGACCGGACGCGTCCGGTCACTACAGGACAAGCATGAACAGTGCGCGTCAGAACTAACCGTTGCCGTGACCGGATGCGCTCTAGCGTTTGACCGGACGCGACAGTGTCAGCGTCCGGTCGCGGTCCAGTAAGCTCCCGTCGAGACCGGACGCGTCCGATCGCACGTGACCGGACGCGCCAGCCACGTCCGATCGGAGTCCAGTAACGGTCCACTCGAGACCGAACGCGTCCGGTCGAACGTGACCGGACGCGCTACCGCGTCCGATCGCATCTGCCCTCCGTGCTGAACTCCTGGGTGTGTGACCGGACGCACCGGTTCCGCGAGGGACCGGACGCGCCGGTCTGCGACCCTTCTCACACGCGCGTCTGTCTGTGGTTTGAACTGACTGGACGCGCCAGCCGCATCCGGTCAATTCGACCACAGCGTCCGGTCACTGTATTTTCAGTGATAATCATTTCGGACTTTTGCCACCTTTTCTCGCCTCCGGCGCAATAGAAAATAGGTATTTCATTTCCTTGAAAACGCCTGAATCCCGCGCTCGCAAGCTCGGCGGGAGGGAGAGCGAACCCTAAACCCCTTACTACCGCTCAAACACCACTGCCTTTGCAAATGTACCAACACCACCAAGTGTACACCACCATGTGCATGTGTGTTAGCATTTTCACAGTCATTTTTAAGGCGTTATGTTAGCTCTCAACTAGATTCTAATGCATATGCTCAAGACATTAATCTAGTGGCACTTGATTCCCGAGCTAACCATGATTGCCCCTCTTGATAGTCGGCTATGTATCCTAAACCCGGTCAATCACTTCTCTACTCATCTTAGACCGGAAAAAGAAAAACCCTATGGTTATACCTTTGCCTTGCGCTCTTAGATCCTTCTCTTCCACTTGATCATCATGTCCATCATTTTATGTGCATTTCTTCATGATCTTGCTCATCATTTCATGCACCAAATCATGTGGTCTTGTGGCCATCTCTCCATGCCATTTCCACCTCCATCACATGTTGCTTATGCCTAACTCAAAACACTGAACACATGGCATTAGCAACTTGGTGTCATTAATTACCAAAACCAAACTTGGGCTTTCAGATGCAAAAACAAATGATTTTAAAACTTGAGAACGATTAGAAATCCAATTTATAATTTGTTGAGAAGAAAATCCAATTTATAAATAAAGAGGGAAAATCTGACTACCACGCAAGTTGTGGGAGGTTGAAAGGACTTTTTTTCTTTATTATTCAAAAAAACGAAGCATCAAAATGAAAAGAGCCACGGCCACATCAAAATGAAAAGAGCCACGGCCACATCCATAGTAGCTCAGCATGCAACAGCCCAACTAACCATCGTATTTTTTCTAAAAAATCAATTCTACCTCCCTAGCTGCTGTCATAATTTTTTCTACTTAAACCTCAAAACCGAGATCTTACCCTCTAAACTCTTAAAATTATTTAAATTACCTCCGGCCCTAATTTAGAGTGGTTTCAATTTTTGAAGGCGGTTGTCTTTTTTAGTTTTAAAAAATCTATAAGGGCCCATTTGTATCCTTTCATTTTGTGGAAATTGGAATCTACTTAATAAACTAGGCTATTTGGCATAGAATTTGATATTTCACAACTTTCCAAAGTTCACATATAAGCTTATCTCAAATTCATAGTGTGAGAGATGAAAATTGATTCTACAGATCACCACGCTATGTTTTTACTTTACAACTTATAACATGTTCTTCATCTCACTCCCCTAGGGTAGAAATGCAACACACAAGTATCTCTCTCGTATGACCCACTGTAATATACAAATATATTTCATATACAACCATATTAGCTTAACGAATTTGTGTCTAAATCATGATTATTAAAATGAATTCAATTTCAAGGATCCGTTTAGCCTAAAGTTTTTTAAACTACAGAAAATGCTTCTAAGTTTTAAAATTTTCAAAAACTATTATAGAGAATGATTGATATAGAAAAATCCAAATAAAATATTCATAACTCATGAAAATATCTCTAGCCGTTTAAAAAAAAGATTTAGTTCTAGGAAAAAAAGTATCTAATTTCTTTTTGAGAACTCTTAAAACATTATAATTGATAAATGTTTTTTGAAGTCATGAGCACACGCCTAATGGTTCTGGTTTGGTGGCATGATCAGATCCGCTTGAACCCGGACCATGGCCCGTAGTATCGGGGACGGCATGGTCATTGGGCCAACAACTGTTCATCCTGACTACATATGCCGACCTTCAGTACACCGCACCCCCCCACCAGCATACACCTGCGACCTGCAACACCCCCCCACCACACACACACACCCCCACCCAAAAAAGGGAGAGACTAGCACCCGGACGACGTCTGGCCCTAGGCGTGCGTCCGGACGCTGCTTCCCGCCCCCTACGTCTACTCCGTGCCACACGCCCCGCTCTCTCGGGTTCCGCGCCACTCGAACGACTAACGCCTCACCCACGCCGCCTGCCCCACGCGTGTCCACACTGCCCGAACATCACCAGCATCGAGAAGAGGAGGAGACACCAAAGCGAGGCAGTAGAAGGCGAGGAGAGAGATACAACACATGATCTACTTTTGAAACATCCAGATACAACACTTGCAACATACGTATGAAGACAAATGAAACATGTGTCCGAACACTTGCAAAAAAACACATTAAACACTTGAAAATCATTGCAACACATACACAACATCCAGATAAAACACTTGCATCATATATATAAAACATTTGCAATATTCAGATAAACACACTTGCAACATATGTCTGAAAAAACAGATGAAACATTGGGAACAAACGTTTGCAACATAAGTGTACAACTATCGCAACATATGCAACATCCCGATCTACTTTTGCAACATCTATATGAAACCCTTGCAACATACCTCCAAAACAACTGAAACACTTGAAACATACGCTTGCAATATACATTTTCAGCGCAATGTTACCTTGCTGCTTGTACGAATGGAGCTCGTCCTGGTGGAGTTCGACGCCGGCGCAGAGCTCGATGCCACAGAGTGAATGGAGGTCACGGGTGCCCGTGATGGATCACCAGCGGAAGAAGGCCCTGATGCGGATGTTGTCAAGGCCCGAGCTGCGGCGGTCATCGAGGCAGCTTGTGTGGCGGTCGTTGAAGGTGGCGAGGTAGCTCCCCGCAGGTAGCACGATGCGGCAGCTGGAGCGAAGGTCGACGGCAAAGTCCCCGGAGCCAGCGTCGAGCATGTAGGCACACACGTTGGCCGAGAGCAGGCCATGCGGGAAGCCCCGGAGGCAGAGCTTGTCGTATGCGGTGGTGGCGGGCGGTGACGAGGTGGAGTCCGGGCGAGCGAGTGGGAGCAGGAGCGAAGCCGCGAGGAGGCGGCGCGCCATCGTAGGTTTGTTGTGCAAGTCCGAGACGGGAGGAGGGCGGAGCCATGGAGGCGTGGAGGGCGGAGGGGAACAAGAGAGAGTGTGGGGGTGGCGGAACAATCCAGAATGGGAGAGTCAGGCCATTGAAATGTCCGAACAGGAGTCATGGAAAGGACCGCTGAGGTCGCCTGGGCCGCCCGCCCGCAGGCTTAGCAAGGAGGCGTCCGGACAGACGAACATCCTGACCCTAGCATTATCGAAAAAAAATCCTACTCTTTTGACGACACTTTGCTTCTCACGAAGATCCACCAGTACAAAAGCATTCTTTGCACGCACGGCTTTGTCCTCAGTTGCTGTAACTTACTTCTCCACTCAAACCAAACTATCACAGAATCACAGTGACGAACTGACAACTGCAACCAAACCGCAGAGCTAACGAAAAAGGTTGTTCAGAACATTCACACAAGGCAAAACCGCCGGTCAGAAACGAAGACTGAAGATGGTGGTTTATTGAACTAGACATGACTCCACTGAACAAGTACTTATTCTTATTGTACGACAATGGCACTGCAAATGCAGTTGCTCTTGCTCAACTAGGTAAGGCAGTTGATGAATTCCATGGCTGTTGCGACCGGCCAGCAGTAATGGCGTCCTTGATGATCTTGTTTCTGTGGCTATTGCTGGCGCCGGAGATGAGGGCACCAGATAAGGCGCCTCCGATCATCGCATTCTTCTGCAGGGTCATGAGAGCAGAAGGGGTTAATGTCTTAATGAACACCAAAAGATGACTCATAACATGGGTGGAATGAAAATGAACGGGTTACAGATTAAACAATTTTTATGATGAGGTGGTTAATGGTTCCAAACAACAACAACAACACTGTATGAAGACTGAAGACTTAACCTTGTCCTAGTCTTCTACATAGATGGACGTCAGTAAAATTTCTAATAAGCATCAGATGTTGCAAAAACCTTGATGTATGAGGTACCAGTGCCATACAGAGCTTCAGCCTTCATTCATATTGTTCGTAGAAAAAAAATGTTGCCTAACAGTAAAAAGGTCTAGATTTCGAACGTGATGTTACTTTTCACCAACAGGCAAGTGGAATTTTTTCCCCCTGAGATGTTCAATTAATCACCATAAAACTGAAAGATTCATACTCTGATTATTCTTACCCAGTCGCTGCGACCACGGACCCTTTCCACACCATACACCATGCCCACATAAACTCCAGCAACGGTACCTGTGTGTTAGACAAATAAACATCTGAATTAGTCCGAGTATATAAATGAAGAAGGGAAAGAAGCCAACAAAAGTTATATGAGTCTGAAGCGACAAAAGGCACAAATTGGTCAATTAGTTACCCCAATATGCACCCTCCTGGCACATCTTCTTCAGCTGCATACATATTGAGAAAGTGAATCAGTTTGATGTGTAAACAAGAAGTTGCTCAGTGAGGTGCAGGTTTTTTTTTTTTTCGAGAACGTGACTTTACACGTTTTCATTAAGGAGAGGTGCAGGGTTTTTGTTCAACACTTCCAGTAACACATAGAATTCCTGAGATGACAGGACTGGATTGAGACTACAACTAGAGATCTGCAGTATTCATAAGTCATGGAATGCGTTTTTAGAATGTCAAGTAAATCACGATCCACATTTAGGAACTGCAAGCAAAGAATCACCTAACTGCCAACGCTAGGCATTTGGATCATGATATTTAAGATCCCCAATTGAAATGGAGGGCCTGGAGATAGAACAGTAAAAAAAACAGCGATACAAAGGTTGCGGATATATGACTTACGGCATGCTCAATCCTGTGCTTTGAAACATCCCCTGCAAACAAAAGAGGTTTTGTCATAACAATTTCTTCTCTGATTGCCAGTAAAATGTAGCACACAAAAATGCAAGCATATGATTTCCTTGTCAGTAAACAACAGGAATACAGTACTGCTATTATTCTGAAATAGCATTAGTTAAATTCAAAGTTGAGGCGAGTCTTCAGGAAGATCCATTGAGGTAATTAACGACCATTTGAACCGGCTCGGGCCCAAGATTGGGAGCTAGTACTAGCGTGTACATCTGGAGCGAATCTTCAGTAACAAAATCAGACTTTTCTCGTCATTTCAGTCATTCAATCATGACTGAATGTAAAATGCAGGCTACAGAAATGTGCAGAAACTCAAGACTGAATGTGAGATATGCAGGCTGTACTATAAATCATAGTGTGGGGTTATGTCTGCGCCCCCCTTGTTTCGCTCTCTGAATTCACTTGCAGAGGCAGAGAGACTGCAGTCCGTTATCCATAATTCCATATTGCATCATGGTTACAATCTATCTATGTGGTATTTGCGTAGAGTAGAGCGCAATGACCAAACTTTTTTGAGGGCAAGATAGTGTCAATCTCTGACATGCGCATGCGTGCGGCAAAATCGAAACTTTTCCCCATCTAACTACCAAGGGTTCCTGGGCTATGGAATGCAGCATGACTGAAACTGAATATGAATAAAGGGGACGAGGAAGAGGCGGACGCACGCACGCACCCCTGTGGAGGCACTCGAAGGTCTCCTCGGCGGCCACCTTGCAGGCGCCGACGGCGCCGATCTTGAGGAAGCCGTCGACGGTGCGGTTGAGGAAGGGGTTCCCCATGTCGATGACGACGTCGATCTTGGGCGACCTGAGGGACCCCGAGAAGCCGCCGCGGGGCATCCTGGCAGTGGCAGTGGCAGGTCAGCTGTGTGTGTGACTGTGTGTGAGAACTGAGAAGGAGGATCGCCTGGGCAGGTTTCTCTCACCTCGGAGAAGATAAAGAAGTGGAGATTGGGCGGTGGCGGACGGTGGCTGCAAGGACACGAAATCGGCGGCAATCCCCACACGGCCTATTCACCCCTGGTTTGCCGCTGCTACGAGGGGCCACAGGTCATCGTCTCCTCTCGTGAGGCGCGTGCGACTCCATGGATTGGTCTTCTTCCTCTCCTTTATATATCCTCCTTGGCGTTGGCGTGCTGTGCTGTATGTACTGCTGTTGGATTATCAGGCCGGGGACACGAACGAACGATCACGGACAAAACAAGGGATCGCGATCCGTGTGGTCCGTGCAAGCTTGGACAGCCGAGAATGAGCCCGGCTACGTGCAAGCTATGTGTTTGGCAGTGGCAGGCCACCACCCATCAGCATCGCGCTCGTGAGGCTGATGAGTTTAAACTTCTGTACAGCTGCTCGGCCGGTAGTACTCCTCCTGCTACCTGATGAGTTCGAAATGAGCGTTGTTTGTATCCAGAATTTGTTTTGAGTTGCATCGAGACACGTGTAGGTCGTGATTGGTTGGTTCGTATACTCTAGTCAGAGACCCACGGGATACATGTTTATGATGACTGGTTGCTTGTATGACACTTTGGGTCTATCTCTCTGCTCACGCAAGAATCTCTTCTCGGTCCGACTTCTAAGATACGCTGATTTTTTGGGTTCTTCTCCAGAGTTAGGCTGTCGGATGAGAGCAATTATCTAGATAGTGACATTATTAGTGCACGACTAGCATATATTAATTGATATTAATGTATTTTAAACAATATTAAGGAATAGTATGATAAATTACACTACCGGAAAGCTGACATATGCCGAGTGTCTGCAGCTTTGCCGAGTGCAACCTATCGGGCACTCAGCAAACAACCCCTTTGCTGAGTGCCTCCAGAGGGACACTCGGCGAAAATAAAACACTCGGCAAACTTGCTCTTTGCCGAGTACCGCGGATTAGACACTCGGCAAAAGGGGCTCTTTGCCGAGTGCCGCCAAAAGTACACTCGGCAAACAAAAAACCCTCGGCAGCAACCGCTGTTCGTTAGTGGTCAGCCGCCGCTGTTAGAACTTTGCCGAGTGTCTAGAGCTGACACTCGGCAAAGAGATCTTTGCCGAGTGTCGTTTTTGCGGCACTCGGCAAACGTCTCTTTGCCGAGTGTTTTATATTTGACACTCGGAAAAGAAATAAATCTTTTTCCTTTTCTACCCTTCAAACTTTTACTACTCTCCACATGCAAGATGTGGTACTCTATGTTAAAATTTGGTATATTTTTGTATTTGTTTGCTATATTTAATTAATTAATTGCATTTCAAGCAATTTTTTGAATCAAGTCAAATTTGAATTGCAAGTGATTCATATACTAGAAAAAAAAGAGAATAAAAATGATATTCATGTTATTCAGCCCGGTTTGAGGCCATACATGTGAAATGAAAAAAAATTTCAAACATCTTATTCAGGAAACACGACCACTAACTTGTGGCGGTATGGTTTTTAAATTCTATAAAAAGCAAACGAAATCCGAAAATCATGAGATTTGTCAAGATGTCATGATATCATACGCGGAGGCTATGGTAAAAAATTGAGAAGGTTTTGCACAAGTTGTCACGTACGTTGCTTACAAACCGAAACATCTCCGAAGAAGAATCATATAGTTGAGAAGGATCCGGAAAGATTTGGAGTTAAAGTGATGGTTGAATTGTGGTTTGACTACAAAACATTTTGTATAGGCAATAGACAACAGAGATTGTTTCATGTGAAATTTTGGTAATTTTTCGGATCCGTTTGATAATTTTAATTTTTAAACTGCAATTATAGAATTTTAATTGTGATAAATTGAATTTGAGCTATAACCGCATGAAATAAAGGTCGAATATTCGTAGAAGCATCCAATATGCATTGTTGAGTGAATTTGACAAGGTATTCTCATAGTACATTCGAACAAATTATGGAAAAGAAAGAGAGGAAAGGAAATTTTTTAAAACATAAATATGTTCTTTGCCGAGTGCCACACCTGAGGCACTCGGCAAAAGATTTCCTTTTTTTAAAAAAAATAACAGAGACGAAATGAAGGTATTTTTTTTAAAAAAAATCACTCGGCAAAAGTTTTGTTTCTAGACCCTAAACCCTAAAAAAAGATCTTTGCTGAGTGCCAGATCAGCGGCATTTGGCGAAAAAGGGAGACCGTGTTTTTTTAAAAAAGAATAAGATCTTTGCCGAGTGCTAGATCGCGGGCACTCGGCAAAGAGAGGAAATGATTTTAAAAAATACAAAAGGAAATTTTCTTTCAAAAAAAATTACGATGTTTGCCGAGTACTAGATTGGGGCACTCGGCAAATAGGGGAAATAGGACTTAGACCGCCCACTCCACTCGCCCCATCCACTCAGGCCACACACGCACACACACAAACAAACAACTGCGCCCGCAACCGCCCACCCCGCCGCCGCCCGCGTCCGCGATTCGCCCGCCATGCCGCCGGCCCGTCCCCGTCCCCGGTGGCTCCCGCGCGCCCCATCCCTGGCGACTCACCGTTGCTGGACCCCGGCGGCTCCCCGGCGCTCGACCCCGGCGCGCTTCCCCGGCGGCTCCCCGGCGCTCGACGTGCCGCCCCGCCCCCTCCCCAGCCCCCCCACCCGGAGCAGCAGTAGGTGCAGAAAGCCCGTGACCACCCGCCCCGCCGCCAGCACCCCGGCGCTTGACCCCGGTGCTCCTGCACAAGGTGAGCTGCTCTCTGCCCTTAGATGTCGTGCCCTTAGATTTGTGGATTACGGATTTCCATCAAGTCTCATGTCGTGTGCCATCAATTATAACGTGCACTTGATTTTGAAAATGTTGATTCATGTATATGAGTTTGCACTGACCAAAAGTGGAGTCGGTATGCATGCATGTCATGATTGGTAAATCTTAAATGTAGTGCAAAATGCGAATGATGAGATATAGGACCACCTCTAGCTAGCTCGCATACGTGCTTCTGTTTGTAGTTGTCCAATGTCAAGCTTCCGTACATGTGGTTGTCGGCCATCGTACGTTATGCATGCATGTCATGATTGATAAATCTTATATTATAGAAGGACATGCTTCCATATATGTGGTTGTCGGCCATCGTGTCATTGGTTTGTTGCAGGTTTTGGAAACTTCCCCGTGCAGGGAGGTGCTGCCGAAATTTTCAATTGACAGTATTAAGTTTCTTCTTTTTGCAGAGAAGAACCCGTCGGAGCCGGGCCAGAGTACCCCGGCGCCGCTCGACCTCGCCGGAGAAGAAGGCGACCCCGATCGTCTTCCTCGCCGCTGCGGGTCTGCCTGCACCGCGTCACCTCGCCACTGCACTGAGCCGCCACGGCCCCGCTAGCCTGACTACACCGCCACCCAAGGTAAAACCCCCGGCATTACATGAGACCCCTCTTTCCGTATCATGTTCGTAGATCACGTAACCCAGTTAGGCGTTGTTGACGGTCGTTAACGTACATTACAAACCAATAAATTTCCTTACACGTATACACAAATATTATAGAATAGGAGGTTATTACTGAAAAATTCCACGGGTTTTGGTGATTTATAATTTTTCAGGGTGTTATCTAGAAAGTCAACAAAAGGGACCTAAGAATTAAAATAATTCATGAAATTTTGCCGCAAGACATATACTAGAAGACTATACAAGACACCAGAAGACAACAGAGCGAGCCAGGGCCCCAGCCCCTGCCAGGTGGGGCCGGCCGGCCATAGGGGTGGCCGGGCGGCCACCCCCCTCTACATCCTTCCACGAGCTTCTGGAGTATTCCTGCACCGCCTTTGTGGAGTCATCTAGGCCATCCCTTAAGTCGGTTTGATTGAAGGGCTTACGTGCATCCCACCGGGGTATAAATAAAGAGCCAGACCCCCTAGAGAAAAAAAAGCCAGATCAAGAACTGAAGAGCCAGAGTTCCAATTCCATTCTAGAGATCTAGGCTAGCAATCAAGAGTAGACTAGTTCATGTTAGGATTAGTCTCAATTAGAGATAGAGAGATAGAGTAGAAGAGTAGAGTTCTAGAGGAGTTCCGGCCTGTCGGTGCTTCTCCGTTGCTGTGTTCGTCGGGATCAAGTTCCTTCACAGGGGGCTTGCTTCTAAGACTCTTTGGTAATCAACTTCTGATTCAAGTAAGCAATTTGTTCATATTGTTCTTCAAGTTTGTAACTCTTTTGAGTACTTTGATCTTGGTAGCACCTAGGTTGAAGTTGTTTTCGTAGTGTAAGCGTGATGCTTATGCTAGGATTACTTATGAATGCCCCATGATTTGCTAGATGGTGGTAGCTCGCGAAGGTGACTTTATAGCTTCGTTAAATCCTCTATAGTTCACTTCCAGTTAATAGGTAAAGGCAGGTTTATGCATGCTGGTAGGGGGGAACTCTGATTTCATCCCTTATTGAAAGTTATCGCCCACTGAATAAATGATTAAGAACATAGTTTATCGAGATTGGAATTAGATAGTCCTTAGTAGTCTCCCTATTTTCACTATTATCTGAGCTTGATTGTGAATTGGGTTAAGTTTATAGACTCAGTCATCGTCGCCAACCATTCCTTTGGGTTCAATATTAAAACCGGAATTATCTTAGTGAAGTGCTACAACGGTATTATATCTGTGCGCTTACGAATAGTTATCTTTTCTAGTGTGCATTTAATTTATAGCAACAAACATTTCTGGTGTCGTTGCCAGAGAACAGTTGTTTTTCTCTTTGCTGAGTTGACTTTGAGTTTAACTTAATCTTGTGTTATACTTTTATCTTTATTTTTAATTTTTAAATTTAGTTTTATTGTTTTACCATGGAACCCGTACCTACACCTTTATATCTATACGGAGTACCACCGGGATCGTGTCTTAAGCCACTAGAATCATCTGGCTATGAGCTACGCCCGGAATTAATTCACTTAGTTCAGGAAAATGTCTTTTCTGGTAGTGATAATGAAAATCCCTATTCCCACTTAGGTGATTTTGAGCAGACCTGTGCATGCCTAAGCATTGAAGGCATGCCCAATGAAACTTTAAGATGGAAGCTTTTTTCCTTTTCTTTAACAGGTGAGGCTAAACGTTGGTATAATCATCACGTTGGGAGTAGTCAAGGAGATTGGGAAGTTTTATGCTCGAATTTTTATTTATAATTTTTCTCTATCTTTAAAGTTACTAAACTTCGTAGAGAAATCATATGTTTTGAGCAACAGAAAAATGAATCACTAGGTGAGGCTTGGGAACATTTTGATGCTATAATTAATTCAGGCCCTAGTCTTGCTTTTTCAGAACCTATGCTTTTGCAATATTTCTTTATAGGCCTTAATAGAAAAACTAGAAAATATCTTAATTTACTCTCAGGAGGAGCGTTTATGCATATCACTGCTGAGCGTGCAAAAACTATTCTTATGAACATTTTAAATGATCTTCCTGAAGAGAAGTTGTTAGAAGAAGAAGAAATCTCAATAGCTGAACCCGAACTTTTGCCTGAAACATTTCAACCTTTAGCTATTGCAGAACCTAAACTACCACAAAAGGAAGAGGAAGAATTTCCGCTTCCTGACTTTTTGTTTGATATTGAGGATGATTTGTTTACTGATTTTGGAAATACCTCAAATTATCATTTGATAAAGAAACCTCAGCAGCCTAGAAATTTTACAACTATAGATCCTACACATTCTGATGAGGTAGATTTTCTTAGAAAGACAATAAAAGAATTAATATCTGTTTTGAGTGACGAGTGGTTAGAAGAATCAGAGTTTTCAAATAAAATTATTCGTATAAATTCTTCCTCTGTCACTATTCAATGTCAATTAGATAAATAATCTTTTGAAACCCTTTATAATCCGGTAATAGGTGTTAATATTATGTCTGCTATATTTGCTGAACATTTATTAAAAGACACACCATTAGCCCCGACTAATAAATTATTAAAAAGTCATTCAGGACGCATTATTCCAAATTTAGGAATTCTGTGTGCCTTCCTATTTATGTGAATGATTTCCGAGTCCGATTGAATTTCTACATTTTTGATGTTTGGAAGTTTGATGTGTTGATTGGGGAACCTATAGAAAGACTTATCCAAGAAGGACAAATAGAAAAAATAAATGTTAGGCTTGGGAAAGGATTTAAGCTCTCTGTGCCTATAATTCACTCTTTGAAAACTAAGGTAGAGCCATTTCCTGAGTTAGAATCAATAGAAGAGGTTAAGGTAGCATCTCTTGAAGAATAAATCGAATCAAATTTAGAAGATGACGTCCAGATTTTCACCAATGAGGTAGAGGATGAGGATCCCACTGATCCTGAACCTCTCAATGAATTGCTAGAGCCACCTAAGCCCCCTATTGAACTTAAACCTTTGCCTTCTGGACTTAAATATGCTTTTCTGAATAATGATCAGGATTCTCCTGTAATCATAAGTGAAAAATTATCTCAAGAAGAATATTTGCGCTTAATAACTGTATTAGAAAAGCATCGTGCTGCTTTTGGCTATTCACTCCATGACTTTAAAGGAATTAGTCCTATTCTTTGCACCCATCGCATTCCAACTGATCTAGAAATTATAGCATCTAGAGAGCCCCAGCATAGGCTTAATAATGTGATGAGGGAGGTTGTGAAGAAGGAGGTTTTGAAACTTTTGCATGCCGGGATCATTTATCCTGTGCCGCATAGTGAGTGGGTTAGTACTGTTCAAGCTGTACCTAAGAAAGGTGGAATGACTGTTGTTAAAAATGAAAGGAATGAATTAATTCCCCAAAGAACCATCATTGGATGGAGAATGTACATAGATTATAGAAAACTTAATAAAGCAACAAAGAAAGATCATTTTCCGTTACCCTTCATTGATGAAATGTTAGAGCGTTTAGCGAATCATTCTTTCTTTTGTTTTCTTGATGGTTATTCGGGATATCACCAAATTCCAATCCACCCTGATGATCAAAGCAAAACCACTTTTACATGGCCATATGGAACTTATGCTTATTGAAGAATGTCTTTTGGATTATGTAATGCTCCAGCTTCTTTTCAAAGATGTATGATGTCTATATTTTCTGATATGATTGAAGAAATTATGGAAGTTTTTATGGATGATTTTTCTATTTATGGAAAAACTTTCGATGATTGTGTTAAAAATTTAGATAGAGTTTTGGAAAGATGTGAAGAAAAGCACTTAGTATTTAATTGGAAAAAATGTCATTTTATGGTTAGAGAAGGAACAGTGCTAGGACACTTAGTGTCTGAAAGAGGTATAGAGGTAGACAGAGCTAAAATTAAAGTAATTGAACAATTACCTCCACCTGTGAATATAAAAGGGATTCAAAGTTTTCTTTGTCATTGTGGTTTTAACCGTAGGTTTATAAAAGATTTTTCACATATTGCTAAACCACTGACTAACTTGTTAGCTAAGGATGTTTCTTTTGAATTTGATGATACATGTTTGAAATCTTTTAATATTCTTAAAGAAGCACTCATCTCTGCACCAATCATTCAACCCCTGATTGGTCAATACCTTTTGAAATTATATGTGATGCTAGTGATTATGCTATGGGGGCAGTTTTAGGACAGACAAAGGATAAAAAGCATCATGTCATTGCTTATGCTAGTAAAACTCTGACAGGAGCTCAACTTAATTATGTAACAACTGAAAAAGAACTCCTAGCTGTTGTTTCTGCTATTGATAAATTTATATCTTACTTGGTAGGAGCAAAAGTTATTATTTATACTGATCATGCTACTTTCAAATATTTGCTCACTAAGAAAGATGCTAAACCACATTTGATAAGATGGATTTTATTACTTCAAGAATTTGGTTTAGAAATAAAAGATAAAAAGGGAGTATAAAATCTTGTTGCCAATCACTTGTCTAGAATGCAATTTAAAAATCCACAGGAATTACCTATTAATAACTCACTAAGGGACGACATGCTTTTCAAAGTAACAAAATCAGACCCTTGGTACTTAGATATTGTGAATTTTTTGGTTGCAGGTTATGTACCACCAGGGGACAATAAAAGAAAACTTATTTATGAGAGTCGTCAACACCTATGGGATTCACCGTACCTCTTCAGAATATGTGCTGATGGACTACTAAGAAGATGTGTACCGGCAGAGGAGGGCATTCAAATCATTCAGAAATGCCACTCATCACCATATGGAGGTCATTATGGGGCATTCCCCACTCATGCAAAAATTTGGCAGAGTGGATTCTTTTGGCCAACCATGTATGAAGACACCAAGAACTTTATCCAGAGATATGTATCATGTCAGAAGCATAGAAACATCAACATAAGAGATGTCATGCCACTCACCAATAATCTTCAGATAGAGCTCTTTGATATTTGGAGAATCGATTACCTAGGACCATTTCCGAAATCAAATAATTGCGAGTATATATTGGTGGCAGTTGACTATGTATCCAAGTGGGTAGAAGCCATGCCATGCAAGAATGCTCATGCAAGACATTCCAAGAAGATGTTTGAAGAAATAATATTCCCAAGGTTTGGAATGCCTAGGATGGTGATTAGCGATGGAGGAACACATTTTACTAATAGGAAGTTTCACTTATATTTGAAAGATCATGGAATTCGTCACAACGTCGCTACACCATATCATCCTCAGACAAGTGGCCAGGCAGAGACATCAAATAAGCAGATCAAGAATATTCTACAGAAGACGGTAGATGAGATGGGAACCGCATGGAAAGATCGTTTACCAGAGACACTTTGGGCTTACGGGACTGCCTACAAGACACCATTGGGTATGTCACCATACCAATTGGTGTATGGAAAGACCTGTCATCTACCTGTGGAGCTAGAACACAAGGCTCATTGGGCTATCAAGCGTTGGAACATGGATTTTGAAGCCGCAGAAGAAAAGAGAAAGATGCAAATATCAGAACTAGAAGAATGGAGAGAAAAAACTTATCATAGTTCAAAGCTTTATAAAGAAAGAACCAAGAGATGACATGATAAGAGAATCAAGAAGGAGTTTGCACCCGAAGACAAGGTATTACTTTTTAATTTTAGGGTCAAATTATTTGGGCATGGAAATTACGGAGCAAATGGGAAGGACCATTTACGGTGGTAAACGCATCATCGCATGGAGAGGTAACTCTACGCACAGACGAAGGTACGTTATTTAAGGTAAATGGCCAATGTCTCAAGATCTTTCTAGAACCTATTAGACCCTCTAAGGTAGTTGATGGATTAGATTTTATTATTTTGCCACAATATTAGATATCCTTTTTCTGTTACGAGAAAATATGCAAAATAATACTTATCGGGTAGTAAATAATAATAGAAGACACAGCGCACGAGATCACCCCGAGGGGTTGACCTGTGGGGCCAGTCGGCCAGGCCTGTGGCCGCCCGGCCACCCACCTCCTTGTCCCCCCTCGTCTCAATCCTCATGAGTCTTCTACACCCTTCCTCGTCTAAATCCCGTAGATTTAACCGACAAATCGCATATTCTTCCATACAGATCCATTGCTCCCTAGATCTTGACCCATTTTGCAAGCCAAACCCTCATATAAATACATACCCATGCCTCCTTTAACCACATCCTATTCAAGCCTCCTCTCTTCTCTTTAGAGAAATTCTACTCCTTTCCATCTCTAAGCTCCAATGGTGGAAAAGAGATCGTTGTCTACAGATCTGACCTTAAGCAGATCCAGTCGAAGGAAGAAGCTCTGGCCATCGTCCCTGTGCTAGATCCCAAGCCTCTCGCTGTCATCCCGCCGAAGCAGTTGGCGACAGTTCCTCCATGTCGTCATTATGAGCAAGCTTATTTTGCTCAAGTTCACCAGTCCGCTCTCCCATCACCTCCTACAAAGCTGTTCCTAAAAGGCCTGAAAGTCGCTGTCCCTCAAGGCACCAAGTTGCTACCTGCTGCAGATAATGAGAAGCTCATCAAGGTGACTCTCAACTGATTCGGGGATGTGACTTGTGCAAAGTACGCTACCTCTTGCGTCTCCCTTGATGGAATCCGTGCACCTCCTGGCCAAGTCAAGTATGTTGCTCCAAGAGAAACTGGCAAGAGATCTGCTGCACCCCAGATTGAGAGAGAAGCAAAGCGTCCTAGGATGGCCATGTCTATGATAGAAGAAAAGTTTAATGCTCTTAACCAGACGGTTGAAGTTATGAAGATATCTAGCAAGCTACAAGCTGGTTCAACCACCAACCTGCAGAATCAGCGGTCCCATGATCTTAAGGAGATCCGTAGGTTGACTAGGATCGTAGCTGTGCTCTCTGAGAAAAATAAGAATAAGGAGTAGATGTCTTAGTTATCTTAGCAATAAGGCACAAGTGTGTTAAATTAGTTCGATTTAGGTTCGTAATTTAAAGTTAAGTTTGTGATTTACTCGGTTTATTAATTATTGTATTAGCTCGGAATGAATAAAGTGCCTTATTGTTATTATTATTTTGTTATGATTACTTGTTCTCTCTATTTTTGGTATGTGCTTGTCTCCACATGTTGTGCAGAAAAGATATACAGGAAAACAAGTGTGGGGGTGACACACTGCGACCATAAAAACAAAATTTATCATGAAAATTATGCAATTCGGAAGATAATTGATCGAGGACCACGTACGGCAAAGTGGGCCCCGAGGGGACCCCCTGGGTGGCCACACGGACAAGCTCATGGCCGGCCGGCCCACCTCCTCCTCTCTCACCTCGCTTCATCCATGGTTAGGTTTAAGCCCAATATACTTTAATTATATATATTTCGTCTTTCATTTCGATCCGAATTGAAAAACACATGTTAAAACACTTAAACATACAAGAAAAAATATTTAATTCATGACTTAAGAATAGACTCATATAATACTTTTCCTGGTAAACATGTTACTGTTGGGAACTAATTATTAGGGACCCCATGATTACTTAAGTTGTTGAGGAATATGATATAGTAAATTAATGAGAACTTGATTCTTGATGTCTTGTCTTTGGAGAACATTTATTTCAAAAGTAAAAATAAATAGAATTACCTCTCCTTAGTAGTAAAAGAAATGTCCTACCAGAGCCATATATATAGGATAGATAAACCTTCTACAATTCATTGCTTGTATTTGTGTTGAGTTTGGTCAAACCTTGTTGACCCTTGTTGAGAAATTTATCATGCTTTCAAGATCAAGATCACGTACACTCCACATATATCTGCTGCTCCTACACTGGGAGTATGCAAAAACATGCTTGTTCATCCATTTAAAAATGTTTTACTCCTACACTGGGAGAAAACAAAAAAATGTTTGTTAGGAATAAATGCTTTGAGTTCTTTGTAATTGTCTTCTCTTCAAATTCCAAGTGCAAGAGAGAGGTACATGGCTATGCAAAAATAAAGTATAAGAAAAATGGACAAGTGTCCAAGTAAGTAAAAAAAAGAGAAAAAGAAAAAAGTATGAAAAGATAGCCCATATGGTCTAGCAAAGTTTTTAAGTTCGAAATAAGAGAGACAAGTTTCTAAAGAGCATAGTAGAATTAGGTTAGCCACTATATATATATTCCACACATGCACATCTTGATCTAAGAGTATGGCATCTTTCTCCTTGGATCTTTGTTTTGACTTTACAATATATGCAATACAAGTATGTTCTTACATTCTTCATACCTACCTGAGATCCACATAAGCTTTTTAGAAGTAGGATAAAGAAAGCAATCATTTATGCCTTGGTGAGGATCTAAAAATTATACATATATGAGTGATTCAAGAGTACTACAAGAGGAGAAGGTAAGCTATGTTTTGTTTTCAAAATTTTAAACTAATTCTCCAATTGACTTGACTGAAGGAAGAGAGTAATCTGTTTCAGCTGTTTTGTTCTTCAACCGCTCAAAGATTTATGGTAAACACTTTGAATCCTGCAGTACATGAATAACTAGGAATGGTTTTGTGTTGATGTTTTGTTCTAGAGTAATGTCTTAAATAATTTATTCTGTGAACCAACCTTTTCTCGAGGACGAGTAAAAGCCGAAGTGTGGGGGAATCTTGTTGACGGTCGTTAACGTACATTACAAACCAATAAATTTCCTTGCACGTATGCACAAATATCATAGAATAGGAGGTTATTACTGACAAATTCCACAAGTTTGGTGATTTATAATTTTCAAGGGTGTTATCCAGAAAGTCGACAAAAGGGACCTAGGAATTAAAATAATTCACGGAATTTCGCCGCAAGACATATACTAGATGACTATAGAAGACACCAGAGCGAGCCAGGGCCCCTGCCAGGTGGGGCCGGCCGGCCATAGGGGTGGGAGGGCGGCCACCCCCCTCTACATCCTTCCACGAGCTTCTAGAGTATTCTTGCACCGCCTTTGAGGAGTCATCTAGGCCGTCCCTTAAGTCGGTTTGATCGAAGGGCTCACGTGCATCCCACCGGGGTATAAATAAAGAGCCAGACCCTCTGGAGAAAAAAAAGCTAGATCAAGAGCTGAAGAGCCAGAGTTCAAATTCCATATCTAGAGATCTAGGCTAGCAATCAAGAGTAGACTAGTTCATCTTAGGATTAGTCTCAATTAGAGATAGAGAGATAGAGTAGAAGAGTAGAGTTCTGGAGGAGTTTTGGCCTGTCGGTGCTTCTCTGCTGCTGTGTTCGTCAGGATCAAGTTCCTTCGCAGGGGGCTTGCTTCTGAGACTCTTTGGTAATCAACTTCTGATTCAAGTAAGGAATTTGTTCGTATTGTTCTTTAAGTTTGCAACTCTTTTGAGTACTTTGATCTTGGTAGCACCTAGGTTGAAGTTGTTTTCGTAGTGTAAGCATGGTGCTTAGGCTAGGATTACTTATGAATGCCTCCTGATTTGCTGGAGAGTGGTAGCTCGCGAAGGTGACTTTATAGCTTCGTTGAATTCTCTGTAGTCCACTTCCAGTTAATAGGTAAAGGTAGACTTATGCATGCTGGTAGGGGAGAACTCTGATTTCATCCCTTATTGAAAGTTATCGCCCACTGAATGAATGATTAAGAACATAGTTTATCAAGATTGGAATTAGATAGTCCTTAGTAGTCTCCCTATTTTTACTATTATCTGAGCTTGATTGTGAATTAGGTTAAATTTATAGACTCAGTCATCGTCGCCAACCGTTCCTTTGGGTTCGATATTAAAACCGGGATTATCTTGGTGAAGTGCTACAATGGTATTATATCTGTGCGCTCGTGGATAGTTATCTTTTCGAGTGTGTATTTAATTTATACCAACAGGCGTCTCCCGTTCGAAAGAGATATGGTTGGAAATATGTAGATCTTTGTATATCTATAGCCATATCTGTTTTGAATTGTCCATGTTTTTTGGATAGCCTGAGGATGCATAAATGGGGTTAGTTTTCATGGTCTACTCCGATTCGAGACAGAGTTTCGGCATCATCTCCCTATTGTTCTCCGGATACATAATCTTCCTGCCATGACGTGTGTTTGGAGAACAGCGGGGAGGTGCTGCCAAAATTCTATCTCAAATAGGAGTAGAGCATGGAAACTAACCTCATCTACGCATTCTCGGGTGGGATTAGGACCTATCTTCACCTATTAGATAGTAGGAACATCGTGTAGATGCAATTGATTTTGATATTAGTCCCTGATATGTTAGAGGATGGATGACCGTGAGTGGATGGACACGGGCCGCTCAAGTCAGGGTTCTTTGTCCGATGAATGGATTGAGAAGACCGATGCTTTCTTGGAGCTAGCATTTGCCAAGGTTAAAGGAGCGCGTGCCACTTGGTGTCCCTGCAGCAGATGTGCAAACACGCATCGACAAACAAAGGATGTCATGGGTAAACATCTTTGCAAGCTTGGATTTACAGCAGACTATACCCAGTGCACCTACAACGGTGAAGCCGATTGTATGAGAGAGGAGGTCGTGAGACCACACGTCGAGGATTTTGATGCTGATGGCGGGGTAGGAGACATATTAAATGACTATCACGATGTGTAAGTGCAATCAAGACCTATTGTGGGTTTTGGCGTTGATGATCACCAAATTAGAGGACTAATGAGATTTATCGAGATGATAAGCAGGGAATCGAAAAACAAGGATGATGTACAGGTTGCAGGTGCCCCTAATTACAAAAGATGGCTGGACTTAACTCAAGAAGGTTTAAATTTCTTTATGTTTTGAATTTGAGTTAGGAAATGCCGTACTATTAAGGGGGACTTGAGGACGGTTGGTCAACTGTGCAACCAGATGCTCAAATTACTAGAATAACATTCTCATACCCAGCCAAAACAGTCAGCCAAAAATCTCCTGTTACCTTCTATTTTGGCTAGGGCAGCAGTGCCGCCCATAAACGACCGTTGGGCCCTGGGGTATTTATACCACCAGGCCCGGCCCACAACGGTCATCTTCTTCCTTTGTCGATTCATTTCGAGAACAGACAGACCAGAGCCCACTCTCTCTCCCTCCATTGTTGCTCCTCCATCCCTCAAGCAAATCCTTGATTCCAACCATCAAAACTTGAGAAAAAAGACAGCAAAACTCGATTAGAGAGTAGATCTACTAATTCCCAAAGTCTAAGAGCATTTGGTTCACATTTGGCCGGTGGTTCTAGGGTTTGTTACTCTTGGAGCTTGCTCCTAGCCGGCTAGGCGTCGCCCTTGAGCTTGCCAACTCGTGTGGCAGCCTTGGGAGGTTTGTAACCTCATTCTCGAAGCTAAGAAATCACCCCACATCTCAAGTGTTCATTCTCTTGATTTGAGAACGAGGGTAGGGCAAGCCTTTGTGGCAAGCCTAAGCCTTTTGTGGCTTCCTCAACAACGTGGACTTAGGCAAACCTTAGTGGTGAGCTAAACCATGGAATAAATCTTTGTGTCTTGTGTGTTCTTGCTGGTTCTTACTCTTGCTTAATCGTTTTTAGGGTTTGTGAGCTCGATCTACTCTTACACTAGGGTTCTGTGGTATCCAGTTTTCAAGCTAGACTTTATCTTCATATTGCAAGACTGTGTAGCTCATAGATTTAGTTTACTCTCTATGAAATATCTTTTCTGTCTGAGCATTATTTGTAGGCGGGCAGTGCCGCCCTGTCTACTGACAGAATTTTGAGTTGAATTTTTACAAGCCTGTTCACCCCCTCTAGGCCTCCTTAACCTTCCAGGAGATCCTACATGAAGCACACTTCACTGAAGGACGTAGGGGGGAGGAGCCAGAGGCATCCGCAAAGGCGTATTACGACATGTTGTATGCGGCACAGAAACCCCATCATGGCCAGACAAAAGTTTCTCAACTGGATGGCATTGGATGCGTAATGGCCTTAAAGTCCTAGTTTAGCCTGAGTCAAGATGCCTTCGATGCTATGTTGACAGTTTTTGGCAGCATGCTTTTAGAGGGTCACATTCTGCCAAAGAGCATGTACGAGTCACAGAAACTTCTTCGTGCACTTAAGATGCCATATGAGCAGATACATGCTTGTCTGAAAGGGTGCATCCTATTTAGAAAAGAACATGTGGAAGCAAAGTACTGTGCAAAGTGTGGATTCTTTAGGTTCCTGGAGGTGGACTCTGGTGATGGTCAGAAGAGGCAGCTTGTGATCCCCGTGAAAATCCTACGGTACTTTCTATTCATACCGAGGATCCAATGGCTATACATGACCGAGGAATCCACAAAACAGATGACGTGGCACAAAAATGGACATCGATACAATCCTGAGAAGCTGGTACATCCATCCGATGGTGAAGCATGGACCCACTTTGATGTGATTCATCGTGAGAAAGCTCTAGAGGCTCATAATGTACATGTTGCGCTGGCAATAGGTGGGTTCAATCCTTATGGAATGATGGACGCCCATACACTTGTTGGCCCGTTTTCGTTATCCCCCTCAATCTCCCCCCGGTGTCATCTTCCAATGACACAACATATTCTTGTCGTTGATAATCCCTGAACACCCGGGGAATAATATGGGTGTGTTTATGGAGCCTGTGATTGATGAATTGGTTCGTGCTTGGGAGGAAGGGGTATGGACATACGACCGAGCTACAAAAAGAAACTTCAAAATGCATGTTTGGTACCACTACTCCCTGCATGACTTCCTGGCGTATGAGATATTCTGCGGCTGGTGTGTTCACGGGAAGTTCCCATGCCCAGTATGCAAGGCAGCTCTGAAGTTCATTTGGTTGCAGAAGGGTGACAAGTATTCTTCGTTCAACAAACATCGACAATTCCTTCCTCTTGACCATGCATTCAGATGAGACATCAAGAACTTTACGAAAGGTGCTGTAGTTACCGACCCTGCACCGCAGATGATGACCGGTGCCGCGGTTCGTGCTCAGATAGATGCTCTCAAGGTCAATCAAGAAGAAGGTGGTTTTGTGGGATATGGTGAGCAACATGCATGGACTCATAAGTCGGGCTTGTTGAGGCTCCCCTATTTTGATGACCTTCTTCTTTCATATAACATTGATGTAATGCACACTGAAAAGAATATCACCGAGGCACTTTGGGCAACAATCATGGACATTCCTGATAAGACAAAGGACAACATTAAGGCTAGAATGGATCTGACAACATTATGCGATAGACCAAAGCAAGAAATGAAGCCTTCTAGAGGCGGCAAGACATGGAGAAAGCCTAAGGCCGAATTCATCTTGACTAGGCCCCAAAGGAGGGAAGTACTAGAATGGTTCCAAACGTTAATGTTCCCTGATGGGTATGCAGCAAATCTGAGGAGGGGAGTGAACTTATCTATTATGCGAATCAAAGGGCTCAAGAGTCATGGCTACCACATATGGCTTGAGCGGCTTCTTCCGGTGATGGTTCGAGGCTATGTCCCTGAGCATGTCTAGCTAGTGCTGGCAGAGTTGAGCAATTTCTTCCTCCAGCTTTGTGCCAAAGAGTTATCTCGGACCGTGATTGTAGACTTAGAAAGAATAGCACCGGTGTTGCTCTGTAAGTTAGAGAAGATCTTTCCACCCAGCTTCTTCAATCTGATACAACATTTGATTTTGCATCTCCCGTATGAGGCACGAATGGGGGGGCGTGCAGGGCCATTGGTGCTATCCAATTGAGAGATGTCTAAAGGTTCATCGAACTAAATGTAAAAATAAATGCAAAATAGAGGCTTCCATTGCGGAGGCATACATTTTGGAGGAGGTGTCAAACTTTACAACAACATACTATGGTGACAACCTTCCTAGCATGCATAATCCACCCCCTCGCTACAATGCTGGCGAAAATGAATCGACCCTCAGCCTTTTTCGAGGGCAGCTCGGAGGCGCAAGTGACGTGACCCCCAAGACCTTGAAACATGAAGAGTGGCGCACTATCATGCTATATGTGTTGACCAACTTTTCCGAAGTGGAACCGTACATGCGGTAAGTTCTCAACAAACTTGTTCTCGAGTAGTCACTATTCTGCATCCAACCCCCTTATTTCTCATTGGTGCAGGGAATTTCATCATCAATTCTGGCGTAGATCAAGGGAACCTACCCTGCAGGAAACTGAGACCCTTCTTAGATAGGGTGCGAGAAATGGAATGCCCAAATTCATTTCTTGGTTCAAACAGAAGGTACTATCCAATTTAGCTCGTACTTAGTTTGACATTACAAGTTGCTCATACGTGCGAATAATATAACAAACTATCCTTCTTGAGCTTGCAGGGCCAAACCGATGCATCTATGAGTGTCGAGTTGAGACAGGCTGCCGATGGCTATGCCTATAGGGTCAGGTCATTTACCGGTTATGACGTCAATGGATATCGCTTTCACACAATAAGACACGAGCAGAGTCGGCCCAATCGAAGAACCACAAATACCAGAGTTTTTACGCTCGTCCTTGATGGGTCGAGTATTATGGAAGAATTGAAGAAATATACGAACTCATGTTTCATGGCTGCAAACCTCTTAATCCTATCATATTCAAATGCCACTAGTTTGATCCTGAAGTAACGAGACAAACCTCTAATCTTGGGCTAGTCAAAATTCGACAGTCATCCGTCTTAGATGGAGACGATGTCTATATTGTGGCTCAACAGGTCATGCAAGTCTATTATCTCCCATACTCGTGCAAAACTGACACCCGTCTTAAGGGTTGGGATGTTGTGTACAAGGTACCGCCACACGGTAAACTACCTGTCCCAAACAATGAAGATTACAACTTAGACCCAAACACATATGATGGAGAGTTCTTTCAAGAAGAGGGGCTAGAAGGAAGTTTTGTGATAGACTTATCCGAAGCGATCGGAATGGAAGTAGACAATGAAAGGGTTGATCACGAGGACGCTTTTGATGAGGTTTAAAATGTGAAGGACTTAGAATTACTTTAGCGATTACATTTAGGCAATGACAATGATGACAACCTTCCTCCTTCGAATAGTTGATTATATCGACATGACTAATAGTGATGATGAGACTTATGATCCAGCTAATCCCGATCATGATGATTATTTCTACTACATGTAATACTATGTTATTTTCTAGTTATGTTTTGTTTATGTTGCATCTCTTTCTAAGTATGTCTTGTTTATCTGTGCTTATTGGTTTACTCTTTTTAATTGCAGGTGATTGAATAAAGATGGTGGGCGGTGTGAGGAATGTAAAGTCACTTTACCAAAGGCGGCCCGTTGCAGCTGAGCAGTCAGGGAGCAGGAGGAGTAGCAAGAGGAGCAGGAGCAGGAGCACTCTTGAGAGGGAGCGGGAGCGGGAGCAGGAGGAGGAGTGGGAGGAGAAGGAGGAGGAGGAGGAGGAGCAGAAGGAGAAGGAGGAGCATGGGGAGGAGGAGGAGGAGGCAGGGGGTTCTGCTTTCTCTGGTTCATCGGGTGTCTAGTTGCGAGGTCCCTCGACCCTCCCGAGGCGACCGATACCTGCTAAGAGACACCCACTGATTTGACCCACTAGGTCTAGGTAAGTAACTTTACATGTTATCACTACCTTTTCATTTGTTATGTTGAAAACTACAATAGAAACTAATAATTTTTCTTAATCACTTGGGCAGGAGTTGGCAGGTTGTGGCTCCAGGTGCTCACAACCGCCATGTTAATGGCATCCTGGGTATTCTGTGCAAGCAACACTTCCCTGGCCTGGTTGAGTTTGCCAAAAAGCAGGAGCCGACCTACACGTTTGAGCACTACACCGTCTTCCCCGATTTACCAGATCGGTTTTGCAGGTAATTCGCCAACAAGACCTAGCGGGAGACGTAAGAGCTGTGGGTAAGTCTTCCTCGCACTACATTGCTCAATACATCGTATTCATTGGACATTCTTGAAATAATGACCGGATACATCGTGTCTATATGCAGGATTTCTTCAGATGTGAGCCGAAATTTGAGGCCAGGGCGAATAGTGTGGCTCAGAAAGCATGTTCTAAACTCATGAAGGACATGCATTACGAGGCGCGCATCCAGGCTATCATAACATACAACACACAGGTCCTTGGAGTGAAGATCAACAAAACTCAAGCAAGAAACACTCGATTGACCTGGGAACAATACTTGTAGGAAAATAAAGAACATTAATACTGATTTATTCTGAGATTAAGTACGCTCAATTTGATCTTCTTATATGTCACATACTTGATGACATGTAGGTGCTTCCGTGGTGGTGCAATAGTCATCTCCAGTGCTGGGAATAGATGGTGGACAGGTGGTACGGGGCCGAGTGGGAGGAGACACACAACGCTTGCCGAGAGCGGCGTTTGATGATGCCAGGTACACCACACCATCAGGGCAACCTTAGCCTCGACCAATTCGTGGCTAAATGGGTACGAGAATTCATTTATTCATTCTAATGCTCAATTCTGCATAATTTCTAATCATCTTATTGCTTTTTCGCAGTCGTCCGCACATGGTGGCCAGCCTTGCTCCCAGTTCAAGGCATGAGCTTTGGCCCACAAGGGCAAGGTGACGTCCAACGTCGACTACAACCCAGAGGACCCACCCCGGCGTACACCAATGAGACCATCCACAGACGCCTCAGTGAGTACACATCGATGGCAAGGACGGTCCATGGGCCAGAGTACGATCCGACCACCCAGGACCTTGATGGAGAAGTCGTCATGAGGGTGGGAGGAGGCAAATGGGCGGTACTGGATTGGCGACAGCACACTCGACACGGCCACTACTCCCACTCTCTCCCAGATTTGAGCAAGGAGCACGAGCTCAAGCCTGGCCATACGCCAAGGCCGGACACTGCACAGCACTGGGTGGAGGCACTCTAGATTATTTCTATTTTATTCATCATTCATTGATTTTTACATACCTTAGCTTTACATTGTAACATTGGGGTGAAATATTGTAGGCCCAGCTGCAAAAAGAGAGAAGGCTACGGGAGGAGATGGCGGCGAGGATGGAGGCTGAGCAGGAGGCCGAGTGGTAGAAGATGGAGCAGATGTTTCAGTACATGCAAAGTCTTGGCGCCGCTATGGGTCAACCTCCGCCACCGTTGCTATTCCCTCCTCCACCTCCTCCTAAAGGCACTCCTGTGAGTATGAATGTTATTGCTTTCGCTTGTGCTTTGCTTGTATGGCCTAGATTAGCTATCCACATAATTCCTAGATTAGCTATCCAAGTTAGAACACAGTACAAAATCATGCAATTTCACACATGCAAGTAATTTCTAGATTAGCTATCCAAGTAATCTTGCCTCACACATGCAATCTCCTCTCCTTTGTGCAGAATCAATCGGCGGCATCGAATGATGGACCTCCTAACGCACCGCAAGACTCGTCGTGGCCAAATTGGTGATTGTTTGTGGTTGTCGCACTCGGCACTTGTGTTTGTGATACACTTATGTTTATGATGCACTTTGTGGTTGTGATGCATTTGTGATGTGATATACTTGTGGTTTGTGATACTTATTGTGGTTGTTTGTCTATATGAACTGCATATGATGTGTAATGTGATATATGTATCGTTTGTTTGATTGGAATGCAAAAAAAAGGCTGTTTTTGTTCACTTTGCCATGTGCTGCTCTCGGCAAAGGGTTGCCGAGTGCTAGGGCCATAGCACTCGGCAAAGTGGCCTATCCTGGGAACCTAGGAACATGCTTTGCCGAGTGTCTGCATGGCGGCACATGCCTAGGCCGCTTCTCCGGATGGTAGTGCCAGTATGGCACAGCCTTATTAAGTGGCGATAGAATCAAAGAAAATTTGACCATTGCCGGTTAAGACACTATAACATATCTATTCAGAGTCTGATAAGGGAGTACTTTTGATAAATTTATACATTTGACTAAACATTATAACATATCTATATCGATAGTTTAATGGTAAGCACTACTTTTTTTATAAAAAAAATACTATTGCACACATAATACTCTCGTAGAGAAAATTCAGCAACTCGAGTGAGGGTAGTCTAGTGACTAGGATACATTTTAATAAAATTAAAAATGATTTTTAATAAAAGTTACAGAAAACATTAGAGTTTTAATGAACTTTTGACTAAAATAGTTATAGCAACTAATAAGATTCAAATTTGAAAGCCAAAATCAAGATTTACGATGTCATGATACGTGTGCTGCAACATGAGCTCGCATAACTCAAGTTAAGGTTTGAACTAAACACACATTGAAGATGTGGAAGCACGATGCAAAGAAAAAAAAGACTCTGAATAGGAATGGAAAAACATATGGAATAATTGCAAAGTTAATCATAATTTTTTTTTTGGCAAAATTGGCTACACGACACTCAAAGGACCCCTCTTTGTTAGTGGATATGCAAAATAGAGCAGTTTGCTGATGGACATTGTTGTTGTTGTCGTCGTCAAATTTGCTACTAGACACCGCGACCAGTAAAATATTCATTTCTTGCTTCTGAGTAGAGATAACAGCAGGAACTCCTTCCTCACTTCCTTTCTTTGTTTTTCCTCAGCTCGCCTAGCTGCGTCGTGGGCACGAGGGCTGCCGCTCTGAAGCCAGCCGCGCGTCAGGACGGCGACAAGCACACAGGACGCGGCATCAGGGCACACAGGGCACGGCATCGGGGGCCGCCCATGCGCTGCCCCCATACCGCCACGCCTGTGCTTGTGTGCTGTGTGCTGCAGGAAGGACATGATCCCTTCGAACCGCTGCCGGTCGCCACCGTCGACGAGCACGCAGGAGCTGCGGGCGCGGACCCACCCGGCTAGGCGCGGCCACGAGGTGGTGCGAGGCCAGGCCCGGCCACGAGGGAGCACTGGCGCCTGCGCGGCGAGGCTAGACACGGCCACGAGGGAGCACCAGACGAGAGTGGTGGCGCGCGGGCCAAGCGGAGCATAGGTGCGATCCCCGGCCCGGGTCTGTGTGAACGGTGGCGCGGCGCGTGGGCCCAGAGGACGGTGGGCAGAGTGGTGGCACAGAGCGCGCATCTAGCCGCGAGGAGCAGCAAGCTGCGGCGGAGCACCTCGTCGGCGGCCTGCACACTTGCCTCGCGTGTCGCCGACGCCTGTGCTCCTCGCTCCCCAATCCATCTCCCGCCGCCGTCGTCGCGCCGGCGGCTGATGCACTTGCGCGCCGACCACGCCGGCCTCACCCTACAGGCCGCCCTTGGACGCTCCGCGAGCACCTTCGGGTGCGTGGCCGTGCGGGTAGGCTCGCGGAGCCCTGCCTCGCTGCCGACGGAGTCTGCGCCGGCCGGATATGGCCACTGGCTGTGCGCTGTGCTATGCTCTTGAATTGGGCATGGACTGAGAAACTGAATAGAAACAAAGATGGGAGATGCTCCCTCCGTCCCAGAAGGAGTGTCGTTTTTAACTTTGAGACATCTTACTTGACCATTCGTCTTATTCAAATTTTTTTTATAAATATCATATATTTTGTTATGACTTATTTTATCATTAGATATATTTTAATAATGATTTATTTATTTTATAATTTATATAAATTTTTTGAATAAAACGAACGATCAAACATGATGGCTGAAAGTAAAAAACGTCACTCTTTTTGGGACGGAAGAAGTAAACGTAAAACTCAGGACTCACATGGATAGTTCAAAACAGTCATACGGGAGCGGATTAGTTTCACAGAAATGCAGGGGCCTATCCGCAAAATCATGCTCGTGCCGTCAGAAAGAGGAGGAAGAAGAAAGGGGCAAAAAAGACATTTTCCCGCTGTTCTCTCTCGTCAGAAATAAGAAATGAATATTTTATTGGTCGTGGTGTCTAGAAGCAAATTTAACAATAACGATAGTGTCCACCAGCAAACTGCTCCGCACTTTGAGTGTCCTATAGCCAATTTTGCCTAATTTTTTGACGTTGAACGGGAGGGGCGCACCCCTACTGGTAATTCATCGAAAGATTAATAAGTAAGAAGTACAAAAACAAGAAGAGGGAAATCTTAAATAGAAAGATATATCATATTATGTATATGAATATTGTGTTAGAAAATGAAAAAAAAGAGAGTGTAAATATGTGCAATTTTGAGTAGTTGTAGGCACATAATTCATTTGTACACTTTTATTACTTGCTCCTAAAATTCTAGCTCGTGCATGGAGCACGTTTGATGAACTAGTTATTGTCAATTAAAGTTAAAATATATGTAAGGATTTGAAGTATTTTGCTATCGTTAATTCTTTTAAGTTGTCCATGAGATACCTTTGAAATTATAAAATTGAGTTGACGTAATTAGAAGCTAGGTTTGAAAAATAGGCGGGATTTATTTGGTGGATTAATCACACTGATGGAAAGTTTATAGTATCTAGTGGGGACGGAGGCATCAAACAAGGGACATGACTAATGGCTTAATTAACAGAAGGATCCTCTCCACGTACTGACATACAGCATCAGTACCGTTATAAAAGTATATATGAAAAAGAATCCTTCAACTTACAAATAATTCCTAAGTGAATTCCCCGTCAACGTCGACTGCAGTGGTTTACTCATCAAGAATTTTTTTTAAGAATTACACAGTACAACACACACTCACAACGCACGCACACTCACTTCTATGAATACACGTACGCAAACCCTATCCCTATGAGCACCTCTGAAGAACTGAGCCGGTAGATCACGAGATTCACGAAGTCACCACAGGTGCCTCACTGTCGACAGGGACGTCGCCTACCACTGAAAGCATAGCGCCGTTAAATCCTGAAATAAATCCAGAAAAATACGAGCACCCGTGCCAAATCGAGGACATAAACCCGGGTAAGCAGGTTCTACCACCTCAACCATCACACATACCATTGTCTCCACAGCTCTACTTTCCGAGCTTACTCCCTTGGTCCCTAAATAACCGGTCATTTTTGTTTCCATGTTGGAAGTTTAACTGAATTTAAATATGTGCAACATTTGTATCTCCAAATAAATTTATTATGAAAATAGATTAACGATATATCTAATGATATTAATTATATACCATAAATATTAATATTTTTTATATAAAATTAGTCAAAGTTATTTCTTGGAAGCGAGAACAACAGTTATTTAGGGCGAAGAGAGTAGCTTACACGAGTATTCAGCTTTTTCAAACGGTAGTGCTACGAATAGGACGTCCGACGCCAGCGACTCCTTCTGGATGAAAGCGTGGCGTGACGTGCACTACAACTTTGTCTTTTTTTAATTCCTTGCTCATTTCCATGTCTCTTATTCTCATCCGAACGTCACGCCTCGCTCTAGTCATTGCTACGGCGTTCTCCCATCGTGCCCCAGACCTTGCGCTGCTTGCTCGCTTGCTCCTCGCTCCCACACCATCGCGCGCCCTACCTGTGCCGCTTGCTCCTCAGTTCGGCCATGCGCTGTGCCACCCGCTCCCTCTCGCAGCGCGCATTGCCCGCCAGGCTGAGCCAAGGCCAGTGTTGCTGGTGTTCGCGCGCTGCCACTGGTGCTGGTGCTGGTGGTGCTCACGCGCCGCTGCTCACCGTTGGATCCCGCCCCAATGACCAAAATCGACCGGCCCCAGCCTTCCATACCCTATGTTGTAAATGTACGTTTCAAGTGTTCCAGAGATATGTTACAACTGTTTACATATGGATGTTCCAAAAGTAGATCATGTTGCATATTTTTGCAAGTGTTTTCAGTTATGTTGTAACGAGTGTTTTATCTAGATGTTGCATATGTTTCACACACATGTTGCAAGTGTTTTATCTGGATGTTGCATATGTTTCACACACATGTTGCAAAGTGTTTTATCTGATTGTTGCGTATGTTTCACACATATATGCAATAGTATATTTCAGATGTTTCATTTGTATCCAACATATGTTACATCCAAGTGTTTCATGCTGCAAATGTTTCACGGGGGCACGATGAGTGATGGGCGCACCGTCTAGGCACCGGGGGATGGGGCATGACAGAGCTGGGGACCGATACACGGGGGCGCATCGAGCCTGGGGCCAGCTCCCGATCCTGCCCACGTAGAGAGAGAAGGCCGTCCAAGGGAAGGAGCGGGGCGCAGCGATGAGGACAGGGTGCATGTGCGAGGCAGGGGTGAGGCAGATGGGGGCGGGTTGCGCGACCAGCCATCCGGACGCAAGGAGCGGCGGGCGCAGGTCACTAGTGGTCCCCATGGGCACGGCCCCGGGTGGGCACGTGAAATGTAGGCACAGGTAGGGGGCGCGGAGTGCAGGGGCGCGTCGGGGAAACAAATCGCCCCGGTCCACAGTACCGTTCAACGGATCAATATCTGATTGGACATCCGGTGCCTGCAGTTCTGTTTTTCAAAGGCGCAGTACCACTTAACTGTAGCCTAGTCCAGAATAAAAAATTAACCCACGATACAAAAAAAGACCAAATTTATTATTATGTAGTAGATACCGTCAAATGCCATGGCATCCATACACTCAAACATCCCACTAAGGGATATAAAAGTATTCTAGGGCGAATGGCTAGCGCCTGGACGTTCGGACGGACGATGTGTTCAGACACAACTCCCGAGCCTCCTCAGTCACACGCGCGAATGCAACTCCCGCGCCTCCTCCGTCACATATCCCACGGAAAAAAGCCATGCTGCCAACGGCCTGCTCGCCCATGCCCATGCATCCGTGGGGACCACCCGAGCTCGCTCTGTTTCAGGTGCGCACATGCACATAGCAGCAGCAGCACCAATAGGCGCCGCGGTTACGTGCCCGCATGCATGCAGCAATAGCACCAGTAGGCGCACACAACAGCTAGCAGGCGGCGCAGTCACACGCTCACATGCACACAACAGCACCAGCATAAGCACGGTGACCCATGCAGTAGCAACAACAACATACTTTTGAAACATACAGTGACCCATGGTGATCCATACGGTAGCACACCATTGCAACATGTGCTTTCTGAGATCTACTCACTCTATCCACAAAAAGAATACAACTATGATATCCGTGCCGATTAATTTCGCTCAAGTTTGACCAAATTTATAGTAAATAGTTTTATCATTTATGTCTCCAAATAAATTTATTATGAAAATATATTCTATAACAAATCTAATAATACTTATTTTGTGTCATGAATGTTTGTACTTTTTTATATAAATTTAGTAAAAGTTAAGACTGTTTGACTTTTTGAAAAACGAGAATTGCATTCTTTTGTAGATGGAGGGAGTACTTTTGAAACATCTAAATAAAACACTTACAACGTACATTTAAAACAGACGAAATACTTGAAACATGCATGTAGAGCTATAGCAACATATGTAACATCTAGATCTACTTTTGCAGCATTCAGATGAAAGATGTGCAACATAAATCTGAAACATTTGAAACACTCAAAACATACGCTTGGAACATACATGTATAGCCATAGTAACATATGCAACATTTAGATGAAACACTTGAAATATACATCTGAGACACCTAAAACACTTGAAACATAGGCTTGCAACATGCATATACTGTCATTGCAACATATGCAACATCCCATATCTACTTTTGCAACAATCTAGATGAAACACTTGAAACATAAGTGTGAAACGCCTAAAACACTTGAAACACGGCAACACCGGCAGCCCACGACCTACCTGCTGAGAAACTACGATAGTCAGCAACCTAGGGTACATCGCTCCGCACACTTGTGCCAGTCGGCGTGGCCCGTCGCTCCCCAAACGATTCTCCTGTGCCTGCTCACAACCCAAGATAGCACCCATCGGTGCAGCCCCGCTACTGCTACTCTAGCATCGCTGCTCACTTGGCCGTAGTCATCTAGCGTCGTCCGGGGTGGAATTAGCCTGGCTAGCGCAAGATGTAGGCGCAACGGCAGCGGCAGGAGTCGTTACTACCTGCTGCTGGTGGAGGAGGGATGCTGTTCACCGAATACAAACGGAGAAGAGAGAGAGATAGCAGCAGCCGGCGAAGATCAGCCCAGCTGACGCGAGTTGCAAGTCATACGACGGCGGCTGCGGAGTCATTGCTTGGGACTTGGAAATGCCTTTCTGGCTTGGCATGTGCGTTGTAAGGTGGAGTGGGGATCTTTTTTAAGATAGATGGGGGCTAGTTTGCTGTACAGGCTTGGGAACCGTGTCCGGACGAACACCCGTGGCCGAGCATTACTGATAAAAGTATGATTTAAACTCTATCCGTAACTCTCAGTTACAACTCGAACCCATTTATAACTACACCGTACCCATATACTGGATACATGCATAACTGGACACCCTTTTACTTTGTTAGAGCATCTCCCAAAGACAGAACATCTCATTTTCAAGTTTGAGATGGATGTTGTATCAATTCTTCTTTATTCCTCTCGGGACACATGTGATCTACATGTAGCGGGTTACTATTTGTCTTTCTTTTCCTTCTCTCCTCTCTTCTTCGACGATGCCATAGTGCGAGTGCAGCCTGGCTAGATAACAAGCTAGCTCGGCTTGGTTTTTCTGGCATGTTAAGATAACGAGCTAACTCGGCTCGGCTCGATTCGTTTGGCTCGCAATCCAGGCAAAAAAACATAAAAAATTAATTTATATATTTATATTTATTTAAAGCTTGAATGAAAATAGTAATAGTACAGAAATAACCCATTTATAAGCCTTAAATCAAACAAATAAATTAATATGTGCTGACATATATACAAGTATAACAATAACTACAGTACTAAACATACATCAATGGCCTGCACTTTCATTATTAAGGATCTATACATCTATTTAAAACAAAGTGATAAAATTATAGTAATCCCAAATTTACAGGCCCAGATCCAGCCATCAATCAACCAATTATAAAGTGCAATGCATCACCAAGCTATACAAAACTAATATACGTTTAAGGCAAATAGTTTTGGTCCGTTAGACTCGCGAGTTAGCTCGAGCAGACTGTAACTATATTAGCTAAAATGCTGGCTCGGCTCATTGAAAAATATAAACGAGCCAATCCGAGCGAGCCACTGACAAGCCGAGTCAAGCCAGGTTCCGAGCTGCGCCTAAGCGTAACGATACGTGCGTGTGGAGGACGAGCACGGGCGACAGCGAGGTGATGTGAGAGGCAAGCAGCCAAGCAGCACGGCGAGACGCGGTTGGCACTGGGGCGCAACAGGCGGCGACTAGCGAGCGAGGTGGGCGAGGCCTGGTGACTAATGAACGACGGGTGGTAGAAAAACGGCCTCTAGTAGGAAGGGGGATGGGTGAGGTCTTCTTCAATGTAGTGGGATTCGTCTAAATCCACAGAGTGGATTGAAGTGAAATCTAAACTAACTTTCACCCCAACGTATATGGATTAAGAGGAATTCGATAATATCTAAACGGGATTGAGAAAAAAGTTTGGAAAAGAGGATTAGGAAAGGATCTATTGGAGCTTATTTTTCCAGGGAAGGAGGATATATTTTCTGGAACCACTGTAGATAGATGCTCTTGCTAGTTGCCACGTGATTTCTGAGGCGATAAGCAACCATGCTCTCAGTGGCCACCGGGGTCCATTCTACCACCCAACTCACAAAGCAAGCATCGTCCGGTCCTCAGTCGCAATCTGCTTCCGCTTTGCATCCGATGCGACAAACTTTCTCTCTTTGTTTTCGATGGCAAGTGCGGTGTGGACATTCACTCTCCTCGCTCCGTTCGTCTCCATGGGCATGAGAAGTGAGCAGTGACCATCGACCGCCGCGCACAACCCGACTAGGGGAGGCCTCTCGTCGCCGCCGCCGACGCGACCGAGGTAATAAGGATGATCTCGGCCGGAATCCTGTTTCTCCTTCTCGTTGGGTTCGACCACCTGCTCATTTTCTTCATCACCTGCCTCTCAGATCTGCAGGCCTCTGCATCCTGAAGCTGGAACCCCGAGAAACCCATTTCCTCTTCCTCGTTGGGTTGTAGCCTCGCCGCAGTTGAGTTGAGGTACTTAATCTGCTTTGGTTTAAGCCCAACACGCACAATCTAACATTTCCTCCCGCTTTCTCCCCTGGTCATTTTCTTCAATGACCAACTCAGTTTTTGCTGTCAATCCTAGAATTTCTTCGATGACCAACTCATACTTTTTTTTGTCAATCCCAGTGAGCGTCAAGCATACTGATTCCCTTCACCTCTTTCACAAGAAGAAGAACAAAAAGCCCTCCCTCATCTGGTGGCATCAAAGTGTCATACTGTCGTTGCTCTGCTGCTGCTACTGTGTGTGTACTCCTTCACCTGGTATGCAAATTAATTTTCCATTTTATTTTCACGCTGATCGGTCTAGTAGATCTATTTTCCTGCATCCAAACGACTTTATGTGTTACCCATATAAGATATTTGTGCAAGTGGTGGAGTTAGGACTTTTTTAGAGCCTGGGCGAGACTCAACATGACACTAAGGACCCGTTTCGCAGGGCTCCAGCTCCTCTTAAGGTGGCTCTGGCTCCTCACGTGGAGTAGCTTTTCTGGTGGAGCTAAAGCTGTTTTGGAAAACATTTGGCAAAAACAGCTCCAGTCTTATAGTTTTCACTAATCATTATGAACTAGGTGGTTCCCGGCGCTGTAGGAATTTAAAGGTTTGTTTCAGATGAACTCTCTATGAAGGAAAGGTTTTAAAAAACAAAAAATACATAGAAAAGGAGGTAAGCTATGCTTTATCTGTACCAACTAAAAGCATAAGAAAATTAATATAAAATTCTTCAAGACAGATCTAATACTTGTAGCCTAAGTTACATGGAGCACATGGACAAAAGCACTCATGAATGTGTTAGTGTTTGGGTCAGTGGTTCTTGTTTGGTGAGGACACCAACACTTAAGAAGCTTTTGTGTCAATCGTGTGGCTGCGCCTTAGCAAAGCACATATGTTGAATGGACGTATAACTCCCTCCATCCCAAATTATAAGTCATTCTAAGAATCTTGGAGAGTCAAAACATCTCAAGTTCGACCAAATTTATAGAAAAAATTACAAAGATTTATGACATCAAATAGATATACTATGAAAATATAATTAATGAAGAACCTAATGATACTTAGTTAGTATCATAAATATTATTATCTTATAATATAAATTTGGTCAAACTTGAGGTGCTTTGACTCTCCAAGATTCTTGGAATGACTTATAATTTGGGATGGAGGGAGTATCTGCCATGGCGATGAATTGATAGTCTAGAATCTTGTTGGAGAAACCAGGTGAGCCCGGGCACCGGCCCAGGGTGGCCGGGCCTTGGCTCCGCCACTGATTTGTCCCCCAGAAAAGCGGATACGGACAATATTTGTCCATTCAGTTCTGAAACTTATACGAAATATAATCTGCAAACCACTCATGTTATCACATGTCCGATCTGGGGTGACTTCCCCTTAATTAGAGGGTATAATTCGGGGAGTTAGAGGGGGATAAGAGGGGAGGAACAGCAGCCCTAGGACAGGCTGCCGCCTAGAGAGAGGGAGGGTGCAGGGGCGGCGGCAGCAGGGTGCTGCAGCCGGCCTGACGCTAGAGGGAGGACATGGCTGCCGTGGCTGGGCTGGGTGGTGGCGGTGGCGGCGGCTGGTAACTCTCAGATATTTTGTCGGCCGTTAATTTATTCCAGAGTTGAGAATTATTATTGGAACATTTCTGCCGCCACATTTCCTAAAAAATATTTTCCTAAAAAAACATTACTGCTGCCACCTAACTAGTTTTGGATTTGCGAAACTCAATGTAACCGCTTGCCTTTCAATTTCATCCGCAGGGGTTTAGGCAAGATTTTCTTTGACATAATGAGTGGGATGGAAGCTGCTTTAGCATCTGGAGTGTTGAAGGTTGCAGGTGACAAGCTAGTTTCACTGTTGGCCACTGAGTTTGCTGCCATAACCGGTGTAAAAAGAGATCTCTCCGAGCTCCAGGATATACACGCAGAGATTACAAGCTGGCTGTCGGCAGCACGTGACAGAGCAATACAGAGTGAGGCACAGTCTCGCTGGGTGGTAAAATTGAAAGATGTGGCTTATGACATTGATGATATACTACAAGAAGTCCAGCTAGAAGCTGAGAAACAGAAGATGGAAAGAGATGATGACAAGAGTGGTATAGCTGGCTGCTTCTGTGCAAAACCAAAGACATTTGCATTCCGATACAAGATGGCTCATAAGATCAAGGCAATCAAGGCGAGATTTGCTGCAATCGTCAGGCAAAGAAGTGATGTCAATACTTTAGTGAATTTTCCAAGGGATGAACATGTTGGTACTAGGCACAGGACAGTTGGAGAGATGACCTGTTGAGCAAGGTTCCGGAGTCCAAAATACCCCTTAGGGATCAAGAAAAGGATGAAATCATATCTAAGCTTGTAGAATGTAATGCTGGAGAGAACAGCATGATAGTTTCTATCGTTGGATTAGGGGGGTCAGGCAAAACTACTTTGGCCAAACACATTTGCCATGACGTCAAGATAAAGGAGCACTTCGGAGATGGAATATTCTGGGTCCATGTGTCTCAAGAGTTTGATGTTCAGAAGCTCATCGGCAAGCTATTTGAAACAATTGTTGGAGATAATTCAGATCGTCATCCCCTGCAGCACATGGTCCAAAAAATCTCCGAGAAGTTGAGCAATAAGAAGTTTCTTCTTATTCTTGATGATGCTTGGCATGAGGACAGACATGACTGGGAACATTTCATGGTGCAGCTAAAATGTGGCGCACCTGAAACAAGGATTATGTTAAGCACTCGTGATCGAAAGGTTGCACAAGCTGTGGAATCAAGATATACATTTCAGTTGGCATTCTTATCAGAGTCTGAGAGTTGGAACTTATTCCTGAAGGGTTCTGGGTTGGCAGAGCAAGATTTGAGCTCCGATCATGTACAAGTCAGAAAAGAGATTATCAAGGTTTGTGGTGGGGTGCCGCTAGCAATTCAAACTCTTGGAGCAGTCCTTAGTGACAAGAAGGAAATAAGTACGTGGAGGGCCATAAGAGAGAATAATTTATGGAATGTTCGGAGTATAAATGACAGAGTGTTTGCATCCTTGAAGTTGAGCTATATTCACTTGGCAGATGAACTGAAGCAGTGCTTTACGTTTTGCTCCATATTCCCGAAGGGCTATGGAATCCAGAAAGATCGTTTGATTGCCCAATGGATAGCTCATGGATTCATCAATGCAATGAATGGAGAGCAACCCGAAGATATCGGAAGAGGTTACTTAGATTCTCTTGTAAAAGTCAGGTTTCTTCAGGAAGCTTATGGGAGCTGGAATACTGATATATACAACATGCACGATTTGATCCATGATCTCACTCGACAGATACTAAAGGATGAACTGGTGACTTGTGTACCAATTCATACAACAGAAGAATTTACTCATAGGTATAGATATTTATCTTTGACTTCATTCACTGAGAATGTTGACAAGGGTTTATTTGACAAGGTCCGTGCTCTATATATCTCTGACAGTAAGCCATCTTTTGATACCACAGTGAAGAATAGTTGTTGTATGCGCAGTGTTGTTTTGGACTATGCAATTGATACTCCGTTTTCACTGTACATATTAAAGTTTGAGTATCTTGGGTATCTTGAAATCCACAATGTTTGGTGTACAACAGTTCCAAAAGCTATTTCGAGGTGTTGGAACTTGCAGTCACTCCACTTTGTTAACTGCAAAGGTTTTGTGACATTACCTGAGTCTGTTGGAAAGCTTCAGAAGCTAAGGACTCTAGAGTTGAGTTGCATTATTGATCTTGAGAGTTTGCCTCAGTCCATTGGTGACTTTTATGTTCTTCAGTCCTTGCAACTATGTGGCTGCAGCAAGCTCCGAGAGATACCAAGCTCTTTAGGTAGAATTGGAAACCTATGTGTACTTGATATAGAGTATTGTTCATCTCTGCAACAACTACCGTCAGACATCATTGGGGAGTTCAAAAACTTGCGAACTATCAACTTTAATGGTTGTACAGGTTTGCAAGACCTGCCAAGCACATTATCCTGTCCTACATTGTGTACTCTGAACCTTTCTGAAACCAATGTTACCATGCTACCTCAATGGGTTACATCGATCGATACTCTCGAATGTATTGAGCTTGAGGGATGCAACGAGCTACGGGAGTTGCCTAAGGGCATAGCAAACTTGAAAAGGCTTGCAGTTTTGAACATAGAGCGTTGTAGTAAACTGTGCTGCTTACCATCAGGGTTGGCACAGCTGACCCGTTTAAGAAAGCTGGGATTGTTTGTTGTTGGGTGTGGTGCAGATGATGCGAGGATCTCAGAGCTCGAAAACCTTGATATGATAGGTGGTCGCTTGGAAATTACCAACCTTAAGTATTTGAAGAATCCAAGTGATGCGGAGAAGGCTTGCTTGAAGCGGAAGAGTAACATACAAAGCTTGGTGCTGAACTGGTCTTTAAGTGATACCGAGGAAGAGTTGGTATCAGATATGGAACATGATTGGGGTGTGCTGAACGCTCTTGAACCACCATCGCAAATTAGGGGCTTGATTATCTATGGTTACAGAGGCCCCTGCTTGCCAGGATGGATGATGAAGCAAAATGATTCTTCATATTGTGAAGGTGACATAATGCTGAAGCAAACTATTGCATCCCATTTCCTTTGTTTAACTTGGTTAACACTAGCAAGACTTCCAAACTTGAGGCATATGAGAGGATTTGTTGAGTTGCCTTCACTGAAGGGACTTGTGTTGAAGGAAATGCCTAATTTAGAGGAGCTGTGGACTACATCAAGTGGTTTTGAAACTGGGGAGAAAGAATTGGCAGCACAATATCCTTTCCCTGTCCTGTCCAGTCTATACACACGTGGCTGCCCGAAATTAAATGTGAGCCCCTACTTTCCACCATCGTTGGAGCATATGTCTTTAAGCAGAAGCAATGGGCAGCTGCTATCCACAGGAAGGTTCTCCCATCAGCTGCCCAGCATGCATGCGTTGGTCCCTCGCCTCAAGACTCTAGTGCTAACGGAAGTTACAGGATCATCATCTGGCTGGGAACTGCTGCAGCACCTCACTAAGCTGAAGGAGCTGTATATTTCCAGGTGCAATGACCTGACACAGTTACCAGAGAGCATGCGGAACCTCACCTCTCTCGAGCGTCTCTCCATTCACGAATGCCCCGCCATCGGCACGTTGCCTGACTGGCTTGGAGAACTGCATTCTCTGCGACACCTTGACCTGAGTATGGGCGATTTGAAGCAGCTCCCAGAGGCGATTCAGCACCTCACCTCGCTTGAACATCTCAACATGTATTCAGGTCCTGCACTGACGGTGCTGCCGGAGTGGATTGGACAACTCTCTGCGCTTCGTTGGCTTTATATCCAGGCACTTGTTTAGATCCCAATTTCCCCCCCAATTCTACTATGAAAAAGGAGATTCCTCATCACATCAAAATATCGGCAAATGCATGGAGTACTAAATGTAGATGAAATCAAAAACTAATTGCACAGTTTTGTTGTACTTTGTGAGACGAACATTTTGAGTCTAATTAATCTATTTTTGGATAATTTTTTACACTAAAAAACAAAAGCTGCTACAGTGTTCCGGCAGGAACACTGTAGCAGCCCGAGCCGAATCGGGCCATCCGATTCTAGAACTGAACACGGGCCAGGATTCCCCTGCCCTTCAATGCTTGCCCCAATCCATACGACGCCTAACTGCTCTCAAGAGATTGCACATTTATGGTTGCCCTGGTTTGGCGGAGCGTTACAAGCGAGGGGCAGGGCCCGACTGGCATCTTGTCAGTCACATTCCTATTGTGGCAATGACCCGACACACGTGAATGCGGCAAATGTAACCGTTGGTACATTCTGCTGCCTGTAAGACTATTACCGATTTATTGTTATTATTATTATTATTATTATTATTATTATTATTATTATTATTATTATTATTATTATTATTATTATTATTATTATTACTGCACTGCAGTTCAACAGTGTTCGAACGCATGCAAGACTCATAATCCTGTTCTAGGACCACCAATGCACTCTTCCCCCAAACTGTGTCACGGCCTCTGCCTCCCTCCGATAAAATAGAATCGAAAGAGAAGAAAACAAAAATCCCCAGCCCGTACTAGCGTCGCGTGCTCGGCGGAGTCGGCGCTCCGTCGCCGCCTGGGTCTGCGACGACGACTGATTTGCCCCTCCTCCAGGTCGCCTCGACCTCACGCCACCGCCGTAGATCACCGACCCAGTGTAAGGCCATCTCCCTTGCGCGCCCCTGCACCAGCGGCAGTGCGACCCGGCCGCCGGCTTGCCTCCTCCAGATCCCCTCGCCCTCACGCGGCCACCGCAGAGCACCGAACCAGCGTTTGGCCATCTCCCTCGCGCCGCCCCTAGAGCAGCGGCAGCACATGGCCGTCGACCAAGTGTCCGGCCATCTCCTTCGCATGGCCCCTGCACCAACGTCCCCTCCACCTCAGGTATGCTATACCTTTTTCTTCTTTTTTTTTCCCTCAGATGTTAATGTACAGGTGACTGTATGTGCAATTGCAAGTCACTGTCGACTGTATGTAGCCCTCTAAATTTTCCGTTTAACAGATCCGTTATGATTCAGGTGCATAATCTCACTCTACCACACCTGATTGGGGACAGCATGCCATTCTGCTCGCTAAGTTCCTGATAAAGATGGTATTGAACTGCCGAGTGCGATTGCAAAATTGTCAGCTTTTGCTGACCATTAATAACTGTGGTGAGTCTTATTTTCCCTATTAGTTATTTGTGCAAGGTTTGACATAAGTTCTTTACATAATGAATATTTTGAATTCCTGAGTAAAGGATTAACTGATGTAGACATATATTTTTATATTTCTTCAAATTAATATAGATATTTATACATTGTTTTCAGAATCATATGTTAATTTAGTTATTTCAAAGAGGACGTCACTTTTTTTTCCTGGGTTCTACTTATGGTCACAAAATTAAATCATCCTTTAATTTTTACAATATTTAGTTGACTCAGCTGCTTATATATGTAGTTCGTTGCTGAGTGAGTGGGATGCAGCGCATTCCAGTTCTTCGCTATGTCTATCCTCGCCCATGTGTAGCAGAGTGCCATTGCAAAATTGTCAGATTATGCTGAGCATTAAGAAGTGTGGTGAGTCTGATATTTTTCCTATTAATTATTTGCACAAGGTTTGACATAAGTTCTTTAGATAATGAATAATTTCAGTGTGGTAAGTTTGTTTATGCATGTTGGTGCGCTGCTATGTTATGGAGATGCTGACCTTCCAATTCCATTGTGCATTCTGCTTCCATTATTTAGTGTGAAGCTACATAGCCTAATTTGTTAGCCTACACTTTAGGGCCATCTCCTACCAAAAAGATGCTAAATACCACACCGAGAAGCATTGAGGCGCCCGTTGTATGGTGCTTCTAGCATTGAGGTGTCGTTGTATGGCGCGGCTTCCATGATACCGCCTCTCCTCATGGTATTCACATCTGTTTTTTCCTTACGTATTTATGCCATGTGTGATGCATGTTCAACTGCATTATCTTCTAGACTTCTTCAATCGACCCATTGCCTTTTCGTCCTTTTTGCAGAGTTCCCAACATCTGAAACATCTGTTACTTCTACAGCGGGTCACAGATGTACGCCATTTCTGAAGAATGACGGTCAGTTAATTAACTGTGCATTTGCTGCTACGTCTAATCATTTGGTTCCTTACTACTCCAGATTTTATATTGACAAAACAGATTTTCCACATCCACATATATCTTTTGTTCTGTTCGACTTGCAAAGTCAAGTGCTTCTACAACAGATTTCTGCAACACTACATCATCAGTTACCGTCCTTCACTCATCCATAGGTTCCTATGTTTCTGCTGGCCAACAAAAAATTGCTTTACATGTTTCTACTGGGTAGAGGAAAAAATGGTGCTCACTGGATTTAAGTACAGTACAAGTTCCATGTTGCCATAGCTAAAACAATGTTCATTATCCACAATCCTAGGTATCTTAAACTATCTTATCATTGCTATTAGTATTTTCCAATGACCGTATTGATGCATTTGTGCTTATTTGCGTCTCATGATGATTCCATCCTATGTTCTTGGGTATATCATGCATGGACACTCTTCTACATGATCATTGTGTCAACTTTCTACTATTCTACAAACTTAGTGTTTTCTCTATTTCATGACTCAGGCCCCATTAAAGTGCACCACGTTTCGTCGCCTCATCATCACCCAAGCTGCTTGATGCCTACCATGCCCATAGACATGGCTACAGTGTTCCATCCTGGACGGCAAGAGACCAATATGGCAATTAGTTTCGTTCTGTTGGGCTATTCAAATTCTTTCCATTCACTTCCTATTGCAACCAGTGTTTTTAAATGTTGGTTACGAGAATAAACACATACTCCTCACCCAAAAGGAGTTTAGGAGGCAATCTTAGTTTGGTTTTGTAGACCAAAGAATTGTAGCTTGATCCATATCTGACAGTTATTTTTTCGATTAGCCTGCGCAAAGCGCGGGGGTTCCTGCTAGTTAGTTATATTGTCATGTCCATCAACCTACACTCATATACAGACTAGTAATTATAACTACCAAGGTGGCCTGCTCAAATAGCGCGGGTAGCTAGCTTTAGATTTTTTTTGTTTTATTTTCTTTCGGTTCAGCCCAATCCATTTTTTCTTGTTTGTAAGCGAGCTGAAGCACATATGTACAGAGTTTGTATGATATATTTGCTGTCTTTGATATCGTGGTTGTTTTATGAAGAGGCACATGTAGTTTGCATGTATTTTTTTTCTTTTGACAAAGGATTTAAATTACTTTTTTTTTGAAAAACCGGGCAGGAGCGCTGCCAAGTGCCAAATCATTTAAGAAGGTAGAAAGTCCACATCTTACAGGGTGCTGTTAAATAAAAGGAAGAAAAGCACAGGACACATGGGAAACAGGAGAAAGGTGATTCATTAGTCAATCCAAGGGCGTCCACAGGCCTGTTGACGCAGCGCCATTTTTTCTCTTGCTGGAGCAAACACCTGAGCTGGAGTTCTTGCTGATCCTTCAAAAATTCTCCGATTCCTCTCTTTCCACACATTTCATGCACAGTACAAGATGAAAGCCGCAGTTGTTTTCCCATATATACCTATATAATAGTGCTTGCTCAGTTTGTATTTGTCTTTTTGAACCATTGTTGCCAAGTGACTACAAAGAAGATCTGCACCTTGTCATAAAATTTGTCAAATAGGTTGAAATAGGTTAATCTCCGGGTCTTATTAAACATAAAGCCAACAAATACTATCCAAATGCCTACCAAGAATCCCATGATTAAACCGAGATGAAAATCCATTTGAGTCATGTCATCTTGATTCCATTTGAAGGGATCTTCTTGTACTGGCTGATCTCCAGGACAAACCTTTGGAAGTGGGTACCCACAAAGACTAGGATTGCCAATGTACATTGAAGCAGGATCATCTGCCTTGAGAGTGTCTAGCTGATGTCTTGAGGGTATTCTTCCTGATAGGTTATTGTAGGGCAAATTTAGATAGCTCAGCGAAGTCATTCGATATGCTCAAAGGAATTTGGCCATCAAGTTGGTTGTTGGACAAGTCAAGAGACTCCAATGATTGTAAATTGCCAATCTTATATGGGATATTTCCACTTAATAAGTTTGATGATAAATTCAGATTTATCAATCCAATATGTGAATATATTTCTTGTGGAATTGGCCCGACTAATCGGTTGCAAGATAGATCAATGCTCATAAAAAATATGGTATTCTTACTATACCCAAGCCCTTGCCCTTTAATTACTAGCGATAAAGTATCGTTAGACAGACCAACTTTAAACTTCTTGGAAAGGATTTTCTGTCGAGGCCACAACAGTGGTAGTCAGGGCCTTCAAGTTCACAAGAGGTTGTGGTATGCCCCCTGAAAACTTTGTTTCAACTGGAATATGACCATAAAAGTTGTTATTTCTTACCCGTAACATTACCAATATAGGCATAGCCTCACTTATCCACATAGGCAACTTTCCACTAAATCTGTTTAGAGTTAGGCCAAGGAACATAAGATTTTGGCATTGTTTTAGGCATAAAGGAAACTGATCTGAAAGGCCATTAGTATTATTTAGAAGGAGAGTATGGATTTGTAAACCATAAGAATTTTTGGTACGGGCCCTTGAAGAGCTGTTGCTAGATGGGTTCCGTTGTCTCAACTCTTTTGCACTGCAATTAGGTAGTCCCCCTGTAAGCATGTTGTTTGAAAGATCTAAGACCCGTAGTTGAGGACTGTTATGGTGGGGAACGTGTACCAGCGGCGTGGGAACAAAAGTGGCTAAGCAGCCGCCGCACCAGGAAGGCTGGGGGCGCAGTCACCAGGCGACCGAGTCAAGTTGTTACATCCTCGGTCATTTAGTTTTGTCGATCAGAATAATTAGAAGATTTGCTTTGTTATTTCCTTAAGTTTAGCAGTGAGGTTGTTAGGCTTTGGTATAAGTATGGAACAATTCGGTTAATAGAGATTTTAGCCTGGGATTGAGATTTATCTCCCCTTGGGCCCTTGGGCTCTACTGTTCACGTCACCTCCCTTGCCACCGTTCCCATCTGCTCTAGGGCGCCAAGCACGGCGCCTCCTCCACGCCGCCACCGCGGATTCAAGCCGTGGCCACCCATCCTCCATCACTACGCTCTACGATCCCTTCGTTCCAACAACCTGGTATCAATGTCAGGCCCTAGATCATCCTCCTCCGCCGACACCTCCTACGTCGAGGCATCGGTATCGGCTCCACTGACCACCGCCGCCGCCCTGATCCCATCCTCGCCTCCACTGCCGGTGGTCACCACGGTGTCCACCAACGCCCTGGACGCGCTCACCACGGCCATCCTGGGCATGCAGCGCCAAATGGGCGACCTGGCTCTGCGCGTCGCGGCGATTGAAGGCGCGCCGTCCGGATCGGCGCCACCACAGCCAGCCCTTGGCTTGCCCGGGTTCGGTGGCTTTCCTCTGCTGCAGAATCCGGTCGTGTCCGAGGTCACCACCACCCAAACACCAGCGGCCACGTTGCCGGCGTCCTCCGCTGCCACGCCGGTTTCCACCGTTGCGCCGCCGGTGCCCCCGTCAGCCCCGGTGCCTATCACTCAGATCACCTTTCCACACTCGCCATCACCGGTGCCTTCGCTGTCGTCCATCCTGAACGGCGGCCACGTCGATGTGCTGCCGCCACCGCGCGTCCATGTGCCACCAGAGCCTGAAGCCGCCGGCATGCCGCGATATCACAAATTGTCCTTCCCTACCTATGAGGGCAAGGAGGACCCTCTCGGATGGCTCAACTGTTGTGAGCGGTTCTTCAGTGCCCAGCGCACCCGCGAGGCTGACAAGGTTTGGCTGGCCTCTTTCCATCTGCTCGGATCGGCACAACAGTGGTACTATGTCATCGAGCGCGATGCCGGCGTGCCGTCCTGGGAGGACTTCAAGCTACTATGCCATCAGCGTTTCGGACCGCCACTGTCCACCAATCATTTAGCGGACCTCGCGCGCTTGCCATTCACTTCCACTGTGGATGCCTACCTCGAAGCGTTCCAGGCGCGGCTGGCGCATGCCGGGCGCCTCACGCCACACCAGCAGGCGCAGTTGTTCACCGGTGGACTACCTGATCATGTCCGCATTGATGTGGAACTCCTTGAGCCGCAGGATTTGCAGCGAGCGATGCGCCTGGCGCGTGCATACGAGCACCGCAACGCAGCACCGGCGCTGGCCTTGCCCGCGCCGCCGGCACGGCAGTCACGTCGCCTGCCTCAAGGACCGGCAGCGGCGTCTTCAGCGCAGGGGGCACTGCTGCAGCCATCGTCATCTGCACAGTCAACCCCTGCCCGTCCCTTCAAACGCCTCTCACCTGCCGAGATGGCGGAGCGCCGCAAGCAGGGCCTATGTTACAATTGTGATGAACCCTATGTCCAAGGGCACAAGTGCGCTCGCTTATTCTACCTCGAGGCGTCAGATTATATTGTTGAAGAACATGAGGACTCCGAGGATGACACACAAGTCACTACTGATCAGGAACCGCCAGTGGTCTCCCTCGCTGCTATTGCCGGTATTCGAACAGAGGATACTATGCAAGTCTATGTGACCATCGGCAATGACCAATTTGTGGCACTGTTGGATTCTGGATCAACCCATAATTTTGTCAGAGGGGATGTTGCACGTCAAGTTGGGCTTCAGTTCTCGCCCTGTCCAGGAGTGGGAGTCATTGTTGCTAATGGCGACAGAGTTGCCTGCCGTGGTCTAGCCCGCGATGTGGGTGTCAGGATCGCTGATGAAGTGTTCTCAGTGGATTGTTATTCGATTCCCCTGGACAAGTGGGATATGGTGCTCGGCATCAACTTCCTCCGCACACTTGGCCCCATTCTTTGGGATTTTGATGACTTATGTATGGCTTTCACACATGGTGGTCGCCGGGTCTTCTGGAGAGGGATTGGCTCAACACGCCACGACGTCCAGTCGACGCGCCGTCTCAATCTCATCCATAATGAGCCGGAGCTGCTGGACACCTTGCTGCATTCATTTGAAGACGTGTTCGTGGAACCGCAAGGTCTGCCGCCGGCGCGTGCCTGCGATCACAGGATCCACCTGTTGCCCAACACTCCACCAGTAGCGGTCCGCCCCTACCGTTATCCCCAGCTTCAGAAAGATGAATTGGAAGCACAGTGTGCTGCTATGCTGCGGCATGGCGTCATCCGGCCCAGCACGTCGGCATTTTCAGCGCCGGTACTCCTCGTGAAGAAGCATGATGGTTCACGGCGCTTTTGCGTGGATTACCGCGTGCTGAACCAACAGACAGTGAAGGACAAGTTTCCGATTCCCGTGGTTGAAGAACTGCTAGATGAGTTGAAGGGGGCACACTTTTTCACCAAACTGGACTTGCGCTCCGGGTATCACCAAGTTCGGATGCACGCCGATGACATCGAAAAAACGGCGTTCCGTACACACGAGGGCCACTTTGAGTTTTTGGTGATGCCGTTCGGGTTAACGAATGCGCCGGCCACATTCCAGAGCTTAATGAACACTGTGCTCCGGCCATTCCTTCGGAAGTTTGTATTGGTGTTCTTCGACGACATACTCATCTATAGCCCATCATGGTCTTCTCATTTGCAGCATATCAATGCAGTTCTGTCAGCGCTTAGAGATCATCAGCTTCGCCTCAAACATGCCAAATGCTCCTTTGCTCAGCCGTCTGTGACTTACCTAGGCCATGTCATCTCGGCCGACGGAGTTGCTATGGATCATGACAAAGTCGCTGCAGTCACCACATGGCCACAGCCGCGTTCAGTGCGCGGACTCCGTGGTTTCTTGGGATTGGCCGGCTATTGTAACACCCCAGGTGTTTATCACCAATTAGGCAGTGGGTTTGAGCTCTGACATGATAGATTAAGTGGACATGACAATGTCAATGTCAACCTATGGAGATGAGCCTAACTTAAAGTTGGATGCTGCATCATTGCTTTACATATAGGCCATTTTCAAAGATATATGTTTGGATGGTGTTATTGCCATATCTTCATGTGTCTCACCTTGGTACCTATCTATATTGATCCCTGGAAAAGTTTCATGAAGTTTGGAATCAAAAAGTCACATGAAATGACTATAGCATTTCACTTGAGTTCTATGTTTCAAGGCATGTGAGGCCTACACTTTTGTGCAACCTATGCATGGTGGGTATGTTTGGCCTCTACAACACTTTAACTATACTTAGGACACTCCATGGAACAATGTTCATGTTGATCATTTTGCCTAAATGTGCTTCTAAGTGATGGTTGACCATGGATGGACCCTAGAACCCTTTTTGTTTGACCGTTTCAAAAGTGTGACCTAGAAGCTTTGCATGACTGTGCACCCTTTGACAAAGTCGTAGAGAATTTTATAAGGAACAAACTTTGTTTAAGAGTCAATTCATGAAAATGTGTGTAACATGCTCAAACAGGGCCCTCAAGTCAGAATTGGGACTGTTTCCAACACTTAGCACTTTTTAAAGCCCCGATTTCAGTGTCTCCGACGTTGGCATCTCGCGTTCTCCAATTTTCGTTAAGTAACTTGAGTTGACCCAAAAATAGAAGTTGGAGTATATTCTTTGGAGAAGAGCAGGTGAAGAGATGGATGAAGTTCGACTCCGTTTTGGTCATCGATTTTGGGTTTATTTAACCGCTGTCAACGTGTTGACAGTGTCAACTTCGGACTTGATTATCCACTAATCCATAACCCTAATTGCAGTGCACCTTAAATAAAAATTGTAGCTCTTCATGTGGGGTTCAAACTTTGTATTGGGCCCAAGTTCCAGTTCGGCCTGTATCTAGCCCAAATCGTCGACCAACCGGCCCACGTTGTAACCCGACACGTGTTCGGCAGAATGCCCGAACGGCCGACGCGTGCTCCGTGGCGTGGCGGCCATGCCCGTGCCGCGTCCCCACTGCATTGCCGCGCGTCCCGTGGACTGGGGTCGATGGGGAGGCACCAGGACGCTCATCGAGCTCCACTCCGCGCTCGCACTCGCCCTCAAGCTTCTCCCTATCCTCTCGCTGCCGAACGCGGGCGCCATGGCCGTGGCCGCGCCATTGCCGAGCGGGGAGCTTCACCCAACCGCTGCTGCGCTCGACCGCCGTCCCAATTGAGTGTGTCACCGCCTCCGCCTCGCCGTGCTCCGCCCCGCGCGCGCGCTTGCCTAAACTCCCGGTCGCCGGAGCATGCCGTCAACTGGCCGCCATTGCCGAGCCGAACGGAGCTCCGTGGCCGGCCACCCCAAGCGCCCCACTGCAAAATTGGAGTACTGCCGCACCTCCGTCACCCCGTGCCGCCCCTCTGGAGCTCTTCGCCTCGCCGTTTTCGCCCCTGCAGTGAGCTGTCGCCGGAGCAACCGCCGGCGAGCCGTCCGCTCCCGTGGCCACGCCACCACGGGCCTCCTTGGGCCAAGCCAGGGACACCAGTTAGGGCGCGGAGGTCCCCTGGTGCTCGTGCCGTCCTCAACCGCCACCGCCGATGACCCCTCGCCGGAGACTGACCGGCCGAGCCGCCTCCCTGCTCGCTGTCGGGAGGTAGAAGACAGCCGGCTCCCTCTCTCTGTGTGTTCTTTTTCCTGGTGAATGACAGGTGGGGCTAGGTAATCTAATGGGTCCCACATGGCAGTTATGAAGTGACGAGTCTAGGGTGTGTTTTCGGGTACGCCTAGCATATTCGGTTAGGTATGGATAAATCCTGTTTTTGAAATTCAGATTTTATGTAAATTTTCTAAAATGCATATCTCTTGCTAGGTAAGTCCAAAAATAGCAAAAGTAGACTTTTTGGAAACCTTGGGAAAAGGTCTATGCAGTGGAGTCATAATATAGTACATGTTGTAGATATTTTCTGATGTCTTTATTTAAGTTTTAAAAAGGCTCTAAAAATGCCTTTAAACTTAACCAGAGCAAGATCTAGAGTTTTAGACATCCAAAAATAGTGATCCTTGTTTGGTTAATTTTGTGATAACATGTACTTGCTAGGAAAAATATTAAACACCCTAGTGGTTTACTTTTTTCTTAAGATTGTGATTTGACATTGATAAATAAGGAAAACTACATGATATTACTTGTTATTTTATATTTTGAGTTGTGATGCTCCAATTGATGTGAAATTTTTATGGTAGTCTTGTCATGATATGTATGTACTGTGGTATAAAATTCTTGGTCACTACTTATTGGATGATCTAGTTATTCATTTAACTTGTTTAGGGCTTGATAAATAGCTTATAAATAATATATAAATGATAAAATAGAAAATGTTGTCCCATCACCTTATTATAATGTTGCTCTATGATTTTGGTTCATTCTATGGCCATGTGTTCACAGAAAATATTGAGTTTTAGGTTTTACCTGCTTCCACATGATTTATTTCAATAGCTAATTGTCTTTTTCATAGAGGTTGATATACCTATCTAAATGGCTTGAAATTTGGACAGTATAATTTTGGGAGCATTTGTAGACCCCTGTAATTTTGGTAGAATTTATCGAGTATCTTTATGATGTGGTCATGATTCCACCTAAGGATCTAAATAAATTAAGAAAATGTATTAAAAGAATTTATTTAGTAATTGACACTATGTTTTCTGATGTTCATTAGTCATGTTTGAAATGTTGGTAAAGTTGGTTTTGTCCAATTATATGTTTGCAACATAAGTTAATAATTACTTCTTGCAAATAAGGTTTCTGAACAGATTTAAGAATATTGTTAATTACCCTATGCAAATGATGTTTTCATGTCTTGTGTGCTATAACAAAGTTATTGTGAATTTCATGATCTAGCTACTGTTAAATTTTGGTGGCATTTTACCATATGGTTTAGAAACTACAGCTGTTCTAAGTTGGGTTCAGATTTAGGTTGCTCTCTGTCCCTCCAGGACAGATTCTGTACCTTTTGTATTTCGACCTGGTAATTGTTAGAATCAGATTTAGATGATTATAAATGAAATTTAGATAATTTCATAAGCTTTCCATAATGTCTTCTTGCAAGTCATTTGGAGTTGTATATCTCCAGTTATGATTAAATTACTCAGCTGTTGGTCTGATGTCCAGAAGGTAGCAATTTCTAGTTTAGTACTTTGATTAACTTTGTCATGCTTGGGTTTGATGATACTTGGGTGGTACCCTAAGATCTTATAAGACTTGTGTCTTGATTGATGTGCTTGCCCTCTTCTATGATATGTCTTAATGAGGATTAAGTTAATTAGCTCTAGGTGTTTATGTGAACTTTGGTATGCTTGCATGATTACTTTGTTTATTGCACTTCTATACATTCATACATATGCATTATTGCATCTCATTTAGGTACGCTAGATGCACCATGTGAAGGACGTGAGGTGGAGCCAAACCCGAAGATGGAGTTGGTGGATCCATCCCGAAGATAGAAGAACCGGACAAGTGGTAGATTGGAGGATGCTCGCCAAGTGAATTCATCTGACATACTCTAACTTGAATCGGATCCCAGGCAAGCCCCGGAGCATTCTAAGACTCCTACTTTATAAAAGCAATTGAATATATATATGTTATATATGTATTGTTGCATTAAGTTATAGGAATTGAGTGAAAACACTTGCTGCATATATACCTTTTCCTTGTCCCACAAATATGCCTGCTATCCTATTTTGGTTAAGGATCGAAAGTACTGCTTAGCCTTGCTTAGACCGGTAGCAATCGGTGATTTCCAGTCACCTACATTTATAGGTGGTTGTTGAAAGAATTTAGCTATGAAAAGAATGATATCCTGGAATTAACCATGTGTCGATGGATAATTGGAGACCGGACGGAAAAGTTGGAGGCAACCAGACAGGGTTCTGGGGTGCTGTTAGTTTTCCGTCTGTGTCGATTAAGGACCGATCGTTGCTCGTCCCTCTTGTCATGTTGAACGCATGCCTCACATTTAGCTGGCCGAATAAAGTACCTTTCGACCGCGAAGCTAGTGACACTTTTCGAGCCGGGATAAACTCGGGTTGGCAGACTGGTGTTGAAGGGGGTGTAACGGGGACGCGAAGAGTGAGCCCAAGGTGCGTCCTGGCAGTCGGGCGGTCCCTGGGTAGTGCGATCCATGATTGTTATCCCGCGGCTTCTTGGAAAGTGTCATTGGTGATCTACGCGACCCTGACGGGGGAAGCATGGTTTGTGTGAGGAATAAATCTCCAGCTGGATAGGAATTCGATTCGAATCGCCGTCGCTCCCGGTTAGTGAGCACTTGACTCGAGCTACGGCATCGTAGTATTAATGATGGAACACGGATGGTTATGTGGATAATGTTGGAAATGCTAAACCTGAGATGGTAACCTTTGATGTTAATGGTTAATCAAGTGATTGTTTTAGCAATAGGTGCTTACCTAGCTTGAATAGGTTATCCTAAAAATGATGCTAAAAGTACTTATTTTAGTTATTCATAATAACTTATGCTTTTCGCAAATGAGTCAAGCCAGTCCACCATATAAAGCCTTGCATGCTCCTTGGTGTCATGTTATTTCTGGTTTATGACGGGTAAGTCTAGCTGAGTACATTGTCGTACTCAGGGTTTTATCCCCACTTGTTGCAGGTTGTGATGTATCTTGGCGACTGCAAGAGTTGGTTGGCTCCTGCCTTAGTGGCGGAGTGTGATCACGGGCATGATCCTTCTGAGTTATCTTCTCTCTAATGCTTTTGTTGGAAGTCGACCTTGGTACTGGCATGTATTTGAAATCAGAGAAATGTTAGCTTTAAATTACTTTGCTTCCGCTACTTTTGAACTTAAGTTGTAATAACTATGTTGAACTCCGATGTATATTGAATTACTTGTGAAATGGTTGTAACATGTGACTTGTTATGTTGAATCACTACGATCTTGACTGGTATGTTGGTTGGTTTGAAATCCCGCGTGGTTTCATTGGACTACCGGAGTTATATGGGCTCAAGTGCGAGAATTTGATCACTTCGGTGATTGTTTTTGTACTTGTACTCTTATAATTTGGACGGTTCCGTTACAGCTATTATCGCCGGTTCATCAAGGATTACGGCGTGATCGCGGCACCGCTGACCCAGCTGCTCAAGAGGGACGGTTTCGCTTGGTCCCCGGAGGCTACGGCAGCGTTCGACGCATTGAAGAGGGCGCTGTCCACTGCCCCGGTGCTGCAGTTGCCTGAATTCACCAGGCCGTTTGTGGTCGACTGCGATGCCTCCGGCTCGGGCTTCGGTGTGGTGCTGCACCAAGGAGACGGCGCACTCGCATTTTTCAGTAGGCCCTTTGCAGCTCGCCACTTGAAACTTGCAGCATATGAGCGTGAGCTCATTGGCTTGGTACAAGCGGTGCGGCACTGGCGTCCCTATCTTTGGGGCCGCTTGTTCGTCGTCCGGACAGATCATTATGCGCTAAAATTCATGCTTGATCAGTGCCTTTCCACCGTGCCTCAACACCAGTGGGTAAGCAAACTAATTGGCTATGATTTCAGTGTGGAGTACCGACCGGGACGGCTCAACACGGTAGCTGATGCTCTGTCGCGCCGAGGGGATGATGCAACCTTACTGGACGCGATCAGCGCTCCCTCCTTCCAGCTGTACGATGAGCTGCGCCGCGAGTTACAGGAGGACCCGGCGTTGCGGGCATTCCGTGATGGGGTCGTGGCAGAGCGCGGCGCGCCATGGCGCGTCGTGGACGGCCTTGTGCTCAATGGCAGGCGCATGGCTGTTCCGGAGTCATCAGCGGTCTTGCCAGCGGTGCTGCAGCTGGCGCACGCTAGCCATGAGGGCATCCAGAAAACATTGCAACGACTCCGGCGCGATTTCGTCATCAACCATGATAGAAGGCTGGTCCAGGAACATGTCAGTGCCTGCTCGGTTTGTCAGCGCAACAAGACGGAGGCGCTGCACCCGGCTGGCCTCCTTCAGCCCCTCGAGGTTCCATCACAGGTCTGGGCAGATATTTCACTCGACTTCATTGAAGGACTACCCCGTGTCAACGGCAAGAGTGTCATTCTGACAGTGGTCGATCGCTTTTCGAAGTATGCTCATTTCATTCCACTGAGTCACCCCTACACGGCCGCCACGGTGGCCAAGGCATTCTTTGACGCCATCGTCCGTCTTCATGGCTTTCCAGTGTCCATCGTCAGTGACCGCGATCCGGTGTTCGCGGGTCATGTTTGGCGGGGCTTATTCAAGATGGCGGGCGTGTAGCTCCGGATGAGCACGGCGTTCCACCCGCAAACCGACGGCCAGTCGGAGATTGTTAACAAAATTATTGCTATGTATCTCAGGTGTCTCACTGGTGATCGGCCGCGCAAATGGTTGGAGTGGCTTCCTCGGGCCGAATACCGCTATAATACTTCGTACCACTCGGCGCTGCGCACAACTCCGTTTGAGGTCGTCTATGGGCGGCCACCTCCTACTCTACTGCCATATACAGCGGGGTCGGCGTCCACTGAGACAGTGGATGCTCTCCTACGAGACCGCGACGCTTTCCTCGCTGAGGTACGGGACCGTCTGCTCCAAGCTCAAGCCTACGCCAAGAAGTACTACGACGCCAAGCATCGACAGCTCGAGTACAACGTCGACGACTGGGTGCTTCTCCGCCTGCTCCATCGCCCAGCGCAGTCCCTGGTCCCAGGTTTCCGCGGCAAGCTGAGCCCCCGATATGCCGGACCTTTTCAGGTCACCGAGCGGATTGGGCCTGTTGCTTACAGGCTCCGTCTTCCTGAGGGCGCCCGTATACATGATGTGTTCCACGTGGGCGTTCTCAAGCCGTTCCGGGGAACTCCGCCTGCTGCACCGCCGGCGCTACCTCCACTGTACAATGGACGCCTGCTACATCAGCCAGCGCGCGTGGTGCGCGCTCAACTTCGCCGGGGGGGCTGGCATGTCCTTGTTGAATGGACAGACTTGCTGGAGTCCGACGCCACATGGGAGCTCGTCGACGATTTCAAGGCTCGCTTCCCTGACTCCAGCTCGAGGACGAGCTGTTTCTCAAGGGAGGGAGAGATGTTATGGTGGGGAACGTGTACCAGCGGCGTGGGAACAAAAGTGGCTGAGCAGCCGCCGCACCAGGAAGGCTGGGGGCGCAGTCACCAGGCGACCGAGTCAAGTTGTTACATCCTCGGTCATTTAGTTTTGTCGATCAGAATAATTAGAAGATTTGCTTTGTTATTTCCTTAAGTTTAGCAGTGATGTTGTTAGCTTTGGTATAAGTATGGAACAATTCGGTTAATAGAGATTTTAGCCTGGGATTGAGATTTATCTCCCCTTGGGCCCCTGGGCTCTACTGTTCACGTCACCTCCCTTGCCACCGTTCCCATCTGCTCTAGGGCGCCGAGCACGGCGCCTCCTCCACGCCGCCACCGCGGATTCAAGCCGCGGCCTCCCATCCTCCATCACTACACTCTACGATCCCTTCGTTCCAACAAGGACACTGACAAATTGAGTTTGGAATAATCCCTGTTATACAATTGCAGAACAGAATTACAATTTGTAAATATGGAGCTCCAAAATCTGATGGTAGATGTCCATTTAAAGAATTTTTGGAGATGTACAATAACACAATGCTCCTTGGTAACTGTGGTAACGGACCACTTAAGTTATTTGACTGGAGATAAAGCTCAGTCACAGCCATGAACTCTAAATTATGCGGTAACTCACCGCTAATACTGTTATAAGGGAGGTCCAAAAGTGTGGCATTAGAAAATGTATTCCAAAGCCAATGAGGCATCGTACCAACAAGATCTGTATCTGAAATGCCCAGATATAAAATGTTCTTTTGCCATCGAAGCCAATTAGGAACTTGGGGTCCCAAATGACACGACGAAAAATATGCCATGTCCAAGTTGAATGGAGGTTTCCAATCCCAGACCAGCTTGACTTGAATGTGAGTATCAGACAAGTCAATGTACTTCAAATTCGTCAAACCAGAGAAGTGATCTTCTGACATCACACCACTTAAGCTGTTACTGTCAATGTACAACTCAGTCAGTTGTTTTAATGTTCCAATGTTCACGGGCACAGAACCGCTCAAGTAGTTGTCGAAGATGTCAAGCATGCTTAAGTTAGTGAGGTTGAGCAATGGTTTCAATGTCAGGCCAGTGATGTTGGTCTCCATCAAATATAGATCCTGCAATTTATTCCAGGAACAATTTGGCAGCCTCTCTAATATATCTGTTATATCCCCACCAATAATGTTGTACATGAGGTCAATCACCTGTAAACTATATAGGCTTTTCAGTGTTGATGGTATCATCCCCTTGAAGTTATTGGATCCCATGTGAAGAGTCTCTAACATAGTCAAGTTTCCCAACTCATCAGGAAAAGGGCCTCACAATTCACAGTTGTATATATCTACTCCGAAGGCTAGTTACATCCCAGTACCAATTGGGTGTAGCAGGACTATTAAAAGGGTTGTGTGAGAGGTGAAGTTTCTCAAGAACTGTAAGGTTTGTTGTTGCGCAGAAGCGACAGAGCAGAACTATCAAGTCCACAATTGCTAAGATACAGTACTCTCAGATTTTTAAGGGTGTTGATTGTACGAACCCAGTCAGCCGATACTCTAAGGTGCACTCCACTCATGTCAAGATGCTCCAATGGGTGAAGATTTGATATCCAAGAAACATCCGTTGAATACGCGTATGTGTACGCATACGCATGTGCAAATCTGTACGCATATCCATATATGAAATCACTGTGAATCAGGGCCGAGCCGGCAAAATTCAGGGCCCTGTACGAAACCCTAAAACAAGGCCCTTTTTTCACATGTCTATTTTCTTTTATAATAATCATTCCGTAACTATTTTCTGAAACTGAGTTAAATCCTGATCTATTATTTGTTGTTTTCTTAAGTAGATTGATATTTGCTTGAAGACATGTCTGAGTGTTGGAACATTAGACATAATCATACAAAGGATAATAGAATTTAAATTGAAGGAGAAGATTAAAATTGCATATAGGGCGTTGTCGCTGGCTCATGGTGCTACTATTGTACCCATTAGAAAAGTTAGCTGCATCTGCATGTGCTGGGCTTGATCCTAGAAAAGTTAACTGCATTGGTTTGATCCCCTAGGTCGGGTAGTCACTACGTACTCAAGAGTAGTGACTTGCTTCGTGGTTCGCACGCATCATGGAGTGATGGATGTAGTAGTCAAGTAACATCAGTCAGCGGCAACTACCGTGCGCCGGGTGCTCAGTACTTTCGCAACACCGATCTATCACAGTGCGGTGGGGTGATGACTGATGACCTGCGGGGCCCCCGGAATTTGGGGGCCCTGTTCCTATGCACCGCTCGCACACCCATGGGGCTCGGCCCTGCTGTGAATGTCGAGGTATACCAGTTTGGTGAGTTTGCCTAGCTTCGGGGGCACTCGACCACTGAAGTTCATGTTGGATAGGTCGAGATACGCCAAGCTCTTCAGAGAAACCACGAATTCCGGCACCGGCATGTTGGCCCCAAGATCGTTCTGCTGAGGTCTAGATGCTTGAGACGGTGCAGGATAGCAAGAGATGAGCTTATTCGCCCACGTAGCCAATGACAGCAGCATGGTCCTCACCGAGAAGATCGTGTAGGAAAAGAAGTCGTTGCGGAGGTCGAGCTTCACGACGTGGCCTGTCCTGGTGCTGCAGCTGACGCCGTACCACCGGCAGCAGTCTTGGCCATGCCATGATCTCAGAAATTACAGTAAAAAACAGGGAAAACCCAGAAATAAGATCCGTGGAGGTAAAGATCATTTGCACTAGCTCGGTAGAAAACTAGAATGTAAGAAGTGATCCTCCACTAACAAAATCATAATATTTTTGTCATATTAAACACTTGACCTGCAAGGGAAAGACCGCACCACCCCTAACATATTTTTTGTCATCTTCGGACACTCAAATAAGACCAAATGTCAAAACAGAGGTATCAAAACGATAATAAAACAAAATTCCGTGGGGCCTCACCTTGCTGGATTTGACTGCCCCGTCGGTGGTCAAATGGCCGTGTTTGTCTAACATATTAAACGCACAGGTTAATTAGTTAAAAAATGGACGGAAGAGTATAGGATTTGTATGTGATTTGTTAATAATCCTTGTGTCGTAACATATAAAAATTTGTCTTTGTCTAACTATAAAAATAATTATAAATTGTTAATTGTCTCCATGTTGTGATATATCAAAGTTTTGTCCTTGTCTAACTATAAAAATAATTATAAATTTTTAATTATCTTTGTGCCAACACAGAACACATTTTACTAGGTTTATAGTTTTGTATAACGGATTTTTTATTCTCGAATTAAAAAATTGCAACGAATTAAAGGTGTAATTTTTAGCATAAAATATATACAATAACCGTCGCCTGAAAAGAAGTTAAAATTCAGGCACCTGAATTTTAGCAAGTCCCATAATAAAATATTAAAAAAAGTTGTGAAGGACACAAAATCGACAGTGCAAAATGACACTTAAATAAGACCACCCCAGGCATAGACCCACATTATAATTCGCGATGAGGATAGGAGCTAGAAAACCGAGGTAGCTGAGGTTGAGAAACAGAGGTCCCTGCCTGCTGTCTCTCTATGTGAGTGCGTGAGAAGGACTATAACTGGGCCCTTGCGTAGCATCGCCCCAGAGAAGATAAAAAAGAAAGTGCCCGGCAGTTATACTGAGCTGCGTGGAAGTTAGGTGTTGTCTCGTGTCTCGTGGTGTAACACCACCACCCATGCCCTCACCTCGTGTCGTGATTCGTGAGGGTAACTTCTGTACCTGACAAGTTCAAAGTGAGCGTTCTCTGTGTCCAAAACTTTCTTCTATGAAAAAATGAGATGAAAAGTAGACTCAAAATAAAATAAATGAATATGGTATGACTATATGCTTTCGTGAGGGTTTGCCACTTTCTATGTAGCCCCATACAACCACCTTTGGTATATCAAGGGGCTCCACAAAGACAAAATTACTAGTGACAAGAGTCAAACGTAAGGGTATGTCAAATCCCTAGAAAAAAAGAGACTCCCGACCGAGAGAACCCCCCCCCCCGACTAACCCAACAGGGTCGCCCGGGGGCAATACCCATCGGGTATGCTCGCGCGTACCCACAGTTCTAGGATCAGGCCAAGCCCGAGCACACTCACGACCCCTGCTCAGGGCTCGGGGGCTCACTAGAGCCCAGGCTCCCGACCGACGGCAACCCTAACCTGATCCCTAGCTCGACCCCAGTCCGAGCTAGTGCCCGGACAGGGACCAATGCCTCGGGCATCCGCCCGCCTAAGCTTCCAAGGCTCTGGAAAGGGCTCGGGGGCTCCGCGACGCTCGCCTGACCGACGGGCATGGGGCGTTGCCGAGCGCTCCCCCGACAAGGCCACGCAAAATGGCGTGACACAAGAGGACAAATCGTCAGTTTGAGAAGGCCACATAGGGGCGCCTGGCTCTCGGGCCCGCTCATTAACCCCCAAGCTGGAGTGGCTTCGCCACTAAGGAAGCCTCAAGAAGGCTTACCTAATCGAGACCCCATAGCAGACAATCCCTGACAGTTAGAGCGTCAGTGCCGGTAGAGTCAGGCGGCGCCCGAGGCTCCCCCGACTCCACGACAACGAGGGTCCATCCACGCTGTAGCAACACCCTCTTAGACTCCGGTAGATGAAGATCATATATTGAAACCCCCAATGGCCTTGTACTCGATCTTCCTCGGTATATAATGGGGAGGTCGGCTCCTACAAGGGGAGGGGGCCCAAAAAACAACACAGACAGATCCAGAGCATTCCGAGCTCAGCCCAACATAAAGCAGCCGAGAGAAACAACCGAGCGTTCCTCCCCCGACACCCGGCAAGAGAGAGGAGCGTTCCCCTCACTTGCCGGGGAAGAAACCTCGCCGCCGATGAGCCTAGGATAGCACCAAGCGATCCCCTACTAAATCTCTCTCTTTGGTTGTAACCCTCAGATTTTAGTGCTTTCGAGTATGAAGAACCACTCATTGCTAGACATACGTGATTGCTTTGTTTTGGAGCTGTACGTGTTTGTTTTGTTTTTGAATTAACTAACACTTAGCCTAGTATGTGATTACTTTTTCTTTTGGGCCTATATGTACAATGATTGCTTTGGCTGCGTCCGTTTAAATAATTGGTGAGGTGGTTCTGGACTCTATTTCGACACGGACAAAGCTTGGCGATTAGGCAGCCGATTTTTTTCTGGGGCCTCTACGTGATTGCTTTGGCTGCGTCCCTACTCCCTTTACATAATTGGCACTCTATTCCGATGCAGACACTGCTGGGCAATTAGGCAGCAGGGGTGAAGCGATTGATTAGCACATGACGATGACCTTAGTTATTTTTTAGGTGCAGATAGAAGATTAGTCTTCTAATATAAAAACAATAAAAATAAGATTATATGCATTAGAGTTCAGGCTAGACCGGCCCAAAACCGGCCCACTAGGTTCACTTGCTTACCGAGGTTCACTTGCTTGCTGGCAAGCTAGTCCTCATTGTGGCGATACATTCACTTGGAGGTTTGCAGACTTGAAGGCCTCACACGCCTACCCTCACTAGGGTTGCCACACAACCACCACAAGATGAGGATCACACAAGCCACGAGCAATAATCCACTAGAGTACCTTTTGGCTCTCCGCCGGGGAAAGGTCAAGAACCCCTCACAATCACCACGATCGGAGCCGCAGACAATCACCAACCTCCGCTCGACGATCCTCGCTGCACCAAGTTATCTAGGAGTCGGCAAACTCCAAGAGTAACAAGTGAAACACAATCATCAAGTACCTCTAGATGCAATCACTCAAGCAATGAACTTGGATGCTCTCCCAATCTCACAAAGATGATGAATCAATGATGCAATTGAGTGGGAGTGTGTTGGCTAGGCTCACAAGGTTGCTATGACAATGAAAATGGCTAAGAGAGATAGTTCAAGCCGGTCAAACACCTATTTATAGAGACCCCCTCGAAATAGAGCCGTTGGCTCACTCACTGCTCAGATATCGGGGTCATCGGACGCGCCCGTGAGAACACACCGGACGCTGGCGACAGCGAGGCCCTAAGAGCAAAGGTCCTGACCCTAGTGGGGCGTTAGTTGAACGATGGTAACATTCCAGTTCCAGTAACGACTAAATTCGTGTTGACAAAACTAAACTTGCTTTTATATATATCGATAATGATAAGAACATTTTGAAGGAAAAAAAAACGAACCTCTACCGAGGCAGTCGACCGTGTCCTCGGCGGCGACCTTCCAAGCGGCGACGGCGCCAACGCCGACGAAACTGCGGAGCGCACAGATGGCCACATCTGAAGGCTTGGCCGGCCGATCTCGAGGCACAACTGAAGGCTTCGTCGACGTATCTTCACAGAAACTATGACATTTTGTAGAGACTGAATTAAAAAATTACAGTAATTATTGAGATCGTATATATAAAAATGCTCTCCAGTCTCCACGTACGTACGTCTGTCGTTTCCAGCTCCAGAGCCAAGATTTACCGTCAGGGCTTACATAGTAGCTGGTGTCGTAGTGGCCCGAGCCCGTCACGGGGCTCCAGTCCATCTTCTTCGTCGTCGCCTCCGTCAGGTCCCCTTCCCACTTGGCCGCAGGCCCAAATCTGGCTCTGTTGCTCTTGCTCATCTCTCTGATCTTTCTCTTTCTCAATGCCAAGAAATTAAGGAGAAGTTAGCTGTGACGACGGCGGCGGCGGCGAATGGAGAGATGCAATTTGGGGTCTTGGGGACCGTACGTACCTACCTTATATATATAGGCTTGACCGCTTGAGTGTAGTTCTCTGTGAAGTAGCAAGGAAGTTTCTTTCAGTGGCGGATCTAGGAAATAAGTTAGGAGTGGCTTATCTCATAATCTTTCATCCCTATCTTCTCCTTCTAAGCTTGAATATGTGCAAATTTGTAGCGGGGGTTTAGGAGGGACTCCATGGTCTGAGCAGCGGTAGCGGGGGCTCGAGCCCACCCCGCCCCGGTGCTGGATCCGCCCCTGGTTTCTTCTTGTTGTTTCTTTGTTTTGGAGACAAGATAGGCAAGGAAGTTTAGTTTCTTGTTTCCATGCATCTATCCTTTTCTCCCTCAAACTCTACTCCATTCCCTCCTATGTCTCTCACACACAAACACAAAACCTACTGTGATGGCATTGATTGACGATACCAAATAGCCAAAGTCAAGACACGTTCGTTGCTTGCAGCGTTAGAACTTCATCCGCCAAAAAACCAAAACAACAACAAAAAAAATCAAGTATCTTGCTTCTGCTTGCCTGTAGTGCAATGAGGTAATCGATCGCAAAGGAAGACAACCTTTTTTTGGAGAAAACCGGGATTGTATTTTACATTCATAACATATGGTTTACATTGCAACCCTTACAAAAGCACCCTTGAAGAAAAGAAAAATTACACTTCGGTCCATACAAGGTCTCCCGGTCGTCTTCGTCGCCAACGAATGGAGCAGCCCCTCGATGAGCACCCATGGCACCAAAAGTTGGAGCGGAGACGCACCGAGGATGCAACTTGAAGCCAAATCCCTTCTCGACGAAGAAACAACAAAGTTTTCCATTGCCACGATAAGTAGCATGTCGAAATCATCAACATACCGTAAATGCATTGAACGCCCTGGCAGTAAAACATGACCAACGGCCATCTCGTCGCCGAGAAACTTGGGATTTGTCACCACCCCAAATCATCGGACGACAAAGCAACCGAAAGGAGAAAAAGACCACCCAAGCAGTTGCAAGTAAACCACCAACCCGATTCCTCAGAGTAGTGGTAGTCAACCTCCCTACAGGAATTTTTTTAATTTTTAGCCCAAATTTGAAACAAATTTTAAATTTAACCTGGATTTGAATTTTTTTAAAACTAACCTGTTTGGCCCCGCCACCATGCATGGCGGGGCAATTGCACTGAACCCCGCCATGCATGGTGGCGGGGTGCAGGTGTCACGTGGCACGCTGCAGGCCAGCGTAGAAAGGAGTACCCCGCCATGCATCATGGCGGGGTACAACCCCGCCCATTTAAAAGGTCGGGCCCTTCTTGTTTTTGGCTATCTTTCCATTCCATTTCCCGCAGCGCCCCTCTCCGCCCCAGAACCGAGCTCCCCTCCCCTCAGCGCCCTTCTCCGGCACCCCTCCCCCCTAGTGCCCCTCCCCGTCGGCTACCGCCCCATCGTCGGACCTTGTCCCGGCCACCCCTTCTCCGCCCCATCGTTGTAGTATGTTTGGTTAATGTAGTTAGTAAAGTTATATTAGTTTTAATCGTATTGATATTGTGTATTATTTTTTATTTGTAAGAATTATAAGTGATATGTGTTTTGTGTTGAAATCATTTCGTGTTATTAGATGGAGGACTCGTATCGTGAGTCGATTTGGAGAAAAAAGGGTCGTCCTAGAGAGATGTACCTCGACGTGTCTTGCAAGGATGCGCCCGTGCCTCCCGAGGAACCTTTCCCTAACTGTGACTGTGGTCATCCGGCGCACGTGGGCCAGTCGAGACATCCGGATACTGTGGCACGTTGCTTCTACACATGTTATAGTTGTAGCGTAAGTAATTGTGGCCTTTGTTTTTCTTATTGGTTTCTGATGTTGTATTCGCGATGAGATAATTCAAATTTTTTTATAGCCATACTTCCGGTGCTTTTTCTTCCAATGGATCGACGGTCCGGACAAGTTTGACCCAAGGATTCTCCTTTTCTACCCCGGCATTGATCATTGCAAGCGTGAGGTGTTTACTCGCTGGGTTCCGCCCCTCCTAACCCTCCTCCTATGACGGAGGAAGAGAAGGCCGTAGCATCGGCACGGCGGCTCGAGGATCCTCCAAAGTGCCATTGCGGAGAGCAAGCCGTGATAAACCCACGCAATGAACAAGAATTCATTTGTCCTCTACGGCGTGAGGTAAGGTTTGAGTTAACCTTGAAATGTCATGTCCTATATGTGTGTTTTATTGTTTTTATTTTGTAGGATCGTGATTTTCTAAAGTGCCGTTTCGCGGAGTGGGTCTATGGTCCAAAGAGCCATTGGCCGGAGCCGGAGAAGAAGGAGGAGGTGCCAGACTGGAAGAAGAAGAGGAGGTCTATTGCGCCTCCTCTGATGTGCAAATGTGGTGTTGAAGCTAGCTACGGCCTAGTCCCTTCAGGCCTTGGGATTGGCCACTTCTGTGGCCACATGATCGATTATGACGAGGTTTGCTATGACTGTTGACACTTAGTGCTAATATTTTATTTTGTTTGCTTTGGTACGCTAACTTTGTATTCATCTATTTGTTGCAACAGAGCACTCAGAAATGCAAATGGGAATCATATGATGATGTGTTTAAGTTCAATGATGAGTATAAGACAAGAGTAACACTTCGCAAGATGAGAGGATATCCTGCAAACTACGTCACTGATTTCGTTAAGAACCATAAGAAGAAAATGCTACGACGGGCCCAAGACCTGCGTGTTCGTAACCCGGAGAGTATTGCGTGGAAGAAGTGGTACGAGAAGAAGAAGAAGGATGTAGAGGAGTACCAGGCAAGGAAGGCTGAAGAGGATGCAAGGAATGCTGCAGAGGAGGCTGAGAGAGCAGAGATGCAAGGCTTGAATGATACTATTGCCTCATTATGTGCGAGTGAGTCATTGTGTTTTTTGAAAGTCAATCTTCTTTGTTTGACTGGCAATAAAGTCCTTGCAAAGATCGTGCTAATTGTTTGTATTTTATACTTGCAGAGATTGGATGCACCGGCAACTGGCAAGCAGATGTGGCTCGTGCTAGGTACACGGAGAATAGGACACTAAAGCGGGACGCAGGAGTTGGTGGCACCGCAAGCCGTCCGATTGTGGTTGAAGAGGAGGCCGAGCCGGAGGAAGACGACGACACCGGGAGGATAGGCGAGCTCATTCGTCTAGCCGAGGAATTGGGCTACCCTCAGGACGAGGATGCCTACGACATGGAAAGGATAGCCGAGCTACTTCATCTTGCAGAGGAGTTAGGACCGATGCCTGAGGAGGATGGTGATGCGTTTGTCGCTGGGCCTGTCAGGGACTTAGAGGAGGGTCAGGCTGCGTACCACAGCTAGAAGACACCGCTGTTCGACACATGGGGGCCAACAGACATGACCGAAGAAGAGGCCGAGTTGTACTCTCAGGCCGCGGAAGAGGCGGAGGCGGCTTACTACCGGCGTCAGGCCTTTCAGGCCAAGGCAGTCGAGGCGAGCAAGGGTAAGGAGGTTGTAGTGAAGGATTCGGAGTCCGAGGACGAGTTGCTTACGCAGTGGTGCACGCAGTTTGATTGACGTAGAAGTGTCATTGTTACTGCCTTAGTGGTGCACGTAGGAGGCTGTCAGTGCCTTAGAAACTTGTCATTGTAATAATTTGCATTGTCACGTCTTCACGTCATCGTTGTCAGTGTTTGTCATTTTTAGTGGCTTAGAAACTTTGTCAGTGTTGTACTTTGAAACATGTCATTGTAATAATTTGCATTCTCACGTCTTCATTCGTTCCATTTGTTGCTCCACTCACTAACATTGTTGTCTGGTTTATCAGTGCAGTTTATCAGTGCAGTTTCTGCGTTCCAGCAGTTTCAGAGACACCCCGCCATAGATGGGGGCGGGTTAGGGGTACCCCCGCCATGTGCTATGGCAGGGTACCCCTAACCCGCCCCCATCCATGGCGGGGTGTCCCTGAAACTGCTGGAACGCAGAAACTCTGCCTAGATTTTACGTTTGCAACGCGTGACAAATGCGGACATGCCATGTTGAGTCATTTGCAGCAAGTTATACGGTAGCCATGGCACGAAGAATTGCTTTTACGCCAAAGATTAAACGAGTGTTACCAACTACATTAGTCCAATCGAAATAACCAAGTACAGTAGTTTTAAGATCAAGGTACTGCTGCTACACCTGCAAATAATTTAAATGTTCTAGCACTACATAACTAAGATAACATGTGTCCGCCGCCTGCTAAACATGACTATTCTACTAATCGCCAGGGGTGTAGGGGTTTCGCGGTCTCCGCCGCCTCCTCGGATTCGTAGGGACCACGTTGCTTCTCCAGCCCACGTCTGTGCGGTCCCGTTGCTGCCTCTCGCGCTGCCGCCTATGTCCACGCTCGAACTGCTGCGTCGAGGTAGTCCCCTGCAAGCAAGCACCCTGATGAGCTACTCTAAATGTTTAGCTACGAACAGTTGAATTAAAGAAAAAGCAAAGCATAGGCACCTGTTGCTCGGCCGGTGTGTAGTTCTCCTGCTGTGTGTACTCCACCCCCTGTGTACCAATAGGAGCACCGTATAGCTGTGAGGGATCCATCTCCTCGTGACCGGTGTACTCCCACTGGTGAACGTTGTCGTCGTCGTCGCCACTCGTCATGTCGTACTGAAGTTTGTCGTCCACATCGTCCGCAACCGCTGGACCCTTCCCTCTATCCTGCGGAGTACGAACAGACGAGGACGCAGCCCTGGTGTCGCTAGCAGAAGCAGCTGCGGTGGACATCATCTGACTCCTAAACCACGTGGGGTTGTACGGTACCTCCAACGTCGTGTCCGCACAGCTCAGCTTCTGAGCCAACTTCTTGCAGCCCTTTTTCATTCTCTACAGGTTTAGATGACAACATGCATTATTAAGCGTGAATTTTGAAGGTAATTGAGTTGTAGTAACGAATGTTGTTGTCAAAAGTACCTTGACAAAGCTACGAAGAGGGTTGCTCTTGTCGTCCCTAGTCCGAAAAAGTTGCCTGGAAGCTTCCTCGGAGTAGTTCGACAACTGTTGTACCTACAACATCACACAAGGTTACCTCGATCATTTTGATTGAATTTTAAAACCCTGACCTCGATTGAGGATGTAAGTCCAAAGTACTTACCACGTATCTATTTAGAGGAGCCCTAAGAAGTTGTGTTTCCACCCTTTGCGCCTCGTCGAACGCATCGGCGATGTCATCCTCATCGCCCGCATCTGCAGGCATGTTGGTGTACGGGACCATGAGATGAGTCCTCGTACTCCGCTGCAGCCATTGCAGGTACTCCATCCATCTTGCCGGGTGGTGCTGTGGAAGTTCGTTGAGGTGGCGAGGATGCCTGTGATACCAATTAAGCAAATGTGGTTCGTGCTTCACCGCCCAATCCTTTTGCGTGGTCCGAAACCTTCGATCGATCCTGCATTGACATATTGCATTAGAAATGAGGCACTTAAGTAGAATAAACAAATTGGCATCGTACCCATGCAGCTGAGCATTGGTGGAGTACAGCGGTGGAATTCCCTGCAACCTCCCGAACTGTCTGTAAACCCTGAAAGGGTAGTGCATCTCGACCACGTGGAAGAAGATAAGTGGCCCTTCGTAAAGCCACTCGTCCCCCTCCTCCTCGCAGCGCGGACTAAGGTAGTCCTCTAGCTCCCACCTAGACCATGGTGTCCATGTTACCTGCAAAGTAAAAAAAACTTAATTTAGTATTTCCGGATCAATCTCATTGATAGTGCCTTTAGTAGGAAATGTGGATTAAACTTACGTAGTTGTGTGTCAACACGTCTAGCGCATCTGTGTACTGCCTGTACCTCCTATCCAGCTCGCCCCTCACTACCTTAGCGTCCTTCCAGACGAAAAGGGCGGTGGGTCGAACGTCTTCATGCTGCCAAACCTGCAATTCACACAAACACGGTGTCACAAATCTCTTAAGTCTTATGAAGATATCAAAGTAGTCAATGTACTCATAGGCAAATGCGGAGGTTTAGTAGGCCTCCCAACCGGAAACCGCTCCCAAATCCAGACTTGAAGTAGGTACGAGCAGCCACCTAGGTTGGCATTGGCCGACTGGCGACGACAGGCGTTACAAAGCTGACGGTATGTCCAAGCAAGGACCGCGGTACCCCAGCTAAAGGTTGCAATGTTCTCCAGTGGCTGCATAAGGATCCTTAGGAAAATCCAGCTGATGCTGTCGCCTGAGGAGTCGGGGAACAAGAAAGCGCCCAAGAAGTGCCACAACCACACCTTTGCATACATCTCGACCTCGTGATCTGGAGCACCGATCGGAGGCCCTGCACCAAAGTTCTGGGTTATCCATGACGTCGACACTCCTGAGGTCTTCCTGCAATTACAAGTAAAGCATTATTCTATAAAAATAGATGTAGCTGAAATGGTTGTATTAGTGATTTCAATGGGACGCAGATATAAACTTACTTTGTGCCTTTAACTTCAGCATCTGATGGCCTCCTACCACAGAACTGCTCCACCAAGTCTACCCAAGTAGACTCGTCGACGACCCCAGTCACCGGATGACCAGACAAACTCAGACACAATATCATCTTGACATCCTGCATTGTGATAGTCAATTCCCCACATGGTGTGCTCGCATGGCATGTGGACCTCCTTCCTCATTTCCTGAATCGTCAGAATCAGTGCTAACATCATCACCAATCATTTCCTCCTCTGCCGCCTCCTCCTCCTCCTGTTCGAACTCGTCTACATCAAAATCATTGCTTATATGACCAACTGGAGGAGAATGAACCCGCTCCTGCGTCCAATTACCATCCAAGTCCATACTCTCCATAGTTTGTTGCATCTGCACACCACAATCTCCTTGAGTACCACTGTCGAAGGACGGCTCCTCATTCTCAACATTCTCCAGCACCAACTCAGCCATGCCGACATTCGAACCTTGGATGACCCTATTGTATCGGGACCACTCTGCTTGGTTGCACAAGTCCATCATCACATAGTGTGCCCTATTCTTTCCAACATCAAACCTACCCTTTAGTGTGAAAGCCTTGCCAAACTTCAAACTCAAACGGTCACATAGATCGCTGAAACTAGGGGTACCATCAAACCATTCCAATTCTTCATACATATCCTCAAACTGGCAATCCTCTCTCCTAACACTTCCTCCGTAAAAAACTCTTACACCGTAATCCATCTACAAAACGATTTGACATCCGATTATCAACTGACCAATATGGTAGTACTAATTACTACATAACTAACTAACTAACCTTACTTACCTACCACGTAACTAACTAACTTACTAACTAAATTAACTAATAACTAATAATCGTTAACTAACTAAATAACTAATAGCAACTAATAACATCCGATTAACTAATAATCGTTAACTAATTAAATAATAACTAAATAACTAATAACATCCGATTAACTAATAACTAATATTAACTAACTAACTAACTACTAATAATCGTTAACTAACTAAATAACTAATATTAACTAATAAAATCCGATTAACTAATAATCTTTAACTAATAATCGTTAACTAATTAAATAATAACTAAATAACTAATAACATCCAATTAACTAATAACTAATATTAACTAACTAACAAAAAAATCGTTAACTACAAATAATCGTTAACTAACTAAATAACTAATATTAATCATTAACTAACTAAATAACTAACTAACTAACTACAAATAATATTAACTAACTAACTACAAATAATTGTTAACTAACTAAATAACTAATATTAACTAAGTAACAAAAAAATAAAAAAATTACCGTAAACCGGGGCCGGGACGAGGTGCGACGGGCGGCGGCGCGGCGAGGTTGGCCGGGCGGTGGCGTGCCGGGGCCGGGCCGGGGTGCGACGGTCAGCGGCCGGGGGCGCGGCGCGGGAACGGCGGCGGGGGGCGCGGCGCGGGAACGGCGGCCGGGGGCGCGGCGGGGGCACGGCGGCGGGGGCGTGGCGGGGGCGCGGCGGCCGGGGGAACGGCGGCAGCGGCGGCGCGGCCGGCGGCAGCGGCGGCGCGGCGGGCACGGCAGCGGCGGCCGGCGGGCGCGGCAGCGGCGGCGCTGGCGCGGAGGGGCGGCGTGCGGCGGTGGCGGCGTTGGCGGCGGTGGCGGCCGGGGGCGCTCGGGCGGGGCGCGTGAAACAGAACCGAGCGGGCGGAGCGCGGCCGTTTAAGTCGGCCGTACCCCGCCATGATGGGGGGCGGGGTATACCCCGCCATGATGGGTGGCGGGTTAGGCATACCCCGCCATGCATCATGGCGGGGTATGCCTTTCCACGTCCCTGGGTGGCTGCCACGTGGCACCTGCACCCCGCCACCATGCATGGCGGGGTTTAGTGCAATTGCCCCGCCATGCATGGTGGCGGGGCCAAACGGGTTAGTTTTAAAAAAATTCAAATCCGGGTTAAATTTAAAATTTGTTTCAAATTTGGGCTAAAAATAAAAAAATTCCCCTACAGCCTCGTCGGAGAGGGTATCGTCGATACCGGCCCCGATAAAAACAAGAGAGGGACAAAAAGAACTCACCGACAAGATCTGGAGCTTCAAAAGAACTGCCAGATTCGGTGAGGAAGTACAAAGCGGGAAGATCTGAAGCTCCCACTAGGTCTCCAAATCGAACCAAATCCCACCCCCAGGCTTACGCCGGCACCAAAGCTAGCGACGACGAGGTGGAAGAAAGCTAGGGGTGCCTTATTACATAGCGACGACGCCGCCTCCACCAAACGAGCGCCGCCAGGACACCTAAACCTAGCTAATCTACAACGCCATGCCAAGAAGCACAGGTCCCCACACATCCGAAGGCCACAGGGCCATCAGAGGCAGAGGGGATCTGCGCTCTCACCGGCGGAAGCACACAAACGCGGAGTCGCTCCCTTTTCGCCTCTATATACTGTAGCACCAGGAGAGGTTTCGAGACTACTCAGGTTAAAGGAAGACGACTAAGATGGCTTGAGAGGTAGGTAGCATTTGGGCCCACGGTTTTCATGCGGCACGCAGCCTGGCCCGTTTAAGAAAACGCTTTACCTCCAAAGCCCGCTTCCTCACGTGTGGTAGTGGTACTGTGGCGGTGTACACACACCCGTTTCTTTCACACACAAAAAAAAATGGAAATAATTTGTTTACAAAAAATGGAAATAATGGCCAAACCAATCCAACGACTACCCAAACATGTAAATTTAGAGAGTTTAGATGGGAGAGACTGTTCAAGTCCCAGGCTTCTTAATGGCCAAACCAATCCAACGACTACCCAAACATGGAAGTTTAGAGAGTTTAGATGGGACAGACTGTTCAAGTCCCAGGCTTCTTCTTCTTCTTCTTCTTGCCCACATAATGAATTTTCTTTAGAGAGCTGAATTGATAATCTCTTGGAGATGCTCTTGTTTATGCATAAAATAAAACCATGAATTCCTTGACATAAGAGCTCTTTGAGGTGTATAAATTAACTTAATTTCCATGTGCTTTCCCTACATGGCCTCGTGGTATACTCAAAACTTTTTTACCCATGCATTACACCAACAACTATAACAAGCAACAATCCTGCATATTAAGAAAAAAAATGTGGAAATAAAAACCTAAATAAAATAAATGTATATAGTTTAATTCCAAGGGAAGGTAACGACACACAAAAATGGGACTGAAAAGAAGAAGAAAAGAAAGAAACAAGAAAGTTTGAAGAAATGGGGTCACTTGAATGACGCAGTGGCTGATGGTGGGCTGGTGGAACAGAAGGTAAAAAAAATGGCCCACGATGAAGCCAGGACAGACACGTGACCCACGAGAAAAAAAGAGAGAATTATATTGACGGTCCCTAAACTATTCTCGTCCGTCTCATCCAGGTCCCTGACTATGAAAGTGCACGTCTGACTTCTCGAACTTTCAAAGTTGTCTCATCCTGATCCAAATCTTCCGCGCCAGACCATTCCATCCGAGGTGGCGTGCCACGATGGCAAATTTTTTGCAAAGAAGTCCCCAGGATCCTCACAATCCTCATTTCATCACCCCTCTCTTCTCCCCTATGTACCATTGCTAGACATTTGCTTATTCTGGACTGAGGAAATACATGTTAGATGGAAACATGAAACTGTTGAAAATGCCAAATTCATGTTGATGCATAGTTGTACATCACTTGCAACAATTTTTGGCATGTACCCTAATACCATTACATCAGACCCAACCAACATAAACCTAAGTCATCAAGTTCATAGTTTGCTTGATGTTAATTGTACACAAAAGATAACAATTGGCTTGTATCCTATTACCATTGCATCTGACCCAGCCAACAAAAAACCTAAGTCATCAAGTATATAGTTCCCTTGATGTTAACTGCACACAAAAGATAACCCTGTGTCCAGTGGCAGAGCCAGCTTTTACTTATGACTAGGGCCTCTAAGAAGCTAAGAATATTGTACGGCACACATGATGAGATGAAAAAAAATTACCTACTGTCTAGTGAGAGGTGCATTCGCATCTTCCATCGCCTCGTCAAGCTCTGCGTACAAATAGATCAAAGTATGAATGAAAAGGTCATTAAAAAAGATTAATTGTTGAACATACATTTATAATCAGAATGTAGCTTACCATTATAACGAATTGTACTTGGTAACTTCTTCAAACAAGACTTCAATTCTTGAAAATGTTGTAAGATATCATCATCAGGTATGCTTGTTTAACAACCAAAAAAATTCACATTCAAAAATCATTCGCATTAAAAATTATTTTCAAATGCATTTCAAAAACTATAAATCATTTGAGCTCTATTATCTCCTTCCTACTCTTGTCCATATTATATCCATCCCAGCTACCTCTACTCAATTTATCATGCACCATGGCATTGGCATCACCCGCCTGTTCCCCACCTCCCTCTCTCTCTCGCTCATTTCGTCCGATGCCCGACAACGGCGCGTGCGCTGACCCCACCACCATCGCTGCCGTAGCGCACCCGCGCTCGGACCCCATCGCCGACTGCGGCAGCTCGCACGCCGCCACGACAACGGGTCCCACCTCCCACCTTTCCCTCCATCTCCCTTCTCCATGCATAGCAGCAGCACGAGCAGCAACCATATATGAAAAAGCAAATAGAGCAAGGCAAACACATATGCAGACAACCACCCACATTTATTATTTACTACACGCAAATAACAACACACATGAACCATACTCAGCATGCAAAAATTTCAACTTGCTCGCACAAGACATCACCTCGTTTCCTTTAACCATGCATGCAAATTAGACGCCGGCCATACATACAAATTAGGCACCATCGCCTCGCCGCACTGCCCGCTCGTAGCACCGTCCCATTGCCCTGTACGGCCATGGTGCCAACGCCGAGCTGCTCTCATGGACCAGCAGCACCACGCTGAGCTCGCCGTGCTGCCGCTAACCTCCTTCCACCTCACCGAGTCAACCAGCTTCGCTGCTCGTCTTCCCCCTGATGAGCTCCTGAGCTCTCTGTTGCCATCGACAGAGCTCGCTCCGTTGATCTCCCTTCCCGAGCCGTAATCCACGAGGTAGCACATTTACGAGTTTTCCCTCATCCTCCTCTCCATCCCCATACTCTTGGATTTTGAGAACGGTGGCCGAAATCACCAGCTAGCCGAGCTTCCATAACCAGCAATGGCGGACGAGCACGAACGCCTGAACGCGGTCGCTGCTGTCTCTCTGTCCTATCTCCAGTACACCCCCTCCCTCTCATATTCACTCACATGTGGGCCCATGGCCAAGAGCCGAAGCCCATTCCCCCTGCACACACCACTCCTAGCCAATGACGTGCACGAGCTCAACCAGCAGCGGCACGTGTTCACCTACCTCTCCAAAACACCTTATTTATTTTAACAAATAGTCACCTTTTAAAATTAATATCTCTTCCATCCGAAGTCCGATTCCAATGATTTTTCTTTCTAAATTCATCTAAAATCATGATTTACCCCTCATATAAATTTCATGATTTTTAGAGCTTATTTAAATTTATGTGATTATTTATCTGTGCTTGTTTGCCTGTTGCGCTCGTTGTATACTTTTAGCTGACGGAGTGAACGAGCCGGAGAACGAGGACGTCGGAGGTGAGTACCGCGAGTTCGACGCCGAGGACCCAGACTGCCAGCAGGAGTTTATCGAGGACGCCGACGGAGGCAAGTCCAGCCTATTCTTCTTTAATGTATGTTGATCCTATTTTTAAACACAACCCGTAGAAGCTGTTTTAAATATTACATGTACGTTATACGTACGAAGTATTTTCGCTGCTTAGCTAAAACCCGTTTGCATAGCCATCCTTAAATTGATATTACCTGATGATTGTCTTATTCAAACTTAGAAACAAATAATATGCTATGATAAAATATTATTATTTAGTATGCTTAGGACTTGATATTCATCATGGATACTCATTACAAAGTTTCCTCAAATACATTGATTTTAAATGCAAAATGGTGTGAGTTGTGATAATAAGTTGTGGGTACTATGAAAGTGTTAATGAACAAGTTATAGATAATGATTACTTTAGAGATGGGGCGGATCGATGTTCCTTTTGTGGGATGCCGTGGTGTTGGGGCTTGTACCTTTTGTGGTTAAGCATGAAGATATATGCCTTGTCTCGATTAAGGACTGAGTTGATGATTCATCTTGCATAACTTATTTATCGTACAACCACTCGCCTTGTATGAGAAAGGCTTAGTCTAAATCCCTCTAGTTGGTATGACAATCACCTGGACTGAGTCTAAATCGCTAGGTTCACTTGCTTTTATATACATGGAAATTTCAGTTATGCATAGAAAGCCCAAGGGATGGCCATGTTCCAACGAACATGGTTGCCCAGCCTGCCTCACCCATCACCTGCAGTCTGGTTCTTCATCAGCCATTCTTTGGTAGTGGTACACAACACATTCAACTTTCAAATAACATTCAAAATTTCAAATAATTTTTTCCCACGGGCATGATCCTAGTCAAATCAAAAGTTTCCAAATTTTTGTAACTCTGTACGGCTATAGGTGTGCCTTGTTATATATCTTTGCAATTGGTTGATCATCTTCAAAACATGTAACAGCCGACACTTCCCCCAAGCTGTTTCAGTACCCCAAGCAACACATGTTTCAGATCCGTGCTCCCTAAGTATTAGTTACAAGCAGGGAATGGTGACAGGCACGGATCCACTCATTCCAGTTCCAGGGGTGGAATAAATCAGCTTGGGGATTGGATCCTCCCTAAGGCCTACTTTGGCAGCAGAGGCCAATTAGCCCAGGGCTGATTTCCCCTGACGTGGATTTTTTTTTTGGTTCTCTCATTCCCGCCTCCAATCCTGGGTACATATCCACGTTGGGGGAATTTCCCTGCTGCTGTTTGGCATGCTGCTGTCAGGGAGTGCTTTTTTATTGAGAACTCGCACAATTGAAGCGAAGTGACCACTCATGCTGCTGTTTGGCTAGATAATTGAAGCGAAGTGACCACTCGCACAATTGAAGCGAATTTCTCATGCTGCTGTTTGGCTAGATAATTGAGAAACTGTCTTAAAAATCATGAAAAATCAAGAAAAAACAAAAGGAGGTCAATAATATAAGGAAGTCACTACATATCAATGTCAGAGCCACAGAATCATGAAAAATCTGAGGAACAAGTCTCTCACACCATACAAATACAAACATATCTCAGAACTTAAATCAAATCTAATTAATGCATGCAAAAGTATTATCTGATATCGAACCAACTGCTAGTAGCATTCAGACAGATTCTTCTACATCCTTACATCCAATGTCTTCTGGCATCTAGCTAGCCAAGTACTGCCCAAAGTTACCAGAATTATTTCAAATCATGTACTGCTTCCACGGAGACATCTGCATTAACACAAAATTAATGAAAATGGTGATCTCTCATGACACGTCAGGCTCTGGAAAATGCACTTGTATATGGACAAAATACATATAACATAGGTAAGAGAAGATTGTTCTCATGATGTCCATGACTCTCTATCAGTTCAGACTAAGATAAATGAAATACACAACTAGCACCACACAATCATACTATCAAGTTAGATGGTGCTTTACTAGTAACCCTGATGGCCACCAAGTTAAAAAAAAACTGAATCATTATTATGAAAAACTGAACGAAAACTTAAAAAGAAAAAGGGACAAAAAAGTTACTACTACCTGAATACCGAGCAGAGGACAACTGTATGGGACTAATCACTATTCTACACTGAGATCAACCGTATGATAGCACCACAAAGAAACAGAGCCGGGCGTGGGGAGGACCTTCCTGCCAATACAATGGGGAAAAATAAGCATAAAGAATACAAAAATGCATCCCTGAGAAATCAGAAGCGAAGATGTTCAGTGGAGGACAAGCAAGTCACTCGACAACCAAGAAGAGGGAGAAGAAGAAAGAAACAAAGAAAGGGCAAACCATGCATCTCGAGAGTTTCCTGTCATGTTTTTTTTTGGTTATACCAAGAAGGCAAAAAAACATATTCTCACTGTCAACTGTGTTTCAAGTAAACTAAAAACACCCAGAAAAATTAAAAGTAAACTGTGTAATTTTTCGCAATGGAAAAGAAAAAAAACACTAGCAGTTTGGAGCTATTAGTGCTGGCAGGATGCTAATCCACTAGCAGTTTGGAGCAAACCACACGGATGTAAACTATTGCAATATGAGATAAAAGGAACTTATTAGTGGAAGCTCTCTTTGTCAATGTGATTGGCGATGGGATACCTTGCTAATCTAGGCTAAATATATATAAGTTGGACATCGAATTAAGTGGAATCATTGATATATGCACCAAGTCAAAAAAGTTAACAGGGAGTAGAACGTTTGCAATGTGCATAGTACGAAGAGTAATAATCAGAAAGGTTGCATCACGATTTGTGTAACTGCAATATAATCACGGTTTGTGTAACTGCAATATAATTACTGTTTGGTGAATCCTTACACACGCAGTTTTAAAATAAACAGGCAAACATTCCACGGTGCGTCGGTACCATGCTTTAGCATCTTATCAAATACGTTAAAAAAATAGCATCTTATCAAATACAGTACTAAAATTATATGGCATTGCTATCCCCAACATTTAAGACACATATCGATTGAGAGGTTTGAGTGATTAGACAATAGATAAGCTAGAGATAATCCTTGGACACTTTACCCTATCTCTAGCGTGTTGTCCAATCTCCATTATTTTAGTTTGCACCTTCATTTCGCCATATTTTTCCACAAGATATTATTATTTTATTTTTAAATAAACAATAATTACGTCAGTATACTACAATTAAGCAGAGATACTTCTGGATTCTACACAGTTAGGATGCACGCAGCCTAAAATTTGTAAAGAAAGAAAAACAAATGACATGACAACGCATGCCACAGAGAGCAACAATACAAAATATCAGACAAGCATATAATAAGTAAACCAGAGTCATGAATCTAGATCTGTATTCATCGATTCATGGAAAATGCATTCATTAAGACGAAGCATACTACTGTTTCCTAACAGAGAACAGTCACATTCAGTGACAACTAACAATGACTAAAACAAAACACCACAAGCACCAAGTGCATAACGTGCCCACAATAGCTTGCTCGAGTTATTTCATTGATAAAACAGAATTTACTATGCCCACAATAGCTTGCTCGAGTAAAGAAAATAGTTACACACCCAAGTCGCAGTAGCTCGATCTGGGGAGGGGAGAGGGAGAGCTCACCGGATCTTGGGACGACGACGCGGTCGGGTCGGCGGGCGGCGGCGGTGCTAGATCTACAAGATACAAGAAACAGTATGTGAGGAGAGGATCAAGAGACCCAAAACCCTAGCGTGCACCGAGATGTAGGCGGTGAGAAGGCGGAGGTGAAGCGAGGCAATGGTGGCCTATGGAATCCATACCACGAGGAGTCGCCGGACGTGAGAGGTTGTCGAAGGGATGGCGCGGCGGAGACCTGTGGCGGACGGTGGCGGCGCAGTGCCTCCTCGCGTCGAAGGGATGACGGGCGGAGGCAGCGCAGCGCCTCCTCGGTCCTCGCCTCCTCGCGTCGAAGGGATGGTGGTGGCGGCTGGGCGGCGTCGCGAGGGAAGACGAAAGCCTCACGGTCGCAGCGCCGCGAGCGAGCGGAAGAAGAAAGTCGCTCCCCGACTCGGGAGCGCACGGGGAAACCCTCCCGGCCGCCTCGCTTGTGGATTCTTTCCGCGCGGAAAACGCAGGGGAATGGGCTGCAATCCTCGGCTGGGTGGGCTGCCAAAGGGCGCACAAATTTGGCCCGGGGAAGGCTGGCACGGGGCAGATTGGCCCAGGGAAAAGGCCGGGATCCCCCGGGAAACTGGGCTGCCAAAGTAGGCCTAAGTATGTTTTGGGTGCACCATTTTCTAGCACTTGTGCCAATCTTTACATTTTATAACGTGATCTTGCCCTGAGTGCACAGGGATTCAAAATTTCCTAAAAGCTTCTAGGTATGTTTAACAATTTTACATTAATACGGTCGATATATCTCATAATATACTGTATCACGATTTATTATAGGAGTGAAAACAAAAAATAGTTTTATTTTTTGGTGAATGGTAATTTTAATTGTGAAGAAAAACCTAATTCCTTGTTTCTTCGGTGAGGGCTACTGGGCTAGGGAAACTTTTATTGTCGTTCACTATTCAGGCCAGGTCCGGCTCAAAACCGGCCCAGCATCCCACAAAGAGCGCGCCGCCCACGCTCGCCGCGTGGCCGCCGTCGCCGTCTCCTCTCCCACCCGGAGTGCCTCGCCGTCGGCCGCGTGGCCAAAAAGCGCTGCCACTCCCTCTCAAAAAAAAAAAAAAAGGCGCTGCCACTCTCTGGCCAAAAAGCGTCCGAGTAGTAGGAGACGGCCGAGCCCCGAGCAGAGCAGAGCTCGCCATCCCTCTCAGCCTGCCTCTCCACTGTGCGGTGCGCCGGTGCCCGTCTCCTTTCTCCGGCGGCCCTCGCGCCCGTGCAGACGGCCGACGCCCGCGCGCCCCCACCGACTCTCGCCGCCCTCCAACCTGCGTGCAGCGGATCGATTCCCCTCCCTCGGTAAGACGCAAGAACCCTCGCTCACTCACTGCCACGGATTTGTGGGGCATTCTTGGGGTTTTATCCCGAAATTTCATCTCTTTCTCTCCCTCACCAGCTCATCGCGGATTTCTCCTTGCATTCTGCGGCGGCAAGAAACTTGGGCACGCTGCTGACCTGAGGCCGCCGGCACAGAACATGGCGGCGGCGGCGGTGTTGCACGAGGAAAACGCCGAGCTCCAGATCTACGCTGTGGACGAGTACTACATCAAGTCCTCCAGGGGGAAGCCCGTCTGCTTCTCCACGCTGCCGCTGCGATTCGGGGACGCCGACGTTCCCCAAGGCCACAAGGCGCTCTACCTGTGGGGGTGCACCAACGGGAGGTGGTTGCAGAAGAAGGTGGTTGCCTGGAGGCTGGAGCTTGACGGCCAACAGCCACAGTTCTTGGTGCTTGAGCGAGCAGACGGCGGGGGCTGGCTGCGCCTCGCCAAGGCCAGTAGGATCTACGAGCGCACGGCGAGGACTGTGCTGATAACGGCGCAGGCGCTGCATTTCCTCAGGAGGAATCCTGATGGGCCGGAGACAGCCCTGTGGATCCACCTTGGCCAAGTTTTTGGGTACTTCAGCAATGCCACGCGTTTGTTTCTTCTTTTGGCAGGCAGGCAGGCAGCCTTACAGATTGGACTTGTTCTTCTGCAGCAATTTTCTGACTAGGCCCTCAGAGGATGACTTGTGGAACCAGACCTCACTGTCAATGATGAGGCAGTTCGTGGCAACAGATCCTTTCTTAGCAAATTCAGAGGTATAATTTGTTCCGCTCTTGTCATCTTAAACTTAGGTGGTCGGCCAGGGGTGTACACCCACACCTCCCAGCAACTGTGCTAGGCCCTTCCTTCTTAATTACATTCAAGCTTTGTTTTATGTCTTCAGCTGGGTTCCTTAATTTGCAACAAACAACATAGAATTGTAATTCTCTGGCACTTCTGAGCTCTACTGTCTTTTAGCTCTCATTTCCAGCCTTAGATTTGCATTATTTGTTAACTTGGGTTTGTATTGCCATTAATTCGATGCTACAATCTTAGATGCTAATGACATGTAAATGGACTGACCTGCACATGATATGCCAACCACAGGGCCTTTCGTCCTTCTCCTGTCTCTATAATTAAAGAAAAAGTAATTGGAACAAACTCTTTGTTGTGCTTGATTGCTGTTATTTGTAAATCAATCTGACCTGTTATGGTGATTATTCGACTGATTTTGCTATGATTATTATCTGATAGGCTTTGCGAGCATTTGTTGAAAGAATATCTACTCGGGTATGTGTATGGTTCTGCATAGTGGAGAATGTTTTGGAAGACAAATTAACCACACGCTAATTGTTTCTCTTAATATAATTTTGACTAGGTTGGTGGCGCAGACATTATTGGCATCGCTGACGAGTACTCCTTCCGTGCCAAGGACAACTATGAGCTCGTGTGCTTCTCCACCCTGCCGCTTCGGTTCAGGGCTGCCACCGCCAATATTCCCAAAGGCAACAAGGCCCTGTACCTGTCGGGGTTCACCGCTGGGGGCATCAGGCTGTACAAGCAGGTGGTGGCCTGGAGGCTGGAGCTTGATGGCGAACAGCCCCGGTTCTTGGTGCTCGCGCCAGGATATCGCGGAGGCTGGCTGTGCCTCGTGAATGCCTGCAAGATGTACAAGCACACGGCCAAGACTGTGCTGATGACGGCGCAGATGCTGCATTTTCTCAGGAGGAATCCTGATGGGCCAGAGATAGCCTTGTGGATCCACCTTCATCAAGTTTTTGGGTACTTCGGTTCCCTGGTCGCTCTGCCGCGTTTGTTTCTTCTCTTGGTAGATGGTGAGCCCTGAGTCTTACAGATTTCACTTGTTCTTCTGCAGCAAGTTTTGGTCTATGCCCTCGGAGGATGACTTCAGGAACCAGACCTCACTGTCACTGATGAGGCAGTTCGCATCAATGGATCCTGTCTTAGCAAACTCAAAGGTATAATCTGTTCCGCTCTTGTTATTGTAATTCTCAATCATGTTTGACTGTTTGTTAGTATATATAGCACAGTTGTGTCTTCAATGAGCGTGAAATAATCTACGAGTTATGAGGGGTTAACTACATAATAACCTTAGGTGGCATTGCACTTAAACTTAGGTGGTGGGGTCCTAACAACTGCGCTAGGCTCAGTTCCTGCTTAACTACATTCACAATTCGTTTTGTGTCTTGAGCTGCGCTATGTAAACATTGTCCTTAATTTGCAGCAAACAACATACTCTTCCTCTAAGGTTGTAATTCTCTGGCATTTCTGACTTCTGAGCTCTGCTACCTTTTAGCTACCATTTCCAGCTTTAGACTTGCAGGATTTCATAACTTGGGGTTGTATTGTCATTTTATTTGATGTTTATGTATAATCTTAGCGATAATGACGTGTAAATGGAGTGATCGGCACATGATGTGCCGACTATAGGGCCAGCCTTTCATTCTTCTCCTATCTCTGTAATTAACTAGAGTGATTGGTACATCTTTTTTATTGTGCTTGATTGCTGTTATTTGTAAGCCAATCTAACCTGTTATGATGATTATTTAACTGATTTTGCTATGCTTATCATCTGATAGGCTTTGCGAGCATTTGTTGAAAGAATTTGTGCTGAGGTATGTGTATGGTTCTGCATAATCTTGAACGTTTTGGAAGAGAAATAAACCACACATTAATTGTTTCTCTTAATATAATTTTGACTAGGTTGGTGGTGGTGCAGAAAATGTTGACATTGTTGACATCGTTGACGACGGTGCGGTCGTAGATTAGATTTTTGTTGAGGATGCTCCATTCTAGGGTGAAGAAGGATAAAAAAGTCTGAGCTTTTCTTTATAACTACGAGTATGTGTTGAACTAATCGTATGCAATGATATTGCTATGTACCACCAATGAAGCTTATCATATGTATGCTTAAACTAATCCTGGCAAACATATGATTGGTAGTGTTTCCATCAGCTTTGCAGCGGCCCTCAACTCTATTGTTGTTTCTCCATAATCCTTCCCTTTCTAATTGAGCTTGTTCGTTGATTTTGGTGGGCCCGGAAACTGAAAGATTAAGTAGGGCCAAGAGGGGGGACGAATTGGTCAATTAACTTGTAGAAAATCTGTGTAGATTGTGGCGGATGCTTTGCAAGTTTGCGCTGTTTAGTTGCAGTATCACAATTTTCAATCTAGTTTTCCTTGGATCCATAGTCTTCCTAGGCCCCTACGATGCGATTATTTTGTAGAAATCTATGGATAAAACAGAATTTTCTTTAGATGTTGGAAGATCCATGTGTTGAATGCAACATAATGCCTAGAATTTCTCAAAAGACAGTTGCATTCTTTGCAAGTTCCTTGTCATACATGGTGCTGCCTGGAGCTGTTGCTGTGGCGGCTCATTATCTATAAAAAGAAACAGCTGTTGTTGTGGCTGCTGATTCTGGAGCCAAGAAACACGTATCTGTTCCATGCTGAATTGGCTCTCTGCTTTGATCACTTCATCATAGAGCATTTGGCTCTGGTTCTGCATGGCTGTGGTCGTCTCCGCAAAGGTTCCATGGAGCAAGTCAGGCCACTTAAGTTCCTCTACTAGGTGAGCCCATGTATCTTTTTCTTGTCCGACGTCTGACAATGGGAAGACACTGTTCTCCAGAATCGAACTTGTGCTCTGTGATTCAAAACCCATATTGCTTCCTCTGCTCCCAGTATTGCTGCTACTGCTGCTAGGATTAGGATCACGACCATCCCAGTAGATGCATGAATCTACTGAGGTACTTCCAGTGCCAGTTCCTCCATGTCGAGGTACTCAAGATTCAGCCCCATTGATTGATGTAGAGAGGGCCGGGGTGAAACTGGTGGCATCACTGTAGAAGTTTTTGCTGCAGTTGAAGTCACTCTGGTGGAGGTGTTGTGTTGGTTGCCTTGCTTTCACATCCTTTATGAGAGTGGCGGTTTTGTTTTCCTGTTTTTAAGTGTTTCTAAATATATATATTGCAAGGCATTCGAACTTGATATATCATGCTCCCCTACATTCATGGGATTACCAAAGTTTAAATTCTTCCCCATAATGATATGCACTCACTCTTGATCTTGAATCTTTTCATTTGTCTTCACAAGATTTGTGGAAGCTTTACTTCATTTGAGTTTAAGAACTAGAAAGCTGCTTTGCATACACTCTATGGGTATGTTATATCGTGATTTATTTTATTTTCTTTTTCTTTTTTGTTTCCAGTTATTGATTTGTGTACGTACATCGCGTATATGTTAACTGGCCCATTGTTTCTGTCGATGCTCCGTCCACCATTTTTCTCGTGGGTCGCGTGTCTGTCCTGGTTTCATCGTGGGCCACTTTTTTCTTTATTTTGTTCCTCCAGAGTCCAGCCCACCATCAGCCATTGCGTCATTCAAATGACTCCATTTCTTCAAACTTTTCTTGTTTCTTTCTTTTCTTCTTCTTTTCAATCCCATTTTTGTGTGCCGTTACTTTCCCTTGAAATTAAATTATATACATATACTTTATTTAGATTTTTATTTCCACATTGTTTTTTCTTAATAAGCAGGATTGTTGCTTGTTACTAGTAGTTAGTGTAATGCATGGGTAAAAAAGTTTTGAGTATACCACGCGCCATGTAGGGCAAGCACATAGAAATCACGGGGCTGCTAGCGCCCAGTCGCACGGCTTCAGGGGGCGTCCAGACGCTCCCCTAACTCCGCCCAGGCCCCGCCCGTCCCGCCCCCCAAAAAAACGAACCGCAGCGAGAGTGAAGGGAACCCGCTCGCCCTTCCTCCACTCGCCGCGCTCGGAAGACGCCCCGCTCCAAGCGCACGGGATCCGCCCCTCCCCCCGTCGAATCACCCCCACAGGCCACAGCCCCGCCCCCAGCTCGCCACCATCCCCTTTGCCGCTGTAACAGTAAGATGCAGCAACAAAAACAACAACGCGAGGGCTGCTGCAACAACTAGTCAACTACTAGAACCTACTACAACATCAGCTACTGCAACTTGCAAAATGAAAGCTGTAACAACACTGAAACACTGCTCCAACAAGATGAAATCAACTACTGCAACGTGCAAAAAAACTGAAGCGGAAACATACAACAAACACCTGCTGCACCAAGCATGAAAAACTAATGCAACAACATCCAAACACATGCTGCAACAACATGCAACAACTACTGCAACATGCGGTTGAACAAAAAACATGGGGGAGGGCGTCACCCCCACTTGGTCACAGCAAAGGGGAGGGGGGAGGGAGGAAGGGAGGGCGGGGTGCCTTGCCGGCGGCGCGGTAGGAAGGGAGGAGCATGGGGGAGGGCGTGGCCAGGAGCAACAGCTTGCAAGCAAACGCGGGCGAGAGTGGAGGAAGAACAAAGCGCGTGCGGGAAAGCAGCAGCCACGGCGGAGAGTGTGAGGCGAGAGGGGAGGAAGGGGAAAGAGCACGGGCGGGTCAAGCGCATCGAGTCGCGCTTCTTGGGTGCATCCGGAGTCGGCCGGACGCCCTAAGTATATCTCTATCCCGTAGAAATTAAGTCGATTTACACCGCAAGGAGATGACCTAGTCAGAATTAGAGAGACGAGTGAGGATATACACATCCCTAAATATACACATCCCTACCATTGGTATAATTCGCTCGCCAATGCAAGGGCACACCGCGTGGCAAGTCTATATATGCATCTTATTTTTGTCTTGATTACTTAATTAACCTATAGGCATGTTTTCTTTTTCGGTTTTCACTACGGGTTTTTAGACAAAGTATATATAGCTGAGCTCTTTTGTCAAGGAATTCATGGTTTTATTTTATCCATAAACAAGAGCATCTCCGAGAGATTTTTAGTTCAGCTCTCGAAAAAAAGCCTAACTTCAACCGTTTCTCCCATCTGAACTCTCTAAACTTCCATGCTTGGTAGTCATGGGATTGGTTTGGTAATTATTTCCATTTTTCGTAAACAAATTATTTCCATTTTTCCCCCGAAGAAACGGGTGTGTGTACACCACAGTACCAATACCACACACGAGGAAGCGGGCTTTGGAGGTAAAGCGTTTTCTTAAACGGGCCAGGCTGCTTGCCGCATGAAAACCGTGGGCCCAAATGCTACCTACCTCTCAGGCATTTCTTACTGTCCCTAATTCCCTATGGATCTCTTTGTCGTCTTCCTTTGCGATCGATTACCTCATTGCACTGCAACTGCAAGTTATACTAAGGCAAGCAGAAGCAAAGGTACTTTGGAATTTTTTTGTTGTTTTTGTTTTTTGGCGGATGAAGTTCTAATGCTCCAAGCAACGAACGTGTCTTAACTTTGGCTTTGCTTTGGTATTTGGTATCACCAATCAACGCAATCAACACGGGAACTAGATCGAGTAGAGTTTACATGTTGAAGATCTGGTGGTGCTACCCGAAGACTTAAATGTGATGGGAACCATCACAGTAGGTTTTGTGTTTGTGTGTGAGAGACATAAGAGGGAATGGAGTAGAGTTGAGGGAGGAAAGGATGGATGGAAACAACAACAAGAAGAAACTAAAGTTCCTTGCCACTCTACGTAGTAAACAACCCTATTCCAAGTTCCTTGCCTGTATATATAGGTAGAGAACTACATACTCAAGCCTATATATATATATATATATATATATATATATATATATATATATATATATATATATATATATATATACCAAGAAAAATTTTAGGGGGGGCTGAACAAAAGCGTGGCTACAACAACATAATCTCACTATGACTCCTTACAATAAACAAATATAATAATTTGACGTAGTCTTATATTGAAACATCGACGAAAATCAAAAAATAGATCATGAAATGCCAAATTACAAAAGGCCAAATTACGAAACTTATAGACGACGCGTGACGATGAAAACATGTTGATCGATGCTTGACTATCCATCTTAGCACTTATAAATAAGTTGACTAATCCTAACAGAAATAGTAAAGAATCAGCATGCATTGTATTTGATCTATAACCTTTTATCTAAATACAGTACTTGACAACGGTAGGTGGGGCTCCAGGGGGGCTTCATGTACTCCACAGCCGTAGGGGGGCTCGAGCCCCCTTGCCTGGGTGCTGGCTTCGTCCCTGTAGATAGGTATGTACGGTCCCCAAATTGCATCTCTTCATTCGTCGTCGTCGTCGTCATAGCTGCTTCTCTCTTGCATTGAGAGAGAGAGGGGGAGAAATGAGCAAGAGCGAACAGAGCCAGATTTGGGCCTGCGGCCAAGTGGGAAGGGAACCTGACGGAGGCGACGACGAACCGCCCTGTTCGCTTGAGCTTAAATTACGAACCAGCCATGTATTCAGTAGTGTTTTTCTCTCACAAAAATCAGTAAACAGTGCTTTCAGCCATGGCTTATCAGCCCAGCAAACAGGGTGGACTGGAGCCCCATGTCGGGCTCGGGCCACTACAACACCAGCTACTACCTAAGCCCTGACGGTAAATATCTTGGCTCTCGAGCTGGAGACGACAGACGTACGTACGTGGAGACTGGAGATCGAGCATTTTTATACGATCTCAATAATTACTGTAATTTTTTAATTCAGTCTCTACAAAATGTCATCATAGTTTCTATGAGGATACGTCGACGAAGCCTTCAGTTGTGCCTCGAGATCGGCCGGCCAAGCCTTTATTAGATGTGGCCATCCGCCGTGCGCTCGGCAGTTTCGTCGGCGTTGGCGCCGTTGCCGCTTGCAAGGTCGCCGCCGGGGACACGGTCGACTGCCTCGGTAGAGGTTCATTTTTTTTTCCTTCAAAAAATGTTCTTATCATTATCGATATATATAAAGCAAGTTTAGTTTTATTTGTCAACACGAATTTAGTCATTACTGGAATGTTACCATCGTTCAATTAACGCCCCCCTAGGGTCAGGAGCCGCTGCCGCCCTTTGCTCCTAGGGCCTCGCCGTCGCCACGCCTACACCTAGGGCCTTTCTCTTTCTTCCTCTGCATTTGCCAGAGCTAGGAAGGAGAGGGGACCCATCTATCTTTTTCACAATTTTTAGATCCAGTTTGTTTTAGACTTTAGAGTTTAGTCTAAATAAATTTCTAGCGAAATTAGATGATTTTTTGTTGAAATCGTGTGTCTTGCAATGACATTGGTGATTGTCACGAGGAGATCGCTGTTGCGATGACTTTGGTGATTGCCACGAGAAGATTGCCGTGGCAAACATGGATTTCATCGACAGACGACCAATTTGAGGCCTTTATCTGCAAGGAAAAGGGGTGCTTTTGGAAGCCCCCTAACAAGAACAACGACGACTCTGGATCATCGATTTCATCGTCCATGGTCGCAGAGAGGAAATAAGGTCTTGGCGTGATGAATCTGCAGTCTATGTCGTACTAGACAATGCGGCTACCCATATTCTTTCAGCAATTTAGATGTGTTTTGGACTGCTTCCGGAGCGTTGGATCTTGTGGCACGTCCAATATTTTGGGGTTGGTCATTGGCTCCGACGTTTGAGGAAAGCCATTGGGAAAGAAAACGATGGAAGAATCTAGATAAAATATTTTTTTATTTCAAATTTTTCATGCGTAATTTGGGGATGTATTATGCCAAGATTTAATATAAATCCCCCTTCCCTTCTAAAAAAATATTTAGTTTTGCCGTCCTCATGTTCCAGTATGTTGGATCATCGCTGGAGCTAGTTTCTTTTTTTGAGAAATCTGGAGGGACCGAAGTCCCTACAACAACTTTATTAAGAACCACAAAAGAAGTTTACAGAGAAACACAAGGAAGGAAGAAAACAGCACAAGCAGCTAAACAAACAGAGCAAGCAGAACAAGAAGCTAAAGAAGCTTCAGGAAACATAAAAAGAGACAAAAAAAAAGATTAGCTTCAGCCTACTGCTCCATCCAGACTTTGTATCCATGAATTAAACTGAACCGCTTGACTTGGTTTAACTCTATGCTGCAACAGCAAGAGTTCTTTCCAGAGAAATCTTCGACAGTCTGCTAGTTGGAACTAAAATAAAAGTCAACCCAAATTAGTTAGAGTTGGCTAAAAAGTAACAACTAGTAGAACACTTATGAGCACTTCTGTTTAAAAGCGCTAGAGCTAATCTTTTGCAAGCTAACAATTAGCCCTTTGTGTCTAAACATTGCCCTTACGTTGTTTCCTCTCTCGATGCAACGTTATCATAGTTTGCTGCGCTATGCTCAATGCTCATCATCCATATTTTGATCCGGTTCTTGTTTGATTAATTTCACAAACTCCCCCTTTTTTTGCAGGGGGTGTTTCCAGGCATAAACTTGGGCGTTCAGTATGTATTGTTTTGAACTTTGGTTATTAATTATAATTATTCATGTCTAGAGTTTCAATTGGCATCAAGAGTGTCATTTGCTCAATAGAGCTTCTTCATTCTTAGCTCATCAATCCTTGGACTCCTTGGTCCTTAGGTTGGCATAGGATGTTCCATTTTGCAAGACAACTTTTTCTTGTGTTTATTACCCTGCCAAAAGAATGTAGACAAGAAATAATCTAGTAGTGACACCTTTTGGTTGGTAGAGTATGTAGCTGCATCAAGATTTGGTAATTGTTTGTCAAAAGCTATGTCATCTTTGGTGAAGTCATAACACCAACATAAAACTTGTATGTGAAAATTCAGTTGGTAGGGGATCTATCATTAAATTCTTCCATTTTCATCACATGCCATAATAAAATGGCATGCTTTAATTAACCTTTGCTTGAACATGTGTCGTATGCAGCTGAAGAAGATTTGCAAGGAGGGTGCATACTGGGGTAATTTTTTTCAAACTTAGTTAACTGTTTGCATAAGCATGAAATCTGCTTTGTCTATGCACTCTCACTAGTCACTAGTTGATCAGATGTTTGTTTGTTTCACAAATGAAATCAAATATAACGCAGGGGCTGCTGTCGGAGCTTTTGAGACCTTTGAGCTTGGAGCGGAACTATTGCGTGGTCACTCTGACCGGGTAATTACACCAATATGCATACAAATATACCCTAGTGTTTTCATTGATATTGTTGTCTTTAGTATTAGTTAATGAACTTGGCTCGATTGATCATCGTCATGCAGAAAAATGCGATGATTGGAGGTGCCTTAGCTGGTGCAACTATCTCTGCCACTGCCAGGTACAGAAGCCACGGAGGCAATGTTGACACGCGGCAGGTGATCAAGGCTGCCATCGCCGGTGGTGCCATCGGAACAGCCTTTGAGTTCATCAGCCACCGCAGGCATATCGGTCGTTTTGGTCAGCCCCATCAGTTGAGAACTGATGATGCAACTAACCAAACATTGGAACTGACAGATGAACAAAAATCCTCCTCTCGCTCGCACGTCGTAATAAAAGAAGAAATGTAATAAGGTGAAGTAATTAGATAAAGCTCAAAAAGTTTCGTAATGGGTGCTTTATTTCGTGCCCAAGTTTCCCACTTTCCATGCATGTTTCCACATGCAACCAGTGGCTCGACCTTATAGACTGCATGCATATGAACAATCGGCCCTATAGACTGTATGACTGAAAAGTCATGGCCGAAACTATTGTTCGCTGATTTATTGTTAGATAAAAACATTGCTGAATGACTAACAGATTGGGTTGATAAGCTCAACAGACACATGTGCCCTCGGTTCATTTTACCAACATGATCAATGAAGATTGGTTGATAAAGGAAAAACAATGATATAGTACCTACTAAATTTATAGTACTATTTATTGCAAAACTATACTTTTGTCTCTAAAATCTCTTATATATTTGGGAATAAGTTTTGAATGCTTGTATGCACTATATAACATGACGGAGGGAGTAATTAACAACCTCTTACATCATAGTACAATGATATCATACATTTATAGTTCACAACCTTCAAGACAACCCAGTACTTCAAATCAAATGCTCCACAATTGAAGGAAACAACCCTGTCATATATATAGTGCTTGCTCGGTTTGTACCGTGCCAAGTGCATAAAGAAAAGATCCACAACCTTTGTCAAATATGCTGAAATACGTGTATCTCCAAGTCTTCTTAAACAAAAAACACAAAATATTATCCGAAGGCCTACCAAGAATCCCACAGTTAAACCAAGATGAAAATCCATTTGAATGTTGTCATCCTCATTTCCATTTGAATGGTTCTTCCTATACCGGCTGATCTCCAGGGACATACATTTGGAAGTGGATACCCACAAAGACCAGAGGATTGCCAATGTACATTGAAGTAGGATCATGTGCTTCAAGAGTGTCTAGTTGATTTAGAGAGGGTATTCTACCTGATAGGTTATTGCAGAATAAATTTAGATGACTCAGCAAATTCAAATTGGACAATATCAAGCCAAATTAGATCAATGGCTAGAAGGCTTTGTGTAATTCTTATGATTTTTTTTGTACTTTCTTTGTACCATGAGTCTCTTACTCAGTCATTGTACCTTTACTTTTAAGTGCATTTTAATAAAAGTTCAGTAGCGGTCAACCCCTCCTGTTTTATCAAAAAAAAAAGGTCAAATTGGACAAATAATACTGAGTAATGAGAGTACCATAGCAAAGCCCCTTTTTCTAACCTTTTGCTAGAACACACTACTCCTTTTTTATGTGCAAAAAAAACACGCTACTCCGGACTTCCATGTCATATTCCTATGGACAACAAATAAATAAATAATGTTTCAGACACTAACGTGGTATCAAGAAAATGCTTTTACTAAAGCATAGCAATGTTATATTTTTTTTAAAAAAAAGTACCAGTATATCGGTTCAAAATGCTAAACTCAACATATGAAAAATAGCAACTACCACGGTTTATGGTGAAACAGCGTATCCACTTGCTTGGATTTAAGGTTAAACTTGGCAAGTGTTCTCGTATTTTTTTTAGTTTGTATAAAAGCAACATTATTCAAGGCTATACATCAATAGATTAGCTTTTTTTAGTTAATGATGAAAAGTATAATTTGGGAGGCCTGCTTGGTTGACATCCAAAATTTATATTTAACAAACCAAAAGTTAGGCTAAAACTTTGCCATAGATTTGGCAAGCCAAATGTGAGATTGTGGCAAGTTTTAGTAGGTCTCGTCTGCCAACTAGGAGGTGTGGTCCAGGTTCGAGCTGCGGGTCCGAGTTTCTAGAGGCGGAAAGTGCACTTGTCGACTCGAGTGTTAGTTCCATATGTAATTATGATCAAATCGTTCCATATATATGCAATTTTGATCAAGTGTTGACTTAACTCAAATAGTTAGCTTTGTGGTGTATCTATTGTGAAATTGAGAGAGACAAAGACCCGAGCCGAGCCGTAGCGTGACATGCCTAGACTCGGGCTCAGGATGCGCCATGATGCGGTACAGGTTTGTCATCCAAGTTTTGGAATGTAATGAAACCACCGTTCTTGCTCTATGCTATGCATAATATAATTTTTTTCACGACCGGGGAATGTAGCCCGTTTTTCATTAAGAAGAGTGAATTACAAGTCAGCTATAAGAGAACCCTCATAGCATAGATTACAAACCATTAAGATAGTAGTGAGTAATCTGGAATAAACATAAGAACATAAAAGATACAAAGAAGAGGAGCGACCGTCCTCAACACCCCAAACTTACAACTGTGCCTGCACTGAACAAAACGCAATGGTTTTCTTTGCAAAAGACCAAGCCGTGGTGGCAATCCACCTAGAGAACGAGCAACCAATATCAACGGCAGCAAAGCATCCGCCAACGAACCGAGTAACCACGGCGGCAAAGCATCCGCCAGGGATCCACGGACGGCGAAGCATCCGTCCGGGAAGAAGAAGACACCTCATGTGGCAAAGCATCCGCAGCAGCGGCGGCCATCACACTCTAAGCGACAAAGCATCTGCCATAGAGGAGGCCATCGACAGGACGGCAAAGCATCCGTCAACGAAGAAAGTGACAGCAGCAAAGCATCCGCTACAAGCGACGCCAGCGAGGTCAGGTGCAGTAGAACAACCAAAGCGGTGGACATAGGCACAAACAGGCACAGGAGGGAGCTTGACCAAGAGTTGGCAACACAACAGGAACCATGAACTTCGGCGAGAGCGACGAGAGGGGGGATGCAGTAGTGCTTCGACGCTATCTTCAAGAAGGACTATTGACATCCGCAGGTGCCAACAGCGTTGAGGGCACGAGGGTGGGTCTTTCAACCCCGGCCTACTCCAACGAACAACATTGACGACGCCTTCAAGAAGGCATATGACCCGGCTGCGCCACCGTCATCGGCCTGGATAATCAGGCAGAGTTTTCACCCAGATGTTCGAAAAGAAAAGTAGGCCACCCCGCTGCATCTGCGACAACCTCACCACGGCCGTCGGCACCCTGGCGGCTAGGTCCCGGCAGTCATGGCACCAGGCCGCAGCTGAAAGGCCAATTGCGACCGCCACACGAGGTTGTGTGTCGAGCACTGGCCGGGGGACGGCCAGAGGAGGCAGCTTCCAGACCTCGAGGCAGGTCCCGGTCACCCACAGCCGTCTCTTCCGCCACTCATGGAGTCAGGGGGGCGCGCGTGGCCGGCCCAGATGGTCCTCCTCCACGCATCGAGCCAGGGAGGGCGCGAGGCCGGCCCCAGACCGTGCGCTGGCCGAATCCGGCCGCAGCAGGTGCCCAAGCGACCCCAAGAACCGCCGCCGCCGGCCGTCTCGTCCCTCCACATGGGTCGTGTCCGGAGGCAGTTCCCGCCGTCGTACCACTTGCCGTTCTCGTAGCGCGGCGGTGCCACGGTCCGGACGACCACCTTGCCGTGGAACCCCGAGGCCCCCCACAGCGCGCGGAGCACGATCCGGAACGACACGCGCACGGCGCGGTGCGGCAGCACGTATGTGCCGTTGGGGTCGCTGCAGCCCAGGACGCAGCCGCGCACGTGGAGCACCACGGGGCGGGTGAACCACTTGGCGCCGTTGAGGACGACGTAGTCGTAGCGCGCGACGGCGCGCGCCCACTCCGGGTCGACCTCGTCTGCCGCCGATCCGTCATGGAGGAGGCCGGATTCGGCCAAGAGGGGCCCGGATCCGGGCCGCCAGCTGCCGGATCCGCCGGAGAGGCGTCGGAAAAGCTCAAGGTGGTGGAGGGGATGGAGAGAGAGGTGGGGGAGAGGAGGGTGGAGAGAACACGGCAGGCACTGGTTTTTGGGCCGCCGCAGGCCGCCGCCACCGCACGCCGGTGGGCGGCGACGGCGGCCAGAGGGAAGCGCCGGGAGGGGGGGCGAGGGCGCCGCGGCGGTCGCCCCCGAGTCCGTCCCAGAGGAGCGTTCGGGGGAGGGGGGAGAAGATAACTGCCAATACCTTTGAATCTCTTCAGTAAGATAGCTGCTTTTGCATAATATAATGGACCGGCTCGCTACTGTCATAAGTTTTTAGATTGTACTCCGTACCCATTAGGAGAGTTCACGAATTATCTACAGTCAAACAATATTCGATCATGCCGTGTCCCGAGTGCCCACCATTGTCCTGCAGATGCTCTTAGACTTTTTTTTTTACAAAGTGAAAAAATAAATGGAAAAAGACTACTTAGCTCCCTGAACTATTAGCTAGTGTTTAACGTACACTCCCAACTGTAAAACCGTTTGTTTTACACCCTAAACTTTTCAAAACCATTCAAATTACACCCTGGAGCGGTTTTGGACAGCGGTTTATTACAGCAGCCATGGTTTTGCTACCGTAGCCATAATTTAGTTATAGATTTATTTATATTTAACAAGCATAAACCCAAGCATAAACATAAATAAATATATAACTAAGTTATATATGATCCAATGAGTATGAAATTTTTACTATAGTTTAAGCATATAATAATAACCCCATCATAAAAATTTCACCATAATTGGACTATAGAAGCTGTAGCTATGAATTATTCTAATTAATTACAGACAAAATTTGATTTTATAACTAATTTAAAGCTACAGAAAAAATTTGTACTAAAGCATACTATATTATATGTTCATTGTGTAGATCTACTCATGTAGAGTCCAACAAAATTAGATTTTCTATTTTGTGATTTTTTTATGATTTACTATGATTTTTCAAAGATTCAGCGGAAATAAATAGAAAAGAAAAAGTCAAAACCGTCGTTACTGTAGCAAAACCGCCGGCCAAAACCGGCTCCTGGGTGTACTTTGAACGGTTTTGAAAAGTTCAGGGTGTAAAATAGACGGTTTTATAGTTGGAGGTGTTGGTTAGAGCAACTCCAACGGTTTTGCAAATGAGCTTTGCATTTCTATTTTTAGAAAAAAAAAAGTCTACAAAACTCCTATCCAACGGTTTGGCAAATAGGCTTTGCATTTTTGTTAAATTGGCAAAATCATGTGATGGATTGGCATATATGCAAGCTCGCGATCGGCTTGGCATTCCGTCTCATGTGCTACTCCCACGTGCGCTCTTCCCTCACGCGCCGCTAGGTTTCTATTTTTGGATTTTGGCAAGTTAATTTTGCCAAACCGTTGGAGATAATCTTTTTTTCTCCTCCCCATATTGATTTGAGAGTTGGCAAACTCCATCTTTTGCCAAACAAAAAATGCAAAACCGTTGGAGTTGCTCTTAGACACTAGCTGATAGTTCAGGGGTTAAGTAGACTTTTTCCAAAAATAAATACATAAAATATAGAAAACTCGTGGAGATGCTTTTAGACATTTACTTTTGAAAAAAAATATATAAAATATGTAGTTTTTTGAGCAACAAGAAAATTATATAATTTTATTTTGAGCAGAACGAAAATTATATAAATGAAAATTTGGCAGAAGTATTTCCCAGACTGGCCCCTTTCCAGAACGGGCCGGCCCTCCTTTCAAAAAAAATAACGGGCCGGCCCAAAGAGCCCCATGGGCCGCCGCATTCTGCTCTAGTAGGCTCTGTGTGACTGTCTTGTCTGCTTTACCCTTGTCTCCCTTCCACTCCTCCAAGAAAGAAATCATGGACGCCGCTGCCGCCGCCGCCACGGCCGCCGTCGACGACGAGCAGGACCAGGCGCGCTTGGACGCCATCGCCGACGGCCTACAGACCCGAGACGCGTACGCCCTCCATCCCTCCTCCTCCCTTGCTCTATCTCTACTTGCCTTTCCTGCGAGGAGGTGGCAGAGGGCGGCTGCTCCATCTGCTCCCCTTCCTTGCTCGTGAGTTGTGGCTGACGAGTGACGACTCCTCCCTCCCTCTGCTCACCCTCGTTGCAGGATGCGGCTGTACAACTGGCTCTCGCACCGCTGCTTCTCCGACTGCGTCGTCTCCTTCTACCGCCGGGCGCTCGGCAAGCGCGAGGAGGAGTGCGTCCGCTCCTGCGTCCGCAAGTACCTCCTCCTCTCCGCCGCCACCGCCGCGCGCTTCCCCCACCTCGCCGACTCCTCCTCGTCGTCGGCAGCATTCGACGATTGATCGGTTCATCCACCGGTGCTCTTCCCGACAGTTACTTCTTTGCTTCACTTCTTCTGTCAGTGTAGCTTAGTTTTAATTCACCCATGGAAAGGAAACACGACGCCGGAAGACTCACTAGGGTAGCAGTTATTAGGAATGAACTGCGAGGCCAGGAGTGATTTGTAGTTTTGTACTCCCACAGCGGATTTGGAATTTTGATGAATAGATGGATGGATGCATGAATTCTTCATGCCCTGCTGTTTCCTCTCTGAATAAGTATTACCTTTATATGAATATGCGAAAAGGTTCTTACTGTATCTCAATTCTCATGTGATGGTTTATGTTCAGCTTTGGTTGTCATCCTGTACAACATCACTGCAATCCAGCTTTGTTTGCTCAATGTGTTTGGTCAGAGTAATGTAGCAAACGCAACTGGGCCTCATAGTACCACTACTACCACATAGATGATGCTACAGAAAAATGAATGGCAATGACCCCCCATTATATATAGTATAATCCTTGGTTGCAGACTTTTATTGGCAACAATGATTTGGGACTCAATGCCTGTAAGATAAGTAGGAGTGTTAATGGACATTTTCAGTGTCATTCTGATTCCTGCAGTAGTCATATTACCAAATTTTGTGCCATGTGAAGTCCATGTCCATCCAGGCTAGTACTGTCAGGTTATGCACAGAAATTCACAAAGAACAGCCTTTTGATACTTATCATTAGTTTACAATAGTTTGTTAAGAGATTAGATCTTACTAGTTAAGACAGACATCAATGGGATAATAACACTCTGAATGTAAGCACAAAGAATATTCTTAATGCTCATATTCTTTGCAGTATGTATATACTATGTGGGTGAAAATAGGCTTTCTAATGACAGCAGTGTTCTCAGAAGTAATGTTGCAATAGTTCAGCCAGCAGACTACTTCAGACAATTATGCCAGCTGTTCTGGCAGTGCTTGCTCAAGAGATTCATTGTTCAAATTGCAGCAGTACCTTAACTCATTGGATGCCTCACCAAGAGGTGCAGCTGCAATTTCCACATCCTTTGCTACATTCCACTCCTGGGCCCTCAGGCCAGGGACCCAAAGGTTGGGGTTCTTCATATGCTTTACTGATGATGAGTAAATGTACAACAAAAACCTTCTCTTGTTTCTTTTGGATGCAGAACATCCATGTATTATGTTTTCCTTTGCTAGATGAAATTTGTTATTTCATCTGAACATAGCATGCTGCCTTGATATACACGTGAATTTTCCACCCAAAATGATTGCTGAAATGTGTTGGTCAACAAACTTCAATGCAACCAAGCTTGGTTTTTTCTCTCACAAGGCCGGGCATAAGATCCTTCGGTTATTTCCTGACTCCTGTATCTCTAATTATCTATTCCTGAATGTCCTTTCTTCCCTAAAAGGTGCTTCAGAAGATGAGACATGGATTTGTTTTATTCAAAAAATGTAATTGATCAGAGTAATGTGGCCAACACCACAACTGAATGAAGTTGGGACTTGGGAGAGGCAGATGTAAAGGTTAGATTTTGAAGAACTGCACTTCAGAGTTTCAAATCACATGACACGAACATGATTTTTATATGTGCTTTGCTCTCTGAAGATTATTAGTAGCAGTGCTCATAAAAGCTACAATTCCATCTCCTTTTTCAGACAGTTATGTTAAACTTTCAAGCTGTTCATGTTTAAAAACTCTGTTCTTCATTGCATCATCAATTGTATAAGAGCTCTTTTCATTGTATACATGTTAAGGGTTTTTCTTTCTTTTTGGATGTGTTTTTTGTTTTCTTGGTGTGTGAGCCTGTGAGGTGTGCATGTCGTTGTTGACGTCATTGCTGCACTACCACCTATTGAGGCCTCTTCAAATTAAGCCTCCAAAAGGCTGATATTTTTTTAGAACTCTGGACTCTGGTGAATGCAATTGACTGGTTTGCTTCTGAGGCTCTTCGTGTATTCATTGCAAGAAGCCAAAAGAACGATCTATAACAGCAGAAACGTCTTCCAACATTATCGTTCCTTAAGCCCTGCTTGTTTCAGTATTCTTTTTTCCAATTGTACGCTAGTTACAGGTCACAAATAATTTGCTGATCATGAGTTACCCACTGAACTGTCCATTGTACAAAAGAAAAAGTGTCATTCGACCGTGAAGGTTGTTGTGGGTGTCCCTTCGTTCACTTTCAACTTTCACAAGCAAACGGTAGGTTCTTTTTTTTTTTTTTTGAGACAAGCAAACGGTAGTTACTATATTGCACTCAAATAACCAAGCATACATCTGGCAGTCAGTGTGCCATTAACAACTTGAGTCACAGATCGGAACCAATGATTCATGCAGTGGGGTTTGTTACTACTTCAAAGAAACATCCAGGTCAAGTCAACTACAAGAGGTAAAACCAAGTCCTAGCATCTTGCCTTAAGTAAAAATCCTCCATCAACATTCAGAGCGAGCATCTTACACAGTTACACTCCCATGTTTTGAGCATTTGGCATACATACTACTAAATAGCAACGTACTAGCAAATAGATTCTCCACGTGTACAAGATACTCAATTCGGGTTCCTGAGAACAATGATGACTGAATCCCCGCGGAGGAACATCTTGCTTATGAACCTGTCTTTGTTCACTGGAAGAGCCTTCTTCTTGCCTTTACCGGTCTTTGGTACCTGTAACACAAGTAGAAAGTGTTCACAATGATTAATGAACACAGCAGTTCAAGCCAGGGAAACTTTACAAAAGGTAAGCGACCGTACAACATACCTCAGTCCACATCTCCCTAACATTCTCGAGAACCATGTTGCAATGCCGATCAAAGGCTCTCACGCGACCAAGCAGCTTCTTGTTGTTCCGGCAGTTGATAAGAACCTAAGACATAAGAGACAATGCATTATCAGAACAAGGAGCAGTTGAAAAGCACTATCTGCAGTCAGCAGTATGCAACCTGACAACGGACACATAATTTGTGATACATGAGAGAAACAAAGATATATCAGTTAAGTAACAATGACATAGCGATCACACTACAGGAAACGATGGCTTACGGTTATACATGGACATTTTTAGATCAAATCGGTGGAAAAAATATGGACCAAGGAAACATGATTGTCTGGCAGTTGGCAACAACTAAGCAAGCAATTCAGTTAGTACAAAAATAGTAAATCTTACTTTTGCAATTTATGAAAGAAACAAGGATGCATGACAAATTTTTTTATTTTGGCTGAATGGAGCTAATATCAAACAAATCAGCTTATATAAATCAATAGTGCCACTCAGAAAACAGTTCCTGGCAAATTAATCCAACTTTGATGATAGAAGTGACTAAAAAAGATAAAAATGATCCGTAGCAATAATGCAGAAAAATAGATAGTATATCTACAGAAGTCTATGACAGATAGGTACTAGCATTATAGTCAAAACTGCCAAATTAAGATGCAATACAATACTGACTATCAAGACCGCCGCATTATTTCCATGCAAGGAAGGTAAGAAACATGTGTGCATCACAGTTAAGGGGACAAGAATACAACACCGACTACACACTAGTGCATCACATCCACGGACTAAAATAGTGTTAGAAATCACAGCTGAGGGACATGTTTAGTAAACAATTGGGAACCACAGCTAATAATCATATCGTAGCTAAGAAGATTACTGGCCATATGATTTGGTGAAGCAGGAGCTTCAGGCTGCTGCACAGAACTATACTTGTCTCAGCCAATAAACAAGAAGCTTCAAATACATACAGCACAAACGATCACACTTGGATGGAGGATACACATAACTATGGCCAAATTCAACCTAACAATGGATCCAAATTCCAGGACTACCAAGAGCAGGAGGCAGCCAACTAAGGTTAACCATATTGACACAGCTGGACAGCAGGCACATTGCATAACTATAATTCACATCATGGTACCAGATTATACAACAAAAACACCAGCACAAACATATTTTTCATACTTGACCAGTAAAGTCAATGTAGACAGACTGCAAAGAAGACACTGTATTTTCCAGAGGAAATCTACCAACCTGTGTATTATTCTTGACGCTCATCATGAGCACTGAGAGAGGACCAGTGCTGAACTCCTCTTCCTCCTTCTTTACCTGTTTCGACAAAGGAAAAGGAAAACCACACAAGTACCAAATCACAATTAATTCACGGCACCAGAAAGATGAGAGCAACATCCGGGGGAGGGGGGATGCAGTGATTTTCAGCTTACATTGGTTTCTTCCGCCATGGGAGCCAAGTGGAGCCTTCAATCTGCACATGGATTAAACACGAAGTCACTAACTATTCGCTCGATCGAAACACAATTCTCAGATCCCATATATAGGGTAACAAAAAAACTTCTACGAGTATGCTTGTTCCTATCGTTAGCGGGCTAAAAATTCTAAGTGGCCCGCATGGATCTACACTCCGAAACCCGGAAATTACCTGGGCGGGCAGAGGCGAGTCGGAGCGGCGAGACGGCGGCGGCGCGTCGGGAAGGAAGAACCCTAGGCTGGGCGGACAAGAGGAGAGGGTTTTTCTGGAGGACGACGAACTGGCAGCGATTTTATCACAATGGCGCTGGGTTGGGCCGGCCCAGGAACATATTGTTTGGGCCTTGTGCAGTTTCAAGCCATAATTGGCGGATGGTGGGCTGTGATGGATTGGGCCCGGCTTAGAAACATATTCCTTGTTTCGCCTTGTGCAGTTTCTTTTTTAAAAAAACAAAAGTTTGTGCAGCTTCATGGTATTTGTTTCGCCTCTCAAAACAATGTTTATATCGCCAAAAATCAATCATATATGTCGGGGGTAAAAAACATAAAGACAGAAGAAAATTAACTTTGAGTACACAGAAGAGAAGATGAACCTGGAGCGAAAATGAACTGCTGACAATCTAAAGATGAGTTGCATTAATTTACAACCACCATACAGTGAGTTAATTAAGCTGGACAAACCACAAATTCAACAGAACTGACACAGCAACGAGGATTTAACACACCATATATAAGACGAAAAACATTTAGAAGTACCGAGATACATGGTTCCAACTTCACACAAACACAAAAGGAACATTCTGTATCTACACTACATAGATAGACGCAGCGATGCCATTCAGGACAGGCATCTAAAGCAAAACCAATATCACGCCTCATCCGATGGATACTGACTTTCAGTAGTTGGTAGCCCCAAGATAGGGCTGCTGCTGACCATAACCGCCTGACGTAGCGCCGCCGCTCCGATACTGCTGCTGCTGCTGCTGGGGGGCAGGGGCCAGCAGTGGGCAAGAGCTAGCAAAGTGCCCGATCTGATTGCATTTGAAACACGGTCTGGGGCCAGCGTTACGAGGCTGCGAAGAGCCATAGGAGCTTGCCGTGCTTGCAGCAGGCTGCTGCCTGTACATGCCTGCAGGGCAGTTCTGCGCGTTGTGCCCACTTGACCCACAAGACATGCAGGTCTGCACATTCCCTGTCGCCGACACTGGAGTGGACGCCCCAATATACGTGTTTGCTTGCTGCGCGAACTGGTTCGCGGACTCCCCATACATTGGACCACTCATATTGGTGGTGTAGGCACTGTTGGAGGTTGGCACGCTTGGTCCAGCGCCAGTGTTGCTGAGACCAGCATTATAGGCCATGGCGCCTTGCGCCTCAGAAGGCGAGCTAGTATCATCCTGCAATAGGCCATTGATTACCCCCAGAAGGTAAGAACTCTCTTTTGCTGGATCCAGCTTCTCCGCTCTCATAATGTTGCACTTGACACGCTGCTCATCGTTAAAGGTCTCCTCAAAGACTTTCAGCTTGAATAGAAACTGCTGCCAGCGAACCCCCTGTAAGATCTCAGCAAATCGTTCTGGGTCTTCTTCTCTTATGTTGTAGAGCTCGTAGGCGCTGTGGCCAACGATCTCGATACCAGCCTCTTGGAATGCAGTAGCATAGGTGACCCCAGTGTGGTCCTGGATCTGGCACTGCAGCAAGTATCTATACTCGCATTTTGGTAAGCTCTGGTCACATTTGTCACACTGCCATGTCCCATCACCATTATTTATTACCTTTTTGTTGCACACCCTACCATTCACCTCCATGGTGCAAGCAGGATAACAAAAATTATCAGTGATCAGATGTGAAATTGCACCTTTCACAGTGATAAAGTCTGGCTTCTCTGATCGCCCCAGATCTTCATCCTTGATCTGAGCCACTGCTTTCCGGACATCAGTCCTGCCCATACTTACCCCTGACAAAGAAACACAAGCAGCTGTCTTCCCTTCAGTTGCATACCATCGCCGCAGACTCTCAGCCTCAGGGAAGTCTGGGTCTATTTTTAACTGAGTTGAGCCGGTTGTGTTCACAGATCTACCACTGAATTCAGTAACTCGGGCACCTTTCAAAGCTAGAACAGGATTCAAACCAGAATCGCACTGCAACTGCAGCTGCTGGCCTTCAGCATCACAGAACTTCCCCCATAAGGTAATTTCTACACTTCGACCAGACATGTCTTTCAGTTGAAGAGTTCTTTTCTGGGCTTCCGAGCCATCCTTTCGGATTATTGTGGCAGAAGGGCCAACTGATGTAACAATTCCAATCAAGTCCACAATAGCACCTGCCTCAATGTTCTCAATTTCGCTTATCTGCCGGAAATTATACTGCTGCCTAGGGATGTTGCTATCATCATCAACACAAACTTCGATAGATGATTTGAAATCCAGAGTTATTTCATACTCGTGATTCAAAGAGTTAAACTGCTTCCTTGCTGGTCTCACCGACCCTTTGGATATCAGGTACACCTTATCAACCTCAATGAGGTCAAAAAACTGATCAGCCTGCGCATTGAAGCATGTTGCACGGATTTCTCCACCCTGTCCATCAAGGAGATCAAAGGAGAATACTTTTCCAGCACCATTCTTGTTGTTGTAGTGCCTGAGATCAGTCTTTGCAGTCACCCTAGCCTTGATTGTCCATGTGTATTGGTAGGGGTTCAAATGAGCCACTGGGACAAGACGACTTGCATCATTCTTAGACACAGGGGTTCTATTCATATGCCCTGGAGGCGGTTGCTGATAAAAGGACTGTGCAGGTTGGCCATATGTATTCCCAGGAGCACCACTGCCACCAGCCATGGAAGGAACTGCAAACCTTTGGTTCTGGTGACAGTTCAGTGAAGGCTGCTGCAAGTTTGACTGCACCATGCCCACATTCGTTGTATTATTATGTGCTGAAGTTGTACCATAACAGACACCAGATGCCACATTGTTAACAGATTCTACTGCACGACCAATTGGAGGGCCCACCGTACCCTGATAACCACCATAGGATCCACCGTATGGTACATTATTAGCATCTTGCACTGGCCTTGGAGCAGCAGAAGATCCGTGTGGTACATGGTTAGCATCTTGCACTGGCCTTGGAGCAGCAGAAGATCTGTATGGTACATTGTTAGCATCTTGCACTGGCCTTGGAGCAGCAGAAGATCCCAGCATACCAGGGCCGCTGGAATATGTTCCAGTATTAGCTTGAGCAGCATTGGCCGGAAAGTTGGTGCTCTGCTCATTAGGTTGGATTCTCACATCATAGGCTTTGGGGTCTCCAATCATGGTGCACTCAGTTTGCAGAACGTCAAGTTTGATAATAATAATGATCCTGAACAAAAGATAAAGGCATGGTCAACTCAACTGATAAGAGGCAAGCCACAAAAAGGTGTAAACAAACTAACATTCAAATATGATATTCTTCTCTTTATGAGATGCCCAGTCAGCTCTAACAGAAATAGGTATTCCGAAGAATTGACTCAAGTCACAGAACCAAAGAAGTTGGGGAAACAACGATTCTTGAAACATTTGTGAAGCAACAGTAACCCACTTCAGATTTTAAAATCCAGCATACATATCAGTAGATTCGCATTCTATTGATGTATGGTAATACATTAGAAATCTATAATTGTGCATACTTTAGTAACTCCCACAAGAGTATACAAGGTTTCATATATCTTAAAAGAGCTACTTCTAAGACTCATTTGAATGGTCAAAACGAATGTGTTGTGACAGTTCCACTGATTTGACATGGATGCCAGAATAAGAGCTTTCCCACTTGTAAGTACTGGCACAAAACTGCAGCACCCTTTCACTGCACTAAGGATCATCAACAGCATAGAAAGTTCATACATAATGAAAGAAACTCTGCATGTTAACCATTGCCTCTTTGACAGTTTTCTTTCATTGGAAAATTGCTAATGACAAAGGGAAAATAATGTGCATTGTAGGGATCGAAGGGTTAAAAAAACACATGCAGAGAAGCGCAACAACCTTAATAGAAACAAGAACAGAACTGGCTGGACTCCATTGTGGCGAACTTAAACCTAGTCCGAGGCTAATCTAAAGATAGTGGAAAAAAAACAATCAACAAGACTTCCGTGAGTCTGGACTGGAATGACCATAAACCCTAGTACCACATCGCCCAAATACCATTTTCTACCACCACCGAATCCCAATCCATCGTTCCAAAGCGGTATCCGCAAATCTTGTACGGAAATGTCGCCCCTAACGATATGGCACGAGCCTAATACCCTGCATGTTTTACATCACTGAACCGTGCGGGAAGCAAACCAAGATTCAGCCTTTCTACTACTAGGAACGCAACAAAACAATACAAATCTGCGAGATTCGAATCTGCGATGGAGCGGGGAATTAACCCTCACCTGCGGTTCTGGATGGTGCTGCAGGTGAACTCGTGGAGGTGGATGATGGAGCCCTTCTGGATGGAGCCGTTGTGGATGAGCACGTTCTCGGCGGTGGCGAGCATGGACTGCATCGTGTGGACGCCGTCGGAGAGCAGCATCCGGAAGCGCTCCTGGTTGGTGGAGCTCTTGACGTTGGGGACTATCCGCACGTCCACCACCTGCAGCACCGGCTGCAGCGTCCCGTTGCCGCCGTCGGCGTGCTCCGAGATCGCCGCCACCGCGCCGGGCGTCAGCTGCGCCTCCATCTCGCCCGAGATCCCTGGCGAATCTCGCGGTGTGGAAGGGAGAGGACAGAGGTAGGGAGGGAGAGGAGGCGATTCGATTTGCAGGGGAGGGGAAAGGGGACGGAACGGAGGGAGGGTTAGCGGGAATTTGGGGGCTGGCGGCGGTTCCGCCGAGAGGGAAACTGAACGGGTGGAGGGAGGGAGAAAATTTTGGACGCGAAAAGACGGAAATGGCCCCCTTTTCTGGGCTGGAGCGGTGGAGCCTGTCCTATAGGCCCATGACGCTGTGCCGAAAAAGCCTGAGGAAGATGGCAACGGCTAGTCGGCTACACACGTCAGGTCAGGTGTGCCCATAGGACTGGGTGTGCCGAAGAAACTATAGATAAAAATATACCCGAAACAATCTACTGTATACCCATACCGGCAAAGCTGCACAGGTAAAAATGCCAACGGGTAGCCCATGATCAAATAGGATTAAAAAAAATATATGATTATTTGATCAAAATGATAGAGTCAGATATTTATTTATATATAAACACAAATTAGCAATGATAGCATAGCGAACAATTTTTACTGATCACGAATGCATATCCGATGGGTAGTAATTGGATTTTTAGCCTAACTATCAGATCGGTTTTATTTTTTTCCCTTAAAAACGCATAAGAACTAGGGGGTGTTTAGATGCAAAAACTTTTAAAATTTAGCTACTGTAACATTTTCGTTTGTATTTGGCAATTAGTGTCCAATCATGGACTAATTTGGCTCAAAAGATTCGTCTCGTGATTTACAACCAAACTGTGCAATTAATTATTTTTTATCTATATTTAATGCTCCATGCATACGTCTAAAAATTCAATGTGATAGGACGAAAAGTAAAAATTTGAAATTTTGAAGGCATCTAAACAAGACCGGCCTAGGTATCATTATATAGCTGCGACTTGGGCAGGTTGAACGTCGCCGCAGAATTATAGAGTCTGTTTAGTTCACAAAAAGTGAACTCAAAAAGTGCTACAGTACATGTCACATCAAATCTTGCGACACATGCATGGAGTATTAAATGTAGACGAAAGAAAAAACTAATTACACAGTTTAGTTGTAAATCACGAGACAAATCTTTTGAGCCTAATTAGTCCATGATTAGACACAAATTGTCAAATAAAACGAAAAGTGCTACAGTAGCCGAACCTAAACTTTTTCACCAACTAAACAAGCCCATAATTCCAAACGTTTGATCTTGGTTCATTAATTCATTCAGAATTTCAGACACTTGTGGCTGCTGTCGTTCGTTTTTGTTCTCACGAAGAAGCTGCGGCTTGGGCAGGTTCAACATCGCCGGCAGCTGCAGAATTATAATTCCAAACGTTTGATCTTCGTTCATTAGTTCATTCGGAATGTCAGACACTTGTTGCTGCTGTCGTTCGTTTTTGTTCTCACCAAGAAGATGACCTGTTTACGAAAATGCCATTGAATGATTGGAATATGGTTTTGAAATATGTTTTAGGAGTGAATTGAGATAGTCTTATTTGTTCTTCCCGATATTTCTTTGGGAGTTAGACAAAAAGATTTTATTTGATACGAAAAAGATTTGCATGTTCGTTTGAACTTATCTGCTAGAATCAGCCAGCCATTCAGCAGTGTTTTTCTCTCACAATAAATCAACATCAGTCATTCATCAGTGCTTTTACAGCCAGCGGTGCAGGTATTCTTGAGATGCTCTTACAACAAATAGATTTTGTTTGATGAAAAAAAAGAGTTGTTCGTAGACCTCGTGCCACTAGCAACAGATTATTGGCGGCGTGTGGCACAGGTGCTTCTCAGTGCCCTACAACCCTACCTGCCACCTATAAAAGACCCTCACCATCTCACGTATGCACAAGCGCCGCGCCCGGAGGGGAGGGATGCATGGACGAGAGGACGCATCCAGACGCCATCAGCATCAAAGCACGAAAGGAGAGGCGGCCGCAGGCAACACCAGGCACCATGCCTTATCAACCCATCAACTCCTTGTGAGACCCAGCCCGATGGGCCAGACGTGGGCCGGGCCAAATTTGAGTTACTGTAGCTCAGAGACACTATAGCTTCGCGAATCACTGTAGCTTCGCGAATTAATACACCTCGGAAGCCGAAGGTCAGTCGAACCAGCTTAAAAGCCCGGGCTCCGGGAGGCTAGTAATTCTGGATCGATCCTTTTGCGCGAAGCGAGGACGAAAGCGCAAGAGAGTTAATTAGCAGGTGTGGCTCATTCAACGTGTAGAGTGGGTCTTAGCCGTCATCCCGGGTCGGGGCGTTACAAATGGTATTCAGAGCCAACTCTCGCGGTTTCACGGACGTATGGCTCGGGAGCTCGGACAGGTTGCGCATGGCTCTGCAAGAGCATGGCACTTGGGCCGGGGAGCTGGGAATACGGACGTGACCAAGAGAGTCGATCCTGGACATTTGTCCCGTAAGGGTAAGTTGGTTCGTCTTAAGGGTGGGTGGATGTGAGACCCAGCCCGATGGGCCAGACGTGGGCCGGGCCAAATTTGAGTTACTGTAGCTCAGGGACACTGTAGCTTCGCGAATCACTGTAGCTGCGCGAATTAGTACCAGCTCGGAAGCTGAAGGTCAGTCGAACCAGCTTAAAAGCCCGGGCTCCGGGAGGCTAGTAATTCCGGATCGATCCTTTTGCGCGAAGCGAGGACGAAAGCGCAAGAGAGTTAATTAGCAGGTGTGACTCATTCAACGTGTAGAGTGGGTCTTAGCCGTCATCCCGGGTCGGGGCGTTACACTCCTTGCCTTACCGACCCATCAATGACGTTGCTAGCTTTCTCCCACCAATCATGAAAGGATCCGATCAGTTTTATATATCCTATAAAGATTTGATAGATATATAACGACAAATAATCATTATATATTATGAATATTTTTAAATATTTGGTTAACCTTAAAAAATATTTTTTATATATCATAAAATGAGATGTACGTTTATGATATAAGGGATTATTGACTAAGAACTTTGAGCATCCTATACTAACACTAATGATAAACTGAGAATTTATTTCTTCCACCAATGACCTCCGGAGCAAATTCAGTTTCTTCTTCAGTGCCAACACAACTAGTCTGATCAACAATAGATATTGCGGCAATCGCTTTGTCTTCCCTCGTTGGCTCGTTCTAACAGAATTTACTGCTTTGATTTTGGTTTTCTTTTTCTTTAAAAATAAAAGTAAGCTGCTCACCATTAAATATTTCCTCCTCTTCTTGACTTCAACATGTACAGTAAAAGATAGGCCTTTTTCACGCGAGCAGAAACAAATAATCCACGGGCAATCAAATGCTGAAACACACCAGATGCTTCTAATAGTCACAGCAGATCACCCAACCAGCAGTATCCTACTTGTACACCCGAACACCTAATTCGTGAGGATTAAAAAAATAAAGAGGGCATCTGCCTAAACATTCACATGCATGCAGAAGCAAAGTAGACACCAACAAACCCTCCTCGATTGGACTTGGACATAACAAAGATATAAAAACATTCTTCATCATCATAAGATGAATACTACTAACCATCAGTTGCTTACAAACCACAGGTTCCACAATAAGGCAACCATCAGTTGCTTATACAAACCATAAGGTTCCACAATAAGGCAGGCTTGCAAAGGATAGATTAGGTTTTTCCAGCAACCTCCTGCATATTACTAAGTACTAACCACCTGGTCCATAGGAACCAGGCAGGCAGGCACATAGATATACTACTCCGTCCGGAAAAGAGTGACGTTTTTGACTTTTAGACATCGTGTTTGACCGTTCGTTTTATTCAAAAATTTTGTGCAAATTATAAAATAAATAAATAATTATTAAAGTATATCTAATGATAAAATAAGTCATAACAAAATAAATGATATTTATAAAAAAAATTTGAATAAGACGGATGGTCAAACAAGATGTCTGAAATTCTAAAATGACACTCTTTTTGGGACGGAGGGAGTAGATAGGTACGGAAAATATAACTGTACATGATAAAGTAGGACTCCAGCCTACTAAGCAAAAGCAACGTTCATAGAGCTACTTGGTATGAGAGGTTTTCCCAGTGACCTCCTGGATGAGCCAAGGCCACTCAAGTGCCTCAGACAAGGCAGTCCTTAAACCAGTGCCCAGGCTGGTTGCATTTGAAGCAGGCTCCCCTCACTGCCGACTGACCCAAAAAGCCAAAGCCACCATAGAAAACACGACCTTCGGATGAAGCTGATGGTGGAGTGGGCATCCAGTTCGACTGTGCAAAGCCTGTGGCGCCCACATTGCTGGAGGTTAGCATGCTGGAGCTGTAGCTTGCTCTGTCTAGCTGGAGGTTAGCATTGCTGGAGGCTAGCATGCTCTGTCTTGCTGGATCCAGCTTCTCCGCTCTCATAATGCTGCACTTGACACGCTGCTCATCGTTAAAGGTCTCTTCCTTGACTTTCAGCTTGAAGAGAAACTGCTGCCAGCGAACCCCCTGTAAGATCTCAGCAAATCGTTCTGGGTCTTCTTCTCTTATGGTGTAGAGCTCGTGGGCGCTGTGGCCAACAATCTCGATACCAGCCTCTTGGAATGCAGTAGCATAGGTGACCCCAGTGTGGTCCTGAATCTGGCACTGCAGCAAGTATCTATACTCGCAATTTGGTAAGCTCTTGTCGCATTTGTCACACTGCCATGTCCCATCACCATTATTTATTACCTTTCTGTTGCACAGCCTACCATTCACCTCCATGGTGCAAGCAGGATAACAAAAATTACCAGTGTTCAGACGTGAAATTGCACCTTTAACAGTGATAAAGTCTGGCTTATCTGATCGCCCCAGGTTCTCATCCTTGATCTGTGCAATTGTTTTCAGCACATGATCCCTGCTCAAAGAAATGCAAGCAATATTCTTGCCTTCAGTTATGTGCCACTGCTTCAGCCTTTGAGCCACTGCAAAGTCTGGGTTTACTTTTAACTGAGTTGAGCAGATTGTGACCACAGATCTACCACTTAAATCACTAACACGGCCACCTTTGATAGACAGTATAGGGTTTGAACCAGAATCACACAGCAACTGCAGTTGATGTCCCTCTGCATCACAGAATTTGCCCCAGAGGATTATTTCCATGATCCGAACAGACATGTCTTTCAATTGAAGAGTTCTTTTCTGCGTTTGTGTGCCATCCTTTCGCATCACTATGGCAGAAGGACCAACTGATGTAACTATTCCAATCAAGTCCACAATTGCACCTGCCTCAATGTTCTCAATCTCGCTTATCTGCCGGAAATTATACTGCTGCCTAGGGATGTTGCTATCATCATCAATGCAGACTTTGATAGATGTTTTGTGATCCAGAGTTATTTCATACTCATGATTCAAAGAGTTAAACATCTTTGGTACTGGTTTCACCGACCCTTTAGATATCAGGTACACCTTATCAACCTCAATGAGGTCAAAAAACTGATCAGCCTGCGCATTGAAGCATGTTGCACGGATTTCTCCACCCTGTCCATCAAGGAGATCAAAGGAGAAGACTTTTCCAGCACCTTTTGCGCTGTTGTAGTGCCTGAGATCAGTCTTTGAAGTCACCCTAGCCTTGATTGTCCATGTGTTTTGGTAGGGGTTCAATTGAGCCACTGGGACAAGACGATTTGCATCATTCTTAGACACAGGGGTTCTATTCATATGCCCTGGAGGTGGTTGCTGATAAAAGGACTGTGCAGGTTGGCCATATGTATTCCCAGGAGCACCACTGTCACAAGCCATGGAAGGAACCACAAACCTTTGGTTCTGGTGAGAGTTCAGTGAAGGCTGCTGCAAGTTTGAGTGCACAATACCCACATCCGTTGTATTATTATGTGCTGAAGTTGTACCATAAGAGAGACCAGATGCCACATTAGGAACAGATTCTACTGCATGACCAATTGGAAGGCCCATCATACCCTGATAACCACCATAGGATCCACCATATGGTACATTATTAACATCGTGCAGTGGCCTTGGAGCAGCAGAAAAACCCAACATACCAGGGCCACTGGAATATGTTCCGGTATTAGCTTGAGCAGCATTGGCCGGAAAGTTGGTGACCAGCTCATTAGGTTGGTTTCTCATCTCATAAGGTTTGGGGTTTCCCATTATGTTGCACTCAGTTTGGACAACATAAAGTTTGGTAACAACAATGATCCTGAACAAAAGATAAAGGCATGGGGTCAACTAAACTGATAAGAGGCAAGCCACAAAAAGGTGTCAACAAACTAACATTCAAATACAATATTCTTCTCTTTAGGAGATGCCTAGTCAGCTCTAACAGAAATCGGTATTTCAAAGAATTGACTCAAATCATAGAACCAAATAAGTTGGGGAAACAATGATTCTTGAAATATTCATGAAACAACAGTAACCCACTTCAGATCTTAAAATTCAGCATATCATAAATCCACATTCTATTGATGTACAGTAATTCATTAGAATTCTATAATCGTGCATACTTTAGTAACGCCCACTTGAGTATTCAGACTCGTCATATCTTAAAAGAGCTACTTCTAAGACTCATTTGAATGGTCACAGCAGAACGTGTTGTGACTTGTGACAGTTTTACTGATTTGACATGGATGCCAGAATAAGAGCTTTCCAACTTGTAACTACTAGCACAAAACTACACCACCGTTTCACTGCACTAAAGATTATGAACAGTATAGAAAGTTTATAGTTTATACAGAATAAAAGAAACTCTGCATGTTAACCATTGCCTGACAAAGGGAAAATAACATCCATCGGCATTGTAGGAACAAAGGGGGGTGGGGGGGAACACATGCAGAGAAGCTCAACAACCTTGACAGAAACAAGAATATGATTGAATGAAAGTTATTGGACTCCATTGTGGCGAACTTAACCTAGTCGTAGGCTAATCTAATGGTACCGAAAACCCTTCAACAAGACTTCCCTGAGTGTGGACTGGAATGACCATAAACCCTAGTACCACATCGACCAAATACCATTTTCTACCACCACCAAATCCCAACCTATCTTTCCAAGGCGGTAGCTGCAGATCACCTACGGAAATGACGCAAAGTTCGCAACCCTATTACGATGCGGCACGAGTCTAACATGCTGCAGGTTTTACAGCACTGAACATCGAGCGAATCACACGGGAGGCAAACCAACATTCAACCTTTCTACTAGGCACCCAAGAAAATAAAAACAAATCTGCAATTCGAACAAGGGATGGAGCGGGGAATCGAGCGCAGGGAAGGATTAATAACTAATCCTCACCTGCGATTCTGAACGGTGCTGCAGGTGAACTCCTGGAGGTGGATAATTGAGCCCTTCTGGATGGAGCCGTCAAGGACGCGCGTGTTCTCGACAGCGGTGAGCATGGACTGCATCATGTACACGCCGTCGGAGAGCACCATCCGGAAGCGCTCGGCGGAGGGGTTCTTGACATTGTTGACCATCTGCACATCCACCACCTGCAGCATCGGCTGCAGCGTCCCGTTGCCATCAGCATGCTCGGAGATCGCCATCACCGCACCAGGCGTCAGCTGCACCACCATCCCGCCCGAGAGCCCTGGTGAATCTTGCAGATAAGAAGCTAGCATTGGGCTTGCATAAGAATTTCCAGAAGGGTCAAAGCATCACCTGTGGCAGTCATCATAACCCTTTGGTTTTGATGATCGTTCAATGAAAGCTGCTGCATCTTGGCATCTACTGTGCTCTGTGCTGGCATTGAACAAACACATTCACTGAATGGCAGATTAATCACAGTAGGTTCTGCTTTTGGTGTAACTGAAGAATCCACTCTCTTATCAGGAGAACATGACGAGTTGCTAATAACTTGCTGAGTACACGGCATGAAGCAAGGTTCATGGATGGCAAGACCACCAGAACAGGATACACCAATATGTTGAGTTGCATTGGCCTCAAAGATTGTGGGACTGCGGATCAGCGTGCACTCAGCGTGCAGTATCTCAAGTTGGATAACAATAATGACCCTGAATGAAGAAAACAATACAGAGAAGGAAAAATAGTCAGAGAACAGCCAGTTATAATTGATTAGAAATAATTCACGAAACACATCAAGTCAAGTAAAATTAGTGGGATATGACATGTGAGGAGTTTGTTCATCTGGAAAAGGAAAATATACTTACTTTGAGTAATGAACTTAAAATTGCAGGATATAAATGGAGTAAGAAATTTGAACAGGACTAGCAAGCTAGAAAAACATAATAGTTATACAGGAAGAAACACTGAGCCCGTTTGTGACAAAACAACTAGAGCAGTAAAACAAATAATAGAAGAATATTTGGCTTAAAGCTCAGAGCTTTGACTTTTAGTTTAGCTTGCATATGTAGTGATACAAATATGTGAACAAAAAGTTTTTTTCGAACTTAAGAAAAAAAACTGCCATGATGGAAACTCCATGGAATTGTATCGTCAAATAAGAAAGGAAAAATGGACGGGTGCACCCCATCTGAATGAGTAATGTACAAGCATATATACATCAAACGCAAGTGGGAATGCAACGTAAACAATTTTGGTCCTTTCAGTAACAAACTAAGAAACCCAAAAACCACATTGAACCAAATAAAACTGATGGTTTCAGTTTCACTTTTCAAAGTCTGTTCAGTAATAAAAGACTAAAGCGGCTTGACAATTTAGTATGAGACCACGCTGAGCATTGCGCCTACGGCTTGTACGTTTGATGCATCTGATAAGAAAGGAAAATGGACAGACACCCCCATCTGAATCAGTAATGTACAAGCATATACATCAGATGCAAGTGGGAATGCATCACAAGCGGCCGTGGGCATTTCAGTAACAAACTAAGAAACACAAACCACGTCGAACCAAATAAACCGATGATTTTAGTTCCACTTTTCAGAGTATGGTGCAGTAAACGACTAAAAACTCTGCGTGGTTTGAGACTGCAAAGAAAGGAATTACAGCGTGATCTGATGAGTAAACAGGTATGCTATAAACGGAGATCAGTCCCGCGTCAATGCATTCAGGTAACCAAAAAAACCAGCGCTTGTTGGCAGGCCATGCAGTAACGTTGGATCTGTCACTGACTCACCGCACAGCCACAGAAACCCCCACCCCTAGAGCCAAGAATGGACGTAACGAAGAATTGCCGGTGCCGGACGCCTTGGCAAGATTTTCAGTAGCACAGAAAACAAAAGGCACAAAATCCTAGGCGGTTCTACAGTGGCAACCCGTGACCAAGAACGGGCACAGCGGCGGCGCACAAGAAATAGTCCCATGCGGATCTTGACGGACGCGCTAAAATAGGATAGGACAGAGAGGAAGGAAGGGGGCGGCAGGAGGCGATGGATCGATCCGTCACCTTTGGTTGTGGTAGAAGCCGGCGAAGTACTCGAGGACGCGGATGACGGTGCCGCAGCGGAGCGCGCCGCGGGCGACGAGGTGGCTGAGGGACGCGGCGAGCATCCCCGGCTGCAGGCACTCGCCGCCGTCGGAGAGCGCGACGCGGTACGGCCCCGCCTCCGCGGCCGCACGCGGCTCGTCCGCCAGCTGCAGCACCGGGCGCAGCCCGTGCTCCCGCCACATCGCCTCGAACGCCCCCGTCGACAGGGGCACCTCCACCTCCATCCCTTCCCCTCCTCCTCCTCCTCCCATTGCGCAGTGGGGAACGGAGATCGGAGATGCAAGGAACTCGAAGGTAGTGTTTAGATGATGTAAAGGTTGGGTAAAGTTTCCGTAGTACTTTTTGTTGTTATTTGGTAAAATTTATCTAATTATGGATTAACTAGACTAAAAGATTCGTCTTAATATTTACAGATAAACTGTGCAATTAGTTATTTTTTTACCTACATTTAATATTCTATATATACGTCAAAGATTCGATGTGATGGGAAATCTTATAAAATTTTTGGAATTTCGAAGGAAGTAAACACTGCCGAAGGTTCTTGGTGGAGACTGCAGCTGCAGAGAGAGAGAGGAGGAAAGCCCTCGCAGTTGCGGTTGTAGACTTGTACGAGAGTGGGAGAGAGAAGTGCGGAGCCGCGAAGTGGAAATGACGAGAATGGGCAGGGAGAGTGAGACCGTCACGGAGGGCCATGTTTAGGGTGCGTTTAGGCCCAGTTTAGTTCCCTAAGAATTTTACAAAATTTTTCACATTCCCTGTCACATTGAATCTTTGGACGCATGCATGAAACATTAAATATAAATAAAAAATAAAACTAATTACACAGTTTAGACAAAATCCACGAGACGAATCTTTTAAGTCTAATTAGACTATGATTAGACACTAATTGCCAAATAACAACAAAAATACTACAGTGTCCATTTTGCCAAATTTTTTGCATCTAAACAGGCACATTCGACGGGACGGGAAATCTTGAAAATTTTTTAAAACTAAACATGGCCTGCCCGAATTCGACGGTGCCAAATTTACTGTTGGGCACTGTAGCATAATGTATCATTTTATTTGTATTTGGTAATAATTATTCAATCATTGACTAATTAGGCTCAAAACGTTCGTCTCGCAAAGTACAATCAAATTGTGCAATTAGTTTTTAATTTCGTCTACATTTAGTATTTCATGCATGTACCAGTTTGATGTGACAGAAATCTTTTTTTACATAGTGCTAAATTCAGGAGTTTAAAATGAACTAAATAAGGCCTAGGCCTTGTTTAGATCCCAAATATTCCCCAAATTTTACTATGCAAAAAGAAGATTCCCCATCACATCAAAATGCCGGCACATGCATGGAGTACTAAATGTAGATGAAATCAAAAACTAATTGCACAGTTTTGCTGTATTTTGCGAGACGAACATTTTGAGCCTAATTAGTCAATGTTTGGACAATTTTTACCAAATAAAAACAAAATGCTACAATGCTGCACAGTACTGCACAGTAATACCGCCGCCGCCAATTCCGGGCAACTAAACACGCCCCTAGACATGGAACATACTATGGGCCGACCGTCTACAAAGTACAAACAGTTGGGCGAACGGGTGGACGATTCGCGTGAGCGAAGTGTTTGTCAGGGAGGTGAGGCCTCTCTCTCTAGCCTTTGTCTCCTCTCCTGTGACAAGACATGACGAGGCGGTGTCACGAATCCCGAGGCGGTGCAGTGCCGACGGTGGAGATGGAAGAGCACAGTTGTCCTTGCATTGCGTGTGATGGAAGGAGAGCTTGCTTTTGACACGCCGTGACTAAAATGACCCTGATGTTGGTAGAGTAACATCGCTGTTGCCATCTCTAGAAATGATATACTCCGTATATGGAAGCGATTTTTTTTCCGGTTTTAGACGTCTATCGCAAATGCTTCTTTCTGAGTGACATGAGCAGCGTCGCTCGGCGCACACACCGCCTCTGCCATCCGATGCTCTCCAAGTTTGGGTTTGGCCATCTGAATCGCAGGTGAGGTAGAAGGTGGGAACTCACCTACTGCCGTCGCCGGAGAAGAAGGTCGCGTTGTATCATGGTGCGACACCACGTCTTCTCTCTCCCTCTCTTCTTTCCCAACTCCAGCGGGATTAGAATGGGCTCGGGAGAGGCACGCCGGCTAGGCGGTGGGGACTGCGGGAGGCCGACGTCCGCCACCTGCAGCACGGGGCGCCACCCGACCCACCCCGCCAGCGGCGCACTCCACATCCATAGCGCTGGCACGACCCCCTGCGACAGGTCAGCCTCCAGCCCTCCCCCATGTCGATGTCCTGGAGCCGGAGCTGGAGCGGACAACGACGACACGGTCGCGGAGGCGAGACTCGGGAGCCGGGAGGCTGTGGAGTGGAGTGTTGTGGAGGATTCGCGTGTGAGCGAAGTGTTTGTCAGGTGAGGCCCTGTCTCCTCTTTTGTGACAGGACAAGACGAGGCGGTGTCACGGATCCCGAGGTAGCGTGGTGCGGACGGTGGAGATGAGGACTTAGGGGACTCCAGTCGGCTAGGGGGAGACGCGTGTTGTTGCGTTGTGTGTGATGGAAGGGGAGCTTGCTTTGAAAAGCAGTGACAAAAATGACCCTACTGGTGGTAGAGCAATCTCACTATTGCCATCTCTAGAAGCGATAGCGATTTCTTTTTGGTTTTAGACGTCTATCCTAATAAACCATAGGGTATTGCTATTGTCCGGATGCCGGTGCCAGAACCCTTGGTGCGCCCATACGGGGCCCACGCCACCCGCACCGCACACGCCGTCCACCCGACCTGCAACACGCGGAGACCGCACGTGCCTCGTATGTTTTCCATGCGCATGCAGGCGGAGATATTCTGCGTTCGCTTGGTGGCGCCCCAAAAACTACGGCAGGTGATTCCATTGCAACATGTGCAACACCAAATTTACTTTTGCAACATCCAGATGAAACGCTTGTAACATACGTTCGCAACAGTTAAAACACTTGCAACATACATCTGAAAACACTTGCAAAATACCCGAAAACACTTTGAAAGCCATACACATGCAACATCCAGATCTACTTTTGCAACATACAGATAAAACACTTTCAACATACGTATGAAACAACTAAAACACTTGAAATATGAGCTTGCAACATGCATATTATGCAACATCCAGATATACTTCTGCAGGGGCGGAGCCAGGATTTAGATATAGGGGGCGGGTCATCGAATGTCCACAGAAAACTATCAAATCTTGATGTCAGTTTAAAAATTATCATTTTGATGTTGGCTTAAAAAATTATAATAAATTGTCTTTAGAGCATCTCCAAAAGTTTTGTAAAACAACTCCCATTTTGGATTTTTAGAAAAAGAAAAAAAGGTGACCTCCAACTGTTCGGTAAAAGGCTCCTTAAAAATAAAAAGTTACTAAATATCCTCTACAACGTGTAAGTTTCTGCAGTCGAGTGAAACTCCGTATTCGCTCCCTGTTCAACATTTTTCTCTGGAGATCGACGTAAATTGGACGCATGAGAAAGTGGTAAGAGACAAAAAAAACCATTAAAAAGGGATTTAGTTCGTAAAAAATAGTCTGGGATTCTCATGCAAAATCGTTTAGAAGCTATTATAGGAGACTATTGAAGAAGGACAAAATTTAAGGTTCCTATTTCTTCTGTTAACTTGCTAGATCTATTAGTTTTGCAAGTAAACTATACCAAATTCATAGGGATACTATTAATCTTTTTATTTAGAAAAATACTAAATGTCTAAATTGAAAATAAAAAGGTTGTTCATAGGTCAACGATACCATCATATTTACTATATTTAGACACTTAACATTAGACAATAAAGAGATTTATTTGAAAAGATATTTTAGAATTGACTAAGAAGGCTTGTTTATTTAATTTCTAGTGATCTGTAAGAACTAATGAGAGATACTAATGAAAAGTGTGCATGATTAGGGGGGCTAGGCCCATGCCCGCCCCCCTTGTCTCCGCACCTGTACTTCTGCAACATCTAGATAGAAACATACGTCTGAAATAATTGAAACACTTAAAACATATACATTCAACATGCGTATATAGCCATCGCAATATACACAATATCCAAATGAAACACTTGAAAACATACTTCTGAAACACTTGAAACACGGCGTCGTTGATGGCCACAGCCTACCTAGTGGGGAATTGCGGTAGCCAGCAAGCGGTGCTCTGGTGCAGTGAAGAGGGAGGATGACAGCAGGCAAGCGGCTGGGCGTTGTAGCAGAACCTCCTAAATTATATGGCCCACATGCACCTGTCATTGTCCCTAAGACCTCTGACGGCTATGCATGTACACCAGATAACCTAAGAAAATCTGTCGGGTGCCCTCACAGGACCCCGATTCAACTACATTTGACAACTCATACCAAGATCAACAAAGGAGTAACTACAACATTACAACATTTGTACAAAACTTTACATCAGAGTGCGGAAGAATAACAATAATGAATTTATAAACCATGATTAAGTTAACTTTTTACAAACTTAACTTGTATTACGGAAGTCGAGTAGAACGACAGGAGACAACTTAGGTAGAGCACCTAAGTTAGGAGAGGACAATCAGATCAAGTCAAGCCCACTAACATGACCTAATTAGCAGCACCAATTAGCACCTGCAACAGGGGTTAACAAACCCTGAGTACTCAATTGTACTCTGCAAGACTTACCCGACGAAAAGAAAATACTCCAAGGATATGCTGGCTTTAAGGAATCAAGGTACGGGTATTCAAGAATCAAAATTTCTTTTACAGAAAAGCTTACTAAAGTAAGTCCTTACCTTCAATATTTTACTTTTACCATTGATGGTTCATTAACCAATTCTAAGTGATCCTAATCTAGATCAAAGTAATTGTAAGGTCCAAAAGGCTAGAGGGGGGTGAATAGCCTATTTAAAAATCTACAAGCTTCACTAAGCCACCACGTTAGTATAAAAGACGGCTAAACTAATTCTAGCACTAGCTCAACTACACTATGCAAGCCACCTATACAATACTAGTGAAGCAAGGCTATGATCTCTAATACACACCAACAAGACTAAGTCACTAAGCTACTTACTCCTATATGATAAAAGCTACACTATGCAAACTACACTAGGACTAGTACAAGAAAGTAAAGAGCAAGTGACTTGATTCTTATACCAACGATGTAGAGAAGTAATGCACACGAAGAATCAATCACAATGATCAACCACAAGAGAAATCCTCGGCAAAGAGATGACACAAGATTTTTACCGAGATTCACTTGCTTCCCGGCAAGCTACTCCTCGTTGTGGCGATGCACCCATTTGTCGGTTCACGAGCTAATCGACTATCAAGAGTCGAGCCCTCGGCGAGCGCCGCACAACCACACACAAGATGGGGATCCTCCAAGCCACGAGCTCCACTAAAGTATCTAATTTGCGAACTCCCGCGGGGAAGGATCAAGAACCCCTTACAACACTTAGTGAGGGCTCCAACAATCTCCAATTGCGAGCTCAATCACCTCCACTGCTCCAAGCCGTCTACCGTGTCAGGAAACACGGAAGAGTAACAAGAAATCCGCAGCAACTCGAAGATCAAGTGCCTTTAGAATGCAACTCTCAAGCAATGCACTTGAATCTCACTCAATCTCACTCAAGATGTGCAACCAAGCAAAGAGATGAGTGGAGGGGTTGTTCTCTAGCTCAAAGGATGTCTCTAGGTCTCAAAATGTGCAAGAGTTCCCCTCAAACCCCAGACAATATCTATTTATAGCGAATGGGTACACAGCTAGCCGTTACCGGACGACGCAGTTCAAATCGTGCTGACCGGACGCTCCGGTCAGGGTGACCGGACGCGTCCGGTCACTACAGGACAAGCGAAAACAGTGCACGTCAGAAGTAGCCGTTGTCGTGACTGGACGCGCTCCAGTGTTTGACCGGACGCGCTGCACCTGGCGTCTGGTCGAATTCCAGTAAGCTCCCACCGTGACCGAACGCGTCCGATCACACTTGACCGGAAGCGCCGCGCGTCCGATCAGCACTCTGCTGCACTCTGCCCCTCTGGACGCCTGACCGGACGCTCCGGTTCCGTGAGGGACCGGACGCACCGGTTGCGCGCTCTTCTTCTACGCCCAGGTGAACTGACCGGACGCGCTGGTCAGGCCAGACCCGCGTCCGGTCACACACCCTAGGCGCGCTGCGTAGAACTGACCGGACGCGTCCGGTCAAACCGGGACCACGTCCGGTGTAGTGTCCGGTCACCACAGTGACCGCCGTTCGCCTCCATTTCTTTTCCAACTTCTGGCGCAGTAGAAAATAGGCGTTTCACTTCCCCAAAAAGTGCCAAATCCCGCCTCGCAAGCTCGGCGGGAGGGAGAGAGGAATCCAAACCCTCTCTCTACCGCTCAAACTCCACCGCCTTCGTAAATATGCTAACACCATCAAGTGTACACCACCATGTGCATGTGTGTTAGCATTTCATAAATATTTTTCAAGGCGATATGTTAGCTCTCTACTAGATCCTAATGCATATGCTCAAGACATTGATCTAGTGACACTTGATTCCCGAGCTAACCGTGATTGCCCCTCTTGATAGTCGGCTATGTATCCTAAACCCGGTCAATCACTTCTCTACTCATCTTAGACCGGCAAAAAAAACTCTATGGTTATACCTTTGCCTTGCGCTCTTAGATCCTTCTCCTTCACTTGATCATCATGTCCATCATATTATGTGCATCTCCACCATGATCGACATTTCATGTCCATGCACCATTTCTTTGTGATCTTGTGGCCACCACTTCTTGCCACGTACACCTTCATCACATGTGTTGCTTATGCCTAACTCAAAACACTTAACACATGGCATTAGCAACTTGGTGTCATTAATTACCAAAACCAAACTTGGGCTTTCAATCTCCTCCTTTTTGGTAATTGATGACAACCATCACAAAGATATGAAATGAAAACAATTTTCAATTTCGATAGTATTAGCTCCCCCTACATATGTGCTTCCATGAGTTTGGTTCAATTGTGCACATATGTATGAATTTGAATTTTGGGCGAGTTACTACTATCAAATTGATGCTAAGGTATATAGAGTGGACCTTTGAAGCGTGATACCAATCGGAGTTGCCTTTATATACTATCCTTAGCATCAATGTAGCTAGACACCACTTGTAATTCATCACTTGTAAAGATCACAAACACTAAAGTACCCCGTGAGATCAACATTATAAGCAAAGGTGTCTAGATACCACTTGTAAAGCTATTCTCAACAATTCATCATTTAAGTTCTATTTCTAGCAATCACCATACAAACATGAATATGAATTTAAGCTTTGAAATGCAACAATTCATCATGTTAATGCACATACAAATGCAACAAAACATTCATGAGCTTGCTCCCCCTACTTGTGTGCTCAATTTTAATTGATCCCTTTTCAATGTCATTTTCTCCCCCTTACTATATTTTTCTCCCATTTTGCAACTTAACTTTTATCTTTGTGACTTTTCTATCTTTGTGACTTTTCTCTCCCCCTTTGTCAACAATCACCAAAAAGGTGCCAATTTTAGTGAGAGTCAAGTCAATCAATATGAGGGAGTCCAAATTATGGTTCAATCTAGATCACTTGCCTAGAGTATGTAATTCGGTTTGATCCAAGCACAAGCTTCTTCACACCTCATAAAGTATAAGGGTTATCTTGAGCATGTTGAATTACACATCATGAGCTCATTTTCTAGATTCAACACTAGGTTTGCAAGCCCACAAACATGTCATATGCTATCACTAGATCAATCAAACATAGAAGCAATAGTGGTACCATATATACATCAAAATCATTTGATTTTCATGAATGAGCCTATTTGTCATGCAAATATGTATATATGTTCTAAACATGTCCTTAACAAAGTATGAATGATATGCCAAACAAATTTACCTTGCTATGTCGGAGGAGAGGCATGTCATATAAGAATGTGGGAGTGCACTCATCGCAAGTTGGAGAAGTCAAGTATGTTCAATTCATTCTTCAACTTGTAAAATCTCTTCTCATCAAGTGGCTTTGTAAAGATATCGGCTAGTTGATCTTCGGTGCCAATGCTCTTAATGCTAATATCACCCTTTTGTTGATGGTCCCTTATGAAGTAATGCCTTATGTCAATGTGCTTAGTTCTTGAATGTTGAACCGGATTTTGAGTCATCTTGATAGCACTTTCATTGTCACAAAACAATGGCACATTCTTGAATTTAATTTCAAAGTCATTCAAAGTTGCTTTCATCCAAAGCAATTGTGCACAACAACTACCAGCAATAATGTATTCGGCCTCGGCGGTAGATAGTGCAACACTATTTTGTTTCTTCGATGACCATGAAACCGTCACTACTAGATGAGGATAATGTAGATGAGTTACATGAAGGGTTAGTGTGAGCAACAACAATAGGCTTATGTAAAGATTCATCAATGATATCACATGATATGCCTATGTTGCAAGTTTTAGCTTTATCAACATTAGTTGGCATGTTTTCACTTTTTTCAACTAGAGAGGAATGAGCTTCGTCAAGCTTAGTGTGAGACTTTTGAAGCTTCTTATGGTCTACCTTTAGACTCTCATAAGATGCCCTAAGCTCATCAAGTTCTTGCATAAGGCTTTTCTTTTCCTTAAGCAAGCTCTTGCACTCCTTTCTAGATTCTTTGAAATGTTGAGTGCAATCTTCTAGCATAGTGATTAGTTCATCTTTAGTGAATTATTCTTCATCACTATCACTATCACTAGCATTATCATGATCACTCTTATCATCGGATGATACCTTAGCGGCCTTAGCCATGAAGCATGATGGAGTGTCGAAGAGGGAGACCTTCTCTTGGATGGCAATGCTAGCATGTCCCTTCTTCTTGCTCTTGTTGTCATCCTCATCATCACTTGAGGAATCATCACTATCCCATGTAGCAACATGAGAATCATTCTTCTTTTTATGAGAGCTCTCCTTCTTTTCTTGCTTCTTCTTTTGCTTCTTCCTCTCCTTCTTGATAGCATCTTCATCATCACTATCATAAGGACACTTTGCAATGAGATGATCTTTGCTATGGCATCTAAAGCATCTCATGTGTAAGGTCCAAATGGCTAGAGGGGGGTGAATAGCCTATTTAAAAACTACAAGCTTCACTAAACAACCACGTTAGTATAAAAGATGGCTAAGGTAATTCTAGCACTAGCTCAACTACACTATGCAAGCCACCTATACAATTCTAGTGAAGCAAGGCTATGATCTCTAATACACACCAACAAGACTAAGTCACTAAGCTACTTACTCCTATGTGATAGAAGCTATACTAGAACTAGTACAAGAAAGTAAAGAGCAAGTGACTTGATTCTTATACCAACGATGTAGAGAAGTAATGCACTCGAAGAATCAATCACAATGATCAACCACAAGAGAAATCCTCGGCAAAGAGATGACACAAGATTTTTACCGAGGTTCACTTGCTTCCCGGCAAGCTACTCCTCGTTGTGGCGATGCACCCACTTGTCGGTTCGCGAGCTAATCGACTATCAAGAGTCGAGCCCTCGGCGGGCGCCGCACAACTGCACACAAGATGGGGATCCTCCAAGCCACGAGCTCCACTAGAGTATCCAATTCGCGAACTCCCGCGGGGAAGGATCAAGAACCCCTTACAACACTTGGTGAAGGCTCCAACAATCTCCAATTGCGAGCTCAATCACCTCCGCTGCTCTAAGCCGTCTACCATGTCGGGAAACACGGAAGAGTAACAAGAAATCCGCAGCAACTCGAAGATCAAATGCCTCTAGAATGCAACTCTCAAGCAATGCACTTGAATCTCACTCAATCTCACTCAAGATGTGCAACTATGCAAAGAGTTGAGTGGAGGGGTTGTTCTCTAGCTCAAAGAATGTCTCTAGGTCTCAAAATGTGCTGAGTTACCCTCAAACCCCGGACATCCTCTATTTATAACGAAGAGGTACACAGCTAGCCGTTACAGACGACGCAGCGAAAAACGCACTGACCGGACGCTCCGGTCAGGGTGACCGGACGCGTCCGGTCACTACACGACAAACGTGAACAGTGCGCGTCAGAACTAGCCATCTGAAAGTCCCTAGTTTGGTTTTGGCTAATTGATGAAACCTAGGACTAACCTTTGTATCTAAGTGGATGATTTAGATAAAGGTGGTCATTGAATATGAGACATGACATTGACTCATGTGACCAAGATGGTGAAGACCAAGATGAGGCTTGGCTCGATGGACCGGTTGTGAAGGTGAAGGGCAAGTCGAGGCTTCGAAGCGAAGGACCATGCGATGGTGAAGCTTGAGCAAGACTTGGCGCCGACGGACCGATGCAACGGTGAAGAGCAAGTGAAGTCAAGGTCGATGGATCGAGACGGTCATGTGATGATATGAAGTGGATCATATCATTTAGAGAAACAAAATGGGCTCAAGGCAAAGGTATAACCATAGGGCCATTTTGTTTTACACTCAAGACACCATAGAGGGTGTGAGTGGTTTAGGGTCGATAGCCGAACTATTAAGAGGGGAAGTCTTATCGGTTATTCGACGCATGGGTGCCACTAGGTGAATTCATGAAGTGCATTGCATGTAGGGCCTAGTGAGCTAACTGGAAAACCTTTGAAAATGATTGAGAAAAAGCTAACACACAAGCACATGGAGATGTACACTTGATGGTGTTGGCACATTTGCAAAGGTGGCGTTGGTCGCGCTGTGGCTTGCGGGTAGAGAAGGGTTTGGGTTCCTTTCTCCCTCCCGCCGAGCGTGCGAGCACGGGATTCAGGCGATTTCGGGGAAATGAAATGCCTATTTTCCATTACGCCGGAAGTCGGAAAAGAAACGGAGGCGAACGGAGGTCACAGAGGTGACCGGACGCTGCACCGGACGCTGCACCGGACGCGGTCACTGTGCGACCGGCGCGTCCGGTCAGGCGAACAGCGGTTCACGAGGACGATCGGACGCGGTGCGCGTCCGGTCACACACGATCGGACGCGTCCGGTCGTCCAGGGAGCTTACTGGACTCCGACCGGACGCGGGTACTGTGGCGTCCGGTCAGTTCTTTAGCGCGTCCGATCGTTGGTTCGTTTTGCGCGACTCAGGGTTGACCGGCGCGTCCGGTCAGTCTCGGGACCGGCGCGTCCGGTCGTGACCAGCGCGTCCGGTCGGTGCGAGGAGCGCGTCCGGTCATGTCTTCGCGCGCGCGGGTACTGTGCGCACCGGCGCGTCCGGTCGTTCGACCAGCGCGTCCGGTCATCGCGTTTGACCGTTAGCGCGCAGTGACCGTTGGAGGATCTAACGGTCGCGTTTGAAGTCTGAGGGACACGTGGACGTCGCGGAGCGACCGGACACGGTTGGGCGCGTCCGGTCAGTGACGACCGGCGCGTCCGGTCGTTCCGAAAAAACGGACAAGTGGAGTGGCAACGGCTCTATTTGGATGGGATGCTTATAAATACTTGTTGGCCGGCCCTTGGGGAGGTCTCTTGGCATTTCTAACATTCTTGTGCATCCTTTGAGCTAAAGCAACTCCTCCCACTCATCTCTCTTGCTTGATTGCAAATCAAAAGTGAGATTGAGTGATCCCAAAGTGCATTGCATAGCTTGAGGGCATCTAGTGGCACTTGTGGGTGGTTGAGCCGGTGGATTTCTTGTTACTCTTGGAGAGTACCGCTCCTAGCCGGCTTGGAGATTGTTGGAGGCGTTGGCAAGAGAAGGTGATTGTTCTTGGCCACCTCCGGTTGATTGTAAGAGGTTCTTGTGCTTTCCTCGGCGGGACGCCAAAAGCAACTCTATTACATTGCGCGTGTCATTGAGTTACCTCACTTGAGAGTGGTGTCTTGCGGTGCCTTGCGGGGCGTGCCTTGAGAGGCAAGTGACTTGAGGGTCACACCGGGGAACCATCTAAGTGTTGGTCGACACAACCGGTGACGTAGCTTGTCGGTGCACAAGTGAACACCGGGTGAACAAAAAATATTGTGTCTCTTGTCTCCCGGTGATTGGTCTTCATATTGTATTGTTGTCATTATTGATTGATTGTATATCATCTTGGTGATTGGCAACATCTTCACTCCACCGTCGGTATAAGAATAACAATCCTTCTCTTGCTCTTATCTTTACTAGTTTATCTTGTGTAGCTCTAGCGGTAGCCTTTGCTAGTAGTTGTTAGCTTGCTCACTAGTGTAAGTTAGTGACCTAGCACTTGTGTGAACTAGAGATCATAATCTACTAGACTTGTGGATAGGAGGCTTGCTTTACAACCGTAGGCTAAGCAAAACTCGCTTTACGCCATTTGTTATTCTAACAAGTTTGCTTAGTGGTGCTTGTAGAATTTTTAGAGGCTATTCACCCCCCCTCTAGCCATCTAGGACCTTACAAGTGGTATCGGAGCCGTGGTCACCGTTTTAATCAAGGCTTAACATCCTTCGGTGTAAAAAATGGCTCAAATTGTATTCAACAATGTTGGGGGCAAGCCACCGTTCTTTGATGGTGTTAGTTCTTTTGCTCATTGGAAGAGAAAGATGACAATGTACCTTGGTTCTATTCATGAGAGAGTATTGCAAGTCACCGAGAATGATTTTGCTATCATTGATCCCAATCATCTCACCGATGAAGATAGAGCAAATAGAACATACAATAGAATGGCTCTCAATACTTTTTACAATGGTATTGATACAAAAGTATTTGAGGGTATCAAGGATTTGGAATTTGCTAGTGAAGTGTGGACAAGATTGAGTGAAACTTATGAGGGCACTAAGGTTGTGAAGAGTGCCAAGCTATATGGGCTCAAGAGTGAGTTTGAGAACTTCAAGAAAAAGGATGATGAAACAATCATTGAAATGTTTCATAGATTGCAAGTGATAGTCAATGATCTCAAGAGCTTAGGGCACAAGACTCAAGATCAAGATTTTTGTCACAAGTTCTTGTTGAGCTTACCTAAAAGATTCAAGATGTTGATCATGATGCTACAAAGAGATGGGCTTGAAACAATGAAGCCCAATGATTTGCTTGGAGAGGTATTGACCTTTGACAAGTATGATCAAGATGTTGATGAGAAGGAGGAAGAAAAGAAGAAGAAGACCGTGGCATTCAAGGCCACCTCCTCCAAGGGCAAAGCTATCATCATAGAGGAAGAAGAAGAAGATAATAATAATGAAGGTGAAGATTTTGAAATTGATGATGAGGCACTTGCTCTTGTAGTCAAGAAAGTGGGTCACATGTTCATTAAGAGAAGAGGCTTCAAAAAGAGCAATGAGCAACAAAGGAAGTGCTTCAATTGTGATAGCACCGAACATCTTCAAGCCGAATGTCCCTATGACAAGAAGAAGAACAACAAGAGGGGCAAGTTTGAGAAGAAGAAGAGAGAGGCCAAGATGACAATCAAGAAAGGCAAGAATGGTGCCTATGTGATCACTTGGGAAAGTGATGATGAGGAAGAAGAAGAAGAATCATCCAACAAGGCTTTTGCTTCCATTGCTATCAACAAGAAGCCATCACTATTTGATTCATCCTCTTCATGCTTCATGGCTAAAGAAGCTAAGGTATTATATGATGAGAGTGATGATGAAAGTGAAATGGAATATGCTCATGATAGTGATAATGATAATGAAAATGATGATGATGAACCAACTAAAGAACAACTATATGACTTGTTGCAACAAACTAGAGACATAGCTATTGCCAAGAACAAGGAGTGTAAGAAGCTTTCAATGAAAGTAGCAATACTTGAGAAAGCTCTTTGTGAGCTTAAGACCACTCATGAGAGTCTAGTGGAAGACCATGAGGATCTTGGTAAGGCTCATTTCAAGCTTGAAAAGGCTCACTCATTGCTACTTGAGCAAGAAGCAAAGAAGGAGGTTGTTGTATCATGTGATATAGGTGTTACATGTGATATAATTGATGAATCCTTTAATGAACCTATCATCATGTCAAATGCTAACCCTTCTTGTAGCTCTTCATCCACCATCACCAACTCTACCTCCTCTACTAGTGATGGTTTCACTTGTGATGCCTCACTAATGGTTGAGAATGAGACTCTCAAGAGAGAGGTGGATGAGCTCACTCACGCCCTAGGCAAGGCCTATGGTGGTGAGGCCCGCTTGCTTAAGTGCTTGGGTAGCCAAAGGTTCTCTCTTAACAAAGAGGGATTGGGCTACACCCCCAAGAAAGGCAAGTCGGCCTTTGCAACTCCAAAGCCTAGCTTTGTGAAGGGCAATGGTCGGTTTTGCAATAGATGCAAGCAAGTTGGGCACCTAGAGCATAATTGCAATAAAAAGAACCAAAGCAAGAACCTTGTTAATGCTATACCTTTTGATTCTTGCTATGTGCTTACCAAGGGTGTGAAGGGTGTACAAGCTAAGTTTATTGGTACACCAATTGTGGGCCCAAAGAAGAAGGCTATTTGGGTACCAAAGAGCTTAGTTACTAACCTACAAGGACCCAAGCAAAAATGGGTACCTAAGCTTCATTGATTTGCTTGTAGGTCAATTACAAAGCCGGAGGAAGGCATTGGATTATTGATAGTGGGTGCACTCAACACATGACCGGTACATCAAGAATGTTTGATTCAATCAATGACAATGATAGTGGTGTTGATTCTATCACATTTGGCAATAACAAGAAAGGCAAGGTTATTGGCTTGGGCAAGATTGCAATATCAAATGACATGAGTATCTCCAATGTGTTGTTAGTTGAAAGCTTAGATTTCAATCTTCTATCCGTGGCACAAGTATGTGATCTTGGCTACAAATGTATTTTTGGGGTTGATGATGTGGAAGTTATTAGTGTGGATGGTTCAAATATGGCATTCAAGGGCTTTAGATATGAGAATCTCTACCTAGTTGACTTTAATGCTAGAGAAACTTCTTTGACAACTAGCTTAGTCTCCAAATCAAGCATGGGTTGGCTTTGGCATAGAAGGCTTGGCCATGTTGGCATGAAACAATTGAAGAAGCTTACAACTCACAATCTTGTCAATGGTTTGAAAGATGTTGAATTTGAGAAGAATAAACTTTGTAGTGCATGTCAAGCCGGGAAACAAGTTGGAAGCTCACATCCAAAGAAGAGTACAATGAGCACATGCAAAGCATTTGAGTTGATGCACATGGATCTATTTGGACCAACAACATACACAAGCATAGGCGGCAACAAGTATGGCTTTGTCATAGTGGATGACTTCACAAGATTTACATGGGTATTCTTTCTTAGTGACAAAAGTGAAGTGTTTGACACCTTCAAGATATTTCTCACTAGAGTTCACAATGAGTTTGAGATTAGAATCAAGAAAGTGAGAAGTGACAATGGAAGTGAGTTCAAGAATACAAGAATTGAAGAACTTTGTGATCATTATGGTATTGGACATCAATTCTCGGCCAAGTACACTCCACAATCAAACGGCCTAGTTGAGAGAAAGAATAGAACATTGCTTGATATGGCTAGATCAATGCTTCATGAGTACAATGTGAGTCAATCCTTTTGGGATGAAGCAATCAATACCGCTTGCTACTACATCAATAGACTATATTGTCATCCATTGCTAGAGAAGACCCCATATGAGCTACTTCATGGAAGAAAGCCCAATATTTCTTACTTTAGGGTGTTTGGTTGCAAATGCTATATCTTGAAGAAGGGCACTAGATTGGGGAAGTTTGACAAGAGATGTGATGAGGGGTTCATACTTGGTTATTCAACTACAAGCAAAGCTTATAGAGTTTGGAACAACTCAAGTGGCATTCTAGAAGAAGTCCATGATGTGCAATTTGATGAAACCAATGGGTCACAAGATGAAGAAGAAAATCTAGATGATATTGGTGGAACTTTATTAGTGGAAGCAATGAAGAACATGGACATTGGAGACATTAGAGCAAAGCAAGTAATTGATATTCAAAATGATGATAAAGATCAAGTGCTCAATTCACCATTCAAGCTAGTTAGTGACTCTCAAGCGCAAGATTATGGTACTAGTACATCTCATCGAGATATATCAAGTGATCAACCAAGCTCAAGCAATCAAGTGCAAGTACTTCAACCACAACATGTTGCAAGAGATCACCCCATTGATAGTGTTATTGGTGATATTAGAAGTGGTGTGCAAACAAGATCAAGATTGGCTATGTTTTGTGAGCATGTATCATTTGTGTCGACCATAGAACCAAAGAAGATAGAAGAAGCTTTGAGGGATGCCGATTGGATCATGGCTATGCAAGAAGAGCTTAACAATTTCACAAGAAATGATGTTTAGGAGTTGGTAGAAAGGCCAAATGACTACAATGTGATTGGAACCAAGTGGGTGTTCAAAAACAAACAAGATCAAGATGGCATTGTAGTGAGAAACAAAGCAAGACTAGTTGCTCAAGGTTACACTCAAGTTGAAGGTCTTGACTATGATGAGACATATGCTCCCGTGGCAAGATTGAAGGCAATAAGGATTCTATTGGCTTATGCTTGTGCACATAACATCAAACTATATCAAATGGATGTCAAAAGTGCATTTCTCAATGGGATTATCAATGAGTTAGTCTTCGTTGAGCAACCGCCCGAATTTGAAGATGACAAGAAACCCAACCATGTGTACAAGTTGAAGAAGGCTTTATATGGCTTAAAGCAAGCACCTAGAGCATGGTATGAGAGGCTAAGGGATTTCCTTCTCTCTAAGGGATTCAAGATGGGCAAGGTTGATACAACTCTATTCACCAAGAAGATTGGAAATGATCTATTCATAGTGCAAATATATGTTGATGACATCATCTTTGGATCAACCGATCAAGCTTATTATGAAGAATTTGGTGCTATGATGGCCAAAGAGTTTGAAATGTCTATGATTGGTGAACTTAGCTACTTCCTTGGTCTCCAAGTCAAGCAATTGAAGAATGGGACATTTGTGAGTCAAGGGAAATACATAAGGGACATGTTGAAGAAATTTAGAATGCAAGATGCAAAGCCAATTTCAACTCCAATGGGTACAAATGGCAATTTGGATAGTGATCTTGATGGCAATATGGTGAATCAAAAGGAATATCGGTCTTTGATTGGAAGTCTACTTTATGTCACCGCATCAAGGCCGGATGTCATGTTTAGTGTTTGCATGTGTGCAAGATATCAAGCCTCACCTAGAGAGAGTCATCTCACGGCCGCAAAGAGAATATTGAGGTACTTAAAGCAAACAAGAGATGTTGGACTATGGTATCCCAAGGGGTCAAAGTTTGAATTGATTGGATATTCGGACTCCGATTATGGGGGTTGCAAGATCAATAGAAAGAGCACAAGTGGCACATGTCAATTACTTGGAAGATCACTTGTGTCATGGTCCTCAAAGAAACAAAATAGTGTGGCAATCTCTACCGCCGAAGCCGAATATGTGAGTGCGGGGAGTTGTTGTGCACAATTGCTATGGATGAAATCAACTTTGAAGGATTATGGCCTCAACTTCAAGAATGTGCCATTGCTATGTGATAATGAGAGTGCAATCAAGATGATACAAAACCCGGTTCAACATGAAAGAACAAAGCATATTGACATAAGACATCATTTTATTAGAGATCATCAACAAAAGGGAGATATTGCCATTGAAAGTGTTGGCACCGATGATCAACTTGCCGATATTCTAACTAAGCCACTTGATGAAAAGAGGTTTTGCAAGCTAAGGAATGAGTTGAACATTCTTGATTTCTCAAACATGAGTTGAATGCACCCCATCCACTTATTGACATGCCTCTCCTTCGACATTGCAAGGTAAAGTTGATTGACATGTCATTCATCCTATGCTAAGGACTTGCTAGAGCATGTAGACATAATAAGTGGTATGCATGAGCATTCATGATAAATCAAATGAATTTGATGGTTATATGTTACCACTATTGCCTCTATGCTTGATTTGATCTAGTGGTGGCATATGACATGTTTGTGAGCTTGCAAACCTAGTGTTGAATCTAGAAGATTTGCTATAAGTGTTTAATTCAACATAGGCAAGATAACCCTTATTATGAGGTGTGAAGAAGCTTGTCTTTGGTTCAAATCGAATTAAATATCTTTGGCAAGTATTCTAGGTTGAACCAAAATTAATAATTCTTAACCTACTCCATCAAACATTTTTCTTCTCTCCACAATTTGATCCCATTTTTGGGTAAGTTGTTGACAAAGGGGGAGAGAAAAAGATGATTCAACATGATAAAGGGGTAAATAAATTTTTTGATGCACACAAGTAGGGGGAGCAAGCTCATAAACAAAGTTATTGCATTTGTTTGTGCATTCTCATATGACTTGCTCATTGCACATGTATTTAAATTTAATATACATGCTTGTGTGGTGCAATGCTAGTATAGAACTTGGATGATGAAATGATCTACTAGCATGCATAGGAATAGTTTACTTGTGGTATCTAGACATGCCTAAAGTTTTTACAAGTGGTCCAAGAACCTTTACATATAATGTTGATCTCACGAGGTTCTTGAGTTTTTGATGGATGTCTAGCTACTTCATGGTGCTAAGGATGGTGTAAAAGGCAACTCCGATTGGTATCACGCTTCAAAGGTCTATTTCTTACACCTTAGCATCATTTTGGTAGAATTACTCTCCCAACACTTCTATCCATGCATATGTGCAAAGCTTTCAATCCAAACTCTATGCACATATGTAGGGGGAGCTAATGCTACCAAAACCGAGCTTGTGATAATTGTCCAAACTTTACTTATGAGCAAAATGATTGGACAAGTATGACAAGTTCAAAACTTTTATTATCAAAATCATCTTTGTGAGGGTTGTCATCAATTACCAAAAAGGGGGAGATTGAAAGTCCCTAGTTTGGTTTTGGCTAATTGATGAAACCTAGGACTAACCTTTGTATCTAAGTGGATGATTTAGATAAAGGTGGTCATTGAATATGAGACATGACATTGACTCATGTGACCAAGATGGTGAAGACCAAGATGAGGCTTGGCTCGATGGACCGGTTGTGAAGGTGAAGGGCAAGTCGAGGCTTCGAAGCGAAGGACCATGCGATGGTGAAGCTTGAGCAAGACTTGGCGCCGACGGACCGATGCAACGGTGAAGAGCAAGTGAAGTCAAGGTCGATGGATCGAGACGGTCATGTGATGATATGAAGTGGATCATATCATTTGGAGAAATAAAATGGGCTCAAGGCAAAGGTATAACCATAGGGCCATTTTGTTTTACACTCAAGACACCATAGAGGGTGTGAGTGGTTTAGGGTCGATAGCCGAACTATTAAGAGGGGAAGTCTTATCGGTTATTCGACGCATGGGTGCCACTAGGTGAATTCATGAAGTGCATTGCATGTAGGGCCTAGTGAGCTAACTGGAAAACCTTTGAAAATGATTGAGAAAAAGCTAACACACAAGCACATGGAGATGTACACTTGATGGTGTTGGCACATTTGCAAAGGTGGCGTTGGTCGCGCTGTGGCTTGCGGGTAGAGAAGGGTTTGGGTTCCTTTCTCCCTCCCGCCGAGCGTGCGAGCACGGGATTCAGGCGATTTCGGGGAAATGAAATGCCTATTTTCCATTACGCCGGAAGTCGGAAAAGAAACGGAGGCGAACGGAGGTCACAGAGGTGACCGGACGCTGCACCGGACGCGGTCACTGTGCGACCGGCGCGTCTGGTCAGGCGAACAGCGGTTCACGAGGACGATCGGACGCGGTGCGCGTCCGGTCACACACGATCGGACGCGTCCGGTCGTCCAAGGAGCTTACTGGACTCCGACCGGACGCGGGTACTGTGGCGTCCGGTCAGTTCTTTAGCGCGTCCGATCGTTGGTTCGTTTTGCGCGACTCAGGGTTGACCGGCGCGTCCGGTCAGTCTCGGGACCGGCGCGTCCGGTCGTGACCAGCGCGTCCGGTCGGTGCGAGGAGCGCGTCCGGTCATGTCTTCGCGCGCGCGGGTACTGTGCGCACCGGCGCGTCCGGTCGTTCGACCAGCGCGTCCGGTCATCGCGTTTGACCGTTAGCGCGCAGTGACCGTTGGAGGATCTAACGATCGCGTTTGAAGTCTGAGGGACACGTGGACGTCGCGGAGCGACCGGACGCGGTTGGGCGCGTCCGGTCAGTGACGACCGGCGCGTCCGGTCGTTCCGAAAAAACGGACAAGTGGAGTGGCAACGGCTCTATTTGGATGGGATGCTTATAAATACTTGTTGGCCGGCCCTTGGGGAGGTCTCTTGGCATTTCTAACATTCTTGTGCATCCTTTGAGCTAAAGCAACTCCTCCCACTCATCTCTCTTGCTTGATTGCAAATCAAAAGTGAGATTGAGTGATCCCAAAGTGCATTGCATAGCTTGAGGGCATCTAGTGGCACTTGTGGGTGGTTGAGCCGGTGGATTTCTTGTTACTCTTGGAGAGTACCGCTCCTAGCCGGCTTGGAGATTGTTGGAGGCGTTGGCAAGAGAAGGTGATTGTTCTTGGCCACCTCCGGTTGATTGTAAGAGGTTCTTGTGCTTTCCTCGGCGGGACGCCAAAAGCAACTCTATTACATTGCGCGTGTCATTGAGTTACCTCACTTGAGAGTGGTGTCTTGCGGTGCCTTGCGGGGCGTGCCTTGAGAGGCAAGTGACTTGAGGGTCACACCGGGGAACCATCTAAGTGTTGGTCGACACAACCGGTGACGTAGCTTGTCGGTGCACAAGTGAACACCGGGTGAACAAAAAATATTGTGTCTCTTGTCTCCCGGTGATTGGTCTTCATATTGTATTGTTGTCATTATTGATTGATTGTATATCATCTTGGTGATTGGCAACATCTTCACTCCACCGTCGGTATAAGAATAACAATCCTTCTCTTGCTCTTATCTTTACTAGTTTATCTTGTGTAGCTCTAGCGGTAGCCTTTGCTAGTAGTTGTTAGCTTGCTCACTAGTGTAAGTTAGTGACCTAGCACTTGTGTGAACTAGAGATCATAATCTACTAGACTTGTGGATAGGAGGCTTGCTTTACAACCGTAGGCTAAGCAAAACTCGCTTTACGCCATTTGTTATTCTAACAAGTTTGCTTAGTGGTGCTTGTAGAATTTTTAGAGGCTATTCACCCCCCTCTAGCCATCTAGGACCTTACACCATCGCCCTGACCGGACGCGTTCAACCGCTTGACCGGACGCGATAGTGCCAGCGTCCGGTCGCGTTCCAATAAGCTCCGGTCGAGACCGGACATGTCCGATCGCACGTGACCGGACGCGCCGCACGTCCGATCGGCACTCCGCTGCGCTCTGTCCCTCTGGACGCCTGACTGGACGCTCCGGTTTCATGAGGGACCGGACGCGCCGGTCGCGCGCTCTCCTTCTGTGCTCAGGTGAACTGACCGGACACGCTGGTCAGACCAGACTAGCGTCCGGTCACAAACCCTAAGCGCGCTGCGTTGAGCTGACCGGACGCTCCGGTCAAACCGGGACCGCGTCCGGTGCAGCGTCCGGTCAACGCAGTGACCTCCGTTCGCCTCCGTTCCTTTTTCGACTTCCGGCGCAGTAGAAAATAGGCGTTTCACTTCTCCAAAAAGCGCCGAATCCCGCCTCGCAAGCTCGGCGGGAGGGAGAGAGGAACCCAAACCCCTCTCTACCGCTCAAACTCCACCGCCTTCGTAAATGTGCTAACACCACCAAGTGTACACCACCATGTGCATGTGTGTTAGCATTTCACAAACATTTTCCAAGGCGTTTTGTTAGCTCTCAACTAGATCCTAATGCATATGCTCAAGACATTGATCTAGTGGCACTTGATTCCCGAGCTAACCGTGATTGCCCCTCTTGATAGTCGGCTATGTATCCTAAACCCGGTCAATCACTTCTCTACTCAACTTAGACCGGTCAAAAGAAAAACCCTATGGTTATACCTTTGCCTTGCGCTCTTAGATCCTTCTCTTCCACTTAATCATCATGTTCATCATATTATGTGCATCTCCACCATGATCCACATTTCATGTCCATGCACCATCTCTTTGTGATCTTGTGGCCACCACTCCTTGCCACGTACACCTTCATCACATGTGTTGCTTATGCCTAACTCAAAATACTTAACACATGGCATTAGCAACTTGGTGTCATTAATTACCAAAACCAAACTTGGGCTTTCATAATGGTATGCTCATTCTTCTTAGATGAGTTCTTCCTCCTTGCACGATAGCCCTTCTTCTTTATGAATTTGCTAAATTACTTGACAAAGAGAGCCATCTTCTCATCAATGCCATCACTATCACAAGAGCTTGAGTCTTCTTCACTTGATGATTCAATCTTGAATTTGCCCTTGAATGTGGTGGCTTTGAATGCCACACTCTTCTTCTTTTCATCATCTTTCTTCTCATTTTTCTTCTTCTTCTTCTTGACCAACTCATCCTTCTCATCATCTTCTCTATATGAATCATCGGTCATCACTTCTTGAAATATTTGTTGAGGAGTTGAATCCTTCAATGTAGTCCTCACTAGCACAGTGATCAATGTGTCAAACCTCTTGGGCAAGCTTCTCAAGAACTTCATAGAGAATTGGTTGTCCTTGACTTCCTCACCAAGTGCCTTGAGCTCATTGATAATGACTTGCAATCTATGAAACATCTCCGGTACACTCTCATCATCTTGCATCTTGAAGCTTGAAAATTTTTCATACAAGATATATGCTTTAGCGGTCTTTATGCCTTCGGTGCCCTTAAATGTTTCTTCTAGCTTGGCCCAAGCATCATGAGCAATCTCAATGTTCTTCACTTGCTCAAAGGTCTTGTCATCTAGTGCCTCATGAAGAGCACTAATGGCAATGTCATTGCATTGGAGCTTCTTCTCTTCCACCGGTGTAGGTGCTTCCGGATTAGCAACCTTAAATTTTGTTTCGGTAACCTTCCATACTTCTCTATTGATTGACTTGAGGTGTGCGGTCATCTTAACCTTCCAATATACATAATTTGTGCCATCAAAGTGAGGTGCCTTCTTGGTGTTGTTGATGTGCAAGCTTAATTGAGCCATTTCTTTTTCACCGTAGGTTATTAAGCCTCAAATAAACGGTGCCTTGGCTCTGATACCACTTGTAAGGTCCAAATGGCTAGAGGGGGGTGAATAGCCTATTTAAAAAACTACAAGCTTCGCTAAACAACCACGTTAGTATAAAAGATGGCTAAGTTAATTCTAGCACTAGCTCAACTACACTATGCAAGCCACCTATACAATTCTAGTGAAGCAAGGCTATGATCTCTAATACACACCAACAAGGCTAAGTCACTAAGCTACTTACTCCTATGTGATAAAGGCTACACTAAGCAAACTACACAAGGACTAGTGCAAGAAAGTAAAGGGTAAGTGACTTGATTCCTATACCAACGATGTAGAGAAGTAATACACTTGAAGAATCAATCACAATGATCAACCACAAGAGAAATCCTCGGCAAAGAGATGACACAAGATTTTTACCGAGGTTCACTTGCTTTCCGACAAGCTACTCCTCGTTGTGGCGATGCACCCACTTGTCGGTTCGTGAGCTAATCGACTATCAAGAGTCGAGCCCTCGGCGGGCGTCGCACAACCGCACACAAGGTGGGGATCCTCCAAGCCACGAGCTCCACTAGAGTATCCAATTTGCGAACTCCCGCGGGGAAGGATCAAGAACCCCTTACAACACTTGGTGAGGGCTCCAATAATCTCCAATTGCGAGCTCGATCACCTCCGCTGCTCCAAACCATCTACCGTGTCGAGAAATACGGAAGAGTAACAAGAAATCCGCAGCAACTCGAAGATCAAGTGCCTCTAGAATGCAACTCTCAAGCAATGCACTTGAATCTCACTCAGTCTCACTCAAGATGTGCAACTAAGCAAAGAGATGAGTGGAGGGGTTGTTCTCTAGCTCAAAAGATGTCTCTAGGTCTCAAAATGTGCAAGAGATTCCCTCAAACCCAGGACACCCTCTATTTATAATGAAGGGGTACGCAGCTAGCCGTTACCGGACGACGCAGTTCAAATCGTGCTGACCGGACGCACCGGTCAGGGTGACCGGATGCGTCCGGTCACTACAAGACAACCATGAACAGTGCGTGTCAGAAGTAACTGTTGCCGTGACAGCGTTTGACCGGACGCGACAGTGCCAGCGTCCGGTCGCAGTCCAGTAAGCTCCCGTCGAGACCGGACGCGTCCGATCGCACGTGACCGGACGCGCCACACGTCCGATCGGCTCTACGACAAACTGTGTCCCTTTGGGTGCCTGACCGGACGCTCCGGTTCCGTGAGAGACCAGATGCGCCGGTTGTGCACTCTTCTTCTGTGCCCAGGTGAACTGACCGGACGCGCTGGTCAGGCCAGACCAGCGTCTGGTCAGAAACCCTAGCAAGCAGCACCGAGTTGAACTGACCGGACGCGTCCGGTCAAACCGTGACCGCGTCCGGTGCAGCGTCCGGTCACCACAGTGACCACCGTTCGCCTCCGTTTCTTTTCCGACTTCCGATGTAGTAGAAAATAGGCGTTTCACTTCCCTAAAACGCGTCGAATCCCGCCTCGCAAGCTCGACGGGAGGGAGAAAGGAACCCAAACCCCTCTCTACCACTCAAACTCCACCGCCTTTGCAAATGTGCTAACACCACTAAGTGTACACCACCATGTGCATGTGTGTTAGCATTTCACAAACATTTTTAAGGCGTTATGTTAGCTCTCAACTAGATCCTAATGCATATGCTCAAGATATTGATCTAGTGGCACTTGATTCCCGAGCTAACCGTGATTGCCCCTCTTGATAGTCGGCTATGTATCCTAAACCCAGTCAATCACTTCTCTACTCATCTTAGACTGACAAAAGGAAAACCCTATGGTTATACCTTTGCCTTGCGCTCTTAGATCCTTCTCTTCCTCTTGATCATCATGTCCATCATATTATGTGCATCTCCACCATGATCGTCATTTTATGTCCATGCACCATTTCTTTGTGATCTTGTGGCCACCACTCCTTGCCACGTACACCTTCATCACATGTGTTGCTTATGCCTAACTCAAAACACTTAACACATGGCATTAGCAACTTGGTGTCATTAATTACCAAAACCAAACTTGGGCTTTCAGCAGTGGCCAAACCACCCGCCCGATCTTTCAAGTTCATTCTCATCTTTCAATATTCATTAAGTATGCCGTCATGGCTATGTAAACATTTCATTTAAAAGTTTAACTCATAAGCATAGCGAAACATACTACGCATTTTTAGTAAAACAGGTATCAAGGGTGATATCGCAATAATCAAGGATGACAATGCAGCAATTAGGTTATCACTCAACTCCTAATTACTTAATGCAGTAAATTATAATAATAATAAAGATTTGTAAAACTCAAGGTAGGGTTTAAATGCACCGGGGCTTGCCTTCGTTGCAGCGGTGGTTAGTTCTCGTAGAAGTCAAGTTTGACACCCACACCACGGGTGGATCACCTTCTCCGAAGCTTGATCGACATGATCCAAAACACTCTCGTATACACTACACGTATACAAATGATGCGAGGCTTAATATGATGGAATGCATGCCATGATGCATGATGATGAGTAAAGCATAGCATACAAGAGACATTTAGAAAGGATAAATATTAGTTATCTACTTGAGTACAACTTTCCTTCGCGGTACAGTTGCAGTCCAACAGAACTCTTAAACAACTTCAATCATATTAAAATGTTTTTAAGAAGACTACTTAACTTTACTTCTTACCCAAGAGGTTGCATCTAATAAGCAAGTAAGTCTACCACAAGACCACTAATTACTTACACAAGAAATCATTAACTATTAATGATCTATGTTAAACACATTAATTATCATTAACAAATCATAGTTAACAAGTTAATCGTGAGCTCAAGCAACTCAATAAGATGCCATGGATCATCACATGTTAATGATCCAAGGTCAACAAGAAATCTCAAAGTCACACAAATCCTAAATTATCCAGTTAAACACATGTTTAATTAATTAATTAATTAAGACAGAAATTAAGAATAAAATGAATTTTATCCAATTAAGCCCAAACTTTTTCTATAGATTAATATTACCCTAAAACATTACCCAAAATTAATTTCATGATTTTTGGACTTTTATTTCAATTACTAAAATTAATGGAAGTTGTATTTAATAATTAATGGATCTAATTAAATCACTTATAAAAAGTAATCAAAATTGGTATTTCATATTTTTAATAAATAGTATACATCACAGGGAGGCTACAAAAAAAGTTTGAATATTTTTGGAGCTCTAAATAATTCTCAATGAAATAAACAAAAACTGATACTATTTAACACATTTTTTTTAGAAAAGAAAAACGAAAACTTCATAACAGGCCCGCTGCCTTTCTCCTCTTCCCGCTCTCTCCCCGGCCCAACTTCTTTTTCCCTCTCTCAGGCTGGCCCAACTGGCCCTCCCCACGCGGCCCACGAGCATTCACAAGGCGGCCCGAGCCAACACTGGCCCAACCCGAGCGGCCAGCAACCTGGCCAGCGGAACGGCGGCAAGACTCACCGGCGACGAGGTCGCTGGCGGCACGAGCAACCCAAAGCTCCCCCATGGCATCACGCACAACTACCTACAGCACTGAACGGAATGGAACGGCTATAGAACGGAAAAGAATGACCACCTGTAGAGCACGGCCGTGACCATGGCGGGTCGACGGTGGTCCGCACGGTGGCGAAGTGACGGAAACGCCACACCGGCGCAATAGGGTCGAACGGAGGCGATCATCATGGTCAAGAGCTCACCACAGTAATGCTGACGCGATCGAAAGACGCGGAGGTACGGCGGGAAGAGATCGCCGACGTCACAGGCGGCTGCGGCAGCGCGGACCGGCGGCGAGACGGTGTTCCGCCGCGTCTGTTGCACCGAGATGGAAAAGGAATAATCTATGAGCACCACAGAAGCCAAGGCAACACAAAACAATGGTTGGAAGGAAAAGAGAGTGCCTCGGAATGGGTTGTCCACGGCGGAGCGGAGCTTGGCGGCCATGGCGGGTCGCCGCGACGGGAGCTGCGTGCATGGCCGCACCGGACGGTGATAAATGAAGCAAGCGGCTTAGGGTGGTGCGCGAGGTGTAGGCAAAACCGTGGGCGCTAGCTATTGGGCGTAGGTGCAAGGGAGGTGGCCAATTTTTGCCGGCGGCAGAGATGGCCGGTGGCGTCGCAAAGCAGAGGAAGATGGAAAAGAGGATGATAGCCGGTGGCGTCGCGTTCAAAAGGACAAGGACGACATCGTGGCCTCGGTAGTGCCTTCGCGAACTCACCCACGCGGCCAGCAACACGCCTCCGCGCGCGCGCGAAGCGCCGAGAACGGCCTCGGTGTCCGCCGGTGAACAGAGGAAGAGGAGAAAGCAGAGACGGCTCCGGTTACTGTAGCATCAATACCACCTCATTCTTACATTTTCTGTTTTCTTTAAATTACTCCCAAATTTGCATAGCAACTTCAAAATCTCCAAAAATGAAAGTTGTTCAACTTCTCGAGATCTCCAACTCTTCTTTTTGGACCAAACTCAGATTTTGAATAGTTTTTAAAATTTGAAATCAAATTCAAATGGGAGCATTTTTAGGGTTTCAGAAAATTCAAAATTACTTTAAATTTTTTAATAAAACTTGGAAATCTGTAAAAAGAGAAAATGTGCAACTTTTGAAGATCTACAGCTTTCATAATTGGGCCACCACACAATTACTTCTACTTTTTGAAATTGAGTTTGAAATTTAAATTTGGGATTGACATCTTTTCAATTTATTCAAAATTTTGCATTGAAACTTTGAAAACTCAAAACACCAAAGTTGTACCTCTCAACAAGATCTACGACTTTGCTTTTGGACTCACCTCAAAATTTTGCTTAGATTTTGAGTTATTCAAAAATGGGCAAAACTATACATGGGATTTTAGTTTTTTTAATCCTTTAATTATTTTGTTATTTCATTAATTTGGTAATTAATTAGAGACTAAAAATTGTTCCATTAACACAATTATTAGCACAAAATAAAAATTTACTCATCACACCAAAACATGGAGCAAGAATTACAAAACTTTTATTTATAAAAGTTGATTTATTAATTCAATGAAAATTGGATTTATTAACACTATCTCATGAAACAATAAACTTGACATATGCAATATGAGCATGCTATACTTGAAACATAAAATGCATTTATGCCATGACACTAGATTATTATGCATGTTAATGATCATCATTAGGATTTTAATTGTTCATTAACATCTAGGATGTTACAGGCGTGGTGAAGAACATTGCACCGGAGTAGTCGCTGTGGACCACACAGCGTCGGCTCGAAGAACTCGGCGACGAGTGGTGAGTGGCAGTGGGGAGATAGGAAGGCAGGCGATGGCGCTCGGGTACGGTGTAGCACGCCATCACGTTTCGACCGTCGGCAGTGCCCAGTCGTGGTGGAGCACGCCGCAGCGATGCGGGCATGGCGTCGATTCGAGAGTGGGTTCGAGAATGGATGTGGGTGAAGGGTCGAGATGGCGGACTAGAGGGGGGATGAATAGTCCTTTCTAAAAATATATGTGTTGGCAAACCGAAACAAATGCGGAATTAAAACTATCGGTCTAGCCAAGACTACACTCCTCTATCTAAGTTCACAAGCACCTCACAAAGATCCTAATTAAGTAACTAAGGTGCTTTCCTTAGCAAGAGCTCTCCTAAACAATTCTAGAGCAAGGTCACACAAACCTATGCACTAGTACTTTAGCAAGCACGGGGGAGCTCCTACACAATTAGTAAGCAAAAGCACAAAGCCAACTAAGCTTACTAGCAAAGCTCAATAGCAAGGCAACTAATGCCAAACTAGAGAGCGCAAATTACTTAGCTACACAAACTAAGCAATATGACTAACAAGATTACATAAACCAAATTAGCCACGCAACGGGAGCTACTTCTATGCTACACAAGCAAGAAGGTAACTAGCAAACTACACAAGCAAACTAGTTACAAGAGCAACTACACAAGCACAAGTATATGAATGTAAATACGAGCTTGTGAATCGAAAGCAAACCACCGAGAAGATGTACTCAATGTTGACACGGCGGTTTTTCACCGAGGTTCACTTGGTTGCCACCAAGCTAGTCCCCGTTGTGGTGATACACCCACTTGATGGATCACGAGCTAATTGACTATCAAGAGTCAAACCCTCAGCGGGTGCCGCACATCCACTCTCAAGATGGGGATCCTCCAAGCCACGAGCTTTACTAGAGTTGCTCTTCGCGATCCCCGCGGGGTGAGCACAATCCCCCTCATAAAGCTTCTCCGGAGCCTCGCACAATCTTCTTGCGAGCTTCGACGGAGCCACAAGCCACCAAGCCGTCTAGGAGGTGGCAACATCCAAGAGTAACAAGCACCACCGGCTTGCAACTCGATCACCTAGTGCCACTCGAGGCAATCCTCACGATGCAACGCACTAGAATCGCTCTCTCACTCGATCGGATGATCACTATCATGCTCAAGTGAGTTACAGGGCTCCCAAGCACACCAACACAAGCCACCAAGGCCTAAGGGTGCTCAGCTACCAGCCATGGCCGGCCACAATGTCTATTTATAACCCCACGGTCAAATAGAGCCGTTACCCCTTCACTGGGCAAAACTCGGGATGACCGGACGCGCCGATCGAAACTGACCGGACGCGCTTCACCGCGTCCGGTCGCCCTGCGCCGTCCACGTGTCCACCGAATTCAAACGCGACCGTCAGATCCTCCAACGGTCACTGCGCGCCAACGGTCAAACGCAGTGACCGGACGCGCTGCTCAACCGACCGGACGCGCCGGTCGCATAGTACTGCGCGCCCGCGAAGCAACGACCGGACGCGCTCCAGAGAACGACCGGACGCGCCGATGCGCACAGCCCCCGCGCCCGCGAAGCAACGACCGGACGCGCTCCACGCAACGACCGGACGCGCTCCACGCAACGATCGGACGCGACAGTGCCAGCGTCCGGTCGGAGTCCAGTAAGCTCCCTCGACGACCGGACGCGTCCGATCGCGTGTGACCGGACGCGCACCGCGTCCGATCGACCTTGCGAACTCAGGACGCCTGACCGGACGCGCCAGTCCCGCGAGTGACCGGACGCGCCGGTTGCAAACCCTAGCTCACGCGCCTGACTGCAGCGCTGTACTGACTGGACGTGTCCGGTCATATCATGACCGCGTCCGGTGCAGCGTCCGGTCACCTCTGTGACCTCCGTTCGCCTTCGTTTCTTTTCTGACTTCCGGCGTAGTAGAAAATAGACATTTTACTTCCCCAAAAAGCGCCGAATCCCGCCTCGCAAGCTCGGCGGGAGGGAGAGAGGAACCCAAACCCCTCTCTACCGCTTAAACTCCACCGCCTTCGTAAATGTGCCAACACCACCATGTGATCAATAACATGTGCAAGTGTGTTAGCATTTTCACAAACATTTTCTTTGAAGGAATTAGCCACTCAACTTGCCACGCCACTCGATCCTAGCACGTATGCAAAGTTAGATCGCTCGAGTGGCACTAGATGACCGATATGCAAACAAGTTTGCCCCTCTTGATAGTACGGCCATCTATCCTAAACTCGGTCATCAACTTCTCTACACGCCTATGACCAGTGAAATGGAAATGCCCTAGGTTATACCTTTGTCTTGCGCATTCCACTCCATCTCCTCCGACGTTGATGCAACACATGCATCAACCATATCACAAATGATATGATCCACTTCATATCATCATGTGACCTTGGTCCATCGATCTTGACCTCACTTGCTCTTCACCGTTGCGTCGGTCCATCGGCGCCAAGTCTTGCTCAAGCTTCACCGCCTCATGGTCCATCGCTCCAAAGCCTCCGACTTGCCCTTCACACTTGCAACCGGTCCGTCGAGCCAAGCCTCATCTTGATCTTTGCCACCTTGGTCACATGACTCCATGTCATGTCTCATATGCAATGAGCTCTCTCATGACACCATTACCTGTGGACTAATCCCTGTGTATCTCACATTAAATACAATTAGTCTACCTAAGGTTGTCACTCAATTACCAAAACCAAACAAGGACCTTTCAATCTCCCCCTTTTTGGTAATTGATGACAACTCTACAAAGATATGAAAATTAAGTTCTTTTGGACTTTATGCCACTTATCCAACATTTTAAGCTCTATGTTAGGATTTGGATAAGCACCATAAAATCCGACTTGGTAGTGATAACTCTCCCTACATATGTGCTCAAATGGTTTAGTTTCAAGCTTGCACATATGCATAAATATGAAATTTGTGGGAGGGTTAGCACTACTAAGTGATGCTAATGTGTATAGAATAAACCTTTATAGTTCGATACCATTTGATAGCTCGATACCATTTGAAAATCACAAGTTTGCCATCATCCTTAGCATCATGAGTAGCTAGACATAAAAAATACTAGAAACCCCGTGAGATCAACATTATAAATAAGGTTCTAGTACCACGTGTAGAAATATAAGTCTAGCTATCATCCTATGCATGCTAGTTATCTTATCATCATTCAAGTTCTATAACTAGCATACAACACACAAGCATACATATTAAATATAAAACTTATGCAATGCAAGCAAGCACATGAATATGCACATATCAAATGCAACCAAACAATATTCATGAGCTTGCTCCCCCTACTTGTGTGCTTCTTTTGTCCAAGAATTTTGATCCTTCTCATTTCTTCAATGTTGCTCCCTCTTTGTCCATGTCCATCTTTTATCTTCTATCTCTCCCTCATACTCATATCTTTGTACAATCTCTCCCCCTTTGTCATCAATTTCCATAAAAGGTGTTCTTCTCAATTGATGCAAAGGCTTGCATTGGGGTAGATGGTTGAGACTTGAATATTGCGTTGTTGATGGACATCACCGTATACGTTGGAATGACATTACTTGTATGTTGCTCTTGAGATACCACTTAGGATCTTTGACCTTGATACCATTAGGTGGGGTTCCTCCCCCTATGTCATAGCATGGGTCATTCACTTGATAATCTTGAGCTCTTGTGTGTGAGGGAACTTTCTTCATTTGATGATCACTTAAAGTTGAGGATCACTTGTGGAACCACTGTCTTGTATAGATGATATCATGTGTAGAAATACCACGAATAAGTGTGTGATACCAATTTGAAGAATCCTCTATCATGGAACCACTTGTAGGATTTGTCAATATGATCTTTTCTTGAACATTTGCTATCTTTATGAGTACCACTTGTAGGATATCACTTGTAGATCATGATCTAGACACCACTTGTAAATACCAATTGAAGAAATACTTTGAGTCTAGATACCATTTGAAACACTCTAGATATCCATTTGCATTGTTGTCTTGTGCTTGTACCCATATCATTGTCATGAGCTTCTAGTATGACTTGAACTAAGTTGATTTGCCTAAGATTCTAAGTCCGGTTTGATCCAATGACAAGCTTCTTCACTCCTCATACTAAGGGTTATCTTGCCAATGTTGTACTTGTCACTTGTTAGCAATCCAAACTAGATTAAGTACTTGGGTTCACTAGCTCATGAACAAATTCATACACGTACCACTAGATCATTTAAATAATTCAAGCAATAGTGGTAGGCTATGAATTTAAACATTTCATTTGTTATGCATGATCCTAGTAAGCATGTACTATATGCACTAATCGCATACTAGTAAGGGATGAAATGATCATGCACATTTCAATGATACCTTTGTTATGTTGGAGTAGAGGATAGTCATATAGATTCCAATTCATTACTCCAATAGCAATGTGAAGTCCATTTTATAAGCTTGGTGAAGACCAATCATTATAGAGAAATCCATTCTTCACCCATATGAAATGAGAACCACTAATAATCAAGTGCATTATCTCTTGTTGTGGTTGGCTTGCTTTTTCTCTTTGATCAATGCTTGCATGAGAGAAGTACTTTATGATACCAATTTTATAACTATGACTAGCTCTCTTTTGGGTGTTGCTTGCTTTTCTTGATCAACCCTATTGATTGCTTCAATTAAGCATCTCAAATGTCCCTTGAATTCATCACTTCCATGTTAGCCTTCCAAGCCGGTGCTCGGTTTACCCACCCATGGGCGGCAAGCCCCCTCAGCAGGGAGAAGTGACCTCTCTCCAAAGAACCATCCTTGACACTTACTTGAATTACCTTTGATTGATTGATCTATGGATTTAACTTGATGAGTAACCTTGAATTATTCTTTAAGTCCTTTTCTTTCTACCAAATGATCTCCAATCATTACTAGAACTTGAACCTCATCTTCATCTTGAGTTTGATCTTCATTTTCAAATTTGAGTACCAAATTTGTACACTAAGTACATTCCACAATCAATGCCCTTGTACTCATTTCTTATCATGCTTCTAGATCAATTCAAAACCAAACTTAGGTGCCTCAAACACTTATAAATATGTTTCCAACTTGAGGACCTTTCACTTAAAGTGACTCTAGATCAATCCAATAATTATCACTTTTCTGGCAGATTCTGTACCCTTCAAAGAATAATTCATATCTCCCAATGTACAGATCCAAATGCCATGAAATTTGGTGGAGATGTGATTCACTAATTCATCTAGCAACTGTAAAAATTTGAGCTTCATTTGACTTCTAGATTGCTACTAGATTTCAAATCTTCCACCACTGCTACATGCTGAAAACTGCTGCACTATAGCTGACAAGATGTGCTCTAAAACCATAGCATTTCTCATCCAATTATCATGAAATTTATACAGCATCTTATAACATAAGTCTAGAGCATGCATACCAAATTTCAAGCCAATCCAATATGATTTGGTCACTCAAACTCAGACTTGATCTCAGCTAGCTCAAATTTTCAATAAAGGACAGATTTCAATACATTGAGCTATACTTCACCAAATTGAATCAAACTTGAAAGTAACTTGTTTGAACACTTTCATAAGACATATATCCATTCAATCCACTTATTAAATGTCATCTCATGAATTTATCCAACACAAATCAATCCAAATTTGATTGCTAGGCATTTAATCCATTCAATCATCTCATAGCAAGCAACATTGCATATATATATATCCAATTCAATCAACTCATATGCATCCAAATAAAATGATCAACTAGAGATATACCTTGGTTATCACATGATCATCCACTTAGCAAGCTCCAACTCAAATATTTGCAAACCATCAAATATATCCAATAAATCACCATAATTTGATATGACACTTGTATGTTGTAGTATTTGGACTCCACTTATTTTGACTTGGCATTGGGATAGAATATGCACTAAGCTTTAAAACTTGATTCAACATATGATGACCAATATGAATCCAAATGAATCAAGCCTCCAATGCCGATGGTACCTACAAATAATCATCCACTTTTTGATGGTACCCAAATAAGTTTGGGTCCTCTCAAGTTAGGAGCAATATACTTAGGCAAAGCCTTAGTATGGGTAGCGGGATGTTTTGCAATTCCAACCAATGAGGTACCATTGCCATCCTTTCTAAGCATGTTAGTATCATTAATTGAACTAGGCTTAGAATTATTACCTAGGGGACATGAATGAGCCATGTGTCCCCTTTCCCGGCATGAATAGCATCTTCTCTTTGGTTGAGCCTTTTCTTCCTTGCTCATGTGATGCTCTTCATTGCCTTGCCTCTCATGAGTTGCTTGAGCCTTCTTCTCATGCTTGGTAGGACACCCCGAGGTAAAGTGTCCCATATCTTCACACTTGAAGCACTTGATGTGAGCCAAATCTCTCTTCTTATCATGAATCTTGCTCATCATCTTGGCATCTTGGATTTGCATTGGATGCCTTCCTCTTCCACCCCTTCTTGTTTTCTTCTTCTTTATTATCAAGTCACCACCATCTTCATGGTTGATCTTGACTTGAGCTTGGGGTATCTTCTTTTCATCTTGTGGCCTCATCTTTGGCTTCTTGGTTGGGCAAGATTTGGCAAGGTGACCCATCTCATGGCATTTAAAGCACACGAAATGAGAGAGCTTCTTTTGTTCTTGCTTCTTCATTTTCTTGCCCTTGTTCTTGTTGAAGCCAATGCCACTCTTGTCACCATAACTTCTTTGAGTCTTTATCATGTGCTCAAAGGTGACTTTTGAGTTGTAGCACCTCTCCAACTTGTTGCTCAATTTCTTCACTTCACTTTTGAGCTCATTGTTCTCCTTCAAAATGTTAGCCTCACAAGACATAGAAGTAGAACAAGCACATATATGTGAAGAACATGGCATATCTAATAAGTCATCACAAGAGGTGGATACATGCTTTCTCCCTACATCACAAGAGTTAGTCACATGTTGCAATTGATCACTAGACTCATGTGATGAGCTCTCATTATTTTTAATTTTCTTTAAAAACATCTTAATGAGAGTAGCATGTTTTTCTAACAATTCCTCATGAGATGAAAGTACTTTCTCATGAGTCAACATTAGCTTCTCATGTGAAGATTTAAGATCATCAAGTAAGCTCTTATGTTCTTCACATAAGTTCTTTAGAAAAGAGTTTTCATTTTCTAATTTCATTGTTTTAGCTTTCTCATTTTCTAAAGACATGTTCATGCTAGCAAGTCTACTAACAATCTCATCATATGAATCAACATGATCGACCACATTATCATTTGATACCTTAGTGTCACCTTGTGACATGAAACAATGTGGTATAGTGGATGGGCTTGTAGTAGCATCACTAAGGCCCGAGCATGAACCAACGTTGTCACCATCAAGTGTGCTTGTAGTAGAAACATCACTTGCAACACTTGATGCATCATCACCATCCTTGTCAAGTGAACTTGTGGTAGATCGATCATCATCATCACTTGACCATGAGGTGGAGCAATCCTCCACAACCACCATGTTGTGGTCATGCTCAACATCCTCATGTGCCTCCTCCTTAGGCTCATCATCCTCATCATAGTCATCGGAGACCATCCCATATTTCTTATTGACATAACTCCAAATCTCATGGGCGGTTTTCATGTTCATGATCTCTCCGAAGACACTATTATCAAAAGATCTAAAAATGATATCAATAGCTTGGGCGTCGAGATCTAGGCATTTCTCTTGTGCTTGAGTTAGATTCTCTTCATCCAACACATGAGAAAAGCCTACATCTACCATCCACCACAATTGAGGAGAAATAAACTTAAAATTGCAAGTCATCCAATTTCTCCATCGTGCAAAGTGTGTGCCATTAAAAATGTGTGGACACTCAACATCTAGCCCATATTCCGCCATCCTCTCGGGTCGGTGAAGACCACAAAGGAGAGACCCGGCTCCGATACCAATTGAAGGGTCGAGATGGCGGACTAGAGAGGAGGTGAATAGTCCTTTCTAAAAATAAATGTGTTGGCAAACCAAAACAAATGCGGAATTAAAACTATCGGTCTAGCCAAGACTACACTCCTCTATCTAAGTTCACAAGCACCTCACAAAGATCCTAATTAAGTAACTAAGGTGCTTTCCTTAGCAAGAGCTCTCCTAAACAATTCTAGAGCAAGGTCACACAAACCTATGCACTAGTACTTTAGCAAGCACGGGGGAGCTCCTACACAATTAGTAAGCAAAAGCACAAAGCCAACTAAGCTTACTAGCAAAGCTCAATAGCAAGGCAACTAATGCCAAACTAGAGAGCGCAAATTACTTAGCTACACAAACTAAGCAATATGACTAACAAGGTTACATAAACCAAATTAGCCACGCAACGGGAGCTACTTCTATGCTACACAAGCAAGAAGGTAACTAGCAAACTACACAAGCAAACTAGTTACAAGAGCAACTACACAAGCACAAGTATATGAATGTAAATACGAGCTTGTGAATCGAGAAGATGTACTCAATGTTGACACGGCGGTTTTTCACCGAGGTTCACTTGGTTGCCACCAAGCTAGTCCCCGTTGTGGTGATACACCCACTTGATGGATCACGAGCTAATTGACTATCAAGAGTCAAACCCTCAGCGGGTGCCGCACATCCACTCTCAAGATGGGGATCCTCCAAGCCACGAGTTTTACTAGAGTTGCTCTTCGCGATCCCCGCGGGGTGAGCACAATCCCCCTCACAAAGCTTCTCCGGAGCCTCGCACAATCTTCTTGCGAGCTTCGACGGAGCCACAAGCCACCAAGCCGTCTAGGAGGTGGCAACCTCCAAGAGTAACAAGCACCACCGGCTTGCAACTCGATCACCTAGTGCCACTCGAGGCAATCCTCACGATGCAACACACTAGAATCGCTCTCTCACTCGATCGGATGATCACTATCATGCTCAAGTGAGTTACAGGGCTCCCAAGCACACCAACACAAGCCACCAAGGCCTAAGGGTGCTCAGCTACCAGCCATGGCCGGCCACAATGTCTATTTATAACCCCACGGTCAAATAGAGTCGTTACCCCTTCACTGGGCAAAACTCGGGATGACCGGACGCGCCGGTCGAAACTGACCAGACGCGCTTCACCGCGTCCGGTCGCCCTGCGCCGTCCACGTGTCCACCGAATTCAAACGCGACCGTCAGATCCTCCAACGGTCACTGCGCGCCAACGGTCAAACGCAGTGACCGGACGCGCTGCTCAACCGACCGGACGCGCCGGTCGCACAGTACTGCGCGCCCGCGAAGCAACGACCGGACGCGCTCCAGAGAACGACCGGACGCGCCGATGCGCACAGCCCCCGTGCCCGCGAAGCAACGACCGGACGCGCTCCACGCAATGACCGGACGCGACAGTGCCAGCGTCCGGTCGGAGTCCAGTAAGCTCCCTCGACGACCGGACGCGTCCGATCGCGTGTGACCGGACGCGCACCGCGTCCGATCGACCTTGCGAACTCAGGACGCCTGACCGGACGCGCCGGTTGCAAACCCTAGCTCGCGCGCCTGACTGCAGCGCTGTACTGACCGGACGCGTCCGGTCATATCGTGACCGCGTCCGGTGCAGCGTCCGGTCACCTCTGTGACCTCCGTTCGCCTCCGTTTCTTTTCCGACTTCCGGCGTAGTGGAAAATAGGCATTTCACTTCCCCAAAAAGCGCCGAATCCCGCCTCGCAAGCTCGGCGGGAGGGAGAGAGGAACCCAAACCCCTCTCTACCGCTTAAACTCCACCGCCTTCGCAAATGTGCCAACACCACCATGTGATCAACAACATGTGCAAGTGTGTTAGCATTTTCACAAACATTTTCTTTGAAGGAATTAGCCACTCAACTTGCCACGCCACTCGATCCTAGCACGTATGCAAAGTTAGATCGCTCGAGTGGCACTAGATGACCGATATGCAAACAAGTTTGCCCCTCTTGATAGTACGGCCATCTATCCTAAACCCGGTCATCAACTTCTCTACACGCCTATGACCGGTGAAATGGAAATGCCCTAGGTTATACCTTTGTCTTGCGCATTCCACTCCATCTCCTCCGACGTTGATGCAACACATGCATCAACCATATCACAAATGATATGATCCACTTCATATCATCATGTGACCTTGGTCCATCGATCTTGACCTCACTTGCTCTTCACCGTTGCGTCGGTCCATCGGCGCCAAGTCTTGCTCAAGCTTCACCGCCTCACGGTCCATCGCTCCAAAGCCTCCGACTTGCCCTTCACACTTGCAACCGGTCCGTCGAGCCAAGCCTCATCTTGATCTTTGCCACCTTGGTCACATGACTCCATGTCATGTCTCATATGCAATGAGCTTCCTCATGACACCATTACCTGTGGACTAATCCCTGTGTATCTCACATTAAATACAATTAGTCTACCTAAGGTTGTCACTCAATTACCAAAACCAAACAAGGACCTTTCAGTGGGCCTAGTGGCGATTCGAGAGGAAAGTGACGGAGATTTTTTATTTTGAGCAACACGAGATGGGTGTGTCTGTGCGGATGGCAGTGTTCGGCCATTCAGACGGGTGTCGAGGCCCACCAATACGCGTCCGGACGAAACGAATACCGTACCCACATTATTTCCGTAAAACTTACCACAAAAACTAGTAAACACTTTGTTAATATATTGGGCCCTAGCCCCTAGGTATCCTCGCTAGATCGAGCCTGCTAAGGGAGGTGTTCTTTTTAAAAATAATCTAGAGTCACGAGAGACGAGACCACAAGGATGATGATGAATCTCACTTTTCATTTCTTAATCTCTGTTCATTTCTTATCCTCTGAATTTAACTACTTAAAATTTAAAAAGTCGTGAAATATCAAATTCTAAACCAAATAGCCAAGTTCATGAAGTAAATTTCAATTCGGCTTAAATAAAAGGATTCAAACGGGACACTGGAGTAAATTCAGTCTCCTTTTCTGCGGCACCATAACTAATCTGAGCAACAGAATTTACGGTAGTACTTGCTTAAAACTGGGCAATACTTGCTTTTGTTTCCCTGTTCTAATAAAATTGGCGACGTAGATTTTGGCATCTTTTCTTAGAAAAATTGAGCTGTTCGCCATTAAATATTTCCTCCTTCCTCTTGACATAAACAGGCACAGTAAAAGATACGCATTTTTCATGCGAATAGATCAAATAATCCTCAGGCAATCAAATGCACCAGATTCTCCTAATAGTCTCACAGGCAGCACACATGTTCACCAACCAACCTGGGTGCATTTTCCTTGCTTCTACACCCAAACACTTAATTCTTGAGAATTTTAAAATAAAGGGGGCACTTGCCTGAACACTTCACATGCATGCAGAAGCAAAGTAGACACCACTTGTCAAAAAAAAAAAGCAAAGTAGACACCAACAAACCGTCCATGTACAGAACAAATATATAAAAACATTCTTCAACATAAGATGAACCCTAAAGCGTAGGTCCATCAGTTGCCTAGCACAGGATCCACAATACGGCAAGCTAGCGAAGGACAAAGAAGATAGGTTTTTCCAGAATATAACTAACTACTTGGTCCATAGGAACCAGCACATATAGATAGGTACTGAAAATATAACTGTACATGATAAAGTAGGAGCCAGACTACTAAGCAAAAGCAACTTTCATAGAACTACTTGGTCAACCTCCTGCATGAGCCTAGGCACTAATGCACTTCAAACAAGACAGTCCTTAGACCAGTGCCCAGGCTGGTTACATCTTAAGCACAGTTGGGCTCCCCTCACTGCCGACAAAGAAATGCAAGCAGTATTCTTTCCTTCAGTTGTGTACCACTGCTTCAGCCTTTCAGCCACTGGAAAGTCTGGATTTACTTTTAACTGAGTTGAGCTGATTGTGACCACGGATCTACCACTGAAATCACTAACACAGCCACCTTTGAGAGACAGTATAGGGTTTGAACCCGAATCAAACAGCAACTGCAGTTGATGTCCCTCTGCATCACAGAATTTGCCCCAGAGGATTATTTCCATGCTCCGAACAGACAAGTCTTTCAGTTGAAGAGTTCTTTTCTGGGCTTGTGTGCCATCCTTTCGCATGATCGCATCACTATGGCAGAAGGACCAACTGATGTAACGATCCCAACCAAATCCACAATGGCACCTACCTCAATGTTCTCAATCTCGCTTATCTGCCGGAAATTATACTGCTGCCTAGGGATGTTGCTATCATCATCAACGCAGACTTCGATAGATGTTTTGTGATCCAGAGTTATTTCATACTCATGATTCAAAGAGTTAAACGTCTTCTGTGCTGGTTTCACCGACCCTTTAGATATCAGGTACACCTTATCAACCTCAATGAGGTAAAAAAACTGATCAGCCTGCACATTGAAGCATGTTGCACGGATTTCTCCACCCTGTCCATCAAGGAGATCAAAGGAGAAGACATTTCTGGGACCTCTAGAGCTGTTGTAGCACCTGAGATCAGTCTTTGCAGTCACCCTAGCCTTGATCTTCCATATAGTTTGGTATGGGTTCAATGCACTAACAGGGGTAATGCAAAGTGGAGGCTCATTTTCAGCACTGGCCGGTAAGTTGGTGACCTGCTCATTAGGTTGGTATCTCATCTCATAGGGTTTGGGGTTTCCCATTATGTTACACTCACTTTGGAGAACATTAAGTTTGAGAACAATAATGAACCTGAACAAAAGATAAAGGCATGGTCAACAACTGACAAGAGGCACGCCACAAAAAAGTTGTCGACAAACTAACATTCAAATACGATATTCTTCTCTTTTGGAGGTGCCTAGTCAGCTCTAACAGAAATAGGTCTCAAAGAATTGACTCAAATCAAAGAACCAAATAAGTTGGGGAAACAATGATTCTTGAAATATTCATGAAACTTGTTGTGACAGTTTTACTGATAAGAGCTTTCCGACTTGTAACTACTAGCACAAAACTACAGCACCCTTTCACAGCACTAAGGATCATCAACAGTATAGAAAGTTTATACAGAATAAAAGACAATCTGCGTGTTAACCATTGCCTGTTTGATGGTTCTCTTTCATTGGAAAATTACTAATGACAAAGGGAAAATAACATCCATCTGCATTGTAGGATCGAAGGGGGAAAAACACATGCAGAGAAGCGCAACAACCTTGACAGAAACAGGAATATAATTGGCTGAAAGTTAGTCGACTCCATTGTGGCGAACTTAACCTAGTCTGAGGCTAATCTAAAGGTAGCGGAAAACCATCAACAAGACTTCCCTGAGTGTAGACTGGAATGACCAGAAACCCTAGTACCACATCGACCAAATACCATTTTCTACCACCACCGAATCCCAACCTATCTTTCCAAGGCGCTAACCGCAAATCTCTTACGAAATGTCGCAAAGCTCGCAATCATAATGATACGGCACGAGTCTAACACACTGCAGGTTTTACAGCACTGGACATCGAGCGAATTGTACAGGAGGCAAACCAAGATTCAACCCTTCTACAAGGCACGCAACGCAACAAGATAAAAACAAATCTGCGATTCGAACCAGAGATGGGGCGGGGAATCGAGGGCAGCGAAGGATTAATAACTAATCATCACCTGCGGTTCTGGATGGTGCTGCAGGTGTACTCCTGGAGGTGGATAATTGAGCCCCTCTGGATGGAGCCGTCCCGGACGTGCGTGTTCTCGACGGCGGTGAGCATGGACCGCATCGTGTAGATGCCGTCAGAGAGCACCATCCGGAAGAGCTCGGCAGAGGGGTTCTTGATGTTTTTGACCATCCGCACGTCCACCACCTGCAGCACCGGCTGCAGCGTCCCGTTGCCGTCGGCATGCTTGAAGACCGCCACCACCGCGCCGGGCGTCAGCTGCGCCACCATCGCGCCCTGGTGAATCTTGCAGATAAGAAGCTAGCATTGGGCTTGCATAAGAGTTTCCAGGAGGGCCGAAGGCATCACCTGTGGCAGTCACCGTAAACCTTTGGTTTTGATGATCATTCAATGAAAGCTGCTGCATCTTGGCATCTAGTGTGCTCTGTGCTGGCATTGAACAAAAACAATCACCGAATGGCAAATTAATCACAGTAGGTTCTGCCCTTGGTGCAACTGAAGAATCCAACACTCTCTTATCAGGAGAACATGACGAGTTGCTAATAACATACATGACATCAAGCAAGGTTCATGGATGGCAAGACCACCAGAACAGGATACACCAATATGTTGACTTGCATTGGCATAAAAAATTGTGGGACTGCGGATTAGCGTGCACTCAGCGTGCAGTATCTCAAGTTGGATAACAATAATGACCCTGAATGAAGAAACCAAGACAGAAGGAAAAGCAGTCAGGGAACAGCCAATTATAATTGATTAGAATTAATTCACGAAACACATCAAGCAGATTTAGTGGGATATGACATGTGAGGAGTTTGTTCATCTGGAAAAGGAAAATATACTTACTTCAAGTAATGAACTTAAAATTGCAGGACATAAATGGAGAAACAAATTTGAACAGGACCAGCAAGTTAGAAAAACATAATAGTTATACAGGAAGAAACACTGAGCCTGTTTCTGATAAACCAAATAGAGCAGTGAAACAAATAATAGAAGATTTGGCTTAAAGCTCAGACCTTTGCCTTTTAGTTTAGCATATGGAGTGATACAAATATGTGAACAAAAAGTTATTTTCGAACTTACGAAGAAAAAAAACTGACATGTTGGAAACTCCATGGAATTGTATCATCAAATAAGAAAGGAAAAATGTATGAGTGCACCCCATCTGAATCAGTAATGTACAAGCGTATATACAATAGATGCAAGTGGGAATGCAACATAAACAGTTGTGGCTATTTCAGTAACAGACTAAGAAACCCAGAACCACATTGAACCAAATAAAGCTGATGATTTCAGTTCCAACTTTTAAAGTCTGTTGACAGTTTAGTCCGAAACAACGCTGAGCATTGCGCCTATGGTTTGTACATCTGATGCATCTGATGCATATAGCTCTCCATTGCATGTAAATTGATGTACTCGACACAAATGCGACGCAGAAGTCAATAAGGTTCTGGTCGACTGCTAAGGTCTCACTGCAGGTGCCAAAACCAAATAATGAAGAGCATACCCTCATGCATCTCAGTAATGCTTGTGACAAACCAACTAGAGCAGTGGTACAAATAATGGACGAATATTTCGCTCAAAGCTGAAAGCTTTGCCCTTTATTATGTAGAATATGTGTGAACAAAAAGTTATTTTGAACTTAAGAAAATTGGTTGACAAGTTGGGAACTCCATGGAATTTGTAACTTCTGATAAGAAAGTAAAAATGGACACACACACACCCATCTGAATCAGTAATGTACAATTCAGTAACAAACTAATAAGAAGCCCAAACCATGTCTGACCAAATAAACCGAGGATTTTGGTTCTACTTTTCAGAGTATGGTGCAGTAACAGACTAAAAATCTGTGGTTTCAGACTACAAAAAAGAAAGGAATTACAGCATGATCTGATCAGTAAATAGATATGCTATAAATACGAAACCTATTGCGCATAACCAAACCTATATAAGACTAAAAGAGCAGGGACCATTGAGGGGTCACTGGCTCTTTGCCAATTCCAGGCACATCCATAGACACAATAATAAGAAGAAAAGAACAGACAATACATTTTTATGATCGATAGCTCAGCTCGTCACTGCTGGTGCCAAAACCCCCAAAACGGAGAACAGCCCCGCTTGCATTCCGGTAACAAAAAAACCAGCGCTTGTTGGCAGGCCATGCAGTAACGTTGGATGAAGGGTTGCTGGACGTAATGAAGGGTTGCTGGACGCCGTGGCAAGATTTTCAGTAGCACAAAAATAAAAAAAGGCACGAAAATCCTAGGCGTTTCTACAGTAGTAACTCGTGACTAATGTGGATGGATCCTGACGGCGCGCTAGCCGCTAGGTTAGGGTAGGATAGAGAGGAAGGAGGGGGGGCGGGATGCGAGGCGGACCGATCCGTCACCTTTGCGTGCGGCTGAAGCCGGCGAAGTACTCGAGGACACGGATGACGGTGCCGCGGCGGAGCGCGCCGCGGGCGACGAGGTGGTTGAGGGACGCGGCGAGCATCCCCGGATGCAGGCGCGCGCCGCCATCGGAAAGCGTGACGCGGTACCGCCCAGCCTCCGAAGCCGGGCCGCCGCCGGCCATCTGCGGCGCGTCCGCCAGCTGCAGCACCGGGCGCAGCCCGTCCTCCCGCCACACGCCTCCAACGCCCCCGTCGACTGGGGCACCTCCACCTCCATCACTTCCCCTCCTCCTCCTCCCATTGCGCAGTGGGGAACGGAGATGCAAGGAACTCAGAGGTATCTTGGTGGAGAATGCAGAGAGAGGGAGGGAGAGAGAGACGGGACGAAAGCCCTCGCAGTCGCGGTTGCAGCAGACTTGTAGTAATGGAGAGAGATGAGTGTATGGTGGTCTGGGTGGGGTGGCGAAGTGGAAATGACCGGTAAGTCAGAGCCACAAACCATAGCGGGCCGCATACCATATCTCCTACCGCCCGTGTTGCTCCGAGATTCGCGCCGGCGTCCTCAACCCCGGTCAGTAGCACTAGTGCCGCACCGCACCACACTCTCCGGCTTCGCTCTCCAGACAGCGTCATCATGATGCCGGGAGAAAAGCTGGCCCCTTGCCTGCGACGCGGAGCTCACCGAGTGCGCGGTGGTGTGCATATGACAGGGCAGAGACGGACCACCTCCTCACGCTCGCCGCCGGCGCCGGCGACGGCCGCCTCAGCTTCTTCCGCTACGACCTCCTGGACGGCGTCGCGCTGCTTGAAGCCGCGCGTGGGTGCTCGGGCGTCTTCCACCTCGCGTCACCCTGCATCGTCGACCCCGTCAAGGACCCCCAGGTATATACGTGCCGCGCCGTAGTGCCAGCTGCAACGTCGCCGACCTGCTTCGTTCGCTGTTGCAGAATCAGCTGATGGTGCCCGCGGTGGAAGGGATGCTGAACGTGCTGCGCGCGGCCAAGGACGCCGGCGGAGTGCGGCGGGTGGTGATCACCTCTTCCATCTCGGCCATCGTGCCCAGCCCCGGGTGGCCCACCGGCGAGGTCCGCGACGAGCGTTGCTGGACCGACATCGACTACTGCAAGAAGAACGGGGTGAGCGAGCTTCCCAGCGAATCATGATGAAATACCAAACGTGAGATAGAGTATGCGGCCGCATGCCGTTGTGGATAAACCGAGTTGTGGAAATGACGGGTTGATTGCTTCACTTCCAAAAATTTGTCCTCTCAAGGATTTGATAAGGCATAATTTTGGCTAGTATTTGATTTGTTACTAAAACTCGTCAAACTCTCACATTTGGCTTGCCAAATCTATGATAATTTTTTTTGTCTAACTTTTGATTTGCCAAATTTTTGACATGATACATTTTCGAAGTCAACCAAGCAGGCCCGACGATAATAGGTAGCGAGAGCTTACTATAGAAGAGCCAATGAATTGTACCAAACTTTTTATATTGAATATCAGAGAAGTTGGAGGCGCTTTGCGAAATGTGACGTGGAGGAGGAGCTACAAATTGTGACTTTTCCTCGAATCCTTTGGCACGTAGAAGAGGAGCCATATCAAACAAGTTCTTATTTATAATCAAGAAAAACAAAAATTAAGAAGAGAATGTTTGCACAATTTCTTCTAGCCACATTTATACAATCTCTTACTTATGCATTGTTGTTGTTGTGTTACAAAGTTATACATCGTCACCGCGCTCTCCCCTGGTGGGCTCGTAGCTTAAGAGATCTATGTTATGGTTGTCTAAAATTGAGATTTGTCTTAAGCGTCACTCTCCTTAAATCATAAACAGATTTGAGTCATGCTCTCCTTACGGGCATAGAAAGATACTTGGGCTGATTGGCTGAGCTAAGAAGGCGAGTGCGAGGGAGGAGTAGTGGGGCTGTTCAGCTCATGGTTTCTGCGGCTGATAAGCCGGCTGAAACTGTTTTGTTGTGAGAGATAAACATTATACCATGACTGATAAGCTAGGCTGGTAAAGTTCAAACGAACAGCGCAGAAGAATAATAAGACTTAGGGCTTGTTTAGTTTGGACCCTGAGAAAGTTCCTAAGTCTGGCAACAATCTCAGGAATCGGATTTTAGTTGTCTATGGTTGGATGTTGTTGCTTGAGCCAGACAAGTTTCTTAATTAGGGTAGCAACCAAATAGTCCCTTAAGCCATGAACGGTTGAATTAATTAAGATGCTATTCACCGCCTGAAAAAATAGAAGAAATAGGTACTGATATAGCAATTCCCTATTTCCATTGTAGATATGGGTCTGCTTGCTGGTACTTTTTTTAGCAAAAAAAAACAGTAGTTGTTACCGTGCTAGCAGAGAAAAAATACTACAGCTGCTGGCAGTGCAAATAAGCTAAAGTCCTTGCAGCGAAACAAGTCCATACAATTTATGTTGGATTGTTTTTAAGGAAACATTTTTTCCCATCAAATCAAACTAAGTCCCAACGTGCCATGTTGTAAAGTGAATCCCTCAAAAGAAAAGTTGCCATGCTGCAAAGGCCACACGGCACAAGTGCACAGCAGCAGCACTGGCCAAGCCTGGGCAGCTAGACTGCGTGAAAAAGCTAACTTTTGCGATAGTTGAGACACTAGACGGAGAGAAAAGACTGACTTTTGCGATAATTGAGGCACTACTAGCCAGCCTGGACCGTAAGGTAAAGCTGACTAGTTACAGAAAGCAAAATTGACTCTTTTCCAAACTCAAACTATTGGCTCTATGCATCCTTGGGCTCGCTGGGCTAACAGATGATGATCGCTTGCACACTTGAACAGACCTGTGGTGAACCTGCACAGTCACTGTTTATGGAGTTGGAGGATCGCCGCACACTTGAACAGACCTGTGAACCCGGTGAACCAGTGTAGGTGGGCATGGTGGGGCTGTGAAGCTCCAAACCTGCTCCTGAACCCTCCAACAGTGTGTCGATCCGCCCTAGGAGGCGGTGGCACTCGGCCGATGGATTCACCTTCTCTGCCTTGAAAACAATGCACTCCATTATGCCCACTTTAGAGAACGCCGGCTGGGGCGACCGCCCTTCGACCTTCAGCTGGAACGCATACTGCTTAGACACGGCGGCCAGCAAGATATCGTGCAGCTGTGCAAAACCTTGCTCTTTGTACTTCAGCGAGTTGAGGTCCCTTCCCCTGCAGCCAAATATCTCCTCCACAGCCTCTTCACACACGGTAGCAGAAGTCGTGCCCGTGTGATCCTGGATCTGAATGCGAACCAACTGCCCGTACTCAGAGGGCTGGAGAAAGTTGTACTCGCAACTCTTACAGCGCCAAATCCCGTCAACTCTGGTTGCCTTAGCATTGCATTGCTTACCATTGACCACTAGCGGGCAGACAACATAGTATAAGAGCACGGGATTTACAGATGAGATAGTAGCCTTGACAGTGATGAGGTCTGGCTTATCTGAGTACCCTAAGTTTTCATCCTTGATCTGTCCAACCAGTTTCCAGACAGGTGGTTTTTCCGATAGAGCAACAGAAGCAAGGTACTAAATAGCGTATAGCGGGTTGGTAGCGGATTGACGTCGAGGTAGCGGATTGCAGATAGCGGGCGATATTGCGGACGATAAGTTTCAATAGCGACACCCCGATAGTCCCATATAATTTTAAGTACATATATTATGAATAATGAGTATAAATAATTTTAAGTGCATATATCATGAATAATTTTAAGTTCCACAGCCGATACGTGAGTATTTGAATTTGGGATGTGAGTCATAGTGGGCTAGACTAATTAGGGATATTTGTTTCCATGCTATTGCGGTCTGCTACGCGCAATTGCGGCCGCAATATCGGCCCGCTATTCAAAATTGCGGCCGCAAAGTTCCAAGATGCAAAGTTGAGAGCGCTACCTCATAGCGGTAGCGGCAATGGACCGCTACCACTATTGCGGGTGCAATTGCGGCCGCTACCACCACTATTTATTACCTTGAACAGAAGATAGCCTGTCTCCACCAGATGGATAGGATCCGCAAGAAGGCCCATATCGAATGTGTTGGACTCCAAACGAAGGTTTGCAATCAGACCTAAGACCATAACTCATTGATCTCCTAGTGCTGAACACCCCCGAGTTCCTTGGCTTGTAGAGCTTGAGACTCCTAATCAGTGCGCACTCTGTTTGCAGGATTTTTAACTCGAGGATCACGATGGTCCTGAAAAAGAAAATACAAGATATAATAGCGGAATGATCAACATAACTTCCAAGCACCAAACACCAAGCACCAAGCAGTAAGCCACTAGGAAATGTAGACACTGTACATAATCGCCGTTAGGTTATTGCAAGACATATTCAAGGAAGGGGCACATTTTTCTCAACTGAATGAGCTGAAGTAAGATTTTAGGATGGCCCAACAGTGTCACTCCTTCAGATGCCATCGTGTTGAGCTGCTCGTCTTGGGAATGATGCCAACATTTAGCTTACATAACACAACTTGTATTAAAAGATTAAAAGAATAGTGGGGCATCAATGTAAGCCAAATGCTAGAATAGTACAGTAACTGTTCAAATCCATAAGGCGGCCTAAATGTTGGTACATTTTTTTGTAAGGCAGCGTAGAGCACCTGTGCTTCTATACTCTCCAATAGAAACTAAGCTACACATTTAGTACAAATGCTGCATTTCAATTAACAATGACAGAAAAATGCAGCTCCTGAAAAGACTAGAATCAAAGCCTACGGATCTGTTTGTAACACATGTATTTGACATGCATCCTGCTAGAACTTTACAGGAATGGGGGGAGAATTCTTGATTAAAAATAATCTGCAAGGCACCACAGTGCCTTGTTGTGGAGCAAAAAGCGCCAATGCTGGCATGAAGTGATAACAGCAATGCAAATCAACTAACTAGTTTGTAAATCACCAGTCACCATCAATTGACAATTGGCATGTCAGAGTTTGCTTTTCTTTGGATCATGGTAATTGTGGTAAGAAAATCCAAAAAGCTTACACGCAGAACATCTATGTTTGACTCCACAAGGACATTAGTTTTACATGTATTGCCCATGAACCATCTTCGGGCAGTTACAAACTGCCATTGGCTGTCATCTATCAAGGACATGGAGAATATGGGAATGAGGCGTATGATTTTTCATGTGGAAGGGGATAGATTTTTTATTTATGTTCTTCTTAGGCAATTGTTGCAGGTACAAACTTATGTCGGTGCTGACTTTACCTATCTCCTCTTCTGTGACAGGACAAGACGAGGCGGTGTCACGGATCCCGAGGCGATGCGGTGCGGACGGTGGAGATGAGGTCTTGGGACTAGGGCCAGGGAGAGCATGCGTGCCGTTGTGTTGCGTGTGAAGGAAGGGGAGCTTTGACACGCAGTGACTACAGCCGTGTTTAGTTGCCCTGGGGGCGGCGGAATCACGGTGCAACACTGTGCTGCACTGTAGCATTTTGTTTTTATTTGGTAAAAATTGTCCAAACATTGACTAATTAGGCTTAAAATGTTTGTCTCGCAAAGTACAACAAAACTGTGCAATTAGTTTTTTATTTCATCTACATTTAGTACTCCATACATGTGCCGGCATTTTGATGTGATGGGGAATCTTCTTTTTGTATAGTGGAATTTGGGGAAATATTTGGGATCTAGCCCTTGTTTAGTTTCCGAAATATTTTGAGAAATGTAACTGTAGCGCTACTGTAGCACTTTCGTTGTTATTTGATAATTATTGTCCGATCATGACTTAACTAGGCTTAAAAGATTCATCTCGTCCATTTCGTCTAAACTATGTAATTAGTTTTATTTTTTATCTATATTTAATGCTTAATGCATGTGTCTAAAGATTTGATGTGACGGGAATCTGAAATATTTTGGGAACTAAACAAGGGCCTAAACAAGGCCTAAGGAGTTCTCAAAAATTTTCAAGATTCCCCGTCGCATCGAATGTTTGACACATGCATGGAGCATTAAATATAAATAAAAATAATAATTACACAGTTTGGTAGAAAACCACGAGACGAATCTTTTGAGTCTAATTAATTCATGATTGGACATTAATTGACAAATACAAACGAAAGTGCTACGGTAGCCAAAGCTAAAAATTTTCGCGAATTAAACACACCCCAAAATGACCCTGCTGATGGTAGAGCAATGTCCCTATTTTCCCATGTGTTTGGTTGCAGGGACAAAGTGGGATGGGACGGTACGAACCCGGGACGGGGGGCGTTTGGTTCAGAGGCTATCGGAGGCGAGAACGTCCCAGGTGAGAATATACCCATGAGATTTGGGTTGACCCTGTCGCCATAAATTTCACGGACGGGAGCCGCCCCAGGTGGGACGGGCGCGCTCGGCAAGAAAGGTGAGGAAGTGGGTTCCGCCAAGAAGAAGAGGAGGCAGGCATAGGGGAGGAAGAAGAGGAGGTGTACCGGCGTGGGAGAGCTCCACCGCCGTCGCGAGGACGAGCTCCGGCCTCGCCGCCATGAGGGCGAGCTCGGGCCGTGCTAGTGCGCGAGCGAGCTTCGATGACGTCGCCGAGCGGACAAGCTGCAGTCGCGGGCAGGCGACCTCCGCTCCAGCCCTGCGAGTCGCTGACGGGCGAGTCGGACCTGCTGCGCGGTCGCGCAGAGGAGTCGCGGGAGGTTGCGTGGAAAGCGACGGAAGGGATAATGAGAGAAAAAGAAAAGATAAAAAAGAAAATAAAAAACTAGCCCTACCTGTCATTCACTGATCTTACTTTTAATGTCTCCAAACCAAACATAAAACGGGTTGGTCCCATCTCTACTCAACCAAACAGAAAATAGAGTCATCCCATCCCACAAATCAGAGACGAGACCATCCCACCCCATCTTAACTCCTAACCAAATGCTACCTTCATCTCCCTGTTCACTTGAATTTATAAGTTAGCCATGGAAACATGTTTTTCTCTCAGAACAGATCAGCTTCAGCCGACTTATCAGCCACAGAAACCATCAGCCGGCTTATCACAAGGGATATATGAATGAAATCAATTTCTTTTTCGGTTTTACACGTCTATCATGATAAAAAGACAAAATAGCCATTTTGGTCCCTCAGCTATTATTTGAGGCTCAGTTTCATCCTTAAACTTTCAAAACGGCCGTTTTAGTCCTCAAACACTACTTTTATGCTCAATTTTATTCTATAACTATGAAGATGATCGTTTAAGTCCTCAAACTTTGCATTCTGGGCTCAATTTCATTTATAAACTATCAAAGTGTATTTTATTCTTTAAACTTTTGTTTTCAACTCTACGTGGAACGCTACAATATTGCGCCTGGTTAGCTCCAACACCACTAGCGATTGGAGATAGAAAAACAATCTCTTTTATGGATGAAATGGAGCTCAAAATGCAAAGTTTGAGGAGTGAAATGATCATCTTCATAGTTGTAGGATGAAATTGAGCCTGAAACTAAAGTTTGAGGACCTAAACGGCCGTTTTAAAAGTTTTGAGATGAAATTGAGCCTCGAATAATAGTTGAGAAATCAAAATGGCTATTATGCCTAATAAAAACTTACAACAAAATCTAGTACACACTTGTATCGGTATACTGGGCCCTGGGTATTCTCGCTGCTAAAAGATACTAAGCTCGACTAAAATGAAATGGACCGAACTTGCTAATATAGAGGCCAAACTAGATGAGGTGTTCTCCCTGAGGGATGAATCCTATCTACCGGATGGTACCCATGTGGTGTACTTGTACTTGTTTTCATTCACCATATAAAGGGTGTGTTTAGTTCGTGAAATTTTTTTGGCTTTGGTTACTGTAGTACTTTTGTTTGTATATGTCAATTAGTATCCAATCATAGACTAATTAGGCTCAAAAGATTCGTCTCGTAGTTTTCTACCAAACTGTGTAATTAGTTTTTCTTTTGTCTACATTTAATGCTCTATGTATGTGTCCAAACATTCGATGTGACGGAGAATCTTGAAAATTTTTTGGAACTAAACATGGCCTAAGAGGAGAAACCATAAAGGTGAGGCGCCGAAAAGAGGGGATCTCTATGGAACATTAATATCGCCCAATGAGCTAGGTAATCTAAATAAAAAATGTCAAATCCACAAATTCTCACGAGCAACAACTTCTAGTATCATCATTGGCGACATGGTCCAAGTATTGGCCTTTCTATGTTATTAGAGCATCTCCAGCAGACTAGCTAAACCCATTGCCTATCCTATATTTAGGCAGTAGAAATCAAAAAGCACACTCGAGTAATCTACCTATCAGACGACTTATTTTTGTTGGCCCAACAAATCCCTCCTCCCACTACCTAGACGACTTACTTTTGTTAGCCCAACAAATCCCTCCTCCCACTACCTACATCTGTTGGACCAACAAATATGGCTACCTATTTTTCTCCGGCTGTTTTCCTATCTCTCCTGCAACACGTCTCTATCTCCCGCAGCGCGTCTCGCCTCGACTCTGGCCACGCCTCCTCCCTGCCGGTGGCACCCCTCCCCCACGGGCCTCCTTCTCCGACGGCGCCTCTACTCGACGGCGGTGGAGCCCCTCCCGACGCCGGAGGAGCTCCTCCCCGCCGGTGGCGTACCTCCACCGCGAGCCTCCCTCGCCGCGGAGGCCCCTCCCCGACACCGGCCCTCCTTCGCCTCGCGCCCAGCCTTCAGGCAGCGCTCCCGGCGCTTCGGCAACTCCCCTCGCTGGCGGGACCTACTTCCGGCAACTCCCCTCTCCGGTGGCAAGCTGTTGATGGCCGAGTTCGTCGATGGCGACAAGAAAGCGGATGACACGTGGGTCTCACATGTCATGGACTACTAGAATGAATTTAGGACTTTTAGGTTGTACTGGTAGAGTTGCGAGCAAAATATAGGTAATATGACTTCTAGTGCAATAATCAATGCAACCAAGCATCCCAGACCATCCTTGCTTCTTGTTCATCGCCAACAATCTTGTCATCATGTCTTCAACAGCCGAAAGAGGTGGAAAGGAGAGTACTTTCGTGAAATCTCACGATTCGCGAATGCCCAGTTTGTAGCTTAATAGCGAGATCCGAACCAAACCGAAATCTGACAGCCCGCGTTGTTTCATGGCCTGATCTAACAGTTAACGTAGACGAGGGAAAATTTTCTAAACCCTGCTGTGCGGCACGGGGTTTTGGCGTTGCGGAGAAGCTCGATCCTGTGGGCCTGCTTACTAGCACGTTAATTTTTTGTTTTCCAATAGATGACGTGGTTTTATTAGATGCCCGAGTTTGAACCCAGGATTCCATATGAAAAGACGTGTCACCCACAAAACTCAAAACATGAGGATGACCTCGATTTTTCCGTTGTTTATTTAGCACAAAAACAAAAAAAAACTGTATGCCAGGGAGTAAGGATGAAAACGGTCGGAAACTGTCGAAAATGGTATTACAATATAGAAAAAACGAAAGCGGTCGGTTCAGGATATTTCTATATTTTAGCAATTAAAAAGTATAAAAAATAGTTGAAAATGGTTGTGAAACCAATTTAAACTGACAATTTTTCATATAAAAAACGATATCATAATATAGAAAACGAAAGCAATTGGTTCGAAATATTTCTGTTCTATTTTCATCCTTACCAGGGAGCTAATTAAATATTTTTGGATGCTATAAACCTTACCTTACGAATTCGGCCGATGCTAAACACACACGCGTCGCACTTGCCACCTGGCCGATTAGGGCAGGGGCGCCGCCGCCGTCCGTCGCCGCTCGCCCAGAGCCGCGCTCTTGGCCGCCGCCCGAGCCTCCAGCAAAGCTCTTCCCGACGCCGCCCAACCCCTGCCAAACCATGGCTGCTGCCGATCGTGTCCTCCACCTTCTCCGCGGGCCAACAGGCTCTCCGGCCGCCGCCCGCGCAGCTCGCCGGGGTCTTCCACAGACGCGTCGCCTCCACTTCGGGCAGGCTCCTGCGGGGACGTGGCGCGCGTCCGTGTCCTGCCGCACCTCGAGCACCAGTAGCTCTGGCGGGGAGGGGAGACTGACGTATAAGGATGCCGGCGTGGACGTCGACGCCGGCAACGAGCTTGTGCGCCGCATCGCCAGGATGACACCCGGGATTGGCGGCTTCAGCGGTCTCTTCGCCTTGGGTAATGCACTGACATGGCATCACTTCATCTTCACTAAAGACACTAACTTAATTATCCACCTTTTTGGGGTAAAAAAAGAAGCAGCCTTTTTCTGAGGGTTCTTGCTTTCTACATGTGCCACAATTTGCAACTCGAGTAGGGAATAGGCAAAAATATGTTGGCTGATGACTGAAGAATGGCTGTGGTGATGACTAAAGACCTTGTTGGCTGATTAGGTGTAAGTTAATTCTCAGTTTTAGCTGGTGAAAGGTGCAAATTTAATGTACTTGTTGTTTGCTCAAGATATGTCAGTGCCACAATAATAGATATGTGCAATGCAGCGCCGGTCCTGAGTTTTTATAGGCCTGGGTCGAGAACTAATATAGAGGCCCAGAGTCTAGTTCAAAAAAAAATTATATAAACATTTTTCTCTATATATATATAGTCTCACATATACACATCAATATAGATAATATTTGGTGCACTAAAAAACTTATATATAATATCTCAAAGTTCATAAAATGGACAGATGTAATAATAAATTACTTACTTGGCACTTGACATTATCTAAACCATTTTCTTCTAACATTTCGAGATGCAAAATCATTGATTATACTATTGATATCGATCCCATCCAATAACTTCTTCTCAATGCATAAAGTCGCCAAACCATTTAATCTTTCTTGAGACATTGTAGACCTCAAATAGTTCTTCAATAATTTTAACTTTGCAACTGATGCGACAGTCACAGGAACGGTAAATAAGATCCGATAAGCAATTGAAATATTTGGATAACAATCAAACTCTCTGACATGCTCGAAAATCTCCATAGCAGACAATGCACCTTCTGGCAAAGTGAACTTCAAAATCTTTAGTTCAGAAATAAGATCATGTACCTCAACAACAGATGATCCATCAACCGAATTTTTTTTTGGCAAATTTAGTGCAGCACTCTTCATGGGAATTGGAATCGAATGAGCCCTAAAAATTATTGATCTGCTCCATTACCTGCGTCTACGTCCGGCGGCTTTAGAAGTGTACAATTACTTCTGATGCGTTGCGTCCTCCTGGTGCATTGCGTCCGGCGGCCGCGGCGCCGCGCATTCGCTGTTTGCCGGTTCGCTTTGTCTTATGAGAAATAGGGCGACGCCACACCTGTCGGCCTGACCTGAGACCTGTCACCTGCGCGCTACTTGCTATTGTGGTGTTGGGCCAAAGGACTATTGCCTATTGGAGCCTAGGAATAAACGTATACATACAACATATACAAGTACTAATCTACTATACAGGATGAGGCCCACATAAATCAGAGGCCCGGGTTGGCCGCACACCCTGCCCACCCTCAGGGCCGGCCCTGGTGCAATGCAACACGCAGTTGGATGTTTTTTTTTAAACAAACCTGTAGTGGGATGGTTCATTTGCTGCTGCTCACTCGATGATCCTTCCTTGCGCTCACTTTCTGAAATTTTGCTTTCCTGTTCCTTTATTATCTGACAGGGGACGACTACCTTGCTGCTAGCGCTGACGGAGTGGGGACAAAGCTGAAGCTTGCTTTCGAAACTGGTATTCATGATACAGTCGGCATTGACCTGGTATGTGATCAGTCGCGATGTACGGCTGTTTTCCTTATCTCTGTTGCAAGTTGACTGAATGGATTTAGGCCACTGTGACAGGTGGCAATGTGCGTCAATGACATCATAACTTCAGGTGCAAGACCACTGTTCTTCCTAGATTATTATGCAACGAGCAAGCTTGATGTTGATGTTGCAGAGAAGGTATTGATACTTTATTAAATAATATTTTGCTCTTTCATACGTATTTTCTTGGTTTTTGGCTCATGGAACATTTCGATTATGCCCATAAGCACATCATCAATTATGTAGGTTATCAAGGGGATTAAGGTTGGGTGCCAACAATCAGGTTGCCCTGAATACAAAAAGCAAAAAAAGCTACCAGATTTTGCTCTCTTAGGTGGGGAGGTAAGATTTTCTTGATTAAATTACCAGGACTTAGCAATTCAACCCTGCAGTATTATTGTCATAAGTCACAGTAGCTGTATATGAATGGATCAAATGTCTTGCACTGCCAGACTGTCTTTGATTGCTGCATGTTATTATCTTGTAATTGTTCACTCAATTATTTATCTGGATTCTTTGGGATAACTCGCTTTACTAAGAAGCAAATGTTTGTGCTTGCTACCTGATTAATAATACCAGTGTAACAATTTTTTTTTGCTTTTTATACTTTTATAATTATAATTCCATACAAATTTAAATGAATCCACATTGAAGCATTACATATATGCATTAATTTTATGAAAAGCCAAAACAGTCGAACTGATTACTGAATAATTGATCATTACAGACAGCAGAAATGCCTGGTTTCTATGCAGAGGGTGAATATGATCTATGTGGTTTTGCTTTGGGTATTGTGGAAAAGGATAAAGTCATTGATGGAAATAACATTGTTAAGGGAGATGTCCTTATAGGTCTTCCTTCCAGCGGGGTTCATTCTAACGGATTCTCTCTTGTTAGAAGGTATTACACCTTCTTGAATTCCACTTGTTTCAAATCTGTAATAGTAAATTTTTTTTATCTGTTCCTATTGTTGAACATTATATGTATCTTGTTAACGATGGCTGAAAATCCTTAATTTTCTAGAGTATTGGAGAAAAGTGGACTTTCCTTGGGTGACCAGCTCCCAAGAAATGATGGCATAACAACTACTGTTGGTGAAGCTCTAATGGCTCCAACTGTTATCTATGTTAAGCAGGTTGGGTTTGCTTATCAATATCTCATATTTCCTTCAGACTTTTACTGATGAACTTTTAATCTAAATTGTTTGAAATGGAAAAAGGTGCTTGAGATTATTAGCAAGGGTGGTGTTAAAGGACTAGCCCACATTACTGGTGGTGGCTTTACTGAAAACATTCCAAGAGTGTTTCCTTCTGGACTCGGGGCAAAAAATTTTACTGGGTCATGGGAAGTGCCTCCTGTCTTCAACTGGCTTCAACAGGCAAGAACAAATGATCCACGAGATTCAACTATGATTTTCAGCATCTGCATGCTCTGGATATATAGTCTGCCTAGATCTAGAGACCTTTTAACATCTATTACCATTATGTATTTTGCAGGCTGGAAACATTGATGATGCAGAGATGCGGCGAACGTTCAATATGGGCATCGGAATGGTTCTTGTGGTAGGAAGAGAGTCTGCAGACAGAATTATTGAAGACACCCGTGGAGCAAATCCTGCGTATCGCATTGGAGAGGTGATCCTGGGTGAGGGGGTTCAGTATGTCTGACCCTTGCCTTGGCTGCTTGCTTGTAGTGGCTTGAGACTTGTTGGTCGGCTGGGCAAAGCAGCCCAGTTTCTGTATATATAACAACATAATATGAGATTTGAGTGGCCACGGGAACTTGCCTGTAAATGGCTGATACTGTTATTTGTTATTTGGATCAAAATTACTAGCCACTAATAACAATTGCCATATCAGAGCTTTCTTCTCTTTTGCATCATGGTAGCATCAACAACTGAGGCTACAAAATCTAAATACTTGCAAGGAGTACATTTATATTTGAATCCTTAAGAATATTGATTTTACATTTTTTTTACATAGGTTGCAGTAGGTGGTTACAAACTAAAATTATGGGAATGAAGCATATCACCTCAATTATTGGTTGTAGTGCAATCTTAGGTACGTGCTGGTTTTAATGAGGAAATGTATATAAAAAAACCACATTCCAGACATATATATGCATAGCTCATAGCTGAACGCCTACCTTGTAGCAGATTGCAGAGCACCTGACTATATGTTGGATAAGTAATAACAGATCCGCGAACTGTGAAATGTTCAGCTCATCGAAGATGATCCGTGAACGGTGAAACGTTCAGCTCATCGAAGATGTCCATAATGCAGAACCAATCCACAAGACTGATTTTTCTGGTGCAGACACCACAAAATGCAGCATTCACCACAAAAAGAGATTTGGTTCAGGAATTAACACCAAAAGTCCAGATCAAAATGGAACATTTTTTTCTTCAGAAAAGTATAGGTGGTTCAGGGAGACGGCGAGCATGGTGGAACTGAGGCCGCTACCAACCCTGCTGACACAGCATCAAATAATGATCTAACTAGCTCAACACAAGCAGCGTCCTGCATCCATACATACACAAACACGACTAGGAAGCACAAATAAATAGCACACGATGTAATCGTTACATTACGAACGTTAAATGGAGACCTTGCAACAATATCATTCCATTTGAGGACTCAGCATGATATCAGGTAATCCATGGCCCCAAGGAGAACCTGGCACCAGCAATAATGCCGAGTAGAATACTAGCCAATGCATTGTCCTGACGACACACACACGAGCAAATGAGTACATGACACAGATTGGATTGTTCATGCAACTAGTGCACATTTAGTGTTTGAGACACCCTACCCTGGATCACACAAAAATGTTAACCCCAAATAAACAACTGCCTCCAATCGAGCATAGGTAGGATTGCCGTGCACGTGTGCAGTCTCTAGTTCAGTACCCTGCCTCATCACATTCTGAGGGGCCAATGAACAGCTTCAGTTGAAGCCCTCTTCCCTCCTACAGGCCGTTGCTGTTTGTCTCTTCTGATAGCAGATACGGCACATGCACACCAGCAGCGTCGATAGCATTGCCAGTGCTGAAGTTCCGCACGCCCTGCCGTAGCTGGGCTTCCAAATCTGAGAAACCAGTTCTCATGCCCACAGAGGTGCGGCGCACAGGACGGCGATTTTCAGCTGATGGATTCAGGGATTCAACCTTGACAATGGTGAACATTGGAAGGGCTTCACTTTCATCACTGAATGCCTCCCGGTTCAGTATTACCTCCAGTAGATATTCACAGTTCTGAACACCCATCACGATCTTGTTATACTGGGCAAGATCTTGCTTTTCATATTTCACTAAGTACAGCTCCCTTGCTGTCTGACCAAATATCTCCTCCCCAACCTCTTGCGAGGTAGTAGCATAAATCACACCTGTTGAATCCGCTAGCTGAACAAAGATCTTGTACCTATAATCACAAGCTACAAAGGTCATGTTGCATCCATCGCAGTTCCACCACTCATATCCATCGCTAGTGATTGCCCCGTTGCATTGATTACCATTCACCACCAACGGGCATGCTGCATAACACAAACTCTCGCTGTTCATAACTGAGAGAGTAGCTTTAACAGTGAACAGCTCTGGCTTAACCAGGTATCCCAAGGAATTTCTGATTTCTGCAACCGTTTTCCAAGGAATTTCTGCTAGCATGCCTTGATTAACAGAGGTTGTGCCATTGGGTACATTTCTCATCTCAAAGGGTTTAGAGTTTCCAATTATGTCGTGCTCACTTTGCAGAATATCAGGTTGGAGAACGACAATGATCCTGAATAAAAGACAATGGTGAGCTCAACTGATAAGTGAAGCCATGAAAAGGTATATAAACAAACAAATGTTCAAATAGTATACTCCTCTCCTTTTAAAAGATAGATGACTAGTCAGCTCTACTAGAACAGGTATTTCGATGAATTAACTCAAGTCATAGAACCAAAGAAGTTAGGCAAACATCGATTCTTGCAAATAATCAGGAAATGACAGTGACCCAATTGAGATCTTGAAATAATTCATCCTGTCAGTACGATTGTGTTCTGTTGTTAAGATACTTTATTAGAATTCTATAATTGTGCATACTAGTAACGGTCACAAGAATATATACACAAGGTTTAGGCTTGTTTAAATTTTAGAAAAGCTACTGGTACGACTAATTAGAATGCTGATGACATGCTTCACTGATTTGATTTGGTATGGGTGTCAACATACATCGAAGATTGCCGATATGTAAGCACTGCCTTACAAATGATCATCAATGGCATATGCTATTTATACAGTATATATAATAAAAGGATTAATAACTAATCCTCACCTGCGGCTCTGGATGGTGCTGCAGGTGAACTCGAGGAGGCGGATGATTGAGCCCTTCTGGGTAAACAGGGATGGACCCTGACCCCGAACCCCCCGACCCGCCTGGCCCCGTCGCCGCCCCCTACCGCCGCCACCCACACCCTCCAGATCCCCTCCATCCCCAGCCTCCCCTCTCCTTCAGCGCCTTGATCCGCTTCCGTCGTCGCCCGATCTACCCGCTGGTGGGTCTTTTTCCGGCGCTAGCCATGGCTACGCCGAGATCCCAGCGCCCGCGGCGCCGGTGGCCGAGGCCTGCTCTCCGTCGCCCCCGTCGTCTGCAGGCTCCGAGGAGGCTTCCCTGCGCAAGCCCCAGCCGTACGCTTCTGCCGGAGGCCGCGGGGCTGGCGGCCGGGCAGCTTCCTGCGTGTCGCCGTCGCCCGCCGCCCCGGGAGCTCCCCCAACCCGTGCGGTGGCCACCAGGGACGCCTGCGATGCGGCCGCACCGTCGGGTGGCGCCCCCGCACCCGCGACCCCTACTTCGCCGGGACCAGAGGACGCCGCCGCGTCAGCCCCATCCACGCGCCCGCGGTCTCCCTGCGCCGCCGTCGTCCACCTTGTGGAATCGTCGCCGGGCTCACCGCCGCCCGGCACAGCAGCCGCCCAGCCCGTCTCGCGGCCGTTGAAGGATGTCGCTGAGTCGGCCTCTGGGACATTCATGTCGTCGGGTCGGCCTCCGCTGACATCCTGGACCGACGTTGTCCTCGTGCACCCATCCGCCCCCAGCTCATCACCCTCCTCCTCCTCCCCTGGAGATAGTTTCATGGGCGCCCTCGCCTCTGAGGCCGCCACGGCTGAGCCTCCTCTGGGGTCCGCCGCCACAGCCACCGCTGCAGCCCGGTCGGTGGAGGAGCTCGTCACCGTCGAGGACGCCTCCGACGATGACGAGGATCCCAGCTTGGCCTCCTCCCACGCCTCTCCCTTCCTCCCCGACCGCCAGTCAGCGGGCAGGAGTAAATCCCGGCGTTGGGAGGAAGACTACGACGAGTACAGCTCAGACGTGCCCGGCTCTCCTGCCGTGCCCCCATCCTACCTTGGCGCCGCTCGCTGGGCTGTCGAGGCGACGGTCTCGCCCGTGCCTGCAGCGCCGCAGGAGGGGGGCAACTCGGCCCCACGTCCGGTCGTCATCACCAAGAAGAGGCGGCGGCGCCGCCGCCGTTCCAAGATCGCTGCCGCCGACGGTCCTCCAGCAGGACCCCCACTACCGGCTTCCAGGGTGCCTGCGCACCTGCGACTCGGCCCGCAGCCGGTCGACCGTATGCCCGTGCATCAGCGCCTCAACTGGCGGCGCAACACGTCCAAGCCACGCCGCAGGTTCAGGACGAACGACAGGCGCTCTTCGGCCCCGACGCACGCGCCTCCTCCACGCCGTGCACCCCGTGCAGCCGCGCCTGTCGATGCGGATGGCTTCACGCTCGTGCAAAGTCGTCGACGCGGGCGCCCCCAAGCCTCGTCTCACCCTCGTCGCCAGCGGACCGTGCCGTCCTCACTTGTCGGTCGCTGCTTCAACTGTTTGGCAGATGACCACGTCGCGGCCAGGTGCACCTTCCCATCCCGCTGCCTCTTCTGCCTCAGCACGAGGCATCGGGCGAGGAACTGCAAACACGGTCGTTGTCTGCCTCGGCACCTCCCCTCGGACCAGGTGGGAGGGTCCCCAAGGCGTGGTCGTCCTGGATCGCTGCCGCACCAACCTCCCGCCAACGACAGCGATCATCAGGGTGCGGATCACGCGCCGGAACCGCAGGTGTCCATCCTCGTCGGTCAGATCCCCTGCTCGACCCACATTCAGTTAGCAGTGGGGGGTGGGGGGCCATGCGACTACTGCAGTGGTGGCCAGGGGACTGCTCGCGCACCAGACACGCCACGCGGTGGCCGTCGTCGAAGCAGGCGGCGCCGAGGCAAGCGGCCGAGGGAGGTCAATGTTGTGACCACCGCCGCTGCCACCGCCACCGACCCACTGGCACTTGTGCCATCTGAGGATGCGGGGCCTCCCATTTGGGTCGACCCGATGCTTGACGAGCTCGATGCCTCTCTCGTCACGCGCACAGCTCCGACAACCGCTTCTTTGCAGTCCCGGGCAGCACCGTCGAACCCCCTGTCGCCGCTACGTTTGATCCGGCTAAGCTTCGCAGCTGACGAGGAGCCGGAGGAGGTTGGCGAGGACACCACGACCGTGGCCTCTCCACTCAGCTCTGCAGATGCTGAGGCGGCAGGGGTGGATGTTGTGGAGGCCACGACAGTGGCCTCTAACGACACCAGGGCCTCTGACGACGCCGGGGCACGACTGCCGACTGGCCCTACTGCTGCTAATCCGACTACCGCGGCCTTCCTCGACTCTCTGTGTCTACCTCTGGAGGTTGAGGTGCTGGAGGAGGGTGCTGAGGTTGCGGCGGTTGCGGATGTCGGGGCACTTACCCCGCCACGCGCGACGGCTGCCGCGCCACCTGCACCTCCCAAGCCTGTTGCCGGTGCGCCTACGGTGGCCTCCGTGACGGCATTCGTCGACTCCCTCAGGCTGCCGCTGGAAGAGCCTCTGATCAAGGCTACACCTCGCACATGGATCCCAAGGAGACGCGACGCCGACTGGACCCCACGTCGCAGCGTCCGCCTGGCAGCGAAAGCGGCCTTCCGTGATCCGAATCCGGAGAGGCAGGCGAAGCGCGTTCTGATCAACAAGTGGAAGCCTGGCCATGTCAATTCGGACACGCCGGACTCCACAGTCGACAGCGAGTTCCACAAAGTATTCGCCGAGACATCTCCAACTGCGAGGAGGGAAGCGATGAGTATATTATTCCCGTTGCGCGCTGATCGCATTTTGAGCTCCTTGGCGGAGCACGAAGCAGCGCTCGATGATTGAGTAGCCATCCTCGTCGAGTTAGTCGCACATTAGTTCATTCCTTAGTACGTCACTCTAAGCTCCACCGTTCAAGCCGGTGATCATTGTTAGTGTTCAACCCGTGTGGCTTATGGCAACTCGCTGTTAGGCCTACCGAGTACTATACTTTTATTCCCACTTCTCTTAATGAAGAACGTGCAATGCACGATTTCGAAAAAAAAAATTGAGCCCTTCTGGATGGAGCCGTCCCGGACGCGCGGGTTATGGGCGGTGTCGACCATGGACTGCAGCGTGTAGACGCCGTCGGAGAGCACCATCCGGAAGCACTCGGCGGAGGGGTTGTCGACGTTTTTGACCATCCGCACGTCCACCACCTGCAGCACCGGCTGCAGCGTCCCCATGCCGTCGGCGTGCTCCGCGATCGCCGCCACCGCTCCGGGTGTCAGCAGCGCAGCCGCCGCCATCATTCTCAGGATCCCAACCTTCTCGATCCGACTGGATTTGGGCTGGGCCCTACATATACTCAAAACTCCAAATCAGATCCCATATGGCCGGACTTTTGGGTTTTGATTTACAGCTTTTTCCTAATTTTACTTAAGTGCTTTATTTGTTACTAAATCCGTTCTAAATTATAGTTTGTTTGACTTTTTCAACTCTAAGTTTGACCACTCGTCTTATTTAAAAATTTGTGCAAAACATCAGTTTTTTTTTTGTTATGGCTCGCTTTATTAACAAAAGTTCTTCGAGAATGACTCAAATTTAAATATATTTACGCAATTTTTTTTGAATAAGACGAGTGATCCAACTTTGGGTAAAAAAAGTCAAACGAACTATAATTTGAAACGGAGGGAGTAATTATTAGGACGCACTCTATTTTACTTGGAATAAAATTGTGTGGACTCAGGGTCCAAATCTCTCACATAGATCTCTATCCTCGACAGTGACACACTACATCTTAAATGTTTATACTGTTGAAATAAGTTCTACCTTTGACATTATACTACATAATCAGGTGGTAGTGTTACGGATCGCACATAGAACGATCGTCGCTTCATTGGAGGCAAGTAAACGTGGCGGTGGTTTGCTACAAGCTTTAACTTCCACCTTAAAAAAATACAGAACCTAATCCAAAATAATATTATATCTCAATCAAGTTATGGAATTTGTTGCACTCTAGTAGTAGCCATATTTTTCTTGGAATAAATTGTGTGGACTCGGGGTCCAAATCTCTTACATGAACCTGCATCCTAGATGAGCCACACAAGTCATTTTAAACAAATCTTACGATTAACAAATCCAACAATTACATGCACAAATATGATCAACAAATCAGTCGTGTGATTAATTTCCAAGACACATGTCATTCAAGGCATATAATAGCTACTTGATCGATGATGTTGTTTAATGAGGAGACTCGGTTTGCAATCAGGGGTATACAGTAGTTTTTCAAAGCTCAATGTATTCCTCGGTAAGATTTTCAATTAAGATTGAGTCATCCTTAGGGACATTTAGCTGGCTCTTTCTGTGAAAGTGCATATTACTAAAGTTGTTGGTTATCAAATTATCTGCTCCATCATTAAATTTCATAAATTTTGGACTTGATTTGTAGGTATGAAATTATAAAGCTTGTTGTCTCAATTCTCGAGTAGATTCTGAACTCTGTTTTTTAACTGTGGATTAGGCCGTCTTATAATGGCAAACTAAAAATGTAGCTCCTTTATGAAAGTTGTAGACTATGAAATGGATTGCTATCTGCTGAATGTTCATAGCTTTTGGACACAAAGATATGAACCTCAATTCTTAGACAATTTCTAAAGTCTGTTTTCAACGACAGTTTAGGCCATCTTAAATGCGTGATAAAAATATAATCTCTTCATAAAAGTTGTAGGCTTTGTTGTGTAGATTCCAAAAGTGTATTTGTTTGCTATCATAGCCTTAATATATTGATTGATATAAAAAGGTGAAGCAGCACTGCTGCATTTGACTTGGTGCTTGATCATTGTTTTGCTTGTATGTCGGGTTGGGGCATAGACGCCCTTTACCTACCATGTATAATTGTTGAATTGAGTTCTACCTCTGACATTATACTACATAAGCAACTGGTAGTGCTACAGATTGCACATAGAATGATTGTCACTTCACTGGAGGCAAGTAAACGTAGCGGTGGTTTGCTACAAGCTTTAACTTCCACCTTAAAAAATTTAGAACCTAATACAAAATAATATTATATCTCAATCAAGTTGGAATTTATCACATGCTTTATGCTCTCTATTTGAATATATATTATGTTCCTACACTTATGGTTTGTTGATGCTCATGTTGATTCAATGGATCGGAATATGGCTTGTTGTCTACATGGAGTGATGCTCATGGTGTTATGTGATTATTGAGAGGCCACCTCGAGGCAATGCTCCCCTGGGACCAAAGGAGAGGCAACTCGACGAAGATGGGCTAGAGGGGGCCACCCCAGGAGCGTGCGCACCCTAGGCCGACCGTGCCCCCCTGGGGCCCCTTGGGCCTCGCTCGCTCCCACTGACTGCAATCAATGCAATGGCTGGCGGTGCAGGGTGCGCTCCTAGAATATTCGCCCGGGATGCTCCCCTCTTACCCCTATATAAGAAGGGGGAGGCTCCCCTCACACAACACACACCACACTACTCTCCACTCACTAGCTCAAGGAGCTCCTCACTCCCTCCACGTCTCTTCTCACTTAGCTTAGGTTAGAATAGGAAAGTAGAAGAGAAGTAGAGAAGCTACAAGGAGAGCTTGGCTCCTTGGTGGGATTTGGTGAGAATAAAGATGAATTCTTTCATTCTTACTTTCATCATGTTCTACCGTTTAGTCTTGTTCTTATATTTATATAGTAGATGCTATGAACTAGAGTAGTCTTTGTGACATGTTCATGATATATGTGCTAGTCTATAGTCCATGTGTTATGTACATTTCATACTTGACTATGTATAGTCTACCTAGTTTATATGTGGTATGTAGACTAGTCCATAGTTTACATATCATGTATATGCTAAGTTGACTTAGGTGCTACACTCTCATATCATGTTCATGAGTAGAGCTATTTGTGTGTTGAGGGGGTGGTTCATCATGCTTTCGGGTACGCCCAAGTCTCTTACCTGTCGATCCGTAGGGTCGGGGACCTGGGGGGACTTGGGTGGTCATTATGTATGCGGGCGTGGTGCCCGGGTATATAGTGGCGGGTGGATGCATTTCATGTCCCACGGTCGAGGGGTAGGCGGCAAGTGGTGACAGCCCTGTGTGTCCCTTGAATTCCCCCATATTCGGCCATGGTGTAGGAGTACGTAAATTGTCACATGAGGTTGCTGGCAGACCAGTACTCGGTGGCCTCCCAATCCAACTCACACATACCTAGCACTACCTTGTGAACATGTATGATAACTTAGCTCATAGCACTCTAACTATATAGAACCCTCTACTACTCATTAGGACATTCTTTTATTCTTTATTCTTGAGTGTAGGAATCTCTTGACTAGTATATGTGTGTGTGTCCACTATCTTGAACTGCCATTGTTTACCCCTATCATGATCATTTGGATATTATTCATACATGACTGCTTTGCTCATATACATGTCAGACCATTTGTTATCCCTGCCTTCCTTTGGGAAAATATAAATAACGATACTCTGAATACTTCCGGGTGAAATGCTACAATGATAGATCCGTGCGCTTACAGATTTTGTCTGTAATCATAAAGACCTATCGGGGGCTGACGTTCCATAGTGCTGTCGTTAGGGTTCTCCGGATCCTAGCGGTGGTGTTATGGGATGCTAGTTTCACCATGCATTTCTGGCACTGCTGCCGAGGGTGGACATTCATGCTTGCCCTAGGTGGTGACGCTAAGAAATGCCAACAATAGCTTCCTTCTTATCAGGGGAAAAGTGTCAGAGACGTTGCTTGACGGGTTTAGAACCCTTATTGATGTCGATTCTGTGTTTAGCCAACTTTCTCGAGACACCTGGCATGTCGGCCAGCTTCCAAGCGAAGATATCTTTGTTGTCCTAGAGAAAATTGGTGAGCGCGAGTTCCTATGTTGGAGAGAGCTGAGTACTAATGGTCGCCGTCTTAGAGGAATCACCAGTACTCAAATCAACCTTCGTGACATCAGCTTCTTTTGGAGGAACCAAGATGGCTGGCTTTTTAGCCGGCAACTCCAAATCTAAAAGACCCTGGGCGGCAAGGATTGCTATCTCATGCCTCTCTAGGTTTGCCTATGCTTTAGCTGCGATCTTGATTGCTTGTGGGTCGCAATTGAATGAGCGGCGCAAATCACCACGTATAGAGAGCATACCATTGGGACCTGGCATCTTGAGTAAGAGGTACAGATAGTGTGGAACTGCCATAAACTTAGTCAGAGCCGGTCTCCCAAAGATGGCATGGTATGAAGATTCGAAGTCCGCTACTTCAAACTTGATGAATTCAGTGTGGTAGTTCTCCTGAGTGCCAAAGGTGACGGGGGAGGGGGTGTAATTTGCCCCAGAGGCATGGCTGCTTTGCCGGGTACTATCCCGTAGAAAGGTACATCTGTAGGAGTCATCGTACCGACAAAGTCGAGTCCAATCTTCCTCAAAGTATCGGCAAAGATAATATTAAGTCCCGCGCCGCCATCAATTAGCACCTTGGTCATAGTCATATCAGCAATGGTTGGATCCAATACTAGCGGGTAATGCCCAGCATTGTCTACGCTAGTCCATTGATCTTCCCGAGTAAAAGTGATGGGGTACTGAGACCAATTGAGATACTTAGGGGTAGCAGGTTCAGTTGCAGAAATAGTACGGAGAGCCAACTTCTCCTGATGCTTGCTCTTAGCACTTGGCATACCAGCAAAGATTACGTTGACTATTCCTTTTGGTTGTTGAAACCCTCTATCACCCTGATCATATTGATCTTTCTGAGTATTAGGCTCCTTGTCCTTGCCCTTGCTGTTATCGTTCTTCCGAGTATAATTCTTGAAGTTTCGACAATCAGCTGTCGTGTGATTCGAATTTGGGTGCAGGTAGATTTTCAAGATCTTGGAATTTTCTCGGGTTGTTCTTCTTTCCCTTGTCGGCAGAGGTGACCATGTTATCGGGTCTGCGCTTCCTGTTCTGGTTGCTCTGATTGCCTCCATAATCATCACGGTTGCCCTGGTTGCCTCGCCCATCACCAAATCTGGCTTTGGTTCGTTCTTCTGTTGCGATCATCTTCTAGATTGTAGCCGTGAATTCTTGATGAGTCTGGGGATTATCCCTGTAGAAATCTTGGAACTGGCTCTTATCCCTGATTCCCATGGCAAAATCATCTATGACTTCATGATCTGTGATTTTCATTGACTTGCGCACGTAATTCCCCAAAGCGGCGATAGTAGTCGCAAAAGCTCTTGTTCTTCTTCTGGATACAGCCTTTGAGCTCGGTCTAGGTAGGAGGGTTGATGAGTATTCCAGCGAAGTTGGCACAGAATGCCCTCTGGAGATCATCCCATTCCTAATCAACCCGACTGTAAGCTTGTTAAACTAGCGGAGTGGGACTTGCTGTAACATCCAGTCCCGGCATACACGGCCTAGGCCCACTCTGCCGAGGAGTGGTCCCACCTACGTAGCAACCCGCTTGAGCTTTCATCCTCGCTTCGCTCAAAACGGTTAACCGAAGGTTACTACGCGTCCCTGGCCCTGGTATTTAAGCTAGTTAGGCAATCCTCAGGTTCACGGTGTGGTACTAAACTTCTGGCTGCACAATGTTTCGCGATGTTACAGCAACCGTTGAACAGTACTCGAGCTACAGTATAATGAATTTGTCCGGACCAACTCGATTAACAGTGTCAGTCCGTTACAGTGCCTAGAGTCCGGACGTACAGTACCCGCCCCACTGCCCAGACTACAGTAGTATCGGCCCTTTTCGCGATTTAGGCCCACTTGTCCATATTTGGGGCTGTTACACTTGCTCAAGCGCCATGGGGAAAAACAACGCTTTAACATCATCATCGCCTCCGGCTAACTCAACTGATTGAGAATAGATGTGTAGCCATTGATTGGGATCAGTCTTGCCATCATATTTGGTGTGATTTGTGGGCTTGAACTTGTATGGCAGACAAACATCATTTAGTCGACTAGAGAAACAGGGGAATCTATCCGAAACTCCGGCATCCATGTACTCAGACTCTGCTCCGCCTTCTTTTCTATCATCACGCCGTGGCTGGTGTCGAGTGGTCGGGTGAACTAGTGGCCTTCTGCGAGGATCGTTACCCCGTTGTACACCCCTATCATCATGATTACCATGATTTCCGCCAGGCGCAACATAAGGGGGGCCGAGCTTGTCGTGAGCTGATACACGCTGGCTATGCCCCTAGTTTCCTCCCTGAGATTGGTGTTGGCTTACTGTCGGCTGCTTTCCTTGCAATTGGAGTGCTACTGATTGTAGCACGGCTTGAAGCCGCTCTTGCTCAGGGGTAGGGTTCTCAATGTACTCATAATCCTTAGCCAACTGTAGATATTAGCGTAAGGAGTATTATACACTTTGTGGCCTCTGACCAGCATGAATTCTGACTCAAGGTTGCGAGACACACTAGCAATTTGATGATCCCGGTCACGGTTGTCACGTGCTCGTCTTTCATCCTCTTGCCTTTGCTGATCTTCTCTTTCTTGTTCCAAGCGGCGACGATCATGCTCCTCCTTGCGGTGTTGGTAGTTAGCCCTGGCTTCTTGGCGAGCCGTAGCCCTGACACGGTGTCCTACTCTCTGTTTATTCTTATTCTCCCTTACAGCTTTTTCAATGTCCGTCTCATTGGGGACTGGCAATACATCGGGAGATATGCTGGAGAGGCGTTCGTCTGCCGAATTATCATCAGGTGGAGTGGGCTCGCGAAGAGGAGATCTGCCTCGCCCGGGTGCCACGAATACTTCTCGGGTATGTGAAGAACCCCGGTAGTTGGCTGACTCCGCCGGAGTAGAGCTTGGCATGATCTATGTCGAGCTATGTTGGTCTTTAGGAAGAGCGTCACAGTCTTGGAAGGGTAGAATCTCTGCCATAGCAACTACCCGGGAGGAATCTGAGTAGATATTGTCTGGCCAGCGCCTTGGCCAGTGTACAATGAAACCCTGTGGGGTGATTGACAGTACCAGACCCCGTTGAGCTCCAGTCAAGGGGATCTCTGATGCTGCGTTGATCCGCCCAAGCAGTAGATCTTGAAAGATGGATGTGACGTTGCGGAGCCATGTAGGATAAGGACTCTGTTCCGCCGTCTTGATGCTGGAATCCAAGTCAATCACAGTCGGAGAGACCGAATTGAAGACGGGTTCCGGAAGGACCTCCGAAATCATAGTTGAATCGGAGATCGGAAGTTGTTGGAGCTTCTCGATGAGTTGTTGTGACATGTCTTCAGCCGCCGGATCATCCGCGAGGTGGCTCTAGAGCATGTCGTCGCTGCCAGCCACGCAGACTTACGAGCTGAAGACGAAGATGGAACCCACCGGGAAGTTCATGTCGCTGAAGTCGCCGAGCTCTCAAACGTGATTTAGCCGAAAGCCCCTCCCTGGCGCGCCAGCTATCGGTGTTTGGTGACCGACAACTCGTCACGGGGTTACCCGAGACGACTGTTCAGGGGCTGACAAACCACATATCTCTACGGGAACGCAAGAGACAAAGCGATTTATACTGGTTCGGGCCCTCGTAATTGAGTAATAGCCTTTACGTCCAGTCGGCCTTGGCTTTTGCGTTGGATTGCTGATTATTGTTGATGTGTTACAGGGGGTGCGCCCTGCCTCTCTTTATACATGGAGAGAAGGTGAGGGTGCAGGTCTAAGTCCTGGCCGAGTACAACTGGGAGTCCTAGTCCTATTACATAGTCTAGCTTTTCTTTTACTCGGTCTAGGTCGGTTGAGAGATATAGAAGATTACGACATCTTGTAGATACACTTCAATCTCCACCGTGGGCCTATCCGAGCCCATGAGTAGTAAGGGCCTGTTTGGTTTCCAGGAGTTAAAGTTTAACTCCCATCACATCAATGTTCTCTCAAATGCATGGAGTACTAAATGTAGACTAATTGTATGCATGTCGGCACAGATTAGGAGTAATTTACGAGACGAATCTATTAAGCCTAATTAGTCCAAAATTGGAAACTTTTTGTCAAATAAGACGAAAGTGCTACCGTGTTTATTAAACTTTAACTCCTCCAACCAAACACCCCCTAATAGACATGATACAGTACCCGGTGGGTCCTGTACCGACACCTTCAATGAGAAAAAAACCTTCCACCCCTCAAATAAAGGAAAGACCTTTTCTCTCCCAATCCACTATTTTTCTTATTGTGGATTGGATTTTCTCGTTCTTCTGGAGAGAAAACATTCAAAACCCCAAAACACGTTTTGTATCTCTTCCAATAACTAGTTCATGGGGGCTAGAGTTTTCTCCTACTGTTGGAGATGCTCTAAGGTATCCCAACCCTATTTTGCATGCTTTTTTTTTAATTGCCAGCCGCAATCACAAAAATTCTCATATATATAGTGTAGTATTTACAATGAAAAATGTATTTCTAACTAAAAATATTTTCTGTTCACTATTTGTAAACCCAAAATTTCATAAATTTCTTTCATTAATTGACTGAAATCCTAAACTCCTCTTGCACCCTGCTAGAGTACAGCGGTATATATAAGAAAATTCATACACTAGAGTACAGTGGTATATATAAGAAAACTAGATGATACCCTTCGCGTTGCTGCAGAAAATTTATTTTTACAGATTATGGAATAATATTTAAACAATAATTTAAAAAGCAAATAATGAATGAATAAGAAAATAAGAGGAAATGATTGATTTTTTTTGTATCCATAACACGCTGGTTTGCTTCTTCTTTCCATGGACTTCTCTTCCCTTTGTGAGGAGAGGAAAACAAAAAAAAGAATGAAAAAAGAGGAAAGGAAAGGATAGCTTCCCTTAGCTTTGCGAGAAGAAAATAAAAAAAGAATGGAAAAAAGAGAAAAGGAGGATAGCTGGCCCATCCAATCAGCGTCTCATGTCCTTCATGGCACAGCAAACGCTTCATGCCAAGCCACCTCATATTGGCCCGACTCCCGTCACCTCGGCGCTCAATCTGTGCAAACAGCCATGGAGGTCTCCACGGGCCTCGCTTCTATTCAAGTGGGGCCTCGTGTTAGAAAGAGACGGGCGCGGCACGGGTTCCTGCATCCGGCCGGTGAAGGAGAAGAGCTCTGGATGCCTGATGATGAGGATGATAACTATGTTGTTGTTGAGGTGGATGAGGAGGAGTAGTGGCAAAGGCTTAAGAAGCTTCAGGTTGAGTACGGTGCGGAGCTGGCGGCTCGTGATTTGGAAGCCAAGAAGCACATCCTCGACTACGATCCCAAACAGGGGGCGGCGACCACACCCGATTCCACCATGTCTATGACCTCGCCATCGACCTCGACGAGGAGTGTGAGTAATCCTTGGACGGAGAGGCAAGGATTGACAAACGACCCACGATCGATGAACACATGTGGACTACAAAATGGAAATTCTAACGACGCCTAAAAAAATGGATGACACCTTCGCTGGATCAGAAAAATGGCCGGGCAGGGCTTTCACCCAGTTTCCATCATCCACGTCCTCTAGCCCTCGACGACTGCCCGACCACGACGACACATCACAGCAAAGCCTGCAGGCAAGAGCCCAGGAAATGCGGCCACCCCATGGCCCCCGCGGCGGCCAGAGGCCCAATAGAGCAGCGCCTCGAGGACATGCATAGTCGTCGACGGCGGCAGCAGGCCCGTGTCGAAGAACTATTTTCTAGTCAAAATATTTAGTGTAAACCACGTCTTTATTGCAATCATAAAAACCCCATTAAAATCCTACTTAGTCTAGTACCACTTAAAAAATACGTACAGCTTTTGTCAAAATAAAATTTGGTGGGCCTGCACGTTGACGTTCAGCAGGCTTGCTTTGCAATTGATGAATGTCATGGTATGCGGTTACTTTATCATTATTATTTGAAAGGATCTTGGTTCAGTTCAAAGTATTCGGTGCCAATTTTTTTCACATCTATGGCGGTGGATTTGTAGAAAACCTCTACACACCTAAAAAAGCTCTAAAATAATCATCTACCTAGAGATACCAAAAACGTATACTATCTAGTCATACACACACAAAAAAAAATTGTACCAAATATGTATACTATCTGACAAAATACATAGCCAATTCTGCACAGTTGGTGACTTCGCATCAGAAATGGTCAGCACTCTGCTGTATCACCGGGACGATCAGCAGCCTTATATTATCCATAATTCCAAAGACATGTACAGACTGGGTTCATCAGTTTAATTATTTGAAAAGACACGTACAGGTGTACGGGATCATCACAACATCTGGTGCCCCTCCTCCCAATCTACTAATTGCTACAAAAATTGCTTTTTTTTTAACACGTTCATACTATTTTTAAAATAAATACAACACGCGCTTATACTTAAATTACCATACCATTGTTATGTTTCCGTGTAACGCACTGGTATTTATCTAGTTTTTTTTTAAAAAAATTGAAACCACGCACACCAATAGTGCACCTACATATGCACATTGTCACAAAATTTGAGATTGAAACTCGTTTTGTAAAAATTCATATATGAAAATAACAAATTACACTTGCATATGCACTAGAGGAGGAATTTTGTCATGTAGTACATATGCAAGTGGAATTTATGATTTTCATATGAATTTTGACAAAACGAGTTTGAATCCCAAATTTTGTGACATTGCACATCTATAGATGCACTACTGGTGTGTATAGTTTTATTTTTTTTAACTCCTAAGTATAATTTTGTAGAGGATATTAACGATTGCACCGAAGATATGGCGTGCACCGAATATTTTGGCTATTTTTATGCCTCAACTCAACAATAATTATTTTATTCTGTTATATAAGCCATAAGCCATATACGTGGGCAGATCATGCACCTACAGCACTTCTTATGCAAAAACCTGTCCCGTGGGCCAAGCCCTGCTCGTGGTGATGGTTGGCGGACATATGGGCATGGGCTGATTTCATTCATTAACAGATCTGCGTGGAAATCTGGACCAGGCCGTTCTTTCACCGACCAGCCCAGAGCCCAGAGCTCGTTCTCTTCAACGATTCCTTTATTTTATTTAGGTTTTATATATACTCGTACTGCATAATGGTCGTGAATCCGGCGATCGATCGAATCGATTTCCCCACTCACGAAACCCTAGCCTCACTCCCCCTTCCTTCCCCCATCAGCGGCGGCGAATCGATCCATGCCGACCCCGCCGAGCGATGTCGCGCGCTCGAATCCTTTAGGCGAGTCCGAGTCGGAGCGAACGGCAAATGCGTTGAGGGTGAGGCTGATGGTGCACCAGATCTTGGTGGAGGCGCTGGAAGATGACGATGATGAGGAGGATTTTGATGATGATGATGAGGAGGAGGAGGAGGAGGAGGATGATGTTGTTGTTGAGGTGAATAAGAAGCAAGATGAGTGGTGGCAGAGGCTTAAGGAGCTTCAGAGTCAGTACGGCCCGGCGCTTGCCGATCGTGATTCGCGAGCCATGAAGCGCATCCTCGACTACGATCCCAAGCAGGGGGGCACCTACTACACCCGGCTCATCGAAGTCTATGACCTCGCCTCATTCGACCACGACGAGGAGTGTGAGTAATCCGTGCCCTGTTGCCATGCTCTGCGTCCCCGCCCGCCTCTATTTGCATTATGTGTGGCTAGGAGTGGACGAGGTCCGAAACAAGCTATATTTTCTTTTTCAATATATAAATGCAAACTTACCCAGCTATATTTCATTTCATTTCATTTGTTTAAACTTCATGCCTTTTGATCAAATTTTGGCTAAAATCCAGTCAAATATTAAGTAAATCTGGAATGACGGGTCAAAACAAGTGAATGCCGGTCTGAGATTTTCTAATTTTCTGGGATTGGCCCATTTCAGCCAGGTCCAATTTTCTGTGTCATTTGAATTCCAGAACCCAGGTAGCATATACTGTTGGCTTGCTTGCTTGTTCGATCATTTTGTACATAGATTCATTTAGTCTATCCGTGCCATGTCATGGCAACCCCAGTTCTAGTTCTTGGCAGAAAAAGTTAAGTGGTTAATAATTTTTTAACAGGCTAACCATTCCACTTCATTAGAATGTGTCACTGCCGTTCAAATCATCATGTATTATATAGTGTGCGTGTGCCTACAATTTGTATTTGGCTAAGTTTATTGCCAGAATTTAAACTCCCGACGATGATGAAACGTGCACTAAAAGTTTAATATGCATTTGTAATTTGATTGAATACTAAAAAGAAAAGGAATTCCTCAGCCTTCTGGCTTTTTGATTAGGAGCATTGCTTGATGATTCTGCAATTGTGTGGGGGGGAAAAGAACAAAAAAAGAAAGAAAGAAATTGCCGAGCATTAGGCCCTAAAGAAACTATTAATTTCCAGGTCATTTAATGAAAAACTTACTTAAAAACATGGTAGATGCCACCGATGCTAGTGGATCATTTAATGCATTTGCAGTCACTGCGCAAAAGCATAGTCTTTTTTTTGTCTGTCAATGTTTGGACACAGCCAGTGAACTACTGATATTCCACCAACTGATGTTGACTCAGATCATTCACTGACCACTGCTATTGGAAGTGGTATGGTGAAACCACCCAACTAAAACGCTGTAACTAGCCACCTGTTTTTCTGTTCCCATAATGTGAACAAACACCACAGTGTGTCATTAGTTACTGATGTTGTAGAAGTCCAACCAAAGGGGGGTCACAAGTTAATCAGCCCTCGATGTAAAGGCACATCACCGCCTTTTTTCTATTGTAAAAGGCATATAACCTTTTGTTTTTTCCCCTGCATTGCAGCACCCCTTCCGCCGATGAGATTTACTGATGCAGTCTACAAAAGCAACAATGACTATGAGCTGTGTGAGGCAGTAAACATCTTTTCTGTGAAGATGGGCTCCTTGGATATTGAGTTCCCAATCCATGTCTATGGCACTGTCATTGGCAGAGACAGCCTTGACAAAAAGTGTGTTTATCTCTTCCGCCGTGGTAGAGAGGACTCCCAAACTATCAACTCTAAGGTATGTAACTCCATTACCCCCCGCGCCTTGCGCATGTAGATAAGTGAATTGACTGACAGTGTAACTTGTAGTGGCTGTCAAGTTGATACACATCTTAATTTCTCGTTCTGAGTTTGTATGGTATTGAAATGTTAGATGACCGCATAGTGATCTTATCAAAATGCACATTTCAGAATGAAATGTTTTTACCGTACTGGTGGAATTATATGATGGAACTTCTCCTTTGTTCAATTATTATCATATAATAAGTATATATATTGAAATTGCTGTTTTCCTTTTGGAGATGGTAATGTCATGTGGTTTGAATATGGCATCAAACATGACAACACTCTAGCTTCTGATCGGTCTAATCATACCACTCTTACGAGGCCTACAATAGTATATAACATTGGACCATTCACAGTTTCATCTGTGGTAGCAGCTTTTTTATGCTTTGTGGCTTGAATTTTATTCAACTTGGATTGCAGCGCTATTTATTTTCTATATCTTGAGGAATATAGCACTAGCTTACCAATGCAATCTTGTGTAGGATGAATCGCTGATCTTAACAGGACCAAAACGAGGTCTTGCTTTGATAAGTGATACATATGTGGAGACTAATCTGATGATCAAGGGTGATGATGAGTTGCAGCAGGACAGAGAACTCAGTAAAGGAATCCTAACAATACGAGGCATAGCACGGCGAGTGTTGAAGAACTGTGAGCTTGAAAGCTGCTCTCTCGCTACCAGGCTCAGTACTGTGGATGTGGTGTATGGAGTTGTGAAAGATGCAATGGAGGCTACTATTTCAGTTGAACTTTTAGCGGGAGAGTATTTTGGAGAAATCACAGCCTGCACCAGCAGCATCAAGGGAAGGCTTGTGCTTCATGACAGCAGATTGACTCACCATAGTGCTAGTAGTGGTCAGAACATTGCACCTGCCGTCATCCCACTCTTGCGATCTGTGGTGGCTGTCTATGTCAAGGAGATGCTGTTACTGACTGTTGCTGCCCATACTGATGATGGAGAAATTACAAAGTGCATTGAAATTACTCCAAGAGTCAATGGTTCAGATCTGGATGAAATTACCGTTGGTGCCGCAACATTGGGCGTGAGGGTTGTATGGTCAATAATTGACTTTTGAGTATCAAATGTTGGTTTGGTGGTATTTAACAAGTTATATGATGGAACTGTGGTGGCCAGTACGCGAGGCCAAAGGCCCATGCCGGCCATCCCAGGTTCGAAACCTGGAGGCCGCGGTATTTCCGTGCACAATGCATGGGAACGAGGAGAAAAAGCTCCTCGGTTCAAAAAAAAAAATGTCGCTGCGTGGTGCCTTCTCTTTGATCTCGCAACACTCTACCCCACCATAGTACTCTGTTTTGTCTCTTGCTCCTTAGGTCCCCAAAAGAATATTATTTTTAGTATCAGTCAAACTTTCTTAAGTTTAATTAAGTTAATGGAAAGATTAGCAACATCTGTATCACTAAACATTTTAAAATATATTCAACTATACATACTTGTTGCAGGATTTTTTTTAATACATCAAGTGAATTTGAAAACAGTAGACTTTGAGATTTATAACTGAATTTGGCTATATCATATGGGACCAACAGGTGGTTATTATATGATTGGGGAAAAAAGGTACAAAATGATGGATGCCCATTTTGAACACAATTACTATGGATGTAGTTTCTTATGTAAGTGAAACAACATTTTCTTATGTAAATGAAACAACATAGATAAATGAAACAACGATTTGCTCTTATCACCCCTCGTCTCCTCTTCTCTAAAAATGATCGTTTGGAGGTGCCCTTCCTATTTGATGTAACCAATAGTGACAACATGTTGGTCGGTCACTCACTTGATGTCAGTTCAATAGAACATTTATCCTTGTGATGATTTTCATGAACTACGAATCTCCTTGGGGAATTGATATGCCATGAAGAGCAGATTCTAGTGCGTACTGAATTGTATGAAATTATTAGAGAAGATATATATATATATATATATATATATATATATATATATATATATATATATATATATATATATATATATATATATATATATATATATATATATATATATATATATATATAGCCTAGTGTAAAACAAAAATGTAATAATAAGTTGGATCGGGGTGTGGTAGACACTTATGGTCCATGGAGTTTGAAGATCGCACGGTGAAGACAACAAAGAAAAGAAACATATGCAAACATCCTCGCTAAAAAAGACTCTGAACTGAAAAAGCCAATTATCGCTGACAGCAAGATCACCTTATTATTAATTATTAAATAGCCTCTACAAAGCGACTGAAGAGTTAGCGTAGTCTCAAAAATTTCTTACCGTTTGATCTCATTTTCACGGTGTGGTTTTACTGTTTATTATCATGGTCCACGTGTCACTACATCTAAGGCTAGAGAGAAAACTATTTTTTTTTGACTGTCAGAGAAAACTATCTCCGCCTCTCCCATCCGCCTCCGCCGCCGTCTTCCCCGTCCCCGTCCCCGTCCCTGCCGAGGCCGTGCCCCAGCCACCGCTCCGTCGAGGTGGCGCTGCTGAGCGTCGCCCCCGCAGAGGGGTGCCGCACCGGCCCCGGCAACTGTTGCGACGCCTCCTCCTCCTCGGCTCCTATTCCATGGTACCGGTCAGCTCTCCTCTCCCCTCCCCAGCGGTCTTATGCAAATATGCAATGTGACGGAGCGGGTTTATTGATCTCATTGTCTGTTCAAATTGATATATTTTTAGATCGATTTAGTTCATCTACATTCGTCGTTTTTGCGTATCTGTATTTTATTTTGGACTGTGGTTCCGCAGGTACTTGATTTGGGTGCGTTGCACCATACCTAGGATGGCGGGTCTCCTCTCCTTGTTTAATGCTTGAGCCCAGTGCTTCATGTGAGCTGTCATTCTTCAAAGGTGTCCTGTGTCTCCCTTCCCCCTCCTGCACCTACAATGATCCTCATCCGGACCGGAGCAAGCTTGTGTTGTGCTTCACATAGGCCTCAGTGTTAGCGCCGTGCTCTAATTTACCTTTATGCTTTTCCTATGTTGGAGGATTATTCTAATTACTATACTGATTCCATTCGTTTGTGCAGCTTTATGCATTGGGGTTTGTTCTGGTGGTTCAGCTTCCACATAGACCGGCGAGCCTTTGATTGGCGTTGTTGTTTTTTATATCATGGTTTTAGCAGTAAGATGTCCATGGGTTAGTCTCATGTTCTAGGTTAATGCTCTATGTGTCATATTACCTTGTAAACATGGCTTCAGCTACAAAATATTGTGTTCAATATATTGGGCCGGATTACATGATATTCATCCCGCTGAACATTTCCAAGCTTGTCAAAGATGGTTCCACACTTGATGTTAACTGCATGCTTGTTGTCTTTAATTTACTCCTAAAGACCATTTAATAAATGTCATCCACTGATTGTTGTGTTTTTAGGATTTTGTTTGCAGGGATCTAACAATTTTTGCAACAATACACAATTCAAGACCTAACAGTATCATTTCATATGATCACTCAAAAAACAAATCCATAACAGCATAACTGAAGAAGATGTTTATGACATGATTAATGCAAAGAGCGTGATTGACAAATTAGGGTGTTGCATCCAGAGCACGCCAAAGTGCAGAGTGTCATATAAGAACATCAAAGAACATGATAGCCGGGCAGCTCAAAATGACAAGCTCGCTCAAAGCTCATGGGCGGGTGGCCGACTCAGAACGACAAACACGGCCTCAATCAGCTGCTTGTACGTCGCAAATCCATCTCCCGCAACGAATCTCGCCGGTCCTTTACGCACCCTCTTGCAGATAGAATACCAGTCGGGGAAGTACTTATCGAAACGGTTGACGTCATGGATAAGGATCATCGTCTCAAACTGCCATTTTAAATCATTGCGCAGGACATGCTAAAATGTTACGAGAGAAAAATACTGTTTCATGATTGAAAAGTAGCTCAAGCGAAGTGCGAAAGCATTTATTATAGTCCTAACACACCGCTGATTCTGGGATCTGGGAGCCGACACAGACTATTTTAATGCACGGAGAAGTGAGAACGCGACGACGACGGACAAACACCAATCAAGTCGACCATCCATCATCGATCAATCAACAGACATCCATCATCGATCCATCAACAGACAAGGAATATTAGGCCTTGGGGTGTTTAGTTCCCATGTAAAATTTTTTAGTGTCATATCAGATATTTTGTGGGATGTCGAAACGGATTTTCCGATACACGGAACTCACATGTGAACTGTGAGACGAATTTATTAAGCCTAATTAATCCGTCATCAGAGCATATGTTACTGTAGCAGTTTAGTGTCTAATCATGACCTAATTAGGCTCATTAGATTCGTCTCGCAATTTACAAGCAAACTGGACAATTAGTTTTTTTATTTCGTTTATATTTAATCATTCATGCAAGCGCCGCAACCATTTGATATGGCACTTTTAGAATTTTGGATCTAAACAATGCCCTTGTTTAGAACCCCGATTCCAAAAACCAGCATATTTAGTACCTATTACATCGAATTTTTGGACGCATACATGAAGCATTAAATGTAGGTAAAAAATAACTACTTGTACAGTTTGTTTGTAAATGTCGAGATGAATCTTTTAAACCTAGTTAGTCAATGGTTAGATAAATTTTACCAAATAACAACGAAAATGCTACAGGAATTTTTTTAAAAAATTTAGGATCTAAACAAGGCCGTAGCATGCCATTGTGTAAGGAGAAGCTTAGCAGCTTGGAGAAGGGAAAAAAAGGAAGAACAGAGAGGAGGAGGAGCCGGAGTTAGGACGGAGGAGTTCTTAGATTTAAGAGAGTAAATTCATACAAATGGTTCATTCCTCAATCTCTCTTCCTCTCTTCTATTTATACTAGACTGCTGGACTAGTTGATCCAGGTTGGGCCGTTGTAGCGGATGTTGGGCCGGCGGCTTCTCTTGGGCCTGGGCGCAGCTGAAGAGGTTGGCGCGCCAGGCTCACTGTCGGAGGTTGCTGACACATTGACTGCGGGCTGCCCGGCTGGTCAGGTGGGCGACGTGCGGTCACTGGCCGGACAGCGCATGCAGGTGTGCCCTGCAGGAGCGCCATTTCCGGCGCGCGCTACGTGATCGACTGCGCATGCAGACGACACCTGCTGGCAGAGTGCCATGCAATGGCTGCCGATGCGGTGCTCACTGCATGCATGCGCGCGGACCACCGGCTGGGAAGGCTGGCAATTGCCATGGCCCATGCCCATGCTGCTGTACGAGGCCCAAAGGCAAGCAACCGATCCAGGCCCGAGGGCGGCCGCGCTCTAGCTGCCTGCCTCGCTCGCGGCGTCGGTCGACTACCTCACGGCTCAGGGACCGGAGGGCTGCGCCGTCCTTCTTCAAGGAACGCCGCCACGCCATGAACGAAGGTGATCGTGATTTGCATTGTTGCGTTGCAGATACACTTGAAACCGCGGGAGGTGCCGGCCGGAGGGCGTGCGGGTGCGCCGTAATGACGGACGGCACGCACGCCGGCCGGCCGTGTCCACGAACAGCATGCATGCAACCCCAAGCCCGAGGGACTTGGCGTATGTTTGATGCATGGATCGGAGTGTCTTTGCGGGCCACCCCGGCGATATATATACTGTATGCATGACGACTCCGCCGCGGGGATCGATCGATCGAGCTGTTTTCTGTTTCTACGTGTTGCCGGCTGTTTTCTGTTTTCTGCCTCGGCTCCAGCCTCCAGCTAGCATTTTTTTTTGAAAACGTGCTCGGCACGGCCGGCGCACTGATCGAACGCCCTGTGCTTTGCTGGTACTACTCGTGTACGCCGTCGTGGGCGCTCGGTGGGTCTGTTGTTGGCTGTTTTCTGAATTGTTTAATTTGTTCGGCAGCTCGGTGGGGCATTGGGGCATGCTAGCTATCTTCATTCTAGAGTTCTAGTATCATCATGCATGCATCCGAAATTTGGACCGGCCTTGTTTAGATATCTTCCAAATTCTAAATTTTTACATTCTTTTCGTCACATCAAATCTTTGGATACATGCATAGATTATTAAACATAAATAAAAAAATAACTAATTGCACAGTTTGGTTGTAAATCACGAGACGAATCTTTTGAGCCAAATTAGTTCATGATTGGACACTAATTGCCAAATACAAATGAAAGTGCTACAATAGTCAAATTCCAAAAAAAAATCATCTAAACACCCCCTAAATTGTTGTTAGAGATAAACCGGGCAGCTTTCTATATAAATTTCATCTTTTAAAGATATAGCTAGGCAATTGCGGTTGATTGTAAAGAAGGTTTTCATTTACGAGTCACGTTACCTCCCCTTGCATGCACTGTATGACCATGCAGCACCGCAAAGGGACAGGGCATAAGGGCCAATGGTGCATTGACGATGGTTTCTATCCTCATTAAATGACTTGTCACGTAGGTAAAATGTTGACATGACAACGTAATTAATGAAAAAAGAGAGCAAAAATCATAGAAATGGTTTCTTCATGAAGAAATCAGGTCTACTCTTGACCCAATGCACGAAACCATGAAATCATCATTGGGGAGAAACCACCAGTTTTTAGGGAGCTCGTGTCGCACTCCCATCGGAGGAAGAAGATAGAGTTGGGAGGAGAAAGAGAAAATAATTATTACTCATAGAAACTATGGATTAGAAAGCAGTACTTTTTTTTGGTACGGTATCCTATATTATAGAAACTACTAATTTCTTTCATTGGGACTGTCCTAATGCAGCGCCGCTGTCCAAGTAGCTGCCTCAGCTAGGCGCCTACTCGTAGGCCGTAGGCAGAGGGCAGGGCAGTGTGCCATATCCTCTCACCTCGATCGGCCGGCGTGCTATTTGCAAACAGCAACCGTTAGCCCCTACCGTAGTTCGTACTACTCCGTCCCATAAAAAGAGTCGCCGTGAAAAACGTGTTGGTCAAACTTTCTTAACTTTGACTACGTTTGTAGAAAATACGTGCAACATTTATATCTTTAAATAAGTTTATTATAAAAGTATATTCAAATATCTACCTAATGATACTAATTATGTACCATAAATATTAATATTTTATTAAATATATTTGGTCAAAGTTAAAAGTTGTTGATTTTTTGTGAAGCGAGAATGACTTTTTTTTTTGGGACGGAGGGAGTACGTGTGCATGCAAATAGAAGCAGATTACATCTCAGAATCCGTTTGGTTCACCTCTACTAAAGTTTAGTGACTAAAGTTTATTTATTTTTAGCTATTAAAATGTCAAACGTCTCCCTTTAAAAAGGCCACTCAAGTTTAGTGGTTTTAGTAACCGGACCGCTAAAAGCTACTAAAATATACAGTACCTCCATCTTGGCATTTAATAAGGGCAAAACAGTCTTTGTTCAACCACTTTAATGTTGTTTTAGTCACTTTTAGTCAAGGAAACCAAAGTTACTAAAATTTAGTGACTAGCTTTAATAGCTAAATTTTAGGAGGTGGGATGCTATTTGCAAGGAATAATTTATTTACTTCTCAAAATACTTCTGGCTTCTAGCTAGAAATCTCTTTTATACACTGTCTAAGAAGCCGTTTTTCTTTATCTTTACAGAAATTAACTGAAAATTGAAGCACCCATGTCAGCTCCTAGCATAAAGCCAAAACCGTAAGAAACACTCACAAAATATGCCTTCTTTGGATTGTGATATATATATATGGATTATTTATCATGCGCACGGTTTCCTTGCCTATCAACTCAAAGGCTATTTCCTTATATGAAGAAAGAAAAAAAATTCTAAGCTTATTTACTTTATTTGTCACCTCAATAGTGGCTACAGATCTACTATAAACCATCTTTAATGTACCCCCTCCGTCCTTAAATACAAGAGGCATCACAAGAATTTTAGAACCAATTAAAGAGTTTGGCAAAAGATTAACTTGTCTCTCACTAATTAGTTATTGGTTGTTATTCTACTTGATTTTTTTTAGTAAAGACATAATTTAAAGTGGCAAACATGCATGCATGTCGTTATTGATTTCTTTGATAAATTACATGAAACATTTTGGACAAATATGTGTTTTCAAGCAATGTATAGATACATTCATGGCTGGGTTTTAATACAAACATGCATGGATGAGGTTGGTTCCACATTCCTCGTACGTAACAATCTCATTCCTCAGCTTGATCTAGAAAATAAATGAAAAGTTCAAATAGAAACTTCTGGAAGAGGTAGGTTCCAAAAGAGGAATGTCCCATGTATACAACGTCCCCCGGAAAAGGGAATTTTATCTCAAGAAAAAAAAAGATCTCCTTATCCAATCATGCATGGGTCACAGCAGCTCCTAGACGTTTACCAAGAAACCGCACGTCATCAAGGTGAAACAAATAGGTGCACTGAGTCAGTATATATACTAAAAGACACACACGAATTGAATGGACTAATGCATCACGTGCGTGAATACTTTGCCGTTACGCCACAGGTCAAACGTATGCACCGAAGCATATATGCTTCTCTTTGCAGAGACATCCTCGGAGGATTATAAAATTGAGAAACCCACTCCCTTCCATGGTCTTTATTAATTATTAAATTAAATGGTTGCATGTGAGTATATACTCCTACTAGCTTGGGGCGTTGCAATGGGACATCAATCATATTTACATGACAATTGCAAAGAATCAACTCAACCAAACAAGATAAGGACATGCACAGCCCACAGACAGTGGTTTGTCTGTAAGTTCTTGGAATCCACGACACAGACAGCTCATATAATCCATAAACAGGGGGCTGTCTACAAGTTATTTAATGCTCGCATGTAACCATGATCAATCATGAATATCATCTCTATATGCTAATTAATTCACAACATGGGTTCATCACTAACAAGTGACTATTCACTATTTTCAGATCTGAAACAACACAAAAAAACAACTATTTTCGGACATTTCACGTATTGGAACAAAAAAATTACAAACATGGTCAGAAATTAATCAAACTCTCAATATATTTCTATTATTGCTCAAGAGAAATTCATGGTTAGAAATTCTAGAAATCCATGGTCAGCACCAAAAACAACTATTTTCAGACATTTTACATATTCGAACAAAAAAATTACAAACATGGTCAAAAATTAATCAAACTCTCAATATCTCTCTATTATTGCTCAAGAGAAATTCATGGTCAGAAATTCTAGAAATTCATGGTCAGTTTTTCTTTACAGCTTACTGAAAACTCCAGACATCGAGCGAGCTTGCATCTTCGAAAAAAAATTCTTACAAAGAACTTCATGGAAATTTTCTCGAGCACCTAGCATGCAAGCAAAATTGCTGCAGCTCGTCAAGCAACCTCCGATCCAGTCAACCCCATGAGAGCCGAGCAGGTGGCCCAGACCCAGGCCATTGACGCCATTTGCGGGGGAGGGGATGACCTTCGTCTCCAGCGTCGTTGTCATCTCATCGCTCGGCCAGACGACGACCTTGCCTTGGGAGCTGCGTGTGAGGGTGTTTTTTGCAAAATTCACTGGTTACAAGTACAGTAAAGTAATTAGCTTAAGCAAGGGTGGCAAGTTTTTTTTTGTTTTGTTTTTTGAATAGCAAAGGGTGGTAAGTTTTATGGCTTGTGCCTGTGGGAACTAATAAAACAATGAAGCAGGAGGCATGGCTTGCAAAAGTTGGGCCGGAATGAGCCTCTATCGCCTGTGGTCCGGCCTCCATCGGCGCAATATTCGGCCTACCTGATCTGCACCGGGACGGCCTGCTCGTCAATCGGGTTTGCCGTTGCAGCTTCGATCCCGCGCTGACACTGACAGCCTCGATCGCCCGACACACGGATTGATCAACAGGTGAATACACGATAACAGCTTATTCTTTTCCGGATTTGATTTGACTCAAGCTAAACTTGAATTCGATTTAGGAAGGGTTTCAAAATGGCTAATGCCCATCTAAATTCCAAGAAACACATAAATAAAAAACAAAAAATACATATGTTGAAATTGTATGCAAGGCTTAAAAATATTTTCAAAAACAGTTTTGTATGTACGTAATAAATAGGTAAACCAAATTTTAGTTATACGTTTTAAAATTCAAAATTTGTAGTGGTTTTTATCACGACAAAAAACATATTGTGTTACAGGTCAAGCTCCCACGATCATTGACATATAGGTTGGTTACTAAAACCGAACCTAGATTTGCTTTGGGCTGCCAAATAAAGATAGAATAACAGCAGAAGTTTGGTGCCAATTCTTAGTTTCGATATGTAATTGAACTAAGTTTCAGAAAAGGCGATGTAATTTTAAAACAAGATGTACCCCGTTGACAAATAAAAAAAAATCTCAGCTGCCTAGATCAATGAAATAAAAATCTCAGGTGGGAGCCTTTCCCCGTTGACGAATAAAAAAAACTGAGATATTGAACTCACGCATGAGACTACGAGCCTAACTGTTGTTGGTTAAAAATAAAAAAATAAAAAAACTGTTCACTGTATGCCTACAGACGGTAACACAGATTACAACACAAAAGTCATCTCAACCGTTACCTTCATAATTACAGCATAAAGTCTAACACAGTACTAAGGTCAGTCTTAGTGGGTTTCATGAGGGTTTCATGCACATTTAATAGGGTGCCACATCAGCATTTTGAATGAAACTGGGAGGAGAGAGAAGGGATTCGTTTCATGGCCACGAAACGTATCCGCACTGTTTCCAAAACTTCGGAAACGCCGTGAAACCTTCACTGAGGCGCTTCATTCGTTTCATCGCGACTCCGCCCGCCGCAGTCGCAAGGTCCGTCGCGCGCTCCGCTGCCGCCAAGCAGTCCGTGACCGCCGCGAGTCCGTCCGCCCGCCGCGAGGCTCTGCCCGTCCGCTGCGTGCTCCGCCGCCACGAGGCAGTCTGCGACCGCCGCGATTCCGTCCGACCGCTGTGACTCCCTGCGATTGCGGGAGCGAGCTCCGCCTCGCAGGCTTCGACGGCCGGGCGCGAGCGCGAGCCTGCCTCGCGAGCTCCGCTGGCCAGGCGCGGGAGCGACCGAGCGAGCTTCGCCGGACGGACGCGTGCTCTGCCACGCGGGAGACGACGCGAGGCCGCCGCGAGTCCGTCCGCCCGCCGCGAGCTCAAGGAGGTGCCGCGAGGCCGCCGCGACTCCGTCTGCCCGCCGCGAGCCCACCGTCGGTCGAGGTCGCAGCCGCCGGACCCACCACCGCTGCTGGGCGAGGTCCTCCACAGCCGCCGGGCGAGACCCTCCGCCGCTGCTGGGCGAGGTCGACTCGCGACGGGGAAAAGAGAAGAGAGAGATACCAGTGGGACCTTCAACCTGTGAAACTGTGCAATGAAATTACGCATTGAGAGAGAGGCCTGTTTCACATTAGAATTTCACGTCTTGGAAACTGGGAGATGAAACACAGCATTGAGACTGGCCTAAAACATTCCTCTAACAGAACAACCACACTGGTAAATATATATATAACTTAGACATAACAATAAAACATAATAACTCAAGGCAAATAGCTGCGATGAATTATCGACCAGGTAACCTTCACACGCATCTTGATGGAACCACAAGTAACTTCATTCTCATCTCCACTGTTGACTCTTGGAGTAAACTTAATGGTGGTCTTATCACCATTCCGAGCAGCAACAGTTAGTATCAGCTTCTCCTCCAAACAGACCGCTACAACGCGTCGCAACAGTTGGATTGCCCCTTTAGCATTGCCGGACATAACTTTAACCAGTTTGCTATCATGAAGAATGATGCTATTCCGGATACTGGTGGTGCACGCAGTGATTGATCCGGAGAATCTTCCCTGGAGAACTTCAATTGCAATAGTTGCCTCGATTGCACGTTTCACAACTGCATATGTAACCACCACCTTACTGAGTCTACTGTCAAGGGAGACCCTTTCAACCACGAATTCCTCCTCCGATCTAGATTTTCTGCCATCCAGTGTTATGAGTCCTTTACTAAATTGTTTGTCCTTCTGCCCCTGATCACACTTGATCTTCAAATCGACCTCAAAATATATACCATCTATCAGGGCAAGTCCTCGCTTTGGCCCAGTCAAGATCAGCGATGTATCCTGTGAAAAAAGTTCACATAACAGGTTAGTGGTATCATTCTCTGAATGTGCATGGATGCGATGAAAGTACTCAAAATTTCAGCCACTGCATATGGCCGCTGTAAGACAAACTGTTATAGGCTCAATGCTACGAGTCTACAGGCATGTGCAAGTATATCATTAGGCCTGAAAATGCTATGCTAGTATCACGAAGGCTGTTTAGAGGCTAGATGCAGTTGACTTCTTCAGGCTGTGATATGGCTATGCTACATTGATATTACAGAGCAGCAAATTTGGTGACTACCTCTTACAAAAAAGACATCCTGAAGTTAGTTCGCATATATGAATACTAGCAGCTAGGATTTGTTCCTCGTCAAGTTACACACTTTGTACACCTTCATACCTTAGGGACGATGAGTTGACAATGATCTCTGTCACACTGGAACAGATAAACACACTTGAGATCAAGATTGTCTCTCGCAATGACAGTGCCATATACGTTGATCGGGAAGCCAACATCTGAGGAGGCTATCTTTACACTGAGGACATTTGCTGAGATACAGGGAATGAAACATTTTTCAATGTCTGTAGATTCACCACCTATAAACTGTTTTCTGACCTCTTTGCAGACAGTGCCATGCACATTGATTGATGCATTGGTGTCCCTCATTGGATCAAAGGGTGCTGCAGTGGAAGAAAAAGAAAACATTAGAAATTAAATTCATGATTTCACTTTTGATAATAATAAATTAATGCTCAAGTACTCATCCAAGCAGTGGTAGGTCATACATACTTAAGAGGAATGAAATTACGGCAATGGGAATTAGATACTCCTAAATGAAACAGTTGAATAAACAACAGAAAACAAAAAACAAGAGATTGAGGACGATAAAGTACTGAAAATTTTCTTCATGCACAGAGTAGAACGATTTGATCCAAACGACATCATTTAAGCAAACACTAATTTCTCATGAATGGCAAAGCATTAAGATACAAAATGCAGTCTGGAACGAACCAAACAGATGGGTAACTAAGCTATGTGCACTTAATTCACAAGAGATGGGTGGACTTACACTCCTCGTCGAGGTTGAATTTGCTGAGGTTCACGAAGTGTATGCGGGTAAAGTAGGTGGACCCCAGCTTGGGATCATATTCTCGGATCTTATCCATCGCGGCATTGTGGACTTTGAGGTCACGATCGCGCTGCTCCTTCCTGCGCTCCTCCTCCTGCAGTCTCTGCATCTGCCTCTCATGGTCGTGCACTGCCTCTGCCTCGTCGAAGAAGAACGGTTCCAGGCTTGAAAACTCCTCTTCATCGTCGTTATATTTGTTCAACGTCGATGTCGACGAAGATATCACTGGACCAGGAGATGCTGTGGTACAAGAAAAACAAGTGAAAAGTAAGGAAATACTACTAGTGCAGGAACACAAGTGAAAAATAATGAATTAAGATTGAAAGTGAACAAATTGAGATTCATGAAAAAACTGGATAATTGGTCAGTGCATATGCATATAAAAAAGGTGAAATGAAAACAATTTTTTAGCATTCCCACAGCAGCTAGAATACATTATTTTGAGTTTGGGAATCTAACAGGCAAGAAAAAAAAATAGCTTTCTGGCCATCTACTTTCCACCTTACGGTCGACGGCCGCATAGAACGGCCACCGCACCGCCCGCGGGCGACGTCGACCTCGCCTCCGAGGCCCTCCGCTCACCTCCCGCGTCAGCCCCTCCACTGCCCCCTTCGCTAATCTAGGAGGCACTAACCCCTGAACCTCGTCGCCCCCGCCGCGTCTACGGCCCAAACGCCCTAATCCACCGCCCAACCCGAACGGAATTTACATGCTTCGAACCGATTGCTTACAAGAGTCGAAGGAAATTTTGGTGAGGTCGCCGTCCTTCTTGGAATCCGGGGCAGCCTTGTGGACCTGCGGGCTCGAATCGTTCAGCTGATTCCCACGCGCCAACTCGTCGGAGAAGAAAGGCTTCTGGCCGCCGCCGCCGCCGCAAGCCGCCGCCATGCTCTCGGTGAGCCCACCAAGGGTACATGTTTATAGTGGCCTAGTGGGCTGGTTGTCAACTTCCTTTCTTGGCCCGGTTCTCATTTTTCTCATTTTTACCTTTTGAATTTTAATCGGATTGAAATTTTCCTTCCACCCTATTCAGAAAGTGAAGTTACAAAGCGATTTGATTATTAACTAGAGATATACATTGTGAGCTCTATCGATCTCACTTCACAGCACTCAACGATATAGGTTCACGATACGAGTATGTAGGTAGCATTTAGGGAGGAGTTTAGAACAACGATACGAGTATGTAGGTAGCATTTAGGGAGGAGTTTAGAACAACGGAGGTAAGTTACATCGGCCGGCGACCATCAGCTCCACCGCCGCTAGTTCTCCGGACGCAGCCGACCAATTCACTTTTCTCTTCCTCCTTGCCTCTCCTCTGATCACTCTCCCCTTCTTAACCCTTCTCCAAGACAACTCAACTACGTCACCCAGTTGGGCCTGAAATACTTGGGGTTGGGCTTCCGGCTTCGCTTGGGCCGAACTTCCTTCTTTGGCCCATTCTTGACAGGAGATATCTTTGCTTCGTTTTCTCCACTGTCGCTTCCCTCCAATGGACACTGATCATCTTCATCAGGGTTGGCGCCATCAGGGTTCCTGACATCCTCCCCCCTCGAGAATTGGCTTGTCCCCAAGCCGGTGCACCTGGAAACTGAAGCTTGAGTTCTTCCTCCAGCTCCCAGGTAGCCATAGAGTCGGGCCAAAAGGGCCACTGGATCAAAACTTCAGGCCGATTTCCATGTGGCTTGAGCCGTTGCTGTAAGACTTTAACAGGAAATCTATAAGCATCATCAATGATTGAGTGGGGAAGATCAGGAGAAACCTGGAAGCTCGGTGGAATAGCCTTCTTAAGCTGAGAGACATGAAAAACTGGATGCATAGTTGTGGAATTAGGCAGAAGTAGTTTGTAAGCCACCTTGCCCACCTTGGCAATGATCTGGTAAGGTCCAAAATACCTGAAGGATAACTTGTGACAAGCCCTGATTGCCACAGAAGTTTGTACATATGGCTGGAGTTTGAGGTATACGAAATCACCCAACTCAAAGGTTCTTTCAGTCCTGTTTTTATCTGCCTGATGTTTTTGTCTCTGTTGGGCTCTGAGTAGCTGTTGTTGCAACAGTTGAACCATAACATGTCTCTCATTGAGCCACATCTTGAGGTCAGGGACAACACAAGATTGCACCACATCAATGCCTAGATGTCTTGGCTTTTGACCATAGAGAACTTCAAATGGAGTGGTATTCAATGAAGTATGAAAGCTTGTATTATACCAAAAGTCTGCTAATGTCAGCCACTGCTTCCAATGACTAGGACAAGCATGGACAAAGCATCTAAGATAGCTTTGAATGCACTGATTAACCCTTTCAGTTTGACCATCATTTTGGGGATGATATGCCGTACTCGTCTTGAGTTGTCTTGGTCATTTTGAACAACACTTGCCAGAGTGAACTAGTAAAGATCCTGTCTCCATCTGAAATAATTGCTTCAGGGAGACCATGGAACTTGAAGACATTATCCATGTAACTAGAAAATACACATTGCAAAAGCGGCATACTTGACTCGGAAGATCAATTGGGGGTTATAGTTGTTCCTGTGCAGCTGGGACTCACAGCATAGATGCAAAGATCACAGCCTGCAGTCCAGAATTCCAGCTGCAGCTTCAGAATTTAGAAATGACTAAATTTTAAAAAAATGTTTATAAGTAATTAACCTTATATATACTCCAAAGATTTCAATTTTCAGTAGAGTTATCATAATAGAATCGATAAGTTACTTGAACAACTAGCGCCCGGACGTCCGGCGTGAGGACGCGTCCGGACGCCCGCACCTGCCCTGCTTGCTGCGCCCATCACGCCCGCCTAGCCTTTTCCAAAAAAAGGCTGCCCATCTACCCCGCATGCAACTCTGCACCTGCATGTCTCGCATGCAATTGTTGCGCCTGTAAAACTGCCCCTACATGCTACTGCGCCTACGCATGCAGTTGTGCATGCCTCGTGCTTGCTGATGTCCACCTTATGCTTGCTGATGCCCGCCTTATGCCAACTGATGCGCATGCAGACGGGGAGCGCTACGCAAGCGGGGACCGCATCTGCATGCACCTGCTTCCTACGCCTGCTAATGTTGCAACATGAAAGCACTTCTGAAACATACGTCTGAAACAGATGAAACATTTACAAACATACGTTTGCAACATATGTGTATAGCAACTACAACATCTAGATAAACACATTTGCAACATATCTGAAATAGATGAAACATTTTGAATAGATGCTTGCAACATATGTCTGAAACCTATACAACATCTAGATGAAACACTTGCAACATAGGTCCGAAACAAGTGAAACATTTGGAACATACATCTGCAACATACATGTATAGCCATTGCAACATAAGCAATATCCAGATAAAACAATTGCAAAATGCATTTGAAACAGCTAAAACATTTGAAACATACACTTGCAAGTATAGCCATTGCAACATATGCCACACCAGATCTACTTTTGCAACATCTAGATGAAACATATGTAACATACATCTGAAACGCATGAAACATACGGTTGCAACATGTGCTCATCTATTTGTTGCCGTCCAATGGAGGCTAGTTGACGTGGCGCGGGGGAGCGCTGCGCAAGGCGTGGGTGGCGCGAGGCACGAGTGGGGCCTGAGGCGCGAGGCGCAGATAGAGTGAGCCACAGGGCAGGGTGCACTGCACAAGGCGCGAGGTGCAGGGGCGCACAGCGCGAGGCGGGGAGGCGCACGGGCGCATGGCGTGAGGAGCGGGACGCACGCGGCGCGAGGTGGGTCCGTGCAACAATGCGAGGTGCGAGTTTTTTTTGGAAAGTGTGAGTCACGAGGTGCAAGGATGTGCGGGGGACAGGTCCATCCTGTCTGGACGGACAGACGTTCTAATAGGAGCATTAACAATAAGCTATAGACATAACAAATATATCCCGGCATTAGTCACATGAAATTGGTCCTGAATAGGCTCCTAAAACTTAATAGAAACTTTTCTTCATTTGGCCTCTTCACTTTAGCCAGTAGCCAAAGCCAAATTGGATAACAGAAGATTGTAAGCAGTTTTTTTTTAAAAAAGATTTCATACTCAAGAAAACATTGTAATATCTAGAAACGATGGCACAAGAGAGTGCCGTTTAAGGATGGCAGCGGATCAGGTTCGGGGCGGATATCCGCGGATTTCGGGTCCTGCGGGTTCGGATTTGGAGATAATTTCTCACTCACGGTTTTCGGATTTGGTTTTGGGTTTGGTATTGGGTTCGGTTTCGGGTTTAGTTTTCCATCCGTGGATATCCAATGGATATCCGAAATAAATCATTTAGAATTAAAACTCATGTTTTATAATATGCTAATAATAACTTGTTTACTTAGATTATTAAATCTATTCAAAATTGACTCATGAAAATATTTATTATTTGTTGCCTCTTATTTATACATGTGAATATGTGTATATTTATCCGCGGGTTTCGGGTATCTATTCGGGTTTCGAGTATCTGTTCGGGTTTCGGGTATCTGTGAGTTTGGTTTTGGTGATGGATTTCCACTCGAATCGGTGTTCGGTTCGGGTTCGGGTTTCGACTTCGGATTTCAGTTTTGGGTGCACGGAGACTCCACCCGATCCGAACACGACCCATTGCCATCCTTAGTGCCGTTCACCACAAAAATCCACCTAAGAAAAAGACAACCATTTATTATTTCATATGACTTACATAGCAATTATTGAATTGAAAGCGGATCTCGTCCTAGTGAGTCATTTTAATTGAAAGCAGGTGATCAAAAGGGTGTAGTAGCCATATGCAAATAAACAAATTATAGAAAAAGCTGTAAACGTGCTGTCAATGGGCTAATGGGCTGAATTGCGTACATATAAGACGAATGCTAGACCACGAAAATCGGCCCAAAACACAGTAGCTTAGGGGCACATGATTTGGCCCACCCAAAGCCTTGCTACACATCAAATATAAGACCTAGAAATTATGAGATTCATGGGAAAAAATAAAGCAATATGCACCATTAAAATTAATGATGATTTAATGGTAGAGAATAAATAGAATATCCATGCCAAATATGAGGTCTAAAATTACGATATTAATCATAAAAAGGTAAATAGTAGAACTGTTGAATTTTATAATAATCTAACACTCAAGAATAAATAAAGTATGCATGTCAAAGTAATTGGTAAATAACTCGATTCACAACACAAATAGAAGGAATTCTAACGTTGCAATTTGTCTTGAAACATAGGGGATTCTAGATGAAATAAGAAAACACTTTAATGATGTCCACAAGTATAAGGAACGTATAAGTTTTTCTACAATTTATTTAAGGCCTGAGTTAGCCCATCAAGCACCCATAAAAGTCTCAGATCCCATATTTAGTAAAATTCTATTGGACCAAAATGTTAATTTATTTTGTAGTTCTTTTTTTCTAAACATAATGGGGGGAAACAATTATTTCATTAAGCATGTGCAGACATTAATTGCATCATCTACTGCAGATGTATGCTTATGTGTTTTTACGGTTGCTATTTTTATGAAATAGTGACACATGAACATTGTCGTGTATAATTGGTTTGAATTATGTGTTTTGGTGTTAATTATTTATGATGAAATGGGTCCTGGATTTTACATATATTCTACTCGTGTGGTTCTACGTCATGAGATGTTTTGTATACCCGTATCAATGCACGAGCACTTAACAAGTGTATATATAAAAAACCATATTCTACACATATTATATATGCATAACTATGTATGTATGTGTAAAGATCTTTAAACGTAGAGGTGTTTCCTGTAGATCAATAGTATCCCATCTGATCCTCCACCTAGAACATTGTAGATCTACAGAGACTCCATATTGTCCGTCCGATTCCGCATTGGCCACCGATGCCCGCCACACCCGCATCCAGGCGCCACCCCTCCTGCTCCCCATACATTAAGGAGGTGTTTGGCACTGCTCCACTCTATGTTTTTATTTTAGCTTTTCTCCACATTTTTTAGCCAAATAGGTTCAGCTCCACGCACTATGCCCGAAGAAAAAAGATGGAGTTGCATTATGAGGGCACCTAAAGAGGTGCTCCACAAACTCCAGATTTTTTGCGGAGCTACTCCACGATGGCGTATATGTTTATGAGGGCACCTAAAGAGTTGCATTATGAGGGCACCTAAAGAGGAGCTCGTGGAGCAGTCACAAACACTTCCTCTATATGCATAGCTGAACCTTGTAACCGATGAAGCACCTCTACACCCTGTTCGCTGAATGGTGGCTGGTGCTGGTGCTGATGCTGATGCTGATTTGTTGTGAGAGAAAAATACTACGGAATGGCTGGCTGATTCTGGCTGATAAGTTCAAGTGAACAGGGCGTATATGTTTGGATAAGTACTAACAGATCCGTGAATGGTGAAACATTCAGCTCATCGAAGATGTCCAAAATGCAAACCCTATCTGATTTTCCGGTGCAGGCACCACAAACTGCAGCATTCACCACAAAAAAAAGAGATTGGTTCAGGAAATTAACACCAAAATCCAGATCAAAATGGAACTTTTTTCTTCAGAAAGCACATATAGGTGGTTTAGGGAACCGGCAAGAATGGTGGAGGCCGCTACGGCGCTACCGTCCACCTTTTTTTCGTGACCATGACTTCATGCGTATTTCATTAAGAAGAAGAGCCGAAAGAACAGCTTACACGACGCGATGGGAGAACCCATAGTGCAGCACACGAACCACAAAGACAGTGGTTAAGAACAAATTACATGAAAGAAAGAAACATGGGAGGGAGGGGGCCCTCCACCACAACCTATCCGACTGCAACTGCAAGAAAAATACAATGCAAAGGACTGCCAGTAAGGGAGATGAAGCCATGGTGGCAAAGTATCCACCGAGAAGAGACGGGAATGGCGGTGAAGCATCCGCCCAAGCAACACGACGGCAAAGCATCCGCCAGGGCCAACGCGGCAAAGCATCCGCGGGTAGGGGGCATCACATGCACGGCGGAGCCCAAGCGACAATGATGGCAAAGTATCCGCCAGGGCCAACACGGCAAAGCATCCGCGGGTAGGGCGCATCACACGCACGGCGGAGCCCAAGCGACAACGGCGGCAAAGCATCCGCCAGGGCCAACGCGGCAAAGCATGCGCGGGCAGGGGGCATCACGCGCATGGCGGAGCCCAAGCGACGACTGCAGCAACACCAAACATCCGAACTAAGCAGACCAAAGCAAAGATAAAACCAAAGCACATGCAGGCACAGCACAGGTAGCAACAACTCCGCGCGAGAGACGGCCGGCCACAGGCCCGACCCACGGACACGACCGCAGCCGCCGGCAGGCCGCTCACGTAGGCAAGACTCCGGTGATAGGAGCGGGGCACAACCACGGATGGCGCAAGGGAGGAGGCAGGTGCAGCAATGGAGCCTTCAGGAAGGAGATGACGTCCGCAGACGCCAACTTCGTTGAGACTGCCACCCAAAGGAACTTACGTTCCCAAAACTTGCCCCAGCAGCCGTCGACGATGAAGAGAGCTAGAGACGACGCCTCCAAGAAGGTGATGATGCTGGCGCGCCACCGTCGTCAGTCCAAGGCACGAAGCCTGGGGGGTTTTCACCTTATCCGCCGTCGGCTGCAGCTGCCCCCAGAGGAAAGTCGGCCACCGTCACCAGGGTGGAGAGGACGCCCAGCCACGGGGGCAAGGCGCCAGGCTGATGACCGATGGCCTGCCCATGGCTGCAGAGCAACGTAGACTATGAAGGCCATCGCCGCCTCTGTTGCCCGGCCCGCACACTTGGGGCCGGAGAGGACGGCCGCCGGGGCCGGGACCATCGGGGGGCGAGGGGGAGGGGGGCGGCCCTCGCCAGATCCGGGGGCCTGGCCACGAGGACCACCGTGCCCACGCCAGATCCGGCCCTGCCGCCGCCGCATCAGGGAGGAGGGATGCGGCGCCGGCAGCACAAGGAACCCACGAGCCGCACCCCTACGCGCGGCCGCGCGGGCAGGCCCCACGGCAGGATGGCCGCCTGCCACCTACGCCGCACCGCGCGTGAATCGGCCGCCGAGCAGTCCGCCCACCGGATCCGCGGTGGGGATCGCCGGATCCGGGCCCAGCGGCCGCGGATCTGGCAGATCCAGTCGCCGCCCGCCGTCGGAGGAGGTGGGGGTGGAGGGGATGAGAGGGGGAGGTGGAGAAAGGGGAGGGGGACGCGGAGGAGGCCGCGGAGGCGCGGCGGCGGCGGCCAAGCCGGCGGGGAAGGAGGGAGGAGGGGGGCCGAGCCGGCGACTGGCGGGGGCCCTCGAGTCGCCCCCGCTAGGAGATTACACTGTGGCTTTCGGGAAGGGAAATGAGGACCGAAGAGTGTGCTACCGTCCACCTCACATCCAAAGTATCCAGCACGAAATGACTAGTCCACAGAAGCAGCGTCACAAGCAAGGAAGCTACCTACGTATGTCGTTCTGTTTGCGGACTTAGCATGCATGATATCAGGTAACCCATGGTCCCATGGAGAACTTGGCAATAGCAAATTGGCAATAACACACACACACACGAGTACATGACAGCTTGGGTTCTTCATGCAACTAGTTAGTTCCTGGGGTGAAAAATTTTAGGGTGTCACATTGGATATTTTATGGGATATCGAAAGAGGTGTTCGGATATTAATAAAAAAACTAATTACATAACTCGTTTGGAAACCGAGAGACGAATTTATTAAACCTAATTAATCTGTCGTTAGCATATATTTACTGTAGCATGACATTGTCAAATCATGGATTAATTAGGATTAAAAAATTCGTCTCACAAATTTATCGTAATCTGTGTAATTAGTTATTTTTTCATCTTTATTTAATACTCTATGCATGTGTCAAACATCCGATGTGGCAGAGTGAAAAATTTTGGGGGAGAAACTAAACACCCCCTTAGTGTTTGAGACACCCTGCCCTGCATGACAAAAAAAAATGTTAACCCTGCTTCATCACATTCTGAGCGGCAAGTGAACAGCTCCAGTTGAAGACCTCTTTCCCTACAGGATGTTGCTGTCTGGTCTGTGATAGTAGATACGGCACACCAGCGGCGTTCATGGCATTGCCATTGCTGAAGCTCTGCACGGCCTGCCGTAGCCGGGCTTCCAAATCTGAGAAATCAGTTCTCATGCCCACAGAGGTGCGGTTCACAAGACGACGATATTCGGCTGATGGATTCACAGATTCAACCATGGCCTTGTTTAGATGCCAAATTTTCCCCTAAATTCCACTATGCAAAAAGAAGATTTTCCGTTACATCAAAATGCCGACACATATATGGAGTACTAAATGTAGATGAAATTAAAAACTAATTGCACAGTTTAGTTGTACTTTGCGAGACGAATCTTTTGAGCCTAATTAGTCAATGTTTGGACAAAAATTCACAAATACAAACGAAATGCTACAGTGCCCGGCCCCGCACTGTGCAGATTTTGGTGCTGCCAATTTGGCGCAACTAAACACGGCCCTTGACAATGGTGAACATTGGAAGGCCTTCATCACTGAATGCCACTGGGTTCAGTTTTACCTCGACTAGATATTCACAATTCTGAACACTCATCACGATCTTGTTATACTGGGCATGATCTTGCTTTTCATATTTCATTAAGTAGAGCTCCCTTGCTGTCTGACCAAAAATCTCCTCCCCAACCTCTTGCGAGGCAGTAGCATAAATCTCACCTGTTGAATCAGCTAGCTGAATCAAGATCCTGTACCTATAATCACAAGCTACAAAGGTCATGTTGCATCCGTCGCAGTTCCACCAACAGGCATTGATTACCATATCCGTTGCTACTGACTGCCCCGTCGCATTGATTACCATTAACCATCAACAGGCATGCTGCATGCATAACACAAATCCTCGGTGTTCATGACTGAGAGAGTAGCTTTTACAGTCAACAATTCTGGCTTAACCAGGTATCCCAAGATTTTTATTTCTGCAATCGTTTTCCAAGAAATTTCTGCTAGCAAGCCTTGATTAACGAGGTTGTGCCTGAACACTGCTCCTTAGGTACATTTTTCATCTCAAAGGGTTTAGAGTTTCCAATTATGTCGTGCTGGCTTTGTAGAACATCAAGTATGATTACAACAATGACCCTGAATAAAAGATGAAGGCATGAATGGTGAGGTCAACTGATAAGTAAGCCATGAGGAGTTATAAACAAAGAAATGTTCAAATATATAGTGTATTCCCCTTTTAAAAGATGCCTAGTCAGTCAGCTCTACTAGAATAGGTATTTCGATGAACTAACTCAAGTCATAGAACCAAATAAGTTTTTTTTTACCAAACAAAGACTGTGGAGAAGATCCCCACAGTGCGAGCCATTTAATATTAATTTTAAAACAAGGGAACAGAAAGTTTACATACCGAACTTAACTAACCAAAGAAGTTAGGCAAACAGCGATTCTTGCTCATAATCAGGGAATAACAGCGACCGACTTTCAGATCTTGAGATAATTCATCCTATCAATACGATGGTGTTCTATTGTTAAGATACTTCATTAGAATTCTATAATTGTGCATACTTAGTAACGGCCACAACCCACAAGAATATACACAAGGGGCCTGTTTAGTTCCTGAAAAATTTTGGGAAATGCTACTGTAGCAATTTCGTTATTATTTAACAAATATTATCCAATCATGGACTAACTAGGCTTAAAAGATTCGTCTCGTGAATTTCGTCTAAACTGTGTAATTAGTTTTATTTTTATCTATATTTAATGCTTCATGCATGTGTCAAAGATTCGATGTGATGGGGAATCTGAAAAATTTTGCAAAATTTTTTGGAACCAAACAAGGCCCTTCAGCCATGTTTACAAATTTTAGAAAAGCTACTGGTTCGACTCATTAGAGTGTTGATTGATGACAACAGCATGTGCTGTGACAGGTTTCACAAGATGGCTGCAAGCCTGCAACTTATATTAGGCTCAACTGTAAAGATTAATGCACGGCAACATTAAACCCTCACCTGCAACATTAAACCGCTCTGGGTGTCAGCTGCGGAACCGCCGCCATCATTCTCAGGATCGCAACCTTCTCGATCCGACTGGATTTGGGCTTGGGACGGTTTCTCAGGGAAATTTGGGGGTCTACCGTCTGGGTATCTCCGGAACCCAAACCTCGGCCCAGCATATACTCAGACTCCAAATCGGATCCCATATGGCCGGCCGGACTTTTGGGCTTTGATTTACAGCTTTTCCTTAATTTTATTTTAAGTGCTTTATTTGTTATTAGGACACACTCTAGTAGTAGCCATATTTTTTTAATAAAATTGTATGGACCCAGGATTGAAATCTCTCACATGGATCTCTATCCTCGATAGCAACACACGACATCTTAAACAAATCATACAGTTAACAAATCCAACAATTACATGCACAAATATGATCAGTAGATTAGTCGTGTTCAGGACATGTGTCATTCAAGGCATATAATAACTACATGATGGATGATGTGGTTTAATGAGGAGACTCGGTTTGCAGTCAGGGATATAAGATCGAACGGTCCGGATGGATGTTCGGACGTCAGCACCTGCTGCTCCATTTCACGCGCGTTCGCGCACAAGCAGGAACCTTTGCTACTTTCATTCGGACACCCGCGCCCCCTCTGCTTCCCATGCCCGCATGCACCGCGGGCCGCGCACCCATGCCTCCATCCCCCTTTGCTTCCCACGCCCGATGCAAGCACGACGCCTCAGCAACTCCCGTTTCACATGGCCGGGACCACTCGTGCCCCTGTCTCCATCCTCCTTTGCTTTCCACGCGCATGCACGACGCCCAAGCAGCTGCAGTGGACGGTTGCAGCAAGTGGGTCCCATTGCAACACCAGTTCTACATTTGCAACATCTAGATTAAACGCTTGCAACATACGTTCGAAACAGTTGAGAAACACTTGCCACATACATCTGAGACACTTGAAAACACACTCGAAACATACGTCTGAAATACTTGCAACATATATATGAAACACCTGAAACACTTGAAACAATTGCAACGTATGTATGAAACACCTGAAACACTTGAAAAATACTCTTGCAACATGCATGTATATGCAACATCTAGGGATACTTTTGCAACATCCATATGAAACATTTGAAACATACGTCTGAAATATCTAAAGCACTTGAAAACATACGCTTGCAGCATGCGTATATTGTCATTGCAATAATGCAACAATGTCGTCAGTGGTCACGGCCTACCTAATGGGGAACTGCGGTAGCCAGCAAGCTCAGGTCAGGGGGGACGTCACTCCGCACGCTTATGCCCGTCGACGTGGCTCGTCGCTCCTCCTGCGATTCTCCCGTGCCTGCTCACGGCCCCACTGCTACCAGCACCGCTGCTGCTCAGCTGTGGTCGTCCAACGTTGTCCACTAGCTCGCGGGGGATGGGGCGCGACACGACTAGCGATGGGGTGCAGCTGTATAACACATTAACAAACAATGGCTTGGAAGAGGGCCAAGGCCTAGCCAGCCCACCCCTTCCCCTGGCCCAAGTCACCCCTTTTTCATTCAACTCCTCCAGACCAGCCCCACTCCCTTCTCACGATACTTCCTCCTCCCTTGCTCTCCCATGGCTTCCCTCCCCTATATCCCATGTATAGCGTAGGCAAAGCGGCACGAGGACCGAGTGGTGTGGCACGGAGAGCGGAGCGGCTGCGCGCAGGTGAGCGGCACGATGCGGGGAGCAGAGCAGCGGCGCACGGTGACTCGATGAAATGGGCGCATTTACTTTCGTCTTTTTATTTGATTTCCAGGGACGGTAGAAACCATCAACCATATTTTTGGTGGTTAATGGCATTGCTCGCCCTAAAAACGGATTTGCAGAGACCACTTAGAATCACACGCTACTTCTACCTATGAAGCAGGAATGGCTCTCCCGTCCACCCCTACAAACATCATTTTAACCGGACTTCAAAATGTTTTCTGTAGTAGTAGCGGTGGTGAATGTGGCGACTCTTCTTGGTCAGGGAGTACCCGTTGATGGTTAGCACGTGCGACCCGGAAACTTCTTCCTTGGCGACCAGATCCGACGTGTGCTGGGCTCTGGCGGCGCGGCGCAGTACGTCGTCGATAAGGTTTCCGCTACGGGGAATCTGTCGATGGATCGAGAGGGTTTATCATGGTCGACTCCGAATAGACAGCGCTGCAATCATGTCCGGACAGGCCGGCGGGACGGAATTTGCAAGAGATAGCTAGGTTTTGTGCAACAACATAACCAAATTACCGAAACGGACTTCAGATAGATAGATATGCTCGGTCTTTATCTGTCCGAAACGGCAACCAGGCCAATCTTGTCATAAGTAGCAGTAGCTAGAGTTCTTGGAGTTTATATCGTCGATCCGATCGCTTACAGCAGCAACACGGGGCAACAAACACGGACATCATATCTGCACTGAATCTCTCGTATCGTATCGCTCCAACATTGATCATGCAGGCAGCCGCCGCAAGGGTAGGAACATCCCGGCTGCAACCGGTGCTGCGCGGCCTCGCTTTCGCCGCCGGCCTGGCTGCGCGCGCCGCCACCCGGGCGGTGGAGCATTTCGCACGCCACCAGGCCCTCGCCTATGTCACCGGCGAGATAACGCTCGCCGACATCCTGCTGTACTTGACGGCCACCTTCGAGGACGTGGACGTCCCGCCAGAGCCGGAGCCGGTGCCGGTGCCGGGGCCAGACATAGATGAGCGCGTCGTCACCGCCGTCTTCGGCGGCATGGTCGTCATTGCCGGGGCGTTCTTCGTCGGCATGTCCATCGCCAATGCGGTCGCCGAGCGCAGCCACAAGAAGCAGAAGAGGCGCTGCCACCCTTACGCACTTATGGGGCAGTGGTATGGCACATCATCATCCCATGAGGAGGCGCCAGCGCCGGCGACGGCAACGGCGCAGGCTGCTCCGCCGCCGCGTAGGGCCATTGAACCTTTTCCTCCACTGCCGCGTAGGGCCGTTGCGCCTTTTGACGCCAGTCGTGCCGTTGTGGCTTGGCACCAGGAGTGTGAGGCGGCCGGGATCAAGCACCGCATGCACCAAAGGAAATAGCAGCTTGGAATTAATTAACGGTGGAAGGAGTTCATCGTCGGTAGCTTTGTTCTATTTTGTATGTAGTTCTTTTTTTTTCCTAAACACACTGGTGGTAAACAATTATTTCATTAAGCATGTGCAGACATGTATTGCATCATCTACTGCAGATGTATGCTTATGCATTTTTATGGTTGCTACTTTTATGAAATAGTGACACATGAACATTGTCGTGTATAATTGGTTTGAATTATGTGTTTTGGTGTTAATTATTTATGATGAAATGGGCCTAGGATTTTACATATATTCTATTCAAGTGGTTGTATGTCATAAGATGTTTTGTATACCCACAGTAATGCATGGGCACTCAACTAGTGTATATATACAAAAACCATATTCTACACATATTATATATGCATAGCTATCTATAAAATCTTTAAACGCAGAGGAGCTTCCTGTAGGTCAACAGTGTATCCTAGCCATCCATCCACCTAGAAAACTGTAGATCTACAGTGACTCTGTATTGTTCGCCCGATCCCAACCTCGGGCATCCGAGATGTCTGCCACACCTTTTGGAGTTGCTCTTATAATAAACATTGGACCTATTTGTTATTGGCATAACGTTTTTTACATTTAGGGCATGTTTGATATATATTCATGGCTAGTTACTAGCTGAACTAAAAAATAGCCTAAATTAGTTATCGATAATGATACAATTAAGACGTCTGGATGGACGGACGTCTCCCACCACTCACTCCCACACGCGCCACTCCGACCCATCCTTTATCCCTTTCGCGCTCGCGTCCTGCCCACCCCGACGTCGCGGCCATGGCTGCCTTGCTGGCCGGCGGCAGCACCTTCACCCACCCTGGAGTGTGTGCTCCCCCACCCTGACGTCCTCCTCCCCCATCCCGGCGGCTCCTTTACCAACCCGACGGCGCCCCTCCCCCCACCCCGTTGTCCTCAATCACCTATTGGGAGCGCCCAACGCCCGCGGATCTGGTGGCCCTCTCCCTCACCCCAGTGAGATCTATGGAGGTGGCGCGGTGGTGTTGCAGGGGGTCGGCCGCTCTCCGCCACCCCGGTGCGGCACCCTCTCTCACCTCGGCAACCGAGCTCCCCCCCACCCTAGCACCAATGGCGCTCCCCACCCCCATCCCGCACTGTCGCCGCTCAACCAAGCCCGATGCCGTTATCGCTGGTGGTGGTGGTTCTCGCGCGCGCCGCTGGTGCTGGTGCTGGTGCTGGGTGGTGCTCGCGCGCAGCCGCTCGCCGTCGGCTCCCTCCCCATCAACCGGAATCGACCGGCCCAGGCCTTCCCTGTGTTGCAAATGTACGTTTCAATTGTTTCAAATGTTTCAGAGGCATGTTGTAATAGTTTCATATGGATGTTGCAAAAGTAGATCGGAGGATGTTGCACATGTTGTATCCGTTGCAATTGTTTTAGAGGCATGTTGTCATCTGTTTCCAGACGTATGTTGCAAGCATTTTGATTTGGATGTTGCATATGTTTTTACACATATGAAGTGTTTTTAGGTGTTTTTTTGTAAGTGTTTCATACGCATGTTTCGAGTGTTAATTCAGTTGTTTCGTACGTATGCTGTATGTGTTTTATCTAGATGTTTCAAAAGTAAATCTGGTGTTGCAGCTAGTGTTTCATATGCATATTCTATGTGTTTCATCTGTCCTCAGACATATGTTGCAAGTGTTGCATTCGGATGTTTTAAAAGTAGATCGGGTGTTACATCTCTGTCTTCGCTCTTCTGCTGCCTCACCTTCGCCTCGGTGTCTCTTCCACCTCCTCCTGGCCTCGGCTGGGCATCCGCTGCCCCCTCCCTCTCTTTTGGATGCTGGCGTAGCCACCTGCTGTAGTCACTTGCTGCAGTAGTTTGTTGGCCCTGTGCATACGCGTGAGAAGCGGAGGAGTCGTGAGCGGGGACTCCCCACGTGCAGTCGGGCAGGTCAAGCGGCGCAGGCCCCGCGTAGGTGAGCACGGGATGCAGGTGCACGGGGGGAGATGGAGTGCAGGCACGGGCATCCATCCGGACGTCCGGGTGCTAGCACTGTCCATTAGTTATGGTTAGCTAGCTAGTTAGCTAACAATTAGTTTGTTAATTAGTTAGAGACTTGGCTAAAAAAATTAGTCCATCTATAAACCCAGTTGTTTGGATGCAGTAGAGGTAATTTGATCTATAGCTACTCTATGAGGCATGTACATATAGGGTCGCACATGTTTATGGGTTCCGATTATCATCAATCCTATTATATAATAGAAAAAACCTTTAAAATTATTGATACTTAAAATTTAGAAAGTAAGATATTGTTCTTAAGATATTTTGGGTAAAAGAATTGGGTAAGCACGTGGCACACATGCGTTTATAGTTGTTAAAGGCACTCAACCCTCAGTCACTCAAGTCACTCGATCACTCACGTGCGACACACATGTTGCAATAAATTTCTTTCCAATTGATAAAATTATAGCAATGATATTTTTAAGGCACTCGACCACTCATTCATTCAGAGGATCTCCAACAGCTCTCCTTTCCCATCCCCTATCCCCATAAACCTGTCATATTGGGGGAGATAAGCCAAATTTGATGCTCCAACAGCTCTTCTTTCACATCCCCTTTTTATGGTGATCATCAATATCTCCACCATCTCCCTTCAAATAAAGGGGGAGTTGTATCTCCCCCAATAGCCGGGGCCCACCTCTAATTGTCACTTCTCTTTCCTGCGATGCTCATCGGAGATGGCTTGGTGGCCGGTGGAAGACACATTCGTGAAAAGCTTTGCTCCGGCGGCCATGGTCATTGTGGATCCGAGGTGGAGGGAGGCCGCCATCTCAGATCCGAGCTCTGGCGGCTTTGGCTGGATGTGGCTGCCGACGCAAAGGGGAAGAGGCTCGAGAAATCCGGCGGGGTGGGGGGGTGGCAGGAGGCCAGAGATGGAAGGGGTAGAAAGAAGGTGCACCATTGCAATGGCCAGGTCTCAGGCCTGCTGGAGAGAGATGAAAAAATAAAGAGAGAAAATAAAAACTCCTAACCTGACATGTAGGTCCCATATATTGGGGGAGATTATTGGTGTTCTGTTGGAGCATCTCCTCCAATAGTCTGAAAAAACAGTATTGGTGATCACCAATATCATTCAATTGGGGATGAAGTATTGGTGAGCTGTTGGAGATGTTCTCAGTAACACACGTGCGACAAGCCCGCGTATATGTCTATAATAGTCACCTAGCCACTTGGTCACTCACATGGGCCAAGTACCCGTTTATATATAGTTATGATAAACACTCATGCGTTTATGGTTATGGTATGCACTCTCGACCGCACGTCCATTCAGTCACCCACGTACGGCACTATACATTTGTTTATGGTTATGACATGCACTCGACCAAACGTTCATAAAGATACAATTTTGATCTATTTTTTCTTCTATTACGAGGTATAGAAATATTTACTCGCAAATATATTATAACTTTAATTTTCATACTCTCAATGTGGTGGTAGAGTTAGAGCCATTTTGACAGGGCTCCACCTTTTTGACTCCTATCATGGAGAAGCTTTTTTTTTGGTAGAGCTGAAGATTTTGAAAAACGTTTAGTAAAAATGGCTCCAATGATAATTTTGCAATAATTTATGTCAAGATTGTGAGGAACGGGAGAAACCATATTTCCCAGCTTTTTTTTAAACGAGAATTATCTCTACTTTTAAGAAAGCAACAGGGTAACCAGCCACATTAGAGTTCCAAGCAGGAAAAAGACAAGCATAATAAAAGCTATTACAAGTAAGACAGCAACAGAACTAAGCCGACTATATTTCTACTACATCAGTCGCCATCGTAGTCCTAGGCTTAAAGTTCTTCAGCCATCCTAGAATTGTGTCCAAAGTTTGGGCCACTCTCTCCTTGTCTTTTTCCTTCAACAATGTGCTCCATCTCTGCAACAATGATATCGCAACATATATCACATCAGTTGGAGCTTTAATAAATGTTTTCTCAATTGCCATCTTGTTTCACACTGTCCACAGTGCCCATGTAAATCCTGCAAAGAAGAAAACAACTAATCTTTTTGGTAGAGGCCCCTTGCCCTGCATCCACATAACAGAAAGACCCTCTAAAGACAAAGGACAGGAGTCCAATTGAAAGATGTTCTATAGTAATCCCTAGACTAGTTTTGCCAAATGGCAATGGAAGAAAAGGTGATCAATGGATTCAGTACATCCATGTAAGCAACAACCCAAATCTCCTTTGCAGCCTCTCTTCACCAGGTTCCCAGCCACCTGTATTTTGTTGTGAAACACTTGCCAAAGGAAAAACTTAATTTTCAAAGGGATCTTGCATTTCCAAATCAAACCAGCAATTCTACTTGGCATACCCTTATTAGTCAAAAATCTATACAATGATTTTGTAGAGAAATGATTCCTCGGTTCTAACGCCCAAGAGACAATGTCATTTGCCTCACCCTCAGGCTTGCACCCTTGCAAGGAAATAGTCAGGTCTAGCCAGATATTATATTCTTGGACAGATAGAGATCTCCTAAACTCCATGTCCCAATCTTCCTCATCCCAACACTCAGAGACAGAACAATGGGGATATCTCACCATCCTGTAAAGATTCTCATCACTAATCTTAAGAGGGACCTCTTTGACCCAACAATCTTCCTAGAACCTACATTGATTTCCATTTCCTACCTTAAACACCGCACCCCTGCCAGAACTGGGACACTCCTTTGGTCTTAGAGTCAAAGAAACTCCCCTCCCCCATGTATTTTGCTTTTATGATTTTAAACCAAAGTTTGTCCGGCATTTCCCGGCTTCGACTCCTTAAAAAAACAGCTACTACTCCTCCGAGCTACTATACTTGCAAGAGATTGTCTTTTACATTGTTGTTTGATAGGGCTTCTTGTAAGGAGCCATAAGAAGATGGAGTCATGCTAAAGAGGGCCTTAGATAAAGTTTCGTGACTTTCTTTGAGGATCCATAAAAATACATTGATTTGAATTGGCAAGAAGTTAGTTGCCACCGTGTCAAGGATTTGTTTGCCCATTGATGATTATGACATAGACCTCTCGATTTCCACGTGGTAGCCCTTGGCGGGGATTACACTAGTATACACATATATGTTGAAGATATTTATTTAGATTAGTTTGGATAATAACATGAGGACAAGTGACTCATACATTAGTAGTGTCATGTGAAATCCAACCCCACCAAGTGGGGCCACTTGTAAATAATCGTTGCCTATATAAGTGCCAAGGGAATTAGGTTAAGGGATCGATCACCTCCTACTCATTTCCACTTGTTCAAGACCCTAGTGTGTCCACTCCACTGTCAAGCTCTCTCCTCCCCCCTCTCTCTCCTGTTTAGACTCGCCGGTTCCAACATAATTGACATGAAAACATATTCTCCTAAATATTCTACATGTATTTGAGTAGTTGTGTGTTCATAAAATTTTTGTCTAGTTTTTTAGTGCATAACTCATTAAGAATTTTTATATTTTTCATAAAACTGCTAAATGAATAGTTTCTACTATAGCCCACTATAAGTTGCCGCTAAATATCATAGCCCGCTACTTAAAATATTAGGTCAAAATATTTGATTGAAAATTACACACACAAATTCATCGCATTGCCTAGCCGCAGCTAGAAGCAAAACCCCACCTTTTGGATGAAACTCAGAGGTCACGCGCACAGTGAAGAAGCCTCCCTCGGCTATGAGCTGCCTCCTATACCCATGGTTGTCAAGATTGGTGACAAAAACTTGTGCACGGGTAGCAAGAAGGCTCATCACCCAATTGAGAAGCTTCTTCAATGATCTTGCCATTTTTACTGGATTGTTGTATAGCCAGAATGTAACCCTGGGAGCCTGATACATAAAAAGTCAGATTTTTACACCAAATATTGTATACCATAGAGTAAAGTCTACTAGTGGCTTTGAACTTGTTCAGCTATGTCATACCCCCACCTCCAACCTACCCTAGTGAACATACTGCACTTCAGTTCTACTTCCACCTCTCTGTATTATATTGAGAATCAGTACTTGTCTTAGATTTTAATAACAAAATGGCCTACTAATGATTTATACCTGTGTTAGATTGAGAAGCAGCTAACAAACAATGATAATATAATATTGTAATGTTAGGAAAAGAAGTGATCACACTCTGATATAACACTAACCATCACGACAGTCACTCAAAAAAATTCATACCTGTGTTGGTTGAGTCCATCTTGTGGAGCAACACTCACCATAAAAGCTAGACACGAGGATGACACACCAAACCAAAGCACAGATCCAGTGCATTCTTTCCTTCTCCTGGAGATGTTCTTCGATGCCACAAAACCAGAGGGCTCCATAGAACCAAAACCTAGCACTATATAAGTACCAAATATTAGTGCATAGATCCAAACTTGAACCAAAGCCGAGCATAAACTGTCTCAATATCCACAATTAACGCTACTTTTAAGATAAATGGAAAGTTAATATTGCAGTCATACAATTTTAGTTTGGCCATGTCCAAAGGAGACCTTCAGAGGCACCAGTGTATTGTGGAATCCTAAGTCGAGATACCAATGTGTAGAGAGGTAAAGGAAGACTGAAGCTGACATGGGGGAGGCAATAAAAAGAGATTTAAAGGGTTGGGATATACCTTGAGATCTTTGTTTAGATAGGAGTGTTTGGAAAGCAGCTATCGATGTGCCTGAACCGTGACTAGGGGCTCATGTTGGGTTTCAACTCTAGCCTTACCCAACTTGCTTGGGACTGAAAGACTTTGTTATTGTTGTTGCTGCTGCAGTCATACAATTTTAGAAAATTTATATCAGTAAGAACTTGCTTTCAAATGGAAGCAATTGATTAATAGTAGAGTGATTGAAGATATATCCAATAGTCAATAGTGTAACAAAAAAATGACCAAACTGTGTCAATATCCACAATTAATACTACTGCTAAGATAAAAACAAAATTAATATTGTATTCATAGAATTTTAGAAAATTTATATTAGTAGGAACTTGCTTTCAAAAATGGAAGAAATAGATTAACCGCAGAGTGATTGAAGGTATATCCAATAGTCAATAGTGTAATAAAAATCAAACTATAACAAAATCTCAATGCAAAAATACAAAAGAAAACAATTAAAGTAAATGTCAGTAACCAATAATTGGTGTTCAAAGCAGTTTTGCTCAAACAAGGGATCTATTAGCATTTTTTTTAAAAGAGCTTACCAGCGACCTCGTTACAATTATAAGCAGTAGTACATGTGTTTAATGCATGCTGAATTCAATAAACCGGACCTGTAGAAAAAAAATAGTACCAAATCAATAAACGACAAGTTGTGCTCAAACATCAGATCTATTCGCATTTTTTTCCAAAAGAGCTTACCGGCGACCTGGATACAAATTATAAGCAATAGGACATAGTGTTTAATGAATGCTAAATTCAATAAACGGGTCCTGTACCAAAAAAATTAAATCAGTACCAAATCTATAAACGACAAATCAAATGGCATATTTACCAGCAAAAAGTTAAATGACATCCCTTCAAAAAAAAGTTAAATGACATGATAACTCAACCTCTAATCAAACATAGTTTATCGAAAAATATGGCGGATGGCAAAAAATTGAGGTTACCGGAAACGTCATTTTCAAGTATATGGAGTACTAAAAAGAGGTGGCTTTCATATATATAGTCAAGAAGTAGAACACGGAGCACAAGCAACATGATATACATGTGTTTAGGCTACACATAACTCCAGTAAGACTTTTTTTTGCATGCTAAAATTAATTTCTAAGGAAAGAAACATTTTGAAATTAAGGTAACTTTCAACATAAACAAATTAGATAAATAGAAGTGTATCTAGGACCCGCTGCAAGGTATAATTTTAAACTAACAGGTACATTGCACTCAGAAAGACTTATGAACTGTATCCAAATTAATTTCAGTGTCATCGACGGAAAAAAACCTAAAGTACAGTGATATTAAAAGTGAAGTACTAAAGACACGACTAAAGAAACATAATTGGTACCGCAAAAGTAGAAAAGTCATACAAGAAAAAGTTAAAACGTCAGTTAAGGTTTTCAAATTAATTTAGGAAGCAACTATAAAGTAGCTAACAAGAAACAAGGTGAAACAAGGTACTGCAGATAAAAACCTTCAGGAAGCAACTAACAAGTAACAAGGTGAAACATGATGAAACACCTACCAATAAAAAGAATGACTACAAGGTGTTGCACATCAAGAGGCCAAAAGCAGCATGTAAAAGCACAAAAAAAAATCAATATGCATATCGGGAATATTAAGTACTCCCTCCGTCCTGCAATATAGTTCATTCTATAAATTTTAAGATAAATTAAGAGAGAGCATAAAAGACGCATGTACCCTTGTTTTATTTCCTAATCAGACGTTATCATCAACGTGATTAATGGTGATTGGTTGATAAATGAAAAGTATTTAATGCAAAACTGGGTTTTGTTCTCTAGAATGCATTATATTTGAGAATAATTTTTTATTGCTAGAATGCACTGTATTACAGGACGGAGGGAATACACATTAATAGCAAGGATCAATGAGAAGTGTACCTGCCAAATGCTAACTAAATATGCATATCGGGAATATTGAAAGTGAATCAGTGATATATAAAAAAAGTAAAGACGTCCATTAACATTTTCCTAAAAGTGGACCAGTCATTGCTTCCATGGATGAGAATGGATGCGTTTGTACATTGAAGGATGACGAGATAGGACAACTTAACAAGTTAGAACCGAATTAGGCATGGATTAGCGTTACCGGCTCCGTTCCGATTTAGAAACAGATAAGCAGACGAGCAATAAAAACATGCGGCAACCGGGGATAGGATAACGATACTGGCTAGTAATCCTAAAAGGCCTAGCTATTTATTTTCGTGCTAATCACTTGATTCCTTGCTCCAGAGATAAAAATGATCCATGGAATAACTCTGAATAATACAGTACGCTACACACCTTTCCTGCAAGGTTGCTACTACCTTCCTCTGAACGAGTCCTTCTTGTCCTCTGTTTCTTTCCTCGTCCTCCGTATCTTCTCCCGGAGAAACTCTGTAAGAATCCGGAGAGCCAAGTCAACGTCCTGATCTACAGCAGCATCTCGGAGACCTCGGCCGGCATCACCTCTCGGCGCCGAGAGAAGCAATAAAGTGCAAAATCAAATAGAAATCGAATTTTGAACAAACTTGTACCTGTGGGCAGATCTCGGCGGTAGGGAGAAGGGATTCAGCCAGGAGAATAAAAACAAGGAGATTCAGGCCAGGCGCCGATGCGGCCGGAGCCACTGTGCCGCGGTGCGGCGCCTTCGCTCCATCGCGCTCGCCTGTCAGCCGCCGGTGCGGCGGAGCGGCTGGCCTAGGTCACCGCCGGCGTGCCGCCCTAGGCTGATGCTGCGATGCAGTGAGGTAGAGGGACGAATGCGGCTTGGCTGCGAGCTGGAGGTGGCTGCAACCGGTGCACTGAATCTCTCGTATCGCTTCAACATTGATCATGCAGGCAGCCGCCGCAAGGGTAGGGAGATCTCGGCTGCAACCGGTGCTGCGCGGCCTCGCTTTCGGCGCCGGCCTGGCCACGCGCGTCGTCACCGCCGTCTTCGGCGGCATGGTCGTCATCGCCGGGGCGTTCTTCGTCGGCATGTCCATCGCCGACGCGGTTGCCGAGCGCAGCCGCACAAGGAAGAAGAGGCGCTGCCACCCTTACGCACTTATGGGGCAGTGGTATCGATCGCACATCATCATCCCATGAGGAGGCGCCGGCGCCGGCTGCTCCGCTGCCTTGTACGGCCATTGAGCCTTTTCCTCCGCCGCCGCGTAGGGCCGTTGCGCCTTTTTTTGACGCCAGTAGTGCCATTGCGGCTTGGCTCCAGGAGTGTGAGGCAGCCGGGATCAAGCACCGCATGCACCAAAGCAAATAGCTAGCAGCTTGGAATTAATGGTGGAAGGAGTTCATCGTCAGTAGCTTTGTTCTTAGAGAGAGAGATGCATATGATCAGATGCAAATTACAGGACACAACATCGATGGCCATGTTGGCTACATCCCGTTCCTTTTGCTATTTTCGACACTTGAAAATTGACTTGAAGTTGTTGCCTATTTTTAATTCGACTAGGTATCGTGCTCGTGCGTTGCTACGGGACAGCTAAACTTTTATACTGAAAACACATGGATCGCATGATAAGATAACAATACTGTAAAAATAAATACCGACATTAAAATGACATTAAAGTGACAGCTAAACTTTTATTCGTTTCGGCATGTAGCAGTGCTTTCTATAGTTTTTAGCAGTATTTTAAACATCGGTTGAAAAAATTGGGACCCACCAATATTTCGGTAATTCAGATATATAACAGAAATATACCTATTTTATTTAAACAAAAATTTCAAATAAATTTTGAAAAATATCAACCAAATTCTCAAACGGTGGATGAGGTTTTCTAGAATCCACAGTGCCTCGGACTCGATGATGCTGGTCCTTGCCTCAAGCCCCCAACGATATATGCGTATAGAAGGTTCTAAAATCCACCCAGCTTAATTTGATTTCATAATCTTTGCCAGGAAATTAAACATGTTATTTTATTTTGTACTTCTTTTTTCCTAAACATAATGTTATTTTATTTTGTACAATTATTATTTAGTACAATTCTATTTGACCAAAATGTTATTTTATTGTGTAGTTCTTTTTTCCTAAACATACATCTTTGGCTTTAGTCTCGGTCAGGATTGGACCCAGGAGTAATAGGAGAATTAGTCTTGGTTGGTGGCTCCAACCGAGACTAAAATCCCCTGCCTTACAGCTAGCATAGAAGGTTTTTGCAGGAGGGACCTTTAGTCCCGGTTTGTTGTTTAAACTAGGACTAAAGGTCGTCCTTTAATCCCGGTTGAAGCCACCAACCGGGACTGCAGCCTTTTATCCCGGTTGGTGGGTCCAGCCGGGACTAAATGTTCCCACTATATATAATGCTTTATTCCAGGACAGTCTTGCCTTGCGCGTGTGTTATTGGCTCCTTGCTTGAAGTTCTTGCTCTCGACCGCCGGCTAACAACTTCATCCATTCTTGCTCTTGGCTTCTTTTGAAGATCTCCAATCTCATTCATTCTTACTTTCCAAAGGTTAGCAACTTCATCTTCTAATCTTTCATTGTTAATAATGTAGCTGATTTCATGGTTCAGAAATAAGCAGAGAAATATGTGGTTTTTTAATTAGGAATAATAATGGTGGATTTTATCTTTGTTTATACATCATTTCTATGTAACCTTAAACATTTGTAATTTTCTTGATCTTTGTTAGCAACATTAGTGCCTGATGAGAGTTAATAATCGTTAAAAAGGATTATGTGCCAACAAGTAGGGTGCAGAATGGTTGCAAAATGTTTAAGTTTGAATTCGCACATATATATATGTATCTTGACACATTTTATATATGTTTCTCTAATATATTGCATGGTATATTTATATAGGAGTTCTATATTTATTTGGAGACATGTGCATGGTACATCATTTTTATATATATTATATAATGGGGGGAAAACAATTATTTCATTAAGCATTTGCAGACATGTATATATATTGCATCATCGGGCAGGGCTTTCACCCGGTTTCCCATCATCCACGCCCGCTAGCCCTCGACGACACAGAGGCCCCACTTGCGCGGCCAATGCGGCCCTGCGGCCAGCCACCGCCCCACAGTTGGCGGCCTTCGCACCCGGCCTACCCAAGCCGGCAGGAAAAAAATTGGGAACGGACGGGTCGTACCTGGCGCTGTGCGGTCTCCCAACCAGGACGCGACACGTGGATGAGACTCAACCGGCTCGCTTCGTTTCCCAGCACGCAACCCACCTGGCTCGCTTCGCCTCCCAGATCTTGGTGGAGGCGCTGGATGATGACGATGCTGATGAGGAGGAGGATTACGATGATGATGATATTGTTGTTGAGGTGAATAAGAAGCAGGATGAGTGGTGGCAGAGGCTTAAGGAGCTTCAGAGTTAGTACGGCCCGGCGCTTGCCGCTCGTGATAAGGAAGCCAAGGAGCGCATCCTCGACTACGAACCCAAGCAGGGGGGCGCCTACTACACCCGGCTCCTCTACGTCTATGACCTCGCCTCATTCGACCACGACGAGGAGTGTGAGCAATGCGTGCCCTCTTGCCATGCTCTGCGTCCCGGCCCGCCCCTATTTGCATTATGTGTGGTTAGGACGAGGTCCGAAACAACATCATACCAGTCGAAAAGTTAGTAACATTCGTTTTTTTGTGTGTGTGTGTCTAAGCCCAAACATGCCTACAAGTTCTTTTTTTCAATATACAAGTGCAAACTTACCAAGCTATATTCTTTTTTCAATATATAAGTGCAAACTTACCAAGCTATATTTCATTTGTTTAAACTTCATGCCTTTTGATCAAATTTTGGCTAAAATTCAGTCAAATATTAACTAAATCTGAAATGACGGGTCAAAACAAATGAATCCCGATCTGAAATTATCTAAGTTTCTGAGATTGGCCCATTTCAGCCAGGTCCAATTTTCTGTGTCATTTGAATTCCAGAACCCAGGTAGCATATACTGTTAGCTTGCTTGCTTGTTCGATCATTTTGTACATAGATTCATTTAGTCTATCCGTGCCATGTCATGGCAACCCCAGTTCTAGTTCTTGGCAGCAAAAGTTAAGTGGTTAATAATTTTTTAACAGGCTAACCATTCCACTTCATTAGAATGTGTCACTGCGGTTCAAATCATCATGTATTATATACTGTGCCTACAATTTGTATTTGGCTAAGTTTATTGCCAGAATTTAAACTCCCGACGATGATGAAACATGTGCTAAAAGTTTAATGGGCATTTGTGATTTGATTGAATACTAAAAAGAAAAGGAAATTCCTGCCTTCTCGATTTTTGATTAGGAGCATTGCGTGATGATTCTGCAATCCTGTGGGGGGGGGGGGGGGGGGGGGGGGGGGGGGGGGGAAAGAACAAAAAAAAGAAATTGCCGAGCATTAGGCCCTGAAGAAACTATTAATTTCCAGGTCAAGTAATGAAAAACTTACTACTTGCTTAAAATCATGGTAGATGCCACTTATGCCAGTGGAACATTTAATGCATTTGCAGTCATTGCACAAAAGCATAGTCTTTTTTTATCTGGGCTTGTTTAGTTTCCGAAATATTTTGCGAAATGCTACTGTAGCAATTTTTGTTGTTATTTGGTAATTTGTGTCCAATCATGGCTTAATTAGGCTTAAAAGATTCGTCTCGTCCATTTCGTTTAAACTGTATAATTAGTTTTATTTTTTATCTATATTTAATGCTCCATACATGTGTCAAAGATTCGATATGACGGAGAATCTACTGTTTTCCATGCATGGTGGTACTGTTGAAATTCTGTTTTCCATGCATGGTGGTACTGTTGAAATTATATGATGGAACTTTTCCATTGTCCAATTATTATCATATATAATAAGTATATATATTGAAATTGCTGTTTTCCTTTTGGAGATGGTAATATCACGTGGTTTGAATATGGCATCAAACATGACAACACTCTGGTTTCTGATCGATCTAATCACACGACCCTTACAAGACCTACAATAGTATATAGCACTGGACAATTCACAGTTTCATCTGTGGTAGCAGCTTTCTTGTGCTTTGTGGCTCGAATTTTATTCAACTTGGATTGCAGCGCTATTTATTTTCTATATCTTGAGGAATATAGCACTAGCTTACCATGCAATCTTGTGTAGGATGAATCGCTGATCTTAACAGGACCAAAACGAGGTATTGCGTTGATAAGTGATACATATGTGGAGACTAATCTGATGATCAAGGGTGATGATGAGTTGCAGCAGGACAGAGAACTCAGTAAAGGAATCCTAACAATACAAGGCATAGCACGGCGATGGTTGAAGAGTTGTGAGCTTGAAAGCTGCTCTCTCGCTACCAGGCTCAGTACTGTGGATGTGGTGTATGCAGTTGTGAAAGATGCAGTGGAGGCTACCATTTCAGTTGAAGTTTTAGCGGGAGAATATTTTGGAGAAATTACAGCCTGCACCAGCAGCATCAAGAACAGGCTTGTGCTTCATGATAGCAGATTGACTCACACTGCTAGTGGTCAGAACATTGCGACGGTCATCCCACTGTTGCGACCTGTGGTAGCTGTCTATGTCAAGGAGAAGCTGTTACTGACTGTTGTCGCCCATACTGATGATGGAGAAATGACAAAGTGCATTGACTATACTCCAAGAGTCAATGGTTCAAATCTAGATGAAGGCCTCGTTTAGTTCCCAATATTGGAGAGAAAAACACTGTATCAGAATTCCTGTAGCATTTCGTTTGTATTTGGTAAAAATTATCCAAATTTTGACTAACTAGGCTTAAAATGTTCGTCTCGCAAAGTACAACAAAACTGTACAATTAGTTTTTGATTTCATCAACATTTAGTACTCCATGCATTTGTCGGTATTTTGATGTGATGGAGAATCTTCTTTTTGCATAGTGGAATTTTAGAGTAGAATTGGGGAACTAAACAAGGGGAAATTATTGTTGGTGCCACAACATTGAGCGTGAGGGTTGTATGGTCAATAATTGACTTTTGAGTACCAAATGTTGGTTTGGTGGTGTTTTTTTTTCTTTTTTTTTTGATCAAAAGTACCTGTATTCAAGTTAAGGAATACATGCAAAGACCCATAGGAATACAGATATGACAGTAGGATACAGAAGACAGCTGTCCATACCAAATCACACACAGGGACCTAGATAAAACAGAAATTACAAAAAATCCCAAGAACCCTTTGGATGCCAAGGTTGCCTGGATCCGCTGCTGACGAACACCGCCAGGAGCCAAAACCTCCAGGCGCCATCTTTCCTAGAACCGAGAGGACTCCATCACGCAAAGGCTTTGCAAAGAGCCAAAGTAGACACTCGTTCCTAAGAACAAGATATGCCGCCGTTGAAAGCTCATTGGCAGGGGCCACACCCCAAGCCCCCTCGGGGAAGTCGATGACATGCGCCGCCACGGGGAAATCGAGGTCGATCCATCCTTTGCGTTGTCGTAGACCCCACAGCCACCTCTCCATCCTCGAAGCAAAGCGCCGGCATTCACCACACCTTGGCAAACGCCGAGATCTATGGCCGCCGCCGACTAACTCCTACACAGGGACTCCACACAGGGACTACCACCTCCACAGACTCGCCCTCGTCACCGGAGTGGAGCTTCAATGGACTTAATAGCTGATTTTCAAGGACTTAGGCATAAATGTCTAAATTAGAAAACCACCCTCAATTCCAATCTTTGGGCTCCAATATAATCTTGTTTAATATAAAAACATTATCAAATCTTGATTCTACATTATAAAACACATTTTGTACTATAAAATTTATATTAACAAAATTTTTGTTGTTTCAACAATTTCTTATATATAAAATCACAAAAAAAACTTAATCAATAGAAATGACACCATAGTATGTAACATATAAAACCTAACCTACGAAACATATGAAACATATGGAGCACTACAATGAAACATGTGAAACACTACAAAGCAATAATGGAAACATGGCATAAGCAACATAGTCATGCTATTATGGAAACATTCCTTGCTTTCATGAAACATTACTTTGAAACAATGAGACATATGAAACATATGCATGCTATACTTGGAACATAGAGTGCATTGATGCAACAATGCTTGATGTTTATGCCTGATGATGCTCATGACCAATTTTTAGCTGCTTTTAACATCTAGGATGTTACAGCTATTCTGAACTTTGCTGCATCTTAGTGTTTGCTGAACCTTTCTGCATTTTATAGACTGTTAGTTTGTACCATTGTTATGTGAGGCTCAGCTGTGTCTGTTGAACTGACCAAGAAAATATGTCAATATCATTGTCTGATGAAAATCAGTTGGTGCCGAATACTAACTTGTCCTCTTTCTTGATAACCATGAGGGTCCATGACCTGTAAAATAGATGCACTCCAGTTCTCATGTTCTTAGTGTACATGATGTCTAGTTCATAAATTAACTGATGGCAATTGTACAGGGGATGATGAAGCCAAAACTTCTTAGGGAAGACATGCTTCCATCGATGGCACTGAACCAGAAAGTCCAGTGGCTGCTCCATGAGTTTATGGACCTCCTATTAGACTATGATGCTGCTAAGAGCAAAATTGAGCCAATACATGCCACACAGGCACAGCAACCAGTTCTAGGAGCCCATGACACCTGGTCACCTCGTAGCTGCTCCAGTCTGCTTGCTGGCGACTTACTGACCTTTCGGTAAGTATGATGGGACTACAATCTTGATAAGTGCTTATATGAACCAATCAATTAGCTGTGCTTGTAACTGGTAGATTGTTTTGCGAGGAAGGCGACCTTGGGTCAAAACTAATTTTGAAGCCGTTAGTTGTAATAGTATAAAAGGAAGCTTCGCCTGGATAAACTGATGTCCTTTTTGTTTCCAAGGCAACATTGGTCTTTGATGGCTCAATATGTAGTGCTGGCCCCTAGCTGTGGCCGTGTGTGTTTTGGCGAAAACTTGTGTCGTCATAACTTGTATCAACTTCTTTACAAGTCACAACTTGCGTGTCATAACTGCCTTAAAAATCTGATGGTGCCTTCTCCACAGGCTTGAAGTATCGGATTTGTCACTGCCTTAAAAATCTGCTGGTGCCTTCTCCAGTTTTGCTTTATCAGAGCAGGATGATGATCCACATGCTCACTGTATTTTAGAAGGGATTCAGCACTATTACTGTACATTTGGTGGAGGACCACACAGCCCGACTCAGATTGGTACACTCTCCAAGAAAGATGATGTCTTCGCTATGCTTTCATGAATAGAATCAACACTTGACATTGGTTACTATTTCTGTGTTTGATATTTTTAGACTTCTACTATTGTTAGAGTGCATGAAAAAAACATTGGCTAAACTCGTTGATAAACAAGGTCTGAGAAGAGGTTTATGCTATTTTTGGCTAGCTATCAGTATAGGGATTAGCACTACCATTACTCAATTCTGAAGTAGAAGTAGTAGTGTCAGTCTGCGTCTCTATTTGCAAGTGACATTGCAATCCAAGTCCATGATTTAACCAAAATTCAGATCATCCATATAAACTTGTAGTAGCTACGTACACCTCTATTTTTAGGGAAATATTGTCTACTGTTTAGGTGCTTAAAGCTTCGAAACAAGTCCTACGCACATTGGCCTATGTGGAGTAGGTCCATTTGTTGTCCTTGCCAATATGCAATTAGATTATATGAGCATTCCTTTCCCTCTCATGGTTTGTAGTTTGGAGCAATGGTTCTGTAAAATTGACAGTTAGCTCAATTGTTGCATTTGGTGTATGCTTCCTCAGTTTGCAGAATACTGCAAATGTATTTTCTTCTTGATAAAAATAATAAAACAAAGTAATACTGAAGCGGCTAGGAGAACTATCAAATATTTCTCATGTGAGGGCTCATGGCTCAATGTGTACTAAGATGGTGGATAATTCTGACGTCTCTAAAACTCTATGATGTTCTATGTTTTGTAGTAACATGATTTTCTTCTCTATGCAGCCATTTTCTTATCTGTGGAAAGACTAGAATGGAAGGCCCACTCATGTCGTTGCAGTCCCTTTGTACTTGAGTTTATGTTTTAGTTAGCACATCATATTTACAACTCTTTTGATTATTCTTATCCGTGATTGCACATTTTCAGAAGCTGAATATTTTTATGTGTTTTTTGTGGATGAGTTGTTGCTGAAAACATAGCAGACATGGATATATAGAGTGTTCTACGTGGAACTTATTTGTAGTTATTGCATATTAACTTTGCTTGCCTTTGGAAATGAGGGGAGATATTAGTTTGGTTGGGTGTTGTATGTACTTGGCAGAGTAGAATGATTATGTTCATTTTTTCTGTGTCTGTCTTATTGATTCAATTTTTTTTGGAAACACGTTGCAATGCAAGGGCCACTAATACTTGATCAAGATTCATCAAACAACGTAAGATAATGTTCAACCAAAAAAGCTAATATTGTGCACTTCCTTTCTTTTTCTTTTTTCCTTTTTTTCTAAATTTAACTTCAGTTTTTACTATTTTAACTTCAACTGGGCAGCGCTAGGTCAGTTTGGTGGGGCCAGCAAAATTTTAGCTATACCTACTTGGACATTGTTATATTATGATAAACATTGTTATATTATGGATATCATTGTCAATTGTCATCATAAAATAAATTATAGAAGGATAAAACATAAATAGATATGTACTATTCACGTCATCGTTTTGCGTAAATGTTCGATAGTTTTTTCTTCCATTGCAACGCACGGGCATATTTGCTAGTAAAATATATAATTTAAAGTAACACTTCAATCAATATTATTATATTTATTTAAATTATTCACCTATGTCGTGGTCGAAACAAACTAAAATGCCTCCTCAATCCAAGTAATTATAGGACATATATGAAAATAAATATAGGCATGGATTAGTGGGCCGGGCCGGGCCGTGCTGATGGCCGTGGGTGAAAGGGAAGCCGGCTGACAGCCCATCTCATCACCAAATAAGACGATTGAACAAGACCTCAGCTGGTCCCCATATGCAGAGAAGATAGCAGGGGGCGCACTCACAAACCCTAGATCGGCTTCTCCTTGCTCCGTCGTTGGTCGGCGGCGGTGGGCTGGTACGAAGAGTTGCGAGCGCAGGACGAGATGCAGGAGAAGATTAGTAAGGAGATCAACCAACTCAGCTTGAGTATGAGGGACAAGGAATTCTCAAAAGGCTTGAGCAAGGCGGAGCTCCGGAAGAAGCGGGCCGATCTGGAGAAAAAGCGCGCTGCCTTGAGCCAGAGGTACTGGCAGGTCATTTTTGAGACGGGGTCGAAGCCGGATTTCTCAGGCATGACCGAGGCCGAGCGAGCGGAGGCGGCGGAGAAGCTGAGGAGCAACCAGCTGCGGTATGCGCGCCGCCTTACGGAAGAGGGCGACCCAAGGGGTCGGACGATGGAAGCCTTTGCTCGCATCCTCGACTTCGATCCCAAGCAGGGGGGCCGCTACTACAACCGTTACACCCTCGTCGACCTCACCAAATTCGACCTCGATGAAGAGTGTAAGTCGCCCGCCCGCCTGACGCTTTCAATTGGATCGATCCTATTGCTTGCCTGATACCTCTAGTAGTCCAGCCCAGTCCACTGGTTCGAGTACTCCATCCTTGACAGAAAAATAATTAATTGCTGCAATGCTGCCTTGATTTCATTCTAGAGGCTAAAAAAATTGTTGTGTGTTTGGGGATTGGATTACTCGGAGCTAAATCTTTATTTTTCAAAATCCTGCTGTGTGTTTGGGGATTGGATTACTCGGAGCAAAATTTTTAATTTTCAAAATCCTGCATATAGCTGCTGGTTCTGCCTGAGGGGACTAAGCTCCATCCCTCCCACATTTATAGTTTTATATACGTACCAATATTCAACTCGATCGGTTGTAAGCATGATTGATAGATGCGACTGATGATCTAATACCCTTTGGTCCGATGAGATTTACTGATCCCCCCCCCCCCACAAAGTAATCGAGACCGAGCACTACAAACTGTCTGGGGCTGCAAACTTCTTGTCTGTCAAGGTAGCCTCTTCGGATATTGGCTTCCCGATCCATGTGTATGGCACTGTCATTGTCAGGGACAGCATCGATGAGAGGTGTGTTTATCACTTCCGCCGCGACCCTAACCATTGCCAACTCATCAGTTCTGAGGTACCTACAACTCTCATCTCCTGGTCCTGGGCTGGGTGGAGCAGTTGAGAATTTTGGAGACAACAACTAGGACAAAGCAGTGCAAATTCTATGTCGTGGACGAGATGGTCGTCATCGGCAACGGCAAACTGCGAGCGCCGGCAGCCACGAGCCCAGGAAGGCCTCGGCTGGCGCCCTGCACGCCCAGCAGCACAACGGCCGCGGCGGCCAGAGGCTATTATAATTATATTATTTTTGCATAAGAACTATTTTTGATGCCTCAACTCAATAATAATTATTTTACTGTTATATAAGCCATAGGTGTTCTCTTCAACGATTTATTTAGGTTTTATACTCGTACAATATATAATGGTCGGGAAATCGGCGGATCGGATCGATCGAATCGATTTCCCCACTCACGAAACCCTAGCCTCACCTTCCTTCCCCCATCGGCGGCGGCGAATCGATGGCGGACCTCATCGGATCCATGCCGACCCCGCCGAGCGATGTCGCGCGCTCGAATCCTTTAGGCGAGACCGAGTCTGAGCGAACGGCAAATGCGTTGAGGGTGAGGCAGATGGCACGCCAGATCTTGGTGGAGGTGCCGGATGATGACGACGATGAGGAGGATTTTGATGATGATGAGGATGAGGATGATGATGATGATGATGATGTTGAAGAGGAGGAGGATGTTGTTGTTGAGGTGAATAAGAAGCAGGATGAGTGGTGGTAGAGGCTTAAGGAGCTTCAGAGTCAGTACGGCCCGGCGCTTGCCGCTCGTGATAAGGAAGCCAAGGAGCGCATCCTCGACTACGATCCCAAGTAAGGAGGCGCCTACTACACCCGGCTCCTCTACGTCTATGACCTCACCTCATTCGACTACGACGAGGAGTGTGAGTGATCCGTGCCCTCTTGCCATGCTCTGCGTCCCGGCCCGCCCCTATTTGCATTATGTGTGGTTAGGACGAGGTCCGAAACAACATCATACCAGTCGAAAAGTTCAGTTACATTCTTTTTTTTTTTTGTGTGTGTGTCTAAGCCCAAACATGGCTACAAGTTCTTTTTTTCAATATATAAGTGCAAACTTACCAAGCTATATTCTTTTTTCAATATATAAGTGCAAACTTACCAAGCTATATTTCATTTGTTTAAACTTCATGCCTTTTGATCAAATTTTGGCTAAAATTCAGTCAAATATTAACTAAATCTGAAATGACGGGTCAAAACAAGTGAATCCCTGTCTGAAATTATCTAAGTTTCTGAGATTGGCCCATTTCAGCCAGGTCCAATTTTCTGTGTCATTTGAATTCCAGAACCCAGGTAGCATATACTGTTAGCTTGCTTGCTTGTTCGATCATTTTGTACATAGATTCATTTAGTCTATCCGTGCCATGTCATGGCAACCCCAGTTCTAGTTCTTGGCAGCAAAAGTTAAGTGGTTAATAATTTTTTAACAGGCTAACCATTCCACTTCATTAGAATGTGTCACTGCGGTTCAAATCATCATGTATTATATACTGTGCCTACAATTTGTATTTGGCTAAGTTTATTGCCAGAATTTAAACTCCCGACGATGATGAAACATGTGCTAAAAGTTTAATGGGCATTTGTGATTTGATTGAATACTAAAAAGAAAAGGAAATCCCTGCCTTCTGGATTTTTGATTAGGAGCATTGCGTGATGATTCTGCAATCCTGTGGGGGGAAAAGGAACAAAAAAAGAAATTGCCGAGCATTAAGCCCTGAAGAAACTATTAATTTCCAGGTCAAGTAATGAAAAACTTACTACTTGCTTAAAATCATGGTAGATGCCACTGATGCCAGTGGAACATTTAATGCATTTGCAGTCATTGCACAAAAGCATAGTCTTTTTTATCTGTCAATGTTTGGACACAGCCAATGAACTACTGATATTCCACCAACTGGTGTTGACTCAGATCATTCACTGACCACTGCTGTTGGAAGTGGTATTGTGAAACCACCCAACTAAAACGCTGTAACTAGCCACCTGTTTTTCTGTTCCCATAATGTGAGCAAATACCACAGCGTGTCATCAGTTACTGATGTTGTAGAAGTCTGACCAAAGGGGGGGGTCACAGGTTAATCAGCCCTCGATGTAAAGGCACATCACTACCTTTTTTTTTTCAATTGTAAAAGGCATATAACCTTTGTTCCCCCCCCCCCCCCCCCCCCCCGGGCATCGCAGCACCCCTTCGGCCAATGAGATTTACTGATGCGGTCTACAAAAGCAAGCACGACTATGAGCTGTGTGAGGCAGTAAACATCTTATCTGTGAAGATGGGCTCCTTGGATATTGACTTCCCGATCCATGTCTATGGCACTGTCATCGCCAGAGACAGCCTTGACAAAAAGTGTGTTTATCTCTTCCGCCGTGGTAGAGAGGACTCCCAAACAATCAACTCTAAGGTATGTAACCCCATTACCCCCCCCCCCCCCCCCCCCCCCCCTCCCCCTTTGCGCATGTAGAGAAGCGAATTGAGTGACTAACTTGTTGTGGCTGTCAAGTTGATACATATCTTCATTTCTCGTTCTGAGTTCGTATGGTGTTGAAATGTTAGATGACCGCATAGTGATCTTATCAAAATGCACATTTCAGAATGAAATGTTTTTACCGTATGTCCTTTTGTATTTGCTTTGCACACACAAATGGGCATACCATGGTTGCATGGTGGTACTGTTGAAATTATATGATGGAACTTTTCCATTGTCCAATTATTATCATATATAATAAGTATATATATTGAAATTGCTGTTTTCCTTTTGGAGATGGTAATATCACGTGGTTTGAATATGGCATCAAACATGACAACACTCTGGTTTCTGATCGGTCTAATCACACCACCCTTACAAGACCTACAATAGTATATAGCACTGGACAATTCACAGTTTCATGTGCTTTGTGGCTCGAATTTTATTCAACTTGGATTGCAGCGCTATTTATTTTCTATATCTTGAGGAATATAGCACTAGCTAACCATGCAATCCTGTGTAGGATGAATCGCTGATCTTAACAGGACCAAAACGAGGTATTGCGTTGATAAGTGATACATATGTGGAGACTAATCTGATGATCAAGGGTGATGATGAGTTGCAGCAGGACAGAGAACTCAGTAAAGGAATCCTAGCAATACAAGGCATAGCACGGCGATGGTTGAAGAGTTGCGAGCTTGAAAGCTGCTCTCTCGCTACCAGGCTCAGTACTGTGGATGTGGTGTATGCAGTTGTGAAAGATGCAGTGGAGGCTACCATTTCAGTTGAAGTTTTAGCGGGAGAATATTTTGGAGAAATTACAGCCTGCACCAGCAGCATCAAGAACAGGCTTGTGCTTCATGATAGCAGATTGACTCATAGTGCTAGTGGTCAGAACATTGCGACGGTCATCCCACTGTTGCGACCTGTGGTAGCTGTCTATGTCAAGGAGAAGCTGTTACTGACTGTTGTCGCCCATACTGATGATGGAGAAATGACAAAGTGCATTGACTATACTCCAAGAGTCAATGGTTCAAATCTAGATGAAATTATCGTTGGTGCCACAACATTGAGCGTGAGGGTTGTATGGTCAATAATTGACTTTTGAGTACCAAATGTTGGTTTGGTGGTGTTTTTTTTCTTTTTTTTTTATCAAAAGTACCTGTATTCAAGTTAAGGAATACATACAAAGGCCCATAGGAATACAGATATGACAGTAGGATACAGAGGACAGCTGTCCATACCAAATCACACACAGGGACCTAGATAAAACAGAAATTACAGAAAAGCCCAAGAACCCTTTGGATGCCAAGGTCGCTTGGATCCGCTGCTGACAAACGCCGCCGGGAGCCAAAACCTCTAGGCGGCATCTTTCCTAGAACCGAGAGGACTCCATCGCGCAAAGGCTTTGCAAAGAGCTGAAGTAGACACTCGTTCCTAAGAACAAGATATGCCGCCATTGAAAGCTCATTGGCCGGGGCCGCACCCCAAGCCCCCTCGGGGAAGTCGATGACATGCACCGCCACAGGGAAATCGAGGTCGATCCATCCTCTGCGTTGCCGTAGACCCCACAGCCACCTCTCCATCCTCGAAGCAAAGCGCCGGCATTCACCACACCTCGGCAAATGCCGAGATCTATGGCCGCCGCCGACTGACTCCTACACAGGGACTCCACACAGGGAGTACCACCTCCACGGACTCGCCCTCATCACCGGAGTGGAGCTTCAACGGGGTGAGGAAGAGTCCGAGAGGACTTATTCCGCCGTGACGCCGCCGCCGCCGCCGCCAGGAAACCTAAACCTAGAAACCCTAGGACCTAGACTACCACCTACCCCACCAGCCGGCAAGAGACTGACGATCTCCGCCACCTCGCGACGTCCCGCAGGCCATCGGAGGCGGACGAGACCGCTAGCTCCGTTGGCGGCGACAAGATCCCCTTTTTTCGCCTCTCTCAACTGTAGCGGGGGAGCCTTCGAGAGAGAGCGTAGTGGTCTTTCACCGAATTGTCTCCCAGTTTGGTGGTGTTTAACAAGTTATGATGGAAATATTTGTCCATAACACTTTGTTTATCCAGTTGGGCTGGTCATTGGTCTTATGTAAGTGGGAATATCTGTCGAGTCACATTATGAAAACCCTTTATCATGTTGGGCTTGTGTGAACATGTCACTGTGCTGTGCCTTCTCTTTGATCTCGTATCATTCAACTCCCTGCATTACAACAAATTGTACGATGTTTTGTCTCTTCTAGCTACTTTGGTCCCAAAAGAATGTTATTCTAAGTTTAGTCTCACTCAACCTTTCTTAAGTTTAACTAAACTTATGAGAAATATTAGCAACATTTGTATCACTAAATATTATAAGAATATTTTATGATTAATTAATCAAGTGGTACTTGCTATTATTAGTATTCTTTCATGTACACTTGGTCAAATTTGAGAACGTTTAACTTCTAAGTAAATCAGAATTATATTCTTTTTGAATGAAAGGAGTAGAAACAAAGTGTAACTTGATTTGTATTTCATAGATGCACAGTTTTTACAAGTATGTATCTAAATATAGCATAACTATGTTCATAGAAAAGTCAGAGACACTAGTAGAGAAATGGCTTTTCGTCTTTGGCCAAAAAGTATTTAGTCCTAGTTTTAAAATTACAACCGTGACTAAAGGGAGACTGAGCCTTTTAGTCGCGGTTTGTAATACAAATTGGGACTAATTCCACCCTTTAGTCCCGGTTGTAACGGTCACCAAGACGAGTTAGTGCGGGAGGCTTTAGTTCTAGTTTGAGACACGAACCTGGACTAAAAGTCCTAGTTTGAGACACAAACCTAGACTAAGGGCGCGTTTGCGAGGGCGGCCCACAGGCTCGGCTGCGCTCGTGGGCTGCAAGTTTCCGTGTTTGTGGCGTTGGCCCGCGAGGTGGCCTGGCTCTGGGGAGCCAAAACTGCCCTATCCGCCAGAAGGTAATTGCACAACAAACTTAATACATATTCAATGGCCTATTAACACACACTCTCACAGTAGATGTCTTGTGTAGGTAAAATGTTCTTGGTAGATGCTAGGTATGCATGCAAAACTGGTTTCCTACCTCCCTACAGGGGGTTAGATACCATTTATCTGAGTATGGCCCCAGGAACAGGCCCACCAATGCAAGGGAGCTCTACAACCTTAGGCACTCATCACTTAGAGTGACTGTGGAGAGGGGTATAGGAGCACTCAAGGGCAGGTTTAGGATCTTGGACAACAAACCCTTCCACAAGTATAGGACACAAGTGAAGCTGGTTGTTGCCTGTGCCATTTTGCACAATTGGATCCTAGGTTTTGGCATTGATGAAGTAGTGCCTGCTGAGGAAGGTTTCACAGGGTCATCTGATCCAACCAACCTGCCCCTAGCCCATGTGGATGAAGACTCTGTTGAAATGACTGAAATAAGGGATGCCATTTCCAATGCTATGTGGGAAGGGAGGGGAACAAACACTACTTGATGTAATATGTTATTGAATTTAGCTGCTGTACCTTGCTGTGGAACTCATGTGTGTGATGGTGATGTAATAATTTGGTGGACAAGGCTGAGACCAATTTTTTTTCTGTCTTTCATCCTGTTATTCATGCTGTTACTTGTTTATCCATGTTGGTCATGGTTCAGTTCATCCATTCTGTTATTCATGTTATTTATGTTTCTGCAATGCTGTTACACATTATTTGATTAAGTTTATGTGTTGTCAAACATGCCAGTACTAGGATGGCTTCATCTCCATTTGAGGGTGGGTTTGTTGCTGGTTCTTCAGTCATGGAGCAACTCATCAGTGGTGGTTCTGCTCCTGTTGAAGCTCCTGCTGGTGCTAGTGCTGTTGCTCCAGTTGCAGCTGGTGCTGGTGCTGGTGGTGCTCCAGTTGCACCACCACCTGCTGATGTTGCTGCTCCTGTGGCTGAGGCTGGGGCTGTGAGGGCAATGAGGTGGACCAACACCACCTCTGGTTTTGTTCTTAGGAGGATGGCTACCCTTGTTAGTGATGGCAGCAAGCCTGACAAGGTATTCAAAGACAAGGATGTGAATGTTGTGGCCAAAGCCCTTAAGCAGTTCTGTGGGGAGGTTGTTAGCCCACTCAAGTGTACAACCACTTGAGGAAATGGAGGCAGAAGTGGTTTAGGGTGAGCAAGCTCAAGGACCTTAGTGGTGCTCTTTGGGATGATCAGACTCATGCTATCATGCTTGAGCAAAAGCACTACCTTGGCCACTGCAAGGTAGCAAATTGATCTCTTTTCTTTGCCTTGACCTTCATATCCATTCTTATCTTTGTCTCGATCTCTTATCTTTGCCCAACCATGCAGGACCATCCTAAAGATGCAGAATTTCTTAACTGTCCTATTAGGTTCTACTGTGAGATGGAGGCTATCTTTGCTAATGCCATGGCCACAGGCAAGTTTGCACTTGGGTCTGGTGAAGCCTTAGGGCAGAATCAGGCTAACAGTGTTGCTGCCAAGGCTGATGGCTGAAAGGTCTTGATGGCTAGAGGGGGGGTGAATAGCCTTTTTAAAAAAAAATTCTACAAGAGCAAGCTAAACAAGTTTATCAATATAACAAGTAGCGAGATGCGAGTTTTGCTTAGCCTACGGGGTGTATGCAAGCCACCTAACCAATTCACAATTCTAGTATATTGGCACTCAACCGCACGAGTCAAACCGAGAAGGTAACTACAACTATAACTAGCAAGCTACACAAAAGAGCTACTCTAGCAAAGCTAACAAGCTAGCAAAGATAACTAAGAAAGTAATACAAGATAGAGTTAGAATGGTTTTACCGAGGGGCGAAGTATTGAGCCAACCAATATGATCAACAATGAATACCAAGACAACCGAACACCGGGATCAATCAATCACAATATGGAAGTGATGACACGAAGATTTATCCCGAGGTTCACGTGCTTGCCGGCACGCTAGTCCCCGTTGTGTCCCTCTTCACCACGTGGTTCGGTGGCTAATCGGTCTCACACCGAGCCTCTCAAAAGGCGCCACAAGAACCTACCAAATGGCAAAAGGTTGCAATGACACGAGCAATCCACTAATGTTGCCTTTGGCGCTTCGCCGAGGTAGGCACAAACCCCTCACAAACACCGGAGGTGGCCAAGAACAATCACCAACTCTTGCCAACGCCTCCAAGCTGCTCCAAGCCGTCTAGGTGGCGGCAACCACCAAGAGAAACAAGAATCCCGCAGCAAATCAACCACCAAGTGCCAACTAGATGCTATCTCAAAATGCAAATGCACTTGGATCACTCAATCTCACTTCGAATATGCAAAGAAGCAAGAGAGATGAGTGGGAGGGGAGTTGCTTAGCTCAAAGTGCTCACAAGTATGTCAAATGTGCAAGAAGAGAGAGCTTTGAGCCGGCCAACGAGTATATATAGACGTACCCCTTCGAATATAGCCGTTAGGAACGAGATCCAGCAGAACTCGCGTTGACCGGACGCGCCGGTCGTAACGACCGGACGCTCCGGTCGCGTAACGGCTAGATTTCGAAACGCCGACCGGACGCGCCGGTCGCAACGACCGGACGCGCTGGTCACGACCGGACGCGCCGGTCCCGTGACTGACCGGACGCGCCGGTCAACACTGAGTCGCGCAAAACGAACCAACGACCGGACGCGCCGAAGAACTGACCGGACGCCACAGTGACCGCGTCCGGTCGGAGTCCAGTAAGCACCCTGGACGACCGGACGCGTCCGGTCGCCTGTGACCGGACGCGCCACCGCGTCCGATCGAACAACTGAAATTCGCGCAGTCACTGGACGCTGACCGGACGCGTCCGGTCAAACAGTGACCGCGTCCGGTGCAGCGTCCGGTGCAGCGTCCGGTCACCACTGTGACCTCCGTTCGCTTCCGTTTCTTTTCCGTTTGATTTCCGACTTCCGGCGTAGTAGAAAATAGGCATTTCATTTCCCCGAAATCGCCTGAATCCCGTGCTCGCACGCTCGGTGGGAGGGAGAGAGGACCCCAAACCCTCTCTACCGCTTAAACTCCAATGCCGTCGCAAATGTGCTAACACCACCAAGTGATCAACACCATGTGTGAGTGTGTTAGCATTTTCACAATCATTTTTCGAGGCGTTATTAGTTCTATCCAAATGCATATGACATGAAATGCACACCTAGAGTCACTTAGGAGTTCAATAGCCGCGTCATTCCCCTCTTTATAGTACGGCTATCTATCCTATAATGTAACCACACCCACTAGGTGTCTTGGTTACTAAAACACAACCCTTAAGCATATACCTTTGCCTTGATCACGTAGGGTTGCATCCAAATCCAAGTGTGGCCATCATGATCACCATGTCCATCTTGCCACCAACCTTGGAATGTACTAATCCTCATATGCTACATACAACTTAGGCATAGGATTAGTACTTAGGCATTGTCACTAATTACCAACACCAAACATAGGACTTTCAATCTCCCCCTTGTTGGTAATTGGTGACAACCCTTTCACAAAGATATTACGATAAAATTTTGATTGAACCCATGTCACATTGTCCAAGTTATTACCATGTGTAAGAAGTATGGACAAGTGATCATGAATTCAAATTGATAGCAATGGCTCCCCCTACATGTATGCTATATGTTTGGATTTTGGAAGCATACATGTTAGATAGGAAAGATTAGGAGCATTGACTACCAATAGGTGCTAAGTGTTTTAGATTATAGACCTTTGAAGCGTGATACCATCGGAGTAGCGATAAACACCATCTTAGCACCTTGTGTAGTTAGATACCACTTGTAAAAGCACAAACAAAACTAGAAACCTCGTGAGATCAACATTATAAGCAAGGCTCTAGTACTGCTTTGAAAAACATGAAGCAAGAGTAATCTAACTACTTCCTATTCATACTAGTACTTCAATACACCATTCAAATTATACTAGCAAGTCACCACACAAGCAATGTATCGGAGAAAAAGAAATGCATAACTATGCATCATACATATGAAGTGCACATGGAAATGCAACATTCATGTTTAAGAGCTTGCTCCCCCTACTTGTGTGCTCAAAATTTTAGTTGATCCCCTTCTTTTATCAATTTCTCCTCTTTTAGAATCTATCTTTGTGAACAACATTTTTTTCCCCCTTTGTGCTTCTCCCCCTTTGAGTTCTATCTTTGTGAACAACATTTTCTTCCCCTTTGGCACCAATGACCACAAGGGACCAATTTTAGATAGACTATCATGTTGAAATATGGGGTGAGGATCAAGTTTGTGATTCAACCTAGATTGCTTGCATAAATAAAATGCTTCGGTTTGATCCAAGGGCAAGCTTCTTCACACCTCACTAGAAGGGTTATCATGCACCATGTTGAAGCAAATATTTAGACAAGTTTTCTAGATGAAACACTTAGGATCACAAGCTACTTAAACAAGTTATATGCTACCACTAGATCATACAAGTCATGGAAACAATAGTGGCACCAAATAAACTTCAAATTCATTTGATTTTCATGAATGAGCCTAGAACATGAAAATTATGACTAGATGCACTAAACATGTCCTTAGTATAGAATGTATGACATGTCAACCAATTGTACCTTGGGGCTCGAAGGAGAGGCATGTCATAACATTGGGGTGCATCAACTCATGTTGGAGAAGTCAATTATGTTCAACTCATTCTTTAGCTTGTGAAATCTCTTCTCATCAAGTGGCTTGGTGAATAGATCGGCTAGTTGATCTTCGGTGCCCACACTCTCAATAGCAATGTCACCCTTTTGTTGATGATCTCTAATGAAATGATGACGAACATCAATATGCTTTGTTCTTTGATGTTGAACCGGATTGTTGGTTAGCTTCACGGCACTTTCATTGTCACATAGCAATGGCACATTCTTGAAATTGATTCCAAAATCCTTCAATGTTGCCTTCATCCACAAGATTTGTGCACAACAACTACCCGCGGCGATGTATTCGGCTTCGGCGGTAGATAGTGCAATACTATTTTGCTTCTTGGATGACCATGAGACAAGTGACCTTCCCAATAGTTGACAAGTCCCGGAAGTGCTCTTTCTCTCCACTTTGTCACCGGCATAGTCGGAATCCGAATATCCAACTAGCTCAAAACTTGCACCTTTGGGATACCACAATCCAACATCTTGTGTATGCTTTAAGTACCTCAATATTCTCTTTGTTGCCTTCAAATGACTTTCTCTTGGTGAGGCTTGAAATCTTGCACACATGCATACACTAAACATCACATCGGGTCTTGATGCCGTCACATAGAGTAGGCTACCAATCATTGATCTATAAAGCTTTTGATCCACCATGTTGCCACTCTTGTCACTATCCAAACTTCCACTAGTGCCCATTGGGGTTGTAATGCCCTTTGCATCTTCCATGCCAAACTTCTTGAGCATATCTTTGATGTACTTGGTTTGGCTCACAAATGTTCCTTCCTTCATTTGTTTGATTTGAAGTCCAAGAAAGAAACTAAGTTCACCGATCATTGACATTTCAAATTCCTTTGCCATCATTTTTCCAAACTCATCACAATAATCTTGATTGGTTGAACCGAAGATGATATCATCAACATAAATTTGCAATACAAACAAGTCTTTCCCAATCTTCTTGGTGAAGAGAGTAGTATCCACTTTGCCCATGACAAATCCTTTGGATAGCAAGAAATCCCTCAATCTTTCATACCATGCTCTAGGTGCTTGCTTCAATCCATACAAAGTTTTTCTCAATTTGTAGACATGATTAGGTTTCTTGTCATCTTCAAAACCGGGAGGTTGCTCCACATACACCTCTTCTTGAATGTACCCATTGAGAAATGCACTCTTCACATCCATTTGATATAGCTTGATATTGTGAGCACAAGCATAGGCAAGTAAGATCCTAATTGCTTCCAATCTTGCAACCGGGGCATAAGTTTCACCAAAGTCAAGACCCTCTATTTGTGTGTAACCTTGAGCCACTAGTCTTGCTTTGTTCCTTACTACTATCCCATCTTGATCTTGCTTGTTACGAAAGACCCATCTTGTTCCAATGACATTATGATTCTTAGGCCTCTCAACTAGTTCCCATACTTCATTTCTCTTGAAGTTGTTGAGCTCTTCATGCATTGCATTTACCCAATCCGGATCTCTCAATGCTTTATCAAAGTCCTTGGGTTCTTCCATTGACACAAAAGAAGAGTGAGCACAAAATGATGCCAATCTTGATCTAGTTTGAACTCCCCTTTGTATGTCACCAATGATGGAATCTAATGGATGGTCTCTTGCAATGTTGGTTGGTTGAAGCACTTGGACTTGATTGCTTGGATGTTGATGTTGATCATAAGTTGGAGATGATGAACTAGCCACTTGTTGATCTTGTTGCACTTGAGATGATGTACTAGCTTGATTTTGCATTAGAGAACCACTAGCTTGTGTAATTGGACTTTGGAGCACTTGATCTTTGTTGTCATCCACATCAATCACTTGTTTTGGCCTAATATCACCAATATCCATTTCTTTCATAGCATTGGTCAATTGAGTTCCTCTCACATCATCCAAGTTATTTTCCTCATCTTGAGAGCCATTTGTTTCATCAAATTCAACATCATGAACTTCCTCAAGTAAACCACTAGCCAAATTCCAAACTCTATAAGCTTTGCTAGTAGTGGAGTAACCAAGTAAGAATCCTTCATCACATTTCTTCTCAAACTTGCTCAATCTAGTGCCCTTCTTCAAGATGTAGCATTTGCAACCAAATACCCGAAAGTATGCAATGTTGGGCTTTCTTCCATTTAAGATCTCATATGGTGTCTTCTCTAGAAACTTGTGGCAATAGAGGCGGTTGCTATAGAAGCAAGCCGTGTTGATTGCTTCGGCCCAAAATGAATGGCTCATATTATACTCATTTAACATTGATCTTGCCATATCAATCAAGGTTCTATTCTTTCTCTCAACTAGTCCATTTGATTGAGGTGTATACTTGGCCGAGAATTGATGCTTGATTCCAAGCTCATCACATAGCTCATCAACTCTTGTGTTTCTAAACTCACTTCCATTGTCACTTCTCACTTTCTTGATTGTGGTCTCAAACTCATTTTGTACCCTCTTGATGAACTTCTTGAATATGTCAAATACATCACTCTTGTCCACAAGAAAGAATACCCATGTGTATCTAGTGAAATCATCCACAATCACAAAACCATACTTGTTGCCACCAATGCTTGTGTATGTAGTTGGCCCAAATAGATCCATGTGCAACAACTCAAATGCCTTGGAAGTACTCATAATGCTCTTCAATGGATGAGTGTTGCCCACTTGCTTTCCGGCTTGACATGCACTACATAGCTTATCCTTCTCAAATGTGACATCCTTCAAGCCTTTAACTAAGTCATGCTTCACTAACTTGTTCAATTGTTTCATACCAACATGACCAAGTCTTCTATGCCATAACCAACCCATACTTGATTTGGTGAGCAAGCATGTTGAAAGTTGAGTGTCACTAGCATTGAAATCAACCAAGTATAGATTCTCATATCTAAAACCTTTGAAGATCAAGTTGGAGCCATCAACACTAATTATCTCCACATCATCAACACCAAATATGCACTTGAAACCGAGATCACATAATTGAGCAACCGAGAGAAGATTGAAGTTCAACTTTTCAACTAGGAGCACATTGGAAATGCTATGATCATTTGAGATTGCAATCCTTCCAAGAGCCTTCACATCACCCTTGCTATTGTCACCAAAAGTGATACTATCAATGCCACTATCATTTGATTTGAGAGAGTTGAACATTCTTGAATCACCGGTCATATGTTGAGAGCACCCACTATCAAGCACCCAATGCCTTCCTCCGGCCTTGTAATTAACCTACAAAACAAATTAATGTTTCTTAGGTACCCATACTTGCTTGGGTCCTTGGAGGTTAGTAACTAAGCTCTTTGGTACCCAAATGGCCTTCTTCTTTGGACCCACAATTGGTGTACCAACAAACTTAGCATGCACACCTTTCTCACCCTTGGTAAGTACATAACAAGAATCAAAAGGAATGTAATCCATTTTAGCATAAAACTTATTGTTGTTCTTGTTCATTTTATTACAATTAATCTCTAGATGTCCAACTTGCTTGCATCTATTGCAATAACGACCATTGCTCTTCACAAAGCGAGGCTTTGGAGTAGCAAAGGCCGCCTTGCCCTTCTTGGGAGTATAGCCCAAACCCTCTTTGTTAAGAGAGAACCTTTGGCTACCCAAGCATTTTAGCAAGCGGGCATCCCCACCATAGGCATTGCCTAATGCGCGGGTGAGATCATCCACCTCTCTCTTGAGAGTCTCATTCTCAACCACAAGTGATGAATCACTAGTAGTAGAGGTAGAGTTGGTTGTGGTGGATGATGATGAGCTACATGAAGCATTAGTAGGACCAACAAATAAAGAATCATCAATAATATCACATGTTAGTCCAATATCACAAGTGAGAATCACTTGCTCCTCCTTAGCTTCCTTCATGAGCTTCTCCAACTTGAGGTCCTTCTCCTTGATGAGCTTAAGTAGAGAGGAGTGGGCTTCCTTAAGCCTAGTGTGAGCAACTTCAAGGTCCTCGTGGTCTTCCTTTAGACACTCACGAGAGGCCTCTAGCTCATCAAAGGATTTCCTAAGAGCTTTGAGCTCTTGTTCAATTCCTTTGCACTCCTTACCCTTTTTTAGAGCAACAAGCTCCTCCATCAAGGCATCATTTTCATTGCTCTTGGCAATGAGCTCTTGTTCCAAGATTTTGTATTTCTTGGTTGTCCTCTTGTAGCCCTTGCTCATTTGATCTATTATGCCCAATAGATCATCCTTGGAGTAGTCCTCATCCTCCTCATCATCACTCCTACAACCATCACTAGCACAAGAATCATCATCACTATCATCATATTTTACCTTGGTAGGCTTGGCCATAAGGCATGTCGATGTAGTGTCGAAGATGGATGACTTGTTGGAGAGGGCGATGCTTGCAATGGCTCGCCGAGTGGTCCTCTCATCATCACTAGAGCTTTCATCATCATCACTATCGGAGTTGTCACTATCCCAAGTGACCACATAACCACCACCTTTCTTCTTCTTGTTGATAGTGAAGCTCCTCTTCTCTTTCTTCTCCTTCTTGTCCTTCTTGTTCTTCTTCAACTTCAACTCCCCATCATGATATCTTTTGTCTTCATAGGGGCACTTTGCCACTACATGATCGGGGCTATTGCAATTGTAGCAAAGCACCTTCTTTGCCTTCATGAAGTCCCTTCTCTTCCTTGCACCATATCCTTTCTTCTTCATGAACCTCCCCATCTTATGCACTAGGAGGGCCATGGTCTCATCATCGAATGAATCATCATCATCACTCTCCACCTTGCTCTTGCCCTTAGAAGATGAAGCCTTGAATGCCATGGGCTTCTCTTGCTTGACCTTGGTCTCCTTCTTCTCTTCTACCTCATCTTCATCATCATTGTATTGGGCATCGGTCATTATATCTCCAAGCACATCGGTTGGTTTGACCTTGTCCAATCCCTCTCTAAAGATCATTCTTCTCAAGGTGGCAAACTTCTTGGGTAGGCACATTAAGAACTTGTGTGAGAAGTCCTTGTCCTCAACCTTCTCTCCAAGCCCCTTGAGATCATTGACAATGACTTGGAGCCTATAGAACATCTCCGGGATAGATTCATCTTCCTTCATCTTGAAAGTGGAGAACTTGTCCTTGAGCATATATAGTTTGGCACTTTTTACCGTTGAAGTGCCTTCATATGTTTCTTCAAGCCTTATCCAAAGCTCATTTGCCTTTTCAAGATCTTTGATTTGCTCAAATACTTTGTCATCAATGGCACGGTAGATTGTATCAAGTGCCGCCGTGTTGCATTGCTTGTTGATGCGGTCATTTAGAGTGAGATGTTCTTCATCAAGAATGATGTATCCTTCTTTTGTCACATCCCAAACCTTCTCATGTATATTGCCTAGATATTGCTTCATCTTCCTTTTCCAATGATCAAAGGAAGAGACGCCATCAAAGAATGGAGGCTTGCCATTAACATGGTTGAACATAACTTGAGCCATCTTGCACCGAGGTTGTTAAGCCTAGTAAACGGTGACCACGGCTCCGATACCACTTGAAAGGTCTTGATGGCTAGAGGGGGGGTGAATAGCCTTTTTAAAAAAAATCTACAAGAGCAAGCTAAACAAGTTTATCAATATAACAAGTAGCGAGATGCGAGTTTTGCTTAGCCTACGGGGTGTATGCAAGCCACCTAACCAATTCACAATTCTAGTATATTGGCACTCAACCGCACGAGTCAAACCGAGAAGGTAACTACAACTATAACTAGCAAGCTACACAAAAGAGCTACTCTAGCAAAGCTAACAAGCTAGCAAAGATAACTAAGAAAGTAATACAAGATAGAGTTAGAATGGTTTCACCGAGGGGCGAAGTATTGAGCCAACCAATATGATCAACAATGAATACCAAGACAACCGAACACCGGGATCAATCAATCACAATATGGAAGTGATGACACGAAGATTTATCCCGAGGTTCACGTGCTTGCCGGCACGCTAGTCCCCGTTGTGTCCCTCTTCACCACGTGGTTCGGTGGCTAATCGGTCTCACACCGAGCCTCTCAAAAGGCGCCACAAGAACCTACCAAATGGCAAAAGGTTGCAATGACACGAGCAATCCACTAATGTTGCCTTTGGCGCTTCGCCGAGGTAGGCACAAACCCCTCACAAACACCGGAGGTGGCCAAGAACAATCACCAACTCTTGCCAACGCCTCCAAGCTGCTCCAAGCCGTCTAGGTGGCGGCAACCACCAAGAGAAACAAGAATCCCGCAGCAAATCAACCACCAAGTGCCAACTAGATGCTATCTCAAAATGCAAATGCACTTGGATCACTCAATCTCACTTCGAATATGCAAAGAAGCAAGAGAGATGAGTGGGAGGGGAGTTGCTTAGCTCAAAGTGCTCACAAGTATGTCAAATGTGCAAGAAGAGAGAGCTTTGAGCCGGCCAACGAGTATATATAGACGTACCCCTTCGAATATAGCCATTAGGAACGAGATCCAGCAGAACTCGCGTTGACCGGACGCGCCGGTCGTAACGACCGGACGCTCCGGTCGCGTAACGGCTAGATTTCGAAACGCCGACCGGACGCGCCGGTCGCAACGACCGGACGCGCTGGTCACGACCGGACGCGCCGGTCCCGTGACTGACCGGACGCGCCGGTCAACACTGAGTCGCGCAAAACGAACCAACGACCGGACGCGCCGAAGAACTGACCGGACGCCATAGTGACCGCGTCCGGTCGGAGTCCAGTAAGCACCCTGGACGACCGGACGCGTCCGGTCGCCTGTGACCGGACGCGCCACCGCGTCCGATCGAACAACTGAAATTCGCGCAGTCACTGGACGCTGACCGGACGCGTCCGGTCAAACAGTGACCGCGTCCGGTGCAGCGTCCGGTGCAGCGTCCGGTCACCACTGTGACCTCCGTTCGCTTCCGTTTCTTTTTCGTTTGATTTCCGACTTCCGGCGTAGTAGAAAATAGGCATTTCATTTCCCCGAAATCGCCTGAATCCCGTGCTCGCACGCTCGGTGGGAGGGAGAGAGGACCCCAAACCCTCTCTACCGCTTAAACTCCAATGCCGTCGCAAATGTGCTAACACCACCAAGTGATCAACACCATGTGTGAGTGTGTTAGCATTTTCACAATCATTTTTCGAGGCGTTATTAGTTCTATCCAAATGCATATGACATGAAATGCACACCTAGAGGCACTTAGGAGTTCAATAGCCGCGTCATTCCCCTCTTTATAGTACGGCTATCTATCCTATAATGTAACCACACCCACTAGGTGTCTTGGTTACTAAAACACAACCCTTAAGCATATACCTTTGCCTTGATCACGTAGGGTTGCATCCAAATCCAAGTGTGGCCATCATGATCACCATGTCCATCTTGCCACCAACCTTGGAATATACTAATCCTCATATGCTACATACAACTTAGGCATAGGATTAGTACTTAGGCATTGTCACTAATTACCAACACCAAACATAGGACTTTCAATGGCCCTCCTCTGACCCACACCACAGTTCCTAGTGAACAGGGAGGGGATAGCAAGGCCACTGAACTGCTTCCTACCTCCTCAACTGCTGGCCCAAAGAGGAAGAGAGGGAACTTCTCTGAGGAGGAGATGCTCATGTTGACTAACATGAGTGATGCTGTGAACAATGTGGCCAATGCTCTTAGGGAGACTAGACCTGCCCATGTTGATGCCAATCTATACCTTGCTGTGATGGAGATGCCTGGATTCTCTGAGGAGGCATTTATTGTTGCCTACACCTTCCTCCTGGACAACAAGGCCCAAGGCAAGGACTTTGTGAACATGAGTGATGCCCACAGGACCATTTGGCTTAGGACCTTCCTAGCCAAAAACTACTATGTGTAGTTACATTACACATGATGGTCCAGGAGGGGGTTGAGTGTAGAGATGTATAGTTCCTCCACCCCCCTCACCCACTCTCTCTTCTTTTGACAACAGGAGCTTTTGTGCAGTCTGCTTGTTCTTTTGACACCTGACCTTGATGGTATGGTTTGCCTAGGTGGGTGGCTAACAATAGGCAAGGATGTGGGAATTTTGCAAAGAAAACAGACATTTTTTGGACCAGCGTGTCTAGCTTCCTTTGGAATACTCCACCATTTCACAAAATTAAGAGACTTGCTAAAATCCAGGTGCTTGAATTTTAGTTTCCTTCCAAACGATGGTTATTGTATTGTTATATTAAAATTGTAGCTTTAGTTAAATTCGTTGCAATTTCAGTAGATACAATCTGTAATTTTTGGTTCCTAGAATAAAAAAACCGTTAGACAAAACTACAAACTCATCCAAATCTGGTTTGTGGTAGCATAAAGACAATTAACAATTTATAATTGTTTTTATAGTTAGACCAGGACAAAAACTTAATATATTAGGACACAAAAACAAATAACAAATCATAAAAATAATAATTTACTCGTACTAGTCATGGTACAAGAGTGTTATCTAAAATTATTTTAAAAATTCAAACACCTAAAATAAAATGTATATAAGAGAAGTACTAAAATATTTGCTTCCCCGAAAACTCGTAGTCAGGTCCTCATATGCTACTAGGCCTTTTTACGCCACTAGGGCCCCTCGCATGTGACTTTCGGTCCAAGTTGGCAAGACCGTGTAGGAACATGAATAGATGCGGTAGCGAGTAGGAGTAAGAATTTTTTTTTACCAAACTGCACACTACAGCATGGCCCTTTATACAAGGCGTTTAAAAATGCCTTTAAAAGCGTTCAAAATGCCTTCAAAAACCTTTTAAGGCATACTTGAAAATGCCTGCTATAAACTGGACTCAAAAGGTCTTTTGAGGCATTTTTTCAAAACGCCTTTCAATATCAATATTTAAAGGCATTTTCTAGACGCCTATAATACTTTTTAAAGGCGTTTTCTATAAGCCTCCAAACATTGATGGAGGCGTTATTAAAAATGCCTTCAAAATCAAGCTATCCATCCGGAACTGCTAGCATTATAAAATCGCACAATACATTGGAGAATGAACCAATAAGAGCACACATTAACACTATACATCCAAACATTTTAATCTTTTCGACATACATAGTTATATTTGAACTAGACACGATCAATAAGGTAGAAAAATAACGAAATATCATCTTCAAATGATATTCCTCAATCCTGAAGCTTCTTCCTCCTTTAAGAGAGATAAAAAGCTTGACATGTTCACGTCACAGTTATATACATAAGCAAGTGTAAATCCAACTGACTATATGTTGCCTCACTGCCGTCCTCACTCGGCAATTCCTCCTGCTTGAAACCAACATGCACCAATGAGTGAAAGTATATAAAGTATTGTGCTAATGTATTACTGTTAGAGTATTACCCTAAATTTTCAGAAATGACTTCAAAAACTAGAAACTGAAACCAAATTGATTTTCAAGAAGTAGCTTACAGATCTGCACGATATACTTGAATCCCTTCTTGGAAGCATAATTTAGCAAAAGGATCAATGCACGATATTCAGCAGCGTTGTTGGTCATCATACCCAAACCCTCGTGTAGTAGAGCAATCTTCACTAGAGGGGGAACACAATAAACAGCTAGGCATGATAATTGAAGAAAAAATAAAACAGCTAAAGCTAAGACTGGTGTACGTACCACAGATCCGTCTAACCGCCAAATTATGACTCCAGCACCTGATTTCCCAGGATTTCCTATTGTAAGGTCCAAATAGGCTAGAGGGGGGGGGGTGAATAGCCTAATTAAAACTTCTACGAGAAATACTAAACCACAAGTTAGTACAAAAGGTGGCGGAGCAAAAAGCACTAGCTCTAACTAATTAAGCAAGCCACCTACACAAGTCTAGTACAAGGCTATCCACTAAACACAACAACAACGACAACAAGCTAGAAACAAGAAGTAATACTAGAGAAGAGCTTAGAGTGATTATACCGCCGTGTAGAGATGAGAAGTAATGCACTCGTAGAATCAATCACATTAATCAACCACAAGAGAAATCCTCGGTAGAGAGATGACACAAGATTTTTACCGAGGTTCACTTGCTTCCCGGCAAGCTACTCCTCGTTGTGGCGATGCACCCACTTGTCGGTTCGCGAGCTAATCAACTATCAAGAGTTGAGCCCTCGGCGGGCGCTGCACAACCGCACACAAGATGGGGATCCTCCAAGCCACGAGCTCCACTAGAGTATCCAATTTGCGAACTCCCGCGGGGAAGGATCAAGAACCCCTTACAACACTTGGTGAAGGCTCCAACAATCTCCAATTGCGAGCTCAATCACCTCCGCTGCTCCAAGCCGTCTACCGTGTCGGGAAACACGGAAGAGTAACGAGAAATCCGCAGCAACTCGAAGATCAAGTGCCTCTAGAATGCAACTCTCAAGCAATGCACTTGAATCTCACTCAATCTCACTCAAGATGTGCAATCAATCGAAGAGATGAGTGGAGGGGTTGTTCTCTAGCTCAAAAGATGTCTCTATATCTCAAAATGTGCAAGAGTTACCCTCAAAACCCGTCCACCATCTATTTATAACGAAGGGGTACGCAGCTAGCCGTTACCGCGCGAACCAGTTCAAATCGTACTCACCGGACGCGCCGGTCAGGGTGACCGGACGCGTCCGGTCACTACGCGACAAACAAAATCGCGCGGGTCAGAACTAGCCGTTGCAACCACCGGACGCGCTTGACCGAGCCACCGGACGCGCTGGTGACGACCGGACGCGCCAGTCCCGTGACCCACCGGACGCGCCGGTCAGCACCCAGCCGCGCACCGCGAAACAACCACCGGACGCGCCGAAGGACCCACCGGACGCCACAGTGCCCGCGTCCGGTGGGAGTCCAGTAAGCTCCCGACGCCACCGGACGCGTCCGGTGGTACGTGACCGGACGCGCCCCGCGTCCGGTGCACGAACCCTAGCAGCACCCGCGCCGCGATGAACTGACCGGACGCGCCCCGCGTCCGGTGCAGCGTCCGGTGCTGCGTCCGGTGCACGCAGTGACCTCCGTTCGCCTCCGTTTCTTTTCCAACTTTCGGCGCAATAGAAAATAGGCGTTTCACTTCTCCAAAAAGCGCCGAATCCCGCCTCGCAAGCTCGGCGGGAGGGAGAGAGGAACCCAAACCCCTCTCTACCGCTCCAACTCCACCGCCTTCGCAAATGTGCTAACAACACCGAGTGTACACCACCATGTGCATGTGTGTTAGCATTTCACAAACATTTTTCCAAGGCGTTATGTTAGCTCTTTACTAGATTCTAAATGCATATGCTCAAGACATTGATCTAGTGGCACTTGATTTCCGAGCTAACCGTGATTGCCCCTCTTGATAGTCGGCTATGTATCCTAAACCCGGTCAATCACTTCTCTACTCATCTTAGACCGGCAAAAGGAAAACCCTATGGTTATACCTTTGCCTTGCGCTCTTAGATCCTTCTCTTCCACTTGATCATCAAGTCCACCACTTTAAGTGCATCTCCACCATGATCTACATTTCATGTATATGCACCATCTCTTTGTGACCTTGTGGCTACCACTCCTTGCCACGTCCACCTTCATCACATGTGTTGCTTATGCCTAACTCAAAACACTCAACACATGGCATTAGCAACTTGGTGTCATTAATTACCAAAACCAAACTTGGGCTTTCAATCTCCCCCTTTTTGGTAATTGATGACAACCATCACAAAGATATGAAATGAAATCAATTTTCAATTTCGATAGTATTAGCTCCCCCTACATATGTGCTTTCATGAGTTTGGTTCAATTTTGCACATATGTATGGATTCGAATTTTGGGAGAGTTACTACTATCAAATTGATGCTAAGGTATATAGAATGGACCTTTGAAGCGTGATACCAATCGGAGTTGCCTTTATATACCATCCTTAGCATCGATGTAGCTAGACACCACTTGTAATTCATCACTTGTAAAGATCACAAACACTAAAGTACCCCGTGAGATCAACATTATAAGCAAAGGTGTCTAGATACCACTTAAAAAGCTACTCTCAACAAATCATCATTCAAGTTCTATTTCTAGCAATCACCAAACAAACATGAATATGAATTTAAGCTTTGCAATGCAACAATTCATCATGTTAATGCGCATACAAATGCAACAAATAGTTCATGAGCTTGCTCCCCCTACTTGTGTGCTCAAAATTTAATTGATTCCTTTCCAAAGTCTTATCTTATGCTTTCTCTCCCCCTTAGTAACTTTTTCTTTTTGTGACTTTTCTCTCCCCTCTTATTATATCTTTCTCCCTCTTTGTGACTTTTCTATCTTTGTGACTTTTCTCTCCCCCTTTGTCAACAATCACCAAAAAGGTGCCAATTTTAGTGAGAGTAAAGTCAATCAATATGAGGGAGTCCAAATTATGGTTCAATCTAGATTACTTGCCTAGAATATGTAATTCGGTTTGATCCAAGGACAAGCTTCTTCACACCTCATAAAGTATAAGGGTTATCTTGACCATGTTGAATTACACATCATGAGCTCATTTTCTAGATTCAACACTAGGTTTGCAAGCCCACAAACATGTCATATGCTACCACTAGATCAATCAAACATAGAAGCAATAGTGGTACCATATATACATTAAACTCATTTGATTTTCATGAATGAGCCTATTTGACATGCAAATATGTCTATATATTCTAAACATGTCCTTAGCAAAGTATGGATGATATGTCAAACAACTTTACCTTGCTATGTCGGAGGAGAGGCATGTCATATAAGAAAGTGGGGGTGCACTCATTTCAAGTTGGAGAAGTCAAGTATGTTCAATTCATTCTTCAACTTGTAAAATCTTTTCTCATCAAGTGGCTTTGTAAAGATGTCAGCTAATTGATCTTCGGTGCCAATGCTTTCAATGCTAATATCACCCTTTTATTGATGGTCTCTTATGAAATGATGCCTTATGTCAATGTGCTTGGTTCTTGAATGTTGAACCGGATTTTGTGTCATCTTGATAGCACTTTCATTGTCACAAAACAATGGCACATTCTTGAATTTGATTCCAAAGTCATTCAAGGTGGCTTTCATCCAAAGCAATTGTGCACAACAACTACCGGCACTAATATATTCGGCCTCGGCGGTAGATAGTGCAACACTATTTTGTTTCTTTGATGACCATGAAACAAGAGACCTTCCAAGCAATTGACAAGTGCCACTTGTGCTCATTCTATCAATCTTGCATCCACCATAGTCGGAGTCCGAATATCCAATCAACTCAAAGTTAGACCCCTTTGGAAACCATAATCCAACATCATGAGTGCCCTTAAGATATCTCAATATCCTCTTGGTTGCTTTCAAGTGACTTTCTCTAGGTGAAGCTTGAAATCTTGCACATTTGCACACACTAAACATCACATCCGGCCTAGAAGCAGTGACATATAGCAAACTTCCAATCATAGACCGATATTGCTTTTGATCTACCATATTGCCACTTGCATCAATACCCAATTGGTCATTTGTGCCCATTGGTGTACTCATTGGCTTAGCATCTTGCAATCCAAACTTCTTGATCATGTCCTTGATGTACTTGCCTTGACTTACAAAAGTGCCATTCTTCATTTGCTTGATTTGAAGTCCAAGAAAGTAACTAAGCTCTCCAATCATAGACATCTCAAACTCATTAGCCATCATATTTCCAAACTCTTCACAAAAGTCTTGATTGGTTGATCCAAAAATAATGTCATCCACATAGATTTGCAACACAAACAAGTCATTACCAAGCTTCTTGGTGAAGAGTGTGGTGTCAACCTTTCCCATCTTGAACCCTTTAGAGAGAAGAAAGTCCCTCAACCTCTCATACCATGCTCTAGGTGCTTGCTTCAAACCATACAATGCCTTCTTGAGCTTGTAGACATGGTTGGGCTTCTTGTCATCTTCAAAACCGGGAGGTTGCTCAACATAAACTTCTTCATTGATGTAGCCATTGAGAAATGCACTTTTGACATCCATTTGATAGAGCTTGATGTTGTGTGCACAAGCATATGCTAATAAGATTCTAATTGCCTCCAATCTTGCAACCGGTGCATATGTTTCTCCAAAGTCAAGACCCTCAACTTGAGTGTATCCTTGTGCTACTAATCTTGCTTTGTTCCTCACAACCACACCATCTTGATCTTGCTTGTTTCTAAAGACCCATTTAGTACCAATCACATTGTAGTTCTTCGGCCTTTCAACAAGTTCCCAAACTTGATTTCTAGTGAAGTTGTTTAGCTCTTCATGCATGGCATTTACCCAATCGGAATCCTTCAATGCATCTTCTATTTTCTTAGGTTCTTCAAGTGACACAAATGAGTAGTGCTCACAAAAGGATGCTAATCTTGATCTAGTTTGAACACCACTTTGAATTCCACCAATGATTTGGTCCAATGGATGATCTCTTGCAATACTAGTAGGTTGGAGTATTGGGAGTTGATTGTTTCCACTAGCTTGACCTTGATCTTGCACTTCGTCATGAGAACCACTAGAGCTTGCTTGATTTGTATCAATTTGCACACTTTGGTTTATCACATGAATATCATCATCATCAACTTGCCTTGGCCTAACATCACCAATGTCCATGTTTCTCATTGCATTTGCCAATTGATCTCCTCTCACATCATCAAGGTTTTGAGCTTCATTTTGAGATCCTTGGGTTTCATCAAACTCAACATCATGAACTTCTTCCAAGGTTCCATTTGTGAGATTCCAAACTCTATATGCTTTGCTTGTGGTGGAATAACCAAGTAAGAACCCTTCATCACATTTCTTTTCAAACTTGCTCAATCTAGTGCCTTTCTTGAGAATATAGCATTTGCAACCAAACACTCTAAAGTATGCAATGTTGGGCTTTCTTCCATTCAATAGCTCATATGGTGTCTTTCCAAGCTTCCCATGGCAATAGAGACGGTTGCTACAATAGCAAGCCGTGTTGATAGCTTCACTCCAAAATGAATGACTTACATTGTATTCACTAAGCATTGATCTAGCCATGTCAATCAAGGTTCTATTCTTTCTTTCAACTACACCATTGGATTGAGGAGTGTAGGTTGGAGAGAATTGATGTCCAATACCAAGATCATCACATAAATCTTCAATTCTTGTGTTCTTGAACTCACTACCATTGTCACTTCTAATCTTCTTGATGGTAGTCTCAAACTCATTTTGCACTCTCTTGACAAAAGACTTGAATAGATCATAAACATCACTCTTGTCATAGAGAAAGAACACCCAAGTGTATCTAGTGTAGTCATCCACTATCACAAAACCGTACTTGTTGCCTCCAATGCTAGTATATGTTGTTGGCCCAAACAAGTCCATGTGCAATAGCTCAAATGCCTTTGATGTGCTCATTTCACTCTTACTAGGATGTGTATTTCCAACTTGTTTGCCGGCTTGACAAGCACTACATGGTTTATCCTTTTCAAAAGTGACATCCTTCAAGCCTCTAACTAAGTCATGCCTCAAAAGTTTGTTCAATTGTTTCATTCCAACATGACCAAGCCTTCTATGCCACAACCATCCCATACTAGATTTGCTAAGCAAGCATGATGTCAATTGTGTCTCACTATCATTGAAGTCAACCAAGTATAAACTACCATGTCTAAATCCTTTGAATATCAAATTTGATCCATCAACACTTATGACTTCAACATCATCACTACCAAATATGCACTTGAAACCAAGATCACAAAGTTGTGCCACCGACAAAAGATTGAAGTCCAAGCTCTCAACTAGCAGCACATTAGATATGCTCATGTCATTTGAGATAGCAATTTTACCAAGCCCCTTGACCTTGCCTTTCTTGTTGTTTCCAAAAGTGATAGCATCAAAACCACCATTTTGACTTGTATTAATTGATTTGAACATACAAGAATCTCCGGTCATATGTTGAGTGCACCCACTATCAAGCACCCAATGCCTTCCTCCGGCTTTGTAATTGACTTACAAGATAAGATCAATTCTTTTTAGGTACCCAAACTTGTTTGGGTCCTCCAAGGTTAGTGACCAAGCTCTTTGGTACCCAAATGGCTTTCTTCTTTGAGCCCATCCATGGTGCACCAATGAACTTAGCATGAACACCATTTGTACCCTTGGTAAGTATATAGAAAGAATCAAACTTAATTGAGGATACTTTAGCATTGGATTTCTTGTTCATGCAATGTCGCTCTATGTGACCAACTTGCTTGCAACTTTTGCAATAGCTACCATTGTTCTTCACAAAACGAGTCTTGTGAGGAGCAAAAGCGGCCTTGCCTTTCTTGGGGTTATAGCCCAATCCCTCTTTGTAGAGAGAAGCTCTTTGGCTACCCAAGCACATAAGCAAGCGGTCCTCACCACCATAAGCCTTAGCTAAGGTGTGATTGAGCTCTTTTACCTCCTTCTTGAGATTTTCATTCTCAACTATAAGTGTGGAGTCACAAGTGAAACCATCACTACTAGATGAGGATGATGTTGATGCGCTACATGAGAGGTTAGTAGGAGCAACAACAATAGGCTTATGACAAGGTTCATCAATGATATCACAAGATATGCCTATGTTGCAAGTTTTAGCTTTCTCAACATTAGTTGGCATGTTTTCACATTTTTCAACTAGAGAGGAATGAGCTTCTTCAAGCTTAGTGTGAGACTTTTGAAGCTTCTTATGGTCTACCTTTAGACTCTCATAAGATGCTCTAAGCTCATCAAGTTCTTGCATAAGGTTTTTCCTTTCCTTAAGCAAGCCCTTGCATTCCTTTCTAGATTCTTTATAATGTTGAGTGCAATCTTCTAGCATAGTGATTAGTTCATCTTTAGTGAATTCTTCTTCATCACTATCACTATCACTATCACTAGCATTATCATGATCACTCTCATCATCGGATGATACCTTAGCGGCCTTAGCCATGAAGCACGATGGAGTGTCGAAGAGGGAGACCTTCTCTTGGATGGCAATGCTAGCATGTCCCTTCTTCTTGCTCTTGTAGTCATCCTCATCATCACTTGAGGAATCATCACTATCCCATGTAGCAACATGAGAATCATTCTTCTTCTTATAAGAGCTCTCCTTCTTCTCTTGCTTCTTCTTTTGCTTCTTCCTTTCCTTCTTGATAGCATCTTCATCATCACTATCATAAGGACACTTTGCAATGAGATGGTCCTTGCTATGGCATCTAAAGCATCTCATGGTATGCTCATTCTTCTTAGATGTGTTCTTCTTCCTCCTTGCACGATAGCCCTTCTTCTTCATGAATTTGCCAAATTGCTTGATAAAGAGAGCCATCTTCTCATCAATGTCATCACTATCACAAGAGCTTGAGTCTTCTTCACTTGATGATTCAATCTTGGATTTGCCCTTGGATGTGGTGGCTTTGAATGCCACACTCTTCTTCTTTTCATCATCTTTCTTCTCATTCTCCTTCTTCTTCTTCTTGACCAACTCATCCTTCTCATCATCTTCTCTATACGAATCATCGGTCATTACTTCTTGAAATATTTGTTGAGGAGTTGAATCCTTCAATGTAGTCCTCACTAGCACGGTGATCAATGTATCAAACCTCTTGGGTAAGCTTCTCAAAAACTTCATAGAGAATTGATTGTCCTTGACCTCCTCACCAAGTGCCTTGAGCTCATTTACAATGACTTGCAATCTATGAAACATCTCCGGTACACTCTCATCATCTTGCATCTTGAAGCTTGAAAATTTTTCTTGCAAGATATATGCTTTAGCGGTCTTTGTGCCTTCGGTGCCCTCAAATGTTTCTTCTAGCTTGGCCCAAGCATCATGTGCAACCTCTATGTTCTTCACTTGCTCAAATGTCTTGTCATCTAATGCCTCATGAAGAGCACTAATGGCAATGTCATTGCATTGGAGCTTCTTCTCTTCCACAGGTGTAGGTGCTTCCGGATTAGCAACCTCAAATTTTGTTTCGGTGACCTTCCACACTTCTCTATTGATTGACTTGAGATGTGCGGTCATCTTAACCTTCCAATATGCATAATTTGTGCCATCAAAGTGAGGTGCCTTCTTGGTGTTGTTGATGTGCAAGCTTAATTGAGCCATTTCTTTTTCACCGTAGGTTGTTAAGCCTCAAATAAACGGTGCCTCGGCTCTGATACCACTTGTAAGGTCCAAATAGGCTAGAGGGGGGGGTGAATAGCCTAATTAAAACTTCTACGAGAAATACTAAACCACAAGTTAGTACAAAAGGTGGCGGAGCAAAAAGCACTAGCTCTAACTAATTAAGCAAGCCACCTACACAAGTCTAGTACAAGGCTATCCACTAAACACAACAACAACGACAACAAGCTAGAAACAAGAAGTAATACTAGAGAAGAGCTTAGAGTGATTATACCGCCGTGTAGAGATGAGAAGTAATGCACTCGTAGAATCAATCACATTAATCAACCACAAGAGAAATCCTCGGTAGAGAGATGACACAAGATTTTTACCGAGGTTCACTTGCTTCCCGGCAAGCTACTCCTCGTTGTGGCGATGCACCCACTTGTCGGTTCGCGAGCTAATCAACTATCAAGAGTTGAGCCCTCGGCGGGCGCCGCACAACCGCACACAAGATGGGGATCCTCCAAGCCACGAGCTCCACTAGAGTATCCAATTTGCGAACTCCCGCGGGGAAGGATCAAGAACCCCTTACAACACTTGGTGAAGGCTCCAACAATCTCCAATTGCGAGCTCAATCACCTCCGCTGCTCCAAGCCGTCTACCGTGTCGGGAAACACGGAAGAGTAACGAGAAATCCGCAGCAACTCGAAGATCAAGTGCCTCTAGAATGCAACTCTCAAGCAATGCACTTGAATCTCACTCAATCTCACTCAAGATGTGCAATCAATCGAAGAGATGAGTGGAGGGGTTGTTCTCTAGCTCAAAAGATGTCTCTATATCTCAAAATGTGCAAGAGTTACCCTCAAAACCCGTCCACCATCTATTTATAACGAAGGGGTACGCAGCTAGCCGTTACCGCGCGAACCAGTTCAAATCGTACTCACCGAACGCGCCGGTCAGGGTGACCGGACGCGTCCGGTCACTACGCGACAAACAAAATCGCGCGGGTCAGAACTAGCCGTTGCAACCACCGGACGCGCTTGACCGAGCCACCGGACGCGCTGGTGACGACCGGACGCGCCGGTCCCGTGACCCACCGGACGCGCCGGTCAGCACCCAGCCGCGCACCGCGAAACAACCACCGGACGCGCCGAAGGACCCACCGGACGCCACAGTGCCCGCGTCCGGTGGGAGTCCAGTAAGCTCCCGACGCCACCGGACGCGTCCGGTGGTACGTGACCGGACGCGCCCCGCGTCCGGTGCACGAACCCTAGCAGCACCCGCGCCGCGATGAACTGACCGGACGCGCCCCGCGTCCGGTGCAGCGTCCGGTGCTGCGTCCGGTGCACGCAGTGACCTCCGTTCGCCTCCGTTTCTTTTCCAACTTTCGGCGCAATAGAAAATAGGCGTTTCACTTCTCCAAAAAGCGCCGAATCCCGCCTCGCAAGCTCGGCGGGAGGGAGAGAGGAACCCAAACCCCTCTCTACCGCTCCAACTCCACCGCCTTCGCAAATGTGCTAACAACACCGAGTGTACACCACCATGTGCATGTGTGTTAGCATTTCACAAACATTTTTCCAAGGCGTTATGTTAGCTCTTTACTAGATTCTAAATGCATATGCTCAAGACATTGATCTAGTGGCACTTGATTTCCGAGCTAACCGTGATTGCCCCTCTTGATAGTCGGCTATGTATCCTAAACCCGGTCAATCACTTCTCTACTCATCTTAGACCGGCAAAAGGAAAACCCTATGGTTATACCTTTGCCTTGCGCTCTTAGATCCTTCTCTTCCACTTGATCATCAAGTCCACCACTTTAAGTGCATCTCCACCATGATCTACATTTCATGTATATGCACCATCTCTTTGTGACCTTGTGGCTACCACTCCTTGCCACGTCCACCTTCATCACATGTGTTGCTTATGCCTAACTCAAAACACTCAACACATGGCATTAGCAACTTGGTGTCATTAATTACCAAAACCAAACTTGGGCTTTCACCTATACAGGCACTGTCAAATTCAAGAATACAAGAGAGCTGTAAAAGATAGAGTGCACTGGTGGAAAGAGCTCAAAATTCTCAAAAACAGTTAAGGTACATCACAAATATTCATGCAAACCAAGTAGCATCACAACCACCTGAGATGTAACTTTTAAAAGATCAGCTTAACACTCGAGTTGTGTTAGATAAGGTAAGGACCTGAGAATCAAGGGCAGTTGCCACGTGACGCTGAGATAGATACTACTACAAAGTATAAAAATGAAACTACTTTAGTGATGATAATGTGTGCCTAGAAATGACAAGAACTGGTTCAAGAAAGAAAAAGTAGACCATAGGAATCAGATTAGAGCACTGCATTCTTTCAATCAACATATATGTTTTACTATGAGAAGCCATACTGAATATACTAACTATTTCACCAGAAAGACATGATTTGCTTATTTGATCTGGAATTCACAAGACATTCTGCATGTTCAGTTTGTAATATTTTAAGCTCATTTCTCAGTTTAGTGAGACAGTAGTAGTAGTTACTTGAAATCATAGGGCTATAATTTCAAGTATCGTATTCAAGTGCTTATCACGAGTAGAATCACGAGTAGTAGTTACTTGAAATCATAGGGCTGTAAAGTAGATGTAAATAAACATGTGCTAAGTGTGCCGCAGTCTTCTTAAGAATGAAATTAGGGGATCTTTCTACCCTAGTTGAGTTTTTTTTTCAAGCACTAATGGTTGGTTAGTGTAATGCAAAATTTACCTTGTCTGCAATCTCCGTACTTCTGACCACTCGTCATTGTCTACATCTGAGGCAGAAGGAATTTCTGGCATCTACAGAGTTGTGTTATGAACATGTAGATGGTATGGCATAGTTAATAGTAGAACAAGAACAGTATGGAGAGTAGGGATTACCATTTGCACCCTTGCAACATATGATTACTCTCCAGCAAAGCCTATAGGTAATTTTGGAGGTTGATTCAATGAGAAATTGTTGAGTCCTTGCTGGTTTGCTGAGTATATTCTAAGGTTTGTTACCAACTTGTATTGGTCCATCACAAAGCCATTAACCGGACTCGCTTACTGGATTGGCTAACTTCATAATAATAAAAGGAAATCACAATCTAGATGCTCCCATTCCTCAATCATTAGCTCTTATATGAACAACAGAATATCAGCATGTGTCCATTATATGTCTCAACTATGTATCTATATATCTTCCTTCACAATTGACTAAGACAGCAAAACATCTCATAGTTAGCGACATTTAGCCCACGCCCTCTACTCAATGGATTAAATCACTGGAGGCACAGAATAATCTGTAATCTGTAATGAAATAAACTGAAATTGGGGAATTTAGTGACTGAACAATGGTGACTACCTTCACAACATTACTCTGCAAAACGTCAGCAAATTGATTTGTTAATTGAGTAAACGAAGTGACTGAACAATGGAATGGAGAGCAGATCCACTGGCAGGACACAAATGTTATGAAGCAGGTCAATAAACTCACCTTGCATATATGGGTTTGCGAATTGGATGGTTCTACAGGTGAACTCCAGGAGGTGGATGAGGATGATTGATCCACTGCAGCACGCACTCGATCAGTCATCGGAGCAACCGCAAAGGCGCCCCCTCCGGCCCTGTGGCGCCCTTGGGCGGGCTGCTGCCGAGACGAGAACGGAGGAATCGAGCGGGTCACCACAAAGGCCCGATCCACAACCTCCTCGTCGCATCGGGGCTTCCTCGCGCGGATCCAGTTTGAGCTCACCGGAGCCGCCGCCTCCTCCGTCTTCCCCAACAAAATTACCGTCGTAGTCGCCGGAGCACCGTGGATCTAGGTGCTCTGGTGGTGTTGCTGGGAGGGGTCCGGGCTGCCGCCGCACCCGTCACTGCAGTCGCCGAGGAGCCCCCACCGCCGATGAGTCCTCACCGTACTGATGGTGGAGATGCAGTGGAGGGCCTCCTCGTCGACGAGCTCGCGAGCGCTCGAAACCGCCGCAGGCTGGGATGTAGTGGAGGACCTCCTTGTCGACGAGCTCGCGAGGACTTGCGGCCGCCTCAAGCCGGGATGTAGTGGAGGACCTCCTCGTCGGCGAGCTCGGGAGCCGTCGCAGCCGCCTCAGGCCGGCGCGACCCCGAATCGCGAGCCCTAGCGGCCGCCTCCACCGGTCTCTGATGAATCGCGAAATTTGGGGATCGATTCGGTGGTGCGGTGTACAGGTGCGTCGCGTGCGTCGGTGAACAGGTGCCTTCCGTGCGTGAGTAGTGGCCCAAATGCCTCTTCGTGTGAATGGCCAGAGGCCCAAATAGATGACGTCATATTAGAGACTAGAAAGGCATTTTGAATAACGCCTCCAGTGCTCGGAGAATTAAAGGCGTTTTTGAAAAACGCCTCCAATGCTCAAATAATTAAAGGCGTTTTTTATATTAGCCTTGAGAAAAACTACTTTTAAAGGCCTTTTCGTAAAAATGCCTTTAGATAAAAGAAAATTAAGGTAATTTAAAAAAGATGCCTTTAACAAAATGCCTTTAATTAAGAGATGTGTTGTAGTGCTGACTGAATAACAACGCTTTTATATATTGAAGAAGATAGAGTAGCTTGTTTGGTCGACGACAACCGAGACGGATAGCTCGGCAGGCTTGACCAATGCAAGACGACATACTACACATACATCCTCCGTTCTAAAGAAAAGCAACTCTCACTATCTTTAGGAGATTATTAATCATGGAATATCTTTTTATAACATATATATTTGAAGTTATAAATTCTAATAATATTTTGTCTAAACTTCGTAAAATTTAAGGAGGTTTGACTCAATCCAAACCTATGATTATATTATCTTTTTGGAACACGGAGGTAGTAGAAACTTCTATAATTGCGTCCATGAATTGTTTTTTATTTTAAAAGATTCAAACTCGTAGGCTATTGTTAATAGAAACAATACAATTGATGTTTCAAAAAAAAAAGAAATAATACAATTGAGGAGCACACTAGTTTAGCACTCTCACGGAAACTAGCGTAGGACGATCTATTTGGCAGAGCTCTAGATCCTCCTAAAATGGCACTAGGTCTAGCTCCTCCGACTAGTTTTTCTAGTGGAGATAAAACTCCAGAAAAAAAAATTTAGCAAAACGGTTTTGGAGAGTATTTTTAAGGAGAAATCGGTACGGTAGGAAACTAAAAGTTTTAGCTTGGCTCCTAGCTAGTTCAAACCCGGCTGCTGCCATTTGTTTACTTCATTTGATAAGGCTTCCCGATAAATCAGGGCGAGAGCCTTTTCAAAAGGCGGTGCACGGCTCTCCACCAGGAAACACGTTAGTGTCGTCGGAGAGTTACCAAACATGTGCATTTTTTTTGTTCTTTTTTGTGTGTGCGTGTGATTTTCGCGTCGTGTACAGACTGCGTGTTCCCTGGAGGCGAGACAAAACTAGGAGCAAGCCAGAGAAGAAAGAAGAGTCGCTCCAACACATGCAATTAAGCTCTCACGTGTGCACGCACACCAGACACAGCCGGCGATGTGCATACAATTCAACGGAGATCTACCCAACCTTGCTAACCTACTACTATAGGTGACGGACTAATTTCTTTTCTTAGCCTCTAATTTTCCTATAGCTAGAGTAGAGTAGGTAGCAGATTTTTCTTTTGGGGTGTGTTTAGTTGTGTAAAAAGGTGTAAAAAAAAAGTACTGTAGCACGTTTTGGCTTTATTTGGCAAATAGTGTCCAAACGTTGACTAATTAGGTTCAAAACGTTCGTCTCGCAAAGTAGAACCAAGTTGTACAATTAGTTTTTTATTTCATCTACATTTAGTACTCCATGCATGTATCGCAAGTTTGATGTGACGGGAAATCTTTTTTCTGCACAGTGTTTTTTTTGTGGAAGTAAACACAGCCTTGGTTTAGAATTGCTCAGGGATTCACTGAGATTCTTATTCATAAACCCACTGTTTTAATGTATGAGACCACGTCTAAACTCTCTCACATAGGACTTCGTAAAAAAACAAACTCTCTCTCTCTCTCACATAGGACTTGAGACCTCATGTTTGCACACTAGTGGTGCCCTTGAGATCTCATTTGGTAGTTGGTACGGCTCCAAATGGTTTCGGTTTCTTATAGTCTCTGCGAAGGAGTAAGATAGGCGAAAAAATAATCGGTTCACGGTTTTCTAGTTTATTTTGAAAAAATATATGTAAAAACAGCTATTTGCTAAAGTGCAAAACAAAACCGAGCTAGGATTGGGACTGGCCAAAAACTGAATGGGGTTCTGAATTTGTAGCAATTCATAATCAAGAGAGTCCCCAGATCACATTCACATCTGCACGCACGCACTCTAGCTGCCCGGTGTGTGCGCGTGCGTTCGCGCGCATGTGCATACATACAAATACAATTTCGTTGAGGTGCCACGCACACCAAACCTGCCGACCTAACCCCTTGGACTAGTACCAGGTAAACGATTACTGGGAGAAAAAAGAAACGTTGTGCGTGACAACCTACCTTTTTTCTTGTTCAACGGATGGATAAGCTGGCATTTAATTGCCTGGACTGTGTAGTATACGAATGTGACTACTCCCTCGTTCCAAGAAAAAAAAGCAATTCTAGCACAATTCTAAACATTGTCATGTTTTAGTATGCTAAATTCGACCAATTATAGATAAAATGTATCAATATTAATGACATTAAATAAATATCATTAGATTAGTTACGAAATGTATTTTCATATAAATAGAGTTGGAGTCATAAATATGAATATCATGGTTAAACATGTATGAACCACTTTAACTGCACACAAAGTTGCATTCTTTTTGGGACAGAGGTAGTATATGGATCGTACTAGTAATAAGAGTATTGGTTTTCTCTTTAACGGGAACCCCATGTACATCAGATATCACAAACATATATAGGCTCCCTTTGGCACGGTTTTAACTTTAGTTTCTTGCGGCTCCTGCAAAGAGTCCTACCAAATAACCATATAGAAAATGGCTCCTCTCATAAAGTCAGAGCAATTTTTATACTAATGAAGCGGAACGAAAGAAGTGTGTTTTCTTTGGATCCTCTTCACAAATTTGGCTCAAATTATACAAAAAAAATTATCATTGTCCAAATGTTTTCCAAAACGGCTTCAACTCCACCGCAAAAGTTACTCCACAAGAGAAACCAAACCCGAGTCTTTTTAGGGGGTGATTCTCCCAAAGAATCGCTTTTCGTCCAAACAACAAAACTGCGCACAAATTCTGTTGGGGTGCAAACAAGAATCACTTGTCCATTTATACTGAAGTTGGAAGCTAAAAACACATGGCTCCTCACTACTCCTTATTTAATTAATCCCCACCATAATCACTCTAGAATCAATTCTCACCTGCTCCCCCATCATAATCAAATAGAATCACTCTATCAGAGAATCAAGGAACAGAGCTAGAGAAGTCAGCAGAGCTCTGCCAAACAAGCCTTTAGAAGGAGTTAGGTCCCCACCCGTAGTTAGAGCGTCTCTACGAGATCTCTTATCATGCATCTCCTATAAGTACGTATTGACCAAATGATAATAATCTCGCTCATGGCCTCGAGTGGTTAAGTTGTCCTTGTCCAATCACTGTGAACGAGCACATCACAACAAGGAGCAACTTGGCGGCCATATCAAAAAGTAATATTTTGTCTGATCCATCCATACACGCGCTATGTGCTAGCTAGCTAAGGCATGTTTGGTTAGAGGTGGTAAAGTTTAATAAATACTATAGCACTTTCGTCTTATTTGACAAAAAGTTTTCAATTTTGGACTAATTAGGCTTAATAGATTCGTCTCGTAAATTACTCCTAATCTGTGCCGACATACATGCAATTAGTCTATATTTAGTATTACATGCATTTACCACTACATTGATGTGATGGGAGTTAAACTTTAACATTTATGAACCAAATAGGTCCTAAGTCTCGGGATAACGATGGATGGATATGGATGGATGCATACATATGCATGGGTCCATGGGATCGAGGGTTAGAGGGGAGTACTACCAGGAGAGTAAGTAACGAGCGGCGCCGCCGCTCATTTTTGTTCCAAAGTAAAATTAAAATAACATAAACAAAATGAATAAATATAGTTGAATATATATGACCTACGGACGTCACGCACGCACGAGAAACAACTTACGTACGGACGTCTCTTGCTTGCATTTGCATTTGCATTGGTCGCGATTTGGCGTCGTAGCGCAGCCAACCACACAAACAAAAATAAGGGCCAATGTCATGCCTCAAAGATGACCAAAATAAATTTGAATTCAATGACTTTTTCCACAAACTCAAATCAAAATATATAAATATTTTACACATGAAACGGAAATGAATAAATAAATAACGTCTATAAGTATATTGTACTATTAGTCAGCGAGACCCCCACCGCACAAGTTGTGCCACTTTGGACTCCACAAAGGATAGAAGAGTCGTGTGCCGGCAGATGCTGATGTGAAGGAGAGAAAAGATGAGAGAGAGAGGACAGCTTGGCTCTTATGCAAGCTATAAGCTGGACACAAAAGCATATACAGTGATGTGCTAATACATTAATTAAGTGAATATGAGGATGATTAGAAAAGAGAATATGGGACATAGGTAAAAGTAACAATAAAAATATTTGTTTTAGCCAAATAAGAGACCATTGTTATATAGCTTGGCTCTTATTAGTCAAACACTTGACTCTAGTATTGGACTTGCTCTTAGGGATAAGTTAGAGGTGGTTGTCTCCCAATATCTTTTTCTCCGTACTAGAACATTTTACCACTACCAAAATGGCGGAGTTCTCTAGTGTTTTTAAGTAGTAATAAAACACTACCACCAGTCAATGCTAAAACACTAGAAGAACTCCACAACTTTAGAAAAAGTTGCAGATTTTGGTTGTGTATGGCCCTGTTTGGATCTCTCCAGTTTTTGATAGTTTTAAGAATCTAGCTTTTAGAAACTGGGTGAAATCCAAACATGCTAATTTTTGCTATCAGTTTTTGCCAGATTTTTAAAAACCATGAAGATATTGATACCTAGTTTTTGCCAGTTTCTTGTGACCCATAGAACAATAAATGAAGTCTGATTTTTAAAAACTGGGAGATCCAAATACCCCCACCAGTTTTTCTCAGAATCTAGATTTTAGAAACTTTTGGTAAAAACTGGTTTTTAAGAATGGAAAGGAGATGTTCTTAGTAGCACATATTCATATTTATTGCTGCTAGCCAGTACCTGTTGGACCAGTTGATAACTAATGTTGTGGTTTGTCCAATCACTGTGAACGAGTACCGTACATCACAAGGAGCAACTTGGCGGCCGTCAAAAAGTAATATTTTGTCCGTTCCATCCATACGCACACGCTATAGGCTACTCCCTCTGTCCCTAAATGTCTGTCTCTAGAAAACCGTGTTTCCCTCACAGACACGCTTTTCAAACGACACACAGATAGGGACGGAGGGAGTATATGCTAGATAGCTCCGGCCGGGATAACGGTGGATAGATGCATGCATGGATGGAGGGTCAGAGGGATCGCCTTAATTCTGTTTTGCTTTTGTGAGATTTGCTATTTGCATTATGGAGTTTTTTTTTGACAACATGCATTATGGAGTTGGAACTATCCCAAGTTGACTCGCCTGTGTTGCCAAGGTTTATCATTTGGCTCGCCACTTAATCACTTTTTTTGTTTGAATAAAAAATTAAGTGTGTTGTAGCGCGCATGTCCTGTGCCTTACCTCGGTGTATCATGCATGGACACCATATCTATCACAGTTGTATTACATCACCTTGTACATGTAGTTGTAGACCAAGGCCTTGTTTAGATGCCTTCAAAATTTCAAATTTTTACATTTCGTCCCATCACATCGAAATTTTGGACACATGCATGAAACATTAAATATAGATAAAAAATAACTAATTGCACAGTTTGGTTGTAAATCACGAGACGAATCTTTTGAGCCAAATTAGTCCATGATTGGACACTAATTGCTAAATACAAACGAAAGTGCTACAGTAGCCAAATTCCAAAAGTTTTGCATCTAAACACCCCCAATTTAATTATTCAAATAGAGTAATCAATCAATCAATTAATTAATTAGTCTTGACATCATAGGACAGCTCTCTCTCTTTGTGGTTACCCTAGGTAGGTTGGCAATGGAAACGTCAGCTAGTACAATGAGTGACCATTGCGTGTGAACGGACGTGTGCGTGCATCATTTGACTGGCCCTGTTCGGCAGGCTGTTTTTTGGTTTATAAGCCGGCTGTGGCTGATTTGCTATGAGAGAAAAACACTGTTCCACGGCTGATAAGCCGTGCTGATAAGCTCAGCCGAACAGGGGACTGACACCTTATTTGTTTATTTGCCTCTCCGCCGTTTTATATAAAAAGAAAAAAAACCAAAACAAAAGTTACTACTGATAGAGTACTAGGAGTAAGCAACGAGTGCCGCTGCTCTATATTTTTTTCCCAAAAATAAATAAATATGGTTGAATACGACCTACGGACGTCACTCACGCGAAACAACGTACGGACGTTTCTTGCTTGCATTGCATTGGTCGCGATTTGGCGTCGCAGCGTAGCCAACCACACAAACAAAAAAACGCCATTGTCATGCCTCAGAGATGACCAAATGAATTTGAATTTAACGGGAAAGAAATGAATTTGAATTTAACGGGAAAGAAAAAAATGTCCACATTTATCACCTTCATTATGCGGAGTAGTTTCTACAGATGATTTTTTTTGCTGAAGTGAGTATAGTTTTATTTATTAATGAAGAGAGATGATGAAAGTTTCATGGGAGTAGAGAGTTTTATGGGGATAAAACTCTTCTGCACTATTTTCAAAATATGAGTTTGTTAAAAACTGAGCCATAAATCACCCACCGAGACTGGCCTAATAATCTCGCTCTAGGTCTCCCGTCGTTAAGTTGTCCTCGTCCAAACACTGTGAACGAGTACATCTCCCAAGGAGCAACTTGGCGGCCATCAAAAAGTAATATTTTGTCCGATCCATCCATTATCCATACACATGCTAGCTACTACAGTAGCTCACTCCGGGATAGCGATGGATGGATCGATGGGTACATGCATGGCAGCGAGGGAGATAATAATCAGATATATAAACATATACAGAGAGAGAGATCGCCTTGATTTTGTTTTGTTTTTGTGAGATTTGCTATTGGCATGGACCTATCTCAAGTTGACTAGCAGCCTGCGTTGCCAAGGTTTATCACTTAATGACATTTTTTATAATCAAAAGTATCCAAAACATTATAGCTGTAGCGCATGTACATGTAGACTAATTATTCAAATAGAGTAATAATTAATTAATCTTGGCAGGCAATGGAAACATCAGCTAGTGCAATGAGTGACCATTGCGTGCGAACGTACGTGTGCGTGCCATCATTTGACACCTTATTATTATATAATTATATTTGCCTGATTGCCTCGCCGCCGTTTGAAAAGAAATTAAACCAAAACAAATTAGTAGCGCACTAGGAGTAAGTAATCGAGCGGCGCTGCGCATTTTTGTTTCAAAGTAGAATAGAATTAAATAAAATAACAGAAGACGAATAAATATGCACCCTGTTCGGCTGCTCTTATCAGCACGGCTTATCAGCCGTGGTATAATGTTTTTCTCTCGTAGCAAAACAGCCACAGCCGGCTTATAAGCCGCAGAAACACCCTGCCGAACAGGGTGATGGTTGAAGACCTACGGACGTCACGCACGCGAAACAACGTACGGATGCTCTTGCTCGCATTGGTCGTGATTTGGCGTCGCACGCAACAAACAAAAAGGCCACTTTCATGGCTCGAAGATGACCAAATAAATTTGAACTCAACGACTTTTGCCCCCCCCCCCCCCCCCCCAAACTTCAAATCAAAATTATATAAACATTTTACACACCAAACGGAAATGAACGGATGAGTAAAAATAAACAACGTCTAGGATTAGTCAGCGAGACACCACAAGTTGTGCCTCTTGGACTCCACAGAGGACACAAGAGCCGTGCGCATCCATCAAATTATTATATTATTTTAATAATATTGATTCACGTTTCCTACCCACCACGGAAGGCGTCACGTCCGTCGGATGCGCATCGGACGGCCACGGGGCCCTCACGTGGGGCGACGGCAGAAATAAATGAAAGGGGTGGGGAGCCAACCACCAGCTCGTCTTCGTCTCAGACATTAATGGCGGCTGCATCTCCCTCCTCCTGCTCCTCCTCGTCCCCGTCCCCGTCCCCGTCCTACTTCTAGAAGCGGCGGCAGGCAGGCGGTATCGGAGGGAGGGAGGCCCGGCCCCTGACGGTTGTTCAGCTCCCCTTGGCAGGCAGTGCCGGCCAACGCAGGGTGCGTGACCCGGAAAGGGAAACCGCCGGCTTTTCTGCCGCCCCCTTGCGTTGCCCTCCTCACCACCCTCATCCGCCCGCCCGCACGCACGCCCTAAAAGGTCTCGCCTTTTTCTCCTCTGCTCTGCTTGCTCGCTTGTGCTGCTCCCCCACCTCTCTACCTGCCCCTCTCGCTCTCTCTCTCTAAAAGATTTGGCAGTTTTGGGCAGACACACACACACACAGCTCTCGTGCTCTTCTCCGCCGTGACGAGCGAGATCAAGATTCGAGCCCCCAGAGCCGGCGGCGGCGGCGGCCGCGTTTCTGATCGAGCCCGCGGCGTTCGTCTCGAGGATTCGTTCAGCGGTTCAGCCAGCGCGGGCGGGTCGCCATGGGCAACTGCTGGGGCGCCAAGATCAGCTCCGACAGCCCGTCCCGCGGCGCCATCTCCCCATCAGGTCCCTTCCTCTCCAATCTCCATCCCCTCTCTTCTTCTGCTGTGGATCGCTTAATTTAATCTATTCCATCATCTATCAATCATGTTAGCCTTTTGTGCTCCTCCCCTTTCGTCGTCCAACTGTCCTCCTCTGCTCTTCTCCTCCGTTCATTTCACACTAGCTGCTGCTAATCCCCGTTTATTTTATTTTTACAATATAAAATCAGTCAATCATTCAATCAATTAGCTCAACACATGCTGTGTCCGCGTGTATGATCACTGCAATCACATGCTTTGGCACCTAGCACTGGCCCCCGCGCGTGCTCAAAAGAAACACCGTCTGTTTTCACTTTTCAGATTGGATTCGCCCTCTTGGATCCTTCCATCAGCTAAGGCCAAAACCTTTCGTTTTCCAGTTACCGGAGACGATTATTATTTGTAGGATTTCAGTGTCATGATAATGGTATTGGTAGCGCAGCTCACTTTATAGGACTTTTTCCTCACATGCCATGCCACTGACGGCACTGGATTGAACGTTCAGATTTTGGTGCTACCTTTCGGCTGAATCCTTGCCCGTTTTTCAATGTTTTTGACTACTCCATGCCGGAAAAGGTTTACTTGTTTTGTTTCTAAGCCAAGCTAAGGAAGTAAAGAGGAAACTTCAGTTTTGGTGCCACCTACTTGTCTACTTCTAGCTTCGCCCATGGATTCTTTTGCTTTTCTTTCTCCCTTTAATACTGAAAAATGGAATATAAATACTACATAATTTGTAATAAGATGTTCTGGCAGCTAACTTGATTGGGCAGGGATAGGGATATATGAATATGATGTGCGAAATTCTGAAATTTATTGTTTTTTCTTGGTGATCGTCAGGGACAACTTCCAAGTTCACTAGGAACGGGGCAGCAGCCTTGAGCGGCTGCAGCAGCCATGCCTCATCCGCGTCGATGCTGCCAACCCCTCGGAGCGAGGATGAGATTCTGGAGTCGGCGAACGTCAAGGCCTTCACCTTCAATGAGCTGAGGACCGCCACCAGGAACTTCAGACCAGACAGTGTGCTGGGCGAGGGTGGGTTTGGCTCGGTCTTCAAGGGCTGGATCGATGAGAAGACGCTCGCCCCGACTAGACCGGGCACAGGGATGGTCATTGCCGTCAAGAAGCTCAACCAGGAAGGCTACCAGGGTCACAAGGAGTGGCTGGTTAGTACTGCATGGACCTATTGTTTGTTGGGCAAGAGACCCCCTTGCTATTTAGTGCCAGTTTTGTGTTTTGTAAATGTGTTATTCCTTTGATGTGCAGACTGAAGTGAATTACCTTGGAACGCTGTCGCACCCCTATCTTGTAAAGCTCGTTGGCTACTGCCTTGAAGACGAACAGCGCCTCCTTGTCTATGAGTTCATGCCGCGCGGGAGTTTGGAGAATCATCTGTTTAGGAGTAAGCATCTGCCCTTCCTTTTTGCCCGCTACTTACTGCTCTTTCTCGCATTTGAAGGAATGGTAATAAAATGTTTCGTTATCATGCAGGGAGCTCCTATTTCCAGCCACTGCCCTGGAACCTACGAATGAAAATTGCCCTTGGAGCAGCTAAAGGTCTTGCATATCTCCATAGCGATGAAGCTAAAGTCATCTACCGTGATTTCAAGACCTCTAATGTCCTTCTAGATGCGGTATGTAATATTCAGTAGTCGTATCCTTGGACAAACAGAATAGCTCCGTTGGTTTGGTTGAGCTCAGAGCGACAAATATTCTGCAGAACTTCAATGCAAAGCTCTCTGATTTCGGGCTGGCCAAGGATGGTCCAACTGGTGACAAGAGCCATGTCTCCACCAGGGTGATGGGGACCCATGGGTATGCAGCTCCAGAATACCTTGCAACAGGTATTGCGGTGGTTCTAGATTCCAAATCATCATATGCAACTAGCATCATGAGCCATGAATTGCACTCAAATGATTGGAATTATATTGCTAAAATTTAACCAAATTTGTCTGAAACATGCATGATTGGATTGTAGCAAAAAAAAATGTCTCATTCACACTATATTCATGGTCATACTGCTGCCAGTCTTAAGAGTCATTTTGAATCTAATTACTGAACCTACTGACAAATGCCATTTTTCCTTGTGAAGGTCATCTGACCACCAAGAGTGACGTGTACAGCTTTGGAGTAGTACTCCTAGAAATGTTGTCAGGACGCCGGGCACTGGACAAGAACCGCCCGAATGGGGAGCACAACCTGGTGGAGTGGGCTAGGCCATACCTGAGAAGTAAGCGGCGCATATTTCGTATCCTGGACCCCCGGCTGGGCGGGCAGTACTCCCTTGCTAGGGCACAGAAGGCTGCAGCGCTTGCCCTGCAATGCCTCTCAGTGGAGTCCAGGCACAGGCCCAGCATGGACGAGGTGGTAACAGCGTTAGAACAGCTCCAGGACGCCAAGGAAGGAGGTAACCATCACCTACAGAAGAGGCCAAGCAGTCGGAGCATGGACAACAATGGTGTCAAAGCGGCAGTGAAGGGGAAGCCTGCTCCTTCTGTAAAACCAGTTTGAGTGAGTGGATATATGGTAGAGTATTTTTTTCCCCTTTTGTAGGTGTAGGTACTATAGTAGGTTCTTAGAGGGATTTGTAAAGAGGCAGAGTTCTGCATGTTTTGTGTCTATCATGTAGCTTTTACATTTACAAGTCTTTGTAAAGTACAGTATGTAAATACATAATTACATCCAGTCCAGAGTGTTAAGAAATTTTGTTGAAGCCAAACAGTTCAACCGCTGTTAAAACTCTACAACCTGCTTTGTCTCATCTTATGAATATAATCTGAGCGTAGAACGGATGCAATTGATCAAGTGTTATCAGGCATCAAGGCAGGTTCCAGGTTCGGGTAAATGAATCTGAGAACATATATTAACCCTGAAAACTTCATATACATACTTGTATAACACATCACATTTGGACAAGTCTGTATACATGCTGAGTTATCCAGGATATATTAATTCACGCACATCTTCGATCAAATGATTAAATATGTTTGGTGCAGAGTGTCGGCCTTTCAGTGACCCTCCCTCCTGATAGCAATGACACTTTCGTAACCTCTTGAGCAGTTCTTTATCCAAATTGTTGTACTATGGGTCTATCTAAACACAGAAAACAGAAAAGAATATAATGCAGCATCGGTCCATCTGCTGCGTATGGACACATCTCAGAAAGGAAAGTATCTGTTTTACAAAACACTTGGCTTGATCAAATCTTTAAAATGATTCGTACACAGTAAGCTCTTCTGATCAATAAGAGTGGCATCTGAAAAATGTTTCAGTCGATCAGAAGGGTTCCATCTCATCAGATTATCTAAACTTTCTTCATCAGCTGCAATTGGAATTTTAGTCATTTATCCATTTCCGTTTCCTAGGATGCCCTTGCTTCACTAGATAAACCCGGCCGTAGACCCAACTTCTTCTAGGCCCTGACAAAGATTTCTGCAGAACACCATGACAAAGGGGAAAAACTAAGATGCCATGTTCTGTAGTGGGAAAAAATCTATAGTGAATTCACCAACTTGTGAACCCTATGAAAATCTGGAATCGAGCCCATAAATAATAAATAACTTTATTAAGCACATGTGATTCATTAGTGCATTACAGCATTGGTTTTGAATGCGAACTGTGTCACAGTTAAGGAGTTGAACATGTACAATGCTAAGGGGTAGCAGATTTTTTTTTATACATACAACACAATCTTGGTGCAGATCAGCAGATGTCATTGTACTCCGAAAAAGGAAATTGTGTTGTTTTGCATGCATTGCCATCCGAAAATCATGATTTGACTTCATTTCTTTTGCCGACATTTTAATATTGCAAAGTAGCATGAAAATACAGGTGTTCCATGTACCTCAATTTTCGTGCGGTACTCCAAAGGGCACTCACAGACATGACATTCTGCTCTGTGAGGTGCTCGAACAGATTTATCAGTATTGACAAATGCAAATACCTGACATCAACATGCTCAAGTTTCTCAGATCACCAGATGATTACAAATAAATGATAAGCAGAATGATAACTGATTACTATCATTACATTACTACTAGAACTGAACCTAACCTGCTCACCACAATTTGGGCAGGACCCTTTTAGTGCAACCAAATTGTTTGTCAATAAGCCCCGCAGCGCACCAACTGAAACAACCAACCAGAGGGTTTACCATGTGTAGAAATTAAGATATGAGATGTACAAACATGACGGCAAAAGTGAGAATTGACACATCTGCATCCTCACCGGACGCAGAAGCGATGGGATAACCAACTAGATGCCCCAATCCAACCAAAACTAAGTCGTTAACTCTTGTTATCGCATCAAGGGACTTTTCACCGTACAGGAGGTGCCTTGCTCCAAACATATCCCCGACCGCGATGCTCAGAGTGTACAGGCTAGGAACAAGAAAGGCAGAGGTGCCAAACAGGAGGAGCAACATCCAGATGCTTGATAATGCCATAAACATCGCTTGGTCCTCCTGCCCTATACCCAAAGGCCGATAAGACAACATCAAAGCGTAAGCCAATAGCCTTAGCGCCAAGCGAATGGGGAAAACAAATGTGAAAGATTACCTCGGCGTCAGCGTAGGTCGATTGCCTGATGAGGCTGCAGCGGGGGTATTTTACTACGGATTTAGAGCCGTAAAACCGGAGCTTCAGCTGCCAACAAGCAACAAGGGTATATGGTTCGTCAGAAGAAGAGCTGCTGGAATCTGGTTTACTACAGATTTGGAGTCTGGATATGTATGTGGTGAGTTAGCTCTATCAGCTAGCTAATCAGGCAAAGTGCACCTTGAATTTTACTTTACCTCGACTTTGTCAAACATGTCGTCGACGATCAATGGCTGACCGCTGTAGTAGGAATCCCTGGCCTGCGCACACACAGCACCCCACATCACAGGGTTGAAGAGCATGTCAGGCTGGCAGCTAATGAACTTGATGCGGCAGACTACTGCACTATAGTGTGCAACCATATACTCCCAACAAGCACTGAACAATCTATAAAAGAAAGAAGCTTCTTTCTGGCATGGAGATGGAGGGGAAGGCAGAAGCACCTGGTCGTAGAGCGCCTCGAGCTTCTCCTGGCTGGCGGTCTCGATTGGCCCCACGTAGAGGCAGGATGGCCCCTCCGCGGCCGCTGCCGCCGCCGCGGCAACCCTCGCGCCGCGCAGCTGCACCCAGGGCGGGCGCGGGCGCGGGCGGCTGAGGCAGCCGCTCCCGGGCGCCACCGGGGCGGCGGCCGCCATAGGCTGCAGCAGCCGAACGTCAGCTGTTTCTCTCGTCGTCGGACTTACTTGACAACCCCGCCTGCTGTGGGTCTGGGGCTGGGGTGGAGGAGGAGGAGGAGGAGAAGGAGAAGGGAGCGCGGCGCGGAGGGGAAAGGGAAGAGACTACAGAGGGCAACCAAATCAGGCAATCAACTGGCCGTCGACGTCGTGTTGCGCCTGCGAGCAGGTCGAGGGAGTGGCGGTTGCGTGGAGGACATACCAGCCGTCCAGCCGCGACGGGGAAGGGGCGGGGCGGGACAACGTGTGGCTCTGCTCCACGGGGCGACGGCGGCGTCTCAGGGTCCGGAGTCCGGACAGATCTTTTTGCGCAGCGGCAGGAGAGGAGGGAGACGGATGGACATGGATGGCTACAAATCAGCAGCGTCAGGCAGAGCCAGAGGTGGCCGAGCAAGGGTTCCTTTGCTACGTGTCATCCCTCCTTTCTCTGCGATGCCATTGTTGGAGTTGGAGTTGGAGCTGCTTCTTCGGATCAATGTGTTGCCTTTGCTGATCGTTTCATCTCATCTTATCCGAAGCGGCAGTCTTCTTCGAGCGTGTGTGTTTATCATCATCGTCGACAGAGACAAGGACACGAGACACACTGGGTAGTGGGTACACAGTAGGAGCGCACGACACGATACGACCACTAATTCGGCCATTACCAAAAAAAAAAACCCGTGCGTTGCGATCGAACTAGTTGCTCAGTCACATGTACAACTTACGGTTCGGAAAATTATGCATCAATTGCGTTTTGTTCTAATATATGTCTAGGTAAAATGTGGTCTCATATTAGATTTCGACTATTTTAGTTTTTTTTAAGCGAACGGCGGCGTGGAGCTTGCCCACCTGACGTTTCTATTGGTGGACCACGACACCAGCCCAATAGCCTAACATTATTCACTTGCTCGTGCTCTTCACCGTGGCCGTGTTCAGTTCCTGAATTGGGACCGCACTGTAGCAATTCGTTTATATTTGGTAAAAATTGTCCAAACTTTGATTAATTAGGCTCAAAATGTTCGTCTCGCAAAGTATAACAAAACTGTGCAATTAGTTTTTAATTTCATCTACATTGAGTACTCCATGCATGTGCCGCTATTTTGATGTGATGGGAATCTTCTTTTTGCATAGTAGAATTTGGGAGTAGAATTTGGGAACTAAACAAGACCCGTGTCCAACCGTCCGCCGTCCTCTCTCTCCACCACGCTCTAACGCCATCTTTTGCCATCCGCTCGCCGTGGTGCTCTCCATCGTGCCGACCGTCTTCTCCACTAGAACGGCCTTCTCGATCGGAGTTGCGCGCCACTCCGCCGCATCGAGCTCTGCGTCGGATTCGAGTTTCATGTCGACGAGCCTCCATTCGTCCAAGACAGTAAGTAGATGTTGCGCTAAAAGCGCATGTTGCAAACGTATGTTTTAAACATTTCAGAAGTTTCAGAGGTATGTTGCAAATGTTTCGTATGCATGTTGCAAAAGTAGATCAGGATGTTGCATATAATGCAATGGTTGTACATGTATGTTGCAAAAGTCTATTCTCTATGTTTTATCTGTTTTTTCAGACGTACGTTGAAAGTGTATTTAATCAGATGTTGCAAGTGTTTTATCTTGATGTTGCGTATGTTTGTAATGCTTTTTAAGTGTTTTTAGGTGTGTTTTCTTTACGAGTGTTTCAGACTCATATTTGAAGTGTTTCATCTGTCTTCAAACATATGTTGCAAGTGTTGTATCTGGATGTTTTAAAAGTAGATCAGGTTACAATGTGAACCCGCCTGCTGCAGCTGCTGGAGGGGATGTGAGGGGTCAGGCGAGTGCACAAATGCCGCGTGGGGTGGGGTGGGGCGCAGACGCCACATGAGGTCAGGCAGTACATGGAGTGCAGGTGCAAGAACGGGATGCTGCGCGTGGGCGTCCATTCGAACGTCTAGGATAGTACCACTGCCGTTATTATTAAAACAGAAACTCCACCACCATACATGTTACAAACGTATGTTTCAAACGTTTTCAGGTGTTTCAGCGGTATGTTGCAAATGTTTTGTATGCATGTTACAAATGTAGATCGGGATATTGCATATATTGCAGTGGTTGTACACGTAGTTGTAAACGTATGTTCCCTATATTTTATCTGTCTTTTTTAATATGTATGTTGAATTTGTGTTTATCCGACCTTTTAAAAAAGTGTGTTTATTCGGATGTTATCTTGATGTTGCATATGTTTGCAATGGATTTTCAGATGTTTTTTTGCGAGTGTTTCAGACGCATGTTTGAAGTGTTTCATCTGTCTTCGAACGTATGTTGCAAGTGTTGTATATGGATGCTTCAAAAGTAGATTGGGTGTTGCACATGATGGAATGTGACCCGCCTGCTGCTGCTGGAGGAGGCGCGAGGGGTCGGACGGGGCGCAGACGCCATGTGGGGTCAGGTGGGGCGCAGACGCCACATGAAGTCGGGCGGTACGTGAAGTGCAGGTGCGAGAACAGGATGCAGGCGCGAGCGTCTATCCGAATGTCCGGGATGCTAGCACTGCCGTTATTATTAAAACAGAAAACTCCGTACAAGGCAGCAAGAAAAAGGCGCCAGTGTCTAAGATTGAATACATCACGTTCGACTTTCAGTCGGTTTTGGCAAATTACGAGATCACCACGTACTCTAGTTATAATATGGCGGCTTGACAAAAGTACATCCCTGAAGACCTCTGCGTTCCTGGCATCCCAAATTCTCCATAAGCGAGGAACACGAACAGCAAATAAAAGCTTTGCATCCAAATGAGAGGGAGCTCATCCAATCCTTACTTTGGCGCCGGTTAACTCGGCAACATTGTTTAGCTGAAGCCTTTGTGAGAGTTCGGCACTAGAAGTGCAATCAAAGAAGACGTGCCTACGGTCCTCAACGTGATTGGAACACCGGCTACAAAACATCGCACATGCTTAGCAAAAAGATTGGCGCGCGTGCTCAGTTTATCCTTGAAGTAAAAGCCAAGCAAAGATCTTGACCTTGTTAGGCACCCGCGTACTCCATATACGATGCCCGTGTACGTCTGGCGGGTCTGGCCGGCGGTCAAGCGCCGCGTAAGCAGCTCTAGTGGTGAACGCTTTGCCGGAGAGTTTCAGACGCCGGTCGTTAGCCTCATCGTGGAGATTGATTTCTTGTAAACAAGAAAGAAGGTTCGCTAGATGGGTTGTAGCATCATTGGTTAATTAGTCTGAGCTCGAGACGCAAATCAAACCTCGCTTGGAAAACATTCTGAACCGAGATATTAGGACTAGTCGTGTGGGAGAAAAGTGCAGAGTGAGTAGCATAGAGAGGACCCATAGGGAGCCAATGTTCATAAAACAAAAAGAAGTGGAGGCACCATTGTAAACATTCACATAGGTGACAGAAGGATAGGCCGTAAGCTCATCATTGAACATTCACGTAGTGATGAAAAAGTAGGGGATTTAAATATTTATATTAGGTAGAAAATAGAGATATAGATATAGATAAATTAATATGGGCATTCAAAGCTATTACTTTCTTACACTGCCGCAAAAAAACTCTCTCTAAGTTTCCAAAGGAATATGAATCCCATATCTCTAAGTTTCCGACCTGACACAGGAAACAGAAAAAAAAGAGAAAGGGAGAGAGGAGCAGTGTCCAGTAGCATAATTGTCAGCAACAAGAGTGTCTTTCAGCAAATGGCTCCACTCTGAGTGACCACTAGCAAAACGACCTCCACTTTCACTATCCGCCAGCCAATTTTCCCTATTTTTTTTGTATTGCCACTCCAGCGTAGTTACTCACGCCTAGACTAAACTAACCTGGGCCCTTGCCCCTTTCTTTTTTTGAGAGAGGAATCTGAACCCTTGAGCTGAGCACACGTCTCACCGTGCCCATCAAAGCCCAAAGGAGGAAAAAGTCCACACCTTCCTCAACTTTCGTAAAAGTCTGCTTTTCCTCCCCAAACTCCAAAACTAGGCAAAACACCTCTCTCAACTTCTAAAATCATTCATCTTACCTCTTGACCCTGTTATAAGCGGTTTTGAAGGCGGTTTTGTCTTTTTTTTAAAATTTTGGCTGAATCTTTGAAAAATCATAGTAAATCTCAGAAAAATCATAAAATAGAAAATCTAATTTTGTTGGACTCCACATGAGTAGATCTACACAGCGAACATATAATATGATATGCTTTAGTACAAATTTTTTGCTATGACTTTAGATCTATGCTTTTCTGTAATTAAATAGAATAATTCATAACTGCAGTTTCTATGGTCCAATTATGGTGAAATTTTTATGGTGAGTTAATTATTGTATGCTTAAACTGTAGTAAAAATTTCATACTCATTGAATTATGTATAACTTAGTTATAGATTTTATTTAGGTTTATGCTTGTGAAATATAAATAAACCTATAACTAAGCTATACATGATCGAATGAGTATGAAATTTTTACTACAGTTCAATCACACAATAATTAGTCCACCATAAAAATTTCATCATAATTGGACTATAGAAACCGCAGCTATGAATTATTCCAATTAATTACACAAAAGCATAGATATAAAACCACAATAAAAATTTTGTATTAAAGCATAACATATTATATATTTACTGTGTAGATCTACTCATGTAGAGTCCAATAAAATTGAATTTTCTATTTTATGATCTTTCTGTGATTTACTAAAATTTTTCAAAGATTCAGCCGAAATAAATAAAAAAGAAAAAGATAAAACCGCCTTTAAAACTGCTTATAATAGGGTCAGGGAGGTAAGATGAATGATTTTAAAAGTTGAGGGACGTGTTTTGCCCGGTTTTAGAGTTCAAGGAGGAAAAATAGATTTTCGTGAAAGCTGACGGAGGTAGTGTGGACTTTTTCCCCTAAAAAAAGAATAATCAAGGATAGATGGACCAACCATCCAGCCCATCTCAGCCCAACTCCGGCTGTCCATCTCCATCTCCTTCCCAATCTCCCAAGTCCCAAGTTCCCGTTGCAAAATCCCCCATTTCAATTCCCTCCCTCTCTCTCTTCCCCGCAAGCCCTCGAGCCGTTCGATTGGATGGAATCTGGAGGAGGCGAGAAGCCCCCGTGCTCGGGGGATCCGCTGGAGGAGCAGCGGATGACGTCGTCGTTGTCCGACCTCGAGCAGCATCTGGCCGCCGCCCTCCGCCGTCAGACCCCCGCCGCCGCCGCGCCTGCTGGAGCCGGGGGAGGCGCGCCGGATCGGGCGGCGGCGGCGGCGGCGGCGATTCAGCGCCAAAAGGCCGCGCAACGCGCCAGGGCCGCGACGGACGCGTTCTCCGCGAAGCTCGCCCCGGTGCGGTCCCTCGCCGACCAGACCTTCTCGCGCCGAGGTACTGCTGCCGCCGCCGCCGCCGCCGCCCGTCCTCCCGCCCGACCTCCCCCCTCGTTTCGTTTCAGTTCAGCTCAAGGTCTTGGGTGTTTCTGTCTGCAGAGCACCTCAAGGGACTCAAGGATCGGCTCCGGGACCTCCAGTCGCAGCTCAGCGAGGCGCACACACGTACGCGCAACGCAAACCTTTATCTTTGCTACATTTCGGACGGTTGATTGCCTCACGAGTGGCCGTGCTGCTACGGTGACTGAAATCCGGTTCCGCTCCGCCCTTTGCAGTTCAGTCGTCCAAGGAATCGAAACGCAAGCGTGCCACAGAGTCGATCTTGGAGGCCACGGCTACGAATGAGCGGCTCCGTAGCTTGGTGGCTTATTCCAGGGAGAAGAGGGACTTGCGTGCTGCAATCACATCCGAGGAACTTAAAGGTGTATGCACGCCCTTCTCTACTATCCCGATGCTACTTTTGTATCTTGGGTTGTTGTTGTTGTGGCAGATCACCGTCACAGGTTATAAACAAATGCATCAAGTAATATGCCAGTGATAACACTCTATCTGTTTACGGCCTGTTGCAGCTTTCGAATCACTTGAAGCAGAGAGTAATGAAGATGCCGAGAGAGAGAAGGCACTAAAAACTCTTCTCTGGTATGATAAGTTCCTTGGCTTCCGGATTATCGTAGGAGGAGGTAAGCCATACACGAGCTTGATGCTACGCTTAGTTACATGGTCCTGGTGCGGTGGTGCCACTGTGTTACCTGACAAGCATCCTGTTTTTTTCCCTCAAGGTGTAAAGTTTGTTTTCGACAAGATTGACCCACAACGTCCAGAGAAGGAATACACATTCTGCCTAAGTTCGAGTTTTCAATGTGAGTTGAAGCTCCTTCCGATGTCTGGCCAAGTGCCTCTGTTGTATACCTCATCCCCACCACACCACCCCCCACCCCCCGCAGCACCCCCTTCCCTCCTCCCTCACATGTATATCTTCTTAAAATTGTCGTTCTTTCATAGCAGTAATCGAATGTGATCCTCGCATCAAGGACATTGAGGAATTGGCGAAGGATTTGGATTTGAATGTACACCTATTCAAATTTGCAAGAATGGCCAGAGAGAAATTCCATTCTTCTTTCATGAATGGTAACCAACAATTTATATCATTTACCTTTTTACGATAATGTGATCAAGTATCAGATTTATAAATATCTTCTACAAATATAATAATCTGAATGGACTTATGTCTTCTTTCCCCAAAATACTGGCAAGGGGCAATAGGTTTAAGCAAAACAGACCTGTTTTCTTCCCAAGTAAACATGTGATTTTGCCTCAAATACATCCTTTTTACGTAGATGCCGGACATAAAATATATACACTGTCAAGTTTCAATTGTAGAGGCTTTGGCTGTGGTGGAAGTTCCGAAGTATATTTTTAATGTTGCAAAATCAAATAATATGGTTCATGCTTTCCAATTTAAAAACAACTTCTTGTTTTCCTTCCTCGGATATGAACCCTTTTATGTCCCAAGATTTTTGTATGCAAGATAGATTGTATACCTTTTCTATCAGTTAACTTTTGTCATTGTGTACTTTTTCTCTGAAAGTTATCAGTTAACTCTTATTCCTCAGGGACTCTTCCTGTAAGCCTAGATGTCTTCGTAGAGACACTTCCTGTAAGTCCAGTCATCGGTTCAGATGTCTCTGCTGCGCCACTCCCATCTCCTGTGATGTCAGTTAGCAACAGAAGTGAGGACGCTCACAATCAAACCCAATCCTCAAGCAAGAAAAATGTGCAGTTACTTCCTGCTAAGAGAGAAGCCACAACCTTGTCAGGAGCATCTCCTGGTGTTTTGCGTCGTTCCCCACGTCTCGAGGCAAGTTTGACTGTCAATGTCTAGATGCATTCCCATGCTCGGCTAGTGATTATCTAGATTTTAGAAGGCAAGTTGACTGATGTAGTATGGTCATGTCATAATTTTTTGCATTGTTTGTGCAGGGAACGCGGTGAGCTAGTAGCCAAAGCAGATTCTGTCTGACCTGGATCTTGAACCAAGTGATTAGCTGATACTGTGGTGATTTAGTCCTATGGTGCATTTCTTCCTTTTAATTTAACTGAAACCTAGAAGGGTATGGTGGCTTGGTTGGCAGTTAGCTGGGCAGAGTGGCTAACTTGGCTTGTAATATTTTGTTGTACTCTGCTGTAGTGGATGAGGCCATGAGTCGTGTTCTGGTTTATGGTGTCTATATGTAGCAAGCTTATGAGATTTCAGCAACGACAAGCTCGTTGGTTGTCCGTTGTCGCTAGCACTTAACCAAATTATCTGATATTCATACCCACTAAAATGTGAATACGCATATCTGTATTGTCTTTCAAAATGGATACTGTAACAAATACATTCGAATTCGTCTTTCTTTATTTGCATGATCCAAATTTACATCGGTATCCGAGGCAGATGTGGATATGGATGAATATCAGTTAACTATAGAGAAAGCACCTCCTAAACATGCTATCAATGTATGCTTTTGATTTAGTTTGAAACTTGATATATGTATTGATGAAACCATTTTCAAATACTATTATTTTTTTGATGCAAATTGTTTTCTATATTCTGGTTCATTTATTTTTTATTGGTATATCTTATATATCTGTTGAAATATTTATTCACTTATAGATTTATTTCTTGATATATTTGGTTGTTGAAATATTCATTGATAAATAGGGATAAAAATGGATTGGGTGTGATAGATATATACAGATACAAATACAAATACAAATTGTTATGTTTTTTTTTTGAATTTATATTTAGACTTGGATATTGCCAGATGTGTCGAATATCTTACATACGGATAGTCTAGTTTGGTCAACGGATAGTCGGGTATACTAATAAAATAATATAGATCCATATAAGTTATATGACTTTGAGTATTCAGAATTAGATATGATATTGGATATTAAATATTCAGTTTTTGATAGTACAAATCTGGAAAAGAAGTTGGATATGTAAGGTCAGATATGAACGGGCCCAAACCCTTCATACCTCTAATTATTATAAACTAAAAGAGATCTCGAAGTAATTCATACAATTTTGATTATCATTTATTTGTACTTATCAGTTACTTCTACCCAATAGAGCTTAGAAGTTGAAAGTAATAGTTTCTTGGTTGATTGTATGCTTAGCCATTTCTCTCCTTTTTTTCTACACGAGGAACTCACCATAAATCCACTAGTTGCTGCTGCTTCCGTTATTGCTGCCATAGGGCTTGCTTCTATTGGGCCTGGGGTTGGTCAAGGTACTGTTGCAGAACAAGCTGTCTGAGCAGAAAATATCCATTCAATGTTTCACCCCCTATATCAATAAACATGACATGGTAGAAAATCATTATAAATCTACATATGTTGGAGGCCATTTGGTAGCGCTCTCAATCGTCGGCTCTCCGCCGCTTCAACTCCACCAACTCCCCACCCAGACAAAATACCATTGGTAGGGTTTCTTCTCGCTCTAGTTCCATATGCGACCACAAGCAGAGGTCCGACTTCTTGCAGTCGAGGAGTCGCAAGTAGAGGGTGCTAGATAGGCGGGATGGTGGTTCACCTCTTTTTGCTGGACCTCGCCGCCTCCTATTGTCGCAAAGAGAGAGGCCTCCACCACACAGATATGAGAGAGAAAACAACGGGGCATGACCGTGGGGGAGGCGAAGAGCAATGACGACACAAGGTGGCGATAGGAGGAGTATGGGGAGGCATGGAAGGAGAAGGTGAGGGAGACGGGGAGGGAGCGAAGAGTGCAAACCGCGTGGAGCTAGCCCAAAATCTCGTGGAACGGAGCGTTGCCAGACGAAAACCTGGCAAGCTGTTCGGCCGATGGTTTTTACGGTTGATAAGCCGGCTACGACTGTTTTGCTGTGAGAGAAAAATACTACACCATGACTAATAAACAGGGCTGATAAACTGACTGCTCTATACTTGTATATTGTCCTGACCATTATAATAGTCTTATTCATCCTTCGGAATCCATCATCACCGAGCGGATACTCGCTGTCAGCAAAGTTTAGCAAAAAAAAAAAATCTGAATGAAGATTTGAAGTCAAACTGTCCAGTTTGTATCGAATTCGTTTGCACTCCAGAAGTTGGTGTAATTTTGCACGAAAACGGTAAAATGCGGTCATCCGATTTGCATAAACGCAAATACCAAAAGTTGTGGGGGGTGGCTTTTGAGTTTTGAGCCTACTGCTTTTGCGGTTTGCCTCGATTTCGATTTTTTCCCCCACGTGCGCCGCCGCGACCGCCCGCGATCCCATCTCCCAACGCCCCCGCCTCGCCTCGGGGATCCCGCCGCCGCGCCGCCGCTCCATCTGCTTCTACTCCCCCCACCCGCAGCGAGCGGCAGCGAGGGCGAGGGATGGCCAAGGCCAGGTCGTCGGCGAAGCAGTCGCGCGCGCAGGCGCAGCAGTCAAACGGCGGCGGCGGCCACGTGCTGTCCTCCAAGCTCGCCAGGTACCTCGACCCGGAGGCCTCCTGGGACAAGGTACGCCCCGCCCCTCGTTTACCGCGCGCGCGCCGGTAGCTGCTGCCGTGCTGACTGACGCTCTCGTCTCGGCTCGGCCGGGCTGTGGCAGGACCAACTGCTGGACGCGGTGCACTGGATCCGCCAGGCGGTGGGGCTCATCTGCGGCCTGCTTTGGGGAGCCGTCCCCCTCGTCGGCGCCGTCTGGATCGCACTGTCAGTCCCCCCTCCTAACACCTCTCTCTCTCTCCCCCCCCCATCTTCTCGAGCACCAGCCTCGCCGTGTAGATCTGTAGCTTCCCCTACTCCCGCACAAGCGAAACTAAGCTCTTTTGTATCTGCATACGCTTTGTAATTTGTTATAATTAGATTATTAGATAGATAACAGATGACGTTTGGTTCGATGTTCTGTAAAGTAACCTGATTACAGCTGTTAAGGAATCCGTTTGTTTTTGTTTGGTTTAGGAGCGCTGTAAACTGATACGGTGGAATTGCTTTACAGTGCAGTAAAATCCCATTACACCCAATTTTTTGTGGGATCGAATCCCGCACTCCCTTCCATGACTAGGTGCTCATGTTGGGTTTCAACTCTAGCCTACCCCAACTTGCTTGAGACTAAAAGGCTTTGTTGTTGTTGAATCCCGCACTCCCTTGACTACAGCGTTTTCTGATTATGTTTGCAAATCCATTTGCATTTCCCAACCAAACACGTCCTCAGATCGATCTTATATCTCGTGGTCATTGTGACCGGGCATGGCCACTGTTAAATTGATAGATAGTGTTTGTGTAATTGGAATTCAGGAGAGTGATTGTTTTATCAATTTTGTTTGTCGGGCTGATTTCACCACTGCTACTAGTCACACGTGCAGTCAGATCTGCTGTTACCCCCTTGCGTTTATTTCTAAGTTAGGGATCTGATTAGCTTGGCGGTACCTAAATTTGACAGTTACTACCTCTGTAGAACAGTGCACTTTGGCTATTTTCGACACCTACAATCCTCATTCATGCTAAATGTTACTACTGCAACACAATTGTGGTGTTATCTAGCTGTCTACTTCAACAATTCAGTTAAAACCTTTCTTTGTCTTCTTTGATGGAGTGTATCGTGCTCCGGACTATCTTTGGTCTGTAATATAAAATACATGGTTTTCCATAATGAGTCTTCGTCAGGACTGACTGAATACTTTTTAATGTGGCCTTAGCAAACAGGAAAAGGTTTGCAGAATAGAACTATGGCTGATTGCCTGCTAAGTTTCAGATGAATGCTAAGCAAATGATGTGCTGCTTGCCACGCAAAATGACTGTTGCCATGACCTAAATGTTGTTATCTGTTGCTAAAACTACGACGACTTTTGCGGCGGTGAGCTTTTACTATGGTTCTATTATGACATATAAAATATAATGCTGCCTCTTACAGATTTCTGACCATCTCGACTGGCATTATCTATTGGTACTACACATACCTGTTGAAGATTGACGAGGAGGAATATGGAGGCCATGGGGCGCTACTTCAGGAAGGGCTTTTCGCTTCTTTCACCCTTTTCCTGGTAACTATTCTATTCTACTTGAAAAGGAAAGGACCAATCTCGATTTAGTCACTGACATGTCATTTTCCTTTTTGTTGCTTGCAGCTTTCATGGACTCTAGTATACAGTTTGGCTCACTTTTGAGAAGCTCCTTTGGTGCACATACCATGCGACCTTTGTTCACCGCGTCAGCCAGAAGGGACTCACCAGGACAGTGTAGATTAAGGAGCATCTTAGAACGAGCATTGTATCAAAACGGTTCTGAGTTGTAATGTTATTTCCCAACCCCAGTGTAATTTTGGTACTATGGGATTAGTTCAGTGCCAAGTAGAACACTGCCTATGGAATCCTCAACCAGAGGGCAAAAATGTTGATCACTGAGTTTGCAGTCAAACAATATTCACTTGCATCAAGCTGTGAATTAATGTACAACTTTTAACACATGAATTGTTCTGGGTTCTGTTACAGGCGATTTTATGCAAAAGCAAACTGTAAGGCAGCTTTATTTTATCAGATGATGAATCATATCATCCTGTATGTATCATTGTGCTTTTTTCCATTGGAGTTACTGATACGAGGGCATTTTGCCTTTGCATAGGTTCCGATCTGTTTGGTCAGAAGCATCATTCCATAAACCCAATGCCAAAGCTCTGTTCTAGTATATCCTGGTGCATGATTACTGTCAGAAATATGGTTAAGAGCTGCTAAAAATATCTTCCATGGAAAAGTTTGCACCAGATGATATGGAGATGGAGGTATGTACGCCTGGCTACCAGATCTGCCAGCACCAAATGAACATGCTTTTGCAATGGCTTTGCCAGGATAGAGCACCAGGTCTGAACAGCCTTTCAGCACGAAGGATTACTGATTTGCAAATTTAATTAGACATTTTTAGACTCCTTAACTTACAAGAAAAAGGAGTTTTTAGATTCCTTAACTCAAATGGACTTATTCTTCATCCTTTACGAGAAAAGGATGAAAAAAAATGATTTTTGACTGGTTCACCCGTACCAACCTGGATTCATTTGTTTCTATCACTCTCCATTTGACACCATTAGCTGTGCCTGCATCTTGTACGTATGTCGTCGACTGTCTGTCAGTCCATTATTAGTTTATTACTCTAGTTTTCATCATCAGTTATTAGTTTATTACTCTAGTTTTCATCATCAGAGAAGAAAAAAGGTTCATTTCTTGGTGGCTTATGCCTGCTGTTACGTAATATGGTGCGATTGCATCTACTTTATCAAATATATATTTGCTGCTGACTACCTTGCAGTTTGCTACAGATGGGACAGCTGTGGGCAACGCTCAAAAAAAGTATATGCATCTCTGCTGTCCATGAAATACGATCAACTGCCAAACAAAATAAAAAAAACCTACAGCACACAGGAAAGTAGGATGATATCATTCTGAAATCTGAAGTATTGCATTGGGCCATCATTATCTGCTTGTAGTTCCACATACAAGTTTGCCATATGGGTGAGCAAAAATTTCAGTATCATTCTCATTTGGGTGAACAATTATGACTTCATCTATATGGTAACAAATTTTGAAGCATTAGTAGGCCTATTGTTAGGATATAAATCCATCACATTAACCTTCATGCTAGTTAGCTGGGCAGATAGATGGTATTGTCAAACTCCTTCATGAGCACGGAACCCTAACCAGCTGAACTCATCAAGTGGTCTCGCTCTTTGCTCCAAATTTTTGCCTGTTAGCGATCTTCCAAACTGCAGAGCTAAGTTTATAGAGAGGATGAGAAGACAGTGGACCATTCTCTGTCTACATCCTGGATATTGACATCCCCATGGGCGGTGTTGCTTAAGAAATTAGAGAAAACAAAGGCCAAGTTGGGGAGGTGATAACTTTGCTTGGTTTACATTGATGCCAGTCTCACTGTTCAGTGTAACAACATCATAGGGCACCTCAAGATTTTTTTTATGTCTATATAAGGCTGCTTGCATTGCCTGGAGAGAAAGACATGCTCTTCTTCCTGCCACCTCCTGCTGAAGGGCTTGGATATAGGTGACATTGCTATTAATAAAGGTATGTGAAATACAGCTTCCACGCTTGCTCTTCATGTCCAAGCTAGATTAGGCATTATACATGCATCCTGCATCTCAGACGAGAGATAAGAAAAATTAGGAGCATCAATTTTGCTGCAAGAAATGTTGTGAATGAGTTTTTCATGTGTGAAACTGATGCCAACAAGAAGGCTCTTAGTAGGCAAATAAAGCTAACAGTTGTTTTCTTTTCTAACATCATCAACCCATCACAGTGCATGGATTGATCATATCCGTTTGTTGACGCTTGTATCACTAATGTGACACCTAAGCACCACCACATCCCCGCCTAGCTAAAACCATGCTTTGCTAGTGACAGTAGAATCTAGCTGATGTAAATGACCTATTATTATCTAAAAACATTTATTAACAAAACGTTGAATATTAAGTGCATGAATTATAACGGATTAATCCAGCATACAAGTAAGATGGACCTAATTTTTGTTATCTTTGCAGAAAATTCATTGGAATACAAACTAGTTTTCCTCTCAGAGACAAGCTGAACACTTGTGTTCTATTAAAGGGATAATAATCCTTCCAGTGTGGTTAATATTCGATGGGGATTGAGTCTCCCTTTGATGATCTGTACACCATTACAACGTCTAGACAACGGCAAGATGGATTTTCTTCCTCTTCTTCTCAGCAACAACTCACATTGTATGACCAAAGACTATGTGATCCCCAGTTCTTCTCCCAATCAACCAATGAATCAAACATGCAATTCTCTGGTGCAGTCACCATCCCTGGAATGTACAATGTCAGTAGCAACCTCAGACAGAACCACCTTCAGATTGCTGCAGGGGTTAGTCCAGACTACCAAAGGGTCAGACCAAACAACGCTCTTCACCACGTAAGCCAGATCCTGATGGAAGACATCGATGAGAGGGTCGACTCGCATGAAGGAGAGGCCGCTCTTCAGGCCGTTGAGAAGGCCTTCCACGGTATTCTTGAGCAGGTATACCCGCCTTCACTCGAGTGGTCACCGCTACATCACAGCGGCGAAGCAGGAGATGGACCGGGTGAGGGTAGCAACAGTTATCACAAAAGGCCTCGCAGAAGCAGTTTCACTACTGACATTTCCAGTCATAGCATGTTGCAGTCCTTCCTAGCCCCAATGAGTCCATATAGCTATGGCAGGATGAACCTGCCATATCAGCCTTTGGCAAGCACTGGGAGGGCCTCGAGATTTGGTTTCCCTGCCTTGCAAATTAGAAGAGAAGCCAAGGATGCAAAGGGGTTCGATAAGATGGTGATCCATTTGGACGGCGACAAGCTTTCCATTTGCAGACTGACCACTGCTAAAGCGGAAAAAGTACCCGGCAAGAGCAAATATGCAATCGTTCCATATATCCAAGACTTGGATACCAGGGAAGGGTGGAGTAAAAATTATACCATCACTTGCGAAATAAACCACAATGATAAGCTCGACAGTGTTCTGCTATGCTATGGTCCAGACTGTTTCAATGAAACAGCAAGGTTGAGAGACATGGCTGCAAAGGAAGCAAGTAAGAATTCACCAAAGGGTGAAAGCAAAGCAACTGCTCAACAGAAGTCTCGGGGTACTAGGCAACTCAAGAAAGAGGTGGTCGATCTCAGGACCCTCCTCATCCACTGTGCACAGGCTGTGGCAGCTGATGACCGTCTGTTGGCCAGTGAGCTCATCAACAAGATAAGACAACACTCCTCAAGAGATGGAGAGTGTTGCCATAGACTGGCATTTTACTTCGTGAATGGCCTTGAGGCACGCCTGGCTGGGACAGGGAGCCAGTTGTTCCACAAGATGCTGGCGAAGCGGATAAGCGAAGACGACGTGTTGAAGGTCTACAACTTTTATCTTGCAGTTTGCCCTTTCAACAGGGCATCATACACCTTCACTAACCAAACTATTATGGAAACGTCAGCGGGCCACTCCAGGGTGCACATCGTCGATTTTGGTGTCTGCACTGGTTTTCAATGGCCATCACTGATTCAACTTTTCGGTGAGCAAGGAGTGTCTCCAAGGCTTCGGATTACAGGTATAGAAGTGCCACGGCCAGGTTTCAGCCCCTTGGAGAACATTGAGCGGGCAGGGAAGCTGTTGGCTGACTATGCAAACATGTACAAGGTGCCCTTTCAGTATCAAGGCATTTACTCACGATATGAAGATATTCAGATCGAAGATCTCCACATTGAGGAGGACGAAGTGCTTATAATCAACTGCTTGTACCGAATGAAAAACCTCGGCGATGAGACAGTAGCCATGGATAGCGCAAGGGATAGGGTACTGAAGATCATGAGGAGGATGAACCCAAAGGTGTTTATTTTTGGCATTCTGAATGGATCATACAGTTCCCCCTTCTTCGTAACACGTTTCAAAGAGCTTCTGTTCCATTACTCCTCGCTGTTTGACATGCTTGACGCAAATGTTTCACGCAATAATGAAGCGAGAAAGCTGTTAGAGGGTGGGATGCTTGGGCGGGAGATCTTAAACATCATAGCATGTGAGGGTGCTGACAGGATTGAGAGGCCAGAAACTTACCAGCAGTGGCAAGCAAGGTGCCTCAAGGCTGGGTTTGAGCAACTTCCTCTCGATCCTGCCATCATGAAGTCAGCATTATGGATGAAGAAAAATATTTACCATGAGGACTTTGTTGCTGATGAAGACAACGGCTGGCTGCTACAAGGGTGGAAAGGGAGAGTGTTGTATGCACTGTCCAAATGGAAGATTAATGAATCATGTGCTGATCAGTAATAGTAAGATTCAGACAGTTGGTTGTATGCACCATCCGCACCTTGTTATGCAACCCTGAACAGTCCAGAACACCGTAGACTGTAAATTACTTTTGTCAGGTGATATAGGAGAAGATTGTCATGGAAGGAGGGATTCTGGCTTGATACTCCAAATATATATATTTCCTTCAGTTTTTAACTAGCCTATGACAAAAGAAAATGGTTGCAATACTTTGTTTCTGTCATTCTTTACATGTTCTATATACGGAATGTTGGGTTTGGGTTTGACCACGATCTATCCACACCAAGCGTGTCGAAAAGGAACACCTATGAGGCTGGGCCGAACGCTTCCAATGTCGAAGCACTAGGAGCGCTCTTCCCAGATGTCGGAATTTGGTCGCCCAGGCAGCTGCGGAGGTGCAAACCTACTTCTTAGGTTGTGTCGCTGCCCTTATCTCGATTGTCTACCATTTTTTGTAATGTCGAATATTTGAACTTGTATGCTAGGATGGTCCAGTCCTAGCTATAATTCAGTAGACCTTCTAGGATGCTCGTCAGAAGCGTGTTGTTTGTCATTCTTTGTATGTTCATATTGTTCTTTGTATATAAGTTCTAATGCCTATTTTTTCTCTTGTGTAAACACATATGTCAGATTCATAGAGAAATAAGTCTAGAAACCATGGCAAGAACCATTACTTTTTTTTCAAAAATGCGCAAGAGAGTTTGTATCTTTGTATCAAGAAGTAAAAAAGAAAAGATTTTAGTTTACAAAGGGGTCAAAGGCACACGCACACGCATGCGTCATGTGCATAGAAAACCAAAGGTTTTTTTATAGCAAAGATTGAGCACACGTTAGGCTAGACAACGAAAGATTTTTGTTTATAACAAAGATTCAATCATTAGGGGGGATATGAAACCAAGTGGATAAGAACCTTGGTTTATTTGTGATGACTGTTTGACAATGGATGAAATGGCTTTGAATGCTTTTGGGATTGCATGAAGCTCTTGTCTCTCTTACTTGACTCTTCAGTTGTGTTAAGTCTTGACTCTTTCTTTGAGAACTGAGAGATTTTACTTGGAGTTTTCATAGTCCTTCCTCATATCAAGTGGCCTTGTGTTTACTTTTACTTGGTTTTTGGGCACTTGAACGAGAGTTTTCTATTTTGCCTTCAAACCTTATTTGTTGGCCTTTAGTGTTGGTCAATGCATTCATCAATGGAGAGATTGTGAACACATAGTGGAGATGTGTCTATGTGTGTGTGATGAATAATCGACACAAGTGTGAGAGGTTTGAGGCTTTATCGGTTGACTCATATTTCATATGTGTTTGATTATGCTAATGGCTAACCGGAGGTGTCGTGTTGAGTTGTGTCGTGTGTTGTGCAATATGTCTCTTGGCTTGTGAATGTACAGGTTTTGGGTGTGCCAAGACGTTTGATGGCAATGGCGAAGGTCAACTACGGAGTCCGTGCGTGATGGATCGGGAGTGGTGAAGGGCAGACAAGAAGGCTTGGACCGAGGGACCAAAGGCTAGAGAACAGACTGTGTGCATAGGAAGAGCAAGAGTACATGGGTGATGAAGATAGCGTCGACCAAGTTAAGGAGGACGATGGCATTGTGGCACTTGGCGGAGGCCGGGCATGCATCTACATTGGTAATGAAGATGGTGTCGGTCAAGTCAAGAAGAAAGGCCAAGACGTTAAGCTTGGCGGAGGTCGGGCACACGTCGATATCGGTGAGTTCCTGGTAAGGCATGTATGAGGGTTTGCTGGTTTGGTCTTCAGAACTAGGGATGGACGGTTGGATGATTTGGGCCTTAAAACCATACGTGGACGATTTAGTGATTTTGATCTCAAAATCATCGACGGTGGGTTTGACCGGTGGGCCTCAAAACTAGAAATGGCAAGTCAGAGGATGCGTGGCACCATCAAGAAGCTTGCGTCGAGACAAAGCGAAGTCACGAAGGCGTTGGGTCCGTTCAATGTAGCAATGAAAAGATGGACAGATTTACCCCTAAAGGGTGTTTGTTTTTTTAATTTAATATAAAAGGGTGTTTGGATAGGGTGTTTTTGTCTTTTAACAAGTGCATATAGTACATGGATTGATGGTTGGGTGCAACCATGCAAATAGAGTAGGTCCCTCTTATTTGTGTGATTGTGAGAGGCTAGGGTTAGAGGAAGAGTGGGGGAGAGAAGTGGCTCTTGATTGAGCTTTTCATCATCAAGCTTTGAAATCTGTTAGTAATGACTTTTAATCTTACCTGTTAAACTAATCGGGCTTTACTTGTTTCCTTTACAAAATTCAAAGTTTTTTTTTCTGTGATTTTTGGAGCTATTTTTGGGATTTTTTTCGTCCGTCGGATTTGACAGCGATTTAGGGCAAATTTCTTGAGGGATTTTGGTGCTAGGACATATGTGAGCAAGGCTAAGGTGATCCCTAACAAAACTCTCACTTGAGTGCCAGGAATTTGAAATTCGCCAAAATTCATTCGTCACCTAGGTTTTTCTGGATTTTGCGAAATTGATGAGAAAGGCTCGATCTCTTTGAATGTTTTCGGTTGGAATAGGTTTCACGTGATGATGTGAGCGGTTCGAGTTCTATATCAATTGCTGTTGTTTTGGCTTGTGTCGGTGAAATTTTGGGGAGAAACTGAGCTGTTGTTCTTCAGTTCATGGAAATCGTGAGCTATTCCATTTGATTTCTTCTCCTCAGTCAGCAACTACAGGTGATAGGAGCTGCTTTCGTTCAGCGATAGTAGCACCTGGCTCGAGATCGATTCAGTGTATACACCGGTTGCCGATTTCATCTCAATCTGTGCCTAGCAGCTTGCATTTTTCTGTACTCGTTTTTGTTTTTGCCTGGGACTTCAGCGTTTCTGTTCAACAACAGGTTGTCCAGTAGTTGTTTTTTTTTCTCTCTCTGCAGATTGTCAGCAGTAACAGATCCCCCTAAAGGACCTGAAGCTCATTAAAAGCATCTCTCGTCATAGGAATCCTAAAAAGATCAATGAGATTATCCTGGCTCCTAGCTGAAGCAAGAGAGATACTTTTATTCTTGGAAAACTCAAATAGGTTAGCAAACTTAATAGAGAAAATGCTATCTAGCAAGAGATCATTCCAAAGGCTGACAGTATCGCCAACAACAGGGGTGCAGCGTGCAATGCCTCTGTATGTAGTACTTAGTCTCATGAGGTCCTTCCACCAGAAGGATCCTTTCTCCTTAACCAGATGAGGAGCATCATTGCCATTATCGTAATATGCATCCCAGATCAACTGAACCCACTGTATGTCCTTCTTATAAAATTTATCAAGCTGCTTGAGGAGAAGAGCTTCATTTTGGAGTGTCAGGTTTATTACCCTGAGGCCACCTTTACTTTTAGGCTTCATAACCAGGTCCTAGGCAGCCAGGTTATAACCCTTCCTATCAAAATCATTCCCACGCCATAAACAGTTCTTCTTGAGTTTGTCAATCTCATCAATCCTAGTGATAGGCAGCTTCAGGGAGCACATAAAGTAAGTAGGAAGAGTTGAGATGACATAATTGATTAGCTGTAGCCGACCAGCATATGTTAAGAACTGAGGAGGAAAATCTTTGGCAAGGGGCTTGGTAGTTCCCAGAGGAAGACCAAGGTAAGTAAAAGGAAAAGAGCCAAGGGAACAACCAAAGACATTTGCAAGCTCTGAGGCTCTTTCATTGCTCATGTTGATGGGCACTAGCCATGACATGAGGAAATTAACTTTGAGCCCAGTGGAAGCTGCAAAGGACCGAAGGATATTTTTAAGAGTAAAAAGTTGGACCTCTTGGCCTTGCATAACAATCAGTGTGTCGTCGGCATACTGAACAATTGGGTAAGGAAGGTTTTGATTCTGAGGGAAAGGAGGGATAAGGGCACCATCCCTGTAAGCTTTGTTGATGACACTTAGTAACAGATCAGCAGCAAGAACAAATAATAGAGGAGAGAGAGGGTCACCCTGCCTCACTCCTGATAAAATGTCTTGCACCCAATAAATCCACTTTGAAGGAAAACCCTTTGCTTCCATTATTTTTAGGATGGTAGAGTGCTCAATAACATCAAAAGCCTTCTCAAAGTCAAGTTTAAGAATCACAATATCTCTTCTTGAATGTTTACATTGATACAGATACTCAAAGGCCCATCCAAGGTAGTCTTGAATAGACTTTGTTTTAATGAAATCATACTGGTTCTCATGAACCAGTCTCAAAATTTTCTTCTGTAGCCTATTACTGAGAGTCTTGATGATTAGTTTGAAAGAAGTATTGAGGAGGGAGATAGGCATGAAGTCATTGATAACCTCAGGATTATCTTTCTTCGACACAAGGGTGATGTACAAAACATTGATACTTTTCATGTCTACAGAATGGTTGTAAAAGTCCTGATAGAGAATATAGAAGTCATCTCTGAGAGTATGCCAAGTCTTCTTTACAAAATATCTATTAAATGCATCAGGCCCCGAAGCTTTGTCACAAGGAAGGTTTACAATGATGTCATCAATTTCCTCTTTACCAATGGGGCTGATCAGATCAGATAGATCCTCATCTTGGTCAAAAAACTCTTCTAGGTTGAAGACCATGGTGGGATTGACAGTGACACCAAAGCCTTTCTTTGAATTCCTCCCAAAATAGAGCACTTTTTTCTCTGTGATCAGAAATCAGGCGACCATCAGGACCTGAATTTGCATTATTGCATTCCTTCTATACCTCTCAGTAGCCATAGCATGGAAAAATTTTGTGTTTTTGTCACTGAACCAAACAAATCTTGGTGTGTACCTCTGCTTCTAGTAAACTTGCTGAAAATGGAGGAGGGTCTGAAGATTGTTTTTGATAATATTTCTGAAGCATGACTCTTCATGAAGCAAGATTCTACTTTCTTCAAGCTTGTCTAGAAATCCAATAGTAAGATTACAATTTGATATGAGCTTGGCCAGATTGGACACATTTTTAACCCAATGTTTCAAAGTCCTTCTCATGAGCTTGAACTTGGCTGTAATGACATGAGCACTATTACTAACTCTCTGCTGGGTTTGCCAGGCATTCTACACCACATCCATAAGGAAGGAAGCTGTGCCCAGTAATTCTCAAAGCAAAATATATTAGATCTAGGGATGGATGTGCCTATTGCAACCTTGCATGGAACATGATCAGACGTGATTCTTGCCAAGGGAAGAACCATAGTATTGGGAAATTTTGGGGTCCAAGCAAAAGAAGTAAAGAACTAGTCCAATTGTTCCAGAAGAGGGGAGCTCTGCATATTGCTCCAAGTGTAGCTTCAGCCTTTCAAAGTCAATTCTATTACACTCAAATGATTGATAATATTATTGAAAATTGCCATATCATGAGTATTGCCTCTAGATTTATTTCTATTCTCTTCATCCTATAGAAGTTGAAGTCCCCTAGAATGAGCCAACAATCATCAGTTCCAATATCAAGATCAGTAAGCCAGTTAACGAAGGCATTTCTGTCAGGCCCTTGAGAAGGGCCATAGACATTAACCAAGGTCCATGAGTCAGAATTCATCACAGAAGTGAACTAGATCTGAATGGCAAAAGAATGTTTTTCCAGAGTTACAGCTGCAAAGGCAGAGCTCATCCATATCACAATGATCCCTCCGGAAGCACCTTCCGAGGGGCAAAAATCAAATTTATCAAACCTTTTAGGATAAAAATTTCTAACATAGGAAAGGTCAAACTACTCTCTCTTAGTTTCTTGTAAACAAATAATATTACAAGCACTTTCTTCAATCTTGTTTCTAATGGACTTCCATTTAGTAGCATCATTTATTCTACGCACATTCCAGCACAAAACAATCTAATCTCGATTCATCATTAATGATTGTCTTTGAAGCAAAGGACTGTGGGGATCCCCAAAGATTCAAGATTACAAACCTGTTTTAACTGAAAGCATCTAGCCAAAAGCAAAAGGAAGACCTAAGGTCCTCCCTGAATCTAACAGACTACAAATTACATTGATGCTTAAAATTTACAAGCTACAGAGAAGGAGTTGGGTCTTGACGCTGAAAAATCTTGTCGTTTCTAAGTTTTCAGAGCTCCCATGCTGCAATTAGGGATGCTTCCACAAAGAAGTCCAGAGCATGCACCTCATTGGCCCCCAACAATCTTTCGGCTAGTGGCAGGGAGATGTCCCATGAGAAATTAATTGAGTTCCAGCACTGACCTGCAAACGGACACGTAAAGAAAAGATGATCTATATCTTCATTAGCACCTTGGTTGCACATAACACAGAGTACATCATCTTGTGTGTTCAGGTGCCTTCTTCTTAACATTGTCTTCGTGTTTAGTTGGTCCATCAACACTAGCCACACAAAAAACTTCACATGAGGTGTGCATTGAGATTTCCAGAGTACCTTGAAGTAAGGATTTGAAGCCATGCCACTGAAGACATGATTGTAGAACCGGCGTGATGAATATTGGGGTCCCCATAGCATTGTCCAGGAATTTGCAGTGCTATCATCATATTCCAGGGTGACAAGGTGATTCTATAGATCAATCATCTCCTCATAAGCCTGGGCTGATAGTGGAAGCACAAAAATGTCATCAAGGTCTTCTTGCATCATTAATTCCTTTACCGAGATGGACTTGTTCCTAGCATACGAGTGGAGCCTTGGATATTGAGCAGACATGATCGAGTCTGACAATAGATCATCCTAGAAAGAGACTATTGAGCCATCTCCCAACATATAGCATGCCACACCTCTGTAGATGGTGTTTAGATGCATGATGTTGCGCCACCAGAAAGAACCCATTTCTCTACATTCATGGGGCACTTTGCCAACATAATACTTATTCCAAACAAGCTTCACCCATGGAACATCCGCTTTGTTATAAAACTTGTGGAGCTGTTTCAAGAGGAGGGCATCATTTTGCAAATGTAGGTTGCTCACACTCAAACCACCCTTGTCTTTGGGCCTCATGACAGCCGGCCATGCCACAGTTTGCTTCCTCGCATTGTCATCATTTCCCCTCCAGAGACACTGCTTACGGGCCCTGTCTATGTTCTCGATGAAGCCCTTTGGAACCTTGATAGTACAAAGGGTGTAGATGACTATCGGTGTAATAGCTGAGTTAACCATCTGTAGTCTACCTGAATAAGAGAGCCACGTGGAGCATGCTGACAATCTTCTCTCAACCCGGTCCATGATCGGTGTAAGGTCCTCAATGCATGGCTTGGTGGTGCCCATCGATAGCCCTAAATATGTGAACGGCAGTGATCCAACCTGACAGCCAAATGTGTTGGCAAGATGCTGCAATCTATCTTGGCTCACATTAATTGGTAGGATCTACGACTTGTTGTAGTTGCCCTGAGACCCGATGCAGTCTCGAAGCTGTTGAGTAATGTTTTCAGGAAGAACAATTGGTGCGCATCAGCCTGAAGAATGAGGAGGGTGTCGTCAGTGTACTGGACTATGGGAAATTCACCATTTTCACAAGGGATGGGTGCTTTCAATAGTGCAAGTGCCGATGCCCTGTTGACTAGATACTAAATAAGTTTAGCTACAATGACAAACAACAGGGGGGATAGTGGATCTCCCTGCTTGACACCCCTCTTGCATTTGAAGAACTTGCCCAGGACACCATTTAGGAGCACTGTTGATGATCCCAACGATAAGATACAATGGATCCAAGATATCCATCTATCTGGGAAACCCAAATGCTGCAACATCAGTAGGATAGTAGAGTGCTCAACTGTATCGAACGCCTTTTTGAAGTCCAATTTGAGAATTATAGCCTCCCTTCTTAAGTGATGACATTGGTGAATATATTCAAAGCTCCAGGCTAGACAATCTTGAATGGAACGTGAACGAATGAAACCATATTGGTTGCAATGAATGAGTTTGAGAATGACATTCTGTAATCTGTCTGCTAGGATTTTTGTCAACAGCTTCAGACTAATATTCAGCAATGAGATTGGCCTAAAGTCGTTGACTGTCTCTGGGTTACTGGTCTTGGGCACAAGAGTGATGTAGGAGCTGTTGATACACTCTAGGTTCACTGTGCCATTGTAGAACTCATCACATAGGGAATAGAAATCTTGTTTAATGATCTGCCAGAACCTTTTCATGAACATGCCATTAAAACCATCAGGACCCGAGGCTTTATCGATTGGCATACGTTTGACGACTGAATCAATCTCCTCATGTTCAAACGGTAACACCAATTCATCTAGACCAGGTACCATAGTGATAAGCGACTGCAGATCAAAGATCATGACCGGGCTGGTGGTTACACCCATGCGCTTTCTGAAAGAATTCCAGAGTAGCCCCACTTTGCCTTCATGGTCCTGGACCCAAAGACCTTGCTCATTGAGGAGTTGGGGAATGGATTTTCGCCTATGCAAGATAGTTGCCATCGCGTGGAAAAATTTGGTGCATTCATCCCCGAACTTAACTCTATTCACTGTATATCTCTTTCTCTAGTAGACATTCTTATAATGCAGCAGAGTAGCAAGCTAATTTTTTATCATGATTCGAAGGTTGAGTTCTGGATTATAGAGAGTCCTTCTATCTTCCAAAGCATCAAGGAAAAGAATGACCTTGTTACAGTTGGCGATCAAGAGGGGTAGGTTAGATAGTCCTCGGCTCCAGATCCTCAAGGCACTACTTAAAGCCTTTAATTTCGAGGAAATAGTTCTAGATGCCGATGACTGTTGCTGTGGAATAGTCCACTGGTTTTGAACTGTGTCAAGAAAACCTGCATGCTCCACCCAAAAATTTTCAAAACGGAAAATGTTGGAGCGAGGTATGTTGGTTCCAATTGCCACTTTGCAAGGGATGTGATCAGAGGTTATCGTGGCCATCGGTAGAACTTCAGTATTAGGATAGTCGAGTGTCCAGTTTGGCGAAGTAAAAAACTAGTCAAGCTGCTCTAGGAGAGGGTCTTGCTGCAAATTACTCTAGGTGAAAGCCCTCCCTTTCAATTGAAGCTCAATTAAGCCCAGATGTCCAATAGCATCATTGAAGATTAGGGTATCAGATAGGTTTCCTCCCAGCTTGTTGCGGTTCTAGAGGGATCTATAGAAATTGAAGTCACCAAGAAAGAACCAGTTATCCGAATCTGTGAGAAGATGGCCCCTGAACCAGTTGATAAATTCTGACCTATCTGGTTCGGTGCAAGGTCCATAGACCGTGGTGAGATGCCAGGTGTCCATGTTATGTACTGAGGTGAAAGAGAGGGTGATGCCAAACTGCTTTTTTGTCAAGGACCTGCCCTCTGAAAACGGAGCTATTCCAGCCCACTAGAATGCCACCCGAAGCCCCCATCGAAGGCACAAAGTCAAAGAATCAAAACGCTTGGGGGCAAGTTTTCTGATGAAAGCATGATCAAAATGATATTTCTTCGTCTCCTGGAGGCAAAAGATTGAGCATGCACTTTCTTTGATCTTATCTCATACTGTGTCCCACTTACCAGTTGCATTGACACCTCTTATGTTCCAACATAGAATTTGCCAGCTTCTACTACTCATTGAAACAAGGATGATTGTATGACAGATCTGTCGATGGCTAGTGCACATAGATAACACATAGCTATGATGCAGCAGAATGATTGGGCATAAGACAGAGAGCAATAACATAATCCAGTGGAGAGATTAAAGCTACTATTCATTGATAACGGTGCTGGAGAAGAAGCAGGCGCTTGCAAGAGTGCATCTTCAGAAAGCTCCACAGGAGCTATTCCACAATCTATTCCCCAACTCTGGAGGATCTCCAGCGGGATTGGCCCAGCTTGCCTTGTAGCTTCATCAATTAGGACCACTGCAGGTTTCTTCCTCTTCTTTGATGGCTCTCCATCGAGTCTGACTGTGCGGAAGCAGAATCCTTCCTTTAAACTATTAAGTTTGGTGCTGCGTCTAACTGAGCTTTCAACCAAAGGCGTGGATGAGTTGCCAGGGGCGGGCAGAGACAACATCTTCCTGCTGCGGCCACGCTTTGCCTTTTGGCTTGCACTGTCTGGTGGGCTGGGCTAAGCTTGAGTAGCTTGAAATTCAAAATTTCCTGGGCTAGAACCAGTTGGGCTTTGCTGAAGGCCCATGTTGCCATTCTTGGGCTTAGGACGCCTCTTGTAAACTTGAGTGATTGGGCTGGGCCGAGATGCCTGAGCTTCAAGTTCAAACCCATGATCAAAGGTGCTAGCCGTGCTCTGAAGGGATCCCTGCTGATCTTGATCCTCTGTCCCTTGATATTCAACGCTCGTAGCAAACAACTGCAGTGCCAGAGCTGCTCCAGTAGGCATGGCACAATTTCCATTCCACTGGAGATGTGAACCTTCTCTTGGTTTGCAAACAGAGTGGAGGTGTCAATGACAATTGGCTTGAAAAAGGTTGGGGCTTGCATTTGCTGCTGGCCTTGACTAGAGCTGCTAGCACCAGGAGCGAAAATGCCTCTAAGGATGAAACCAGGGATGGGCCTGAGATGGCCAGAGCAACCCCTATTTACAGCCCTGTGCTCTGACAATAGTGAGGTTGCATCGCTTGATGAGGAACTGTCATCTTCAGAGTTAACAGTGACGTCAATTGGGATGTCAGACCCTTCTCCACGCACATCGTGGCCTATTGCCCTTGGGTTGACAACATCCATCTCACGTTCTTCTCGAAGCTGCAGATGTTGTGTAAGGACTTGGAGAGCAATGGAGCCAAAGATCGGGGACCACGGCACAATGTCTAGGCCATTAGGGACAAACGGCTCATCAGCAGCTACTGCATCCTGTTTGGTACCCTCCAAATCAGTTCTATCAATAGTTATAGCAGCTGGAACAGAGGGAGGCCGAGGAGCAATGACGCCTGGGAAGAAGCGATCTTGCAAAGCTTTTCTGTTGAAGGCTAGTTGATCACTGATGTCTACACCAATCTCTTCGGTGGCGATAAAGGTGTTGGGGTTTTCTTGTTTCGAGTTGTTTGCTGCTGATCATCATGTCTTGAGTAATCTCCTCAGGAGGTACTCCATAGAAGCTCTGCCCAAAGCTCTGCATGACTGCAATTGGGATTGGTGCTATTTCCACATCCATCAGATCCTCATTTCCTTGGATTCCCACACTGATAACTGCCTTTCTCAGGTCTTCCACAGTGGAAATGCTCAGTCTTCTTGCTCTGTCCATTCTTCCTCCTTGGTTCAGCGTTCAGTTGGATGTGAGAGACCTTGATGTTCTTCTTGAATCTAGAACTCCTACGCACCTCATCATCCACTATTGGTGTTTTGCCTTTTGAGCTCCTTCTTTTCTTAGGAGTGGCGGATTGCTCTCCCTCAGCTATACATGTGTCAAGTTCCTCATCCACTAGAGCAAGAGTATAGGTTGGAGTTGAATCTTCATCAAACTCCTTCCAAAACTCATTCAAGTAACTAGCTTCCATGTTAGAGGTGTTGACACCATTTCCAGCCAAGCCTTCCATTCTCTGACTGTTTAGCTTACCGATAATCTGCTTCACAGCAAAGGCATGATCAAAACCACCAGCTCCTTGCCTTTGACACTGAAATCTCCATCTTCATAGTAACTTAATTAATTCGCTTTTGCTATTTGCTTCCGCGATGCTTTGAGAAATACCTAATCGTTCCTAGGGTTAGCACATCACAAGTTAAGGTGTGTAACCTTGGCAATTAGAAGATGGCATCTAGGTTGTAATTGGGATATAGGCCAATTCGTTGAAAGAATTTTGATTGGCTCCCATTCACACCCCCCTCTGGTCGCCATCTCGGTCTTCTTATGGCATTAGTTCAGTGCGAAGTAGAACCTTACCTATGGAATCTTCAATCAGAGGGCAAAATGCTGATCACCGCGTTTGCAGTCAAAACAGCATTCACTTGCATCAAGCTGTGAATTCGATGTATAACTTTTAACACATGAATGTTCTGGGTTTTGTTACAGGCGATTTTGAGCAAAAGCAAACTGTAAGGCAGCTTATTTTATCAGATGAATCATATCGTCCGGTATGTGTCATTGTGCCTTTTCCATTGGAGTTATCGATACGAGGGCATTTTACCTTTGCATAGGTTCCAATCTGTTTGGCCAGAAGCATCATTCCATAAACCCAACGCCAGAGCTCTGTTCTAGAATATCCTGGTGCATGATTACTGTCAGAATTATGGTTAAGAGCTGCTAAAAAATCTTCCATGGAAAAGTTTGCCCAAATGATGGAGATGTAGGTATGCCTGGCTGCCCGATATGCCAGCACCAAATGAACATGCTTCTGCAATAACCCTGCCAGAATAGAGCACCAGGTTTGAACAACCTTGCGGCATGAAGAATTATTGATTTGCAAATTTAATTAATATATTTCCTCTATTCCAAACTATGAGACATTTCGACTTTTTGACATACATAACTTTTGATATGTACTTAGATATACACTGTCTAATACATAGTAAAAGCAATGTACTCCCTCCGTCCCCAAATAAATCGATTTCGAGAATCCGTGCTAGTCAAACTTTTTAAAATTTGGCTAACTTTATAGAAAAGAGTAACAACATCTATGACATAAAATGGGCACCTTATGAAATATATTCCATGGTAAAACTAATGATACTAATTTGATAATATAAATCTTAACGCCTTTTTTCTAAAAAAATGGGTCAAAGTTTAAAAAAATTGACTTAAGACAACTCTAGGAATCTATCTATTCAGGGACAGAAGGAGTATCTAGAAAAGTCAAAACATCTTATAATTTTAGAATGGATGAAGTATTTAGAACTATACACCTGCATTTGTTTCACTGGTGCCATTTCTAGACGTTTTGTTTTACTCTTACTAACTTTAGTAAATCTACTTATCTTCCTAATTTAAAAGAAAAAGGATGAAAAAATGATTTTTGATTGGTTCACCCGTACTAACCTGGATTCTTTTGTTTCTATCACTCTCCATTTGACACCATTAGCTATGCCTGCATCTTGTACGTAGTGTCGTCGACTGTCTGCCAGTCCATTATTAGTTTATTACTCTAGTTTTCATCATCAGAGAAGAAAAAAGGTTCATTTCTTGTGGCTTGTGCCTGCTGTTACGTAATATGGTGCGACTGCATCTACTTTATCAAATATATATTTGCTGCTGACTACCTTGGAGTTGGCTACAGATGGGACACCTGTGGGCAAAATGCTGAAACTTGGAGACGCATAAAAAAAGTATATGCATCTCTGCTGTCCATGAAATACAATCAACTGCTAAAACAAAATAAAAAAACCCTACAGCACACAGGAAAGTGGGATGATATCATTCTGAAGTATTGCATTGGGCCATGCATTATCTGATATTTCTTGTAGTTCCACATACAAGGTGGGACCTAAGTTTGCCATATGGGTGAACAAAAACTTCATGTGTATGGTATCATTCTCATTTGGGTGAACAATTATGACTTCATCTATATGGTCAAAAAGTTTTGTAAAACATTAGTACGCCTATTGTTGGGATATAGATCCATCATATTATTCACGTTAACTTTCATACTAGTTTGCTGTGCTGGGCAGATAGATAATATTCTCAAACTCCTTCATGAGCACGGAATCCTAACCAGCTGATCAAGTGGCCTCGCTCTTTGCTCCCAATTTTGGCCTGTTATCGATCTTCCAAACTGCAGAGCTGAACGGCTAAATTATAGAGAGGATGAGAAGACAGTCTGGACCATTCTCTGTCTGCATCCTGGATGTCGACATCCTCATGGACGGTGTTGCTTGAGAAGAAATTAGGCAAATAACAAAAGGGCAAGCTGGGTTACGTTGGCTTACATGGATGCCAGTCTCGCTGTTCAGTGTAACAACATCACAGGGCACCTCAAGTCTTGAATGGTCAAGATTTTTTTTTATCTCTATATAAAGCTGCTTGGATTGCCTGGAAAGAAAGACATGCCCTCTTCTTCCTGCCACCTCCTGCTGAAGGACTTGGACATAGGTGACATTGCTATTAATAAAGGTATCTGAAGTACAGTTTCAATGCTTGCTCTTCATGTCCAAGCTAGATTAGGCATTATGCATGCATCCTGCAGCTCAGACAAGAAATAAGAAAAATTAGGAGCATTCATTTTGCTGCAACTGCAAGAAATGCTGTAAATCAGTCATTCATGTGTGCCACTGATGCCAACAAGAAGACTCTGAATAGGCTAAGATAACAGTTGCTTTCTTTTCTAACATCATCAACCCATCACAGTGTGCATGGGTCGATCATATCCATTTGTTGACGCTTACCACTAATGTGACACTAAGCACCCCCACACCCCCACCTACCTAAAAACATGCTTTGCTAGTGACAATAGAATCTAGGTGATGTAAATCACCTATTACATAAAAACATTTATTAACAAAACTTTGAATTAGTTGCATGAATTGTAATGGATTAATCCAGCATACGAGTAAGATAGAACTAATTTTTGTTATCTTCGCTGAAAATTCATTCTAATACAAACTAGTTTTCCTCTCAGAGACAAGCTGAACATTTTTGTTCTATTAAAGGGCCAATCCTCCCGGTGTGGTTAATATTCGATGGTGATTGAGTCTCCCTTTGATGATCTGTACACTGTTACACCGACTGGACAACAGCAAGATGGCTCTTCTTCCTCTTCTTCTCAGCGACAACTCACACTGTATGACCACAGACTATGTGATCGCCACTTCTTCTCCCAATCAACCAATGACTCAAACATGCAATTCTCCGAAGTAGTCACCATCCCTGGAATGTACAATGTCAGTAGCAACCTCGGACAGAACCATCATATTGCTGCACGGGTTAGTCCAGACTACCAAAGGATCAGATCAAACAATGCTCTTCACCACATAAGCCAGATCCTGATGGAGGATGTCGATGAAAGGATCAGCTCGCATGAAGGGGAGGCCGCCCTTCAAGCTGCTGAGAAGGCCTTCTACGATATTCTTAAGCAGGTACACCCGCCTTCACTTGATTGGTCACCTCTACATAATAGCAGTGAAGCAGAAGGACCAGGTGAGGGTAGCAACAGTTATCACAAAAGGCCTCGCAAGACCAGTCTCGCTAGTGACATTTCCAGTCACAGCATGTTGCAATCCTTGCCAGCCCCATTGAGTCCATATGGCTATGGCAGTAGTCTTTTCCTGCCATATCAGCCTTTGGCAAGCATTGGGAGGGCCTCAAGATTTGGTTTCCCTGCCTTGCAAATTAGAAGAGAAGCCGAGCATGCAAAGGGGTTTGATAAGATGGTGATCCGTTTGGACGACAACAAGCTTTACATTTGCAGACTGATCACTACTAGAGCAAAAAAAGCAGTCGGCAAGAGCAAATATGCAATCTTTCAGATCACAGATAACAGGAACAATCCATATATCCCGGACTTTGATACCAGGGAAGGGAGGAGAAGAGAAAACTATACCATCACCTGTGAAATAAGCCGCAATGAAAAGTTCGATAGTGTTCTGCTAAATGGTCTGGACTGTTTCATCGAAACAACAAGGCTGAGAGACATGGCTGCAAAGGAAGCAAGTAAGAATTCACAAAAGGGTCAAAGCAAAGCACCTGCTCAACAGAAGTTGCGGGGTAGTAGGCAGCTCAAGAAAGACGTGGTCGACCTCAGGACCCTCCTCATCCACTGTGCACAAGCTGTGGCAACTAACGACCGTCTCTTGGCTGGTGAGCTCATCAAGAAGATAAGGCAGCACTCCTCGATAGATGGAGAGTGTTGCCAGAGACTGGCATTTTACTTCGTGAATGGCCTTGAGGCACGCCTAGCTGGGACAGGGAGTCAGTTGTTCCGCAAGGTGCTTGCAAAGCGAGTAAGCGACGAAGACAAGTTGAAGATCTACAACTTCTATCTTGCAGTTTGCCCTTTCTACAGGGCATCATACGCCTTCACTAACCAAACTATCATGGAAGCTTCAGTGGGGCAATCTAGGGTGCACATCATCGATTTTGGTGTCTACTCTGGTTTTCAATGGCCATCACTGATTCAGTGTTTCGGTGAGCAAGGAGTGGCTCCAAGGATTCGGATCACAACTATAGAAGTGCCTCTGCCAGGTTTCAACCCCATGGAGAACATTGAGCAGGCAGGGAAGCTGTTAGCTGACTATGCAAACATGTATAAGGTGCCCTTTCAGTATCAGGGCATTTACTCACGATATGAAGATATTCAGATCGAAGATCTCAACATTGAGGAGGATGAAGTGCTTATAATCAACTGCTTGTACCGGATGAGGAACCTCGGCGATGAGACAGTAGCCATGGATAGCGCAAGGGATAGGGTACTAAAGATCATGAGGAGGATGAACCCAAAGGTGTTTATTTTCGGCATTCTGAATGGATCATACAGTTCCCCATTCTTCTTGACACGTTTCAAAGAGCTTCTGTTCCATTACTCCTCGATATTTGACATGCTTGATACGAATGCTCCCAGGGATAATGAATGAAGAAAGATGTTAGAGGGTGGAATTCTTGGGCGGCAGATCTTAAACATCATAGCATGTGAAGGTGCTGACAGGATTGAGAGGCCAGAGACTTACCAGCAGTGGCAAGCAAGGTGCCTCAAGGTTGGGTTCAAGCAGCTTCCTCTCGATCCTGCCATCACGAAGTCAGTGTTACGGATGAAGAAAGAATTTTACCATGAGGACTTTATTGCTGATGAAGACAACGGCTGGCTGCTAAAGGGTGGAAAGGGAGAGTACATTGTGCACTGTCCAAATGGAAGGTTAATAAATCATATGCTGATGAGTAATATTCAAACAGTTGGTAGTATGCACCATCTGCACCCTGTTGTGCAACCCTGAACACAACGAGTCTAGAACACTGTAGACTGTAAATTACTTTTGTCAGGTGATATAGGAGATTGTGAGGGATTCTAGCTTCATACTCCAAATATATATTTTTTCTTTAGGTTTTAACTGGCCTATGACAAAAGAAAATGGCTGCAATACTTTATTTCTGTCGTTCTTTAAATATTCTATAAACAGATTGTTTTTTTATATAAGTTCTAACTGCCCAGTGGCAGATCTAGCATAAAAACTTAGGGGGGGCTCAAGTTCAAACTGCAGCCATTGAGCCTGTTCATCCGGCTTATAATCCGTCTTTTTCAGCTTGTTTTTTCAGCCGGAACAATATTTTTCTCTCACAGCAAATCGGCCTACAGTGTTTTTCAGCCGGCTTATCAGCACAGCCGAACGGGGCCAATGCAATTTTTATGGTTTTCTACTGTTCAAATATATATAGTGGACGTGGGTCACACCAGTATCCCTTCTCAACCAGATTATATATCATTCACTAAGACATTTCATAATTCTATTTTAGGCCATTTTTTCACAGATGTCCATCTTAGCATACCCTTTGAGTTAAAGGTTGTTATTTTAGCCTTCCCGGTGCTCCGTTAAATGATAAAAAATTATCTGAAAGTAAATGAAAATAGTTGCAGGCCAGCAGATGGCACTTCCTCACCTCACGGGTCACACATTTCGTCGAACACCACATGGTGGCCTCCGTGTTGCGCGGCCCTGTGCCCCTGCCCCCATGCTACCTTGCCCGATTGGATGTTTGTGGCTGCCTCTGCTATGGCCTTGCCCTGTGCCCCTCACCAGGTGCCGTCGCTGGGCACCTCACGCCAATGCATCTGAGCTGGGCGCCCCATACAAATGCTAGCGTAGCAGTCAACTGGCAGAGGCTGGGCACTGACCGGACTGGCGGAGCCTCGGCCTAGGGCCCCAGGCCGCCGCCCCCGGCGGCTCTGCGTCGCTGCTGCAGGCCGTGGTGGCCAGGGTTGCCGGATGTTCACTGCGGCGGGCGGTGGCCGGGGTGGCCATGGTAGAATGAGTGGGAGTAGGGTTGGCGCCTTGGCAGGATGTGGTGGCGTCGGGCAGATGTAGGATGCGGCGCTGGTTCACGGGCTCGCGCTTGGCATGAGCGTTGCGTCGGTACAGTCAGGCTCGCGCTCGTGCATCGGGAGGGATGCCGCACGCCCGCACAGGAAGAAAAAAAAAGCCATCCAGCTTATTTTTTTGCAATTTGACCCTGTCTTTTAAGAATATTCAGATTTACAACCCTGAGCGATGTAAACTGAACTTTGGACCATGAGGGTCAGCGCTAGGACACATGACGCTGAGATAACATGTCTCGGCGCCGTAGGTCTTGGCACCGTGGTGCTTGCTCGGGCACAGCGTAGCATCGAGGTGGCGCTCACGTGGCCGGTGCCTTAGCGCCACAGATCTTGGCGCCGACCTCAGAGCCAGAGATCTTGGCGCTGAGCTCGGCGCCACATACCTTGGCGCCGAGCTTGGATTCAAAAGCCACGGCCAAGTTTCCCTGGCCGAGGCTCCTTTCATTTCTTCCTCCTCCCTCTCGGGTTCTTGCTCACCCCAACTCGCCCAATCTCTTGAATTGACGAAATTGACCTTGGAAACTTGGATTTGATCCATAGATCTTTGAGAGCAAGGTATCATCTCTCCCCTCCTCATTTGGTACGCATTGATTTGGTATATATTACTGGGGATCAAAACGGATTGGATACGGACGAATATCACCGATATTAGATTTGTTTTCATATTTCTGTTCAGATTCGAATTCGAATACGGAGAGTATCAACTATGTCGGATAAAATACTATTGGGTATCGACATCATAAATATGCAATTTGAGTATTTGGATACGGATACGGCATTGGATGTTGAATATCTGGACTCAGATACGGATAGATCTGAACTCCTCTAAACAGATTCGATATCGAATACAGTCAGAAATGTCCGTACCATTTTCACCCCTGTATATTACGTGTATTTTGCAACCGTAGATACGTTATTACTTAGTGTTTGAAGCGATTATTAATTTTTGTATTATGTAACGGTAGGATGCCAAGGCGTGGTAAAGCTAGAAAACCAAGGTAATCTATGTCCATCATGTTATATTATGGGTTCATTTATGTACAACAAATGGGAAACCCTAGGTTTAGGGTTTAATGTTTATTGCTTTCGGTGCTTCTGTTTTAAATCTTTCTTGGCACAAGTGTGTGGACCAACAATTTTGGTGATCTTAAACTTCCCTGTGGGCTTCTATTTCCGAACACAGACCCTCCAATTGCAATGAGCCTTCTCACACACCACTGTGTGATAGCGCTCCACATAGGAGTGCCTCACCTTGAATGGTCTTTTACGTCTCACAGAATATTCCTATAACAACCTTCTCAAGGTGGGCAAGTACTTGAAGACCAGGCCCTTCTGAATTTCCACGCTGTCACCGGCCTTAGGAGTCTGTAGCAGCTTGTCATCTCTTTCTTCTCTATAGGCATGTTGAGAATGACTGAGGTCGCTGAATTCATGAACTAGTGGATCACGATCAGGACATAAACGTCTGATGAGCTCCATTTCTTGTTCGGTCAAAGCTGGAACTAGACGGTCATCATCTGAATCAACGGCTCTTGCTGTGCCATATGGCTCCTCATCATCCGCAATACATCCACACTGTTAGAGGCTATAAACTCTGGGTCCCTGTTGGCTGATGGAGAGACAGGAGGACAACCATCATTATCAGGAATGTCTCCTGCATTTAAAGCACAAATATGGATAGCATTGAGACAAATGAATGGAATCAAGGAACAATAAGGAAAGCCAAAGTGTTACTACGACACTTACTTGATGATTCTAGGTCAAAGGGGTCTCCTGAGGGGCAGCAACAACATCATCAGCTCGACATTCTGCATGAACATCAGGACATATTCCAACCTCATTCGGCGCGGATTGAGCATTGTGCACCACAACCACATCTACCATATCCACCTCGCGGTTGGGTAACGAAGGGTCAGAAGGTGCCGGATACGGTTCTAGGGAGAACCCACGAGAGGGTGAATGCCCATTAGGGGGTGAAATACCCATGAGGGGTGGGATCATTGGACAACTTCCACACAATCAAATCCAAACATTGAAACTCTTCATGACAATTTTGACATATTTGTCCCATTGAGACTCTGATGCAATTGGGACCAACCGCCTAAAAATACGGTCTGATTTTACCATAGTGAAGTACCTCCCTCAATTGAGATGACATCCTCATTTGAATTGCAGTGAAGCTCATCATGAGCCCTACCAAACAACTCACAAAACAATGGCCGATCATTGAATATCACAGGCACCCTTTGCATTCCAACAAAACTAACATTCCCAAACTCATCTTCCTCCATACTTCCTCCATGATACAAGGTGACTACGTTGTCCATCTAGTTGGTATGCACAACACCAAAGTTATTACGGGTTTAACTAATACGGGTATAACTAAATTACATACATAAATAAGTATCCCACTGTCTACCTAAATAAATAAGTATCTAAACTACCTAATTATCTATCTGACTATATAAGTAAATTTACTAACTACATTTACTACAAGTACTACCTATATAACTTAATTACCTAACTATCTAGCTTACAAATAAACTAAATAACTAAATTAACTACCTACAAAAATACATAAATACCTAACAATCAAACTATCTATCTAAATTAGCTAAATAAATAACCTCACTACCTACATAACTAAATTATCTCACTACCTACCTAAATTACATCACTATATAGCTAAATTACCTAACTAAATTATATCACTACATAACTAAATAAAATAAATAACTAAATTATCTAAACTAACTCAATTAAAAAACAAAATTACAGAAAAAAAAATACTTGAGTTGGCGCACGACCAGCCGAGGGGGGAGGGGGTGGCCTCACGGGGCGGCCGGGGTGGGGGTGGGCGGCGGGGCCACTAGGCGCGGCCGTCGGCAGCCCGTCGGCCCACGGGGACACTGGGGAGAGGCGGGGGGCTGCCCTCACCGCCGGTGCACGCGGAGGAGGATGGGGCAACGAGGGCAGCCGAGGGAGCGAATGGGGGCGTGGAGGTCTTCGATGACCGGCGCGCGGCCAACGGCGGGCGGCATCCTGCTGCGGTAGCGTGGTGCCGGCCGGAGGAGGAGGCGTGGGCGGCTTGACGGCGGCGGTGGGCAAGCTGGCGGCAGGGAGAGAGGGAGAGACAGATAGAGCATGAGAGAGAGGGAGAGACAGAGGCGGTTTGCTTCTACCATGTTTAAGTAAATTACCTCGGCACCAGGATCTGTGGCTTCAAGCTCAGCGCCGAGATCTGTGGCTCTGAGCTCGGCGCCAAGATCTGTGGCTCCGGGTCGGCACCAAGATCTATGGCTCTGAGCTACTACCACATTAGCGCCACCTCAACTGCCACGCCCAGCACCTCGGCACCAATACCTACGGCGCCGAGACGTGTGTTACCTCGGCGCCGAAGGTCATGGCGCCGACCCCCAGGGTCCAAAGATCAATTTACGTCGCCTAGGGGGTTGAACATAAATTTTCTTAAAAAAGGGCCAAATTGCAAAAAAATGGGGCCATCCGGCTGTTACTGTGCCAAAGGAGTAAAGGCCAGCGAGTGAGGGAAAAAGCCAAGATCGCGACTGCAGTCGTCTTCATCCTCCAGATCGGGATCTCAGCCCCTCCTCCAAAAATTGACGCAAACTTCATATCGGCTCTCCATGGGTTCAGCGGCGAGAGAGGGAGGCTAGAGGCCCTCGATCCACCGCTAGATCCGTCCTTGTAAATGCCTATTTTTATTTTGTATAAACACATACTTCAGATTCATAGAGAAATAAGTCTAGAAACCACAGCAAATAACCATTACTTTTGTTTCAAGAATGCACAAGAGAGTTCGTATCTTGTATCAAGAAGTAATAAATAGAGTTCAGTTTACAAAAGGGTCAAAGGCGCACACACATGCATGCGTCATGCACATAGAAACAAAAGACGAACAAATTTACCACTGAAGGGTGTTTGGGTTGTGTGCTCAACGTAAGAGTGTTTTTGTCCTTTTACGGGCGCCAATATATACATGGAGTAGCGGTTGGGGATAACCATATAAGTGGAGTGGGTCTCTTTTATTTGTGTGCTTGTGAGAGGCTGGGTTAGAGAAAGAGAGGGAGAGAGAAAGATAGGGAAATCGACTTATTAACTTTAGTAAATCGACTTACCTTCATTCTTTACAAGAGAAAGGATGGGGGAAAAATGATTTTTGGTTGGTTCAGCCGTACCAGCCTGGATTCATTTGTTTCTATCACTCTCCATTTGACACCATTAGCTGTGCCTGCATCTTGTACGTAGTGTCGTCGGCTGTCTGCCAGTCCATTATTAGTTTATTACTCTAGTTTTCATCATCAGAGAAGAAAAAAGGTTCATTTCTTGGTTGCTTGTGCCTGCTGTTACGCAATATGGTGCGACTGCATGTCTGCATCTACTTTATCAATTATATATCTGCTGCTGACTGCCCTTGTAGTTTGCTACAGATGGCACACCTGTGGGCAAAATATTGAAACTTGGAGACGCATAAAAAAAGTATATGCATCTCTGCTGTCCATGAAATACAATCAGCTGAAAAAAAAAACCTACTGCACACAGGAACGTCGAATGACATCATTCTGAAGCATTGGGCCATGCATAATCTGATATATTTCTTGTAGTTCCACATACAAGTTGGGACCTAATTTTGCCATATGGGTGAACAAAAACTTCATGTGTGTATGGTATCATTCTGATTTGGGTGAACAATTATGACTTGATCTATATGGTCAAAAAGTTTTGTAAAGCATTATTAGGATATAAATCCATCATATTGTTCACATTAACCTTCATGCAAGTTAGCTGGGCAGATAGATGATATTGTCAAACTCCTTCATGACGACGGAACCCTAACCAGCTGGAAAAATGGGCACAATGCCCGATCGAGAAAAAAAAAACTAACCAGCTGAACTGATCAAGTGGCCTCGTTCTTTGCTCCCAGTTTTTGTCTGTTATTGATCTTCCAAAGTGCAGAGCTGAACGGCTAATTATAGAGAGGACGGGAAGACAGTCTGGACCATTCTCTGTCTGCATCCTGGATGTCGACATCCTCATGGGCGGTGTTGCTTGAGAAGAAATTAGAGAAATAACAAAAGGGCAAGTTGGGTTACGTTGGCTTACGTTGATGCCAGTCTCATACAACATCACAGGGCACCTCAAGTCTTGAATGGTCAATTTCTTTTAATCTCTATATAAAGGTGCTTGGATTGCCTGGAGAGAAAGACATGCCCTCTTCTTCCTGCCACCTCCTGCTGAAGGACTTGGACATAGGTGTATTAAGAAAGGTATGTGAAGTACAGTTTCAAAGCTTGCTCTTCATGTCCAAGCTAGATTAGGCATTATGCATGCATCCTGCAGCTCAGACAAGAGATAAGAAAAATTAGGAGCGAAAAATTAGGAGCATCCATTTTGCTGCAAGAAATGTTGTAAATCAGTCATTCATGTGTGCCACTGATGCCAACAAGAAGACTCTGAATAGGCTAAGCTAACAGTTGCTTTCGTTTCTAACATCATCAACCCATCACAGTGTGCATGGGTCGATCATATCCATTTGTTGACGCTTACCACTAATGTGCACTAAGCACCCCCCACACCCCCACCTACCTAAAAACATGCTTTCTAGTGACAGTAGAATCTAGCTGATGTAAATCACCTATAACATAAAAACATTTATTAATAACTTTGAATTAGGTGCATGAATTATAACGGATTAATCCAGCATACGAGTAAGATAGACCTAATTTTGTTATTTTTGCAGAAAATTCATTCTAATACAAACTAGTTTTCCTCTCAGAGACAAGCTGAACACTTGTGTTCTATCGAAGGGATAATAATCCTTCCAGTGTGGTTAATATTCGATGGTAACTGAGTCTCCCTTTGATGATCTGTACACCATTACAACGCCTGGACAACAGCAAGATGGCTCTTCTTCCTCTTCTTCTCAAGAACAACACACACTGTACGACCACAGACTATGTGATCCCCAGTTCTTCTCCCAATCAACCAATGAATCAAACATGCAATTCTCCGGTGTAGTCACCATCCCTGGAATGTACAATGTCAGTAGCAACCTCGGACAGAACCACTTTCAGATTGCTGCAGGGGTTAGTCTAGACTACCAAAGGATCAGATCAAACAATGCTCTTCACCACATAAGCCGGATCCTGATGGAGGATGTCGATGAAAGGATCAGCTCGCATGAAGGGGAGGCCGCCCTTCAGGCTGCTGAGAAGGCCTTCTACGATATTCTTAAGCAGGTACACCCGCCTTCACTTGATTGGTCACCTCTACATAATAGCAGCGAAGCGGGAGAAGGACCAGGTGAGGGTAGCAACAGTTATCACAAAAGGCCTCGCAAAACCAGTTTCGCTAGTGACATTTCCAGTCACAGCATGTTGCACTCCTTGCCAGCCCCATTGAGTCCATATGGCTATGGCAGTAGTCTTTTCCTGCCATATCAGCCTTTTGCAAGCACTGGGAGGGCCTCAAGATTTGGTTTCCCTGCCTTGCAAATTAGAAGAGAAGCCGAGGATGCAAAGGGGTTTGATAAGATGGTGATTCGTTTGGACGACAGCAAGCTTTACATTTGCAGACTGATCACTACTAGAGCAAAAAAAGTAGTCGGCAAGAACAATCCATATATCCCGGACTCTGATACCAGGGATGGGAGGAGAAGAGAAAACTATACCTTCTCCTGTGAAATATGCCGCAATGAAACGCTCGACAGTGTTCTGCTATATGGTCTGGACTATTTCATCGAAACAACAAGGCTGAGAGACATGGCTGCAAAGGAAGCAAGTAAGAATTCACAAAAGGGTCAAAGCAAAGCACCTGCTCAACAGAAGTTGCGGGGTAGTAGGCAGCTCAAGAAAGACGTGGTCGACCTCAGGACCCTCCTCATCCACTGTGCACAAGCTGTGGCAGCTGACGACCGTCTGTTGGCCAGTGAACTCATCAAGAAGATAAGACAACACTCCTCAAGAGATGGAGAGTGTTGCCAGAGACTGGCATTTTACTTCGTGAATGGCCTTGAGGCACGCCTAGCTGGGACAGGGAGCCAGTTGTTCCACAAGATGCTGGCGAAGCGGATAAGCAAAGACGACGTGTTGAAGGTCTACAACTTTGATCTTGCAGTTTGCCCTTTCAGGAGGGTATCATACGCGTTTGCTAACCAAACTATCATGGAAGCTTCAGTGGGGCAATCCAGGGTGCACATCATCGATTTTGGTGTCTACTCTTGTTTGCAATGGCCATCACTGATTCAGCGTTTCGGTGAGCAAGGAGTGGATCCAAGCATTCGGATCACAACTATAGAAGTGCCTCAGCCTGGTTTCAGCGCCTTGGAGAACATTGAGCGGGCAGGGAAGCTGTTGGCGGACTATGCAAACATGTACAAGGTACCCTTTCAGTATCAGGGCCTTTACTCACGATATGAAGATATTCAGATCGAAGATCTTAACATTGAGGAGGATGAAGTGCTTATAATCAACTGCATGTACCAGATGAAGAACCTCGGTGATGAGACAGTAGCCATGAATAGCGCGAGGGATAGGGTATTGAAGATCATGAGGAGGATGAACCCAAAGGTGTTTATTTTAGGCATTCTGAATGGATCATACAGTTCCCCCTTCTTCGTGACACGTTTCAAAGAGCTTCTGTTCCATTACTCCTCGATATTTGACATGCTTGATACGAATGCTCCACGGGATAATGAAGGAAGAAAGCTGTTAGAGGGTCGACTGCTTGGGCGGCAGATCTTAAACATCGTAGCATGTGAAGGTGCTGACAGGATTGAGAGGCCAGAGACTTACCAGCCGTGGCAAGCAAGGTGCCTCATGGCTGGGTTCAAGCAGCTTCCTCTCGAGCCTGCCATCATGAAGACAGTGTTACGGATGAAGAAAGAATTTTACCATGAGGACTTTGTTGCTGATGAAGACAACGGCTGGCTGCTACAAGGGTGGAAAGGGAGAGTACTGTATGCACTGTCCAAATGGAAGGTTAATGAATCATATGCTGATCAGTAATATTCAAACAATTGGTAGTATGCACCATCTGCACCTTGTTACGCAACCCTGAACATGATGAGTCCAGAACACTGCAGACTGTAAATTACTTTTGTCAGGTGATATAGGAGATTGTCTTGGAAGGAGGGATTCTGGCTTGATACTCCAAATATATTTTTTTCTTCAGTTTTTAACTAGCCTATGACAAAAGAAAATGGCTGCAATACTTTATTTCTGTGGTTCTTTATATGTTCTATAAACAGATTGTTCTTTTTATATAAGTTCTAAGTGCCCAGTGGCAGATCTAGGAGGGGGGCTCAAGTTCAAACTACAGCCAATGCAATTTTTATGGTTTTGTACTGTTCAAATATATATAGTGGATGTGGGTCACACCAGTATCCCTTCTCAACCAAATTATATATCATTCACTAAGACATTTTATAATTCTATTTTAGGCAATATTTTCACGGACGTCCATCTTAGCATATCCTTTGAGTTAAAGGTTGTTATTTTAGCCTTCCCGGTGCCTCATTAAGTGATAAAAAATTATCTCAAAGTATATATCATTCACTAAGACATTTTATAATTCTATTTTAGGCAATATTTTCACGGATGTCCATCTTAGCATATCCTTTGAGTTAAAGGTTGTTATTTTAGCCTTCCCGGTGCCTCATTAAATGATAAAAAATTATCTCAAAGTATATATCATTCACTAAGACATTTTATAATTCTATTTTAGGCTATTTTTTCACGGATGTCCATCTTAGCATATCTTTTGAGTTAAAGGTTGTTATTTTAGCCTTCCCGGTGCTCCATTAAATGATAAAAAATTATCTTAAAGTAAATGAAAATAGTTGCAGGCCAGCAGATGGCACTTCCTCACCTCACGAGTCACTCATTTCGTCGAACACCGCATGGTGGTCTCCGTGCTGCGCGGCCCTGTGCCCCTGCCCCCATGCTACCTTGCCCGATTGGATGTTTGTGGCTGCCTCTGCTATGGCCTGTGCCCTGTGCCCCTCACCAAGTGCCGTCGCTTGGCGCCCCACACAAATGCTAGCGTAGCAGTCAACTGGCGGAGGCTGGGCACTGACCGTCTGGCTGAGGCCTAGTGGCCGGCTGCCTTGCGGGCGGACTGGCGGAGCCTCGGCCTAGGGCCCCAGGGCGCCGCCCCCGGCGGCTCTGCGTCGCTGCTGCTTGCCGCGCTGCGGCGGGCCGGTGGCCGGGGTGGCCATGGTGAGTGGGAGCAGGGATTTTTTTTTTTTGGACAAGAATGAGTGGGAGCAGGGTTGGTGCCTAGTAGCACCGGGCTTGAGATAAAAAAAAAACCTTGAGATGACAATGAAAGACCAAAGGTTTTTTTATAGCAAAGATTGAGCACGCATTAGGCTAGACAATGAAAGATTTTTGTTTATAACAAAGATTCAATCATCAGGGGGATATGAAACCAAGTGGATAAAAACCTTGGTTTATTTGTGATGACTGTTTGACAATGGATGAAATGGTTTTGAATGCTTTTGGGATTGCATGAAGCTCTTGTCTCTCTTGCTTGACTCTTCGATTGTGTTAAGTCTTGACTCTTTCTTTGAGAACTGAGAGATTTTACTTGGAGTTTTCATGATCCTTCCTCATATCATGGCCTTGTGTTTGCTTTTACTTGGTTTTTGGGCACTTGAACGAGAGTTTTCTATTTTGCCTTCAAACCTTATTCGTTGGGCCTTAGTGTTGGTCAATGCATTCATCAATGGGGAGATTGTGAACACATAGTGGAGATGTTGGGATCGCTGCTACTGCCCCTCAGGAAGTAGTCGTGGGAGGTAGGCGGGCGTGGCTTAATTTCACAGCGGCGGCGAGGTTGCGACGCCTTCCTGGCGGTCGGCGTCGAAACAGAGAGAACGAGAGCGCAAGGGAACAGAGGAGCGGGAGAGATTAATCAATCTCCAGCTGAACTTATCATTAACCAAGTGTTTAGGTTTTATAGCCACATCCTAACAAACTCACCAAACTGACTAACAAACTTCAAATCAACTAACTGAACTGAATCTGAGATCCTAGACTCTAGGAACGGCGCCCACTCTGGACGTGGTCACCATGCAGAGGTTGCGTGCCACGCGCGAGCTGTTGCCGCTGCTCAGCCACGGCTGTGCGCTTACGACGCTGATAGACCTAGCCCACCATAACATCACTCCCACCATCGACAAACAGCTCATCCTCGAGCTGGAAGTCCGGGTACGTAGAGTGGAACGCGTCAACGGGCTCCCATGTAGGTTCAGCTTCAGGCAGGCCCGCCTACTGGATGAGCACATGCCAGACGCCATAGTGTAGCTGGGAGCGTAGCACTTGTTCTGGTGCCTCGAGTAGACGTCCATGCTACAGTGGAGACAGAGGCGGTGTCGCTGCTTGAGGACGTCGACGTGGAAGACATCATGGATGCGCACCCCGTCCAGCAAGTAAAGACCATAGGCGACATCGCCCACACGTTCCAGCACCTGGAATGGCCCAGCGTAGCATGGGCTCAGCTTGCCCCGCGCCCCGGGGACCAAGGACTAAGCTGGCCAGTGAAGGAGCCGAAGCCACACTCAGCCACCGACGTTGAACTCCAAGGCGTGATGGTGGGCATCGTAGTGGCGCTTGGTGTAGTCTTGAACCTAGAGCAGTTGGTCACGAATGTCAGCGAGGAAGGAGTCCCGGTCTTGCAGAAGAGTGTCGATTGTCACCGTGCGCGCCAAGGATGGCTCGTAAGGCAAAAGTGTTGGCGTCGGGCGACCATAAACCACCTGAATGGCATGGTGCGCAAGGTGGAGTGGAAGACGGTGTTGTAGCAGTATTCGGCCCATGGGATCTAGTCAAGCCAAGCTCGGGGATGATCATCTGTGATGCAGCGTAGGTACATGGCGATCGTTTTGTTGACCACCTCTGATTGCCCATCGGTCTGGGGATGACAGGCAGTACTCATGCGGAGTTGGACGCCTGCCATCTTGAACAAGTCGCGCCAGACGTGGCCAGTGAACACGGGGTCCCGATCGCTGGCGATGGATGCCAGGAACCCATGGAGGCGAACGATGTCGGTGAAGAAGGCACGAGCGACGGAGGACGCCGTGTAGGGGTGGCCGAGCGCGATGGAGTGAGCATACTTGGAAAAGTGGTCGACCACTGTAAGGATGACACTCTTGCCATGCTCCTTGGGGAGGCCTTCAATGAAGTCTAGGGAAATATCAGACCAAACCTGTGAGGGAATGTCGAGAGGTTGAAGAAGCCCAGCGGATGGAGTGCCTCCGTCTTGTTCCGTTGGCAGGTGGTACAGGCGCGCACGAAGTCACGAATGACCATGCGGTCATGGTCCACCACGAAGTCGAGGCGGAGGCGCTGCAAGGTCTTCTAGACTCCTTCATGCCCGGCCATGTGTGCGAGCTGGAGCAGCGTCAGCAGGACACTGGAGGTGGTAGAGATGTAGATGCGAGCACCCCATAGAATGAGGCCACCCTCAACGTGCCAGGGCATGCCGCAGGTCTCGGTGATGGTGTCGTGGAGGTGGCATAGATGGTCGTTCATCTGCAGCTCAGCCAGGAGCTTGTCGTTGAGGGTGAATGTTGGGCCGGAGAGCGCAGCCAGACTAGCCGCCTCGTCCAGCTTGTGGCGCGATAGTGCATCCGCCATGGTGTTCAAGTGCCCAAGCCGATACTCCACCGCGAAGTCGAAGCCAAACAATTTGCTCATCCATTGATGCTGGGGAACGGTAGAGAGGCGTTGGTCGAGCATGTACTTGAGCGTGTAGTGGTCGGTCCTGACGACAAAGTGATGACCCCATAGATAAGGCCGCCAATGGCACACAGCCTGAACAAGCCTAATGAGCTCACGCTCATAGGCCACCACATTCATGTGCCGGGCGGTGAAGGGCTTGCTGCAGAATGCCAGGGGCCTGACGCCTTGGTGGAGAAAGGCACCGAAGTCGGTGCCGGAGGCATCGCAATCCACCATGAAAGGCTTGGTGAAGTCCTAGAGGTGGAGCACCGACGCAGTGGACCGCGCTTCTTTGAGCACCACGAACACCACCGTGGCCGCCTCGGTCCAGAGGAAGCCCTCTTTGTGAAGCAGCTGTGTGAGGGGAGCCGCCAACGTGCTGAAGTCCTTGATGAAGCACCGGTAATACCCGGCGAGGCCGAGGAAGCCGTGCAGTGCACGCGGCGAGGCAAGCTATGGCCAAGATGCCACGACCGCCACCTTGTCCCTATCCATGGCCACCCCAGACGCCGAGATGACACGGCCCAGGTACGCCATAGAAGAGGTGCTGAGGGCACACTTGGATCGCTTGACCCGCAACTAATTGTCGCGTAAGACAGAGAGGACGGCGTGCAGGTGTTGGAGGTGCTCGGACCAGGAAGCGCTGTAGATTAATATGTCATCAAAGAACACTAAGACACACTTATGGAGGAATGGGCGGAGCATCGCGTTCATTAAAGCTTTGGAACATCACCGGTGCATTGGTGAGCCCGAACGGCATCACGAGGAACTCAAAGTGCCAGTGATGCGTTCGGAACGCCGTCTTCTCCATGTCATCGAGGTGGACACAAACTTGGTGGTAGCCGGCGCGCAAGTCGAGCTTGGTGAAGAAGCACGCACCATGTAGCTCATCGATGAGCTCTTCCACCACCAGGATCGGAAATTTATCCTTCATCGTTTGATCACTGAGCGCCTGGTAGTCCACACAGAAGCGCCACATGGCATCTTGCTTCTTGATGAGGAGCACCGGTGCGGAGAAGGGGGAGGTGCTCTATCGAATGATCCCCTGCTCCAACATCATCGCACATTGGGCCTCTAGCTTGTCCTTCTAGAGTTGGGGTAGCGGTATGGACGGACTGCCACCATGGCGGTGTTCGACAGCAGGTGGATCAGATGATCACAGTCACGTGGCGGTGGGATCCCTGTTGGAGGCTCGAAGACATCGGTGAACGACTCTAGGAGGCGATCGAGGAGGGTGGGCTCTGTGTCGCGGACGACATGCAAGCGGCCAGTGGGGGATGTCGGTGCACGTGGAGCCAATCCCCTTCCACAGGACATGCTTGCCGTGGTGCCAAAAAGCCGTTCAGAGGTCGTCAAAGTCCCATAAAATAGGGCCTAGGGTGCGCAGGTACTTGATGCTGAGGACCACGTCGTAGCAATCGAGCGGGATGGCATAGCAGTCGACGGTGAAATGCTCTTCGCCGATGCGAATGGTGACATCGCCAGCCAGGCCATGGCACACGACGTGGTCACCATTGGTGACCACCATGTGGGCACCCTGGCTATCGTGGAAGTGTAGGCCAACGCGGCGAGCAGCCGCTATACTGATGAAATTGTGGGTCGATCCCGAGTCGAGGAGGACCGTAAGCTCATAGCTACTGATGGCGATGCAGAGCTACATGGTGTCTTTGGTACGGATGCTCATGATTGCATGCAGTGAGATCAGCGGTGGTAGTTCGTCCTGGGCTTGATCTTGGGCCTGATCTTCCTCAGGCAGCGGGGGCTTAGTGTTGTCGAAGTCGGTGACCTCCAGATAGAACAAGCATTGGCACTTGTGCCCACACACATACTACTCATCGTAGTTGTAGCACAGGCCCTAGTGCCGGTGATCTGCCATCTCGGTTGGAGACAGACGGCGAAACAGGTGCAGCAGTGCTGGGGCATTTGCTGTGATCGCCAGTTGCTGCATCGGTGGCGATGTCACGGCAGGGAGGGGCATCGACTGTGCGCGTGGCGGAGGGCATGGGGCCCAGGCTGTAGTCACCCCGAGCAGAGCCTTGACACGACGTTCGTAGGCATGGGCCAGTCCCATGGCCCGCTAAAGATCTGTCAAGCCCTGGAGCTCGACGTCAGTGCGGATGGGGTCCAGCAGCCCACCGATGAAGTGTTGTACTTGCTACGCCAAAGACAGTGGCCCGGCGTGCGCCATCCAAGCCTAGAACGCCTCTTGGCACTCCCCCACGGTCCCCCGAAATGGAAGACACGCCAGGTTGGAAAGGTGGTTGGTGCCGAGCCCCAGCCTGAAGCGTTGGTGGCACAGGGCCTTGAAGAGTGGCCATGAAATGGCGCTGATATCGCTAGCGTCGCACTCGAGCATGTAGTACCAGTGCTGTGCCACGCCATTCATGTGGAACGACACGAGCTAGACTTTGTCTGCTTCAGGTGTGCGCTGCACCCGGAAGAAATGCTCACACTTGTTCAGCCAAGCCAGAGGGTCGTCCTTGCCATTGAAAGTCAAAAAGGATAGCTTTTGGAAGTGAGGAACACCGAGGGCATCTACATGGCCCTCGTATGGCGCCGGCAGCACCGACGGCGTAGAGAAGTTGGGGAGTGGTGATGGGGAGTGCGGGAACATGATTTGGGTGATGGGTACAGGGGCCAATAGAATGGGCTGCTGACCCGCCGCCTCAGTGTGCACCACGACGGATGCTACCGACGGCGCTATCAGAATGCTGCCGAATCTAGGCAACTCATAAGGAAGGGACGCTGGTGGAGGGCTGCTGGCGGAGGGGCCACTCGGTGAAGGGGACGCCCGCCCTTTGACGGTCAACAAGTGGGTGGCGAACTGGCCCATCTAGCACTAGAGGCCATAGATGGCAGCAGTGAGGGTGTCTAGGGGCGACGAAGAGCCGCCCATATTAGGAGGCGTTGTGGTTTGCAGTGGGTGAAGGATCGAGATGACGGACTAGAGGGGGGTGAATAGTATTTTCTAAAACTTAATCGCGCCGGCTAACCGAAACAAATACGGAATTAAACTCATCGGTCTAGCCAAGACTACACCCCTCTATCTATAACTTTAGCACCTTACAAAAGATCCTAATTAAGCAACTAAGGTGCCAAGCATAGCAAGAGGTCACCTAATCAATTCTAGAGCAAGGTCACACAAACCTATGCACTAGTACTTTGCCAACCGAGGGAGCTCCTACACTACTAGTGAAGCAAAAACACAAAGCCTCTAAGCTCACTAGCAATGCTCAATAACAAGGCAACCAATGCCAAATTAGAGAGCGCAAATTACTTAGCTATACAAACTAAGCAATGTGATTAACAAGGTTACTCAAACCAAATTAGTCACGCAAAGGGGATACTTCTAACTACACAAGTAAGAAGATATCTAGCTAGCTACACAAGCACAATTAGATACAAGAGCAACAACACAAGCAAGATATATATATATGAAAGTAAATACAAGCTTGTGTTGCACGAAGGCAAACCACCGAGAAGATGATGAACAATGTTGACACGGTGATTTTTCTCCCGAGGTTCACTTGGTTGCCACCAAGCTACGTCCCTGTTGTGTCGACCAACACTTTGTGGTTTGGCGGCTAATCGGTATCCACAATCGAGCACTCCCAAAGAGCACCGCAAGAACCCACCATCAAATGTGGTAGCTCAATGACATGCTCTACTAGAGTTGCTCTTCGTGATCCCCGCGGGGTGAGCACAATCCCCCTCACAAAGCTTCTCTGGAGCCTCGCACAATCTTCTTGCGAGCTTCGATAGAGCCTCAAGCCACCAAGCTGTCTAGGAGGTGGCAACCTCCAAGAGTAACAAGCACCACCAGCTTGCAACACGAACACCTAGTGCCACTCGAAGTAACCTCACGATGCAATCACACTAGAATTACTCACTCGCTTATTGATTCGCAATCTAGTAAGCACAAGTGAGTTCGAGGCTTCTTAAACCAAGTACACACAAGGGCAACACATCCCCAAGGTGCTCAGCCCCTGCCAAGGTCGGCCACCACTTCTATTTATAACCCCACGGTCAAATAGAGCCGTTACCCCTTCACTGGGCGTTTTTCGTAGTGACCAGACGTGCCAGTCGATATGACTGGACGCGCTGCACTGCGTCCGGTCACCCTGCGTCGTCCACGTGTCACCTACGTTCAACGTCGAACGCTAGATCTCAATGGTCGACTTAGCGCCCCAACGGTCACTAAGCGACCGGACGCGCTGCTCAACCGACCGGACACGCCGATCGCACAGCGCCTGCGCCCGCGAAGCATCAACCGGACGCGCTGCTAGAGTTAACCGGACGCGTTACACCCAGCGTCCAGTTTGAGTCCAGTAAGCACCCACGCACGACCAGACGCGACCGGTCGATCGTGACTAGACGCGCCACAGCGTCCGATCGACCTCGCGTGTTTCGCAGTTTCTCTAGGACTTGACCAGACGCGCCGGTCCCATGATCGACCGGACGTGCCGGTGCGCGCGCTGCCTCTGCTCGCGGGATGAACTGACCGGACACGTCAGCCACGTCCGATCTAGCGTCCGGTCTAGCGTCCGGTCACCCCTGTGACTTCCTTTCGCCTCCGTTTCTTCGCCTCCGACGTAGTAGAAAATAGCGTTTCACTTCCACAAAAGCGCTGAATCCCGCCTCGCAAGCTCGGCGGGAGGGAGAGAGGGCCCAAAACCCATCTCTACTGCTCAAACTTCACCTCCTTTGCAAATGTGCCAACACCAATAAGTGATCACCACCTTGTGCATGTGTGTTAGCATTTTCACAATCTTTTTCTTCAAAGGAGTTAGCCACTCAACTTGCCATGCCACTCGATTCTAGCAACAATGCAAAGTTAGACCACTCGAGTGGCACTAGATGACCGATATGTAAACAAGTTTGCCCCTCTTGATAGTACGGCCATCTATCCTAAACCCGGTCATCAATTTCTCTACACACCTATGACCGGTGAAATGGAAATGCCCTAGGTTATACCTTTGCCTTGCGCATTCCACTCCATCTCCTCCGACGTTGATGCAACACATGCACCAACCAAATCACAAATGATATGATCCACTTCATATCATCATATAACCTTGTTGGTCCATCGATCTTGACCTCACTTGCTCTTCACCGTTGCGTTAGTCCATCGGTGCCAAGTCTTGCTCAAGCTTCACCGCCCCGCGGTCCATCGCTCCAAAGCCTCCGACTTGCCCTTCACACTTGCAACCGGTCCATCAAGCCAAGCCTCATCTTGATCTTCGCCACCTTGGTCACATGACTCCATGTCATGTCTCATATGCAATGAGCTCCTTCATGACACCATCACCTATGGACTAATTCCCTATGTATCTCACATAAACACAATTAGTCCACCTAAGGTTGTCACTCAATTACAAAACCAAACAAGGACCTTTCAGTGGGGCGGTGGTGGTGGTCGGTGTGGTGGTGGAGGTAGGCATGGTGGGCGGAATGGCGGTGGTGGGAATCCTAGACATCGGGCCTAACATCGATACCAAATTGTTGGGATCGCTGCTACTGACCCTCAGGAAGTACTCGCGGGAGGTAGGCGGGCGTGGCTTGATTTCACGGCGGCGGTGAGGTTGCAACATCGTCTTGGCGGTCGGCGTCGAAACAGAGAGAACGAGAGCGCAAGGGAACAAAGGAGCAGGCGAGATTAATCAATCTCCAGCTAAACTTATCATTAACCAAGTGTTTAGGCTTTATAGCCACATCCTAACAAACTCACCAAACTGACTAACAAACTTCAAATCGACTAACTGAACTGAATCTGAGATCCTAGACTCTAGGAATGGCGCCCACTCTGGATGCGGTCACCATGCAGAGGCTGCGTGCCACGCACGAGCTGTTGCTGCTGCTCAGCCATGGCTGCGCTTACGACACTGATAGACCTGGCCCACCATAACAGGAGATGTGCCCATGTGTGTGTAATGAATGATCGACACAAGTGTGAGATGTTTGAGGCTTTATCGGTTGAGTCATATTTCATATGTGTCTAATTATGCTAATGGCTAACCGGAGGTGTCATTTTGAGTTGTGTCGTGTGTGTGTTGTGTAATATGTCTCTTGGCTTGTGAATGTACATGTTTTGGGTGTGCCAATACGTTCGATGGCAATGACGAATGTCAAGTGCAGAGTTCGTGCGGGATGGATCAGGAGTGGTGAAGGGTGGATAAGAAGGCTTGGACCGATGGACCAGAGGGCAGAGAACAGACCGTGTGCGGCTCACATTGGGCACAGGAAGAGCAAGAGTACATGGGTGATGAATATAGCGTCGACCAAGTCAAGGAGGAGGACGATGGCATTGTGGCACTTGGTGGAGGCTAGACATGCATCTACATTGGTAATGACGATGGTGTCGGTCATGTCAAGAAGAAAGACGAAGATGTTAAGCCTGGCGGAGGTCGGGCATGCGTCGACATTGGTGAGAGCCTGGTAAGGCATGTATGAGGGTTTACTGGTTTGGTCCTCAAAACTAGGGATGGACGGTTTGATGGTTTGTGCCTCAAAACCAGACGTGGATGGTTTAGTGGTTTTGACCTCAAAACCATTGGCGGTGGGTTTGACCAGTGGGCCTCAAAACTGGAAATGGAGAGTCGAAAGATGCGTGGCACCATCGCAAAGCTTGCATCAAGACAAAGCGAAGTCGTGAAGGCAGGTCCGTTCAATGTAGCAACGAAAAGATGGGCAGATTTACCTTAAAGAGTGTTTGAGTTTTTTCTAGATATAAATAGGGTGTTTGGGTTGTGTGCTCAATGTAAGAACGTTTTTGTCTTTTAATGAGCGCCTATATATACATGGAGTGACATTTGGGTGCAATCGTGCAAATAGAGTAGGTCCCTCTTATCTGCGTGATTGTGAGAGGCTAGGGTTAGAGGAAGAGAGAGAGAGAGAGAGAGAGAGAGAAGTGGCTTTTGATTGAGCTTTTCACCATCAAACTTTCAAATCTGTTAGGAATGGCCTATAATCTTATCTGTCAAACTAATCCATGAATCAAAATCAGGCTTTACTTGTCTTCTTTACAAAATTCAAAGTTTTTCTTTTTGTGTGATTTTCGGAGCTATTTTTGGGATTTTTTTCGTTCGTCGGATTTGACAGCGATTTGGGGCAAATTTCTTGAGGGATTTTGGTGCTAGGACATATGTGAGCAAGGGTAAGGTGATCCCTAATAAATCTCTCACTTGAGTGCCAGGAATTTGAAATTCGCCAAAATTCGTTGGTCGCCTAGGTTTTTCTGGATTTTCTGAAATTGATGAGAAAGGCTCGATCTTTTTTAATGTTCTCGGTTGGAATAGGTTTCACGTGATGATGTGAGGTTGCGGTTCGAGTTCTATATCAATTGCTGTCGTTTTGGCTTGTGTCGGTGAAATTTTGGGGAGAAACTGAGCTGTTGTTCTTCAGTTCATGAATCGTGAGCTATTCCATTTGATTTCTTCTCATCAGTCAGCAACTGCAGGTGATAGGAGCTGCTTTCCTTCAGCTATAGTAGCACCTGGCTTGAGATCGATTCAGTGTATACACCGGTTGCCGATTTCATCTCAATCTGTGTCCAGCAGCTTGCATTTTTCTCTACTCGTTTTTGTTTTTGCTTAGGACTTCAGTGTTTCTGTTCAACAGCAGGTTGTCCAGTAGCTGTTTTTTCTCTCTCTGCAGATTGACAGCAGTAACAGCAGCATCACACGCCCAAACTGATCTCTGTTTTTATTCTGCAGTTTTTCGGTCTGATTCAGAACAGTCATTAGTGATAGTACCAAGAGGATAAGGCGAAGAAAACAAGCTCAAATTCGCTGACATTGTGAAGGCCGTAGCAAAGCGACTGCCATCGAGGAGAAAGCCGGCCGAGTCTGAGCGAAACCCTAGGCGGCGGCGCCCTAGCGCCCGCCCTCGACCCACCGCCGCCGCTGCCCATCCTAGTGCCGGCGGCCCCTCCCTCCACCTCCCCTCTCCCCTCCCCTCTCAACAAACTCCGAGACCGCGGATCGGACCCGATCTGCGCGGGGTTGGCCGCCGCCGCCGGCTGCGTGCTCGCCTCCCCAGCGCAGCCACCGCCGGATTCGGCCATCGCCGACCACGACCCTGCCTCCCTAGCGCCGCCACCGCAAGACTCCATCGTCGCCGCCACCTAGGTCCGCGCCGCCGCTAGCCGTGCGGGAGAAGACCGGATCCCATGGATTCGCCTCCACTGGAGATGGGGAGCCCACGATCTCGCCGGCGATCAGGATGGTGCCCTTGACGGCCCCACCGCTGCCAGAACCGCGGGCATGACGGAGACGGTGGCCTCAATGTCCAGCTCGCCGCAGCGGCCTCCTCCGACGTTGGGGATCGACGTCTTCCTCGTTCGTCCATCCGCCCCCAGCTCATTGTCCTCTCTCTCCCCCCTCGCCTCCCCCTTCCACCGGGGGACGGCTCGATGGGGCGTTCCAAGAAGCGTCTGTGGGCGGAGGAGGACCTTGACGACTCCGATGCGGAGTTGTCGCCGATCATCTCCCCAACCCCCTACCTCGACGCTGTCCGGTAGGGGCCGTAGCTCCGGACATCGCCATTGCCGGAGTGTGCCCAACTACGCTCCATCGCTAGAGGCACGTGCTATGACGCTGCTGTTGAATCACGCGTCGGGGGCGGTGCAAGCGACCTGTTGGTGCTGGCACCGTGAGCGGGCGGCGCAACCAAAGGCCTCGCTGGCCATGTCCGCGGCTCATCCATAGGCTTCCTGTCTGGGGCAGGGACGGCGATAGCGGAACCAGCCAGAGTTCCCGCAGTCGTGCGCAGCATCGCCCGGCCCACCTGAGGCTAGGGCTGTAGCTTGCTTGCGGCGCCCGGCAACACCTCTCTGCTCCAGATGCCGGCGGTGGGCGCAAGGTCCTTTCACGTGGATCGTCAGGAGGCCACGATGAGTCCCTGCCACCGTGTCCGGTGCCCCGTTTCCCGCCAGAGCTGCACGGGAAATGCCTCAATTGCCTCTCCTCATCGCACAGGGTGGTGACGTGCAGGTTGCCACGGCGCTGCTTGCGTTGCAAGGGCTTCCACCATCGCGCGCGCGACTGCAAGCGGCTGCGGGCGGTGAGTTCGGCAAGGACCATCGTTCCTGGAGACTTGGGCGCCCTACCTTGACGCTCTGCCCAGGGTCGCTGCGACCCCTTGCGCGCCCAGGGTGACACGCCGGGCTCGGATGGAGCTACGCTGAGTGTGGCGGGGCACGACGATGGAGGGTGTCGATGTAGGAGACGCTGGAGACGTCAGGGACAGCCAAGGGGAGATGACGCCGATGCGGCAACGGCCTCCACTGCCGCCACCAACACTGCTGCCCAGGAAGGTCACGGTGAGTTGGCCAGTGAGATGGGCCATATATGGGGCCTCTCTGAGCTCGATCCGTTGTTGCTCTCACCATACCCGAACACCACACACGCCACATGCGAAGTCTTGGAGGACTCGATGCTAGAGGAGGTTGCAGCCTCGTTCCACCAGTGCTGCGCCACTTCGACGTTGGCAGCAGACTCAGTTCCAACGCCACTCGAGCGCAGTCAGCCTCAGGTCATGCCGCCTTAGGCCACGCAAACCACCTCAGGAGCTGACGCGCCTACGTAGGAGTGAGCGGTCCGCCTGGCTTCGGTCTGGCCGAGCCCGCGGCGGGTGTAGACATGTTCAGTACGTTGCCTCGAGAGGACCGCACGGTCGACGTCAGCGAGGATTGCACTGTCGACATCAGTGACAGTTCCACCGCACGCCGTCTCATGAGCTTCACCAGGCACGTGCTGAAGAAGGTGGACTCTCCGCTTATTCGTGAGCCCCCCAAGTAGCCTTCTGCTAAGCCGGTCCTACCATGGCGAAGTAGGCGGTTGGTGGCTCAGAGGCTCTCTCGAGTATCTGCTTCCAAGCGAGGTGAGGTACTAATTATGCAGTGTATGGGCTACACCAAGGGTCCATCAGCGCCATCCGCATCGGAGCTGGAGGTCTTCGACAAGATCTTCGACGGCAACATGATTGCGTCCAACGTCGAAGCACTGGACGCGCTCTTCTCGGATGGTGGAAAGGGCTCGTCTAGGCAGCCGCGAAGGCACAAGGCCACCTCCTAGGTCACACCGCTGTGTCGATCTTGGTTGTTTTTCATTTATGTAATATCAAAACTAGAGGTATTTTGCTATGATGGTCTAGCTACGGCTGTTTTTCATTTTTTATTAGCTCCCATTCATCCCCTAGCCGCCACCAAACCCCCCCTCCCCCCTGCCCCGGGTCGCCATCTCGGTCCTTCATATGGGATTAGTTCAGTGCAAAGTAGAACACTACCTATGGAGTCTTCAATTAGAGGGCAAAATGCATATCGTCCTATGTGTCATTGTGCCTTTTCCATTGGAGTTATCGATACGAAGGCACTTGGCTTTGCATAGGTTCCAATCTGTTTGGTCAGAAGCATCATTCCAAAAACCCAATGCCAAAGCTCTGTTCTAGAATATCCGGGTGCATGATTACTGTCAGAAATAGGTTGAGAGCTGCTAAAAAAATCTTCCATGGAAAAGTTTGCACCAGATGATGGAGATGTAGGTATGCCTGGCTGCCAGATATACCAGCACCAAATGAACATGCTTCTGCAATGGCCCTGCCAGAATAGAGCACCAGGTTTGAACAACCTTGCAGCATGAAGAATTATTGATATGCAAATTTAATTATTATACTTCCTGCACTCCATTTTATAAGACATTTTGACTTTTCTAGTAGATACATAATTTTTTATATGTACTTAGATATACACTATGTCTAATACGTAGTAAAAACAATATATCTAAAAAAGCCAAAACGTGTTATAATTTTGGAACGGATGAAGTATTTAGGACTATACACCTGCATTTGTTTCACTGGTGCCATTTCTAGACTTTTTTTTACTCTTATTAACTTTAGCAAATCGACTTATCTTCATAATTTACAAGAAAAAGGATGAAAAAATGATTTTTGATTGGTTCATCCGTACCAACCTGGATTCATTTGTTTCTATCACTCTCCATTTGACACCATTAGCTGTGGCTGCATCTTGTACGTAGTGTCGTCGGCTGTCTGCCAGTCCATTATTAGTTTATTACTCTAGTTTTCATCATCAGAGAAGAAAAATGGTTCATTTCTTGGTGGCTTATGCCTGCTGTTACGCAATATGGTGCGACTGCATCTACTTTATCAAATATATATCTGCTGCTGACTGCCCTTGTAGTTTGCTACAGATGGGACACCTATGGGCAAAATATTGAAACTTGGAGATGCATAAAAAAGGTATATGCATCTCTGCCGTCCATGAAATACAATCAACTGCCAAACAAACTTCTTTAAAAAGTATGATGATATCATTCTGAAGTGTTGCATTGGGCCATGCATTATCTGATATTTCTTGTAGTTCCACATACATGGTGGGACCTAAGTTTGCCATATGGGTGAACAAAAACTTCATGTGTATGGTATCATTCTCATTTGGGTGAACAATTATGACTTCATCTATATGGTCAAAAAGGTTTGTAAAACATTAGTACGCCTATTGTTGGGATATAGATCCATCATATTATTCACGTTAACTTTCATACTAGTTTGCTGTGCTGGGCAGATAGATGATATTCTCAAACTCCTTCATGAGCACGGAATCCTAACCAGCTGATCAAGTGGCCTCGCTCTTTGCTCCCAATTTTGGCCTGTTATCGATCTTCCATACTGCAGAGCTGAACGGCTAAATTATAGAGAGGATGAGAAGACAGTCTGGACCATTCTCTGTCTGCATCCTGGATGTCTACATCCCCATGGGCGGTGAGAAATAACAAAACGGCAAGTTGGGTTACGTTGGCTTACGTGGATGCCAGTCTCGCTGTTCAGAGCAACAACATCACAGGGCACCTCAAGTCTTGAATGGTCAAGATTTTTTTAAATCTCTATATAAAGCTGCTTGGATTGCCTGGGGAGAAAGACGTGCCCTCTTCTTCCTGCCACCTCCTGCTGAAGGACCTGGACATAGGTGACATTGCTATTAATAAAGGTATGTGAAGTACAGTTTCAATGCTTGCTCTTCATGTCCAAGCTAGATTAGGCATTATACATGCATCCTGCAGCTCAGACAAGAGATAAGAAAAATTAGGAGCATCCATTTTGCTGCAAGTGCAAGAAATGTTGTAAATCAGTCTTTCATGTGTGCCACTGATGCCAACAAGAAGACTCTGAATAGGCTAAGCTAACAGTTGCTTTCTTTTCTGACATTATCAACCCATCACAGTGATGGGTCGATCATATCCATTTGTTGACGTTTACCACTAATGTGATACTAAGCACCCCCCACACCCCCACCTACCTAAAAACATGCTTTGCTAGCGACAGTAGAATCTAGCTGATGTAAATCACCTATTACATAAAAACATTTATCAACAAAACTTTGAATAGGTGCACGGATTAATCCAGCATACGAGTATGATAGACCTAATTTTTGTTTATCTTTGCAGAAAATTCATTCTTATACAAACTAGTTTTCTTCTCAGAGACAAGCTGAACATTTTTTTCTATTAAAGGGCTAATCCTCCCGGTGTGGGTAATATTTGATGGTGATTGATTCTCCCTTTGATGATCTGTACACCCTTACAACGCCTGAACAACAGCAAGATGGCTCTTCTTCCTCTCGATCTTCTCAGCAACAACTCACATTGTATGACCACAGACTATGTGATCCCCTGTTCTACTCCCAATCAACCAATGAATCAAACATGCAATTCTTTGGTGTAGTTACCATCCCTGGAATGTACAATGTCAGTAGCAACCTCGGACAGAACCACCTTCAGATTGCTGCAGGGGTTAGTCCAGACTACCAAAGGATTAGATCAAACAATGCTCTTCACCACATAAGCCAGATCCTGATGGAGGACGTTGATGAGAGGGTCGGCTCGCATGAAGGGGAGGCCGCCCTTCAGGCTGCTGAGAAGGCCTTCTATGATATTCTTGAGCTGGTAAACCCGCCTTCACTCGACTGGTCATCGCTACATCACAGCGGCGAAGCAGGAGACGGACCAGGTGAGGGTAGCAACAGTTATCACAAAAGGCCTCGCAGAAGCAGTTTCACTACTGACATTTCCAGTCACAGCATGTTGCAGTCCTTGCATGCCCCATTGAGTCCATATAGCTATGGTAGGAGTCTTTTCCTGCCATATCAGCCTTTGGCAAGCACTGGGAGGGCCTCAAGATTTGGTTTCTCTGCCTTGGAAATTGGAAGAGAAGTCGAGGATGGAAAGGGGTTTGATAAGATGGTGATCTATTTGGAACAAGACAAGCTTTCGATCTGCAGGCTGGCCACTACTAAGGCAAAAATAGTATCCGGGAAGAGCAAATATGCAATCTTTCAGATCACTGACTACAGGAATAATCCATATATCCAAGACTCGGATACCAGGGAAGGGAGAAGTAAAAACTATACCATCACTTGCGAAATAAGCCGAAACGAAAAGTTCGACAGGGTCCTCCTATGCTATGGTCTAGATTGTTTCATTGAAACAGCAAGGCTGAGAGACATGGCTGCAAAGGAAGCAAGTGAAACTTCACCAAAGGGTCAAAGCAAAACACCTGCTCGACAAAAGTTGCGGGGTACTATGCAGCTCAAGAAAGAGGTGGTCGACCTCAGGACCCTCCTCATCCACTGTGCACAAGCTGTGGCAGCTGACGACCGTCTCTTGGCTGGTAGCTCATCAAGAAGTTAAGGCAGCACTCCTCGAGAGATGGAGAGTGTTGCCAGAGACTGGCATTTTACTTCGTGAATGGCCTTGAGGCACGGCTGGCTGGGACGGAGAGTCAGTTGTTCCACAAGGTGCTGGCAAAGCGAATAAGCGACGAAGATTTGTTAAAGGTCTACAACTTCTATCTTGCAGTTTGCCCTTTCCTCAGGGCATCATACACCTTCGCTAACCAAAGTATCTTGGAAGCTTCAGTGGGGCAATCCAAGGTGCACATCGTCGAAATTGGTGTCTGCTTTGGGTTTCAATGGCCGTCGTTGATTCAGCTTTTTGGTGAGCAAGGAGTGCCTCCAAGGCTTCGGTTCACAGGTATAGAAGTGCCTCGGCCTGGTTTCAGCTCCTTGGAGAACATTGAGCGGGCAGGGAAGCTGTTGGCAGACTATGCAAACATGTACAAGGTACCCTTTCAGTATCAGGGCATTTACTCACGATATGAAGATATTCAGATTGAAGATCTCAACATTGAGGAGGACGAAGTGCTTATAATCAACTGCATGTACCAGATGAAGAACCTCGGTGATGAGACAGTAGCCATGGATAGCGCGAGGGATAGGGTACTGAAGATCATGAGGAGGATGAACCCAAAGGTGTTTATTTTTGGCATTGTGAATGGATCATACAGTTCCCCCTTCTTCATGACACGTTTCAAAGAGCTTCTGTTCCATTACTCCTCGCTATTTGACATGCTTGATATGAGTGCTCCACGGAATAATGAAGAAAGGAAGCTGTTAGAGGGTGGAAAGCTTGGGCGGGAGATCTTAAACATCATAGCATGTGAGGGTGCTGACAGGATTGAGAGACCAGAAACTTACCAGCAGTGGCAAGCAAGGTGCCACAAGGCTGGGTTTGAGCAGCTTTCTCTCGATCCTGCCATCATGAAGCTAGTATTATGGATGAAGAAAGAATTTTACCATGAGGACTTTGTTGCTGATGAAGACAACGGCTGGCTGCTACAAGGGTGGAAAGGGAGAGTATTGTATGCACTGTCCAAATGGAAGGTTAATGAATCATGTGCTGGTCAGTAAGATTCAGATAGTTGGTGGTATGCACCATCTGTCCTTGTTATGCAATCCTGAAGATGACGAGTCCAGAAAACTGTAGACTATAAATTACTTTTGTCAGGGGAGATAGGAGATTGTCATGGAAGTAGGGATTCTGGCTTGATACTCCAATTTTTTTTTCTTTTGTTTTTAACTGGCCTATGACGAAAGAAAATGGCTGCAGTACTTTGTTTCTGTCATTCTTTATATGTTCCATAAATGGATTGTTCTTTTTATAAAAGTTCTAAGTGCCTATTTTTCTTTTGTATAAACACGCACGTCAGATTCATCTCCTACTTACAACTAAAAAGAAAGAAAGTAAGATCACCATTTCGTGTGACAATCCATCACTCCGCTCTTTCGTTCCGCCTCCCCCTGCGACCGCGTGTTTGTAGGAGAGGTGGAAGGGTGCAAAAAAAAAGAATAAGAAAGGATTCCAGATGCAAATATAGAAGAGAGAATAATATATAAACATGGAGGTGGAAGGGTGCGAAAGAAAATAAAGAATAAAAAAGGATTCCTGATGTAAAATTGTCCTCTAATCACGTACGATCGATCTCATGAAGGAAACCTCACGGCCTCGCCATCTCGCACTCCCCCAAATCAACGTCGTCACGAGAAACCTCGCTGTTTCCTGCGATCGTGCGCCTCCATCATGACTGCAAGACCGGGCGCCCACCGCGCCAGACCTCGCCGCCTCCATCGTGGACGTGCAGGCCATCTCTTCTCCCCGATCCACCACCGCGACTCCCCTCTGCCATCCGACTCCCCCGTCTTTCACAATCCTCTTGCGACCGCGGCTTCAAGGGGAACTCGATCGACCTCTGCGCCGTACCCGCCCTAGCCCATCACCCGAAGGACTTGCGCCAGATGTCACCTTCAAGCCCCGCGACCTCGATCTTGCAATCCGCTACGCCATGCCCGCCATAGCCCGTCACCCAGAGGACTTGCGCCCGACGTCCAGCCGCCGTCGCGGGGGCAGCAGCCCGTCTCAAGCACGACGACTACCTCGATCGCGTGAAACGAAGCCATCATTGAAGAACCACGTCCCCGGCAACAGGTACGTCCTATGATACATTCCTCTATAAAGCCACCGATGGTTAAATTTGTTGGCGGCGCCTGCGTGTGTGAGTTTCCGGGGCATGACAGGAACCAGGCAAACGACGGCCACCGCCGCCCATGCCATAGCCGCTCCTGGCCATGCCACAGCCGGCCCTTGGCATGCCACAGCCGGCCAGCAGACACCCCCGGCCGGCTACAGCTAGCCAGCGGCCAGCCAAACCCCTAAAACCAGGGCTGGGCAGCCATTGTATGCTTTGCTTTTGTGCTTCCCATGCAAAATTTGGATATCATAATTCAGAGTGCACTGTTTTTGTTACCTGGCATTTGAACCATCTCTAAGCTTTATTTGTGGTTTCTTAACCTTTGAACCATTGTCACTAATTGAGTTATTCAGGCATCCGACACTGAGCTTCCATAGAGCATGTGAATGTGAGAAATCACTTGCTGCCATGTCAATATCATCAGAATCACCCACTGAATTATTGTTGATTATATTGATCTTCATCTTGAGAACATGCAGTTCACTCATCCCTTTTGATGTTCCGAAGAAAGAAAAGGCATACATTATTTTTGTTTGAGACATCTTAAATTATTGCTCGTTGTTTGAACTGGATGCCATTTTCTCTGATCCTGAATCTCTTCATGTCTTTTAGTGTTCTTGTTTAGGAAGAACGTGGCAAGGAATTCCTAAGGAAGTGATCTCCAGATTGGTTCTAAGGTGTGTTATGTCACTTTGTTCTTTTGCTTCTTTGTTGGTTGTGGAGTTGAGCACGACAAGTGGATTAGTTTTTTTTTTTCAAGCAGCACACCCCAGTGTTATCCTAGAAACACCTGCTATCCAGTCAACTGTTATATTCACAAATCTAATGAACTGCTATCCAGAAAGAACCCATTGTACTCTATGCATTGTATTCATTTAAAATAAATAAGTATATCTAATGAACTGCTATCCAGAAAGAACCCATTGTACTCTATGCATTGTTCCTTTTGCTGGGAATTTGTTAACTTGAATGATGACAAAAAAAAACAGCATGTTCTTGTAAATTTCTACCTACAGAGATGCATTCGGGGTCAAGTGATCCCTTGCTTTTGTGAAATCAAAGTCAAAATGATTTGTGAAACTAAAGAATGAATAGAGGCCTCTCTGAATATATTAGTGTAATCTATTTGTTACAGCCAATGCCTTTCATTTGACATGCTTGCATTTCATTTGCTTGAATTTAACTGGCATCCTAATCAGTAGAGAATAGCTATAAATGATTGAATATTAAATAGGGCACCCTAGCACTGGATATATGGGTGGTTGGTGTTTTCAGGATATCCCATTAGTTATCAGCACTATAGTCATCAACACTGCAGACTCCAGTTTTTTTTCTCCCACTTACTGTTCATGATCCGAAAACTACATCGTTGATCTGATCCGCGCAGTCGACCTCGGCCTCCTCCATGATCTCATATTAGGCTCAACTGCATCTGGCCACTGTTCCGGTTGAAGTTCATCATCAACGGCGCGGCGCTCGTGGATCACCAACTGCATCTGTACGCCCTAACGGTGAGATCAGAAATCCCTGTCCTCTCTGTTTTTGTTTGTATATCTGAGCTTCACAAGAGCATCGGACATGTTTCATGCATTGTATGTTGTTATCTACAGTATCTCAATAAACAATCTGGACCATTTTATTCTCATAATCTACGATGATGTAACAGATAGTATTATGGACCTATTTAACAAGGCGAACTCTGTTTTTGTTTGTATATCTGAGCTTCACAAGGCGAACCGGTGATTGGATACCTTTTGGGGACCTTACAAATACAACACATGAAACGGACAAAAAAAAGTGACAGACTCCATATGCACTCAACCTACAGTAATGGCGTCAATCAACTATCAGGTTACTTATTCTGCTAATAAAAGTATTTATTTATTGGTGTGGCAACTGCAATTAATGTGTTGACATAGTTTGGTTACTGAATGGATTAATTAATAACAATCAACTATTTTTGAACTTGCAGATGGAAACACAATAAATGAAACGAACGAAAATAGTGACGGGCTCCATAGGCAATCAACCACGATAGGTAATGGCTTGCACAGGTTACGTGGATGACATTGAAACGGGTACACTTTTGTATCCATTGCTTGGGATTCTGGTGAATCGTGGCTATACATTCGAAAATATATGCTTTATGTTTTCGATCAACGGAAAAAGATGCTTATCATGATTGACCCTAGACCTATTGAAGAGTGGTTTAAAGACACACCAGTGCTGATGTATGCCAAGTACACTCTTAGATTTAGCTTCAACTACACGGCCGCAGTGAATAGACATATTCCTAGATGGAATGAGCATGTCTTCAAATGGAAATTCAAACGGGAAGAAAACATTGCAGAGGACATAGACGGGTAACTAACTCAAAGTCACCGTCACTTGCAATAATAATACCTATGATTTAACTATTTCTATATATTGCTGATCCTGAATCTTGCTACAGACACTTAAGTGGATATCTTATCCTACAGTATATGTCTGCGTGGAATAGACCAAAAGCTACACATATTTATACAGTGAGTACAAATATTTGTTTTTTAAGTTTTTGTGGAAGTTTTTTCAAGAGACGCAGTATTACCCATGCAATAGGCATTAATATTTACATATATATATATATACTCGAATGTGTGATAGGATGGTACGGAGATGCGGCGGAACTTATTTGTGGATTCATTGGCGCACGAAAGAAATGGATATCGGAGATTTCTTCCAGTCGATATTAAACATTATCTTAGCCGTATCACGGAAAGGTCTATAAAGTAGAGTTTGTGAGCCTGCGACGCCGCGCTGTCCGTGACTGTGTTTGATTTCACAAAAATTGCTTTTTTGAGATAATGTCACTTTAATGTTAGTATTTAAGTTTTACAGTATTATTATCTTATTATGTGATCCGTATTTTTTAAATACAAAATGTTAGCTATCCCGTAGCAACGCACGAGCACGCTACCTAGTAGAGAAATAAGTCTAGAAACCACATCCAAGAACCATTGCTTTTTTTTCAAGAATGCACAAGAGAGTTCGTATCTAAGAAGTAAAAAATAGAGCTCAGTTTACAAAGGGGACAAAGGCACACGCACATGCATGCGTCATGCGCATAAAAAGAATTATGGAAGCAAACAAAGATTGAGCACACGCTAGGCTAGGCAACAAAACTAACAGTGCTACTCCAGCCAAGGGCAGCCAGATGAACAACCTGTGTTGCTGTAGTTTCTTCATGGTTGAAAATGAAGAGCGTTTCGATCCTTCCAAATGTACCAAGTGATCAGCGTGACGATCGAGTCGATGCTGCGGCGATGTTCTAGCAAAGAACCATTAGTATCCTCTTAAAAGTACTTGTAACCAACATTTCAAAAAGGTTGGGCCAAAGTGTCGATTGTTTTACCTTTTCAGTAACTAGTTTCTGATTTTTCTTTTCCCATGTGAAATTAGTGTGGACCACATGAATATGATATGTGGTTAAAAATATTCTTTGAACTTTAATTTCTAATAATTACATTTCCCCAGATATAAAAATACTTTATAGCATATCTCTCTATGATCACACAGTCACACTGTGGGGGCACCTGAGCGAAAATTCTGGAACCAAACACACCAGTCTGAATGAATAACAATGTTGCATAGTTTCTGACAGAAAACATTTGCCAGGAAGCCATTTGGAACACAAGCTGTTATCATATCGCTATCGTACTTTCCATGAGAAATAAGTCATAAAGAAGATTACAAAAAACCATCCATAAAAAGGAAGACGCTGAAAAAAGAGAACAAGAAGAAAGTCCAAGAATAGCAGAAAATAATTTGCCCGATCACATCGACAAGAAAGGTTGAGCATCAACACAACAAGAGATTCCATACCCTTCTATAAGTTACCAGACAATGACCATATTCTCTATGCCTTGAAGGAGAGCTCTTAATCATTGACCTCCCTCTACCATCTCCTTGGGCTCAGAGACTTATAAGAGAAATAATTAGGTGCTTGCTCATGTGAGTTCACTAGCTGTTCTCAACAACTGCCTAGGTGTTTCATAGTATTTGCGTTTTTTAGTACAGTCCCTGTGACTTTTTATGTTTATATATGCAACTTCGGTTTTCCAACTCTCATATTCTTGATACACAGATATGTTTCTCAATAGTAGGTGCTCTTCATCAAGAAGTAAGGCATGACTTTACAGGGCAAGCAAGGAGTAAATACTAACCTCAATAATGGCCACAGACTATGATTGCTATAAGAAAAGTGAAATCATCTTTTGAAGGTATCGTTTTGTACTTTTGTTTAATGCTTCCAGCTCAGTTGGTCTCAAAAACTATTGACACCTTCCTATCAGCTTAGGGATTACAAAATTAGAGGAACTTTCATTCCTTCTTTTGGGATTGTTCCTCAAGAGCAATTCCATGTTAAATAAATTGGTTTTGGAGCTTTCGAGTTCAGTTCTGTTCTATACAGAAGAAATAGCAGCACTCTCATGCATTTTATTCTTTTCCACTGTAGACACCAATGGAAGTTGTTGGTTTTCAACTCCAAGGTACATTTTGCAGTAATAACTTTTGAAAGGAAATCCCCCCATTGAGTGGTCAAGAAACACTTATTGAAGATTGGATCTATCTTATGTATATCATAAAGTGTTCCATGAAAAGCTAGCCAGTGAAACTTTGGAGCAATGGACAACCCTGAGTACTGTGAGATAAACTCAAACATAACTCTCAACTATATAAACCAAATGCTGATGGAAGAAAGCGCTGATGAGAATATTAGCACAGACAAACATCATGATGCACTCCAGGCCACGGAGAAGCCCTTCTACGATATTCTTGGAAAGGCATATCCATCCTCACCTAAACAGACTGTGATCAATAGTGGCAGTCAATCAGATTTCCCTGATGATATTAACAACAATTATAATGACCTGGAATGCAGTGGTAGCTCTGTCAGTGATATTCTTGGGCGCAAGGGTGTGCGCTTGATAGACATAGATGGCGGTTCTGAACTTTGCAATGTGGTTTTGCAATTCAACAGAACTGCTGAGGAAGCAAGGAAGCTTGTTCCAAGTATCGAGAAATTGGTGGTTGATCCAGAGAGCAATGGCCTTTCCAGTTCCAAACAAACAATTGAGGCAACAATTGGACAACATAGCAAGCATACAAACAAAATAAGGAGCCACCCTCATGTGGACTTGGAGTTGGTGGAGGGGAGAAACAGTAAGCATTCAGCAATCTCAACTAGTGAAATAATCCGGGATGAAATATTTGACAGAGTTCTGCTCTGTGATGAACAATCTCATTGCGATGTGGCTCACCTTAGAGAAATGAAGGCAAAAGAAGCAAACATAACTCTGCAGTATGTCCGAAACACAAGATCTGCCCAAGCATGCACGGAGCCAGCGGTGGGGCTAGGGGGGCTCTAGCCCCCCCTACCGCTGCTGGCCTAGTGGAACCCCTGTTGCTTTCCTTCTAATTTTAGACATAGATGTATAAGGTAGGGTGGGCTGAGACCTTTATTTTTTATGATGTATTTTGTGAATTTTATAGTTAATCGATGTTTTTAATATAAGACTATTTCAAGCTATAATATTTTTTCTATTGTGAGGGGTTATAATAGAGCTAAATCGCTGTAGCATTTTTGTTCAGCCCCCCCTAAATTTTTTTCTGGCTTCGTCCCTGTGCCCAAGGAAAAGAGAAGTCACAAGGTAAGAAGCAAGAAAAGGAAGAGGTTGATCTCAGGGCTCTTCTCATCCAGTGTGCACAAGCGATATCATCTAACAATCATCCATTTGCCAGTGAGCTATTGAAAAAGATCAGGCATCATTCTTTGCCATATGGAGATGGTTCTCAGAGGCTAGCAAGTTATTTTGCAGATGCTCTTGAGGCACGTGCGGCTGGGATTGGGAGTCAAATGTATCAGAAGTTAGTGATGAAGCAAGCAAGCTGCGCAGACATGCTGAAGGCCTACAGCCTTTTCATTGCAGCATGCCCTTTCGTCAGGGTAGCATACTACTTTGCCAATAAAACAATAGTTGATGTATTGGGGGGTCGACCAAGGGTGCACATAATTGTTTTTGGCATCTTGTTTGGCTTTCAGTGGCCATCGCTAATCCAGCGGCTTGCAAAGCGAGAAGGTGGCCCCCCTCAACTTCGCATCACAGGTATTGATGTACCCGAGACAGGTTTTCGCCCCTGTAAAATGATTGAGGAGACAGGAAAGCGGTTGGCTGAGTATGCAAGAATGTTCAATGTACCTTTTCAGTATCAAGGTGTTGCCTCACGATGGGAAGACACATACATTTCAAATCTCAACATTGACAAGGATGAAGTGCTCATAGTCAACTGCTTGCACAAAATGAAAAACCTTGGCGATGAGACAGAAGACATAGATAGTGCAAGGGATAGGGTACTGCGTATCATGAAGAGGATGAATCCAAATGTTCTCATAATTGGTGTCACGAATGGGTTGTACAGCTCCCCGTTCTTCCTACCACGATTCAGAGAGGCTTTGTTCTATTACTCATCTCAGTTTGACATGCTAAATTCGACTGTTGCACAGAATCATGAGGCAAGGATCCTGATAGAGAGGGATCTCCTTGGGGCAGATGTGTTTAATGTTGTAGCATGTGATGGTGCAGAGAGGATCGAGAGGCCAGAGAGTTACAAACAATGGCAAGTAAGAATCCACAAGGCTGGGTTCAAGCAACTTCCTGTTAATCAGACCATTCTAAAGAGTTCAGTAGACAGAAAGGAGCTTTATCATGAAGACTTTGTCATCGACAAAGATAGTGGCTGGTTGCTGCAGGGATGGAAAGGAAGGATAATGCATGCACTGTCTTCATGGAAACCTAAAGATTCATAGATTAAAAAGTAGGATCAAAGACAATATTTTGTTTGGAAGTCAATTACACTTGTAATAATGATGTGACAAACTTTAGTTAATTTGAAACCTCCAAGCTGGTCACGCAATCTTCAGCAGAAAGGTTCGAAGTACCTCGAATGGCTTCTTTTGTTGGCTGAACTGATATTGAAACGATTATAAGACATTGGCTTTTGCTTTAAGTAGTAGCAAGTAAAATTTCTCAAAGCTTCATGTCAATCCAGTCATCTTGAATTTTATACCAGATAGGCAGATACAAAGAAAGGGGTTTATCATGGGCGTTTTGTTGCTGATGAAGGCAGCCGCTGGCAGCTACAAGGATGCCAAAGGAGAGTAATTTGTGAGATATCAAATGGAAGCCTAATAAATCATAAGCTGATCAGAAAGCTTCAAACAGTTCTTCGTATGCATGATTGTAGGTGCTTAACGCAACTTCAGCCTCTTGTATATAGTTATGCAATCTTGCACATAATAAATCTGGATTACAGATGACTACAAGTTACTTATTTTGTCTGGTGAATGTAGGATATTATCTCAAAAGGGGGTGACATGGGGATTGCACTATTGACAGTCCATTTTTTAAATTTGTGCATATAATAAAAACATATTTAGAAAAGTGTAGCTACAAAATAATTTCTTTTATTGCCATTTTGTTTATGTACTTAACAGACTTCCAGAAAGATGCTGAGTTAATTTGGCATTTTTTAGTTAGTAAGCTCTCAGCTACTGTTACGTCCTATTGGATATGAAATTGGTAGCAATAACATTTCTGAATGCAGAATTTTCTGAAAAAAGGTAATTATTGCAGTGTATACGGTCTACCTCTCAAAATTGATGACATCAATCCTTGCCAAAAAAAAAATGATGACATCAATGTTTAGAGCAAATGCCACCTCTGGTCAGAAGACGGAGGTGGTATTGATCAACACAAGGTTCCTATGCATGTAACATGTTAGAAATGTGGTTAATTTTATCATCCTCCTTTACAAAGAACAATGGATGGAGCTAAATTGAAAATGACAAAAAGCAGTGTTGCACTGCAGTTGGGAACTATCAAGTTCGGTGATTATATATGAAACCCTAGTAACTTGTTTTTGGTGGTGCCCGGTCAATGCCTAAGGCCTAGCTGTTCTAGTAGCTAGTAGTGGGTAGTTCTGAAGCTATTGTATAACAAGTGCAAATGTAACTTTTGAAAACCTAACAGTAAGCTGTAACAAACTCTTCATTCCTTCTTAGTGCAATGATACACAGTTCTCCCATGTGTTCGAGAAAAAAAAAAAGCTTTTAGTTGAGACGTCTTATCTGTCGCTGCCTGATGTCTTCTCAGGTTTGGAATGCCACAAATGGATACTCATCTATGCTCAAATGACCATGCTAAGGGCCTACTTTTTACTTCCTTTTTTTTAATTTATGCTTCATCTTCACATATAAAAAGAAGGCACAAGACCATACCAGAGAATCACTAAATTTCTCCTAAAATCTTTATAGCTCATAAGTGATGTTTACTTGTGCAGTTATAGCTGTAAACCTTCAAATAGCTGAAAAAGCTTACAAAAGCTGGACTTGCTGACTTTTGCTCCTCAAGGATCTAATATTCGCTTCTCTGGTTGGCGGTGCAGCACCATCAAAGGTGTTCCAAGGGGTTCGTACAAAGGCCTCAATAGTCTGATCATCCTAGTTGCTTGGGAATTATGGAAACACCGAAATGCTTGTGTTTTTGAAGGTGCTAGGCCTAGCATAGAGGTGCTGCTTCAATCTGTGCCTGTCTTGGTTGCATTCTGAGGAGGGCATTCAATCAGAGAGCTGCTGTCCAAGCCCTAGAAGACCAAAGACTTGGAATCTTAACACAAAGATACGCAGCCCTATTGTATGTTCAAGAAAAAAGAAAGCATGTGTGCTGACTTATCTTTTAACATTATGGATAGCTTGGCAATCTTATTTGATACGAAAATTCATTAGCATTATGTGCAGAATCCACTGTCTAGACAGGAAATGAAGCCAAAAATAGCTAAAGAGAGAGCGAGAGATTAGAAAAAGGATCCTACATGGGGCAACGGTAATATTATTATATGAACTTAATAAACAGGAAACTAACCTGACTCAATACACATTTCATAGCGCTTTATAAAAGAATGCCCTCAATTTCTTGGCAACAACAATCTTATCTTTTTAGAAGCGACTATTAACTTGTGCAAAAAGTTCCCTAAAGTCAAAAGTTGGCGTCCCTTCACCTTCTGGTTTTGATGCCAGATCAAATGCCTTAAACTTTGCCTCTTCGAATAGCAAGGCCTGCATAGAAAAGTCACAGATCAATCAAACGCTAGAGTTAGCACTTATCACAAGAGCTTGAGAAAAGCATGGATCTACAGTTATGTGTCTTCCACTGTATGAAGCTACCTGTATGCAAACTTCTGCAACATCGGCCCTGGCAATAGTTCTTGTTTCTGTTTTCAGGATCTCATCATCCTTCCCAACAATCAACTCTCGCAAGCCACCATCTTTATCTTGTAAACCACCAGCTCTGCAAGGAAAAGAAAAACGAACAGTATATTACCAACATAAGCATTCCCAGTTATAGCTTTAGCAACTCTCCTTGTGTTACAACCTTATAATTGTATATGGAAGACCAGAGTCCGCTAGGTACTGTTCTGCCTTGCGCTTCCACACCTGAAAATTTAGAAGAAAATTACTAGGAAGTTGCCAAACAATACAGGCACGCAGATGATGTTCTCATGCACACAACACATGCGCATGGACAGACAAACATAGAATAGAACAAGTTGGAAGAAAAGCTAAATATGCTATGTACCAGTATATTTGCATTTCCTAACTTGTTTAGTGGGTGATTGATGTCTGTGCCTCCCATGGATCCCACCAAAACTATGTGCTTTGCACCAATGCTCTTAGCTGCGTAAACATGCAAGAAAAAAGAGCTGAGAAACAAAAATAAAGAAAGCTATGTTTGCCAGAGAAAAAAAAACAGCTTCACCGAACAATCATTTTGAAACGATCAAAAGTTCAACAAATTAGCATAAAAACACAGGTTGCGTATGAAGCTTTAATAAACGACATATATGCAAGACAAGGGGTAACATATACCGGCATCTATTTGATTCTTTTGGCCTATCCAATCCACCTTGAAACAGAGACAAACAACACAGAGCGTTAATTCCAAACAAATTCAGGAACTGACACAGCACTGCAATGTAATGTTTTCAAAAAAGAACGGCACGGCAATGTAAGCATTATATCAAACAATTTCAGCCACCTGCTCAGGATAGCTCCCTTCTTCAAAGTAAAACTCAGGGCGCCCCCCCTTGCTAGGATCAAACCCTGGTTTCATCTTCGGAACCGCGCTGGTGAGGATGATGAGCGCGTCGATGCCCTCAATCGCAGGAGCAATGCTATCGGGGTCTCTTATGTCGCCCACGAACACGTCGTCACCGCCTCCGATTTTGCCCTTGCTCTCTCCCGTCCTGACTAGGCCTCGTCCCACAAACTGGCCTGCCCTCTCCTTCAACTTCTTGTACACAATTTGGCCTGGGTTACCACAGATGGGGAAAATTGGATTTTTGCAAACGGAGAGATGAATCAGCAACAATGTGAACCGCTCTATCAACGGCCAAAAGCCGAGAGCTTTGCCTACGGATGAGAAATGCCAAATGAGCGGAACTTCAGGAAACCTACCTGTTCTGCCGCCGGCGCCGGTGACGAGCACGGTGCGCGGCGACCCACCGCCGGCCGCTGCCGCCGCCGCCGTGACGGCCAGCCCGGCCCTCCTGGGTCCCCGCCTCGCTGAGATAACGTGGCAGGGATGCCGGAGAGGTGCGCCCGTGAACGGAGAAGTCACCCGCACACACGCCGCCGCCGCCGTGGCCATGGTTCTCCGGCGAGTGGGTAGCAAGCAGTTGGTCAGTTTACGAGTACTGTCTCCTTAGTCCTTATCGCTTTCGTGCCGCAGGTTGGCGTCGGATGATGGCCGTTGAGGCTTGTTGGGCCGCATGTGTCAGTGGGCCATACCCACTTCGAATTGGGCCCGCTTTGTCAGGATCTTGGGAGTGTTCTTCGTTGCCTGAAATGGCCCAAAAATTGGTTTTGCAAGGATCTGTATTTTCCGTAGATTATTATTCAGGGCCTATATCATCAATGAAACACATCCGATCCTAAAAAAAATCAACGAAACACATCCAAGTTTTTTTATAGAGGAGAATTAATGTAGAGGTTAGAGTTACACCTTGCTAAATGTGTTTGTTGCATTGGTAGGTAGATTTTTTTTAAGTTTTGGAAAATGGTGGTTCGAAAACGAAGGTTTTAAAGAAGCAGTGATCAAAGCCTATAACAGTTCTTGTGAAGGTGAGAGTAGCATGGGTATTTGGCAATATAAGGTAGGAATTCTAAGAAGATCAATTAGAGTTCTTGCGATCAATATATACTCAGGTTGTAATTTCAAAAGTTGGTTTTGCTGAGGAATACAATAATCAAGATCTCATCTATAAATCTTGAGAGTTAACTAAGGATGAAACGGCTAGAATGCGGCAGATAGCTAAAGAACTTGGTAAGATTTGGGCATTGGAGGAGGAAATAAAGGTGGACAAGGATCTAGGTATAAATGTTTTTGAGGGGGATAGAAACACAACGTATTTTCAAGTTGTAGCAAATCAAATAATTAGAAAGAAAACAATTGAAGTTCTATAGGGTCTCAAGGTCTAGTGGAAGGTTAGCAAGGTATGATAAATATAGAGGTGAACCTTTTTTTTAAAAGAATATAGAGGTGAACTTTACTTCTTTGCTTTCTAGTATAGAAGTAGTGCTAGGCTATATACTAGTTTCTGCACTAAATCGACAAGGTTACCAGAGAGGAAAGTAATGCTAAGTGAGTGGAACCTTTCTTTGAATAGAAATTAATAAAACCCTGTTTAGTTGATGTACCGAAGGACTATGCTTTATTCATTTTACTAGCCCTTCTAAGAAACTATCAAAAGTGATCGTTCTAATCAACCTGTTTAGTGATTTTTGTGGAGGGAAATCAGATCTTTTCATGTTAAATTTTGCCATGTTAACCTTATTTTCCAACAAAGGTAAAGCTAGGAATATGTTAACTAATAGGCTCGGGAAGTTAGCTCAGCCTCAGAGGTTGTTTTCTTCTCAACAAAGTGCTTTCATCAAGGGCAGATTTGTCCCGGAAAGTGCAACAACAGCACATGGGAATTGTTTATAGTGTTCACAAAAGTGAAAAAACAGGAATTGTTTTGAAATTAGATTACAAAAATGCATATTACATAGTTAGTTGAGATTTTCTTCTTGAATCCTAGAATCTAAATCTAAATGGAGAAGAAAGTAAGTTCTTCAAATTTGGTAAAGATCTTATACAGGGGACCCTATCTCTCCTATTCTTTTCAACCTTGTTAGTGATGTCTTGACTAGAATGTCAATGAAGGTAGCTAAAGCTAAGTTAGTTTAAGGTCCTATGTTTGATTTTAGAGATGATGATGTTGTTTCCCTAAAATATGTAGATGATACCATTATTTTTTGGGTGTTGATAAGGATCACTTGAAGAATCTAAAAGGTATCATGGCATAGGTTTAACAAATTTATGACATAAGGATCAACTTCCACAAAAGTGAGATTGAGATTGTTCCTCCAAATTTACATATGGAGAGTAGATGTTATTTCCCCATAGCTGGCTTGATAAAATGGGAGGACATAGATTGAGGGAAAGACAAAAGAGGGAGTTGCAGTGGTGCACACGTGGAGGGAAACCTGCAATGAATAGTTTTAAAACTTTATAAACTTAAGAAATCTACTTTTGGAGTTGATGGATCTAACGAAAAACCCCATATAAGTAAATGGACCCTCGGTGCATCTAACTCAATTATTTTTAGCCAATGGAAAGCATGATGCAATTGGGGTGCAAGGAGGTCCCTCTCAATGACTTATGTCACCCCGTTGAATATCCTCCACGCATTATAGATTTCGTGACTATACCATATGTGTTACTACTAAAGCGGCGCAGGCTATAGCCTATAGCTGTGAAAGACGGTTGCTTATCGATATGGTGATGAATGCTAGAGGTGGTTAGAGATACACCATGTAACATACGCGCGCATCATGCCTATTATGGCTGCTCTAGCGCAATGGTTAGTCCGTCCATACCAACTTATCTGTCATCATTGCGGGAACTACCATAGTGCTGGGGGCGCGGGTGGGTCGAGCGGCGACGACCGAGATGAGATGACAAGAGAAGCATGATAGGCGCGTGCGCCCCTCGCATCCTTTTCTGCGAGGGACGACCTTTCTCACGCGCGCCACAGACCGATGGCGACATCGGCGCCCTGGAATTCCTTGGTTTGGAATCTATAGCAGACATGGACCCCTACTTTCTCAACAGAATGCGCGCTAGGGTGCCCGGTGTTGCTGCGCTGTGGGTTTGTCTGCAGGCTCAGCTGTTGGGGGTTCAGTTACTAGTGGCTACTATAAAAGGCCACGCCCTCGGTCGCAAGTGACACTGCCCTGTGGGTCCCCCAGTCTCCTTCCTTTCTCTCCTTCGCTGAATTCGATGGAGGAAGGCCGCGAGGGGAGCGAGAAGCAGGCGGTGGCGGCGAAGAAGCTGGCGAGGAGCGGCAGCAAGAGCGCCGGGGCAAGGAACCGGCCGACGCCCGTGCGCGGGCGCGGGCACGGCAGGACCTGGACATCGAGACGGCGCCGGCGGTGACGCTCACGCCCACGGCGGGCGGTGCCGCCGCCGCGGTGCTCGGCAGGAGCTACTCCGCCACCGCCGCGGTCGCGGCCACCGTCGACGGCGGCGTGAAGCAGCAGCAGGCAGCGCGGGAGGGCGAGGGGGAGGGGGAGCAGCGTCCGAGGTGGCGCTGTGGCGCCGGCGCGCGTCTGTCCCGGAAGATCAAGGAGCACCGGGCGCGGTTCTACATCATCCGCCGCTGCGTCGCCATGCTCGTCTGCTGGCGCGACGCCGACGACTAGCTAGCTTGCTTTGCTCCGCCGGACGTCGCATCGATATGAATATGATCTTCCACCAGCAGCAGCAGCAGGCGCCGCCGCCGGCATTCGCATGCTTGTCGTCTTTGACTGTGACTGTGACTGTGAAAGTGAATCATTGTTCATGTACCTCCGTTGCGCTTGTCTCTTGTTATTTATCTAAGTTTGCGATAGACAAGGCTCAGTTCAATGGCGCTGTTCATCTGACTTATAATCCGTCTTATTCAACTTGTTTTTTCAGCCAGAACAGTATTTTTCTCTCACAAAAAATCAGCCAACAGTGTTTTTCAGCCGGCTTATAATTCCAGCCGAACGGGGCCATTAATTATTCTCGCGAATTGATCCATCGATCCTGATGAATGTGGTGCCTGCTGGTGATATGATGCATCATGAAATGAAACATGCAGCACATATGCATGGTTTGTTACTGTTTTCACTCATCAGAATTTAATCATAAACAACACTAAACTGGCTTAGATTCTTTTCGATAGAATTAAATAAACGATCAGAAAATTTGGAGTAAAGCGAGGAGGGGTTCGTGTAGTCGAAGATCAAGCCCTAACGGTAACAGATCCGGCGGAAAGAAATGGAAACTACAATGCCTTTCTCCTGGGTTTCATACGTGGTTGTTTGCACTACTGGAGTAGACAAAAATGCATGCATGCATTGAACTGTGCTGGAATGGAAAGTTGCTGGCCGGCTGGTTGGCAGCTACTGAACGACAGAACGAGTAACCGCATGCAGATGAGTGAGTTGTGCGCTCATCCGTTTCATTTGACTGTTTTACTGGTAAGCCGCAAGCTAATAAATAGCGGTGGTAGCGGCCGCAATTGCACCCGCAATAGTGGTAGCGGTCCATTGCCGCTACCGCTATGAGGTAGCGCTCTGAACTTTGCATCCTGGAACTTTGCGGCCGCAATTTTGAATTGCGGGCCGATATTGCGGCCGCAATTGTGCGTAGCAAGCCGCAATAGCATATAAGGAAATATCCCTAATTAATCCAACCCACTATGACTCACACCCCAAATTCAAATACTCACGCATCGGCCGTGGAACTTAAAATTATTCATGATATATGCACTTAAAATTATTTATACTCGTTATTCATGATATATGTACTTAAAATTATATAGGACTATCAGGGTGCCGCTATTGGAACTTATCGTCCGCAATATCGCCCGCTATCCGCAATCCGCTACCTCGACGTCAATCCGCTACCAACCCGCTATATGCTATTTAGTACCTTGGTAAGCCGTGACATTTAATTTTTGTATATGGTGTGTGATCAAATGTGTCGTGTGATCTATGTAGCCATTTAAAGTTGTATATAAAAAATGAACTATGTGACGAAGAAAATAATCGAGGATATTTTCCAATATTTTGTTTAGGAAAATAATAGAGCATATGCATATAGCTAGCCATGGAGTCTAGAGCAAACATAAATAGTAGAGTATCCTTGTTCCAAACTGTGATGTTGCGATTAATGAATGTACATGTTACACAGGCATACTATGGTGTAGGATTCGATTATTAATTCGGGAGAAAGATGAAAGGCGATACCAGCGTATGTACTTGGTGGAGAAGAGGCCGTCAACGGCGGCCAAGGTGAGCCCAGTATTGGGCTCTATCTCACGGAGCTCCATGGCGGCATTGACCCTCACTCTGGACATTGCGGTGCAGGCGAACTCCACCCACAAGATACACACCTTGGCCATGGCCCCGAAGTTCCTCCTCTCGCCGTCCCTTCTCATGCTGCTATCGCTGACCTGGCATGCCCGTCTCGCTGCTAGTGATTGCCTCACTTCCCCTTCTTCTTAAAATGGCTTCACCACCAGCAACACAGCATCGGTGTTTGCCCCATCGCACATTAGTTTGGGCCCACCACTATCATGGACTAGACGGGCATGGAAAGAGACATGGAATAGCCTTGGGATAGCATGAGTAAGCACGAAAGAGACTAGGTTAAGCGAGAGGCGTCGGCAACTAGGAGGGGCGCGCCTATGAAAGAGATCCCCAAGAGCGTGTGAAAATAAAACATATTGGTCTTAGTGGGGATTTCTTCGTGTTTTATTGAGTTGGTAACGATGACAAACACGTTTCATTCTGATGAAACTCGGTTGCTCTCTTTCCTCATATATATATCTAGTCAGCAAATTTGCTAATGTGTCTTAGCTTTAAATGAGAATGAAACTATAATGAATCTCCACTAAGACTGGTCAAACTACATGGTGTATGCATGCTAGCTATCACTAGTGGGCCAGGGTACACGGACAAAGATTCAAGGGGGTGATTTCCATGTGTGCTTTCTCTCCACCTTGTCTCGTTCTATTTTGTTCTTGTTTCCTCCCTCTCCACCCTCATCTTCTCCATCGGTAATTAAGTAGGTTGTATCAGTGCTTGAGCCCTCTATTGCTCTAGTTGATCCAACCCTGGCTATCATCCAAAGGCGACACAACCATGCGAAGCGGTTTTGGCTAGATGAGACGCTAGATGATGCAACAAGGTGAGCGGCATTGAAGACAAGGGGCAATTTAAGGGTTGGGAATTGGGACAATAGCTTGAGTTGCTTTCTTGGTCTTGTCTAGCAGAGGGGGAGAGATTATTATTGTCTCCTGCATGCACAATTTTCTGCAATGCATTGTGTTTCTAATAATAAACCCATCGCACTTATAGTTAACTTGCATATACTTGCCTAAAGGGGAAATAAAAAAGAATAATTTTGTAAACATAGGTATGCGTTTTGATTACATTTAGGGTAAGTTAGAGATCTCCATATTGGAAACTTAAAATATGAGATAAATAAATGCATGAATGATTTTCGCCTTTCGTTGTGACCAAAAGAGTAAAATACATGAGCTCAATGCGGCAAAAGGAAGAGGAGGCAGCTCATAATTGCCTACATCATCATGGCTTCATGTATTGGGTCAGAGTTTCCTGTTTGACCTATGGCCACCCTTATCTGGGTTGGCGCTAGTCGACGCTAGGTCACAAGATCTGTGAGATTATAGTAAATACCATCATCACCTTTATTGTTTGCATTGTCAAGATGTTGTTGCAAACTCCACTTGTTATTTTCGTGAGGGGAGAGGGTTGATGGAGAATGATGACATCAACTCTCAAAATAAAGAGGTGACATTGGACAACACAATAAACATTGATGTATGATTGGTCACTGACAAACACACAACACCTCCCCCACCCACCCACCCACCCTCAACCTCACAGTAGAGGGATATAACACACTAGGGAAACTGAGGTTAGAGAAGCAGCTAGTATAGTGAAACAAAATAGAATAGAGGGAGAGGAGTGAACGAGGAAGAGATGACATTGAATTCTGACACCTCATCCCCTACCTGTAAAGATGAAAACGGACGGGATGAATCCCGTTCCGTCCGCAACCGTATACCGTTTTTTCCCGTCCGTTTTCGTTTTTTCCGGGATAAACGGAAACGGGACCGAAAACGGGACGGAGTGAAACGGGACCGGGACCGAAAACGGTAGAGTGTTTGTCCGTCCGTATTTGCGGTATCCCGTTTTCGACCGGGATATCCCGTTTTGCATCCCGTTTTTATTAAATCCGGGATAGGCCTGCTAAGAGCTCAGTCCATGCATAGAGCTGGCCCAACTTGGCCCAAGACACAACACCGCACCCGCACCGCACGCTGGGCACTTCGGCAGTCGCTTCTTCATGGACGTCGATGTGCTCGCGCACGCCGGAACCATCCTAGGCCTAGCCTAGCGTAGTTTGCACTGCAGCCAGCCATGCAGTGTCCAACTGCTAATCTGTACAAATTGCTGTTAGAAAGTTATTGATTGGAGACTGCTCTGCATTTGATTATGTGTTTTCATATCGATTATTATTAATCTGAACTTTCAAGCATTCGAGTAACTGGTTCAGTATAGGCACGACCTGAACAAATTTTGCTACTAAGTACTGTCTGACAGCAGAGAAACAATGTAATCTCTAATATTTATGTGTGGTCAGTTAGGTGTATTATCTATTTACTAATGCACTTTGGTTTCTATATTTGAGCTATCATATGCGGCATGCAATCCCGGCTTAAGTTTCCGCTTACCGTTCGTTTCCGTCTATTTTCCGATCGTATTTATCCGTTTTCGTATTACCGTTTATCCCGCTACCGTTTTCGCTCCCGGTTGTCCGGCTCCCGCTCCCGTTTTCGTTAATAAATATGAAAACGAAAACGGTAGAGCTATTTTCCGTCCGTTTCCGTCCGTTTTCATCTTTACCTACCTGTCCCTCCTCTTTTGGATCTTGATTGTTCCGTATCTGGATAATTGGTGTACTTGACGGGAAATGAGCACTCCTATTGCTTCCTCCATCTTTTGCACCACTATAGAATACTTCCTATGGCTTAAGTACATGACACTTTGGACAACAACATAATACCAAATGTCTAGGTTGAAATAGCTAGTTTTTCCTATTTTCATATAAATTTATGAAATGTTGTGCAAACAATTAGTACGTGATCAACAAATGACCATTGAATTATATTGTTGTGTGTCGTAGCACTTGTTATACATAGGTTGCGGCTTGTGTATATGGAGTACAAAGAGTTCTTATTCACCACCACTTTTATAGAGAAAGTGATCATAACAATTGATCACATAGAAACTAAGGCCTGTTTGTTTGGACTTTGTGGAAGCTTTTGAACCTGAGCTTTTAAACCTTTCAAAGGCCAAAAAGCTCCCAGAAGTTGGCTTATGTGAACCTGTTTGGTTTTTGGAAAGTCCAAAAATTAGTAGTATAAAAATAACCAAAAGCTCAAACAAACAGGGCCTAGGATCCAAAGTGCGAATGAAAACTGATAAGCAGCCTCGATTGCGGCTAGACCCTCTTACTAATGATGGTAAAATTGGTTTTTTTTTGCGACTATAATGGTAAAATTGGTTGTGACGATGCATATATAAAAACATTACTAGCACACACATACAACACCGATAACAATGTTATCACACAACAAGGTTTCTGACAAAGCAACACGTTATATTACAGACCAAATTAACACTCATTCAGCATACACATTCAGAATCCGTCAGAAAGCAGATTTCATTTAGAGCGTATACATATACCTTTGATTCTCCACATGCTCACTCAAATGAGCATGCAGAAAAGAGCAGTTTGGTCCATGCATGCACATATACATACATATATATACTCCAGGCTCTCTATATATGCATATGTATAGGATGCAGACAATGTGGATTCAGTGAGCTTAGCATGCATGGCTGATGGGTGTGGATGGGATTATAAGCCGGCTACTTGTCGATCTGTCCGAGCTTGCCGAGGCCGTTGCAGTTGGGGCAGACGATCTGGGCCTCGTCCTTCCTCGCCGCGTTCGCCCGCAGCGTCGCGCCTGCCTTCCGGATGAACCCGGCGCCGTCGCACTCCGGGCACCTGCAAATATGTGCCATGGATTATATACATGCATGCATGGAGTTTGGAATTGAAGCTAGTAGACGACAGTACGCATATGATGGATAGATTGCGTTGCTTACGTGTCCTTGCGCGAGAAGAGTATGGGGAAGGCCGTGCCCACAAGCGCGACGGCCACCGCGCCGGCGATAAGGTACGTGTTGCCCTCCGCCGCGACGTCACCCACCGCCGAGACCGCGACAAGCCGGCCGGCCGCACCCGTCGTCCTCTTCCTCGTCATCGACGGCGGAAACGACGACGCAGCGCCCCGTGGTGGCAGCAGCTGCGGCGGCCCGGTGGCCGAGCAACGAGCAGCTGCTGGCGCGTTGATGACGGCGGCAGCCATTGTTCGTTTGCTGTTGGTTGGCTAGTGCTGACTGGAGCAAGAAAGATGGACGGATTTAAGGAATGGAGGTGCGTGATGGCCGGCTAGCTGGTGAAGGATTAAGGTTGAGCCTTGAGGTGGTGGCGACGAGGATGAAGTGCGACCTCACAAAAGTGGATCGCGGATAAGCGAGGGAGGGGAAGGCACGTTAGCACGTCGCTGCCGGGCGCCTGCCAGGTGGGCCCATGCTGCACTGATGCATGGGACCGTGAGGGACAATCTCCGATACGTCAATATCATTCATCGTGGATAACGTGGGCCACTGAGGCAGCCAGTCCTCGTCAGCATTGTATCCGAATGTCCATGACCTCGTCTCTCTTCCAGGATCCATATCTCTTCTCACTACTGGAATTAAGTATTAACCCAACGTTTAATTATTTTGTTGTTATTGATCGCTATGGTGCTTCCACACTAATTAAAAGCGTCCTGTAAGAATCTACTTGGATGGGGAGCAACGTAGGAGGGAACGAAGTGGAAGCCGTTCGAGACGAGCTTAGTAGCTTTCTGTGTAAAGTTAGTTTTTTTGTGGGCTTTCTATCTTTGAAAAAATGGCCCCAGAAGCTGCCTGTTTTCTTTCAACTTTGAACTTTTAGGGACCAAAAAAAAGCTCCTAGGAACCCAAATAAATAGGCCCTATAATAAACATAATGGTTCTTCCCATGTGTTTGGTTGGGTGGATGGAATGGTTTGTCTTATTGTTTAGTTGGAGGGACGTGAGAGATACTCTGCTAAGCCACCATTATGGATCCCCTATATATGTCAGTGAAATCTCATCCCTTATGTTCTTCCTTATATCCTTCAGTTGCAACACAACTGCCGCCTCTGCTCGCCCCTAGCCTATCCACCTCCGCTCGCCCCTAACCTTACCATCGTCTCCACCTGCGACACTTGGTCACTAGGCGATGCCCGCAACAATCAGCTCTGCTGCCTTCATTCCCACTTTGATGTCCTAGGTATAGGTGTTTTTCTGTAAACTTAGTCAAAACATGAGGAGTATGACTAACAATAAAATCAAACTAAACTGCAATTTGGAACAGATATACACACTTTTTATTTAAAGTGGATGAACTAGTAATTTAGAACTCTTATTTTATCTACATTCTTAGTTCCCATGGCCAAGACTAAAACAACAAGTGTTGTGAAATATATGAACGAGTATTATTATATAAACTAATTCATGAATAATTAGAGACACTCCCGGTAATGATAGAAAAATACAGTAGAATTATGTACTAGTAGTATAAACCAAGCCAATAACGACTCTGAATTGAATACGTTTATTCGCGTTGGTGGCTGCACGTTGGGGCCACGAGACGCGCGTGAAGGAGCAGTTGGACCACCTCGAGAATGAATCGACTCGAATTGAATTGAATTGAGTTGATTCCTCCACTAACATAATGCACCATTATAGTATAATTGTTACCGAATCCAAGATAGCGAGCACGGTGTGTTTAGCCGTGGATGCTAAACACGCCACAGTTTCTTGAAGACTGCCATTAACAAGAATCGTGCATGCATCGATCGATTGAAGACCTCGCTCCTCCTCCTCCTCCTCCTCCTCCTCCTCCCTGAACCCTGAACAGTTTCTTGAAGCAATCGCGAAACCGGGCACGGACACGGGACAACCCACATGTACTTGCCTTTGCTTGCTTTCTCGTAATAGTCACCGAACTCAATCAGCATGTGCAAATTGCAGTGTAAACAAGCACTGTCCTGTCGATATCAACCCTGGTAGAGTAGAGCTTACCACCTTTTGCTTCTCAAACAAACTCACCAAAAAAAGTCCACTAGGAACTAGGAAGTTTGCATCTGGTTTCAGACAGAGCAAACCTGAAACGACTGGATGAACAAGAACACACTGAACACGTGCTCGCTCCTTCCGTCCCAAAACGAAATGAAAATCTCGCTCTGGATTCCTGAGGAAGGAATTAAACAAATCCTAAATCTGATCAAATATATACATAGAATTTTTTTTTGAGGAGGAGGAAGTGTACAATTGGTAAACTGTCGATAGGGATCAGCCACAGAGACAGCATGATGGCATCAGAGATTTGAGAGAATTTCCTATTTGGCCCAAAAAATAATGCTCCTTTCTTATTTGACATCGAAACTGAAAATCTTTCATATATGTCCTCAAATCGAGTTTTTCTTTCCTATTTGACACTTCCGTTAGATTCGTGAGCCAACACCGTTAGTTGTCCAACTGAGGCAATGCGAAAAGACCATAATGCCCTTCAGTAAAGAAAATGAGCCATGGCCGTTCGTAATTTGGTCGACGCGTCTCGAGTCGCGGTCGTGCAGGCCGTTTCCCTCCCCTAACCCTAGATTGAGGGCGGCGTAGCCATGGAGCGGAGGGCGGCGCGGCTTTGGGGGAGGGTGGCGCAAGTTCAGTTGATGGCGTTGCGGCCATGGAGGAGGTCCGCACGGCCACGCAGATGGAGCGCGGCGCGGTCACGGCGGAGGTCCGCGCGCGCGGCCACGCCAGCCGGCTCGCGCGGCCATCGAGGTGGAGCGCGGCACGGCCACAGGCGCTGCCCGAGCCATCTCGGCGGAGGGCGCCGCGGTCATGGGCGCAGCCTGCACGGTCTCTGGGGCGGCCGATGCCAGCACCGCGGCCTCAGGGCCGGCCTACTACTGTGATTGTTGTTTCTTGAAAGCAGCTACATATTACTACTCAAGTGGTATTCAGAGCTACGAATCTTCCTAACTTGCATTTTGGGCTTGGACTCTCACGAGCTTCCTTGCAATCCGATGGTGGACACTGCTCTCTGTTCCTTCACTTCAGAAAACTCCAGGCTAGCCCAAAATTAGACATAGTCACATAGATATAGTTGACTATATTCACACGAAGTGCCAAATTACTACTATAGTTTATGATTTATGACCACATCAGTACTAGCACGAAGTGCCAAATTACTATATTTCATGAACTACAGCGGATGGAGAGCTACTGCATCAGGCACCATCGAATCGGGTGAGACGGATAGCGAGCTGCGGCATCTCCGGCACCGCCGAATCGGGTAAAGACGGCGACATAGCAGTTGCAGGTCGGAGGACAGCGAGGAGCGGTTGCAGACCGCCATGGAGGAGAAAGCGACAGCGGCAGCGGTGTACAGCGGAGAGGCAGCGGGGTGACCGAGAAAAGGCAGCAAGCAGAGCCGGCGCGCCCAGGAACACAGAAGGCGCTGCAGTAGTGGTAAAAAATCTTAGGGGTAAGAAAGACTTTTCACATAGGACTGTTAACACCCCCCGACTCACATCAAATAGAAAGGAAAACTCGAGTTGAGGACATATAGAAAAAATTTTCGGTTTCGATGTCAAATAGGAAAGGAGCGTTATTTTTAAGGTCAAATAGAAAATTTTCTCCAGAGATTTAGTGTCAACGCCTGTCGATCCGCCTACTGCGCAGTTGCAGACAAAGGCCAACAGAAGATTAGCCACCGTACCTGCTCTAATTGCTCGCACGTCACACCAAGACCCTCTCTGTCTGTCTGTCCCTCCCTCTGAACTGAATGTTTTTAGACTACTCCAGTCCTCCTCAGCTCGCAATTTCCGGTACGGTTGCCGTTGCGGCTCAGCTACCTGCACAAGAGACAACGGGAGCGCGGCAGCATCTGCGCACGGCTTCATCATCACCATCATCGCTCGCTGGGCCTGCCTGCCTGCCTGGTAGTACAAACATGTTTTCATCAACAGCAGTACTCCTAGTCCCACAATAATGAATGAACAAATGAATGGATGAAGAAACGTCACGGCAGAACGAACACCTTCAGGGCCGGGTTTCTGCTCTCAGTTGAGCAGCTGAAGGAGTAGAGGATCCATGGACAACGTGCTAGCCTGGACCATCGACCGTGCAAAGGGGAGGAGCATGCCTTTGCTTTGACTGGTGAAGCCACCACAGAGACAGCTGATGCCAGCCAGTTCGTTTCGCTGAATTATTGTGACTGAAAGTACTGTTCGCTGGTTTATTGTGAGAGAAAAACACTGCTGGATGACTGCTGATTCCGCTGAACCAGCGAAACAAACAGGGCCCAGCAGTGGGAACGAGAGTGAAAGGAGACGGGAAGCTTACTGCAAGCGAAGCACATGGCAGTCAACCATCAGGAGAATCTACTAATAAGCTCCTTTTTACCTGAAATGCAGTGCAGTGTGCAGGTCCTTTTCGAGTTTTCGTCCCCATCCCCATATAAAGGCGCCACGCCGGTCATTACAGGGTAACGTAAAACTAAAAGGACAAGTAAATCCATGGAGATGCCACTTTCTGTGCTTTTTTGCTTTGCTTGCTTGGCTTGCATCAGGACAGGACACACAGGGACAGTGATGCTGTTGCCTAGCAAGTAGCCAAGTACGTACTCGTCCAGCACCACCGCTTACACTTTCTGAAATATCCTGCTGCATACTACTACAAAAGAAGCAAAATACCCAAATATCTTGCTTCACAAAAGTATATATGTAGTAGTAGTAGGATGAAACGAGGCAAAATATCCCAAGTTCTGAATATGACGCGACATGCCTCCAAAACTCAAGATTGCCGGCAGGCAGTCTATTCGTAGGGAGGACGCGAACACGGGATAATGGAGCATCTTTCTTTTTGGACAGATGGGCATGGGCTGGACTGAATGAAGAGGCGTTGACTTGTGACCCAAAGAAAAACAGCATGCATTATATAATTGCGTAATAACCTGATTGATCCCTGATCATATAATAGTGATAAGCAACACCGAAGGTAGGCAGGAAATGGTCAACCTATGAGGTGTATCCATCCAGCTGGTGCTAGACTGCAACAGATAAGAACAGCGAGAGGGAGACCATATAGATGCCCCTTGCAGAAGAAAGGTTTTTGTTGAATCCAGCAATAGCCAGCGAAGAGAGATTGTTGTTGAATCCAGCAATTGCCAGCGATGTGGTGTCCATTGAGTTGTTAGAAACGCAAAGATTGGCGCCTGCCACATTGAACAAAACTGAATCGAACAGGATCATGCCAGCCATTTGCTACCAATAATAATGAAAGAACAGTTGATCGATCACCATTTCGCTGGTGAACTGAAGAACAATTCCCCACCTGCAATGCAAATTGCAAACGCATGGTCTGGTCTCTAACAAAGAGAGAGGTAGAGACGCTGCTCTCCTTCCTATGTACTTACAAGAACACCAATTTGCCCTGTTCTACAAACTCAAATCCTCCAATTCCTTCTTCTCCTCCTTCTAAGTAGCAGGAGGAGTAGTATGGTAAATAAATACAACACGAATGAAACAAAGCAGCAAGCTTTTTGCAGCGTACTGTACTACAGCCAGGCAGCGATCATCGTCTCTGCACCATGGCGTCGGCATGCCCGTCCTCGAGCCTCCAGCTGGTGCTGCGGCTCCTGGACCCATGGCTGAACGCGGCGCTGTGATCAGACGCGTCGTCGTCGTTGAGCTCAGGCATGGCGTGCGACCGCGACGCCGCCGAAGAGGAGGCGCGGCCGCGTCCTCCAAAGCAGGCGAAGACGTTGCGGAGGAAGCGGCGGACGGTGCCCCTGTCCGTGGAAGCCGTCTGCCTGGACCCCCACGAGATCCGCCGGGGCGCGCCGCCGCTGTTGAACCCGCCGTCCATCTCCGTGTACACCACGGGCAGCTCCCGCTCCTCGGGCCTCCGCCCGCCGGCGAACCTCCCGACCGCGAACCCCCCGCCGGGGAGCCTCCAGATGGTGAGCCCGACCGTAGTCTCCTCCTCCGCGGCGCCGTTGGCTGTGTTGGCTGCCGTGGCGCCAGCGCCGGCAGTGGCGGCGCGCGGGGCGTCGGTGGGCATCTCGTGGCGGCAGACGGGGCAGGAGTTACGGAGCGCGAGCCAGGGGAGGATGCAGTCGGCGTGGTAGATGTGCGCGCAGGGCATCTCCCTGGCCTCGGCGCCCAGCTCGAAGGGCTCCTTGCAGACGGCGCAGTGCGCGTCGGCGGCGACGTGGGCCGCGCCGACGGAGACCACGGGCATGGACTCGACTGCGGCCTTGGACGCCGGCGGCGCGTCGCGAGCGCGCGCCGCCGCTAGCCCGCCCGCCTCGATCTGCGCCAGCTGGTCCAGCAGGCGCTCGAAGCCGGACCCCATGAGGAAGTCCGACATGCTGTCGGGGAGCGGGCGCAGGCCCGATCCCGCGCCGTCGTCGTAGAACAGCTCGAAGCTGCTGCCGCCGGTGGTGGGGTTCGCGGTGGGGGAAGAGGAGCCGTCGGCGGCGTCGGTGGTGGCGGTGGGAGGGGAGCGGCGGAGCACGATGACGGGGTTGAACGGCGAGGCGCGGGAGTCGGCGCCGGCGCCGCCGCCGCGGCGGGCGCGGCGGGGGCGGAGGTCGGCGGCTGCGGCGGCGACGTGGTGGTGGGCGTGGTGGTGGTGCAAGCGGGGGCGGCTGAGGTAGGCTGTGCGGGGCGGCGGCGCGCCCATCTCCTCGAGGAAGCCGCCCCCGCAGGAGGGGCAGGCGGGGGAGGGGGAGGCGGGAGCGGCGCGCACGAAGCGGTCGCACTGGTAGCACCAGTAGGAAGAGGAGGTCGGGGAGCGGGTGGGGGAGGGCGAGGAGGGCGTCGCCATCGGAGGGCGGGAGGGCTCAGATCTGGGCAGCGTGAGAAGGGGAAAGTCCAGTACTCCAATCCAAGGTAGGAGGAGTGTTACCTAGCTTGCTTGCCGACGCTGCTGGTTGGGAACGGTAGCCGATCCGGACCGGCCGGCCGGCACGACGGTGACTGGGAAAGGCAGCAGCTTTCTGCTCCAGGCAGCGGCGGCGGAGGGGAAGAGGGAGGAGGAAGAGGGGTTGATTGGTGGTGTGGGAGGAGGCGAGGCCGAGGACCGAGGACTGATTCCCCCACTCCCTCCTGCCTTTGGGTGGGTGGAGATGATCCGGAGATGAGAAATGCGGGGTGGACTGGAGGTAGAGGAGAAAGCAAAGGTTTTTAACCGGCGGAGCCGCGGAGGTGGAGTGGGGGGTGGGGTGGGGTGGGCCCACCCGTGGGGAGATGAAAAGAAAAAGGCACGCGAGTGGTGGTGGTGGTGGTGGTCGTGGAAGTTGCCTGCTCAGACGACACGAACACGATCACGATCGATGCCGCGTTGGGAACTTGGGATTCATTGGACACTCGGATTGGTTGATGCAACAAATATGAAATTATTATTAGTAATTTTTTAAAAAAAATTGGAATTAGTACTGGACTGTTTTGCTGCTAAAAATAAGGCTCCGTTTGGTACGGCTCCATTTCACTAGTGAAGCCGTTTTTTTTTTTGCTTCAGCTCTATTTATGGAGCAGAGCCGTTTTTAGTAAATCGTTTGGCAAAAGAGCTCCATATGCATAGTTCCCTTGAAACATGCTCTCATAAAACACCATGCATGATGAGGTGAAGCTGGGAGAAGCCATTATTTTTGACTTCTTTTCACCCCAAAGCTCTGTGAGAGCACGTTTTTAGAGGCTCCATCGGTGGAGTTGTTTTATTTTACCCCGTTTGGCAGAAAACAGCTCCAAACAGCTCCTGAAGCCGCTGGAGAAGCCCTGCCAAACAAGGCCTAAAACTGAATGAAAGCGCGTTGCGTTCAGAAGACGCCCCGTTGAGTTTGGGCTCGTGCGGGGATGAGATGAAAAAGGAAAAGGGGGAGCGGCGACGACCACGCTGAATTCCACGGCGGCAGCCGCGTCACGAAGCTTCCTCTCCTCTTCTCTGGTGTACTACTACTATACCGACGAGAGGCATTTTGCCTCGTTCGGCTGGAATTATAAGCCGGCTGAAAAACACTGTTGGCTGATTTTTTGTGAGATAAAAATACTGTTTTGATTGAAAAAATAAGTCGAATAAGACGGATTATAAGCCAGATGAACAGGGCTTTTGTTTGGGATTGGTTTCGTTCGTGTGTCATTTAGAGCATAACGGAAAGCTCTCTGTTTTTGTTTGTATTGTATTTTCCTTCTCATTCTCGTTTTTTGCTTTTTTTTTGCTTTTGTTTTGTGTGAGCTTGTTTTGGATTATTTATTTATGGTTAATCATCAAATCAAGCAACCACACGTGCGGTACGCAGGTGGTGGTAAGTACTCCCTCCGTCCCTTTTTATGGGTCGTCCGGAAAGCGTGTCTGTGAGGGAAATACGGTTTTCTAGAGATAAACATTTAGGGACAGATGGAGCAGTCAAGTCCTACCCGCACTACGCGACTACACCGTACGTCACGCAAGCGCCGGCGTCATGTCAGCTCACAGCTACTTCGACTCGTGTACTCATGTTCCATTCAAACAAGGGCCTTGTTTAGATTTCAGAATTCACCCCCAAATTCTACTATATAAAAAGAAGATTTTTTATCACATCAAAATGTCGGCATATATATGAAATACTAAATGTAGATGAAATCAAAAACTAATTGCACAATTTTGTTGTACTTTGCGAGACGAATATTTTGAGCCTAATTAATCAAGATTTGGACAATTATTACCATAAAAAACAAAAGTGCTACCGTGCTCGGGGTGGCACTGTGCAGAATCGGCCGCCCCGAGTTCGTGATCTGAACAAGGCCAAGGGTAACATGATTCCGATGGAGTCGTGTACTCATGTTCCATTCAAACAAGGGTAACATGATTCCGTAGCTCCCTGTAGGACAAGTATAAGACTGACCGCAGTGGAAATAGTATACGATCCGGTAAAAGATACAGAGGAGTATATATCGTTGAAAATTGCTGCACCGGGAATTGGTAAAGTGTCCGCTATCCCGTGGCCTCCGCTAAATTCAGCGGAGTAGCGTAGGCACGCTACCGCGTATGTGCGTGGGCCCAGCTGCTGCTGCAGCATGAGAGAGGAGGGAGAAAGTGCATGCGATGTGGGCTATTGCTGCTACTAACAAAAAAATGTTATAAATCACAAACCAATTAACCAAATTACATTCTGATTATACCATTAAATTTGTGACAATAAATCCTTTAAAACTAGATCTCACATGGATATATTTAGATAAAGTGACAAGTGGGCCCCTACAGTGGATAAAGGATGATATAGAGGAAGGATGGGTACGGGAGAATTAGGTATAGAGGAGAGAATCTTGGTGACTAGTGTAACACCCCGGGTGTTATAGTGCTAATTAATCTGTCATGTCATCATAATGCATCGCAAAACATCCATGATTAGGTCAACCTTGTTATGCATCAACTAAAACAAGTTTACTTACTCCCTCCACGTTGGTAAAAGAAGTTGTTTTAGACAACGACACGGTCTCCAAAGCATAAGTTTGACTTCATTTTTCTATAAAAATATTTATTCAAAAGTGATATAAGTATACTTTTATGAAAGTATATTTTAAGACAAATCTATTCATATTGTTTTCACATTTCTAAACTCAATAACTTAAAAGTTATTCATGATTTATATTTCCAATGTTTGACCCAAACCTTGTCCAAAACGACTTCTTTTACCAACATGGAGGGAGTATGTAGATTGGGTGTGCTTCTCCGTGGTGTGATCCGAACCCAAAAACCCTAATTTCGAATGCCACCGCAAATACTTAGTCCGTGCCCTGCGTAATTTGAGGTGTGTGACTGTGTTGAATACTAGTGTCAAGTGTAGGGTATGAGCTCAAGTACAACACATAAAATGAAGCTCCAAGTTTGAGTTTGAGTTGGAGTCTAAAAACTTGTCACGAGTTTTCTGATTCGAATTTAAATTCAAATTTGGGGAAAATGTAAAAGAATTTCAAAAGCTAAATTGGTCAACCAAGAGTGACATTTGGTCAACCATGTCATGTTGGTCCAAATGATGCCCTTGGATGATGGTTTGATCACTAAGTAAACACTAATTAAAGTAGCAACAAATTCCAATCAAAAATTCCTCCGAAAACCCTAAATTTCAAAATCCTGTTTTACCCCTTTTGAAATAATTCAAAATGTAAGCTAAATTTGGGAAAATGTTTAAAACCAAGTTTATAGAACTTTTCAAGGGCTACAACTTTGGTGTTTTGAGTTTTCAAAGTTTTAGTGTAAAATGTGGAGCAATTTTGAAAATAAACCAATTTCAGATTTGACTCATTTTTGTCCCCAAACTAAGATTTCAAAATGGAGGCAGAATTTGAAAATGTTTTGAACAGCAAAGTTGTAGGTCTTGTCTAGATGTACAACTTTGGTGTTTGGAGATTTTGAAGTTTCAATATGAAATCCAAAGTAATTTCTAAATTACCAAATCCCCAAAATGTGTCCCCTTTTGAATTTAAACTCAAATTTCAAAATCCAGTTAGAATTTGAAAAAGTGTTCAATACAAAACTTGTAGAGCTTGAAATTCTGAATATTTCATATCTTGCGAATTTTTCAAGTTGTTACATGAATTTTAAAGTAATTTGAGAAAATAGTTCAAAATTCAAATTGGGGGGGGGGAAACAGCTACAGTGGCCGGCCAATCGCCGCCGACCACCGCGCGGTATGGGCGTCGGAGCGCCGCCGTGGCCTTCGGCCAGCTTCCAGGCGCGCCCTCGACCGCCAGCGCGACGACGTGAGCATTCCCGTGCTGTAGCCGCGACCGTTGTCTATAAATACGTCGAGGTCACCGTGGCGTTTTTCGTTTTCCCTGTTTTCGCCACCGCCGCCACTGGCCACGCAACTCGCACCAGCAAACTCGCCTCACCCTCGCGCATCTGTTGGTCCAATTGTTCAAGCCTTTTTCTCGCCCGAGCCTCCGCACCGCCTGCTCCCGTGTCCAACTCCGGTCGGAGCACCGCCACCGTCGCCTCCCGTGGCCAGGCCACTCCGGCTCCTCTCTGTCATCCCCGAGATCGCCATCGTCACCGCTGTGAGCTCCTGATCCTTTTCCTCACGCTAATTTAGCCGCTACCGCGTTGTATCGTCGGGTCGTCGGGCACCGCGGCCGTCGTGCCGTCATAGCCGTCGGGAAGGGTGCAGGGGGAGGTGAGCTTACGTGTTTAGGGTCGCAATCCGTTCGTGGGAAGGTATAGATGGTTTTGGTCTTGTTGGTTGAGCGACCGATGCCTTGATCACCGGCCGGCCACCGCGCGGGCATGGTTGAGCGCGCGGGAGAGAGCGAGAGGGCGGAGGAAGGTGATGACAAGCGGGACCGGCCTGTCAGCGAGAGAAAGAGAGAGAGCGCGCACGCGCGGAGCAGGCCGCGCTGCTGGGCGCGCGAGCGGGCCGCTCGGCTGGGCCAGACCGGAGGGCGAGAGGGAATCGGCCCGAGTTCGATTTTGTTTTTCTTTTTCAAAATTATGAATAGTACTGCTATTTGTTTATTTCACTAAAAATTGTGTAGAGCTCCAAAATTCTTGAAAATTTTTGTGTGAGCTTCTCAATGTGTAAACTACCTAGGAAAATGTTAAATCTTGAATTTGCTTACTTTGTGCAGTAGATTTAATTAGTTCCAATAAAGATTAAATGCAACTTCCATGAATTTTAATAATTAAATTATTAATCCAAAAATTATGAATTTTATTGTGACACTGTTTTAGGTCATGTGCAATCCTTAGAAAAAATTTAAGCTTGTTTAGATAAAGTATGATCAACTATTAATTATACCCTAATTAATTAAATAGTAAATAAATGTTAATTTGATAACTTTAAGTGTTGTGTGCCCTTTTGATTGAGTGATGTCCTTAGGTCACTAGTCATTGGTGATCTTCGGCACCTTAATTCCATGTTGAGGTCGTTAGTAACTTACTTAGGGATAAAAGCTGGTATCGCTGGAGTTGTCGCTACTAGTTAGTAGGTTTTCTGTTTTGCGACTGTACCGCGAAGGAAAGTTGTACTCAAGTCGTAACTCGTGGCATACATCATCAAGCATCATGTTTATCATCGAGCATCATGTTGAAGCATGTTATGTACTCGTGTAGTTCCCGCTTTCGAAGAAGTCGCAGTTGCCGAGCAAGCTTCCGGAGAAGAGCTATCGTCGGTGGGTTCTGGACCAGACGTTGGAGTCCTCGAGTCTGAGTCAGTCGTCGTGTCAGAGCAAGGCAAGCCCCGGTGCATTTAAACCCAACCTTGAGATTTACAAATCTTTATTATTATTACTATGGTTTACTGCATTAAGTAACTAGGAGTTGAGTGATAACCCAATTGCTGCATTATCATCCTTGATTATTGCGATATCATCCTTGATACCTGTTTTACTAAAAATGCGTAGTATGCTTCACTATGCTTACTGAATTAAACTTTTTAAATGAGTGTTTATGTAGCCATGACAGCATACTTAATGAATATTGAAATATGAGAATGAACTTGAAAGATCGGGCGGGTGGTTTGGCCACTGCTAACATGTATTGGGAAAGGAGTCTCAATGTAGTGTTTCCGCCTTGTCAGTTAAGGACCGTCCGTTGTAAGCCTGCTTGTGTTTCGAGACTTTGCAACTAGCCTCATGCCTTGGGTAAGCCCAAAATGTTAGTGATTCTATTACGAGAACGTCTAACCTCGCACTGGGAGTGGAGAGATGGCGGGAGTAGCGTGTACCCTCGGGGCTAGAATCAGACCGGGTTCGAGGAGTACTGTACTCTCGGGTGGCGATGGACACGTTCTGGTTTTGGGAGATCTAAATGAGGGTTGATATATGCAAGATTCGGTTCTACATATGTCATGAAGTCAGAGATCCCCAGCTGGGTATAATCGGTTCGAATCGTCGTTGCTCCTCGGTTATGGAGACTCGATCGTCTGACTTACATCGTAGTTTAGAACTGGAATTGAAAGAAAGAATGAGAAAGGTTTTGATGATAATTACTTTGATCTAGATTAGGATCACCTAGAATTGGTTAATGAACCATCAATGGTAAAAGTAAAATATTGAAGATAAGGACTTACTTTAGTAAGCTTTTCTGCAAAAGAAAATTTGATTCTGGAATACCCGCACCTTGATTCCCTAAAGCTAGCATGCCCTTGGAGTCAGTTTCTTAGTCGGGTAAGTCTTGTTGAGTACTCTCGTACTCAGGGTTTGTTGAACCCCTTGTTGCAGGTGCGGTTCATGAACAAGTCTGTTTCAAGCCTTGTTGCATGACCGTTGTGGCTAAAGAAAGTGACGACGAGTAGAATGTGTGGCCTTTGGGAAAGGCATCTCGCTTGTGTGATGTAATAAAGTTACTACCGACACTTCTCTACTACTGGTTTGTAATAATGCTACATAAGGTTTGAGGTTTGAAAACTGGTTTGTAAACTTAAGTTATTGTAAGACTTCCGCTACTTTACTCTGTTGAATATTTTGAATAAACTGTTGTAATATTGCAATACTCCTGTGATTGGATCCTGTTCGGAGGAAAGCAGGCCTTTTAAGTTATGAGGAACATAAGTACGGCTGTCAGAGGTCATTATGACGATGACGGGTACATGTGGGCCATCATAATTAGGAGGTTCTGTGACAACTAGGATGTATAGAGGACGAATATAGAGGTCTATGAGTGCGGATAGCCTAATAAGAGGATGTAAGTAGATTGTATGCTGATGTGGATAAGAGAAGGGAGGAGAGAGAAGAGAAACGTGCTGTAAGTTTACCGCCAACTTATGCACAAAAATTAAGAAATTCTATGAGATAGACAAGTGGGCGGTAGGTCGGCTAACTATTACTCCCTCTGGTCCTCTTTATGTGGCGTACAACCATTTTTCAGTTTGGCCACAATAAGTGGCGCGCTATCAGTACCGAGGCTATTAATGAACTAGCTAGCGACGCATGATAGGCTGCATGCAGCTGGCACTCTCATGACTGATGGCTTTGTGGCCAGTGGCTGGGCGCTAATAGGATGTAGTTAATGCGCTTCGTATACTCCTATGAACTGTCTTGGTATCTAGAATCATGGCTTGTACGCCAGATAAAAGGGACTGGAGGGAGTATATGAGTGAGCTGATAGATTGGCTGTAAGTTTCCTTGCAACCAGCAGCCGGCTGTATTATTAGCCTTGCTCTAACCTCCACCTCCGATTCAATACGAGTAGACCCTTGGATACTTATAAAAATACGACCCTTGGATCACCTTTACCTCCTCCTTTCACCCGCCTCTCGTCGTCGTCCGACCAAACAAAGAGGTCCAAAGGACTACAAGATCAGTGGTGGCAAAGACATCCGGTCTCCTTGATCACTCCTCTCCTCCTCATTTTCTCGCACTTCTGATGTTGTAGCGGTAGAGAATGTTCGGCGAACTAGTGGTGCTGGTGCCTAGTGGTTCACGGCTCATATCCACATAGGTGGCGAGGCCTTTAACCCTAGCATGGGGGCTACCAGGTCTGCGGCTGTCGGATTGTTGGTGGTCATGTGTGGCGTAGTCTCAAACACAGACAGGAAGCATGGGTGAATGGAGGCACGTTGTCAGTCTAGCTCGAGGGTGGCTACAACTGGCTTTTCCATGGCCGATTCTAGGAGAGAGGGTTGTGTGCACATCAATACAATGCAAGCCAGGTCCGATGACGACGGTCCCCCATGAGTGTCATTTCTCTTCTTGCAACGTTATCTAACTGACAGACGCCCGTCCACCCCCCCCCCCCCGTGCCCATGAGATCTCGTGGGTCAAAGCATTGTCTACACTAGGCATGAGGCGGCAGTGGCACCGATGGTATAGTGTCCTTTCACGGAGGTGTCGCTCTTTGATGATTCATGCTTCATTTGATGTACAATTGTAGGTTGTTGCTTCTAGGAGTACTATTTGAGGGAGAGGAGAAGGGATGTTGTGATCTAACGAGACTTTGGGGAAAGGAGGCATTCAGCTATTGTCCAAGGGAATATACTCTGGTCAACTGCATCTATTATCGTTTGTGTTTGTTGATCATGGTTTTACCGGTTGATTGGTTGGTGGAGGACCAGTGGGACTTTATAGATGTCACTTTCTTCTATAACAAGGTAAAAAAATTTCATGGACTTTGACCACCTATATTTGAATTATAAACATAGCACCAGCACCAATTTTTGTTTGTTCTCTGCAATAGGAACCTACGTTCATAGGTGGTTGAGTCATACCTTGCATACATTGAGTATGATGTTTTATGTCATTTAGAGCATAGTAGGTCTCATTCTTTTGCTTTCCTTTTTTCTCATTTCCTTTTGTCATGGCATTGTATAACACTCAGACACCTTAAAAAATCAGTTGCACTGCCATTTTTCATGGACATTATTATAACTATGTGTCGGGCTATTTGGTCTGTTCAAATGATGCTATTTTCAGGCACATTCAACCATCCATTCCCCATTGCAAGGCCATCTTTAGAAGAGAATTTGCTCAAGTTATTCTTCGAGCAAAACAGAGTTTAGCTCCTTTTTTACTCAATGGCTAGAAGCTTATGTGTAATTTTACAGATTTTTTTTTGTTTCTTTCTTTATTTCTTGAGACTCTTTGTCAGACTTTTGTAATTACTTTAAAATCAATAAAAGCACAGTGAGGGCACCTCTTCCTGTTTTCCTAAAAAAAAACCACTCAGACACACAGAAGGCCGGGACACTCCATGGATAGATGGCCGGCACGGGACGGAAGCGGCCGGAGTCGGTCAACTCAAGGCCAACGGGCTGGCATCTGCCATGACGACGGTGACGTGCACAATAGTGTGTTTGGATTGGGTCATCGGATGACCCTAGAGACATCCGAACCTAAAACCGAGCCTCCAAGCTCGTTTGGATTGCCACATGGAATGGGGGTCTCGTCGGTTCACCAGCCGATGCTCTGTAGCTCATTTCGCAAGGCAACAGCAGGAGCCTACTCGTCCGGCACAAAAACAGCGGACGACTCCGTCTGGAGTGGAATGGACCTAGACCGGCTGAACCTCGAATCCAAACAGTACAGGAGGGCAGGGATGCCGACTGGTTCGGATTTGCGCGCATGCCTCTCGGCACTTTTTTTGGTTGCTGACCAGCGACCAGACTAGTCTGCGTACTGTACGTACTTCTTCAACGATCAGGTCTTCTTTACAACGTGAGAATTTTTTTCTAAAACAAATAGCTCTATCTTTCTATTATATTTAACTGATCTCACGATTCCAGCTGCTTGAACTCAGAAGAGACATGCATGGGGGATTGGGGCTGTAGGAGCGAGGGGCATTTCCGTCACGCGACGCAGCCAAGACCCAAGACCCAGCCCGGCCTTTGGATTCCCCCCTCTTCCAAGACCCGACCCCACTCCAGCGAGAGAACATGCAGCCAATTAAAAAAAAACTACAGCTACTATATTCTGGACCTGCAACAATCACCATGGATATTTTTTAGGGGGTGTTTGTTTGTCCTATTAAAGTTTAACAGGCACGGCATTTGCGTCTTATTTGGCAATTAGTGTCCAATCATGAACTAATTAGACTTAATAGATTTGTCTCGTAAATTACTTTTAATCTGTGCTGGCAAGCATGTAATTAGTCTATATTTAGTACTCCATGCATATGCCACAGCATTCGATGTGATGTGTGTTAAAAAAAACAGAGACAACCAAACGGGGCCTTATTTGCCTACCATATATGCATGAGGTATAAATAAAAACTTTTTCTACCTCCTCTTAATGAAAAATATGTCACGGCACGGTCGTGAAAAAATAAATAAAAACTTCCTCTGTCTAACAACTTTTATTTATTCCATATAGCGTTTTTCTTTTTTTCTGAGGAGATTGCATTTGTATGCTGTATATGCAATAGCCACTACTCGGACCGGAAAAAGAACTCGAGACACGTTCTGAATGCACAACTAAAAAGTACTGAGATCGGGATAAATTGAAAACTCGGATAAGTTTAGAAACCTAAATGTGCAATTTGTAAATTCTAGAAGCTAGCAAATTTGCAAATGAGAACTCGGGACAAGATCAATGGCCATTAGTAAAATTTACTTTTCTATAATTATTACAGCTGCTGGGTACTGTAGTACCATATGTTAAGGTGTGACCTTATAAACCACGTCTAGGTGTTTTCAACGACTTACATTTTGGATTTGTAGCCTAGCAAGCTGTAGTTTAACCAAACTAAGACCCTATGTATCAATTTGTGCTATATTACAACGATAATGATAAGCCACAGTCGTCCGTCCGTGACTCCTGTTCGGACGCGCCTGTGCAGGAGCAGACCCCATCTCTCCATCTCTCTCTAAAAAACGAATCCCCACTCGCTCATCCTTATCCGTCATTCGTCCGCGCCCCTTCCCCCACCGCATGCTCATCAGCTGTCGCGACGAGCCCCACCGCCCCGCGCCCCATCGACGGCAGCGCCGCGCGCTCGTCCCAAACACTTGTGCCGCTGCCGCTGGGGCATATGCGACGTGGTGCCTCATGTCTTCCCTGTCCAAGCCAAGGGCACCCACGAGCGCGGGCAATGCCGGTGGTGCTTGCGCTCTGCGGCTCGCCGCCGGCTCCGACCCCGACAGCTGGAATCGACCCGCCTGGACTTCCCCTCCCCTATGTTGCATACGTATGATTCAAGTGTTTCAGGCGTTTCAGATATATGTTGTAATTATTTGTATCTTGATGTTGCAAAAGTAGATCGAGAGATCTTGCATATGTTGCAAGTGTTTCGGAGGTATGTTGCAAGCATTTATTCAAAATGTTTCATCTGTTTTCAGACGTATGTTGCAATTATTTTTGATCTGGATGCTGCATTTGTTGCAACAATATGTTCCAAATATTTCAGTTGTTTCAGTCTTATGTTGCAGCAAGTGGTTTCATTTTTACAAGTTGCGAGTGTTTTATTTTGCAAGTTGCAAGTGCCCCACCTCCCCGCGCCCCATCGACGACCGCACCACGCGCTCGTCCCAGACACCAGTGCCACTCGCTCCCTCATCGTCTGTCCATCTGTCTCCCATCGCCGTCGCGCACGCCGCTGACCCCACCATGGCCGTTGGGGCGCATGCGCCGTGGTGCCTCAGGTCTTTCCTGGCTGAGCCAAGAGCACCTACGAGCGCGGGCGATGCCGATGGTGCTCGCGCTTTGCGGCTCGCCGCCGGCTCCAACCCCGAAACTCGGCTGGCCCAGACTTTCCCTCCCCATGTTGCATATGTATGATTCAAGTGTTTCATGCGTTTCAGATATATGTCGTAACTAGGTAGCGTGTCCGTGTGTTGCTACGGGACAGCTAAACTTTTATTCTAAAAACACACGGATCGCACGATAAGATAACAGTACTGTGAAATCAAATACCGACGTTAAAGTAACATTTAATCTAAAAAGCAAAGTTCATAAAATTAACACAGTCATAGAGAGCGCGGCGTCGCAGGCTCATAAACATAATTGTATAGACCTTTTCGTGATGCTACGAAGATAATATTTTATATCGACTGAAAGAAATGTCCCATATTTTCCGTGATGCGAGCTTTGCTCCGGTGCCTCGCGGAGGCCCGAGTGAGGTGGCGCGCCTCGCGGGCGGCGTCCATGTCCCCGGCGCACACCCCGGTCGACGAGCGTCCATAGCGCTGCCGCCTCGGACGGGCGCGAGGAGCCGCACAACGGAGGAGAGGGGTACGGTAGAGATTGGGGCCTTCCTTTTTCTGTTGCGGGGTGCTGGACGTGATTGCCGGAGGTGATTGGAGGACGGGATGTCACGATTTCAAGGTTGCAGCGAGCGAGGCGAGGCATCGCGGGATCGCAGCGGTCGAGGATGTGGTGGGTGAGAGGTGCATTGCTACGGGATTTTTTTAAAAAAAAATAGTTAATTGCCCATGTGTTACCACATGATTAAAAAAACATACACAAGCATCAATTAAAATTTACCAACATGAATTAAAAACACAATCAGCTCTTTCTTTCTCATGGGACAAATAAGTTTATGTTGTTAATGATCTCCACGACAATATATATTACAACATCCAGCCTGCTGTCCACCACATACATGAGAAATAATGAAATACTATTACATTTGGTCAAGGTGTGATCATTGGCTTCAGCTTGTGAATTTGAATAGATGGTTCAGCACTGAGAGCTGGGCTCTTCACTGCAATAGGGGGGCCAACTTGCCGAGACAAGGGGGGTCCAAGCTATACTCCAGTTTCTTCAAATAAAAGTCAACAATTGATCTTGATAGCTGACAGTGCAACCATCACATGTTAGTTCATGTTAATTCTGTTTTCCTGCTTCTGTGAAACTTCACATTCACCAGTGTGGGTATTTTTACTAATAAAAAGAATGCATCAAGTTTGATGATCAAACAATATGTTCATTATTCAACAAAATATATATTGGGTTGCAACACAAAGAGAAAGCTACAGTGTAAAAATAAGGATGGTTCATATAGGAGGCAAATAATAGGAAGCTGACTGCTTCGAAGATGTAGAACATGCAGAATATGTCAAATTAAGAAGTTAATTTCTTCATGGTACGAAAAACAATTGTACTAAAAATCATGAAAATAGCCATATTTCAAAGTTAAAAAAAACCCTATATCTGAAAAAAAAGAAATCAGTGGGCATTAATTTCTCAATCAATGGAAGCCACTACAGAGCTACAAAGATACATAGCTCGTGCATATTCCGAGGGGGAAAAACAGACAAGTTGCTAGGTACAGATCACAATGGTTATCATATCATCGTATCACTGAAGCATGCAGATGGACATGTTCTAACAGTTATCAAAGACAACCTCAAACAAGTTATAGATCTCTACAATTTATAAGTCTTGAATTAAACATACAGAACAACCAGATGCACTAATCGTTGTTCAATATTATTAGCTTGAATAGAAAGACACGGCTTATTATTTCTCATACAAATTCACCTTACTGGCATTTTATCATACAGCTTGGAGGTGTAGAGAACCCAGGATCATTCCTCCCTGTAACAGACTGTCAGCCATCCAAATCTCACCGTTCAGATGAAAAGAAACAAATGAATATGTCACCTGTGCTTGGACAGGATGCCAGCAGGAGAAAAATTCACCGGCGGTCCTTGAAGTTGGCAGCTAGTATCAGTCCCCGAACTTTAAATAGTATATTTCTGGGTCCCTGAACTTGGCTTCAGGTGTCATCTAGGTCCCTGAACTTGGCTTTGGGTGTCACTTAGGTCCCCGAACTTTGAACAGTGTATTTCTGGGTCCCTGAACTTAGCTTCGGGTGTCATCTGGGTCCCTGAACTTGCCTTTAGGTGTCATCTAGGTCCCAATGCTGACGTGGCGCGGTCCTACATGTGGGGCCCACATGTCAGTCGGCTATATTTCTGTTTCGGGGGTACTGTAGCTACAATTTCTAAAATATTCCAAAAATTATATCTTTTTCATATGATCTCAGATGAAGATGATTTTTATATGAAAAATGTAGCTCTCGACGAGATCTACAACTTTGTAGTTTTGAGTTTTTTTAATTTGAGATCATTAAAATGCTTAAAAAATTAAATAAATTTTTAGCAGTATATTAATCGCGTACAAGCGCTAGTCGCCTTGGAAAAATCATATCTTTTTTATATGCTGTCAAATGGAGATGATTTCTATATGAAAGTTGTAGCTCTCGATGAGATCTACGACTTTCTAGTTTTGAGTTTTTTAATTTGAGGTCGCTAAAATGCTCAAAAAAATTAAACAAATTTTCAACATTATATTAATTCCTAAAAATTTGTTTAATTTTTTTTAAGCATTTTAGCGACCTCAAATTAAAAAACTCAAAACTAGAAAGTCGCAGATCTCATCGAGAGCTACAACTTTCATATAGAAATCATCTCCATTTGACAGCATATAAAAAAGATATGATTTTTCCAAGGCGACCAGCGCTGGTACGCAACTAATATACTGCTGAAAATTTGTTTAATTTTTTTAAGCATTTTAATGATCTCAAATTAAAAAAATCAAAACTAGAAAGTTGTAGATCTTGTCGAGAGCTACATTTTTCATATAAAAATCATCTTCATCCGAAATCATATGAAAAAAAAAATAATTTTTAGAATATTTTAGAAATTATAGCTACAGTACACCTGAAATAGAAATATAACCTACTGACATGTGGGCCCCACATGTAGGACCGCGTCACGTCAGGATTGGGACCTAGATGACACCCAAAGCCAAGTTCAGGGACCCAGATGACACCCAAAGCCAAGTTCAGGGACCCAGAAATACACTGTTCAAAGTTTGGGGACCTAAGTGACACCCAAAGCCAAATTCAGGGATCTAGATGACACCTGAAGCCAAGTTCAGGGACCCAGAAATACACTGTTCAAAGTTCGGGGACCTAAGTGACACCAGCTGCCAACTTCAGGGACCGCCGGTGAATTTCTCTGCCAGCAGCGTTGTGACGGCCTCTTAGACAGGTTCACGCATGAAGTCAAGGGGGCTGGAGCACCAGAAGTTTAGAGGCGGCAACCAAGGCTTTTTACAGATTAGTCCAGCACTAGAAGTCCACCTTGCTTGGTTTGATCGAGCCAACCATGAGCTGATGGGCTGAGACTCCACTCCAACTATCAGTGCTGATATTCTCAAGACACCCCAAGGCTGCCTAATCACCGTGATTCCAGCAGAAGTAACAGAACGCTCAGAGTGGTCCTTACCAAACACAGACTCGGTAGCATATGTTGCAGTGGGCTTATCACCACCACTGGATTCCATTCACGACCCAACAAATCAAAAGAACAGTTTTTCGAAGAATTTCACTTCCCGTCATACGTAAAGCCCAGCTCCCATATCAGGGGCAGACTTGGCGTGGAGCATGTGGGTTCAGTTGAATCCACAACAAAGTTCACAGAAATAATTTCAATAATCCTTTCATCTGCAATCCTACAACATCACGTCCACAATCACCTCATCAGTACAAACATTAAAACAAATCACAGATCTGTGCCGGAGAAAGTTTTACCTTGGGAAGCTTGGCGGCGTCAGGCGGCCATTGCGGACCAGCGTGGCTACTTGCCTCCGGGTCCCGGCGGCGTCGGCATACGGCGGCGGACGGGCGACGGGTGGCTCGGTATTCCACCGATGGATCGGGCGGCCATGGCGGACCAGCGTGGCTACTTGCCTCTGGGTCCTGGCGGCGTCGGCGTAGGGCGGCAGACGGGCGACGGGTGGCTCGGTATTCCACAGATGGATTGGGTGGCTCAACGCAGAGGTTCAATGGAGGAAGACGTACGACCAAGGCATAAATTTAGGAGCGGAAGTGCCGAACGCGTGGGGACGGGCTCACCGCCGCGAGGGCAGAGCGCAACGGTGAGGGGCAGAGCACGATGGTGAGGGTCGCAAGCATAACCCGCATCATCACAGCGAGGGGTGCACGCATGACACGCATCATCACAGCGGGGACGCAGGGCGCCGGCGGCAGTGGCAACGGGAGGCGCGCGCGACGGCTTGAGCGTCTACACTCAGCGAGCAGAAGTCACTGGTGCTCACCGTGGTTGTTGTCGCGGTCGCCGCGCCGGCTCAATTCCTCGCGACGCGGGTGGGAGTGGGCTGAGGAGCGCAACTAGGGAGGTCGTTGCTCTACCCTCATGACGTTCGGGTGGTCAGGTCGCGCTGGATCCTGATCTATCGCCGCACGACTGGGACAACGACAGGGGAGGGCTGTGGCAGAACCTCCTAAATTATATGGCTCACATGCACTTATCATTGTCTTAAAGATTTCTAACAACATACATGTGTACAACAGAACTTAAGAAGTCTGTCGGGTGTCCTCGGGAAACCCGAATCATCCACGATCTTTCGAGCAGGATCACATTTCAGAGGTATCACAGTATTACAACATTTTGTATAATAAATTATATCAGAGTAAAAGTACGGAAGTCTTACATAACATAAGTTTACAAACCCTTTGTTCCAAACTTACAAACCTTAAGTTTAGTTATTACAACCATAGTAGTGGAGTAGCATTAGTAACTTTATTACAAACCACCAAAACGTGGCGCTCTGCCAAAGAGCCAAATAAACTACTCGTCGTCGCTTACCGCAAAGACAGTCATGTAGTAGGGTCCGAAACAAACCTGCTCATGAGACGCACCTGCAATAGGGGTTCAACAAACCCTGAGTACAAAAGTACTCCACAAGACTTAACCGACAAAAAGGGTGGAGAAGACTCAGGAATGCAGGCTCAAGGGAATCAAGGTGAGGTTCTAGCACGAATCAAAGTTCTTTTGCATAAAAGCTACTAATAGTGAATCCTTAAGATTAATGTTTTATTTCAGCATTAATCATTAACATAATGTAAGTGATCCTAATCTAGATCAGACAACTCATACAACTTCTTTCTTATTCTCCGACCAACGTTCCACTTATTAACTACGATGTAGGTCAGACGATTGAGTCTCCTAAACCGAGGAGCAACGATGATTCGAATTGATTATACCCAGCTGGGGATCCCTAACCACACGACATATGTAGGACTCTAACCGACATATATCAACCTTTACTCGGATCCTCCAAAACATGACCGGGTCCAGCGCCACCGAGAGTACAGTACACCTCCAATCCAGCCCTTGGCCACGAGGGTACACACTACTCTCGCCATCTCTCCACTCCTAATGCGCGGTTGGCCATTCACATGATAGCATTACCGAGGTCTTAGGCTTACCGGAGCATGCGGTCAGTTGCAAAGTCTCGAAACACAGGCGTGCCTACAACGGTACGGTCCTTAACCGACACAATCGGAGACACTACATTGGGACACCTTTCCCGATGCAGGTCCACCGACCGATCTCAAATTATCATCATCATTCATTCATTCAGTTGTTCCACAACAACCCTTCAAACTTTGTTAAACATTTTCAAAGTTTTCTCATTAAGCAAGACTAAGCATACTAAGCATTTTCAAATAAAACAGTAACAAGGATAATATTGAAGTATCAAGGATGGTAATGCAGTAATTATGTTATCACTCAACTCCTATTACCTAATGCAATAAAGTATTAACACAAGTGAAACAAAGCTTTTCAAAACGCAAGGAAGATTTAAATGCATCCGAGGCTTGCCTTGGTCGACGAGAAGTTCAGGTTCTGGGTCAGTACCACAAATGTCAAATCCCACTTCCACGGACGTATGCTCTTCCTCGGGGACGGATTCAACTTCGGTAATCTCCTCGTTCACGGGGACTACACGCGATGATAAAGTATGCTCAATATGATAAAGTACGAAACATGATGCTCGGTAGATGCAGAACACGATTACAAAGTTGAGTACAACATGGTACCGTTGTAAACAACAACACTAACCTAACCCTAAAGTAGGGTTTCATTAGGTTAACTACTTCGTTAATGACTTTCGTTAATCACATGAAATTATACCAATTAAGCCCTAACAATAATGATTAAGAGAGCTCAAACAATCAATTAAAGGTGCTAAAGGCCATTAAGTGTTAATGACCCAAAGTCAACACTCAATCACAAAGTCAAACAACCCTAAGTCATTAAGCCCTAATTACATGATTAACAATTTAATTAATAAAGCATAAATTAAGTATAAAATCAACTTTGTCTAATTAAGCTCAAATTTTTATTTTAGGAAGCTTACATCATAACTAAGTGGCCAAACAATTTTCACAATTTTTGGATAATTACTTAAGCCTAGAAAAATTATGGAAAAGCCATTTATTAATTAATTGAGCTAATTAAATAACTTATAAAAAGTAATCAAAATTGGCATTTTATATTTTTCCTAAATAGTACACAGTACAGAGAGACTTCACAAAAATTTTCAATATTTTTGGAGCTTAGAAATTTCATAATGAAATAAACAAAAATTGTTACTATTTAACATTTTTGAAAAAGAAAAACAAAAATTCAACACGGGCCTGCTCCCTGCTCTTCCCTTCGCTCGGCCCAACTCGAATGCGTGCACGCTCGCGGCCTACCCGCGCTCCTGCTCTTCTCTCTCTCCCCTCCTTTTCTTCTCGGCCCAACCCGGACGAGCCGGCCCAGCACCCGCTCCCCCGTCATTCTCTCCTTCCCTGCTCCCCGCATGCCGGCCATGGCGGCTCGGTGACCGGCCGGTGACCACGACGCCGGCGATAAGACTCTGACCAACTAGCCTGACCACCACAACCAACTCAACCTCGCGAACTCCCTTAGACACCCCACATGGCAGCAGACCCCAGAAACCCCTCCCACGTCGGCCATGGCGGCACGGTGGCCGCGGCTCACGCTGCCCCGGCGAGCAGGGCCGGTAACGACTCAATTGAGAGGACATGGAGCATCAGTGGCTCACCACGAACATGGCTGAGCAAACGGTAGGCGCGGAGAGACAGCAGAGGCGGCTGGCCACGGTGAGGCGGCACTGTGACCCTCAGTCACCGGAGATGAGGAAGGAAGCCGCTGTGCGGGTGCTCCGAGCGAGATGGGCTGGTGCGAGCGGGCCTAAGGGGTGCACGACAGCCCTGTGGAACTGGTGATGCGGTCGCTTTAGCCGGAGGCGGCTCGACGGAGGCAGCAGCGAGCGGCGGAGCTATGGCGGCGGCGGTGAGGAAATAGGGGAAGAAGAAAAACTGAAGACGACGGTGTTGGCACTATATAGAGGTGGCCGAGCAACTCGATGGCAACACGCGGGGCGGACTTGCCAGCGCGAAGCAGCAGCTGGTGACCACGGCGCACCTAGAAGCCGGCCGAAGGCCATCGGCGACGAGCGGGAGGTGGCGCCCTGCGGTTGGAGGCCGACATGCAATATTTACGAAACTGCCACTGACTTAAATTTACAAATTACTCTCAAATCTTCTATAAAGTTGAAAATCTGTAAAAACAAAAGTTGCTCCATTTTCAAAACTCTACAACTTTCTTAATATAAACTTTTTCAAATTCTGCTTAGATTTTGAAATTTAAATTTGAATTTAAAAGGGGACACTTTTTAGAAATTGGTAGTTTCAAAATTACTTTAAATTTTATATTGAAACTTTAAAAACTTAGAATACCAAAGTTGTACATCTATCCAAGACCTACAACTTTGCTATTCAAACCATTCTCAAATTTTGCCTCCATTTTGAAATTTTTATAGGGAAATGAAAAGGGATCAAATTTAAGATTTGAATCTTTTCAAAATTAGTCCAACTTTTACACTAAAACTTTGAAAACTCCAAAAACCAAAGTTGTACAACAAAACTAGATCTACAACTTTGCTTTTTGGCTCACCCCCAAAATTTGCTTAGATTTTGAATTACCCAAAAAGGGGCAAATCCAGGATTTTGAATTTTAGGGTTTTCGGAAAAAAAAATTCAAATTGAAACTTGTTGCTATATTAATTGGTGAGTATTTAGTGATCACACCATCATCCAATGACATCATTGAGTCAAGCATCACATGTTTGACCAAATGCCACTCTTGGTTGACCAGGTTGACTTTGGAAAATCTTTTAATAATTCCTCAAATTTGAATTCAAATTCGAATCGGAAAACTTACAACAAGTTTTGGATTCCAAATTCAAACTCAAACTTGAAGCTTCATTTTATGGGTTGGACTTGAGCTCATACCCTACACTTGACACTAGCACACAACACAGTCGTACACCTCAACTTACATAGGGCACAAACTAATCATTTGCGGTGATATTCGAAATTAGGGTTTTTGATTCGAGTCACACATTACAGAAACTCATTCAACCTAGGAAATGTAAAATTAATTGAGTTGATGCCCATCATGGTTAACTTAATTATGAATGTTTTGCAGTGCATATGATGGCATGACAAAATTTTAGTTACTATAACACCGGAGGTGTTACAGGTGGGACACAGTGTGCTAGCCCCCTGCTCTTGTGCCGGCGTTTGCGCGGGTGATGGTGGCGTCGATATCGCATGGGGAGCTGATTGGGAGGGAGGTTTCCTTTTTTAGCTGGATGGATCGACAGCTTTCCTTCGCGAGTGTAGGATCGCACGGTTCGGCAGGGAGATGAGGCGAAATTTTGTCGCACCAAAACGGTGTCTGCTCTTTAGTCTTTTTATTAGTTATGAGAGATTGTTTATATTTTGATATTGCAAAAGTAGACCGAGAGATGTTGCAAGTGTTTCAGAGGCATGTTGTTGTTCAAAATATTTTATCTGTTTCCAGACGTATGTTGCAATCATTTTTTATATGGATGTTGCATATTTTGCAACAGTATGTTCTAAATGTTTTAGTCTTGTGTTGCAGCAAGTGGTTTTATTTTGCAAGTTGCAATGTTTTATTTTGGATGTTTCATGTGCTTCACACATGTTGCAAGAGTATGCTCTAAATGTTTCATCCGTTTTCAGTCTTATGTTGCATTTATGTTGCAAGTGTTTTATGTTGTTCAGCAAGGGGCGAGCCGGGGGCTGGTGGACGGGAGCGCGGCGCGCCCGGGGGGTGGGGGGTGCGGCAACGAACGAGGGCGCAGGGGCCGGCGAACGGGCACGCGACGCGCCGGTGGGGGGGGCAACAAACGAGGGCGCAGGGACCAGTGGATGCAGGTGCTGGGGGCCAGTGGACGGGGGTCGGGGCGCGCTGGAGGCGTGCTCGTCTTCAGCCGCTCATCCTGGCTCTTGTGTGTCGCCCGCGCGGAGAGTCGAAGAGAGAGCAAGGGGGTCAGGAGAAGGACCGGTGGACGCAGAGACGGGGGCGTAGCACACTCGTGGGCGGGGCAAAGGCGAACAGGGGCGGGCTGCGTGGGCATCTGAACGCGCACGTCCGTCCAGACATTCAGGCGCTAGCCACACCCATATTACAATGTATGCAAGGGCATTTTGGCGCTCTAGGTCATACTAGTGTGTTGTGCTCCGCACAGAAACAATGACCACCCGGCCAGTTCCTTGATTGGAGGAAATAGTAATATGTAAGTGTGTTGGTTTCTTTACTATTTATGTGTGGACCAAATAAGGGTTTATATATTTTTTCGTTGAGCTGTCCATTTATAATACTAGCTAGCACTTACCTTTGTTTTTAGAGCCGGATATAACGAGCCAGCTCGGCTCATTATGTCTCGTTAAGAAAACGAGCTAAAACTCTAACTTGATTTAGCTCGTGAGAGTGAGCCCATTAACAACTGCAACCAATGCACAGATTAGAAATTATTAATAACTTGTTTCTATGCAATCATGAAGCAAAAAATAAGTAAATACAATACATAGCATATCAATTCTAATTAAACTTCATAACATTATGAATTGTTATGTTGTTTTTGGGTGGTTGACCGTTGAGCTGGCTCACGAGCCAACTTAAGCTGGCTTGACTTGTTTGATTTGGCATGGTCTCTTATATTTCATTTGTCAATGAAAATGAAAACTCCTCTCTACAATCTCTATAATCCTTTTTTTAGGCCAATCTCTATTATCTGACCAACTAGGTTATAAGAAATGTAAATGCGCACATAGGAATGCATGCCTATTTCTAGCAACCAGTTATTTATTTTTTTTACCTGAAATGGTATTATATTTGTCAAATTTCTTATTACTAGAACTTGTAAGTTGGAAATTCTTAAACCCCTTTGCATGTATATTTGGGCTATTTGTTTTCTTCCCAAGCAAAACCATATATCTCTTTCGCAAAAAAAAACATATATCATATCCCCATGCGTCTAATTTTGAACGCCTCACGATGATTGCTGTCTAGAAGGTCATCTGCTTGCATTGATCAAGGGCCTGAAGCAAACAAGCCCCTTATACATTGGGATGAGAAATATATGGTGGTGCACGTTACAAATGAACCTAGGCCGTGGCCGGAGGGCCCAGTTTGGTTCTTAACTTCATTAGTGTGGTGGTTGGCATGTTGTTTCGTGCTTAATACTTTTTGCAGGCCCACTGTCTGGTTACTATTTTGAAACATTATTGTCTTATTAACTAAGATAAGATGCCTCTTTTAAGTTTTTAATAAAATTCCAGTAGTGGCCTGACCCCTCCTGTTCTCCTATAAAAAGAAAAAGACATGGCCATGCACTTGGAAATTGTTGTTGGCAAACTTACATTGTCCACCAATGAAACAAACGAAAAAAAAACTTGCCAAGTCGTTGATTCTCTATATGCTCTTCTTACCAGACTACCAGTACAGTTTGGTCTCATCTACTATGGGTATGTTCACTTCCCATGCAAACCCAAAATATTTCCTCTTCCACCTATTACATCGAATCTTTGACGTATGCATAGAGCATTAAATGTAGGTAAAAAAGATAAATAATTGCATAGTTTGTCTGTAAATGTCGAGATGAATCTTTTGAGCCTAGTTAGTCCATGGTTAGACAAATTTTACCAAATAACAACGAAAGATACTACAGTAACTTTTCACCCACTTTTCACCAACTGAACACACCCTATATCTGTTTCCGCCTATTTATACACGTGTGATGATCAAGTGTCACATAGTATATGTGATGATTCAGGCCATGTTTAGTTCCCAAAAAAATTTCAAGATTCACTGTCACATCGAATATTTGGACATATATATGGAGCATTAAATGTAAATGAAAAAAAACTAATTACACAGTTTGGTAGAAAACCACGAGACGAATTTTTTGAGCTTAATTAGTTTATGATTGGACAGTAATTGATAAATACAAATGAAAGTGTTACGGTAGCCAAAGCCAAAAATTTTCGCGAACTAAACACACCCTCAGTCAAATAGAGGCATAGAGCTAATATAAGCTGCCAAAAGCTATCCCAGTGACCCAGTCCCCCCCCCAGGCCCAGGCCAGTTGCTGCTGCCAACCGTGCGTGTGCGTGCAACGATATGATCAGACCAACATTTTATATGCATCTATGGACCATGATGGACCTAGCTGCCGGCTGGTTGGATGATAGCTACCACCAATGCAAAGTCCAGTTGCTTGATGAATCCTGCTGCTGTACCTCGACAGTGTCTTGACTACTTTTACATGTTCGAAAACGTTAATAAAACGTCAGGCATCAATATATATAAGTACTACATTATTCAGTTTAGATTTCTGTTCACAAATCACAATACTCAGAAAATTTCGTAAATTTGAAAGATGGGTAAGCTAAAGCTGTACTGAAGCACGCTGTTTTTCAGACTGTGTACAGCTGTTTTTTCAGACTGTCTGCAGCTGTTTTTTTTCAGACTGTGTCTACATAAACTTGTATGTTATAGCCTACATTTAGTAGTCTTTTCCCTGCATAATTAATGAAATAATGCAGAAAGGAGGTTTGGAGGAATTATAATATTTTATTATGAGAATATAAACTCTATGCTTATCAATAAACTATATATACAGTCGGTGCAATGTCATGTTTCTTTGATTCGAAAACTGCAGGTTACAGTAGCATATTTGGATTTTATAGCTGACAAGTCTTGCTTTATCTATAATAATGGTTTTTGTTAGTTCAACTCTCACATAAATAAAGTGTTGGTGGCGTGGAGAAGCCAAGTGTTGACCTTGCCAGTTGCCACTGCCAAGAAGGATGAGCGGGCGGAACATAGGGGCTGTTTAGTTGGCAAAATTTTTGGCTAAACGCTACTGTAGCAGTTTCGTTGTTATTTGTCAAATATTGTCCAATCATGGTCTAATTAGGCTTAAAAGATTTGTCTCGTCCATTTCGTCTAAACTGTGTAATTAGTTTTATTTTTTATCTATATTTAATGCTTCATGCATGTGTTCAAAGATTCGATGTGACGGGAAATCTGAAAATTTTAGTAAAATTTTTGACATCTAAACGGTGCCATAATTACAGTTACAGAAGTCACGATCCACCCTGTTTGGAGTACGGGGACCTTTTTTCTTATTCATGTACTTTTTCATGCAAATTTGAATTGATTCCTATAAAATTTTTGCATAATTTCTGTGAAATTCCTGGTTCTAAACATGTCAATCCTACTTCCGATCCAACTAAATGATGACGTGGCAGATTTAAATGATTTTTGAGGGGCAAAACATTAAGGAGCTGTTGTGGAAGGAACTGATTTTTGGGGGAACGGACATTTAGGAGAGCCCCTAGAGAATTTTGAGGGTTTATATTTTTAGGGAACTCTTGGGGTTTCTCTTATCATATATAAGAATGGTAATAACTTATATAAACAAGGAAAAAATAAGCACATTTTAGAATTAAGCCTATGAACTTTAGTGCATGCCTTCTGTCGGCCAAGGGCAGTGGTGGCGCGAGAGATCCACTTTATCTTTTTTTTAAGGTCAGCGGGGAAGGGTTCCCACCTGATTTCATATATTGGGTCCAAAACGACCCGTTATATAAATTTACAGGGCATTTTGTACACACGTCCAAGCACAAGGGCGAACAGTGGCACAACCATAAATGCACCAAAGGAGAGAAGAAAAAACAACACCAAGGCACATGAACTCTTCAACGATGCCTCCAGGGAAGTGAATGACGCCGCAACGTAATCATCATCAGGCAAACATGAAGAAGAGACTCCACAGGGCTTGGCAAGGCTTTCGCTCGAGCCTTGTGCCGAGGTGTTGAGCGGGTTGATCCAGGAGACGGCAGCAAAAGGTTCTTCAATGACGCCTTCAAGAAGGAGATCCTCGTCACTGGCCCAAACTGATCTGAGCAAAGCTTTCGCCCAGAACCTTTGCCGATGCTCCTGTTGACCCGCTCGAAACAGAGGGAGGCGCAAACTGGCAAGCGCCCACGCTTGGATGGAGGAGGGGAGGTGCCGGCCGCTGCCACACCGCGCGGAGCCGTTCCCGGGCTCGCTAGCGACAGTGGAAGGCGCGCACCGACTATCGTCCATGCCTGGACGGAGGGTGGAGGGGCTTGTCGGCCACCGCCACACCACACGGAGCCGTTCTCGGACTCACCCTGACAGTGGGAGGTGCGCACCGGCAAGTGATCGCACCAAGACGGAGGGGGTTGTCGGCCACCGCCGCACCGCGCGGAGCCGTTCCCGGACTCGCCTGCGATGGTGGGAGAGACGTGCACTGATCAGCATGTGCCGGCCGCCACCACACTGTGCGGAGCCATTACCGGACTTGCCCGCGACGGTGGGAGGCGCGCACCGGCAAGACGCCCACGAGCATGCAGCCCCGACGCCGACAAGCCCGCGGCCAAACTGCTTGTATCGCGCCGCTGCTGGGCCTCTGCAAAACAAGAGCAAAGAAAGAAAGTGGGCACGCTGCCTGTTGGGTATTTTTAACGCACACAGAGAAATCCGCAAGCGCACGGATACCGATGTAGCTTTCACCTGGGAGTATTCCAGAGTATCGATTTCCACGGGGAACGTGAAGTGTACTAGAGAATCAAGGCCGTCTAAGGATAAAGATAAGAGAAGAAAGATATATATATTTTTGGCGGGAAGAGAGGAACTTTCTAGGGTTTTCTAAGTTGATTAGGTAATCAAGATCAGGCTTACTATACTTCACTTACTATGGAGCAACAGTACATTTCCGACTCTCGAAAGAGACTGGGAAGAAAGTAGTCGGGGGAAGGCTGCCAAAAGCTCTACGAAACACCAACCCGAACGGGGTGGATTGCAATGGCCGGACAGAGCTGTCACCTCTTAGGGCTACCACAACTAACCGTGAGATTGGGCGCAAACTCAGGTAAACTATAGCCTAGACACCACGTCTATGCTAGGGTTTACTACTCTAGCCAAATATTATAACTAGAGCACTCAAATACAAGCGGAGTTCAAGTAAATAGAATAAAGTAAGAATTAAATAAGAACTTAGAACTTAGAAATAATAATTGAAGAACCTGGAGATTGCTAAATGACGAACCAGATGCTGCAAAAGTACAATGTTGAGGAAGATCTGACAGATCCAGCTCCTTCTCAGCTCTCTCCTCCTCTCTCCCTATTTTCTAGATACAACTAGATGAACTAGAACTATATCTAGATGAACTAGAACTAGAACTAGATTAACTAGAGGGACCCTCTTCTACTTGGATGAAGAATTGAAACCCTAGCTTTTGATCTATAGCAGAGATATGGTACCAAACCCTAGGGGGAGCCTAGGTTATATAGCCCTCTAGGAAGCACCACAGCCCTCGGATCAAACCGACCTTGATCTACGATTATTATTGATCCTCAAAGGCGGTGGAGGCAGGATCCAGGAGGTCGCTCCTGATTGGCTCTGTAGCCTGGGCGGGCGCCCAAGGAGGGGGGCGGGCGCCCCACTTCCGGGCCCGTTTCGCCTCCCGTTTGTTTCCAGAGTCTTCTCATATCTTCTAGATTCTAGAAAAGTTGTTCGTACCCCTTTTGTCTCTATGTAAATCTGACATGTGGGCCTTCCTTGGTTCTTTTCAGCTGACACCCTGCAGAAACAGACATTCACCAAAACTTATGGAATTCTGTCAGTAAACCCCCTATATCTATGTAGTAATTATGTTTAGGTCCTTTTTCATGTTTCGTTGACGGTTAAAATTGACACTTATCTACCGTCAACAAACTCCCCCAAGCTTACCCTTTGCTCGTCTCTGAGCAAAGATAAACTCAGTGATGAATCAGGAGTTGCTACAATGCTTTCACGCCTCAAAAGTACACATGTGTTCAAACAAGAACTCTTCTCCGGTTTAGAGTGAACTATCCTGACTTTCAAACTTACCCATATTACCTTCCACCATGGGACTTGTAGCCGTCACTTGGGTCTTGAGCAGTGGAAAGATAGAACGGTCAAGTCAAGCACTATGTCTCTAACTCTTTGATCAACCTTCATTCTGGAGTTTTGCAAGATTTTCAAATAAAACTCAGAGATTCCTATGTATGACCTTCTCAAGTCTCTCCTTTGTGGTATTTCTGGATCCTTACCAAGGCATTAAGAGTGTATGCCTTCTCTCTTCTCTCAAAATATGTGGTATTTTTGGCGTAAGGCATAATAGCATTGTCTTCTCTCTCTCACCCTACAACTTAATAGGCTTATGTGGAGCTCATAGGTGGGGAGACAGCGCATACATACTTGCAAACATATATTGCACAGTCAAAATATGGATCCAGAGGAATGAGTCCAGCCATACAGTTAAATCAAGATGTGCATGTGTGTGGTCCTAGATATATGGGTTGAGTGGATATATGGTGATAGTGACAAATAGCGATGATGGTGAGTAAAAATGAAGGGCTAAAGAAATGATAATGGTGAACACCTAATTCTACTTTTGCTCCTTGAAGAAATTTATACCTCTCTTGACTTTGAAGAATTTGGGGAGAACTTGGGCTGCTCAAGACCTCTCTTATGTTGGGACATTTGTCCTCTTCCTTCTCTTTTTTTCAGAGCACCCAAGCCTTTTTTGGATATATTGATAGAGGTAGTAATAGGAATATTTGGAGCTTTATTGGATAACAAAAGGGGCTAGCAATGGATGATGGGATTTTTTTCATGCTCACTCCCAGTGTAGGAGTAGAACAATTTTGGGATGTGTCTAAATGGAAAGTATGTGGATGCGTACTTCTAGGGTAGAAGCAGCATATATGGGTGGAGTGTATGTGATCTTGATTTTAACCGCATGACCAATCCCTAAGGGTCAACACAACTTGACCATACTCAATGCTCACAAGCAGTAAATATAAGTGAAAGTTTTTCTAATCTAACAAGCATGATATATGGCTGTCGTAGGAATTTAAACTCTCATCATACAGGAACTCATCATGCAGTAGTTTAATTTTTCAAAAGATAAATTCTCCAGAACTCTAGTATCACTTAGAACAAGATAAATAGCAGCTCAGACCTTCCCATATCATACATGTCAACTACCTAGACTTAGATCAAGCATTTGCCACCCACAAGTTTCAGGTTCAGAGTAAATCTTAGATCAAAATAGTGTGTCCAAAACTTGGGAGAGTTCTAGGTTGAAAACAGACACTTGAAAGGAATTACAGCAGAGCAACTATTCATTATTTCCATAAGAGTTTATCACAGGGATTTATTTTAGCAAGATGAAACTTAGCACACTCTCCTATATTTATTTAGTAAGCTTAAAGATCATACATAAATATATAGAAAGGGAAACATTTATTTGGCTTTCTAAAGGTTATGCATCTTTTTATTTGTTTAATATATCAAAGAATAAATATATAAGTAAATAGATAGGTAAGAAAACACTTAGCTAGATACATGGGGAATGCTCTCCCCCAAGCTGGATGTTGACATAGTCATTCTGTTTGTAGATTGATATAGGTCTCACTCTTCTCAAACTTCCCAAATCCTGTAGAACTCAAATTGACAACAAAACTTATGGAACTAATTAAGTGTTTAGGTGTTTGAGCCTTAGTTGTCTAGAGCCTTTACAAAGGAGTTTTTAAATTGGATCTTTAAATTACAAAAATTCAATTACATCAATTTCTTCTAAGTTTTTAGATTCAAGAAAAACTTTCAAATGTTGACCATTTACCTTGAATATGTTACCTGGATCATCCTGAAGTGTGACAGCACCATGGGATGCAACTTCAATCACCTTGAATGGTCCTTCCCATTTGCTTCTAAGTTTTCCATGACCGAAGAGCTTCACTCTTGAGTTGAACAGTAGAACTCTATCTCCAGGCTTGAATTCCTTATGCTTGATTCTCTTATCATGCCATCTTTTGGTTCTCTCCTTGTAAATCTTGGAGTTATGATAAGCCTTTTCTCTCCATTCCTCCAGCTCAGATATTTACATTTGATGATTCTTACCAGCTAGATGGAGATCCATGTTCCATTTCTTGATTGCCCAATGAGCTTTAAATTCCAATTCAACAGGCAAGTGTCATGTTTTCCCATATACAAGCTGATAAGGTGACATGCCTATAGGTGTTTTGTATGCAGTTCAGTATGCCCATAGTGCATCATGAAGCTGGTGCTTCCATTTCTTTCCCATCTCATCCACGGTCTTCTGAAGAATGTTCTTGATTTGCTTATTTGACGTTTCTGCTTGACCACTTGTTTGGGGATGGTATGGAGTTGCAACATTGTGTTTGACTCCATATCCTGCTAGGAACTGTCTGAAGGACTTATCAATGAAGTGTGATCCTCCATCACTTATGACCATTCTTGGCATTCCAAACCTTGGAAATATCACTTCATGAAACATCTTCTTAGCATGCTTGGAATCGGCAGCTCGATATGGTAAAGCTTCTACCCACTTGGATACATAGTCAACTGCCACTAAGATGTATTCAGCATCTCCTGACTTCTGGAATGGTCCCATGTAATCAATTCCCCAAACATCAAACAACTCTATTTGGAGGTTGTTCTGAAGTGGCATTGCATCCCGAGTATTTATGTTTCCATGTTTTTGACATCTGGCATATCTTCTAACAAACTCCTTTGTATCTTGATACATCGTTGGCCAGAAAAATCTACTTTGCCAGATCTTTGCATTTGTGTGAAATGCTCCATAATGGCCTCCATAGGGTGATGCGTGACATCTCTCTATGATTTTCATGGCTTCAACCATTGGGACACATTTCCGTAACAATCCATCAGCACATACCCGATAGAGATACGGATCCTCCCACAAGTGGCAACGAGCTTCATATTTGAGCTTTCTCTTGTCTCCTCCTGGTGGAACATAGTCTGCAACCATATAGTTCACAATATCCGCATACCAAGGGTCCGAGTGTGTTACCATGAGGAGTGTGTCGTCCCTCAGATAGTCATTGATAGGTAACTCATGTGTTTCCTTATATTGAAGCCTAGACAAGTGATCGGCTACTGAATTCTCTACTCCTTTCTTATCTTTTATATCAATGTCAAATTCTTGGAGCAAAAGAATCAATCTTATAAGACGGGGTTTAGCATCTTTCTTAGTAAGCAGGTATTTAAGGGCAGCATGGTCTGAATAGATGATTATTTTTGCTCCAACTAAGTAAGATCTAAACTTGTCTATTGCAAAGACAACTGCCAACAACTCTTTTTCAGTGGTAGAATAATTGAGTTGTGGTCCGGTCATGGTTTTGCTAGCGTAGGATATAGCATAATGCTTCTTATCCTTTGTTTGGCCGAGAACGACACCAACAGTAAAGTCGCTAGCATCACACATGATCTCAAAAGGCAGCGTCCAATCAGGTGGTTGGATGATTGGAGCTGAAATGAGTGCTTGCTTGAGAAATTGGAAAGCTTCATGGCACTCGTTATTGAAGATGAAAGGCGCATCCTTAGCTAATAGGCTAGTGAGGGGTCTAGCAATTTGAGAAAAGTTTTTGATAAAACGCCTATAGAACCCTGCATGGCCTAGAAACCTTCGGATTCCTTTCACATTCGTGGGAGGTGGAAGTTGTTCAATGACTTCAATCTTTGCTCTATCCACTTCTATCCCATGTTCTGACACTTTGTGTCCTAGCACTATTCCTTCCCGAACCATAAAATGACATTTTCCCAGTTCAGGACTAAGTGCTCCTCTTCACATCGTTGTAAGACTCTGTCTAAATTCTCTAAACAGTCATTGAAGGTTTTGCCATAGACGGTAAAGTCATCCATGAACACCTCCATGATTTTCTCGATCATCTCGGAGAAGATAGACATCATGCACCATTGGAAAGAAGCTGGAGCATTACACAATCCGAACGACATTCGTCGGTATGCGTAAGTTCCATACGGGCATGTGAAAGTGGTCTTACTTTGGTCATCGGGGTGGATTGGGATTTGGTGATATCTGGAATACCCATCAAGGAAACAAAAGAAAGAGTGGTTTGCAAGCCGTTCCAACATTTCATCAATGAAGGGTAACAGAAAGTGATCTTTCTTTGTAGCCTTGTTGAGTTTTCAATAGTCTATGCACATTCTCCACCCAGTGACAGTTCGTTGAGGAATGAGTTCATTCTTTTCATTTGTAACAACTGTCATCCCTCCTTTCTTTGGTACCACTTGGACTGGGCTAACCCATTCACTATATGGCACAAGATAAATAATCCTAGCTTGATAAAGTTTTAAGACTTCTTTCTTAACAACCTCTTGCATATATAGCGTTGTTAAGTCTCTGTTGTGGTTCTCTTGTCGGTGAGAGGTCAGGATCTATAGGGATACGATGCGTGCAGAGAACGAGACTAATTCCTATGAGGTCATGGATTGAGTAGCCTATAGCTGATCTATGTCTTTCTAGGACAGTGACAAGCCTATAGGTTTCTTCTTGGGAAAGCTTGTCACTTATGATGACAGGAGTTTCTAGATTATTATTGAGAAAGACATATTTCAAACCAAGAGGAAGAAGTTTTAGGTCAATTGAGGGTTGTGGAGGCACCTCCAAAGGGTCTAGCTCGACAGGTTCTGCTAGCTCTTCCTCTTCTTCGATGAAGTGTTCATTATCGAAAAGAGGTTGGGCCATGTCTTCTAGAGATACCATTAAAACTTCCTCAATAGGATCTTGTTCAGGCTTGGGTTCTACTATTGCGTTGTGTGAGCGTGCAAGCGAGACATCGATAGTAGAGTTTCCCAACTTTAAATTTAAGAGACTTTATTTTGGTCGCTCTAGAAAGAGTGTCCCCAAAGGTACACCAATCAAAATGGACCTGTCCGAGATGTCATAGATGTGAAAGTCTAGACGATACTCAGAACCTCTTATGCGCAAGGGAATAGACCTCACGACCCCATAACTTTCTAGAGTAACTCCAGAAGGAGTTCTTAAAAGCTTATGAGATGAGATTAAGGACTCGTTGGGGCAAAGTTCTTCAGCCAAAGCCTTAGAAATAATGTTCATCCCAACGGTAGGACTATAATGAGCCTCTATGGTTGTCTTCTTTAGGATGCAAGTTAGAACATCAAAGGGGCAATGATTCGGGCTACCTCACTGGATAACTCCGTTTCTACCAACCACTCATGGCTCATGATGGCCGAGAGTCCCTTGATGTGTTCCATTAAGAAGGGATCATTGCATGGAATATCACCATCCTTAAATGGTGTAGAGTGTTCTAGAGGCTTTACTTGAACTGGAAAGTTTGAAGCATTCCCAAAATCTTCAAAAAGACCATCCTCAATTTCAGAGAGGAAAGTGGAAGGATGGGGCTCATCGTCTTCCAACATATTTTGTGTTTTCGTAGTAGGAGATTCTTCGATAACCAAATCATTAGAAGGATTTGATTGAATTTCAGAATTGGTTGCGTGTATCTCCTTTTGTTGGTCAGGGCTTAGCTCGACTTCTTTTTCTTCTTCAGGAAACTCATCAAAAATGCTAGTGTAGGGGGTGTTTCAAGGATTTTCTCAAGGATAGCTTCCCCCTCACTAAAGGACATGTGCGTGAATGAGCCTCTAGAAGATATGTCGAGGTGCAGAGTAGCTTCTTTGCTAAGACCATGGTACAAGTGATTTAGAAGGACGTGGTCAGGCAAAGATAGGTCTGGGCCAGTGTTTTTAAGGCTTGTGAACCTAGCCGAGGCTGCTCCTAGAGTCTTCTTCTCCTTTTGTTCAAATTTAAGAATTTCTATTCACAGAGCATTAACTTTAGAAACAGGGAAGAAAGCGAGACCAAATTTGACTCGAAGTTCATCCCAGTTTCCATTTACTCCTCCTACGGTATGAGCATACCATTGCTTCGCTGTTCCTAAAAGGGAGAACGGAAACAATTTCCATTTAAGGGTCTCTTGTGTTATGCCAGCGATAACGAGGCAAGAACACAAGTGCTCAAATTCCCGAAGGTGGGTATAAGGATTTTCATCTTTTAGCCTGGAGAAGGAGTGCGCCTGCACCATGGCTATAAAGCCAGGTTTGAGTTCATAGCTAGATGCTGTGATTGGCTTTGATGATTGTGGTGGCTCTAACAACTTGCCCTTTGGTGCAGAGAATTTATGAATAGGAGTGGAATCCATATGGTATAGGTGGTGGTAAAAAGGTGGTAAAAAGGAAAAAAGGATACACAAACGAACTTGGTTCTAAACTAGCACATCTACCGTTCCCCGGCAATGGCGCCAGAAAGCTTGTTGGGTATTTTTAACGCACACAGAGAAATCCGCAAGCGCATGGATACCGATGTAGCTTTTACCCGGGAGTATTCCAGAGTATCGATTTCCACGGGGAACGTGAAGTGTACTAGAGAATCAAGGCCGTCCAAGGATAAAGATAAGAGAAGAAAGATATATATATTTTTAGCGGGAAGAGAGGAACTTTCTAGGGTTTTCTAAGTTGATTAGGTGATCAAGATCAGGCTTACTATACTTTACTTACTATGGAGCAACAGTACCTTTCCGACTCTCGAAAGAGACTGGGAAGAAAGTAGTCGGGGGAAGGCTGCCAAAAGCTCTACGAAACACCAACCCAAACGGGGTGGATTGCAATGGCCGGACAGAGCTGTCACCTCTGAGGGCTACCACAACTAACCATGAGATTGGGCGCAAACTCAGGTAAACTATAGCCTAGACACCACGTCTATGCTAGGGTTTACTACTCTAGCCAAATATTATAACTAGATCACTCAAATACAAGCGGAGTTCAAGTAAATAGAATAAAGTAAGAATTAAATAAGAACTTAGAACTTAGAAATAATAATTGAAGAACCTGGAGATTGCTGAATGACGAACCAGATGCTACAAAAGTACAATGTCGAGGAAGATCTAACAGATCCAGCTCCTCCTCAACTCTCTCCTCCTCTCTCTCTCTCTATTTTCTAGATACAACTAGATGAACTGAACTATATCTAGATGAACTAGAACTAGAACTAGATTAACTAGAGGGACCCTCTTCTACTTGGATGAAGAATTGAAACCCTAGCTTTTGATCTGTAGCAGAGATATGGTACCAACCCTAGGGGGGAGCCTTGGTTATATAGCCCTCTAGGAAGCACCACAACCCTCGGATCAAATCGACCTTGATCTACGATTATTATTGATCCTCAAAGGCGGTGGAGGTAGGATCCAGGAGGTCGCTCCTGATTGGCTCTGTAGCCTGGGCGGGCGCCCAAGGAGGGGGGCGGGCGCCCCACTTCCGGGCCCGTTTCGCCTCCCGTTTGTTTCCAGAGTCTTCTCATATCTTCTAGATTCTAGAAAAGTTATTCGTACCCCTTTTGTCTCTATGTAAATCTGACATGTGGGCCTTCCTTGGTTCTTTTCAGCTGACACCCTGCAGAAATAGATATTCACCAAAACTCATGGAATTCTGTCAGTAAACCCCCTATATCTATGTAGTAATTATGTTTAGGTCCTTTTTCATGTTTCATTGACGGTTAAAATTGACACTTATCTACCGTCAACACTGCCCCACCGCCGACTCGCCCTACGGCCAAACTGCACGCCCCGCTCCACTGTAGGGCCAACCCCAGATCTGGCCACCGACGCTGCAAGTCCGCGCCCCACAGGTGGCTCCGCCTTGCACCCCATGCGGATCCGGTACCTGACGGGACGCCCCCGCCGTCATCCCAACCCCGTGGCCACTGAGCCACGCCGACGCCGGCTTGAAGGAGCCTAGATCCAGATGCACGGAGCGTGGATTCGGGGCCCTAAAGAGCGGATTTGGGTCTGTCGCGACGAAGCTGGCCGATGGGACACCCTCGCGGTTGTGCGAGAGAGTACCACTGAGCCGCGCCAGTTCCAGCTCGATGGAGGCCAAATCCACACGCGCAGACTGCGGATCTGGGCCCCAATGAGATGATCTGCACCAGCGTCGCCCTATGCCATCGCCGGCAACGGAAGCCATGCCTCCATGGACAGCAGGGAGAGAGAGGAAAGAGGTGGAAGAAAGAGGAGAATGGGGTGTGAAGGGAGTGCGAGCGGCCACCGGTTCGGGGCCCTAAAGAGCGGATCTAGGTCTGTTGCGACGAAGCCGGCTGATGGGACGCCCTCGCGGTTGCGCGAGAGAGTACCACTGAGCCGCGCCAGTTCCAGTTCGATGGAGGCCAAATCCACACGCGCAGACTGCGGATCCAGGCCCCCATGAGAAGATCTGCACCAGCGCCGCCCTATGCCATCGCCGGCAACGGAAGCCATGCTGCCATGGGACTGATGGACAGCAGGGAGAGAGGAAAGAGGTGGAAGAAAGAGGAGAAAGGGGTGTGAAGGGAGTGCGAGCGACCACCAGCGGCCAAGGCTGAGCGTTGGTGGGGAGTTTCTGGCTGGCGGTGACAGGCGCCCCTCCCGTCGCCTCGGGTGGCGACGCGGAGGGGAACGGACCTGTTGCCTAGATGCTGCTAAAAAATAGAGTCTTCGAGGACTTGAACTGGGGACCTCGTACGTCAGAAATATAGATCTTTACCACCGAACTAGGGAGAAAATTGTGTACTATTGTTTTTTTCGGGAGAACGTATATGCATCTACTACGACTAAGGCTAGACGAAAAACTCGAAACTCGTTAGCTCGCTCGGCTCGTTACCATAACGAGCCGAGCCGAGCCAAGATTTTAGCTCGTTAGCTATAACGAGCCAACTCGAGCTAGCTCGCGAGCCAAACGAGCCATAGTTTTAGGGAAAAAGTCATCAAAACTTATATTATATTTGTATTACTTCATGTCTTACACTATGCAAATGGTTGATATGTTAGCTCATATGAATATTTTATTCAATTTAAGGCTATTGGATATATTATTTTTGTATTATTATTATTTTTAAACTTTTGATAAATGCAAATATTAAATTTTGTATATTTTTTATAACTGGCTCGCGAGCCTAATGAGCCAGCTCGAGCTTTTAACGAGCCGAGCCGAGCTGGCTTTCTGGCTCGTTAAGATAACGAGCCGAGCCGAGCTAGCTCGTTATCTTAACGAGCCATAACGAGCCGAGCCGAGCCGAGCCGGCTCGTTATCCAACCTTAACTACGACTAAGCATATATGTTCTTACACAAACAAACACTATTGTTATTAGAGAATAATTATACATAGAGTTTTCATATGTACAAGTACATATATATATATATATGTACTTGCAATCCGGATAGGTCTCGTTGGATAAAAATTTTCCGGGGTCCTTCCATCTCCCCCACGTTCAGAGACACATGTTCAGAGACATGATCTCAAGATGATTTTGAAGAAAGAGCGTTTCAGTGGTCCTTCACTCCCTCCTAGACCTATATACGACAGCCTGTTCGTGCACGCATGGCGGAGCTTCGTCTCAAAACCAATTAGAACACGTGATCATCAGCCTCCAAGTCTCCTATGCCCATATGAGTTAGGAAAGAAATGGTTCGGAGTTCAACTCTAAGACAGGTTGGAAGGCATGGTACCATTACCATTATTGGATTATCTTCGAGCTATAAGTCATCTAATTGACCGTGCAACAAGATATTGACATCTTTACTACTCGTACCTTATTGGAAAAATTGACTATGGACCGCTTTGGTACAGTGTTTATTTTGGAAAACGTACAATTTGGACTATATTATAGCGTAGTTTATTTAATTTAGCTAAGTTTTGACTACTTATATACAGGAGTGTATATTAATTAATTTGTGACATAGTAGCATTGCAAGCGAGACAAGGACGTTTTGGCGCTCTAGGTAGGTCGTCAGGCACTTCCACATATATATAATCACGCTGGTCAGCTAATTCCTTGATTGGAGGAAATTAAATAATGTAATTATGACACCTTTGTACGCTATATTTTTTATATTATATGGTGTCTATACATACATACATGAAAAGAATGTGCAGTGCTTAACCACTAAGCCTGCTTCATGCTTTAATTTCTTGCCCTGCGTCTGTCATGTGCGCAAAATACTTAGTGTGTTTAGCAACTATGTGATGAAAAGGGTATGAGAATTAATTTTGTGAGAGTTGATGAAGGGAATCAAGATAGCAACTTGTTTTTTTAGCGTCCATCTCTTGTTTGGTCCATGTATGGAAATAAGAAAGTGAGTTTAATAGCTAGAGAATTCATATCCCCTGTTTGGTGTGTGAGTTTTTTACTATAAAATTATATGATAAGATATACGGTGAGAATGAATTACCATCCCTCTCCTTGGGAGGTGATCGGTGGAGTTCGCCCTTTAAACTCTCATTTCCTCCCTGCCTAAATTCTCACTCCCACAAGAGAAGCACAAGATTTCTAGACTCCTACATCTAAAACTCATTTCCTCCTTTCACTTATCCCGACTAAATGAGCTGTTGTTAGTGTTTTTAAGTGCACGGTACTCAGTCTTAGCTTATTTCTTATACCGACATGGTTTGCAATTGTAGAGATAGATAGGATTCCAATAACGTACGGCCTGATGGACGGATGGATGAGTGATTGAAATGTACGTGTCGGGAGACGTACAACATCCTAATCCTTATAATTAATCTTCTAATGATTGCACGGATGCACGGAACACGTACATCTCCTATATACTCCAACGTTTTACTTTCACACATGCCAGCAGGAGTGGTACAAACTATCGCTGCTCACGAGCATGCATTTTTTTTTGTCTTTACTTTATTATAAGTACTACTTGATTACAGTAAACATTACTTTGTTTTAAGGAATAATTTTTGCCACCTGTAAACACGTCGTCCTTTCTTGTTTATTTTTTTTTGGGTGCAAACCCCTCCAGTTTGGTTATTAAAAAAAAAGAAATTCAGGAGATCCGATTTCGATCAAAAGAGACGTGGTGAGCTGATGATACAGTTGGCCTGCAAGCTCGACGGATGTTGAATTTGGCCCAGACAGTGACTACTCTGGTCTATTGGACCGGAATCCTGAATAACGGATGGATGGGTTTTAATCTACAAAGCTTTGGGCTTGCCCGTCATGATAGACCAATACTTCCGAGCCCAGTTTGTCGAATCTTTCCAAAAGTTGTTTCTTGTACACATTTTTCATCATCGAGTTAAAAAAAATGAGAGAACATTCACCGGCGGTAACTAAGCTTGTTTGTTCATGGTGCCACTTAGATTCCACGAAAAAATAACTTAAACATTAGGTCTCTAAACATACAAAGTGGTTTTAATCAAGGTTGAAACCATTTTTATACATCTTCTTTCTCTCTCTTGGAGCTTAAGTTCGTCATGGAGGATTGCTTAGTCACTTATCGTCCCAAAACCGCACCTAGGTTTCACTATTTGCTTTGAAGCACCTATGTTCATAAGATTGGTCTAATCTTCATCAATCGTAATAAAAAATGGGAATCCCTGTTTCTTTTCTATTTATGATAAAGTTTTATTACCCAATTATTATTTGTTTCGTGATAATTGTCATAGCACCCAACCCTCACTGTCTCATTGGACGCGATACACCCAAATATCTATGCTCGAGATGTTTTATTTTATTTTATTTTTGTCTTGAAAGGAGCCTGGCTTGGCCTGACTCCTTATATTTTACTGCCATAGCAAGCCTTTGGCCGGCTCATCTCGGCTGGCTATGCCATTGACCTGACTCCTTTGTCGGTCTCTATATATAATTTTCCTCTTTAGCTAGCTATATAGATGCTGGAGAGAGTACTCCTACTCCTACGTTGCTGGTCGTAAGCATGTGAAAAAAATTCCCACAATGGTAAAATTTCATTTCGAGGAGGAACAAATTAACCCGACACGTACGTACGATTAAGTCATTTCCATATCCATGTCTTTTCCACCCTTTTTCTTTTCCGTGCTACTAATCCAAGCCTAGAACAGTCAGAAGATCTTTCTTTGCTTTGTTTTGTTATCATTATAATATTATTATAATACTATTACTACACAGGAGGGAGAAAAAGCATGGCTGGGAAAAAAAGCAGGCATGAGAGGACGTGAGTGGCGGAGCAGTTGGACGACGCCTCGAGATGCACGCGGCGCTGCTAAGAAAAAGTCGCCCCCCTCCTCCGAGTTCCTCCTCTTTTTAACCCACTGTCACTAAGTTGTTACCGCTGTTAATCCATCCATCCAACCCATGCAGAGGGATAGGGTGTTCGTGTTAACGTCAGTCACGTGGTGGCGGCTCTCCGGGTCCAGTGGCCACGCGACAGCACGCACGCACGCGCTGCAGCCGGCCGGCCTCCTGCCTGCCTGCCTGCACCACGTACTCATCATCACTGCCCCTTTCCCTTCTCAGGTTTCGTATTTTCTCTATATATATCCTTTTGACCTTTTCTTTGAAATGGAACTCAAATTTCCATTCCTGTGTTCTAAATTGTCCTAGTTAAAAAGACTGCTATATGTACTATACTCACCAGCTCTGTATAAGAGCCTGTTTGGTGTGGTTTCGGCTTCGATCCCGACAACCCTTTCCGTAGAAGAGCCAAAGAAGCCCTACTAAATGAGAATCGAAACGGAAGAGGAGCTAGAGCCGTTTTGATTGTACGGGAGAGGAGGAGCTACAATTTAAAGCTCCTGCCTTGGCCTCTGATTTCAACGGAAAAATAGTTGGATAAGGAACCATGCCAAATAGACATTTTTTTCTTGACGGTCTCACTTTTACCTAATCCACTTTCATTCCGTAGCCCCCTTTAGGACGTGATTTTTTTAATAGAAAATAGTGCAATTTTACAAGGGAAGCATGTAGATAAATTCTTAAAAAAGACTCCGTGCTCCAAAAGGTACCTTTCAGTATCGTGGGTTCCCTTGCCATGCCAAAGTTATTCATGATCTTTCATGGTATCACTCGTACACGGCCCTGTTCTGTTGTACTACTTTAGCAATACTTTTTAGTAAACGAACAATATTTTTCTCTCACAACAAATCAGTATAAGCATCAGGATAAACCAAATTTCAGCGAAGCGAACATCTCAATCTCATCCTTTGCACTGTGCAGGGCACGCAAATCTTATCTCAGCTCAGCCGGGGCTCCATATTGCAATCTACACAACTCTGCCTTCAATCCTCTGCAGTAAAAAGGAACAAGAATCTACGCCACCTGAATGAAGAAAAAGAAAAGCAAGCCAGATTGCACTTTTAGTTTGGATAACGGAAACTGACCGCTCCCAAAAAAATATTTCCTCTTTTATTCAATCACCAAAGCAGGAAGCATCGTATGCATTTCAACAAACACCAAGTTTCCATTATATATGTATACTAGGACTGCTACCATCACCAAGTTTCCATTTCTAAACACGTACACAGTCAGTGGCGGACCTAGAATTTTACCTCAGGATATGCCACACAAAAATTTCTATATACAATTCAGTAAAACCATTGTCAATTCGGTAAAACTATATTCCAATTCAATAAAACCGCATGCATTAAATAACATGATAAGCCTTAAATTCAAAGGTTAAGGCAGAAACGACAACAAATTAGTACAATATAAATATTTTAAATGAAATATAAATAGTTTAGAATATAGCCATAAAAGAGACTTACAATACCACTTGTCTGACTTATTTATCTGTCGCTTTTTGAATAACATGAATGTTTCGATTATATCATCTTTAAAGCATATGGTTGGGCGAACTGCGTACGAATCCGTAATCTAGTGATAATTGATCCACTGATCTGACTAATCTCCCAATACACAAATAATGTGCAAGTAATTATGCACACAAGAAAAAAGAAAGAAAGAAAGAAATGATTCAGCGATGGGCAGGCGGCAGGCCGGCAAGGGAAGTAGTCAAGCTACCCGACGGCCCGACCTCTCGGCGGCGGCGGCATCGGACGTCAGCTCCCGCTCGGGTAGCAGTCCGCAGTCGCGTGCAGCGTGCAGTGCGGCAGGCCGGCATTGGCCAGGTCCCAGGGGCAGCAAGGTTCAGGCTGGCTGCTACTACTCCCGGACGGCCGGACGCCGCTGCTGATCGCCGATCGCGCAGAGCCAGAGAGCGGCGCGGTGGAGCCTCTGTGCCTGTGCTGCTGCTGCCTTCATGCTACAGAATAGAATTGCCTGGATCGGCTGTGCGCCTCTGCCACTGTGGATTGTGGGACCGCTATCTTGATGGACAAACTCGATTCTCGAGCCGAGGGGAGACCGAGAGACGTCGCCGCGTGCATGCGTGTTGCCATTACCGAGCGGGCGTGGAGCCGGTCAGCTGGAGCCTAGAGCGGCGTCCGATCAGCTAACATTTTTTGTACATACTCCAAGAGTATACGTATACTACGCCTGCTGCTGGGCAGGGTATGCCGGGGACCACCCGGCATACCCTGTAGGTCCGCCACTGTACACAGTAAACAACAAAAATGACTCTCAATCTCTCTCTAGAGCAGGGATGACTGTGCCGTGAGACAACAAAACCCTAGAGGACCCAAAGCCCTCAGGAAGATCTCAGCCGTCCACCCCCAGATCCAACGGCGCTCCTCGCTCCGGCCGTTGTACTTAACCGAGCCGCAACCGGCCTCTGACTGACTTCTTCTCCAGTCTCTACTCTCCACTCTTCTTCCCCCCCACTACCCCAGCACGCCACTGCTCACACACACCCCACTCGGAGGTGGAGCTCAGCTCCAATCCAATCCATCCCAAATCCGCCGAATTCGGACGCCGCTCGCCCCCGCAGATGGACGCCGTCCCCCCGATTCGCACGCTCTGAGCTGAGCAGCCGAGCCCGGTTCCCGCCGCCGCCTTCTCCGCTCATTCCGGCGCTGAAAGATTCAGGCTCCGTGCTTCCGGCCGCCGGAGCGCGGTAATGGCGGGGTTCTAGCGCGGCGGACTTAAAGATCTAGCCTTTTTGTTTTTACCTTTTTCTCTTTTGCTGGCTGCTACTCCCTCACACCCCCCGCGGCGATGGTGACCGAGATGGCGGCGCGCGGCGGCGAAGCGGCGTTCGGGGCAGCGGAGGCTGACCGCGGCGACTTCGAGGTCTTCCGCAGCGGCTCCGCGCCGCCCACCGTCGAGGGCGCCCTGGGCGCCGCTGCCGCCGGCGGCGGCGGCGGCCTGCTGGTGGACGACGAACTGCGCTCCGACCCGGCGTATCAGAGCTATTACTACTCCAATGCGCACCTCAACCCGCGCCTCCCGCCGCCGCTCCTCTCCAAGGAGGACTGGCGCTCCTCGCACCACCGCCTCCGCTCCTCCGCGGGGTTCGGCGGGATCGGGGACGGCAGGCGGCAGCAGCAGCAGGCGGCGGCTGCCGAAGGGACGGTCGGCCTGTCCGGGATCGATCTTGGTCGCCAGAGGAGCTTCTCCACCGTCTTTCAGGTTGAAAGATCGAATCTTTTCTCCCCTTCTTTCATTCTGTGCTAATATATGTCTTTTGAGAAAGCCTTTGACCTTGTACTAGTTGCTTCTGTTTTTGACTGATGAGTGATGATAAGTCTGAGTTCACTCCACTTATATCTAGCGTTGAAGTATCCTAGATTTGCTATGTTTGACATATATTAGGTATCTAGTCGTTGTGCGCACGCTGTGCAGTATGAATGCGTGATTGCACTTTAGACCTGTGTGATGTCTTTGTCTTGCACTTATGTGATCTATTGGTTTGTTGGAGTCGTGCTTCTTCATGGGTACGTAGAGAAATGTATTTACATGAAGATAGGTAACACAAGGAATGGAAAAAAAAACGCCTTCTTACCCTATTTGACTTTGGAGGCCTAAGTAGTATTTTCAGCTGACTTTCCTGATTGTGACGTTAAACCGTTACTAGTGATGTTATGATGGAATAAACGTTATAATGGAATAAAGTAATCTACTTCCGGAGCAGCTCATGCTTTCTGGTACTGAGAAATGTCTACTGGATCATGACAAACATTGTTCCATTTATGATGGAATAAACGTTACGATTGAATAAACTAATCTAGTTCCGGAGCAGTTCATGCTTTCTGGTTTTGAGAAATGTCTAATGGATCACGACAAACATTGTTCCATTTATGATGGAATAAACTAATCTAGTTCCGGAGCAGTTCATGCTTTCTGGTTTTGAGAAATGTCTAATGGATCACGACAAACATTGTTCCATTTGTGATGGAATAAACTAATCTAGTTCCGGAGCAGTTCATGCTTTCTGGTTTGGAGAAATGTCTGATGGATCACGACATATTTTCACTTGCAAAATGCTTGGATGCACCTCTATGACATTGTTACCTGTTGCTGTAGCCTATCCGTTTCAACACATCTGTGCATCAGTGAGCCATATTCTGCATAAGTGCATAAAGAGAATCTTCTAAATTTTGTGGCTCCCTTAGCCGATCTTTATTTATTGATGATTGTGTATTGTAAAGTTCTTGAAATCCTGCATTAAGACTAGCATTTTTAATATTCCTTTTTTTTTCCTGGACTGCTGTTCATTCCGTCTGTTTTGTTTGATCTAACATCGGACTTGTACTTGTTGTAAATGGTGCAGGAGGACTCGTACCAGCGTGATATGGATAGGCAGACTGCCAGCCACAATAGTAATGACTTACTAGGTTCTTCTGGAATACAGTATGGTCTAAATCGTGGACCTGGAACTATTGGAGGCCTGCACTCTAGCAATAGTTTACGGAGCTTGGATGAAATTCAGAACAATGATCTGCCATCAAATGCATTTGCTTCTATTTTAGGGTCATCTCTTTCTAGGAGTGCATCTCCTGATCCTGAGCTTGTGAGGAGGGCCCCTAGTCCATCCCTGCCTCCAATTGGTGTCAAAGTTGGTAACACTGACAAGAAGATCAATGGTGGTTCCTCTTCTTTCCGTCGTAGTTCATCCGCAATCGGCGAATCTGATGATCTGGTGGCTGCTTTATCTGGGATGAACTTATCATCTAGGGCAATGAGTGGGCAAACTATGGACCAGTCTCAGCTCTATCAGGATGTCGATAATGTCCAGAAGTTCCTTTTTGATCGACAGGGTGACCAGACAAATAGCAATCAGCAGCACTACATGAGACGTCCTGAACACGGGCAATCTAAGTTACCTGATGGATATTCTGCCAATTTGGCCAATTCATCTACGATGAGGAACCAGATTAATGCTGGCAGTTTCACATCTTTTGACAGTTTGTCTCTTGGATCTGGCTTTGCTTCCCCTAGGATTGGTTCTAGATCCCCTGGAGGGACTGTATCTTCTCGACAAAATTTAGCTGGTATGTCTAACATGCTAAACTATAATGGAATTGGAAGTCCAATTGCATCACCTTCTCTTCAGACCTCTATTGATCCAGCGTATATCCAGTACCTTGCTCAACTTGCAGCTACCTGTGATGATCCTCTAATGGACAGGGGCCATCTGGGAAATTCTTACATGGACTTACTTGGTACTCAGAAAGCTAACCTTGGCCCTTTACTCCAGTCACAAAAGCAATATGGTTACTATGGCAATCTTGGATTTAACCTTGGATATGCTGGAAGTCCATTGACAAGTCCTGTTCTTCCCTCTTCACCTATTGCGCCAGGCAGTCCACTTAGGCATGGTGAGCGCAACATGCGCTTTCCATCAGGCATGAGAAACTTTGGTAATTCCTTTGGTTCATGGAATTCAGGCATGGGTGGAAAGATGGATGCCAATTTGATGCCCTCGCTTCTGGAGGAGTTCAAGAGCAACAAAAGTAAATCATATGAGCTCTCGGAAATAGCTGGCCATGTTGTTGAGTTTAGGTACACTTCTTTCTTGATGTTTTTCTATAATCACGATAATGTGGTAACATGCAAATTACCCTACTAATTTTTTGAATATTCTGTAGTGCTGATCAATATGGGAGTCGGTTCATACAACAGAAGCTAGAGACAGCCAGTACTGAAGAAAAGGACATGGTTTTTTCAGAAATCATGCCTCAAGCTCTCACATTGATGACTGATGTATTTGGAAATTATGTTGTTCAAAAGGTAGGAGTATGGAAATGCTGCTCAGATATCTGTTTGTGATTGTAGCTGTCTTATACCTTTTCTTAACTCAATGCTCCGTTTTTTTCTCAGTTTTTTGAGCATGGAAGCACTGCCCAGATAAAGGAATTGGCTGGTCAGCTTATTGGACGTGTCCTTGCTCTTAGTCTTCAGATGTATGGGTGCCGGGTTATACAGAAGGTGCTTGTCAATTGAAATATCTCCTCAACAAATACAAATATACATCTTTTAGTTTTCATGTCTATTCAATAAGTAGAGCTTTATTGTTTTTTTTTAACTTGCAAGCGTGTTGATGGCTCCAATAATTTTACCTTGCATAATAATTCATACTATTGCTTCTGAGTGATCAGTCACTGCCTTACAGATTTGGTATACTGTTGGCCCATAGTTTTCTCCTATATGAGAAGTTTATGTTGGATAATTGTTGGCAGCCTTAATTGCATACTTTTTATATGTGCTTATACAATTATTTAACCCTTGCAACTCTAGAATTTACATAATTGGCTGAAAGGTTGTAGCAAGTGATATTTTGTTTGACGCTGTTGATGATATATGTGCAGGCTATAGAAGTTGTTGATTTGGATCTGCAGACTAAAATGGTTGCGGAGCTGGAGGGCCATGTCATGCGCTGTGTACGTGATCAAAATGGGAACCATGTTATACAGAAATGCATAGAATGCATTCCTCAGCATGCTATCGAGTTTATTGTCTCGACATTCTATGGTCAAGTTGTAATGCTATCCACTCATCCATATGGTTGTCGAGTTATTCAGGTATGCTAATTAAATGCTTCATTCTCATCCATTTAGAGGCTTACCTATTGTAATACTATAACTTATATTATTATTATATCACAAATGCTACAGAGGGTTCTAGAGCATTGTGATGATCCTAAGACACAGCAAATAATGATGGATGAGATTCTCCAGTCTGTTTGCTTGCTAGCTCAGGACCAGTATGGCAACTATGTTGTTCAGGTCAGTGCCATGTTCAGTTTTGAAAGAGATACATGCCTGTACCTGTCTACCTGGTTTTGTGTTGGTGGACTGTGTTGTGCAGTAACATCTCTATGCTATTATGTTGATCTTAGTATGTTGTTTGCTTGATAACTAGTATCATTCAATACTGAAATGTGGATCATTGACCCCCTTCCCTCCAATGAAATATAGGTAGACTTATTTTGTATCAGCGTTAGGTTATTTTGTTCTAACACACAACTCACTCTCAACCCACCCCAACACGTGGAAAAAAAAACTATTTGGCTTGCCACATGTGAAGATTGTGGACACAACCTGTACACAGAGTTACATGTCCAGGGCAACCAACCTTAAGAGCAACTTCTGGGAGCCACACCATAGGCAGCGGTATGCCACACCAAAATTTTCACATAATTTGGTAAAATCTATTTAGCAATTTGGTAAACAACCATAAAATTTGTCTTGTAATTCGGTATACAAGTACTAAATAACATAATATGTCTTAAATTCAACAATTAAGTACACAATGCATGAATAATCAACAAATAAATCCTTAATTACTACTTCCTACATCTACGGGCTAGATCAATCAATTGAACTGATATGAGGATCTATTGATATAGTTAGTAACTACTGTCACAGTAAGTCTAACATACATTGGCCTTGGCCTTGGGGAGTTCAGACTTGGCTCTGCAGTACTGCTGCCTCTCCCATGTGGCCATGTGTCGTGCTGCTGCGTGGAGCAGGAAGCAACAAGAGAGGCGAGGCGCTGATGCCTGGCAGCCTGACCTACTACTGCTAAATGGCCTCACTCAAACCAGGAGAGACTTTAGGGTTTGGTTGAATAGGCAAAGAGGAGGCCGAAGGAGAAGTGGGTGCTGGGAATTTAAAAGGCGTGGTGCGATGACAGTTGCAGAGGTCACCACAGGCGGTCCTCGGCTTTACCACTTGGGGCTCCGATGCGGCAGCACCCAGTGACCTTATTGGTCAGTAATGGGAGTCAGATACTCGTGGAACTTGTTAGGCCGGGCTTTGGGTATGCCACACCATCCCCTTGTAGCCCACTGGGTCTGCCCCTATCATAGCGCACTCTCATTTTCCGCACCTTGCAGGACCACCGGGACACCTGGTTTATAAATTGCATATTAGAGCTTGCAATCTCTTCCTGAAGAGACTAGCAAATATGTCTTCTCGTGTATGATTTCAAGGTGCAAGTGTGCAACCTTTATTCTAGTATACCCTTGATATTGCTAAATTGACAGTGCTTCTGTAATTTAGCTGTTAGTCAATTAATGTAAACTACGACATTGCATGTTACTTGCCACTATTTCCCTACAAACATGTGAACACTTAGGTTGGACACAAATTGAGTTTTGTGAACTCAATGTTGACATTCCGAATGTCTTGTTCACATGCCCTAGGTGATTTCCTTTTATGTTTTCTCTAGTTAATATGTAGGGAACTTGGTGGATTTTTGTGGTGATATGGTGCTACTAGTTATTTTTCTCCGCAGGTTACAAGTAAATAATGTCTTGGAGATAGGTAGTCTTTAACATTTATTTTTGTTTGTAAATTGTGATTATGTATGTACTTCTGGGGATAATTGTATGGATATTATTTTGTAGGGGCAATAATGTAAGCATAATGATTTTGTTATCAAAATTTGAAATGCTTGACTGGAGACATTCCAATGGGTTATTTTCCCCCTGCTATAAGCAGTGCACATAATCTTGCTTTAGGATTTCGCATTGATTCAGAGTCAACTGTTGCACTTACAGTGTGGGCAGGTTTTATGGGATAACCATTACCGTATGCTTAGTCATGATTCTGAGATCTTTGGGATCTTCTTTGATTTGTTTGTCTAGGTGTTTAGTTTCTTGATATTTTCTTACTAGTGACTTGCTGAACTCTACAGCATGTTCTGGAACATGGCAAACCCCATGAGAGATCGGCTATTATTGAGAAGCTAATTGGCCAAATTGTGCAAATGAGCCAGCAAAAGTTTGCCTCAAATGTCATCGAGAAGTGCTTAGCCTTTGGAAATCCTGTAGAGCGTCAGGTTCTGATTGGTGAGATGCTTGGATCCACCAGTGAAAGCGAACCTCTTGAGGTATGGTGATCTTTCGATCTTTTCTTTTTCTTTAAAACTTTTTAAGCACAACTGGCCAAATGCTTGTTCACTCAATAACTGGCTAATGTGTCTTGAGATCTTTACTGATAAAATATGGGTTGCATTGTGGTTGCGCTAGGTAATGATGAAAGACCAGTTTGCAAACTACGTGGTGCAGAAGGTGTTAGAAACTTGTGACGATCAGCAGAGAGAGATGATCCTAACAAGGATAAAGACACACCTGAACACCCTCAAGAAGTACACTTACGGGAAACACATAGTAGCCCGTGTAGAGAAGCTTGTTGCTGCTGGAGGTATATATACATGTTCTATCTTCTTTTATGGCTCCAGGACTCGACATTGTGTGCCTGTCTGTGTTTAGGGGCTAATAATGATGTATGTGTTGTTGTGCTCACAGAGAAGCGCCTTGGGCTTCAACCAGCATGCACCGCTGCCTGAAGGGCAAACTCTCTAGTTGTACAGCTAACAGTTGCTAGGTTTGCACTCACCTTTTTTTTCTCTACTGAAACCTTATATGAAGGCCCCTTTTGGCTTCGCCGGAAAATAAATACTGTGTGTTTGCGCGGAAGAGTGTACATTAATTCTGTAGCAGAAGTGATGCGTCGGAATCAAGGGAGGAGTGATGCATGCGAGTCCGATCAATCCGAAGGCTGCTGTAAAGAGGAAGATGGAAGGAGTGAGAAGCATGTCAGTTACTCTGCTGCTGTACAAATTAAACTTAGCTCTTAGAGTGAGGAGAAAGTAAGCTGTTAGCTGTCTAAAAAGAAAAAAAAAGCTGAGGCCATCAGCTCCCTGTTTCATCTCTTGGTATAGCTGCTGTGGCTTCCTGTTGTCTGGCCTTTGTTGTAACATAAAGCTGAGGCGCACTAGCCTTCGTTTTTACAGTTAAGCTGAAGTTATTAGTATCAGCTTTCCTGAACTGTTTGGTATGTAATGTGACTTTAGTATCAGCTGAGTCTCATGTAATTCAGGTCCCTGATGTCTTGAACGTTTCAATTTCAATTTTCACCCCCGATAAACATAGTTCCTTTCTTTTTTGTTCTTGTTGAGGTTTTTACTTCTAGACATTTTTTTTGCAATGTTGCTGTCTTTGAGAATGCCCTTGCCCTTGTTTTTGTTTGAAGTTTCAAGGGAGAGATTGGGATGGTACATGTGCTGTTGTAGTACATGTTGCTATCTGTCATGGTCAATCCGGACGGTTGTTGCAGTAGTACTCCTTGTGTTCCTCGTGTGATTATGTTTGAGTGATAGAATGGTCACGAGTGTTTGTCCTGCATTCTCCTTGTACCATCAACCATATATTTATCTATTTAGTATCAATATTTTCTTTTGAAAGGAGAAATATTTAGGAGCACTGTATATTTTGTAGGGCCATCGCCCACTGATGATCCCTGAATCCTATCCTGAACCTGCTCTATAAATACCAGTAGGGGTAGGCAGTGGCAGTGGCATCGTATCGCCAGTTGCACTTGCACAGCATAAAACGCAACGTCACTCAAAACAACTGGTATTGACAAAGTTACTATATTCTTGATCGATGCCCTCTCTGAATGTTCTCCTTCCTTTTGTAGCGGGAGTCCTTCAGTCCAGCCCACTTAGGTAGCCCGGTCTCGGCCCACAAGGTCACATGGCAGCCCAGTTCATGATATTCCCCGCCGCTTGAAGTGCGGCTTGCTCCCAAGCCACTGTTGTTGACGCCACCAGGATCCCAGCAGAGTTGAATCACCTCCTTACTATTGACATTGCAGAGAAGTTCACTCCTTTTGTAGAAGTTGTTGGCCTTAAGGAGCTATTGTCTGCCAATAGAGTAGTCGTAGCACTTCCTTGTTGAACCAATTGTGGATTGTTCATCTGTAGATTCTCCAAGGAACCAAACTTAGTTGTTAACTTTACAACATTAGCATCTCCAATCCCTTCAATTCTAGGTATATTGTCGGCTTTGTCTCCTGGAACCTCAATTACTTTTATTGACATCACAACCGCAACATAATGGTCATACAGAACTCCATCGTGGGCAAACACAACATGCTGCAGCTGTGTGGTAATATCTTGTAGTAGGTTCTGTGCATCATCGATGTTCCATCAACTAGAATTATTCTGCCCTTTGAAGGATCCTATCATGAGGGACACCTGTTGGAGGCCAAGAGATTGTCGACCGCACAAACATATCAGAATGACTGTTCTGGTAAGCATACGATAGAGCATCTTCACTCTCACCCATTCTCAACTTACAGAGGCTTTTATTGGAATACAATGTTGCTTCTGGTTCAATGTCTATTCCCAAATTATAGAACTGAACTTTAATGCCATGGCATACTCCTTTTGTTTGAATGCCAGATTTGCGTGTGACTTGATCATAGCTCTTCTGTTATCAAAGTTCATTTTATCCAATGGCTTTGTATTTTCAGATCTTGCACGAGAGATTACTCCATCAACACTACCTTTTTTGATATTTGGAATTGGCAAAATCAAGGGCAGTAGCATCTCCACTTCTTCCTGCACCCACGCAGCGTAGCAAGCTCTATTGGCCACCCTTCGTAACATCTTTCTCTTGAGATTCTTGAATGACCATCGGAGTGCTGCTCCTCTCTAGTAGAATTGGTGGAGATTTGGGGTCGCAATGCCGCTTTAGCAAAGTCTTTGAGTAGCTCCAGTGCATTATTCACCTCATAGCTGTAGACTGATTCTGTGGCCTTCTTGAGCAGGGAAGAAGGTGGGTTGTAATCAATGCCGGTTGTGGAGGCGTCTCGCCGGAGTTGAAGAATAGGAGCAAGGACGTGGAGCACTATAGTAGCCTTCACGGTGTCGACCAGGAACAGATTGGACTTGAACACAACAGCTGCAGTAGGTGAATGAATGGCGGCTCCACATTTCATCAAGCACCTATGTTGTAGGAATGGAGAGAGCACCTGGCTTGCTTTAGACAATAGCAATGACTATCGAGGGCACATCCCATGGTGGACGAGGGGTTGGTGAAGCATGGAGGTGGTCCACGTGTGTGAAGGGCTGAAGGGTCGTGGTCGTCACTGAGCCAGTGTACTCTAGCGAAGTAGTGGATACCGTATTGCTCGCAGCGGAGTTGAATCTGATTGGTACGTTGAAGAGGAATATCGTGGACATGGTCGAAGTCACTGTAGGCATGGATGACGTGGCTGGAGTCGTGTCCATTGTCAGGTCAGAGTACTTCAGCGAAGTAGTCGATGACAATCGACAATAATGATGGAACCAAAGTCACGACGATCGAAGAGGCGTGGCTAATCCCCATAAGCTTCACCTCCATCATGTGCATCAAGTTCACCATCTTCTGAGAGAAGGAATCGATGCTTGCCGCCAGTGAATCAATGGCGATGAAAGATGGTGCGGACGCTAGGAAGCCATGGGCACAATCGAATTGCGGAAACATTTAGGGTTCCCCAAATCCAAGGCTCTGGCTACCAATTGTTACGACCACCACTACTAAATCACAAGTACAAGAGTACTTGATACAAATTGGAAAGAATCAGAGGGGATCTAGACCGGGAAGCACAAGGAATCAAGAAAGATAGCAAGAGAAACTATAGGGGAACTCTCAGACAGGAGGCAGACGAAGGTACTATTCTTTGTTGATGCCCTCTCTGAATGTTCTCCTTGCTTTAGTAGCTGGAGTCCTTCAGTCCAGCCCACTTAGGTAGCCCGGTCTCGGCCCACAAGGTCACATAGCACCCCAGTCCATGACACACATGTTTGGGGCTCAACTTCATCTAGGATTGGCCACCCACATGTCACCTAGGACAATAGGACAATCACTAAGTTTCTCCATGAATAATGAACTGGATATCTTTAGTTGCAGCACTAGGGGTGCTGAAGAGGGGTCTATGGTCTATAATCCTACTCGTGCCATGGAACTCTAGAAACAAAGACATCAATGGGACTTTACAACACAAGATTAAATAGAGGAGGCACAGGCATGGTGCCTCTTATGGGCCAGGCATCTTGCAGCGCATTAGTGTATCATTTTGCACTGGTTTTTCTTTACATGTTGGACTTTCCTCTTTCTATTTCCTTTTCCCCTTTCCCTTGTTATTGTTGTACAACCTTTGGCCTTTTACATCCTTGTACCAAACCCACCTTCTATTTTGCCTGAACGAGAAAGCAGAGAAGTTCTCAGACATATAATAAGGAGAAGCATGCAGAGTTTACAACCACTGTGTTACAATGATAAACAAGGGAGATCAATGTCCCAAGCATAAAAACAATCACGTGAAAGGATCATGATAGGCTTGATTCCTAAAATGGCTATACCTCCTCTGTCAAGGCGATAATCTGCGTGATTTTGAAATCTTTGAAGTCAGCAATTCTTCTGAATGGGGTGCCGGGGCCTTGGATCAACTGCAAGCGCGGTCTGCGGCAGGGAGACCCACTTTCACCATACCTGTTCCTGCTAGTTGCTGAAACACTACAGGCTCTGATCAAGCTACATGTAGCCCATATCAGGCATCCGATCGTGGAAGATGCTGGTTGTGTCACTCTGCAGTACGCAGATGACACTTTGATTGTCCTCCGTGGTCAGCTGGCCGATGTTCAGAGCTTGAAGGTGGTGCTTTGCCAGTTCGCGGAAGCTATTGGCTTAACAATCAACTATCATAAGAGCTTATTGGTCCCGCTGCACCTGGGGCAGGAGATGATTGACCTCTATGTCCAAACTTTGGGCTGCATACTGGACTCCTTCCCTCAGAACTACTTGGGCATGCCACTTTCAGCCACCAAGTTGCTAGCCTCGGCTTTCAGGTACTACATCGACAGAGCCGATCACTTCTTATCCTCCTGGCAGGCGTCCCTTTTAAACACCATGGGAAGAGTAGTACTAGTCAACTCGGTCCTTGATAGCCAACTGGTGTATGCTATGTCTGCGCTCAGCATACCTCCAACCATCATCAAAGAAATTGACAAGAGAAGAAGAGCTTTCATGTGGGCTGGGCAAACCAACACCTCTTCTACAAAATGCCTGGTCGTATGGGAAAACTGCTGCACAACCAAAGATCTAGGTGGGATTGGAATCAAAGACTTCGGCACCCAGAATGTATGCTTGCTACTCAAACTCATCCATAGGCTTCATTGCTCTGAAAACTCTGCTTGGGGAACCTGGGTTCGACAACATGTCAATCTGGCCTCGCTGTTGGGAGATTTGGGTGGACATCACTGGGAAATGCTAAGATCTATTCTACCACTCTACCAAGCCCTGACTACGGTGGAAGTCAGGGATGGTTCATCTACATCGTTCTGGAACGACGTCTGGCATCTTGAAGAAGCCTTATCTGAACGTTTTCCGGCAATATACAGTCACTGTACCAGAAAAGAAGACTCTGTCAGAGATGCAGCGATGTCCAATCTTAACGGGGCCTTTGTTCCCCGACTGTCCAACCAAGCTTCGATAGAGCTGCTGCAACTAAGAGAGATCATACAACAACTTTCTCTAGTGCCCGGCAATGACTCAAGGAAGTCACTCTTCGACTGAAGTCCAAGGAAACTTGACTCATCAGTTATTTACAGGCTCCTAAAATCAAGACAATAGGCTTCTGACCCAACGGCTGATTTTGTTTGGAAAAACACAGCTCCACCACGAGTACAATTCTTCATGTGGCTTGCCTCCAAGCTGCGAATCCAGTGCCGCGCGAACCTGTTCAAAAAGAAGATTACTGACAGCCAACTTTGTGAAGCTTGTGGTCATCCCGAGGAAACGACTGATCATATTCTATTGCATTGCCCATTTGCAAGATCCTTCTGGACTGCAATCGGTCTTCAAATTTCTGATGACTTCTCCATCAAGACTATGCACAATATGCCCAAGATCCAATCACTGCCTCCAGCTCAATACAACACTTTCTTTGCCCTTTGCTGCTGTCAACTCTGGAAGAGAAGAAATGCCCTCATCTTCAGAAACGAAAGCCACAACGTCGTCCATGTGATGCAAGCTTGCTGTCTGGAAGCTTCAAACTGGTGACTAAGAATCCCCAGAAAACAGAAGCATACGGCGGATGCCTGGTGCAACTTTCTGCAGGCGACTATTAACCGAATTATGTAAATGTTGTATATAGAGTCTGAGTCTGTTCTGTTTTGTTTCTTTGCTACCATGAGACAACCCAGCCTCAATTGTAAAATAGGCATTTGGCCTCCTTATAAATGAAATCAGGTGGGGTATAACCCCCCGTTGACTGCTCAAAAAAATAATCTGAAGGTGAGAAAAATTAATTTCTTTCTATCCAGATCTTCCTTGTAGTTGTTGTGCACTGAGTGCACACACGTAATCAAATAAATCCATTGACAGCTTTGTACTCTCTCTTATTTTTATTGTGTGCTACGGACATGTATCAGCTACCTTGTGTGCATCAACATGTTTCTCTTCCTTTTGAGGACTTACTACCATATGTAAACATATTAAATAGACGTGGCATCTGTTTCTTGTATCGAAATTTGGTAGCATTCTTATTCACGTGAAACTAGATCATGTGGACGCACGTAGGATACACGATGGATTGATGGCTTTCCAGGGTGGATGACCCTGAATCCTCATCCAAACCTTCTCCGCTCTATAAAAACCATTGTCCACTCGCATTGCTCGAACCACAACACAACTCATACATAGCAATCAAGTTTCTTTAGAAACAGGTCATAAACCGCATCTTCTTGTGGTAAATTAGCTTTCCTTTGACTAGTTTGCAATTATCTACAATTGTATAGTTGCTAATTCTCTTCTCTTAATGATCTATATATGAATCTTATATACATAGCTTGTTTATGTGATGTACCTTCATTTCATGCTACCTAGTTTAGTTTTAGTTAATAACAGAGTTATTGATTGATTTGATAGCTATTGACTGAATATGAGCTCCACGACGAGGGTTCAGAGCACTGGTGGCGTGTGGTCATGGCCTGGCATTATTGGGTTTACAATGGAAGATGCCATGATGGTGATCCTTAGGGACAAGCCTGACGCTGATATTGTCTTTCTGCCAGTCGGCTCGCTGGTGACCACAGATGACTTCCGCCCCAACCGCGTTCGCATCTTTCTCGACACTATCGCCTACCCGCCCCGTGTGGGCTAGCTAACTTTGTTATAGAGCTGAACAATAAAATGTATGATGCTAAGAAAATCATTCCTGCCGATACATCTTCTGTATGGATGTGTGTTACTTTCCTATAAACTAAATAAGTGGGGTGGTCTGCACAATTGCGTCTCTTGGTTTCTATTTATGCTTTACTTTACTGGCGCTTCTATTTCATCAACTTCTGATCCTTGACATATATAGCTTGAAATTGTGCTTACCATAGTAGGATTTTCACATGTTTGGGTTGTATTATCATCTCTTTACTCTATTCATATAGATCTCCACATGAACTTATTCTCATCTCTTTACTCTATTCATATAGATCTCCACATGAACTTATTCTCATTTTTCTTTGCTATTACAAGCGGAATAACTATTTTTAATTGGAAAGTCATGCACCGTTACATATTCTAGTTTACAAACTGCTCTTTTCACTATCATCTCAAGTGCTATATGATTTCGAGCTCTGCATTTCAAGCCGAGTGGAATAACCTATAATTTATATGGTTTCCATCACATGTTTTTGTAAATCAGTGGTTTTATTAGTGATTCTATTGATCCTATAGATTGTGGTTCCACCATTATGATTTGCGGGCTACATATTACTCCACTACGTGAATGAAGCTATGACTAGAGCTAGGGGTGAAAGCCCAAGGTAGTGGCTCACTGATACTCCCTTCATGGTTGACTCAAGCCCCCCACCAAGCTTCTATACAACTCTTCCTTGTCCACATGTGGATCCTTTGATCCTTTAACATATCATATCTCTCACATGCTTTCTCGAGTATCTCCACTCAGTCATGAGGCCTTCCTTATCTTTCCCTTAACCCTTTGGTAGTTACCTAACCTACCCTATTTATTATAGGAAATCAAACATCTCTATCCAATATGTGCAACCCCTGGCCGATCATTCGGTGAGTCCCAACTTGATGGTGGCAAAAGTTGGTTAGCTTACTGGAGTGCACTGTATGATCCAGTAGATACTTCATAAATCCTCGACGGACCATCTATTGGGCCAAGCTTGACTTTATGATAAGTTGGTTAAGTCTTGTTACTATGTGATATCATCTAGTGGGAGAATATTTTGGTATATTACTTTCTAGTCTCTAGAATTTTAGGTCAGATCAATAGCACCATATGATTTGGTGAAGGTAGTGGTGGTCGGTGGATCATCTGGTGGTGTCTGCGTCTACCAGCTCTTTGCAATGTCTAGCAGCCCCTTCACCCTCTATATATGTGCAATCCCCTCCCATGTGAAGCTTCTCTTCCACCCCATAAAGGAGTGTGAAGCTATTAGAATGCCATCCAAACTGAGAAGTGAAGATTGAAAGTTAGCCATTAGTGCTACTGGTGTTCATGGTTGGGTTTTTTGAGTTAAAACTGAAGACTTGTTGCTTTTGGTGATTGCCATCACCTAGATATATCTTGGTGAAAGACTTGGTGACCCTCCTCGATGGAGTTCTTGTTGAGGAGGCTCCAAAAGGTACGGTGTATGTGGTTTGAAACCCACCATTCTGGAGTGGAGAAGAGCAAACCAATTATTGGTGACTCCTGGTTCTCCAATGTGGATTAGTTGGTTGTGGCAACAACTTGATACCATAGAAAAATTCAGTTGTCTCTTTCCATTTCTCTTGTTCTTACTTCACATGTTGTTTAAGCTCTCACTTATTAGTTGGTTGTGTGCAAGTTATTATGATGGATGGCAACTAGGATCACATGGTAGAGTGCTCAACACAGGTTTTATATATAATTTCTTGTAAGGATAATACGATTAGTGTGAACCTTGCTAAGGACTAGTTTAGCCCCGTGGCCCTAAGGACGCACCAGAGTGCTTTTGTAGCAAACTTAGGTGCCATAGTGCAAGGGGGTTTAAATTAAGTTACATAGGCTATGGTTGCCACTTCAACTTTTTAGAGCCCAATTCACCCTCTCTTGGACCATTACACTAGTAGTCAAGTCCATCATGACCATTCATTGGGCGTCATAGCCAAGCTTGCAATGTGCATCCATCATGACTTCGTCGCTAGACCCTAGAGGTGGTTCGGGGTGGTCTAAGGATCTCACCCTTCTTCCCACTATCTCTCCTTCTAGGGGTAGACCTCGAATGCATGTATGCTTCTCTTTTACCAGCATGTATCCATAATCATTATCGAATGAAGTAAGTGTTGTGTCTTAGTCCCACGATGGTCTTTTGGCCCTCAGCATCATGCGGTGTGGGTCTGGTGCTGTGCAACATCGAGGACTACTAGTGCTCCATGTCATCCAAGTCTTGCTTTGCTTTTCACAGTTCCCTAAAGCCTATCTTGGACTCTAAAGGATTGCTCCAAGCTTGTGCACAAAAAGTGCCAAAATATGCTCGATTTCTTGCAATTTGGCAACAAGCTCTAAAAACACATGATGTTGTGCTATGTAGTAAGCATTAGCACTAAGTTGCATTAATCTTGTAAAATAGTAGTACATAATAGTTAAAAGTAATGCAAAAAGATATCAATAAATAGCACCAACAATTTCTCACTGCCAGTTGATTAAACCAATAGTGACTGAGGCTCTCACTACATGTTGATGCTTCAAAACCTACAGTGGCAGCATCTGACACTACTGGTTTAGAATCCAACAATGAGAGCTATGACTGTCATTCTCGGGACCAATTTCTGATTGTGATGGTCGGTTTGGAGCAACTGGTAGTACTAGGCGGTTGTATAGTAGAAATTGGATTACAAACACTATAGTAACCTTCATTTGGAGTTACACTGAAGTCAATAATATCAACTTTCCTTTATTGTTTGGTATGTGTGCCATGTTTTTATTATACTAGCAAACATGCACATGCGTTGCAACAAAACCCAATACATATATGAATCGGACTCCGTATCATCGCTAGATGCAAGTTGTTCTAACTTGTATGAGTACAGGTCATGAGCCGGATCACCGACAAAATATGCATGAATGACCCAATACATATTGGAATCAGACTCATTGGACCATCCAAATGTCTAGTGAGCCTTCACTCATTACATTATGGTTTGGACAAGAAGATTATTTCTTTTGATGTTCTGGGTGGCTTATATTTTTGTTCGCTGACTTGTTTTTTTCAGATATGTATTGAAGTCTATCAAGTTGCTCTGGATGAAATACTAAAGATCCTGACTGTAGTGTGTGAAGAGCACAAGCTTCCTTTAGCATAGGCCTGGGTTCCTTGCAAGTATAGAAGTGTATTGGGGCTTATAGGTGGTTTAAAGAAGAGTTGCTTAAGTTTTGATGGATGTTGCATGGGAGAAGTCTCCTAACTCGTATGAGTATAGGTCATGAGTCCAGATCACATATGAGACACGAAAGGCATGAGTGCAATTTGGGAAGTTGAAAGGACCTAATTGGCCTAGTGGGGGGGTGAATAGGCCTTTTTGCAAAACCTGAAACTCACAAACTCGAATTTGCGGAAGTTAAATACCAGACCGGAAGTTCCGGTGGTCTGGATTGGAAGTTCCGGTCAGGGGGACCAGAACTTCCGGTGCAGACCTTCAGAACTTCTGGTGCCCTAAATGAGCTACGAAATCAAAGTGAATCGAGTTGGGATTTCAGATCCAAGTGATACCACACCCTCCTAGAGGTTGTTGATGAATATGTTGAACTCCTCAAGGCTTAGGACCACACCAAATCGTAGATCGGGACCTCCCACCTAAGAAGTTGGGGGTGGAGAGGAAGAACAATAAGAACACAAGAACAAAGGGTAGTCGATGCTACCGCCACAATAAGACAAGCTATTTTTACTGAGGTTCGGCAATCCCCACTAAGGAGTTCCTACTTCCTCGTTGTTGAGGTGACCACGAAGGTCCGACCACTAAGGTCTCCTCCCTCAAGCAACCACGAAGGCTAGCTTGAGATTTCCACTAAGGATCAAAGAGTGATACAAACACTTCGGGGTGCCCTCACAAATGAATCAACACGGGCAACCATGAAGAACGCCTAGCCGGCTAGGGTTCCAAGAACCCAAGAGAAACAAACACAAATCAAGCCGGCAAAACGAGGAATCCAAGTGCTCAAGTTGAAGATCGATGCTCCCGCTCTCAAATCTCACGTCCCTAGCTCAAACAATCGAAGATTGAAGCTTGGAGACAAAGGGGGAGAGAGAGTGGGTGAGTCACAGCTTGTGAAAGGTTGAGAGAGCTGAAATGAGTGTGCAAGGTTCCGGCAATGGTTAGAAATGAAGTGAGTGGCTTATATACTTGAGCTCGGACGAGCCACCGGAAGTTCTGGTGGAACCCACCGGAACTTCTGGTCAAACCAGATCAGACTGTTGGGCTTGTCAGTCAACACTTCCGGTCCGTACCGGAACTTCCGGACGGAGCCCGGAACAATTTTCTCGAACGCGGGCGCACGCGCAAAACAGCACTGACCGGAACTTCCGGTACCTGACCAGAACTTCCGGTGAGTACCAGAACTTCCGGACCGAGACCGGAATTATTTTCTCGAACGCAGGCGCACGCGGGCGCCAGCTACCAGAACTTCCGGTGGGGCACACCATAACTTCCGGTGCACTTCTCTCCAACCTAAAAGAACTTGACAAGAGCACTATTTATCCCCATTTTGCCAACTAAAATTTGTATCCCTCTTGATAGTGCGGCGTTGCCTATGACTTAAATCAAAATAAACGGTGTTGAAGCCCTTGAGTCGAAGCGTCTTTTGTCCATCAAAAATTAGGGTGCTATAATTCACCAAATGTTCTTTTTCAATTCCATCAATGGACTAACACCTGTAGATTACACTTGATAAATATGTTAGTCCCTAATTTGATTGTCATTAATTATCCAAAACCCACATCAGGGGCGAATGCACTTACAAACTCCCCTTTTTGGTAATTGATGACAACCAATTTAGGCTTACAATAGATCGAAAGAATTGAAGCTTTTGAATTCCAAAATTCAAGTTGAGCTCCCCCTTAATGTATGCATAGGATTTGAAATTTCAAATCTTGATTTAAGTCAAGATTGCATATATTAAGAATAAGCTCCCCCTAAATTTTACAATCCGTGGGGTGCCTAAGTGTGTGTGGAACAATAAAACGGTGATGCATATGACAAGTTATATCACAAGAATAAATCAAGAGAACTTGAATGGTTATGCAAGAAAGAAAAGGACTTAAACTCAACATAACCATTCTCAAATAAACAACCATCATGAGCATCAACACAAAAGGCTAAACAAGCGAGATAGACTTTAAGCATAAATGTTTTAGCCTACACTCAACCATCACACACACATAGTTCAAGTTTACCACATGGTTCACCACACGAGAAAAGGTTATTACAAAACGAAACGAAGAAGTTTTAAACTACCCCTATTACATCAAGATAAAAGCCTAACACTCCCCCTTTGGCATCAAATGCCAAAAAGGGTAGGCTTCGAGAAGCTCCAAGGGGCAACGACAGCGAGGGATCTACTCGTCATCATCAGTATCATAGTCCACTAGATAGCTCTTGCCGAGAGGCGCAGCAGAGGTGGACTGTCCAAACTGAGGGTCAACAGCAGGTGCACGAGAGGTAGAAAGCTGAGTGATATCATCTGCACCACTGAAGATGTCATGATAAGCAAAGCCTCCCTCGGTGCCAGCAGGAATACCACCACCATAGGTGGGATCAAAGGCACTGGGCTGCTGAAAGACCTGCTGCTGCTCCGCATCATCAAACTGTTGTCCAGAGAGGTTGTCATACTCCACATAAGGGTCAACAAAGGGACGAAGAGGAGAAGCTGGAGGAAGACCGACCTTCTCCTCCAGACGCCGCATGCGCTTGTCCTGCTTGGCCTGACAGTAGCAGAAGTAAGACATGAACCTCTGAAGCGCATGGCGAGTAGCATCCATGGGACCATGACCACGGCCATGCCCACGACCATGTACATGCCCACGCCCTCCAGAGACTCCAGCTAAAGGATCCACAGGAGGGACAACATCCTCCTCCATTGCTACAGGGGCATCCTTATCATCCTGTGCTGCACCACTGTCACTGGCTTCAGTTGCCTTCCCTTTCCCTTTGCTAGATTGAGCCTGCAGTCGCCTGACATTCCAATCTGGATGCTTCATGTCACAAGGAAGGTCAAACCCGGTGACTTGCTCAGTGATGTACATGAGGTAAGGAGCATAAGGGAAAGACTGAGTGGAGGTCAAGGACACCTCGTCAATGTGACGCCACAGAAGATCAGTCACACTGAATCTCTTGTCAAGTCCAAAGCATACTAAGATCCTAGGAGCATGATTCTGAATGGAAGTGGCGTCGCCAATCTTAGGATCAATAGTAGCCCAGAGCAAATTGTTGAGCACATAAAAATAGGGCTTCAGACCAACTGTCTTCCCATTTGTCAGCTGCGGATCATCATACAAACCGGCTTCAATAAAATCTGCCCTGCCAACACCATTGGAATAGTGATCATATAAGCTGAGAGTCTCACGGTCAACATGATCAAACCCAAGAAGCCTGGAGAACTGACGATAGTCACAGCGGTAGTGAAGGCCATTAGTCATCCAATGAAGTACCTTGTGCTGTGAATCAATATGGATGGTTGCCCAAAATTGACAGATGATTTCAGTGTTTCAGCTATGCTTGAAGGTCATGAGGGGCAAGATGCGCCACTCTTCAAGCTTGGCAATCAAAGCATCAACCTCTGGATGATGGTGTCCCTGAAGAGAGCTCAGATTTGGTGCTTTATGCTGGATGATGGGTGTAGTCAAACCATGAATGCCATCCTTCATGCAGATAGACTCATAATAGTCTTTATGGAATTGAGACAAAAAATGATCATCCATAGCTTCAAATTTGGACCACATAAAAGGATTCTCCTCTCGCATGCGCCTAATGTCAGAGGATTGTACCTTGTAGTTGATGGACCTCCTTGGAATATAATGAGCAGGCTCACGAGGTCGATGGATGCGAGGAGCGTGTTCTGGAAACCGCTGGAGAACACGGTTCATAGTGGCAACCCCAATACGGATCGGAGAGTGGCGAACAACTCCCGGATCAATAGCACGGCCCTCCACATCAATCACACTAGGAGCCACTGCATCATGAACCCGATCACGGTGTAAGGGCGGAGGACAGGGGATGGTAGAGCGATCGGGGCAGAACCGTGGACCTTCTTCACTGTCGAGCTGCTGCTGAGATGACTGAGCAGCGCTTGGACGACGAGCACGACTGCCACGAGGACGATCCTCCTCGCCATCCCCCAAACTTTGAGGACGGGGATGCGCGACACGGTTAGGATTGGTACAAACCATACTGTGATACAAACAATGGAAGGAAAGGCTCAGACAAGACATGCAGTGAATGCGGTGAATGGACGGACAAGCGGAGCCATGGTCACGTGCTGCCCACTGCCCACCGGAAGTTTCGGTGCATGGGACCGGAAGTTCCGGTCCGAGGCAGTGCGCGGCACGTGGTCGCGTCCTGACAAATCCATCCATGGAATTTGCGAAAAATGCACCCATACCACATGTATTGACAACAATGAGTAGGCACGTGCGAGGAATCGACCCAAAACAAAGTACATTGGGAGATCGAGCGCGAAATCCCGGTACCTTGTTCCTTGAAGAGAAGGGGTTGAATCCGGAAGTTCCGAGCCCTCCCGGTAGCCACCAACACCATCAAAGTGATCTCCTAGGCAAGGGCTTGCTCCCCCTCAAAGGGATTTGAAAAGTAATGGAGGAGGAGGGAGATCGATGGTGGGGAAGATGGGGGCGCCGCCGTCGGTTAGAGGAGAGGTCGGGGAGAGAGGAGATGAAACCAGATTTTTAACCCCACGGCCCGCATTTATACTGCAGTCAAAACTGACAGACCAGAAGTTCTGGTGGGAGTTACCGGAAGTTCCGGTAGGCCAGAACAAATTGGATCTGCGCAGAGAATTGACTGACCAGAAGTTCTGGAATACAACCGGAAGTTCTGGTAAAGGCCAGAAACCAGCAAGAAGTATACTAAGGAGTGGTGTACCATATGATATACTCAAACCAACTCAAATATGTCCAGATTTCATGAAATCAACACATAACTATGGACACATTAGAGCTGTGAAAAAAAAGGTTTTGAAAGTTTCACACAACTTTTCACAAGAGTTTTTGTCCAATTCTAAGGCATACAAGTGTGCACAAGATGTCAAGCCACGTTACGAGAATCAACGATATTGAGCTCACGCCTCAAAGCACAAAATCTTGACTCATCTAGAGGCTTTGTGAAGATATCGGCTAACTGAAATTCGGTTCTCACATGTTGTACAACGATATCTCCTTTGGCTTGGTGGTCTCGCAAGAAGTGATGTCGAATGTCTATGTGCTTTGTTCTTGAGTGGTTTACAGGATTGTCAGCTAGCTTGATTGCTCCCTCATTGTCACATAAGAGAGGAATCTTACTTTACTCACAACCAAAGTCTCTCAAGGTTTGCTTCATCCAAAGTAGTTGGGCACAGCAAGCGCCGACCGCCACATACTCGGCCTCAGCGGTGGATAAGGCAATAGAGTTTTGCTTCTTAGAACTCCATGACACCAAAGACCTACCAAGAAATTGGCATGTCCCGGATGTACTCTTTCGCTCTACCCTGCAACCGGCATAATCCGAATCGGAATAGCCAAGTAGAGTGAAAGTGGAGCCCTTAGGATACCACAAGCCAAGATTAGGAGTGAGCACAAGATACCGAAAAATTCTCTTAACGGCCATGAGATGACATTCTTTCGGATTGGCTTAAAATCTTGCACACATGCACACACTAAGCATAATATCGGGCCTAGATGCACAAAGGTAAAGCAAGGATCCAATCATGGAGCGATATAACTTTTGATCTACGACCTTGCCGTCTTCATCAAGGTCGAGATGTCCGGTTGTAGGCATTGGGGTCTTAATGGGCTTGGCCTTGTCCATGTCAAACTTCTTTAGCATGTCGGTGGTGTACTTGGTTTGACTTATGAACGTGCCATCCTTGAGTTGCTTGATTTGAAATCCAAGAAAGTATGTCAACTCCCCCATCATGGACATCTCAAACCTTTTTGTCATGATCCTACTAAATTGCTCACAAAAATCAGCATTAGTACTACCAAATATAATGTCATCGACATATATTTGGCATATAAAGATATCATTATTGACTTTGCGAGTAAATAAAGTGGGATCAGCCTTCCCAATCTCAAACCCTTGTTTGAGTAGAAAATCCTTGAGACAATCATACCAAGCTCTAGGGGCTTGCTTAAGCCCATAGAGCACTTTGTCAAGCTTGTAGACGTGGTCGGGATGATGTGGATCTTCAAAACCCGGTGGTTGCTCCACATACACGGTTTCGGAGAGGGGGCCATTGAGGAATGCACTTTTCACGTCCATTTGAAACAACTTAAAATCATGGTGAGCAGCAAAGGCAAGTAATATGCGTATAGATTCAAGCCTAGCTACAGGTGCATAGGTCTCCCCAAAATCCAAACCTTCGATTTGAGTGAAACCTTTGGCTACCAACCGTGCCTTGTTCCTTGTGACCACGCCATACTCATCTTCTTTGTTGCGGAAGACCCACTTGGTACCTATCACATTTTGCTTGGGCCTTTCCACCAAGGACCAGACTTTATTCCTAGTGAAGTTGTTCAACTCCTCTTGCATAGTCATCATCCAATCTGGGTCCTTCAAAGCATCCTCCACCCTTTCTGGCAATTTGGAAGAGACAAAAGAGTAATGCTCACAAAAAGTTACTAAACGAGAGCGTGTTGTTACCCCTCGTTGTATGTCTCCCAATATGCTATCAACGGGATGGTCCCGTTGAATGGATTGATGAACTCTTGGGTGAGGGATGATTGTTCTTGTTTGGATTGGACCATCATCTTCATCTTCATTGTCTTGATTGATTGGAGGATCAAGATCTTGATTGTCTTGATCACCACCTTGGTTGTCTCCTTGAGCTTGTGGTGGATCTTGACTAGCTTGTTCTCTTGAGTCATGACCCCTTCTTGAGATGGAAGCATCACCATGGGCATTGGTTGACCCATGATGCATGTTTGGATCATGAGGAATTTACACATGCATATCATCTTCATCTTCAACGGGTCTCGCTTCACCGGTAGCAAGCTTCTTGATCACTTGATGAGATGGTTCTTCTTTTCCTAAAATTTCAGCATTGACTTGCTCCTTTTGAGAGCCGTCGCTTTCATCAAAAGTCACGTCTACCGCTATTTTAATTTGGCCGGTGGCCTCATTGAAAACACGATAGCCATGTTCGTTAGTAGCATATCCAAGTAAGAACCCTTCATCAACCTTCGGTGCAAACTTAGAGCTTTTGGATTTCTTATTAAGTATGAAACACTTGCATCTAAAAACTCTAAAGTAATCCACCTTAGGCTTTTTACCGGTTAGAAGCTCGTAGGCGGTCTTGTTCCTTATCTTGTGGAGGTACAAGCGGTTGATGGCATGACATGCCGTGTTAACCGCTTTCGCCCAATAATCTTTCTCTGAAATCTTGTACTCATCCAACATTGCTCTTGCGGCTTCAATGAGCGTTCGGTTCTTCCTCTCCACAATACCATTTTGTTGTGGAGTGTATGGAACCGAAAACTCATGCTTGATGCCTTCTTCATCAAGGAATGCTTCAATGTTGGTGTTCCTAAACTCCGTTCCGTTGTCACTTCTCACTTTCTTGATCTTCACTTCAAACTCATTTTGAGCTCTTCTTGCAAACTTCTTGAAGATCCCTTGGGTTTTACTTTTATCTTTCAAAAAGAACACCCAAGTGAAGCGAGAAAAATCGTCAACAATTACAAAACCATATTTGTTACCTCCAATGCTTATATAAGCATTGGGTCCGAATAGGTCCATGTGAAGTAACTCAAGCGGCCTTGTTGTAGTGACGATATTCTTAGCGGGATGTTTAGCTCCAACTTGCTTACCCGCTTGACATGCACTGCAAATTCTATCTTTCTCAAAAGAAACATTTGTTAGTCCAAGGATGTGTTCGCCTCTTTGAAGATCGACCAAGTTCCTCATGCCAACATGCGCTAGTCGGTGATGCCATAACCAGCCCATGCTAGATTTTGCCACTAAACAAGTCTCGGACCCCACTCTACTAGATGAGAAATCAACTAGGTAGAGCTTGCCCTTCAATTGACCCGTAAAGGCAATAGAGGAATCTGATCTTCTAGAAACTTCCACACCCTTATCCATAAAGAGACAATTGTAACCCTTCTCACAAAGTTGTGAGACGGACAACAAATTGTATCCTAACGAATCCACAAGTAATACATTGGAAATAGAATTATCATTTGAGATAGCAATTTTACCCAAACCGAGAATGTCCCCCTTACTATTGTCACCAAAGACAATCCTTTCACTTGTGATTTGATTTGGTTGAAAGGAGGTAAACATGTTCTTCTCTCCGGTCATATGATTGGTGCATCCACTATCAAGCACCCAACTTGGCCCTCCGGAGGAATATTCCTACAAAACAAGATTAAGCTTTTGGTTTAGGTCCCGAGATGGAACCTAGGGGGTTAGCAACATAAGACTTGGGCACCCAAACACTCCTCAAGATTTGTCTCTTCTTGAGGGCGCCCACATACTTCACAACAATCTTGCCATCCTTGTCCCAACAACACATGTAATCACAAATGTGATTGCGTGAAATAGTCACTTGTTGCTTGGACACCTCCACTTGCTTCTTCTTATTGTTCTTGTTGTTGACAAGTGGAGTTGTAGGTGTAGCAACATTGTTCACCTTGTTGATAAGGTCAACAAGCGGCACACTCTTGTTGAACTTCACACAAGCCACCCCATTAATTATTTTTCTTCCATTGGCTTTGCCATCACAGCTATTGTAACCAATGCCATCCTTAATCATGGGGTGCCTTGATGCCTTGAACACATTTGCCGGTTGCTTATCCTTGCACTTGCAACCATTCTTGACAATTGTGTTCAACCTTTGGATCTCCTTATCCTTCTTGGCTAGCTCATCAAGGTTAGTAGCACAAGCATGTATATCAATATTAGAGTATCTTTCACAACCTTTACTAGTTGTAGCTTTGGCATCCTTGGAAACGGTAGAAGTGCTAGTCCAAAGTTTGTCATAGTTTAGTTCAAGCTCATGATATTTATTTGTCAAGCTTGTAAGGCTTTCTTGAGCCAAACTATGATCATTCTTTAGACTTGCCAAAGAGTCATTGAGTGAAGAATGTTCCTTAGCCAAGCGCTCATTAGCATCCTTGGCTAAAGACAATTCTACACTCAACTTCTCAACCTTCTCCTTCTCCTTGGAGAGACATGCCTCAAGTTCTTGGGTTTTCTCCCTTTCCTCTAGGAGCAATTCTCCTTGCGACTCAATGCATGACTCAAGCTTATCTTTGGCATATATTAGCTTCAAGATTTTAGTTGCAGCAGCGTTACCATATCTTTTGATGAGATTATAAGCATAATTTTCATCATTTTCATCATCACTATCACATTCACTAGTGTATGTGTAGGAGGATCAAGTTGTACCTTATCTCCTAATGCCATAAGGCAAGAAGGAGCATCACCGTCGTCGTCGGGGAGGTTGGCGAAGAGTCTAGGTGATGAAGAAATGTTGGTGAAGAGAGATGTTGATGAAACATTGTCGATGGGGACCGTTGTTGAGGAAGACGTTTCTTGTATAGCAATTGCGGCTACACTTTTCTTCTCATTTTCATTGTCATCATCACTATCACAATCCGATTGCCATTCTTGACCTAGATGTGCTTCACCTCTCTTCTTGTCCTTGTACTTCTTGTCACCTTGCTTGCTATATCTTGACTTGTTTCCTTTGTTAGGACAATCGGCCGCAAGATGGCCGGTGTCACCACACTCATAGCAAAATCTCTTCTTGTATGGCTTGTTTCCTTCATGTCTCATCATCTTCTCTTTCTTCATTCTCAAATACTTTGTGTAATTTTTTACTAGCAAGGCTTGCTCTTCGTCAAGGTCATTATCATCATTGTTATGCCTATGCTCACAACACCCTTTGTGGCAATGACTTGACTCATTTCCATGTGATGCGTGAGGGCAATACTCTTCTTTAGCACACTTGCTTCCTTGGCTTCATCATCAAGTACCTCATGATGCATTAACTTGGCTAACATCTCTTGTGGTGTCATTGTGGTGTAGTTGTCTCTCTCCATTATGACGGATGCAAGCATGTTGTTCTTTTGTCTATACACTCTACATATCTTCCTTGCGGCGGAGTTGTCATCCCATCTTGTGTCTCCAAGTGATCTAATTTTGTTGATTAAGGTCATGAACCTATCAAACATTGCTTGAGTTGTTTCTCCTTCAATCATGGTAAAGTTCTCAATCTTTCCTTGCAAGAGCTCAATGGTTCCAATTCTCACACTCTTATCTCCTTCAAATGATACTTTCAAGGTGTCCCAAATTTGCTTTGCATTGACCATTCCATTAACCTTGTTGTTGTCTTCCGGAGTGAGGCATTGCAAAATCAAGGTAGCCGCCGTTGCATTAAGGTGAAAGTCTCTTTCATCTTCGGATGACCAATCATTAGGATCTTGAGGTGGATTGACACCAATATCCACTACCTCCCAACATCTTGCGGCTATGAGATGCAATTTGATCCTATGAGCCCAATCGGTGTACCTTGTACCATCAAATGGAGGTGGCTTTCCGGGATTGATCATGGGCAAGGTAGGATTGTTGTTCTTGCTTGACCCACCATAATCAAAACTTGTTCTATTGTAGCCCTTTGGTGTCTTGCTTGCATCACCACCATCACTTGACGATTCTTGATTCTTCTTGTCTAGAAGTTGTTGCATCTGTCTAGTTGCTCTTGCATCTTGGTCATTTGCTCTTGTTGTTGCAGCTGCAGTGATGCGGTGATTTGAGCTACGATTTGATCAACAATTTGCTTTTGTGCTTCGGGATCCATCTTGACCAAAGTTACTCCTCACGCGGTGAAGCGTTTATCCGAGGGACCAATGCTCTGATACCAATTTAAAGGACCTAATTGGCCTAGAGGGGGGTGAATAGGCCTTTTTGCAAAACCTGAAACTCACAAACTCGAATTTGCGGAAGTTAAATACCAGACCGAAAGTTCCGGTGGTCTGGATTGGAAGTTCCGGTCAGGGGGACCAGAACTTCCGGTGCAGACCTTCAGAACTTCTGGTGCCCTAAATGAGCTACGAAATCAAAGTGAATCGAGTTGGGATTTCAGATCCAAGTGATACCACACCCTCCTAGAGGTTGTTGATGAATATGTTGAACTCCTCAAGGCTTAGGACCACACAAAATTGTAGATCGGGACCTCCCACCTAAGAAGTTGGGGGTGGAGAGGAAGAACAACAAGAACACAAGAACAAAGGGTAGTCGATGCTACCGCCACAACAAGACAAGCTATTTTTACCGAGGTTCGGCAATCCCCACTAAGGAGTTCCTACTTCCTCGTTGTTGAGGTGACCACGAAGGTCCGACCACTAAGGTCTCCTCCCTCAAGCAATCACGAAGGCTAGCTTGAGATTTCCACTAAGGATCAAAGAGTGATACAAACACTTCGGGGTGCCCTCACAAATGAATCAACACGGGCAACCACGAAGAACGCCTAGCCGGCTAGGGTTCCAAGAACCCAAGAGAAACAAACACAAATCAAGTCGGCAAAACGAGGAATCCAAGTGCTCAAGTCGAAGATCGATACTCCCGCTCTCAAATCTCACGTCCCTAGCTCAAACAATCAAATATTGAAGCTTGGAGGCAAAGGGGGAGAGAGTGGGTGAGTCACAACTTGTGAAAGGTTGGGAGAGCTGAAATGAGTGTGCAAGGTTCCGGCAACGGTTAGAAATGAAGTGAGTGGCTTATATACTTGAGCTCGGACGAGCCACCAGAAGTTCTAGTGGAAGCCACCGGAACTTCCGGTCAAACCAGATCAGATCGTTGGGCTTGTCAGTCAACACTTTCGGTCCGTACCGGAACTTTCGGATGGAGCCCGGAACAGTTTTCTCGAACGCTGGCGCACACGCAAAACAGCACTGACCGAAACTTCCGGTACCTGACCGGAACTTCCGGTGAGTACCGGAACTTCCGGACCGAGACCGGAACTGTTTTCTCGAACGCGGGCGCCAGCTACCAGAACTTCCGGTGGGGCACACTGGAACTTCCGGTGCACTTCTCTCCAGCCTAAAAGGACTAGACAAGAGCACTATTTATCCCTATTTTGCCAACTAAAATTTGTATCCCTCTTGATAGTGCAGCGTTGCCTACGACTCAAATCAAAATAAACGGTGTTGAAGCCCTTGAGTCGAAGCGCCTTTTGTCCATCAAAAATTAGGGTGCTATAATTCACCAAATGTTCTTTTTCAATTCCATCAATGGACTAACACCTGTAGATTACACTTGATAAATATGTTAGTCCCTAATTTGATTGTCATTAATTATCCAAAACCCACATCGGGGGCGAATGCACTTACAGAAGTAAAACAAGCAGAATGGAAGAAACCATAGAAATTAGAAGGGTGCTATGTCTTGATGTCTAAATGCTTGATTTTTGACTTAGCTGGTTTATGCACTCTAGGGAAGTACTATTTTCAATTATATAGTGCAAAGGATCGCTGTACATAGTCCTATTTGAACAAGGACCATAGTCCTGTATGGGCTCTGTACCATTCATGTTGTATTTTGATTAATAATTGGTTTTGAAGTAGAATTCTGAAAACTTTTTTCTTCTCTATATCTATATGATTGGGTTGGATGAAAATTTAGAGATGGCAGAAATTTTGGCTCTTTAATATTAGGTATAGATTAAGGTGTGTGCAATCCAGGTCACAATGATGTGTGTGTACATGTGCTTTGTAGTTTTATTGAAGATAAACATCGTCGTATTTGCGATGGCTTTTTGTAGTGTTACACCGTGTGGGTGAGCTATTGAAGGCAGCAGTTATGAGATAAATGATATGTTACTATGTGTGCGTGTCATGATTATCCATGGGTTTTCTATGCCTTATGCGCATCTGTTGTTAACAAAACTTTTGAGCTATATATGTTGCCATGTGTAAAGCTCTTAAAATTCTGATGACGACAATGGTGGTAAGGACATCCAGAGCTGATTCATTTTTTTTGTGTGCATGGTTATCTTGAAGGGCAATTGTCGCATGTGAAAGGTGACTACAGCAAGTTAATAACGTACACTGAACACACTCTCCTCTACTCTGGTGGGTCGATAAATACACCGTACTACTGCACCAGCTTCATATGTACACAACTCATAGTCACCAGTTCCATAGACAAGTAAGTTTCCATAGGTGAGCACGAGCTAGTGTCCATGATTGATCACTTGATCTCCAGCTTACTGATTTCTATATCGTTTCGGATTCTATTCATATTTATCTGTGCATGCAGATCGACTGAGTAATCTATCGTAGGTGAGCTCCATCATGGATATGACCAGTGACCAGAAGAAAACATGTTGGCCCGAGTTTGTAGGCCTGTCCATCACACAGGCGGTCCCAAGAATTCTGAAAGACATGCCTAATGCCGAAATTGAAGTGCTGGCTCTTAGCTCGCCTATGACTCATGACTTCCGCCCCAACCGTGTCCGCATCTTCGTCGACACCGTTGCTTAGACCCCGATGGTTGGCTGATATAGTTCAACCTCTACCTGCTGGATCTACCAAATAAAGAAGCTACCTTTTATTTCCTAGTTAATAAATCTAGTCTTTCTTGGTTGTCCTTGAAGATCAGAAAAAGGAAGATCTAGATGTATAGCTCATGTATGGCTATCCTTAATAATCTTGATGGAATAATGAATAAACAATGATTTAGATGCATGTATATACTATGTTCATGTCCATGTCAATGGTGACCCATCTCCCTAACTTATCATAACAAAGAAAATGCCCAACACATGCAAATGCAACTCAACAACCTACATCTATTCAATTTTGATTTCAAAACCAACCTTGAAAATTGGAAATAAAAATATGTTAACTTGATGGATAAAATTTTGTTTTAAAGTGAGACTGTCTATACCCCTAGCTAGGCACACCCAATTTTATCTATCAACATAGTAGTGAATTGTTGTTCTTTGTTATATGGTGAGCTCAGGCACACTAGCCTTATGCTTTTCATGAACTGTGTGTGTGTGTGTGTGTGATGTTCCATTTGGTAACAGAGCTCAATGTAATCTAGTTAATATGCGCCTATGTGAAATCTCCATTTACAATTCTGTTTGAGATAAGCATCGCTTTTTTAGGTGCATGCGTTATAGTCCTAAAGGCATGCCTATCTCATCACGCTATTTTCGTGATTGATGTGCGATGCGTGTCTGTGTAATTGAACAAAGTTGTTGATAGCCTTGTCATGCTCTTCTTTTGTTGTTACTGTGTGCCCATGATCGCTTGCATGCATATACCTTTCTTTTGAGGAATCATCACCATCTACAAACAAAGTAAATGGATGTGGTGTCCTTTCTGGTGTAGGAATTTGCTGGCTAGCTTAGAAACATGTGTATGTTCGTTTCACATTCATATATTCACATGAAGTTGGCCATGCAGATACACGTAGGATACATGATGGATTAATATCTATCCAGGGTGTATGACGCTGAATCATCATCATCCAAATTAACTTCATCTACACCATAAACACCAGTGTCCACTTGCATTGCCATCACCACGACACTACTAAGATCTAAGATCTTCACACACAATAGCCTCTTTTTAAATTTGGATGAGTTTGTCTCACAAGAGATGGTCTATATCTTTTGGTTGCTAATGCGTGTCAATGAGGAGAAACCAAATGACTCAATGCCATGGAAAAATGGCAAAATAAAATCAAATATATCTGACATTTTTTGAGAGAATGGGCAAAAAATACAACATGACCAAATAAGAAAGGGAAGAAGAAACTAGCTGAAGGACCGAGCAAAGCGACGACTAGAAGGGGAGGTGAATAGGAGCCTAATCCAATTTTCTTCCAATTTAGACCATTGTCCCAATTTCAAACCCGAAGCACTCACCGAGACCAAAAAACACTTCAAGGAGTACACATACACCAACCAGTGGCTAGATGTACTCAAGAGTATCCTAGAAACACAACAGAAAAAAACTAGAAGCAAGAGGGGGAAGAAACAGAGAAAAACTCACAAAATGCTAAGAAAACTGGACTTCCTCGGGGTCCAATACTGGACCCTCCGGTTTACCGGACCCTCCGGTATGAGATTTTCGCCCAAAAAAATTCTGCATGGGAAGCAATGCCGGACCCTCCGGTATCGATGCACAACACAAGAAAATTTTTCCCAAAGAATCCACAACAAATTCTATCCAAATGTCTAAGAAAAATCCCAAACTTAGCACAGGGGTTCCCTTTGGTATCTAGAAGCTTTCCACCGAAGATCATGACCGGAGATCACATAATCAAACATGATCTAAAAACGAACCATTAAAAGATGGTTTTCTCAAACTTTCTCTCAAGGGTGGATTTTCGTGCTCGTGATGAATCTATCCAATTCACTTGGATGATATGTTCATCTAGGGTCCTTGCATGTATCCAAGCCCTCAAACCATCTCCAAAACCGCAGGAACACAAAATCCAGGGGAACAGGAGAAGGAAAAACCAAATCCAAACACAAGTAAGAACTCATGTTCAGATCTCAAAGGAAAGATTGATTTATTTCTGAAGATCAACCATGTCTGGTTCGAAGACTTCAACAAATATGGTATGAATCTCCCGATTGTGGATCTCAACAGATGGACTTAGGGAAAACTAGACTGGAAACTTTCACTTGTCGACTCCTCGAACAGTACTATAGGAATATGTACTGAACATTACCCCCGTAGGACTACAACTCCCATAGAAATGACATATTTTGGTTTAGGCATTTGCTCATATAATCTCACTAAAGAAGGAGCCATTTTCATTGTTGCCATTCGGTATAGACGGATATCGGGAAATATCTGTCTCTGTTTTCATCCCCAGTTAAAGGGTGGGACAGAATGATGTGTGTGCATATCCAAGCTAGATAGATAAGCACATACATCACATTTGTGATGATATGTTTGTAGTATTGTGTCACCCTGTGTATGCGTGCGTTATTGAAGGCAGTGAAATTCCAGCATGTTCCTTCTCGGAAGATGAGAGAGAGAGAGGTTGGTATATATGTGCCATAATCATGCATATATGGTTCTTCTACCTTTGTGCTCACGTGGGAATAAAGCTATAGCTAACTAATGACAAATGGTGACATGGAAACCTTGTGGCAACCAAATGACAATAGGATCCTTATCAAGATTCGCTAACTATCAAATTACAGGGGCTGACTGGTCCTTTTGTACATCCTTATCTTCATATGGCATTTGGCATATATGAAAGGCCAAAGCAGAAAGGTAACAAAAACCTTGTTGATATGACCATTGCCCTCTCCTCTAGCCAGTTGGATGGGTCTATAAATATACACTACTACTCCACTAGCCTCACACATCCACAACAACGCAACACATAGCCATTTTGATTGACAAGAAGTAAGTTCACCTTGGTGAGCTCAAATAGTTTGTATACATTCCTGATCAATGATGATGTCTACTTCTCTTGCTAAACTGATTCCCCTCCTTCCATATGTCCATATATTTGTGCATGCAGATTGACTAAAAATATAATCCATCATCGAAGATGAGTTCCATTGTCATGGGTGCTACCGGTGGCAAGAACAAGACATCATGGCCCGAGGTGGTGGGCATGTCCATCAAGGAGGCGACAGAGATCATTCTTAAAGACATGCCCAACGCCCACATTGAAATTCTTCCTGTTGGCTCGATTGTGACCCAGGACTTCCGCCTTGATCGTGTTTGTATCTTTGTCGATATTGTTGCCCAAACTCCAACAGTTGGTTGAGTGCATGCCTTCTCTAGATGATTTACCAAATAAACAAATTAAAGGCTAAGTTTATGTATCTTGGTTAATAAATCCTACCTTTCTTGGTTGTTCTCAATTGGCTTTAGCTTATTAGCTACATCATCATCAAAAGGAGGACCAAGAAATTCCATGTATGGCTATCATGAAAAATGTAATCCTGATGGAATATATAATAAATAAACAATGATATATGCTTTCATCACTTTGCCAAAATAGCACAAAAAAGATGCCTACAGTACAGACTAGAACAAACCATGCCGCTGATGTCAAATTAGAGATGTGGGTAAACCAAAAGCATCTTTGGTAATGCTGCTCATGTAGACATGCCCAAGAATAGCACTGATCAGAGAGAGCCATCTCATCTATCCACGTCCCTGATGAGAGGTCCCATCACAGAAACATTTCAACAAGAGGCATCTCTGATGTGATCCCCATCATAGATGTGTGATCCAGGACGACAAACTCATTAGAGGCATGATTGTTGATACCCATCTCTGATGAGATCACAATACAGATGTGTGAATTTGATAACCTCATTATAGATGCGAGTTTTAATATGCATCTATGATGATTTGAACCTCACAGATGCAAACATATTTCTGATGAGGTAACCATGGTTGACTGTCCAATTCCTTCTGCTCGTTTGAGCATGTGCGCATTCCCCACCCTATCTCCTCCCCTCACCGTTCGACGCATCCTCTTCTATCAGTGCCCCACCCGTCCCATGCACTCTTGCATCGATCTGTTGATGCGTGCAATCTGCCACCCACACCACCTACTCTCACCAGTGGTGCCACACCGCCAAGCCACCATGGTTGCACAACGTGGCCATATCCTCTACCAAGAAAATCGCTGCATTGACACCAGACTTAGGTGAGTTTTTTTTGTTGCTGGGGACTTTGGTGAGTTTCATGCTACCCAGGTTCTATGCTTGCATGCCCAAGTTTTGCCCAATGCAACAAGTTGCTTCATCATGTAATAAATCCCAAATTGTATGATGTCAGTCCTTCATGGAAGTTCAAGGCTCTTGGTAACAGTTTTTTGATAAATTATTGGTGGGTTCTTGGTTGAGACTTTTTGGTGAGTCCTTCATGATAGCTCATTTGTGGCTTTTGTTGAGAATAGGCCCTGAATGAATTGATGAATTCTTCCAAGCAAAACCTCCCAACCATGGATCACTAGATGCTGCTTAAGGTAGTGCATAAATCTTTGTTAGTTTCCTACACAGTTTATCCATATTTCACTGGAATGGAAATATTTTTCTTTTCGCTTGTTACAACTGTTTAGGATGCCGATTGCTTTACTAGTCACATTGCTTTGCATTCAGCAAGATGGCAATGAGGACCTGTTGTGCCTTCTAGAAGCATGTGCATGGCTGTTATGTGTGATTTGTGTGAGCCTTGGAAACATGTACATGGGGATGGAAGGAGGTGTGCCTGAGGTGCAAAAAGGGACTCAGGCTAGCATGTTTCCATCTTGTATGTATGGCCACCTCTTGTCATTGTGCTAGGGAGTGATCCTTTTATAGGCAAGCTCTAGGATAGTGGGGGTGCTGGCCAAGGTGTGTCTAGACACTGCTAGCGGATGTTTTGAAGGAGCACTTCTCAAGTGGTGACCCTGCGTGCTCACTCAAAGCTGAGAAACTTCACTTGCAACTTTGACTATGTCATCAGGGTTCAAATGGCAGGTTTGCTTACATGCTAATCCCTCTGTTCCTTGTCACAAGGCGTGAGCCTTGTTCGCTTTGCTGAAAAGTTAGGCTGAAAAGTACTATTCGCTGATTTCTTGTGAGAGAAAAAACACTGTAGTATGACTGATAAGTTCAAGCGAACAGGGCCCCACATGTATTCCTCCTCATACCATGATTAACCATCAGGGTTTCTCGGTGGGGCTCTAATGAAACTGGGTGCCCGCACCTCTCCATCTCAAGTTTCTATGCCCTTTTCCTCTACCAATTCACCAAACGGAAATCTGGGTGCCAGTCAAAATCTAAACAAGCTATATAGTGCCACTGCTCCTGCGAGAGTTCAGTTCTACTCTATAAATAGCATGTTGAGGACTGGACTCTTCATTTCTCCGCTCTTCCTACTCAAAGAGGAAGAAAGTGAAAGCCACCACAATGAAATTACATTGATTCTCAAGTGTACATATAGAACATACATGCACACACATTCAGTTACAGCCTAATCTACCGGATCTGTTAACAGATATTGATGTGTACAATGAGTCTTCAGTAACAAGTACAAGAATTAATATCGCTGCTCTAATACCATGAAAGAAGAAGAGAGTGTGATCCAATAGAACGAATTCCATTGATTCTGAAGTGTACTTATATAATGCATGAATATGTAGTAGTGTTGACTGTTGACCAATTTAGATATTGCCTTCTTATTGTTATTATTATGTGTTTGTATATTACCTCCAATTGTTACTTTTGTGCATTTAGATATGGGCATGTACAACACATGATCTCTTTGATCTTTACATAATTCACATGAGCTCTTTGATCATTCGAGAATGCACATGAACTCTACTATTAGATATGTACAACACTTGATCTGATTGCACATTTAGACACATACAACACTTAATCTGAACGCTATTAGTATACCGTTGTCTTATCTAGTGTTAAAGAGTGTGATCTAGGACAAAATGACGTGTGTGCATATCCAGGATAGATAAGCACATCAATTATAGGATGATCTGTTTTGTAGTATCGTATCACACCATGTATGCTTGAGCTTTTGTAGGCACTGAGATCCGACAGGTTTCTTCTTCGAGGATGAGAGGGATGCATATGTTGCTATATTTGTGTGTGTCATAATCATCTATGTGGTTGTTGTACCTTTGTGTTCATGTGGGAACAAAGCTGGCTAACTATTGACAGATGGTCATGACATGGAAAGCTCTTGACAACTAGATTATGATAGGATCCTTGTCAGGGCTAGCTAACTATTGAACAAAGTAAGTTTGTCACCGGGACTGACTGGTATTTTTGTGTGCATCCTTATCTTCATAGGGCATGTGGCATATATGAAAGTCCACTATAGCAAGTTAACAAAAACCATGTCGATATGCTGATCATTGCACTCTCCTCTGGCCAGTCAGATAGGTCTATAAATATACACTAGTACTCAACTAGTCACACACGGGCACAACAACACAACACATAGCCATCTTCATTGACAAGCAGTAAGTTCACCTCCGTGAGCTCGAGTAGTGAGTATACATGCTTGATCACTATTGATCTCTACTTCTCTTGCTAAACAGATTCCCCTCCTTCTGTATGTTCATATATTTGTGCATGTAGATCGACCGAATAATATAATCTATCATTGAAGATGAGTTCCATTGTCATGGATGCTACCAGCGACGAGAAGAAGACATCATGGCCCGAGGTGGTCGGCATGTCCATCAAGGAGGCGACGGAGATCATTCTGAAAGACATGCCCAACGCGTACATTCAGGTGCTGCCTGTTGGTTCGCCTGTGACCCTGGACATTCGCCCCGATCGCGTCCGCATCTTCGTTGATACCGTCGCCAAGATTCCGATAGTTGGCTGATACAGTTCGACTTCTGCATGCCGTCTAAGGATGATGTACCCAATAAAGAAAGCCTACTTTTATTTATATTTTCTGTTAATAATCATGCCTCTCTTGGTTGTCCTTGATTGGCTAGCTTTTTAGCTACATCATAAAAAAGGAGGACCCAGAAAGCCCATGTATGGCTATCGTGAAAAATGTAATCTTGATGGAATATATGTATATATAATAAATAAACAATGATATGCAATTATCTAATACTATGGTCATGTCCATCTCATATACTTTTTTCTTGTAATAGTGGAGAACTATGCCCTTAGCTTTTCATAATGAAGAAACTTTCCAACGCAAGCTTAGCCACGGGTGCAATACACGTATGACTGCATTTTGTTTTTTTAGTTTTAGCTGATGTTTCTCACATGAGGTTTAAGCAAGTGCGAAATAAATTGAATGCATTTCAGGTACGGTTTTATCCAATAACATTTTCCACTAGGTATTCGGATGGAGTTTTTAACAAGGTATACATGTCATGGTAGTATGCCTAAATGGAGAGTTATGAAATAGTGCGGCGTGGAACTAGCCTTAGTGAAACTCCACCCTAATCCTAAATGGAGATCTAATGCTAGCCACTGCTTCGTAGTGTGAGGGTCTACCAAACTTATCCCTCATGCAGAGGGGCCTATATACATACTGGAGGATTCTCATCAGGGCTTTTCTTTCGTTTTCTAAAAATCATTAACGGTGGAGACTGGTCGTGGGCCACCTCGTGTGGCTCGTGTCTGCTAGGGGCAGGTAGGAATTGTCACTCTTCCCAACTCGTGTGCCTCGTGTTATATTAAATACGGCTATATCTCACCTATCAGAAAACAAGTAAGGCTAGAGCACGTAGGTTTCCTCTTCTGCACAAGCTATCTCTAGCTAGATTATACACAGATTTACAAGCTATCTTATTAGAGGCCGACTTCTTTATATATATAAGTACATATTAAGGGCAAGTCAGTTCGGAGACACGGAGCTGTAATGTACTATGGCCACCTACTTCACACCACACCACCGCAGCAGCGGCAGCAGAAGGATCTACCATATTATTACTGCCTCCGAATTGAAGTCATTGCTCAGGCGATCCGGAAGCATTTCATGGAGTTGGAAGACGCACAGAAGGTTGCAACAACGCTGCCAACGGCAGCAGGATTCCAACCCAAGAACAGAGCAAGATCTTGACGATGAGGGTGACAGCCGCCGCCTGAGCCAAAACACCGGCATTTTCCACCCATCTATATGGGGGGATTTCTTCCTTGGCTGCTCTAGCCCTGAAGCTTCGTCCCAACAAAAGGTTAATTTATTTATGGATCAATCTCTTTTTCGATATCTATCTATGTAATTTATATAGAGATATACAGTTACATTTTTCTAGTCAATTTGAGCATGATCAATATTAAGACCATTGAAAGTTTGAGACCTGCTGTCAGTGCTTGTGCTTGTAGTTATGCTTATATAGCTTTAGTATTTACTGTTTCATTAGACTTGGATGGAACGAGTTGATGAACTGAAGGAAGAAGTGGCTCTAATGATAGCAGCAACTTCAACCATGGGTGGCCTGCATGAGAGGCTGCATTTCATCGATGCGTTGGAGCCCCTGTGCTTGGATCACCTGTTCGAAGAAGAGATCAATGCTGCACTATCACAAATTGAGACTGCTGATGTCACTGACTGTGACATTGGGACAGTATCTCTCTGGTTTTATCTACTTCGGAAACACCGATACATGGTTTCACCAGGTAAATTTATTTTAACCAACGGCCGACCATAGAATTTCAAATAATCATGCACTGTTTGTGAATGTTACACTGCAATGTACGTGTTCTTCTACCCATGAAGGAAATGTTAGGTCAGCCATGCATTACTAAAAGAAGGAGCATGCTCAAATGATACTCTGACATTGACAGGCAGAAGCTAATGAGGATTCTCAGAGAACGGACAGGACCGTGCACATCGGTTGTTTTTTTGTTAATATTGTCTGCATCATCTTGTAACCGTGCCACTGTCCTTGTTAACTAACTTCTGTAAATAATATTTTCACACCGAACCAAGCTAATATCATATTCCCTAATACTTCTAGCAGATATATTGCAAAGTACTAGATTGTAGCAAAAATGCTATTCAGAATAATATTATTAGGGAAGTTCCTGGTCTGGATTTGCACAGAGGTTAAAACGTTTTAAAGCTCAAGTTGGCAGCTCCCTGAGCGACAGCCAAACCAAATGAAGCCCAAAAGAACACTTTATTCCCTCTGTCGGCAAAAACCATAAAACCAACCAAATGATGAAGTCCTGTTACTCAACTCAGTACTTCAGGCAGTAATCCCTTTTTAGGCTCTACAATGTTATTTCTTTTTGGCTCTTCTACCATGAAGTAATTGCTTTTAATTTCAGGAATAAACTTTCTTCTACTAGCAACAAATTTGATGCCATTGTTGCAGATGTGTTTGTGAGGTTCAAAGATGCGGAGGGAGGTTTCTTAGCGAACAAGCCTATGGACCTACTGAGGCTCTACAATGCTGCGCATTTTAGGACCCATGGGGAGATAATACTTGATGAAGCCATATCATTCACAAGAAGTCGTTTGGAGATAATATTGCCCTATGTGCAAGGGTCATTAGCATACAAAATAAAATCCGCACTCGAGATCCCACTCCCTAGAAGGGTTAGAATCTACGAGTCAAAGTATTATATCTCTACATATGAGAAAGATGGAACACTGCATGAGAAGGTATTGCAACTTGCAAAGTTGAGTTCAAATATTCTGCAGCTCCATCATCAGCAAGAGCTGAATATCCTTACAAGGTGAAGTGGCCACGTGTGTTGTTATCTAGAGTTCTGCTACACACAAATATTTATTTCAAAATAAAAATGGCTAACCTTATTAATTAATACGTAGACGAAATGTCTAGATTTCAAAAGTTCATTTTATTTGTTTTATAAGCTTAATAATTTTTGAAGATAGAGCTCTATGACAATTGTTATGCCTGTACAGATGGTGGGAGGATATAAAGATGGGATCGAAGCTTCCTTTCGCCCGGGATAGAATAGTGGAGTGTTTTTTATGGATCTTAGGAGTATACTATGAACCATGTCATTCAAGAGCCCGGATAATATTGACAATGATTATTGCCATTGTGACACTCTTGGACGATATTTTTGATTCTTATGCAACTCCAGAAGAATGTGAATTACTCACTAATTGCATTGAAAGGTTTGTATTAACTTTCCTAGCTTAAAAATATTTTTTTATCCCAGGTTCGCATGAGTTCATGTCACTCTTGACCATAAAATTTGTAAAGAACAACAAAGAAAAAATATGTGCTATTTTAACTTGGTAAGTTGTATATATATATATATATATATATGTATATCTAGAAAATAAGATCAAAGTTCTTTATATAAAAGGACAGAAAAATAGTGTATATTATTTCCTTGAGAATGCCATATTATATTGGTAATTCATTATGTCTTGTTTGTTATTATCATGCATGGAAAATCCCATCTAGCTCGGGGGGAATCCAACAAATGTAATGGAGGTTCAAACTGTGTGATTGATGAATAATTACACATTTAAATTACCTAAAAATGTTTCAGTGTTTTTCTACCATAGCAGTAGTCTAGTATTCATGAGTTATTTCCCAATTGTCATGTCCAGCTGGGATCCCAAAGGGGCTCAAGAGCTCCCTGGTTGCATGAAATTTGCTTTGGGAAAAATATTGGACAGCTACGAAACCATTACGAATATGCTCCACCAAGAGGAGAAGTATCGCATGACGTATCTAAGATACTTTGTAAGCTACCTTTGTCCTCTACATATTTTATTTTTCTGGTTCTCACAGTGAATGATTATCCAGGAAACCACGAGGTGTATCTATTTAGCTAGTAGCCTTGCATGCTAACTTGATGCTATCAGTCAAACAAATATGTTTAACACATCTCTAGCTTTTAGTATGTGGAAAATTTCTATATTGTTGCTATCTTTAATATGCAGACAGAAGATCTAGTAAGAGGCTTCAACATGGAGGTAAAAATGCTTCAAGAAGGTTATGTCCCAAAGTCTGTTGAGGAGCATCTTAAGGTTTCATTAAGAACTGGCGGGTGTCCCATTTTGTCATGTGCTTCCTTTGTCGGGATGCATGATATAGCAACAAAGGATTTCTTTGATTGGATTTCTAGTGTACCCAAAATGGTGCGTGCACTTTCTATAATTCTCAGACTTGTAGACGATCTCCGGTCATATGAGGTATTTTCTATAACTCCTTAGCTGAAAGTTTGACATGTTTTTAAGCATAATATAAATCTTATAGTTCCCATTTTCAATTTGCTATGGGACTTTGATATTGATGATCACATAACATAGCTTTGTTAGTATCTAGCAATGCTTTTTTTTATAAACACAACATATATGTGTTCACTCGCATACACACATGCACACTCACTCTGTTAGATTGAGCTGACAGACCTTTATATTGATAAAGTCAATAAAAATGCCCTACCATCGATGGGCATGCTACCTACTACATAAATAACAACGTTATTTTTTCTTGGAATACATCTACAAAAAGCAAGCATCTGTGCCAAGTCTAGCACTTGAATGTGGGTGAACAAGTACCAGCACAAAAACCTAACTAGATGATCTTAGGTCAACAACACTGAGGAATTTTCTTAATGATATTTTTGACTTCATGCAGCAAGAGCAACTAATCCTGATATTTTTTACTTCATGCAGCGAGAGCAACTAATCCCTCATGTAGCTTCCACAATCGATAGCTACATGAAAAAGCACAATGTATCGATTGAAGTGGCACGGGAAAAGATACACAATCTAAAAGAGGAGTCTTGGAAAGATTTAAATAGCGAGTGGCTAAATCCCAGCAACAAGTACCCAAATCAACTATTGGAGAGGATATTCAACTTGGCAAGGACGATGGAATTCATGTACAACCAAGAGGATAATTTCACAAACTGCCACAACCTAAAGGATACCATTCATTCCTTGTTGGTAGAGCCATTTACGATCCACATTTAGTTTTGGCAACAAACAAATGAATTATATTGTCTAGTTAGTGTAATGTGGTGTTATCTCTCATCCTTACGTGTGTCAATGTTTTTTATTTGCCTGGATAGAGTAAATGTGGACACTTACCTTGCACCTTTTACTTTGCACAATAGATTTTACTCTTGTTGTATCATTTGTCCTTTCGTTTGGACTTTCTATGTCCTTGCACCTGATCCATTTTTTTTAATTATGTCCTTTCCTTTGGCCTTTTTATGCCCTTTCAAGCATATAAAAAGAGAAGCATGCAGAGTTACCATTTTTCTTAGATAATGGAAAATTAGTCAGGCACTTCAAAGAAAAGGCATCAGTCCACAATTGTATTACAAGTGCACCCAAAAGGTCAAGAAACAAACATGCTCACTAAGGCATTAGTCAAACAATAAATAAAAAGCCATCCATGCGACAAAGGAGCTCAATTGCTCAACCTGACAACGATTATATGCATGCATGGCAGCAGCTTCTCCTAAAAAAAATTCTTTTACTTCTGAGAGCTGCTAGCACCCGGACATCCGATCGGATACCAATCTGTCCGACGGTACTGTGGACGCACCCATGTGGGGCCCGAGCCGCCCGGTCGCACATAGGGACCGCTTGTGCCCCCTTTGCTTCCCACACACATGCACTCACCAGCTCGGCAGTGCCCCAGCAACTGCAGTAGGTGTCTACGGCAGGTGGCTCCCATTGCAACATGTACAAATCTACTTTTACAACATCCAGATAAAACACTTGCAACATACGTCCGAAATACTTGCAAACACTAGAAAAAATATGAAAACATGTGTGTAGTCATTGCAAACATATGCTACATCCAGATGAAATATTTGCAACATACGTATGAAAATAACTGAAACACTTGAAACATATGCTTGTAACATGCATGTATATGGAATATTTAGATCTATTTTTGCAACATCTAGATGAAATACTTGCAACATACGTCTAAAACAGATGAAACACTTGGAACATACACTTGAAATATACATATATAGCTATTGCAACATGTGCAATATCCCGATCTACTTTTGCAATATCGATGTATAACACTTGCAACAGACTACAGAACCACCTGAAACACTTCAAACATAGGTTTGCAACGTGCGCTTCCAGCACAACATCTCTTTGCTGCTCCGGAATGGAGGCTCATCAGCGCGTGGAGGTCGACAGTGTAGAGCTCGCCGGCAACGCGGAGCTAGGCGGCAATGCACAGAGGGCGGTGTGGGGGCAGCATGGGTGGCAGTGGCGTAGAGGGCGGGTGGGCACGGCAGCGTGGCGCAAATGGTGGGCGTGGGCGTGGGCGTGGCGGCAACGTAGAGGGTGGGTTGGGACGCCAGCGGTGGCGCAGAGGGTGGAGTGGGCGTGGGATGGGCGGCAATAACGACGCAAAGCGCGGGTGGAGGTAGCAGCGGCAGCACGCAAAGGAGTGGAGCGCGTGCTTTCTCAGAATGGGGCGTATGTTCATCTAGATGCCCGCGTCTAAGCATTACCGTTTACTTTTTGTACCCATATTCCATGAGGGTGTACATGAGAATGGCTGCCATCATGCTTATTCTTCATGGTCTGCTGGTTTTGTAGCGAAATCAATCTGGCCACCAAACATCAATTGGTTTTGTAGCGAAATCAATCTGGCCACCAAACAGCAATCCTTTCTACTTCCTCAGTAGGGGCCTTCATTTCATCCCTGCAGGGGTGGAGCTAGATAAAATTTGAGGGGGTGCGCTTCCCTTTGTGGATAGAAAAAAGTGCATGCAAGTTGGGTAGCATGGCCAATGATGAAGGGACGTGCGGCTAATCCTAACAAGGACAATTTTATTCGGGGCGGAACTTAGGACTCTATTAGAAAGTAGAATAACCAACTTTTACATGAAATTCAAGTGGATGAGATCGGTCGAGTTGGAGACGGGATTGCACCCACTGCAGCGCTCCCTTGGCCCAGGACTAGGTGGGCCGCTGATTTTGCTTCGTGCTGAAGCGTGGGCATAGTTATGTGCGTTTTTAGAAACTGATGGCAGGGTAATTGGATTCTCCTCGTATACCCCAAAAAAGATTCTCCTCGTAAATTTCTTAAAAACCGACTGGGTAATTAGATTCTCCTCGTATGTTTCATGCAAAATGACAAAATAACAAAATTTCCCTGCGTGCTTAAGTTAAAAAAAGTCATAAAAAATGCTCGCTGACGTAGTGGTACTGTGGTAGGATGGTGTTAGTTCAGATCTATTGATTGCAAGCCTAATTAGTTCCATCTCTATCTATAGGAATGCTTGAGATCCATGCCATGTACTCCTATAAAAAACATTGGGAGGTAAATTCAAAATCATCAAATCATTTAGCGGTCAAAATATTGAATATATAAGATTATGAAATATTAATATGAAAGAATAACATCTTATACTTACAAGTTAGTGTGTAGTGTTGTTCATACGTAGAGAGACCTCACGAGTGCGACTTTAGATTATGGGTTTGGATTCTAGAAAATACTTTGTTTTGTTTGTTTTTTTGGAAGTTTTTAATACTATTAATCGATTTATAGAGGTCAAGAGGTGATTGTAAATGACCTATTAATTATTAGAGGATCCGAATGCTCACCTCTGTTGATAAAAGGACCTATTCCGAAAATATTATCTACTACAGTAGTGCTGGCTATACTTCGTCCGTCCTTTGACGTATGTCGTTCTAGATTTTGGTCCAGGAATCAAGGAAGCTAGAAAAAAGACCTGAACACCCCTATAAAGCATATTCACCGGCTGCACTTTAGAATGGACGGGTCATTAATGCTCCATCTTGGATTGAAAGAAGCAGGCATGCCACACACATAAACATTTTTTTACAGTACATAAAACACAATTGTCACATCAACTTTTTTTTACAGTTACATCTGCACTGCATTATTTTGGACTTAAAGAAACTATAAACATTACACCAAATCGTGCGTGGCACAACAACAGTAGAGGGTAGCGTTGACGAGGTGCAGCGAGCCTCTGTGGGTTGGTGCGGAAGCCGTGCTTCGCCCTTGCACTGTCGGATGAATCTCGGCGGTGTCACGTGGAGGAAGGGCCTGCGTTCCTAGCTCCCGTGGCCCAACGCAGGATGCAAGGGATGGGTTGGGCTGGAGGAGGAGGCGGATGCCGTGCGCCCCCGCACAAACTAGGAGCCTGATCTCCCGGCTCCCACGGTCTGGCAACCGGCGACGAGAGGATGCGGTGACCGGCAATGATGCGGATGTGGATGGGGCGACTGGCGACCGACGAGGATGCAAATGTGGTCGAAGGGGCTGACAAGATTGGGGATCGGTGGATTTTGTTTTTTTTCTTTACGAACATTTACCCCGCTTGTGCGGTGGTGTGAGGGCAAGGGATAAGGCTGCTGCGGGCGACGAGGCTTCACGTGGTGGGAGCCCGCACCTATGTGTGGGACCCACACCTATGTGTGGGACCCGCATCAATAGCCTAACGACGCATATTAAGGGACAACATTACCATCCTAGAACAATACATTAAGGGACGGAGGGAGTATGTTGGCTTGCTGTAAGGATATATTTCTTTTTAAAGTATTGGTTTGCTTTGAAAGGAATCAATGATCACAATGGGGCGGACGATGGCCATGATACTGCAGGAACACGTACGCTTATTTATATTATCTCCTTCCTCCACACGGGACCTGTTTGGAATCATGGCTCCACCTTTGGGCCCATGCCCAGCGGATGCATTTGGGCCTATTGGTTTTCTGAAGACCACCGGAGCCTGGCTGGCCAACACGGACTTTTAAGCACCGATAGGAACCGAACTCCTGGGGCTCGGGACTGGAGCTGCGCTCTTTGGGCCATTTTCCTCCCCCACCCTGAGATAGTTGCTCTCTAGCCCACGTACTTCTAGTTCAAGCAAACAAACATCACCCCTAAAGGGCCAGGCCCAGCTGAGATAGAAAAACAAACGGCTCTCACGCCATGTTGGGCCAAACAGGCCACCCTCAGCCAAGATTCCAAACAGGCCCCATATACACCTCACCTTCCTTGGAACACAGCCGTGCATTCATCACGTGAAGCCGCTTTGGTGGTTGTTCGTGTGCGTGTGGCACACGTGCATGCATGCACAGTCATGTCCACCGTAGCATGACTATCCCAAATTAATCCTCATCCTGATCCAATCCAAAAACCCGCTTGCAGTGGCTAGCTAGGTAGCTCTATAAATACTATATTTACCCGTGCTTATTAGCCAGCAATACAAGCAGTACGTTAGGGTCATCAAGGAGTTCTTCATCAACTCAAGTATACTCGTCATTATTACCATCATGTGACTAATACTAACTTATTACCTTTAATATATTTATATAGCTCATTTATTTATTTCAAATGACCGTCGGCCACCACGCCACAGCTGAGGTACGTTGACCGCGCCGACGATGAGCTCCTCGGCGGAAGCGGAGCGCGGCGGCGCCAAGAAGTCATGGCCAGAGGTGGTCGGGCTGAGCGTGGAGGAGGCCAAGAAGGTGATCCTCAAAGACAAGGCCGACGCCGACATTTTCGTGCTGCCCGTCGGCTCGCCGGTGACCGCGGATTTCGGTCCCAACCGCGTCCGCATCTTCGTCGACACCGTTGCCGAGACGCCCCGCGTCGGCTAGCCGATGCTGCATAGCATAGCTAGCTTTCGCGCTCATCGATCCGGAACTGAATAAATGAATAGTTCAGAACGTCATGCAGATCGATCCACATATATATGTAAGACAGGATGATCAATGCATGCATCTTTTCTGCACGGATCCACAAATGGGTTTCCTATGATAATTAAATTAAATAAGCAAGGGCATGCACTGACAGTGCTCCATAGATATCGCGGTGTCGGTTTTCAAACTGACAGTGAGGAATGATCAGCAGTAATTCCTTTTGGTGGAGGGATAAAACATCTCTGATTTCAAAGAGGAGTAAAGTCCATCAGCGGTCCCTAAACTTGTTTGGTTGTGTTATCCTGGTCTCTGAACTCGCAAATCGACCGTTTAGGTCCTCAAACTTGTTCAGCTGTGTCATCCCGGTCCCTGAACTTGTAAATCACCAATTTAGGTTCTTAAACTTGTTCAGTTGTGTTACCCCGGTCCTTAAACTTGGCTTTGAGGCCCTGTTCATCCGGCTTATAATCCGTACTTTTCAGCTTGTTTTTTCAGCCAGAACAGTATTTTTCTCTCACAACAAATCAGCCAACAGTGTTTTTCAGCTGGCTTATCAGCACAACCGAACATGGCCTCAAGTCTCATTTGGTTCAAAACAGGACGATCTAAACACTCTATATCAAAAATTAATTCATAACTTTTTCATATGAACTCGAATGAAGACAAACTTTATATCAAAATTGTAGCTCTCGACACGATCTACAACTTTGTAGTTGAAAAGTTTTTGAATTAAAACTGTTTAGGATCCCAAAATATTATTGTAACTTTATAGATTTTAAAATTTAAAATTATCAAACAATCTTAGATACTGACATAGTTTATATAAAAGTTATAGTTCTCAATATGATCTACAACTTTGTAGTTGAAAAGTTTTTTATTTGAAATCATTTAGTGTCCCAAAATTTAATTTTAAATTTTAAATTTCAAAATCTATAAACTTACAAAAATATTTTGGGACCTTAAACAGTTTTAATTCAAAAACTTTTCAACTACAAAGTTGTAAATCGCGTCAAGTTCGAGCTCATATGAAAAAGTTATGAATTAATCTTTGATATAGAGTTTTTAGATCGCCCTGTTTTGACTCAGATGAAACTTAAAATCAAGTTTAGGGACCGAGATGACACAACTGAATGAGTTTGAGGACCTAAACGGATGATTTTCAAGTTTAGGGACCGGGATGACACAACCGAACAAGTTTAGGGACCAAGATGACACAGATGAACAAGTTTGAGGACCTAAACGGTCAATTTGCGAGTTTAGGGACCGGGATGACACAACGGTACAAGTTTAAGGACCGGTGATGAACTTTACTCTTCAACGAGCATGGCAGTTGTGGGTGGAAATAAAAAAAATGGGAAAAGCAAGATAGCAGCTGATAGCTGGTGTAACCAAGTTTTGAGAATCAGGCTCACCATAACTGTTCTCCTTTGCAAAAAAAACCCTCTGATGAAAAAGCCTGTAACCAAGATGATTTCAGTTAGATTCTTCATCTGCCAGTCTCTGAAAGCTTTCACACAGCTACAAATCATCTTACATAAGGTGGGAAGAATTCCAGCCGAATAATGATAGTGGCACCTCGAAGTACATCTGGGTCTCCAATTTTATGCCATTAAGCGCTTACAAAGTCCTAATAGGTCACTCACAGATACATGAGTCTTACCGGTGACTATGGGATTACTTTTGTCAGTCGAAACAAATTTTTTTTTTCTGGCTGCTAATCAAGGATAGGATAAGCACGAGGAATATCCTCAAACGAAAAATATGCGTTTACCATCTTACAACTGTGTCCTGTGTAATCAGGACACCGAAAGGAAACTCTGCAGCACCTGTCCCTTCAATGTCAGTTTGCAAAGCAGTGTTGTGAGCTTATCGACTTAGAAATCCCCTCAAATGCGGATTTCCCTGACATCCCAAGCTACTTTCAATGACAGGTTGTAGCCCCAATTCTTCATGATAACAGTGATACTGCTTTGTTGGGCAATCTCGACAGCGTGAAATGACCACATTTTCAAAGGAATTCAACCGAGTCTAACAGCCTGCCGGCAGACTTCCTTCACGGAACTTCAGCTGCTCTCCCATAGAGTGAGCTGAGCACGAGACTTTCAGCACCCTTTTGATCAGTGGATACAAACTCTGGTGTAATCAGTAGTCTGTGTCTTACACTGTCGGATGAATAACCCCGATGGCCCTGCTGCCTCCGTCGATTGTTCGCAGCCCTGTGCATCGCTGTAGACATCCTAGTCCACTGCCCACTCACAGCACCGAGGATTGGAGGAGTAGATCTGAGGGAGGAATTGAATTGGGAGAGGTGTGCACTGTTGTAGATAGACGGCATTGTTCGCTTGGGCTGAAAATAAGCGGCTGAAAGTACTGTTGGCTGATTTATATGAGAGAAAAATACTACTGACTGGCTGAAAATAAGCGGCTAAAAGCTCAAGCGAACAGGCAGTTGTTCGGCTGTCACCATCGATGCATAATGCAACTCCTGCGAATGTGGCTGAAATAATCACACGTATATATTAAGCTTAAATTAATCTTCAGTATCTCTTAGTGATTGAAAGTCGACCCATGTCAAACAAACACGCCTGCATGCACTGTGCAATACTATATACTATTCGGCACAATGATTCGGCACATGCATTGGGGTTTGGAGGGAGGAATCAATTATTTTTGAATACATACATGCAAATGTTTTCCAAGTTTATTGAGAAAATACTAAAAAAGATTACTATCTAGAGGAAGTAACATACATACCAACAGCCTGTTCGCTTGGGCTAAAATCTGGCTGATTTGGTTGGTTTTTTTTGAGAAAAAACACTGTTGAATGACTGACTGATAATCTCAAGCGAACAGACTTCAAGTTTGTTGCTTGGGAAATGAAAATGATTTGCTGACTAGTCTCTTGTAAGATGCCACTGCTGCTAGCCTATATATAAACCATCGCCGTACGAAGAACAAGACACAAGTGAGCCAAAACACAAACGTACTGTCATGGCCACCTTCTACTTCAAACCACAACCGTGCAGCAGCAGGAGAAACCATATTGCTCCAGCCCCTCCTCCTGCTGCTACATCACAGCCGCTCAGGCGATGCCCAAGCATTTCATGGAGGTGGCAGCAGCCGCCGCGGCTGCACACCACGCTGCAATGCCACCAACGGCAACAAGATGAGGGTGACAACCGCCTGCGCCAAAACAGCGGCATCTTCCACCCATCTATCTGGGGAGATTTCTTCCTCGGCAGCTCCAACCCAGCATCAGTTTCATCACAACAGGAGGTTTATTAGTTCACTGATATATTCATATATAACTCTCTTTGAATATTTAACTTCATGCAGCGAGAGCAACTGATCCCTCATGTTGCTTCGACAATCGATAGCTATATGAAGGAGCACAATGTTTCGATTGAAGTTGCACGTGAGCAGATACACAAACTAAAAGAGGAATCATGGAAAGATTTTAACAGCGAGTGGCTGAATCTAGATAATTCCTATCCAAAGCCACTATTGGAGCGGATATTCAACTTGACAAGGACAATTCATGTACAATCAAGAGGATAATTTCACAAATTGCTGCAACCTAAAGGATACTATCCATTCGTTATTGACAGAACCATTTCTCATTCCAGTTTAGTATTTTGCCATTGGCAACCAGCAAATAAACTGTTATGGTACAGTATAGTATGACGATTTTTTCTACACAAACTTCTAGCTACTCGCATCGTCAATGTACCACTATGTGTATATATGACAGCATACTCATTTACCATTTTTCTTATTTCTCTATTTACACATTGTCATAAACTTCAAAGTGAAATACAAGAAAAGTTTAAAGCATGTCCTATTATTTAGTATGTTGTTATACTTACATACTGTGCATAATTCATAAATATAGATGTATGTCCAAATAGTCTACGTATACTCACATACTCTTTCTATGTACTGTCCAAGATAGGTAGTAGGATCACACACTCAATGCTCATCTCATCCCTTGGGTTACTAGGATCACATATAGGTGAGAGTAGCTGCATACATATAGTGTGGGGTCACTATATACCCAATCCTTGGGTTACTTGGGAATTTCGAGAGTTACTCCAACTAATAAACCCCTTCTAATCCGATGATTTCATCCAAAAAACTGATTAAGAGATGTGGATTAAGATTTGGCATTTCACCTAGGGCAACAACAGTGAGCACGATGTCAAATTTCCGGCGATCTACTCCCTTTTTTTCTTTTCACCACACGGCGATCCTCGTCGCTATGATGGGGTCATCGGTTCGATGGATTTTCTCGGAGAAGAATGACCATGTCGGCGATGGTAGCCCTAGTCCCTCTCTTCTTCCTTATTCTCTCTTCTTTCTTTTCCTCCTTTGCGTGTATAGGGGTGCTATGGCTGTAGGGTTGTCCAAGGGTGGGGTTCGGCAGAAAAAAAATACGGAGAGAAAGAAAACCACGCCATGGCATGAACTCCAACTCGGGTACTGTGTCTGGCTGGTCACTGTAGCTCGCGTGGCACTGTAGCCTTTTTTTTTCTTCCCTTTTCATACCTTGTTAAGAACGTAACTCTATGATCCGAACTCCGATTAATGTGAATAAGTAGTCAAACGGAAAGACGAGCCCTATGCATCCGTGGTCTCCATTCATCCATCCAAGCAATGGATCAAAAAGTAAAAATTTTAATCGTCCTTTATAGCTGGTCAACCTTCGCTAAATAAAACACTTGATCCATATTAACATTTGTATTTGTGTCATGTATTCTCGGGTGTTACACTTAAGGAGCCTGCCTCTGAAATAATACCATTTCCAGAGACGGTTTCTATAGGCTAACCAATGCCATCGGGCCCTTTGACTAATTCCAGATGTAGATCTTTGCTAGGGACACCTAAAATCATTTTTTATAGTAGTGTAATGCAATGGAACTAATGACGAAATTAAGTGTTGCACTACACTTGAAGGCGATATATATATATATATACACGCGTTATTCTACACCCTAGTTGTAGAATACTATTCTACACCGAGCTGTTATACTGAACAAAATTCAGTAATGTTCAGTAGTCGCGTTTCAGTATTATTCAGTATTTCATGGTACTATGCGCAGTACTGACTCATACTGAACCGTGTTCAGTAGTACTCAGTATTTTTTTAGGTCAGTTTTGGCTTGTGGTGTAGAATATTATTCTACACCTAAGGTGTGTATATATATACTGCCCCATCCGGACGCCGCATGCCCGACTTCTGACGCGCTCTCTCCCTAAAAAGTATCTCCCGCTCGTCCCACTTCGCCTCCCCACACGCGTGCCTCCATCCTGCGTTCGGGAACGTCACTCCGCCACCGCGCGCGCCCCCATCCTGCGCCTGGCCGTCTGTAAGGTCCAAATAGGCTAGAGGGGGGGTGAATAGCCTAATAAAAACTTCTACAATAATTACTTAACCACAAGTTAGTACAAAAGATGGCGGAGCAAAAAGCACTAGCTCTAACTAATTAAGCAAACCACCTACACAAGTCTAGTACAAGGCTATCCACTAAACACAACAACAACAAGCTAGATACAAGATGTAATACGAGAGAAGAGCTTCGAGTGATTATACCGCCGTGTAGAGATGAGAAGTACCAATCAATCAATCACACAAGAGAAATCCTCGGGAAGAGAATGACACAAGAATTTATCCCGAGGTTCACTTGCTTCCCGGCAAGCTACTCCTCGTTGTGGCGATGCACCCACTTGTCGGTTCGCGAGCTAATCAACTATCAAGAGTTGAGCCCTCGGCGGGCGCCGCACAACCGCACACAAGATGGGGATCCTCCAAGCCACGAGCTCCACTAGAGTATCCAATTTGCGAACTCCCGCGGGGAAGGATCAAGAACCCCTTACAACACTTGGTGAGGGCTCCAACAATCTCCAATTGCGAGCTCAATCACCTCCGCTGCTCCAAGCCGTCTACCGTGTCGGGAAACACGGAAGAGTAACAAGAAACCCGCAGCAACTCGAAGATCAAGTGTCTCTAGAATGCAACTCTCAAGCAATGCACTTGAATCTCACTCAATCTCACTCAAGATGTGCAACCAAGCAAAGAGATGAGTGGAGGGGTTGTTCTCTAGCTCAAAGGATGTCTCTATATCTCAAAATAAGCAAGAGTTACCCTCAAACCCCGGACATCCTCTATTTATAACGAAGGGGTACGCAGCTAGCCGTTACGGATGACGCAGCGAAAATCGCGCTGACCGGACGCTCCGGTCAGGGTGACCGGACGCGTCCGGTCACTACGCGACAAACGTGAACAGTGCGCGTCAGAACTAGCCGTTGCCCTGATCGGACGCGCTCCAGCGATTGACCGGACGCGACAGTGCCAGCATCCGGTCGCGTTCCAGTAAGCTCCCGTTGCGACCGGACGCGTCCGATCGTACGTGACCGGACGCGCCGCGCGTCCGATCGTCACTCCGCTCCTCTGGACGCCTGACCGGATGCTCCGGTTCCGTGAGGGACCGGACGCGCCGGTCGCGCGCTCTACTTCAGCGCACCAGAGAACTGACCGGACGCGCTGGTCAGGCCAGACCAGCGTCCGGTCACAAACCCTAGTGCCCGCGCCGCGTTGAACTGACCGGACGCGTCCGGTCAAACCGAGACCGCGTCCGGTGCAGCGTCCGGTCACCACAGTGACCTCCGTTTGCCTCAGTTTCTTTTCCAACTTTCGGCGCAATAGAAAATAGGCGTTTCACTTCTCCAAAAAGCGCCGAATCCCGCCGAGCAAGCTCGGTGGGAGGGAGAGAGGAACCCAAACCCCTCTCTACCGCTTAAACTCCATCGCCTTCACAAAAGTGCTAACACCACCAAGTGTACACCACAATGTGCATGTGTGTTAGCATTTCACAAACATTTTCCAAGGCGTTATGTTAGCTCTCAACTAGATCCTAATGCATATGCTCAAGACATTGATCTAGTGGCACTTGATTCCCGAGCTAACCGTGATTGCCCCTCTTGATAGTCGGCTATGTATCCTAAATCCGGTCAATCACTTCTCTACTCAACTTAGACCGGCAAAAGGAAAACCCTATGGTTATACCTTTGCCTTGCGCTCTTAGATCCTTCTCCTCCACTTGATCATCAAGTTCATCATATTATGTGCATCTCCACCATGATCGTCATTTCATGTCCATGCACCATTTCTTTGTGATCTTGTGGCCACCACTCCTTGCCACGTACACCTTCATCACATGTGTTGCTTATGCCTAACTCAAAATACTTAACACATGGCATTAGCAACTTGGTGTCATTAATTACCAAAACCAAACTTGGGCTTTCAATCTCCCCCTTTTTGGTAATTGATGACAACCATCACAAAGATATGAAATGAAATCAATTTTCAATTTCGATAGTATTAGCTCCCCCTACATATGTGCTTCCATGAGTTTGGTTCAATTGTGCACATATGTATGGATAAGAATTTTGAGAGAGTTACTACTATCAAATTGATGCTAAGGTATATAGAATGGACCTTTGAAGCGTAATACCAATCGGAGTTGCCTTTATATACCATCCTTAGCATCGATGTAGCTAGACACCACTTGTAATTCATTCCTTGTAAAGATCACAAACACTAAAGTACCCCGTGAGATCAACATTAAAAGCAAGGGTGTCTAGATAGCACTTGTAAAGCTACTCTCAACAAATCATCATTCAAGTTCTATTTCTAGCAAACACCATACAAACATGAATGTGAATTTAAGCTTTGTAATGCAACAATTCATCATGTTAATGCACATGCAAATGCAACAAATAATTCATGAGCTTGCTCCACCTACTTGTGTGCTCAATTTTAATTGATCCCTTTCCAATGTCATATCTTTTGCTTTCTCTCCCCCTTAGTAACTTAACTTTTTATCTTTTGCTTTCTCTCCCCCTTAGTAACTTAACTTTTTATCTTTGTGACTTTTCTATCTTTGTGACTTTTCTCTCCCCCTTTGTCAACAATCACCAAAAAGGTGCCAATTTTAGTGAGAGATAAGTCAATCAAAAATGAGGGAGTCCAAATTATGGTTCAATCTAGATCACTTGCCTAGAATATGTAATTCGGTTTGATCCAAGGACAAGCTTCTTCACACCTCATAAAGTATAAGGGTTATCTTGACCATGTTGAATTACACATCATGAGCTCATTTTCTAGATTCAACACTAGGTTTGCAAGCCCACAAACATGTCATATGCTACCACTAGATCAATCAAAACATAGAGGCAATAGTGGTACCATATATACATTAAACTCATTTGATTTTCATGAATGAGCCTATTTGTTATGCAAATATGTCTATATGTTCTAAACATATCCTTAGCAAAGTATGGATGATATGCCAAACAACTTTACCTTGCTATGTTGGAGGAGAGGCATGTCATATAAGAACGTGGGGGTGCACTCATTTCAAGTTGGAGAAGTCAAGTATGTTCAATTCATTTTTCAACTTGTAAAATCTCTTCTCATCAAGTGGCTTCGTGAATATGTCGGCTAGTTGATCTTCGGTGCCAATGTTTTCAATGCTAATATCACCCTTTTGTTGATGGTCTCTTATGAAGTGATGCCTTATGTCAATGTGCTTTGTTCTTGAATGTTGAACCGGATTTTGTGTCATCTTGATAGCACTCTCATTATCACAAAACAAAGGCACATTCTTGAATTTGATTCCAAAGTCATTCAAGGTGGCTTTCATCCAAAGCAATTGTGCACAACAACTACCGGCACTAATGTATTCGGCCTCGGCGGTAGATAGTGCAACACTATTTTGTTTCTTTGATGACCATGAAACAAGAGACCTTCCAAGCAATTGACAAGTGTCATTTGTGCTCATTCTATCAATCTTGCATCCACCATAGTCGGAGTCCGAATATCCAATCAACTCAAAATTAGACCCCTTTGGAAACCATAATCCAACATCATGAGTGCCCTTAAGATATCTCAATATCCTCTTGGTTGCTTTCAAGTGACTTTCTCTAGGTGAAGCTTGATATCTTGCACATTTGCACACACTAAACATCACATCCGGCCTAGAAGCGGTGACATAGAGCAAACTTCCAATCATAGACCGATATTGCTTTTGATCTACCATGTTGCCACTAGCATCAACACCCAATTGATCATTAGTGCCCATTGGTGTACTCATTGGCTTAGCATCTTGCAATCCAAACTTCTTGATCATGTCCTTGATGTACTTGCCTTGACTTACAAAAGTGCCATTCTTCATTTGCTTAATTTGAAGTCCAAGGAAGTAACTAAGCTCTCCAATCATAGACATCTCAAACTCATTAGCCATCATATTTCCAAACGCTTCACAAAAGTCTTGATTGGTTGATCCAAAGATAATGTCATCCACATAGATTTGCAACATAAACAAGTCATTTCCAAGCTTCTTGGTGAAGAGAGTGGTGTCAACCTTTCCCATCTTGAACCCTTTAGAGAGAAGAAAGTCCCTCAATCTCTCATACCATGCTCTAGGTGCTTGCTTCAAACCATACAATGCCTTCTTGAGCTTGTAGACATGGTTGGGCTTCTTGTCATCTTCAAAACCGGGAGGTTGCTCAACATAAACTTCTTCATTGATGTAACCATTGAGAAATGCACTCTTGACATCCATTTGATAGAGCTTGATGTTGTGTGCACAAGCATATGCTAATAAGATTCTAATTGCCTCCAATCTTGCAACCGGTGCATATGTCTCACCAAAGTCAAGACCTTCAACTTGTGTGTAACCTTGTGCAACCAATCTTGCTTTGTTCCTCACAACCATGCCATCTTGATCTTGCTTGTTTCTAAAGACCCACTTAGTACCAATCACATTATAGTTCTTCGGCCTTTCAACAAGTTCCCAAACTTGATTTCTAGTGAAGTTGTTTAGCTCTTCATGCATGGCATTTACCCAATCGGAATCCTTCAATGCATCTTCTATTTTCTTAGGTTCTTCAAGTGACACAAATGAGTAGTGCTCACAAAAGGATGCTAGCCTTGATCTAGTTTGAACACCACTTTGAATTCCACCAATGATTTGGTCCAACGGATGATCTCTTGCGATGCTAGTAGGTTGGAGTATTGGGAGTTGGTTGCTTCCACTAGCTTGACCTTGATTTTGCACTTCATCATGAGAACCACTAGAGCTTGCTTGATTTGTATCAATTTGCACACTTTGATTGATCACATGAATATCATCATCATCAACTTGCCTCGGCCTTATGTCACCAATGTCCATATTCTTCATTGCATTTGACAATTGATCTCCTCTCACATCATCAAGGTTTTGAGCTTCATTTTGAGATCCTTGGGTTTCATCAAACTCAACATCATGAACTTCTTCCAAGGTGCCATTTGTGAGATTCCAAACTCTATATGCTTTGCTTGTGGTAGAATAACCAAGTAAGAATCCTTCATCACATTTCTTTTCAAACTTGCTCAATCTAGTGCCTTTCTTGAGAATATAGCATTTGCAACCAAACACTCTAAAGTATGCAATGTTGGGCTTTCTTCCATTCAATAGCTCATATGGTGTCTTTCCAAGCTTCCCATGGCAATAGAGACGGTTGCTACAATAGCAAGCCGTGTTGATGGCTTCACTCCAAAATGAATGACTCACATTGTATTCACTAAGCATTGATCTAGCCATGTCAATCAAAGTTCTATTTTTCCTTTCAACTACACCATTGGATTGAGGAGTGTATGTTGGAGAGAATTGATGTCCAATACCAAGATCATCACATAAAGCTTCAATTCTTATGTTCTTGAACTCACTACCATTGTCACTTCTAATCTTCTTGATGGTGATTTCAAACTCATTTTGCACTCTTTTGACAAAAGACTTGAATAGATCATAAACATCACTCTTGTCATATAGAAAGAACACCTAAGTGTATCTTGTGTAGTCGTCCACTATCACGAAACTATATTTATTGCCACCAATGCTAGTGTATGTTGTTGGCCCAAACAAGTCCATGTGCAATAGCTCAAATGCCTTTGATGTGCTCATTTCACTCTTACTAGGATGTGTATTTCCAACTTGTTTGCCGGCTTGACAAGCACTACAAGGTTTATCCTTCTCAAAGGTGACATCCTTCAAACCTCTAACTAAGTCATGCCTCAAAAGTTTGTTCAATTGTTTCATTCCAACATGACCAAGCCTTCTATGCCATAACCAACCCATACTAGATTTGCTAAGCAAGCATGATGTCAATTGTGTCTCACTATCATTGAAGTCAACCAAGTATAAGCTACCATGTCTAAATCCTTTGAATATCAAATTTGATCCATCAACACTTATAACTTCAACATCATCACTACCAAATACGCACTTGAAGCCAAGATCACAAAGTTGTGCCACCGATAAAAGATTGAAATCCAAGCTCTCAACTAGCAACACATTTGATATGCTCATGTCATTTGAGATAGCAATTTTACCAAGCCCCTTGACCTTGCCTTTCTTATTGTTGCCGAAAGTGATAGCATCAAAACCACCATTTTGACTTGTATCAATTGATTTGAACATACATGAATCCCCGATCATATGTTGAGTGCACCCACTATCAAGCACCCAATGCCTTCCTCCGGCTTTGTAATTGACCTACAAGACAAGATCAATTCTTTTTAGGTACCCAAACTTGTTTGGGTCCTCCAAGGTTAGTGACCAAGCTCTTTGGTACCCAAATGGCTTTCTTCTTTGAGCCCATCCATGGTGCACCAATGAACTTAGCATGAACACCATTTGTACCCTTGGTAAGTATATAGAAAGAATCAAACTTAATTGAGGATACTTTAGCATTGGATTTCTTGTTCATGCAATGTTGCTCTATGTGACCAACTTGCTTGCAACTTTTGCAATAGCTACCATTGTTCTTCACAAAACGAGTCTTGTGAGGAGCAAAAGCGGCCTTGCCTTTCTTGGGGTTATAGCCCAATCCCTCTTTATAGAGAGAAGCCCTTTGGCTACCCAAGCACATAAGCAAGCGGTCCTCACCACCATAAGCCTTAGCTAAGGTGTGATTGAGCTCTTTTACCTCCTTGAGATTTTCATTCTCAACTATAAGTGAGGAGTCACAAGTGAAACCGTCACTACTAGATGAGGATGATGTAGATGAGCTACATGGAGGGTTAGTGGAAACAACAATAGGCTTATGTAAAGATTCATCAATTATATCACATGATATGCCTATGTTGCAAGTTTTAGCTTTTTCAACATTAGTTGGCATGTTCTCACATTTTTCAACTAGAGAGGAATGAGCTTCTTCAAGCTTAGTGTGAGACTTTTGAAGCTTCTTATGGTCTTCCTTTAGACTCTCATAAGATGCCCTAAGCTCATCAAGTTCTTGCATAAGATTTTTCTTTTCCTTAAGCAAGCTCTTGCACTCCTTTCTAGATTCTTTATAATGTTGAGTGCAATCTTCTAGCATAGTGATTAGTTCATCTTTAGTGAATTCTTCTTCATCACTATCACTATCACTAGCATTATCATGATCACTCTCATCATCGGATGATACCTTAGCGGCCTTAGCCATGAAGCACGATGGAGTGTCGAAGAGGGAGACCTCTTGGATGGCAATGCTAGCATGTCCCTTCTTCTTGCTCTTGTTGTCATCCTCATCATCACTTGAGGAATCATCACTATCCCATGTAGCAACATGAGAATCATTCTTCTTCTTATGAGAACTTTCCTTCTTTTCTTGCTTCTTCTTTAGCTTCTTCCTCTCCTTCTTGATAGCATCTTCATCATCACTATCATAAGGACACTTTGCAATGAGATGGTCCTTACTATGGCATCTAAAGCATCTCATGTTATGCTCATTCTTCTTGGATGAGTTCTTCCTCCTTCTTGCACGAAAGCCTTTCTTCTTCATGAACTTGCCAAATTGCTTGACAAAGAGAGCCATCTTCTCATCAATATCATCACTATCACAAGAGCTTGAGTCTTCATCACTTGATGATTCAATCTTAGATTTGCCCTTGGATGTGGTGGCTTTGAATGCCACACTCTTCTTCTTCTCATCATCCTTCTTCTCATTTTCCTTCTTCTTCTTCTTGACCAACTCATCCTTCTCATCATCTTCTCTATATGAATCATCGGTCATTACCTCTTGAAATATTTGTTGAGGAGTTGAATCCTTTAATGTAGTCCTCACTAGCACGGTGATCAATGTATCAAACCTCTTGGGCAAGCTTCTCAAGAACTTCATAGAGAATTGGTTGTCCTTGACTTCCTCACCAAGTGCCTTGAGCTCATTGACAATGACTTGCAATCTATGAAACATCTCCGGTACACTCTCATCATCTTGCATCTTGAAGCTTGAAAATTTTTCTTGCAAGATATATGCTTTAACGGTCTTTGTGCCTTCGGTGCCCTCAAATGTTTCTTCTAGCTTGGCCCAAGCATCATGAGCGATCTCAATGTTCTTCACTTGCTCAAAGGTCTTGTCATCTAGTGCCTCATGAAGAGCACTAATTGCAATGTCATTGCATTGGAGCTTCTTCTCTTCCACCGGTGTAGGTGCTTCCGGATTAGCAACCTCAAATTTTGTTTCGGTGACCTTCCACACTTCTCTATTGATTGACTTGAGGTGTGCGGTCATCTTAACCTTCCAATATGCATAATTTGTGCCATCAAAGTGAGGTGCCTTCTTGGTGTTGTTGATGTGCAAGCTTAATTGAGCCATTTCTTTTTCACCGTAGGTTGTTAAGCCTCAAATAAACGGTGCCTCGGCTCCGATACCACTTGTAAGGTCCAAATAGGCTAGAGGGGGGGTGAATAGCCTAATAAAAACTTCTACAATAATTACTTAACCACAAGTTAGTACAAAAGGTGGCGGAGCAAAAAGCACTAGCTCTAACTAATTAAGCAAGCCACCTACACAAGTCTAGTACAAGGCTATCCACTAAACACAACAACAACAACAAGCTAGATACAAGATGTAATACGAGAGAAGAGCTTCGAGTGATTATACCGCCGTGTAGAGATGAGAAGTACCAATCAATCAATCACACAAGAGAAATCCTCGGGAAGAGAATGACACAAGAATTTATCCCGAGGTTCACTTGCTTCCCGGCAAGCTACTCCTCGTTGTGGCGATGCACCCACTTGTCGGTTCGCGAGCTAATCAACTATCAAGAGTTGAGCCCTCGGCGGGCGCCGCACAACCGCACACAAGATGGGGATCCTCCAAGCCACGAGCTCCACTAGAGTATCCAATTTGCGAACTCCCGCGGAGAAGGATCAAGAACCCCTTACAACACTTGGTGAGGGCTCCAACAATCTCCAATTGCGAGCTCAATCACCTCCGCTGCTCCAAGCCGTCTACCGTGTCGGAAAACACGGAAGAGTAACAAGAAACCCGCAGCAACTCGAAGATCAAGTGCCTCTAGAATGCAACTCTCAAGCAATGCACTTGAATCTCACTCAATCTCACTCAAGATGTGCAACCAAGCAAAGAGATGAGTGGAGGGGTTGTTCTCTAGCTCAAAGGATGTCTCTATATCTCAAAATATGCAAGAGTTACCCTCAAACCCCGGACATCCTCTATTTATAACGAAGGGGTACGCAGCTAGCCGTTACGGATGACGCAGCGAAAATCGCGCTGACCGGACGCTCCGGTCAGGGTGACCGGACGCGTCCGGTCACTACGCGACAAACGTGAACAGTGCGCGTCAGAACTAGCCGTTGCCCTGACCGGACGCGCTCCAGCGATTGACCGGACGCGACAGTGCCAGCGTCCGGTCGCGTTCCAGTAAGCTCCCGTTGCGACCGGACGCGTCCGATCGTACGTGACCGGACGCGCCGCGCGTCCGATCGTCACTCCGCTCCTCTGGACGCCTGACCGGACGCTCCGGTTCCGTGAGGGACCGGACGCGCCGGTCGCGCGCTCTACTTCAGCGCACCGGAGAACTGACCGGACGCGCTGGTCAGGCCAGACCAGCGTCCGGTCACAAACCCTAGTGCCCGCGCCGCGTTGAACTGACCGGACGCGTCCGGTCAAACCGAGACCGCGTCCGGTGCAGCGTCCGGTCACCACAGTGACCTCCGTTTGCCTCAGTTTCTTTTCCGACTTTCGGCGCAATAGAAAATAGGCGTTTCACTTCTCCAAAAAGCGCCGAATCCCGCCTCGCAAGCTCGGCAGGAGGGAGAGAGGAACCCAAACCCCTCTCTACCGCTTAAACTCCACCGCCTTCGCAAAAGTGCTAACACCACCAAGTGTACACCATAATATGCATGTGTGTTAGCATTTCACAAACATTTTCCAAGACGTTATGTTAGCTCTCAACTAGATCCTAATGCATATGCTTAAGACATTGATCTAGTGGCACTTGATTCCCGAGCTAACCGTGATTGCCCCTCTTGATAGTCGGCTATGTATCCTAAATCCGGTCAATCACTTCTCTACTCAACTTAGACCAGCAAAAGGAAAACCCTATGGTTATACCTTTGCCTTGCGCTCTTAGATCCTTCTCCTCCACTTGATCATCAAGTTCATCATATTATGTGCATCTCCACCATGATCGTCATTTCATGTCCATGCACCATTTCTTTATGATCTTGTGGCCACCACTCCTTGACACGTACACCTTCATCACATGTGTTGCTTATGCCTAACTCAAAACACTTAACACATGGCATTAGCAACTTGGTGTCATTAATTACCAAAACCAAACTTGGGCTTTCACCGTCCCACTCCACCATCCCCCCTCGTGCGCCCCATCCTGTGCCACGTAGCGCTGCCCCATCCCACTCCGCCTCGCCGTCGTGGCCATCCACCCATCGTGCCCCCATCCGCGCTCGCCTATCGCGGCCATGGTGTGCACCGTGCCACCACACCACCCCGGCGCCACCGAGAGAAGGTCATCGCCGGCCAGGGCATCGTCTCCCGTGGTCGGTCAAAGACACCACGACAGGAGGACCCGTATGTTGCAAATGCATGTTTCAAGTGTTTTAGAGAGGTATGTTGCAAGTGTTTTATATGGATGTTGCAAAAGTAGATCGGGATGTTTCACATGTTGCAAGTGTTTTAGAGGTATGTTGCAAGTGTTTCAGAGATATGTTGCAAGCGTCTATATAAAATGTTTCATCTGTTTCAGACGTATGTTGCAAGTGTTTTATCTGGATGTTGCGTATGTTTCAGTGGCTATACACATATGTTGCAAAGTATATTCAAAATGTTTCATCTGTTTGAGACGTATGTTGCAATTGTTTTATCTAGATGTTACATATGTTGCTGTGGCTATACACATATGTTTGAAGTGTATGTTACAAATGTTTCACATATTTTAGATGTATGTTGTAGAAGTGCTTCATGTTGCAACATTAATAGGTGCAGGAAGCGGGCACAAGCAGAGGCGGTTCCCGCGGGCGTAGGCGGTCTCCGCGTGCATGTGGGAAGCGAAGGGGGTGTGGGTGGCCCCCACCTGCATGTGCAGCAGCAAGCACGGGCCCGTAGCAGCATGCGGGGCCGGGCGGGCAGGCGCAACAGTTGCAGCCTCATGCGGAGCAGGCGCAACAGCATACGGAGCAGGCACAGGAGGCGGGGCAAGTGCGGGCATTCAAATGGGGGTTAGCGTCCGGACGTCCCGGCGCTAGTCACATGAACATATGTTGTTCTTTTTTGAGGAACAACCTCTGTGTCCTAAAAAGACGTAATTCTAGGTTTGGATTGATTCATCAAACTTCCTTAAATTTGACTACATTTGTGAAAAATATTATTAACTTTTTAGACTACAAATACTTATAATAGGAAAAATATATTTTCATAAGAAATATTAATAGTTTTTTTTGTATAAATTTAGTCAAATTTAAAATTGTTTGATTTCTCAAACTTCCGGAGGGAGTAACATCCTCTCATTGATTGAACGATGAAAAGGAAAATGACACTATTTTGACATATGGTGTTATGTGTCATGATCATCCACGTGGCTATGGATTTTTAGTTTCCGCGCGCATATCCTCCGCTTGTTGTGTAGTTGATGTCGGCAGCATCATCCACGGGCCACCTCGTGTGCCTCGTGCCTTCGTTATTCAGCGGTGGACCTGGAGCTAGCAGGCGTGTACCATTTCTTTGCACCATCAACATTTTTTCTATTTGCTTTGCTTGCACCATCTACCAACTACCAAGATAAGTCTACCATACGACCATTACACTTTCCCTACCTTCATCAGCTCTATAAATAGCGCACCCTCGCTCTGTGCATATATACAGCTAGCAGTGCTATATCAGAAGCATAAGAAGCCTCACTTAAGCCACAGCCACTCATCATATCCAGGGAGCATGAGCTCGTCGACGGCCTGCGAAAAGACGTCATGGCCGGAGGTGGTCGGGCTGAAAGTGGAGAAGGCCAAGAAGATCATCCTCAAAGACAAGCCTGACGCCGACATCATCGTGCTGCCCGTCGGCACGCCGGTGCCCAAGGATTTCCGCCCTGACCGGGTCCGCATCTTCGTCGACACCGTTGCTGAAACGCCCCAAGTTGGCTAGTTGCCCAGCTGCCTTTTACTCCGTCCACAACATAACATAATAAAACATATATATGTATAGTAAAAAGAATAACTCAGAAGATGCCATGATCTATCGTATGTACCCTGTTCATGCATCTTCTGAATGGATCCAGATGTGATGTGTGTTTTACTTTCTATGAATGGTACCATATTATACTACAAAATAACAACGCTCCTGTTCCGGCATATCGTCTTTCTGCATATGGAGAATTAATGTGTTACCACTGTTATTTATGTCTAAAGCACGTTCCAATCCTTGCATGGATGAACGTACGGAAGTGATGATGGACAAATCGTTCAGACACAAATGTGCCCCAATGAAAAGTGCAGCTGACCACAGATGTGCCGATTGCATTTTTTATAAGAAACTTCCTTGCACCTTAAGAACAGAGTACAGAGAGTAGCGCCAATAAAAGGCTCCCAATTTACGGAGGTGAGTGCTTCATTAACCACCAGGCACTGATTAACATGAGCAACATGTGTGCAAGATATAGTAGTTTGAGAGGGATGAGAAGACAGAGATGTATGAGCTTGTTTGGCTAAACTATGAGCTGGATGATTTAGAGCTCTTGCAATCTTGTATAGCTTGTTAAGGTTGTATCTATATTTAATTTGTCTGAATGAAATCCTGTGTGAGGGATGAGAAGACAGAGATGTATGAGCTTGTTTAGCTAAACTATGAGCTGAATCCTTGCAAAAAAAAAAAAGAGCTGAATGATTTAGAGCTCTTAGCTTGCAATATTGTAAACCTTGTAAAGGTTGTCTCTATATTTGTCTGAATGAAATCCTGTGTGAGGGATGAGAAGACATAGATGTGCGAGTCATTTTTGTAAACCACCTGCAATTTTGGTAAATTTTAATCATTTTTATAAATTTTTTGTACGATTCCTGTGAAATTTTTCCGTTCCAAAGGAGTACGGTCTAAGTAACAACTTTAACATGAAGGCCAAAAAATGGTGACAACCTCATGCCACTGGGCTAACAAAAATGGCTAAATTCACAAAAGGTTACCATCGTCTTTCTTAATTCGTTGGGATAATCTCACTGATGACTGCATGTTCTTTTTTTCAAGTAAAATGAAAAGTACCACAGGCACTACCTCTGTTCGATCATATACTATATAATATATGTAACAGCATGCAGAGCTCTGGCTACATTGTACATTTTTAATGGCATCAAACTTTCATATGTCTCAATCGCCTAAACTATAAGGTAACGTTGAACTGGAAAGAAAACAATTTCAATCACTACAAGTTAGTAGACAGAGTCCTTTATTTAACTTTGCAATGTGCACAACCGTGTTGACAAGAGAGGATTCGGAATTCGTGGCCGCATTACACGCATCCAGCTTTGACAAATTTGGTGCGCCCTTCATCTTCCACGATCGATATCCGTTGCAGATATTGTTCTTTAATTAGATCGGTGGATTATCCCGTTTGCATGTCCAACACGTTAGCTAATAAGAAGCCAACGGCTGTGCAGCATCTTGGTGTTATGTCTCTATCAATGATGTGAATAAACTATACATATGACATGCGGATGCATTTTTGCCGTACCACAGCTAGCTGGAACGTACGACTAGTAGCATATATACCAGCCATGTGTTCAGTAGAAAGATCAAAAGATAGATTGCACGTTAAGCTTGCGTGGCTTATGACTAATTGTCAACAAGATTGCTTGTGGATTGGGATGTCTTCGTTCAAAGCAGAGAACAGGTCATCCGATCCATTCATCTGCATCGTACATCCTGCAGGCTGCAGCAGCAGCTCTATAAATACCTCACTAGTGCATACTCGCTTCATATAACCAGCAGCAATCAGCAGCAGTAGTGCAGTACAAAGAAGCACGATAACAAGCAACACTTGCACGTGAGTGTGCCTGCCTTTCTATACCTTACGTTTTTTGCAATAATGTAGTAGTAGTCGTTTGTTTCCTTTCAGTTATTCATTCACATTCCAGAGCATCGTGATCGATCAACTGATTCGCAGTTACGTCGACCCACGACGACGGTCATGAGCTCCACGGCGACGGCACCGGAGTGCGGCAGCGCCAAGACGTCGTGGCCGGAGGTGGTTGGCCTCACCATAGAGGAAGCCAAGAAGATGATCCTCAAGGACAAGCCCGACGCCGACATCGTCGTGCTGCCCGTCGGCGCGGAGGTGACCGGTGATTATCTGCCTGACCGCGTCCGCATCTTCGTCGACACCGTCGCCGAGACGCCCCGCGTGGGCTGATATGATCGAGGCTTAGCTACTGCCTAGCTTCAATATCAATTCCATCCTTGCTCTAGAAAATGTAAAATGAATAAATATAACTCGGACATGACATGTATTCATGTCCCTGTATGTGCCGAATAATGGACGTACGGAGTATGTACGTGTTTCTTTCCTATAATTTTTTTTGACGAAACTTCTTTCCTATAAATTATTACTAAACAATGGTATTGTTCTTGCATAAACAAATGTGTGTCATAACAAAACGTGTCCATCCTCGCACGAGTTTTTTTTTTAATGGGGTGTTAGCACACCGCACACCCAGGAGACCCGGAGGCCGTATCCAGGCCCAGGAGAGGGGAGCAAGACCGAAGGCCCGCAACGTGAGATTGGCTGGCCCAGAGCGTGGTCGTGTAACTCATGTTCCCATAGGCCCAAGAGAGAGGCAGATAAGTAAGAGTGTGGACCGTCTTTTTTGTTTTTTTGGCTCTTTTTTGGAAAGATTATCTTAAATAGGCCCCTGGCGGAAAGATTTTAAAAAATGGACCCTCAGCTTAGCGCCATTGTCGATGGCGCCAAGATATAACGGCATGGCGCCATATTTCCTGGCGCCAAGACCCCGCCGACGTGGACTCCGTGGCAATCGACGTGGCATCGCTTGGCGCCATGGATCTTGGCGCCAAGGCTTGGAGCCAAGATCCGTGGCGCCAAGCACCCACGTTTTAACCTGCCCCCTCTTCCTCCCCGAGTCATTCTCGTTTTCTTACTCCTTCTCTTCGGGTTTTTCATTTGGACACTTCTGCCGTTGCTCTTTAATCGACCTATTGGACCGTGAAAAGTTGGATTTTATCCGTGGATCTTCGAGAGGTAGGTATCCTGTCACCCTTCCTTAATTTTTTCGAATTGATTTGGTAAAATGAAGGCATATTCTTAACCTATGAACTTCACATTTTAAAATTCGTATGTATTGTACAACCGTAGGATGCCTAGGCGTGGAAAAGCTAGAAAACAAAGGTATGCGTAGATTCGTTTCATCATATAATAAACCCTTAGTTTTAAGATTGATTGTTATTTGTTTTGTTATATTAGAACCGAATTTATTGAATTGTAGCTATGGACGGATGACCGAAAGTCCATACGTCCCAAAGCCGCTCCCTAGCGGTGTGCCAATACCCATGTGCTTTTGTGGTGATCCTTGCAAGGTAGATATTTCCGAAGATGAGGCAACATATAAGCAGAGATATTGGATGTGTTCTAATTTTGCATGGGAACCAACAGAGCGTCAGCGCCGCAGTACATTTATTGTGAGAAATTGCTTTTGTTAATTAATTAATTTGTGTCATATGTAGTTTTGCATAATAATTAGATTTGAAACAATTGAATTTGCTGCAGACCCCTCCACCGCTATGTGATTTTGAGCAGTGGATCGACACTGAGATCAAGGAGGCTGACATGCGGCTTCTACAAGGCTTGAAGGAGTGGGATGCGGAGCGCCTGGAGATCTTAGAAAAGAGACGCAGAGAGGAGGCAGCAGCGAAGGAGCACAAGGAAGAGGAGGAAATGAGGCGTGTTGCTGCGTGTAGGGAGGAGAGGGAGAGGAAGCTTGAGCGCGTGCGCCGAGCAAAGGCAGCGATGGAGGAGAATCCTGATGCTCAGAACAAGGGAAAGTGGTCTCGTTGTACTCAGTAGTATGTTAGTTGTATGCCCAGAACATGGTCGATGTACTTTAGGTAAATCATGTACGTAGGGCATGTTCTGTGTTATTTAATTCGTCGTCATGTACTTCATATGCACTTTAAGTTTTTGGACCTTGCTTAGTGTTGTCATATATCATGTTTAATGTTACTGAGTTACTGAAACTAGTTATCGAGGTGCACATTAAACATAAGGAAGTACTGGATTTCACAATTCACCACGCATAACATAGGACATGGCATGTCAGAACTTGTACCAAACAAGGGCACATATGTCCTGGACTAAACCTAATATGCCTTAGGTAATTAGAGCGAACAACAAGTACATTACATGGCATGTGCACACGATAGATTTGTTCTATCTAGTAGTGCGGCCACATAGCAAACTGTGTAGCCCCTTCTCCACAGTACCCTCCCATTGTTGATGGTGGAGGTGGCGGGGGTGGTGGTGGAGGCCCGTTGTTCTTGTGGTTAGGGCAGCTGCAATATGGATCATGGCATGGTCCGTCCTGTGAAACAACACCACTACTGGTATCGTCTGCTTCGTCGTCCTTGTAACCGTTGCTAACTTCCCTTTCTAATTCGAAGATACGGTCTTGCAAGTAGTAGATGTACTGTGCGTGGGGATAGATTGGTCTAGGATCGACCCATCTAGTGAAGCCACAGTTTTCTTTGGACTCTGAACACTGCATTTCAAAGATTTCATTGAACATGCGGTTAGTATCGCCTATGAGATGCAAAATAATGGAGAAAAAAAATTGAGTAACAAATTTTAAAACCAGTTACCTCTGCTCGCGGACATTTGAAGAATCGGCGACCTCCATCCAAACCCTCCACGAACATCTGCATTAAGTAGTCCTCACCATGCCTACATTTTGGCCAATCTTCTTTCCGGTTATCATATCCTCGGAGTGGACACTCTTTGGTGAAATCTCTCTTGGTCTCGACAGGAAAATGATACACTGGCTCATCAAAGTCTTCCGGACCCAGAGACCCCTCCCACACAATGGGAGTACCCTTACTCCCCCCGTTCCCTTCCCTCTAGATGACCCTCCAGACATTACTACTCGTAGATAACCAACTTCTGATTTCAAGTGACTAGCATTGTATGGAGGAAGGTGTATATATAGCCAGCAGTGGAGTGGAGAGCCGCTGTATTGTGGCTTTAATGCTCCTGAAAAGCCTAGATGCTATCCCTGAAAAGCCTATTTGAATTACTGAAAAGCCTATTTGAAAACTCATCTGTAAAGGCTAAATTCCTTGATCAATCAATTCATCTGTAAAAGAGGATGTACCATAGGATAGTGACATGATAAATCACTAAAAAGGCTATATGCTATCGGTGTACTGCACGACTCGACATGTTGCAGAAAATTTTGGTAGAGTTTTCCCTGTTTTTGATTCAATCCAAACACAGATATCACATAAACATGTCATCAACAATTATATATGACATTCACCTTAAACAAATATATGATCATCATCAGCACCCACGTTTAAAGTGCATATGTCATAAACTCCATAGTAGTTCATACAGTACATAAAAATAGGATATAAAAGTCCATAATAATAGTCTATACAGTCCATAAGTCGGCTACAGTCTCTCACTGTCTCCTAGACTTACCCTTGCCCTTGTGTCCAAGAGCATGGGTGCCTGGAGTGTAAGGGTCAGGTGGTCGACGTCGCCTGGTACCGACCGACTGCGTAGGCTGAGTCCAGGGAGCATCGTCTAGCTGAGACGGTCCAATCTCCTCATGCCCCTGGTCCTCGTCCTCGTGGTCGTCGTCGTCGTCCTCCTCGGTGCCTTTGTCTCGCGACCCTGTAGGTGGGTGGCTAGACGAACCTACGCCACCTCTGGGTGCAGAAGGCACGTGCACGTCCTCCGTCGTGCCTGTCCTGCAACCACAGCGCGCAGCGGTACGGCGTAGCCGACGTGCCAGTCTCTGGTGCACAAAATCATGTTTACTCAATGTATTGAACGTATTAGTACTCTAATATTTGCATATTTATAGGTACTTACGTCAAGGAAGCTACGTGTGTCGTCGTCCCTCACCCTCGGACGAAACCGTTCTATTTCTTGGACCGACATCCTGAGGGAGTTGCCCTACAACAAAGTTTTAGGTTGTAATTCATTGTTACGCAAATCGATATATAAAAGTAGAGCAAATTACATACCACTCTGTCCAAGATCGGTCCTGCTCCCACCTGGCGACCTACACGAGTAGAGTTGTCGTACGCCGTGTCCTCATCCTCTGACGACTCAATGTCAGCGTAGTCATCCTGTGTCCTCTGCAGCTTAAGCCTCGGACGAGTGGCTTGGTGGTACCAAGCTTGGTACCGCCTGTAGTCTATGTTCGTGTGCGCCTCGTTGTTGTTGTCCACGTTCTCGTCGAACGACTCCCACATTTCGATGTAGTCTCGGTGGTGATGGGCCCAATCAAAGATTTTCCTGTTTTTCTTACGATCGAGCCTGCAAAACATGTACAGAAGTTAGTGAACATCGTGTGGCTATAGCATGCATGTATGACAAAGTTAAAAATTTCGGCAGAGTTTCCTTTATATGTCGAAGCAAACCACACATATATGCATTCCATAGACATTCAAACATACTAACAATTATTTCATCCATCTTATTCGACATATATCATGTGGTATGGGTAAGTGCAACTTCAGAAAAAAGGTCCGATTACAAAGAAGAGAACACTTACTTGTGCAAGTCAACACCGGTCGAAACTGGAGATGGTGGACAACGTTGCCTTGCTCCAAACTGGCGTGCAACTCGATGTGGAAGGTGGTACTCGACAGCATAGAAGCAGATAAGAGGGCACCTCACCCTGTAGAGCTTGCTGTCGCTGTCACACATGTTGCTCACCACAAAAGGAAGTGCGGCCTCGTCTGCGTACGGCTCCCAAGTCACATGCAACATGTCCAAACAATTAGTTAGATAGCATAATAAATAATTTCTTTTCGAACCAACATATATAATAATTTGTACTTACACTAGAGGCCATTAGCCTGTCTAGCTCGTCCGTGCACTCTTTGTACGCCTGCTCCATCCTCGCGTGAGGGACTGTCACCTGGTCCCACAGGTACGCCCACGTCGGCTGTAGACGTGCGTTATGCACTGGGAACCAGTCGCGCGGAGCCAACATCACGGGACGAGCAACTGGCAGCCGCGACCACATCCACAGCTGGAGTAGGTACGCACACCCACCAAGTGAGGCTGACGGTGAAGAACCCCGGCATGCCTCGCAGAGCTGACGGTAAAGGAAAGCCAACACCGTAGAGCCCCAGCTGTAGTGACCCGCCTGGTCCCAGTCTGTGAGGCAAGGGATCCACATCCACGAAGCAGTGTCGCCCGTTCCATCGGGGAAGAGAACAGAGCCAAACAAGTGTAGGATCCACGCCCTACAGTAGTACTGAACCGTCTGGTCGTCTGCCTCTGGAGGACACTGTCCGAACTCAGCCCTAAGCTAGGAGAGAAGGACACCAGAAGTGCGATCTCCTTGGTCACCCACCTCACGCCCAAGGAAGGCCTCCACCCTAGCTCTCCAACCCTCTGACCTACACAGCCCTGTCACTGCCCTCCCACGAATACTCAGACCGAGCATCTTCTGACAGTCCTGTAGCGTGACTGTCATCTCTCCAAACGCCATGTGAAAGCTGTGAGTCTCAGGTCGCCACCTATAATTTTAGGAAAACAAAAATGGTTCTTAGAAACATATTCGCGTCAACAAAAGATTATTAATACAACCTATTTGTTAAAAAAATACCTATCAACCAACGCAGTCAAGCCCGCCGAGTTGAACAAAGGCAGGCCATGTCGAACCTGGAAAGATACGACGTCTAGGCCAGCTCTCGATAGGTACGGGGTGTACCTGTCATCGTACTGCATTTCCAAGAACCCTCCATGTACTCTAGAACGAAGGAGGGGAAGGTTCTGCATTTAAACGAAATACAAATGTTACTTGACACACATATATGCACTTATAATTCGAAGTATGTGATATGAGAGTGTAAAATCTTACCTGCCCCGACGCTACGAGACGTCCTCGGTGGGTCTCGTCGTACACCGGGTCCAGAAGGTGGAATTGCGCCATCCTAAAAAAAATTATTGTCAGTAAGTTATTAAATAAATATGCAATTAAACGTAAAGCAAGAATTGGACAATCAATATGATAGGTATTAAATAATAAAAACACCTACAAGTCGCACCTCACTAATTTGCCAATGGCAGGTGCGGGAATTGTGCCCAAGTCTACCGCACTTGCCACACTCGTACTGCTCTGGGTCATTAAGAAATGGCGTCGCTCTACCACGTCGCGTTCTACCAGGTATCTGATCCATAACCATCCTGTGCCTCGTCCTCTTTCTAGAGCCCCTCTTGTCCCAACGATAAGCTAGATCTGCAACGTACCTTGGACCGTCGTATGGAGGCCACTCTCCAGGGTCTCAGAAAGGCACAAAGTGGGGCCTCCATGTTTCGACCAGCGTGTGGACACTGAACTGGTGAGGTATCCTAGCCTCAATATCATAGTTGCGATGCCTAGCAGCTGCTACAAGGTGAGAGCATACAAAGTGATACTGCCTTGGTTTTCCACAAGTGCATGAGAAATCTTGGAGGACTACCACATGAATCCTCGACTCTCGGACCTCGCCATCAGATGTAGTACCACCGGTATGCTTCACCTCATACCTTCCAGTGGCATGGTCAAAACATGTGACCTCATGTGTCCCAGCCCTTTCCTTCGCCTTCTCTAAATGTGCCTGTGGTGTTGGGGCCCAAATCTTACCTTCACTCTGCAACTGCAATGCATGGGCGTGCCGATCGTTGAACCATGCAACAAGCTTGTAGAATGTGAATTGAACGATAGCGTTCACGGGCATACCACGAATCCCCAGCAGCAGCTTATTAAATGACTCGGCCATGTTGCTGCACTGAAACTCGTACCTCCAACCACCTGCGTCGTGAGCTCTTGTCCATTTCTCGACATCTCTCATCAAACCTGTCAGCCATTGTCTACCTTCTGCATTAGATGCGGTTCTGACCTCCTCCAACTTCCTCCGGAAATACCTATCCTCGAGCTGTCGAGCAGCCTCCTAGAAAAGATCAAAATTATCCTTGACACCATCCTTCCGGAGTAGATTCTCAGCAAGGTGCCGAGTACACCAACGATGGTGCAAAGGTGCGTACCCCTCTATCTCCTCTCGCACAGCATTAAGTATGCCCTGGTGCCTATCAGATATGACGCCCACCTCCCTGCCAGGCCCAACCACATGTATCCGGACTAGCTTCAAGAACCATCCCCAGCTATCATTATTCTCCCTCTCAACCAAAGCAAATGCCAAAGAAACAAGCTTGTTGTTTGCGTCACACGATATGGCTATGAGTAGTGTGCCACGGTACTTGCCAATCAAGAATGTACCATCAATGGAGAAGACTGGACGGCAGTGCCTAAAGGCCTCGACACACTGAGGGAAGCACCAGAAAGCACGGAAGAATATCTGTCTCCCATCCTTCCATGCGTCTGGCCTAGGGATGTACTCGTAATGCATGCCGGGATTCACTGCTTGGATTGCATTGAGAAGTACTGGAAGCTGCTCGTAGCCATCCTCCCAGTCCCCATATATCATCTTCCACGCCCGCTGCTTAGCCCTCCAGGCTTTGCCATAACTTATGTCATATCCTCCATATACCTCATTAACTATTTTGATAATTGTCCTGACCTTCATATTCGGCTCTCCCTGTAATACTTTCATCAACCGCTTGGCAATGAGGGTAGATGTCAACTGTCGATGCTTTGTGCTGAGGTCATGTGAAGAACAAGTATGTGGCCCGACAACTCTTGTGATCTTCCACTTTCCGGAGACCTTTTCCTTCCTTGCACAAACTCTCCATGGACAGCGTTCCTTGTCACACACAACCGTGTAACGCCGCTCCACATAGGAATGCAGGACCTTGTACGGTCTCTTGCGTAACACTGCAAACGCTTGCAACCACCTCTTCAATGCAGGGAGGTCATTGAAAACCCTCCCCTTCTCTATCTCCATACTAGGACCAGCCTCTGGAGCTTCCTGCAGCTCATCATCACGTCCTTCTGCAAACGCCTGATCTGAATGAGTAAGATCACTGAACTCATGAACCATAGGATCACGACGGCCGGAAAAATACGCCTAAGCATCTCAACGTCACTCTCCGTGAGCTCTCCAACGGGACGATCATCGTCAGAATCAACAGCCCTTGCGATCTCATATGGCTCTGAATCATTCATAATTTCAACACTATTGGAGGCGCGGATTCCATCTCCAATCTGGACTTGAGCATCAGCAGCAGGAGCGCCCTCATTATCGGGAACATCTCCTGCAACATAGCCACAAATAAGAAGAGATGATAAGAAGAGTGGATGAAAAGAAAAGACTTAAGTTACAAAGAAAAAAGACACCTAATTGACACTTACTCGGATGATTCTGTGTCAAAGGGATCTCCTGAGGAGGATGTTCCACATCATTGGGGGCAGATTGTGCATCGGGAACGGTAGGCGGGACCTCCGCATCCACATCACGTTCCGGGACGGGAGGTTCAAAATATGCCTGCTCACCCATTGGCGGGGACAACCCAAGAGGGATGGGATCAACGAGCACCCGCTGCACAACCACATCCAAACTTTGGAACTGGCTTTTTATAGCCGATCTCACATAATTGTCCCACTGATCTACACAACCTATTGGGATCATCTTCCTTAGCATGTTGGGAGGGTAACCTAGGTGAAGCACACCCTCAACTATGATGCCATCATCTCTACGGCAATGTACCTCGTCACGAGCTCTTGCAGTCAACTCACTGAATGATGGCTTCTCATTGAATAGCACAGGCACACTTTGCATGTCAACAAGCTCAACATATCCATAGCGATCTCGTTCCACAGTTCCTCCATAATAAATGCTCACTAGGTTGTCCATCTAGTTCCAAAACATAACTAAGCACAATTGTTTTACTCCAATATATTTAAAACATACTAAGTAATAGGTCTCTAATAAATATAAAGTACATACTAAGTACTACTAACTACTAATTATTCATTACTAACTAACTAAATAATTAACTAAAAAATACATACTAACTACTACTAACTACTAAGTATTCTTAACTAATCACTACTACTAACATAATACTAAGTAATATGTCTCTAATAAATATAAAGTACATACTAAGTAACTAAAAAATACATACTAACTAATACTAACTTAAAAATACATACTAAAAAATAAATACATAATACTAAGTAATAGGTCTCTAATAGCACAGGCACATTTTGCATGTCAACAACTAACTAACTAATTAAGCACAATACTACTAACTAACTAAATAACTAACTAAAAAATACATAATAACTAATACTAACTAAAAAATACATACTAAAAAAATAAATAATCATATCTACTAAAAAATAAATAATCATACTAAAAAATAAATAATCATACTAAAAAATACATACTAAAAAATAACTAATGCTAACTATTTTTAAGTAAAAAAAAATATACCTCGCGGCCGGCGGCGGGGGCGGCGCCGGCGGGGGCGGCGGCGCCGGCGTGGGCGGCACGCGCGGCACGCGGTGGGCGCGGGCGGGACCGGCCGGCGCGTGGACCGGGGCGGCCGGCGGCGGCGTCTCCGGCGGCCGGCGGCGCGGGCGGCGGGCGGCGGCGTCGGCGTCGGCGTCGGCGTGGGCGGCGGCGGGCGCGGCCGGAGGAAGAAGAGAAGAAGAGAAGAAGAAAAGGAAGAGAAGGAAGAAAAAAAGAAGAGGCCGAGCTTTTTGCAGGGGGCTTGACGCCAAGATCCGTGGCGCCAAGGCTTGACGCCAAGATCTATGGCGCCAAGCCTTGGCGCCAAGATCCATGGCTCCAAGGCTTGGCGCCATAGATCTTGGCTCAAAGCCTTGGCGCCAAGATCCATGGCGCCAAGCGATGCCACATCGATTGCCACGGAGGCCACGTCGGCGGGGTCTTGGCGCCAGGAAATATGGCGCCATGCCGTTATATCTTGGCGCCATTGACAATGGCGCCAAGCTGAGGGTCCATTTTTTGAAATCTTTCCACCAAGGGTCTATTTGAGAGAATCTTTCCAAAAAAGGGCCAAAAAACAAAAAAGACGGGAGTGTGGAAGGAAATGTTACAATTTTGAACTCGAACACACATTACATCTTCTTCCCCAAGGCGGCCTCTACCAGGCGGAACTCGATCTCTCTCCGTAAAATTCCCAGAAATTTTGAGATTTGCTCATTTTGATTTATTTGCTGGTGCTCTATTTGAAGTATTACTTGGATCTTATTGCTGTTGGTTGTTACTAGTGTTTTACTGCTCGCAGTCATGCACTTTATTTATTTTATTATTTTTTAAATCATCATTTTGTGCTATGATAAAACTAAAGACGGGGCCAAGAGAAATCCAACCTTTAAAATAGAGTACCAAATTAAATATGTTAGAATATATAATTAACCAATTATTCTCACTCCTTGCTCATCCTCCAATTCTTCATGAGCTCTCCTCCAATTCTTCATCCATTTTTCTCTCCTTGCTAATGTTCCTTGTTCCCTTGTTCTTGGTCCTAGAGACAGAGAGGCAGGGATGAGAGTGGTTAGAGATATGAGTGCAAGAGTGGCTGGTCCGGTGATTTGGGGCTTCTCCATGAGCGTCATGTGAGGGCGCCAAGAGGGTTACGAAGCGGATAGCACAGCATTTGCATGTCGTGCCACCGGTGTCCTAACAGACGGTCAACCGATACATGACAGATAGTCCATCGGGGCCTCCTAGACTCTGACAGGCTGCTGATTGATCAACTTGTTGACTTCAAGGCCGACGGACAGTTTGTAAGAGCATCAGGGGGCACTGATTCCCGGGCATCTTGACTTGGTTGACTTGGCGGAGGTTTTAGGGCACTTCTATGGTTGTTGGTGCGGTCCATAGATGCTGGGGTGACCCTAGGTTCAAGTCGCCCCATACGATTTCTGCATATTTAGAGAAAAGGTGGTCCTTGTTGGTTTCTCCAAACATTTGTCTTAGGTATTGTGTAATCTTGATGATTTTCTTTGTCACCTTCTTTGTTTCATAATCTCAGTGTATTTTTGAGGATAATCGGAGGGGAGAAGCACTCCCCACCTACTTGATTGCATTGAAGCAACAAAATCTTATTGCTTAGTTACATATGACACAGTACATTGGAGGAGGGGTCGTAGCACAGTTTTTTGTAGGGCTTAATTCATAAGGAAACTACATTACACCAGTGGGCAGCTACACCCCGATCAGCAACAGGCAAGTGAAACTTCCATAGGTTCACGGCTTCTTTGCATGCTCCCCGGAGACGATTTGTATGAGGGCGCCATATTGTTGAAGGCCACATCGTTCCTGTGTTTCCATAACATCCAGCATATCAAGTGAATGAAAGTTGCTGAGTGAGCGGTGGGGAATCTGGTCGGCTGAGTGATGTTCCAGAGCGAGGTCACCTGGACGTTTTCAGTCTCAAAGCCCATCCGGTTCCATTGATTTTTGGAGAAGGGGCACCTGAGGATTAGGTGGTCTGCCATCTCAGAATCTAATCCACAAATGGGGCATGTATCATCATCAAGGATATGTTTCTGCTTTAGGTTATGACAACATTTGATTCGTTCCTGGGTTAAAAGCCAGCAGAAGAACTGGACTTTTGGTGGCGTGCGGTTGTGCCAGACGAATTTCCCAGCTTCGGATGCTTCGCCACAGTTCTTGATTGCGTGGTATAGCTTGCCAGAGCGCAGCCGTTTGGTTCTGGTGTCAACTAGCAGAGGGCACTGGCGTTCGTCCGGCAGCTGCGAGAGTTATATGCTGCTGACAATCTCTTCCACCTCTAGAAGTTCAGTCGCTGCCTGCCGTGTGAGGCGAGGCACCAGGGTAGTGCCAATGCCTCCATCACATATTTCTCTAACTGAGACTGATTGCAGCTTGGTGTGGCCGCAGAGACAGGCAAATGCTTCTGACAAGGGGACCTCGCCATACCAAAGATCATTCCAGAAGCTGACGGAGCGCTCATCACCGATGGAAACTTGGTGATGCTCTAAATACCGAAGTGTGTCCCAATGGGCACCAATGGCGTTTGGCCCGGTGAGTGATGCAAGGTGCAGATCGCGCCTCGCCCAATGCGCCCATGCTGAATCTTCTGGGTGGTATAGCCGATGTATTAGTTTGAGAAGCATACACTGGTTCTGCAGCTGAATATCTCTAACTCCGAGCCCACCTGTTTCTTTGAAGTCGCAGACCTTTGTCCAGGCAACAAGGCAGTGCGAACCAATTGTTTTAGAAGTGCCATCCCAGAGAAATGCCCTTCTGCGGGAGTCAAGAGTGTCGAGAACCCCCTTTGGAAATTGGTTGGCAGCCATCAGGTAAGCACTGGCACCGTCAATCACTGTGTTGATGAGGACCGAGCGCCCTTTGGCGTTTAAGAACCGGTTTTCAAGCTGCCAAATGTTTGTCGGCTCTGGCGATGAGGGGGCTGAATGCTGTTAGATTGAGTTTAGTGTCTGACAATGGCAAACCAAGGGCCATCTGAGGGAAGTGGTCCAGCTTGCATTGGAGGATACCTTGCATTGGAGTGGTCAAAAATCTTTGATTCCTTGGTGAACAGAATCCCAATGTAATTTTAGACCTTCACCAAGTCTAGCAAAATCCCTCCTTGTACAAATCTATTGTAATCATGTAACTGTGCTACAAATCAATAAAATCAGGTGGGGAGTGATCCCCCCGTTGAAGTGTTCAAAAAAAACTTCAGAGCATATTTGGGCAGGGACATGGATAGGAACGAGGGTGCTCTTTGAGTAATTTATCTTGAGTCCAGTGGAGGCCGAGAAGGCATCCAACAGTACACAGAGCTTTTGCACTTGAGTTCTGTCAGCTGGCATCAAGATAAGTGTGTCGTCGGCGTATTGAAGGATAGGGCATGGGAGGTCTGAGGCAATGGGATGTCTGATACCTCCATCATTCTTGACTAGTGCTGGCAAGACGTCGGCAGGGGCAGATCTATAGCTTGTCATCGGGGTCTGTCGACCCCGACGGATTTTAGAATTGAAAGGAGTGAGGTTTAGGAATTTGGGTGGTGATGGCAACATGAAGAGGGATATGGTCAGATGTGACCCGAGTGAGAGGTGAGAGCCATGTTGGGGAAGGAGGAACTCATCTGGCTGTTGAGAAAGACTCTGTCCTGACGAGCGAGTGTGGGTTCAACACGAAGATTGGACCAAGTATAGGGACGATCAAGCAGGGGGAGCTCGTCAAGTGCAAGGTCAGAGATGGTGTCATTGAATGCAGAGGCAAGGCGTTGATCGAAACGACGGTTGTTTTTATCCGTGGACTGGCGGATGAGGTTGAAGTCACTAAGGAGCAACCAAGGGCCGGTAATCGTGGGAGCAAGGTCACGAAGTTCAGTAAGAAATAGATTGGTGACGGCATGGTTTGCAGGAGCGTAGACATTGGTGAGTTTTAAGTTGTGGTCAGAAGTGGTGGAGGTGAAACTGAGAGTAAGAGAGAAGGTGCGATGATCTGATTGAAGCATGGTGAGGGTGTTTGAGTCCCAGGCAATTAAGATGCCACCTCGAGAACCATTGGCAGGGATTGTATCATGAGTGTGTAGTTTTGGCATAAGAAACGATCGAATTTTTGCAAGTTCAGGGTAGCTTAGTTTGGTTTTCTGCATGCATATGACAGTGGGATTGGAGGAGCGGTAGGCATCAAGAACAGATGAACATTTGTCAACATCATTCAAGCCACGGACATTCCACGAAACAATAGTGAATTGCTTATGATTGCTAGCCACTACAGAGTGTTTGTGACACCCCAGATAGGCGGCCGGCTACACCGCATTGCAATCTTAACAATTCTAAAGTCACCGGAAAAGGATAACAAAGACATAGGGAGCTGCTGGCTAGAAGCAGCCGGGATGGGAGCGCCGCACGTCTAGCCGATGTCATGGAGGTTCAGCGCGCACAAGTGTTGCCTACACATTGGCAGCGCGTAGCACCATGTTCAGCTCCGACAGTGCCGGAGCACCGATAGTAGAGGCTGCCAGTTTGTGGAGATCTAGGACTGGCAGAGGATGTCTGGCATGCTTCAAGACGCCCCTCTTGGAGACCTGCTTCTGCAGGTTGGCAGAGCAAGTAGCGAGCTCATTCTTCAGGGACTTGAGCATGGCGGCCTTGGACGCCACAACTATGTATGTGTCTGGTTCTTTCCCAGCAAGGCAGGAGCTATGGCGGGATGGAGCTGGGATGACCTTCCGTGGACGGCGGCCACGGCGCGGAGGGGCTGCCACCTAAGCAGCAGCAACAGGGGTATCTGGGTGCCATGGCAAGGCCAGGAGCTTGTTTGCAATGGGGTGGCGTGGGGTGGTGGGAGCTGTAGGTGTGGCTTGCACAAAGATGAGCAGAGGGAAGGTAGGAAGCGGTGGCATGGGGAAGGGGTTGATGGACCCTTAGTAGTAAGTGTGTAGCTGGGGAACCTGCCGTTCAAAGGGCCGAAGGCGGCAGGACTCGGGTTGGGCGCAGGGGCCACGGTGCTGGTCACCACAACCGGGGTAGACACAGCCGGCGCACTAACCGCAGGGACCGCGACAGCCATAGAAACATGAGTCGAGGTGGCCACGGCAGCTTTAGTGGGTCCCGCCCCGTGGCCTCAGGAGTATAGTCCGAGGCGGCGTGCAGTTGATCCTCCACTTGAGAAGCGGGGGAGCCCCCACCAGAGGTAGCATGGTCGTCTAGGAAAGGCACAAGCGAAAGCGACTACTAGAGTTCAGGGAGGCAGGTGCTAGATGAGGCAACAGGGTGCATCGGCGTGTAGGAGGCAGTGATGTCATGGAGGAGGTCAAGGTTTGGTGTCGGGGCGTTGGGTGTAGGCGGAGGGGGGCTGGTGCGAGTAGCGATGGGTACTGCGGGGACCCCAGCTCGTATGGAGGCAGCGCGGCGGGAAGTAGCAGAGCGAGGGAAAGGGGGCTAGCGACTGCTGATTGGCATGTCACAGTGGTTTTGGCGATGGCCGTTGCCACCACAGTGACGGTAGTGGATAGGATCACGGCATTCCTTGACAAAGTGACTGGTGGAAAGGCAGCGAAAGCAACCGGAGGATGGAGGTTTGAAAGGAGGAGGAAGACGACAGGGTGTGGGTTGAGCACTTGAATCGAGGAGCACCTAATGGTAGGAGCGAATTGGTTGGTGCGGTGGAGTAAATGCCGACTTGACATTGCCTGGAGCGGAGAGCTCCGGTACAGGCCGTTGAACAGCGGCGGACACGTCTTTTGGGAGAGGCACGAGACTGGGGAGAGGGGCAGCAAGCCCGGTGTCCGCCAGGGGAGCAGCTAGCATGGCAGGGGACAAGATGGGGCTATCTTGGGCAATAATTTTGTTGGGACAGGCATCCCAAATAGGGTTGAGAGGTGGAGGCTCCTTGGTGAAGGTCCAGCGGGAGAAGGCTTCCGGAGAAGGCCGACGGGAGAAGGCTCCCGGAGAAGGCTGGCGGGAGAAGGCTCTCGGCGAAGGCTCGGCCGGAGAAGGCTCTCGGAGGAGGCCAACGGGAGAAGGGTCTCAGCGAAGGCCCGGCTGGAGAAGGCTCCCGACGAAGGCTGATGGGAGAAGGCACTTGGCGAAGGCTCGGCCAGAGAAGGCTCTCGGAGGAGGCCGGCGGGAGAACGCTCCCGACGAAGGCTCCCGGAGGAGGCCGGCGGGAGAAGGCTCCCGACAGAGCCTGGTGGGAGAAGGCTCCCAGAGAAGGCCGACGAGAGAAGGTTTCCTGACGAAGATCTAGGGTGAAGACCTAGAACGAAGGTCTCGGACGAAGGTCTGATGATTGTTTTGTATAAGGGCTCTGCGGAGAAGGCTCCATGATAGAGGCGCCGCAGAGAAGGCTCTACAAAGATGGTCTAGGGCGAAGCTTCCACGAGAAGGTCCATCGACGAAGGCTCCAACACTCGAGGGGGGAGAGTGAGGTGGTAGCTAGGGTTTGTGAAAAAATAGTAAGAGAGCACCACCCCCTTGCCCTCATGATCTTGGTCTTACATAGGCAAGCGGAAATTTACAAGCGACCCCTCGGTGGGGGTGGGTTTTACATGCCACTCAAATGGCGCTAGTTGGGCCTCTTCTAGGGGACTTGGCCCATAGCCCCTCATCTACTAGGTTATGGTCGGCACTACATGACCTAGTAGATGCGCATACTAGAAAAGGCACAAATATAACTCAAACCTTGGTTGCGAGGACTGTCCTTTGCAAACCACATGTGCACGCCTCACTAAAAACTCCATCCCAAAAACCCTGTGGGAAAAAAGGGTATGGAGAAAAGAGCATGTGCATGACTCTAACCTATACATGTTCTAAGTCCCAAGGTATCTACCTCTTAGTGTCTTATTCTTCCAGACATCTTCACCTTTGTGCTTCGGCTTCTTTCTGCACTTCTATGACATGGTTTGTTGGCTTTGCTTGGTGCATAGACCTTCACCTTCGAGGCCTTCTCCTCCAACATCTTCTCAACATGATGCTCTTCGGCTTTGAGGTCTTTATCTCCAAGCCTTCTAGGCAAGTGGGTCTTCGTCTTCGAGGCCTTCTCAGCATGGAGGTCTTCATCTTCAAGGCCTTCTTAGCGTAGGGGTGTTCATCTTCAAGGCTTCTCAGCGTGGAGGTTTTCATCTTCAAGGCCTTCTCGGCGCGAATGTCTTTGTCTTCGAGGCCTTCTCGGCATTGAAGTCTTCATCCCTAAGCCTTCTCGGTGTGGAGGCCTTCATCTTCAAGGCCTTCTCACAAGTGTCGAGCAAAAAGACTTCATGTTCCGGAGTTGCTAGTCCTCCGGTATGCTCCCCTAGCCCCTCTTGGCCAGTGCTCATGATGAAGGTGTAGTCGATGTAGTCGTAGTAGTGGAAGTAGATGTTTAGACTAGAGTTGTTGATGTAGACGCCGACGAAGACGAAGGCTTGGCGGAGAGGGTCTGCCGACAAAGGCTAGGCCAGAGAAGGTCTACTGACGATGGCCGGGCCGGAGAAGGTTTCCCGACAAAGGCCCAGTCGGAGAAGGTCCGCCGATGAAGGTGTTGTAGAACTTGGTGGCGAAGGAGTTGATGTGGCCCTTTGAACTTGGCGATGTAGGCAAGTTGTTGCAGCGTTGATGTCGAACGTGTCGATGGAGGCTCTCGAGCTGTTGTAGGGGGTGAAGATGATGGCAAAGCCCCTCTTACCAAAGTGGTTGATGAAGGTGTGTCGTTGAAGCTTGTTGAAGATGTTGGCGAAGCCCCAACTGCCAAAGAGTTGGTGGAGGCATGTCGTTGTGATTTGCCGAAGATGTTTGCAAATGCCTTCCTGTAAAAGGTGTTTCGTGGAGGCGATGCTGGTGTAGACACCAAAGGTGTCGGCGAAGCCTCCTCATGCGGACGTGTTAGCGGAGGCGAGTCATCATTGTTTTGTCGAAGGCCCTCCTACAAAGCTGTTTGGCAAAGGCCATCCTAAAAGAAGTTGTTTTGGCAGAGGCGATGTTGGTGAAGTCACCGAAGATGGTAGCGAATCCCCTTATGCGAAGGTCTTGGAGAAGCCAATGCCGATGTAGACGCTGACGCCGCGTGCCGAAGGCTGGAGAAGTCGCGTGAAAATGCACCTGAGTTGATCTCCTGCATTTTTTAGGGACTTAGGTTGTGCGTTATAGCTTCGTCGAATATCGACTTGCTTGCAAGTCTTTCAACACTTAGAAAGACACTGACTTTCTCCTCGCTGCAAAACATGGTTAGTTATTTTATATGATACGTGAGGGTAGCACGAAAGCCTCAGCTTCGTGACCTGGTGCCTGTGTATTTTCAGGACTTCTTCCAGGTGGCCCGGGCCATGCGGTGCAATGCACTTGTACAATGTATGAATGTATGCGATGATAAGAATGAATGCATTTGTGTGAAAATATTAGAAGGGGTCTGCGTACGAAGTTATGCTCTGCGTACGAAGAATGGTGGCCTCGAATGAGGAACATAGTTTTGGATGGCTAGCGAAGACTGCCATTTAAGAACCTACATGGGTATAGATATGACTTTTAGTATTGAATGTAAAAAGTATTAGCTCCCTACAAATGTTAGCTCAAATAACATTTATAAGACCTAAACTTGCAAAAAAGAGAAGTGTTAGTGTTACAGGGTTCGAAAGGTTAGGTGGCTGTTGAAAGTTGATATCCGATAGAGGCCGCTGACTAGAAGGCTGCTGACAAATGAAGGCTGTTGAACAACAAAGACTGCCAACTAACAAAGATTGCTGAATAACAAAGGCTGCTGAACGACAAAGGCTGCCAACTTTACGAAGGCTGCTGAACAATAAAGGCCAATGACTGACGAAGGGTGCTGACAAACAAAGGCTGCTAGCTGACGAAGGCCAATGACGAAGGTTGTTAATAGACGAAGGCTGCTAGCTGACGAAGGCTACTGATAGACGAAGGTTGCTAGCTGACGAAGGCTGCTGATAGACGAAGGCTACTAGCTGACGAAGGCTAGTGACTGACGAAGGCTGCTGACAGATGAAGGCTGCCAACTGATGAAGGCTGCTAAATGCCGAAGGCTGCCAACTGACGAAGGCTGCTGAGAACTAATGATAGATGAGGGCCACTGACAAATGATGAAAGGCAATGACTGATGAAGGCTACTAAGAACCAATGCTAGGTGAAGGCCACTGACAAATGATGAAAGCCAATAACTGACGAAAGCTAATAACTGATGATTGCCAATTATAAATGAAGGCTATTGACTGATGAAGACCATGACTGACGAATGCCGCTGACTGTTGAAGGCCACTGCTGATAAAGGATCACTGAAGTATCTGACAAAGGTTGAATATTTCGTGAGAACTGCTGATTGATGGAGGGTACTGACTGATGCAAACTCAAGAACTGGACAGATGTGTGATGAAGGCTGGACAATTAATGAGAACCACTGGCTGATAGAGAGTATTGACTGATTCAGCTTGGGAAGGTGAAAACGTGCATATAACGATGAAAATATACTCTATGGGAGGTTAACTTGGGAGGATAAGGGATACTTACAATGGTGATGACCTACATGTTAGTAACAAAGAGATTCGACATAAGCAAAAGATAGGTGTTTTGAGTTAGCTAGTTGAGGCCAAGCATGTATAGCCACTTGGGCCATGCTTTGATGTGACGAAGGCTACGACAACTTTTTTTTTGTCACATTGGTGACAGGTTGTATGCGAAGGTTAACTTTTGAAAATTTGCCTCGAGAGGCGACGGTTAGATAAAAAATGTGACAAGGTGAATCACAAGTGCTAAAATTATTAGGTATTATAAACCGGTAAGAAATACTCACTTTTGCATTGATTTGGTTGCTGCAAGAGGATACTTTCAACGTTTATAAAGGTTAGTGATTGATATGTGCATATACAATGTATACTTTAGCTATGATTATAAATGCCATGTATCTCAGGTGAGTGACGAACATCTCAAACCGATGAGACCTCCATAAAAACAAAATGCGTAAATTAGCTGAATATGTAATATGTATGATAGCATACCTTGGGTTCCAGAAATACCGGAGAGAAAATAAAAAAATCAGTGCACGATAACTATGTTGAGAGGACCCTTCGGTTATCCAACAGATGAAAACGAGAAGTCCTCCCACACGCTTGGGCAATTGTGAAGTCGGGCTGGTAGCTGCCTGCGCCCAGCTTCGCGGGTCGGAGCAATTTGACCATGAAAGAGAACTTTGTGGGCCGAGAACCATTCAACCGGGACGGATTGCTTTTGTGAGAAGTCTGCAGCGAAGGCTCTAGATAGGAAACCAGCTTCCAGCATCGAGACAAATTCAGAGCGAAGACCGTCCTCGCATCAGCCAAGGTTCCAGATAGAAAACCAGCTTCCACCATCCAGCCATGCGTTGCCTTGGCCTTCCTCCAGGACGGGAAAGAGAGTGTGGGTAAGAGCTGCATATGCTTAACCCAAAAAACTTGCATTCCTGCTGGTTAGTTACTACAGGAAGAAATACCTCATACTGAATTCTAGAGCTCGAACCTTCATTGCTTTTAAGACTTTGCATATATTTTTTCAACAAAGATGGCCGGTGGCTATGATAACAAAGGCCGAAGGCTATTGTTTTTTATAGTCTTTTTTTAAACAGGAGTGGAAGGGTCGATAGCCTTAGTGACTTTTTTCTAGGGGGCGAAGGCTGTTTATTTCGGGACCTAGAGCCGAAGGCTCTAACATTTTTTAATTATTATTTTATTATATTTTTTATATCATTCTTTTTATATTTTTGAAAAAAGTTGGCAAAGTTTCATCCGAAGGTATGGCCTTCACGAATTATGAAGGTTTCAGGAGACAATACCTTTGCTCTGAGGATCTTACCGTTCCTTGGGGGTTCTCATAAGTTCAAACCTTCACTCTCCAAAAATCTATTCGTGCCGAGCGCGGTGGGCGCCAATGTTGGGACAGACGCCCTGAACAGGGTTGAGAGGTGGAGGCTCCTAGGTGAAGGTTGGCTGGAGAAAGCTTCCGGAGAAGGCTGACGGGAGAAGGCTCCCGGAGAAGGCCGGCGGGAGAAGGCTCTCGGAGGAGGCCGGCTGGAGAAGGCTCCCGGCGAAGGCTTGGTCGGAGAAGGCTCCCGGTGGAGGCTAGCGGGAGAAGGCTCCTAGCGAAGGCCCGGCCGGAGGAGGCTCTCGGAGGAGGCCGGCGGAAGAAGGCTCCCGGAGAAGGCTCCCGGCGGAGACTGGCGAGAGAAGGCTCCCGGCGAAGGCCCGGCCGGATAAAGCTCCTGGCGAAGGCCCGGCCGGAGAAGGCTCCTGGCGGAGGCTGGCGGAGAAGGCTTCCGGAGAAGGCCGGCGGGAGAATGTTTCCCAACGAAGATCTGGAGCGAAGGCCTAGAATGAAGGTCTCAAACAAAGGCCTGATGATTGTTTTGTATAAGGGCTTTGCGGAGAAGGCTTCATGACGGAGGCTCCACGAGAAGGCTCTACAAAGATGGTCTAGGGCGGAGGTTCCACGAGAAGGTCCGCCTACAAAGGCTCCAACACGTGAGGGGGGAGAGTGAGACGGCGCCTAGGGTTTGCAAAAAAAAGTAGTGTGAGAGCACTGCCTCCTTGCCCTCATGATCTTGGCATTATATAGGCAAGCGAAAATTTACGAGCGAGCCCTCGGTAGGAGTGGGTTTTACATGCCACTCCAATGGTCCTAGTTGGGCCTCTTCTAGGGGACTTGGCCCATATGAATATGGCATGTCCCAACAAATTTCATCTTGGGAAAAGGTCAGCGTGTCCACATCTGCAGAGGCAGCAGTAATGCCAGGGGCAGCAGGTCGTTGGCCACAGTTGATGCTGTCTTCCACCTCCTGGTTAGCAGCAACAGCGGCGTCCATGGTAGCATGGAGGTGGAAGACATGGGCTCCAAACTTCACCAAGCGGATGGAGACGATGATGAAGTTTGCGACGTTGGGATAGGCAACTCTGATACTGAAAACAGATATATGTGGCTGCGGCAAACGCTTTGAGATGTGAGGGGGGAGCACAGAGATGGAAGGAGAGAGCGTTTGAGACCACAGCTTTGTTGAGAGGAACAACACGGCTCTCAGAAGAAATCCAGATAACACCTGCAGTCGCGGCCGGAGGGGAAGGATCGGAGGCATCACATCAGAATGGAAGTACTGAAGAACAAGGTTGTGGAAGATGTTACAAGGTCTGGAGCTGGCAATGTCGTGCGGCGGAGATGACGCCTAGGAGCTATGTCCTCGCGCTGAAGACCGTGCTGCTACACATGGCCGGCCAGGTCAGTGGGCGTAGGTGCTGCTGGCAGCCATGGCGGAGTCGGGAGCAGGCCAGCAACGCCCGCATTGGCATCAGCTGCGGCTCGGCGTGCGGGCAGGGTGCGAGAGGCACCCATCTCAGCCCCCCACCCGGCAGAACTTCAGTATCGTGTTGGCACAGATTCACTCCTAGAGTTGCACCTAATCTCATCTCAGTGTATGAACCTTTTATGTTTTGTTTCAATAAAGTTCTAGTAGGGGGAAACCCCTCATGTTCTCTAAAAGAAACACACCACTTGATCCTGTTCTGAGGTTATTATGGCCTTATGGTAAGGCTTTGCTTCCTTGCAACTCAGACTTGCGAGCTGCTGAACTTCTTGGGATGGGTAGGTTACCTACATTTGAAGGTCAGGTTTTGTCCTAGACGAGAGAATAGGGTCAAACTACTATAACCATCTGAGGGCAAAGGGTGGCCGATAAACAAATGCTCCAAGAGGTCACTCTTGACTCTTGAGGTTGCATCTAGTCTGAAGTAGAGATAAAGGAGCCTTTCTCCGAGTTGCACCTTGGGTCGAGGCTGGAGAGCTTAGGGCGATGAGTCAGGTTACAAAGAGCTTAGGCTAGAGAGCTCCCTCCTCCGTTTATAGAGGAGCCGGGTTACAGGAGCCAACAGCTAGCTCACCTAACCCTATATTGTTAATTACAACACAAGTCCACTGTAAGCTCAATGAGTACAAATAAATATTCAACACATTTCTTACAATAACCCAACCAACAGGAGACGTGTTAGCCAATGCAACACATGTCATGCCCAACCGCAAGAATGGAATGTTTTTTGTTGATGGTCGACGTAGGGGACAGAGAATCCCCCACCTGGAAGAAGGGAAGGTATTATGACTAAAGATACTAGCTAACCTATAATAAGTAATTATAATAAAACATTTTTCACTATTACCATATTTAGTTTAAGGATTGATAGCTGCTAGCACCTGGACGTCTGGATTGAAGCCTGCGTCCGGACACCCAGTCTCCGTTTTCGCGCCCCTGTTTTCGCGCGTCCATGTGGGGGCCTGCACCGCACGGACGTCGCCCGTGGGGCGATTGCTCGTGCCCCCACCCGCTTCCCACGCGAATCGCATGTACAACACCCGATCTACTTTTAAAACATCCAGATGCAACACTTGCAATATACAAAAGAAGACAGATAAAACAATTGAAATATGTGTCTGAAACACTAGCAAAAACACTTAAAAACTATTGCAAAACATAGACAGCATCCGGATAAAACACTTGCAATATACGTCTGAAAAAGCTAAAACACTTGCAATATACGTCTGAAACACTTGCAAAACGCCTGAAAACACTTGAAAGTCATTCCAAGCATATGCAACATACAAATAAAACACTTGCAATATATGCGTGAAACATATGCAACATTCGGATAAAACGCTTGCAACATATGTCAAACAAATGAAACAGGCGTTTGCAACATGCATGTATAGCCATTGCAACATATGCAAGATCCCAATCTACTTTTGCAACATCCATATGAAACACTTGCAACATACCTATGAAACATTTGAAACATACTCTTGTAACATGCGCTTTTAGCACAGCATCTCCTTGCTGCTTGCCGCATGGAGGGAGCACAGCTACGCACGCGCCTCGGATGCGCCAAGCCACCATGCAGTTGTCACCCAAGATCATCCATGAGTAGGCTGACCATTAGCATGGGTAACACGAAGGACATCTACGCAAGGAGAGGGCCGGAGGTGCATCAAGGCAGCCGGCACAGAACCACACATAACAAATTGGAGGGCCACGCGACTGCGTACGCCTGTGGTTGAGGAGTTCATCTACTACGTGCTAGAGGGCTGTGCCATGGGGCGGCGGAGGAAGCGGTCGAAGAGGCAGCCACATCAGGTACCAGAGCAAGGCGAGGACGACACAAGGGCCCGGAGGAAGATGGGCGGCCACGGCAGACAAGAGGCGCGATGGAGAGGGAGGAAGGCGGGCGGGAGCGCTCGCGCTGTGGAGAATGCCGAGGCGGCATAATGACAAGCACGGTTGCAGCGCTACGGTGATTTTTTTTGAGAAACCGTGTGACATTTGAGTCTTCTGAGAAACGAGTGGATGAGCGGATAACACATAGGATAGGAGGAGGTTATTAGGCTAGCATCGTGGCTCAGCAGCAGGAGCATCTGGATGGACGGACGTCCTACAGGAAGTATTGTTCTCTAAAAGTTTTGTAGGGTGTGTGAACACGGAAGAGCTAAGAGTTCTTTCAAGACGGACGTAATGATTTTGAAAAGTATAAAGACATCATTTATATATGCAAAAAAAAATATCTGTCAACGTGCCACAAGCATAGCATTAATTTGGGCTAATTTTACAAGCAAGAACCGGAGACGCTCAACGGTTGGTTTGCAGAGGTAATAATTAATGAACAAAACAGGTTAACTGACCTCTCCATCGATCTACCTCGCACCCATCGATCACTTGACCTCTCCATATGCAGGTTATATTAACTGAATAGTCTCTCTACGATTCTCTAACGATAATAATTAAGCAGGAGCAATAACATATGTAGCTAAAGATGAGCTTATTAACCGATACTAGCTATAGTTGTCGACGAGTGGAGAAGAATACATGTTCTGAAGAAGACGTGGTGGCCGGAGGTTAATTATTGCACTGCTCACTGAGTGTCAATAACAGTGCCAGCTACGCGTACTGAAGCTGCTGACTATTTGGCTGCAAGCATATCACTTGTTGGCTGCAAGCGAGATGTTTCTGCAGCGTTGCTATCTTTTCTTTCCTTGTTTTTTTTTTTTCTGGCTGTTGGGGTTGGGGCCAATACAGGGCCATCTCCTCGATCGTGTGCCTCGTGCGTAAATACATTGTTGAGCGGTGGAGCAGCTACGATTTCTTGGCATCGTCCATAAAAAAATTCTTTTTCTTTTTAGTTTGTGCCTAGCGATAGCTTAAAGGAAAAATAATCCTGCAGATGAACACACACATCCTGCCTGCAGCTAGCAGCTCTATATAAATACCTCACCGGTGCATACTCGCTTCATATAACAAGCACCAGCAGTCCAAAGAAGCACGATAACAAGCAACACTTGCCCGTGAGTGTGCCTTTCTATACCTTACTTTTTTTTTTTGCAATAATACAGTACTACTAGTAGTTCGTAAATTTCCTTTCAGATCACACAGGCCTGAGCATCATCATCAATTGATTTGCAGTTCTCGACCGACGACGACCACCATGAGCTCCACGGCTACGACGGCACCGGCACTACTGGACTCGCATGCTTTGCCGAAAACCCTCGGCAAAGGCTTTGCCGAGAGCGGCCCTCGGCAAAGAGCCCTCGGGAAATTTTGAGACGGCGAAGGGGTCTTTACCGAGGGCCTTTTATCGGGCACACGGCAAAGCCTTTGCCGAGGACAAAAAAAACCCTCGGTAAAGAAAAAACCCTCGGCAAAATGTAAATCGAAAAAAACCCGAAAAAATAGCAAAATAATTTTATTTTTTTTTGGAGGCGCCGACGAGGCATCACCCCCACCCGCGGGATTTTTTGTAGCATTTTACACAGTATTTTTGACCATATTTGTAAAGTCGTGGTCGGTGGGATTCGAACTCGTGACCTCTCACACCCTCTCTCACTTACCTCTTCTAACCACTCCAACCCTTTATCACTTGCGTTTATATTCCATTTCGATTCCCCATATGTTATAACAAACCGAGTGTAAATTGATTGTTTGAGGCACTAAACGAATTCAAATGAAAAAGTTGTCAACTACAAAGTTTCGTAACTTTTCGAGATCTACAACTTTCGTTTAGAGTGTTTCTCCATCCGAGGTTTTTTTCAAAATTTCAAATTTCGAATTTCAAACTTAAGACGCAATTATCGGCAATTAGATGCTTTCAAATGAAAAAGTTGTCAACTACAAAGTTTCATAACTTTTCGAGATCTACAACTTTCGTTTAGAGTGTTTTTCCATCCAAGACTTTTTTTAAAATTTAAAATTTGAAATTTCAAACTTTAAATATAAATATCCTCAATTAGATGATTTCAAATGAAAAAGTTGTCAACTATAAAGTTTTATAACTTTTCAAGATCTACAACTTTCGTTTAGAGTGTTTTTCCATCCGAGACTTTTTAAAAAATATCTTTGCCGAGGACCATAAGGCAGACCCTCGGCAAAGATCCTCTTTGCCGAGGGCCATACTCTTTGCCGAGGGCCTACAGTATGGCCCTCGGCAAAGAGATTTTTCAAAATATATTTTGAGGCACTAAACGAATTCAAATGAAAAAGTTGTCAACTACAAAGTTTCATAACTTCTCGAGATCTACAACTTTCGTTTAGAGTGTTTCTCCACCCGAGGCTTTTTTCAAAATTTCAAATTTCAAATTTCAAACTTAAGACGCAATTATCGGCAATTAGATGCTTTCAAATGAAAAAGTTGTCAACTACAAAGTTTCATAACTTTTCGAGATCTACAACTTTCGTTTAGAGTGTTTTTCCATCCAAGACTTTTTTTAAAATTTGAAATTTTAAATTTCAAACTTTAGATATAAATATCCTCAATTAGATGCTTTCAAATGAAAAAGTTGTCAACTATAAAGTTTTATAACTTTTCAAGATCTACAACTTTCGTTTAGAGTGTTTTTCCATCTGAGAATTTTTAAAAAATCTCTTTGCCGAGGGCCATAAGGTTGGCCCTCGGCAAAGACCTTCTTTGCCGAGGGCCTACATTATGGCCCTCGGCAAAGAGAATTTTCAAAATACATTTTGAGGCACTAAATGAATTCAAATTAAAAAGTTGTCAACTACAAAGTTTCGTAACTTTTCGAGATCTACAACTTTCGTTTAGAGTGTTTCACCATCCGAGACTTTTTTTTAAATTTTAAATTTTAAATTTCAAACTTAAGACGCAATTATCGGCAATTAGATGCTTTCAAATGAAAAAGTTTTCAACTACAACATTTTATAACTTCTCAAGATCTACAAACTTTATTTTGATTGTTTGGTCATTTGTTCAACCGACGTGGTGGTTCTAACATATTTCACAATCCTTATATATCCTCTCTAGTAGTTTCATGAAATTTATTAGAGAGATGTAGATTTTAGGAACAACATTACTATTGATTTGTTAAATGAAGAAATGACCAATATATACTTTGTAGATCTTAAAAAGTTAGACAATTTTGTAGTAGAAAACTTTTTTATTTGAGTTAATTTAGTGTCTCAAAATATATTTTGAAAAATATCTTTGCCGAGGGCCATAAGGTAGGCCCTCGACAAAGACTCTTTGCCTAGAGCCAATAGGGAGGCCCTCGGCAAAGATTTTTTTTTTGCCGAGGGCCGTTTCTTTGCCGAGGGCTGGCCCTCGGCAGAGGCCTCTTTGCCGAGGGCCTGTCTTTACCGAGGGCTCCTTGGGCCGGCCCTCGGCAAAGAGGGCCTTTGCCGAGTGCCCGATATTTAGCCCTCGGCAAAGCCGGAAGCCCTCGGCAAAGGCTGCGTTTCCGGTAGTGCGGGCGGCGCCAAGACGTCGTGGCCGGAGGTGGTCGGGCTCAGCGTGGAGGAAGCCAAGAAGGCGATCCTCAAGGACAAGCCCGACGCCGACATCGTCGTGCTGCCCGTCGGCTCCATTGTGACCGCGGATTATCACCCCGACCGCGTCCGCATCTTCGTCGACACCGTCGCCCAGACGCCCCACGTCGGCTGATAAGAGGCTGGCTGATGCCGAGCTAGCTTGGGTTCCTTCCTCGCTCCAGAAGTGAATATTCTAATAAAAATGAATAACTCGGACAGTATTCATGTCCGTGTATCTGCCGAATAATGAATGTGTTATGTGTACGTGTTTCTTTCCTGTAAACTATTACTAAATAATGGCATCGTTCTTGCATAAATAAAATGTCGTCCATCCTTGCACGAATGAATATATGAAAGGGGATTAGTTGTTTGTTTTCACTTTCTTTCATTAAAAAACAGCTCTTCAACATAATTGAATCCTGGTTGTCTCAAGAGCTAAAGTGATCTGAAATTTAGTGAATAAATTTTTGACCACGGGAAATCCAAACAGACTTTTGTCTGTACGTTCTCTAAAAGTTTTGTAGGCAGTGCGGATCTTTTTGATACGCACAGGGCAAGGGTTTTCAGGATGGTATATCAACTTGATGTAGCGGGTGATTGTCACGAACCAATACTCAACGACTGGACACTAAGTAATACACAATGGGTTCTGGAAGCTTCTAGATACAGGGAAATGCATACACATGAAGGGGAAATGCATACACATGAAGTATATAGAACAAGGAAAAGGAGAAAGGGATAGATCGAGTGTATGCTCGCCTCGAGCTCTTGCTGCCGCCGCTGAGTTTAGATTCTATGGTCATCCGACACCCTCCGCGTTGATGCTTACTTTCCTTCTGTACAACAAGTTGCTATTAGTTCTATGGGCCAACCGGCCAAATCAAGCCCAGTGCATACTCCATCACGTGTTGAACGGCCCAAAGGACAACCCATGAGCAGGTCCATGACAGTGATATTGAAAGTTAATCCTTCAAATATAAGAGTTTTCCTTTGGTGCCTGGCTCAGTACTCTTTGCCATCGTCAGATGTCCTTCATCGTCGGAACATGGCGGACCACAACAACTGTGTTCTGTGCGGTGCTCAGGACTCTTGGTGTCATGCTTTGCTTGAGTGCAATATGGCATGGTGTGTGTGGACGCTTGAGCAGGAAGAGATTGTGGAATATTTGAGTGAGATGCACGAGGAAGACGCCAAGGCATGGGTGGCTGCTTTGATCAAATCAGTGCTCCATGGCGATCTCATTCGAGTGGTGGTGATGATGTGGGCTATTTGGTACGCAAGAAGGAAAGCAATACTTGAGAACATCTTTCAAAGTCCGCTATCGACACACAACTTTGTTAATAACTATGTGTCTGATCTTCTAGCGTCTAAGCCGCCTCGGGTAGTGAAGGCGTCAGTCTAGACTAGGCATTCGAAGTGGTTACTGCCTCTAGCGGGATGTACGAAAGTTAATGTTGATGCAGCAATCTCCAAGAACTTGGGTAGAGCTTCCGTGGCCGCTGTTGCCTGTGATCAGGCGGGGATGTTCTTGGAAGCTTCAGGTGTGGTTCTTGAAGGTATTACTGATGTTGAAACAGCTGAGGCGATTGCATGCAGGGAAGGTTTAGCGCTAGCTTCTGATCTAACGCTCCAATCTATCCGGTTAGCTTCAGACATCGCTAATGTCATAAGAAGTCTGGAAGAAATGGGTATGGGCCCATATGGCCAAGTTGTGAACGAGGTGAAGGCTAGGGCTCATGATCTTAATTTTGTTGATTTTGCTCATGAGAATAAAACCTCAAATGTTGATGCTCACAACCTAACTAGAAGCTTAATCTCTTTTGTACCAGGCAGGCATGTCTGGCTACTTACTCCACCTGAGGGCGTTTGTAATTCGTATGACCAACTCAATTAATAAAGAGTGTGGTGTTTCCTAAAAAAACTACATTTATGGAAGAAAATTTCTGCCACCGTGCCACAAGCATAGCATTTGGGGTCAATTAACAAGACAGTTTAAGTGGTTGGTCAATAGATTCGCGGTCGGTTACTTGGTTTCTCCATATGCAGGTTAACTGAATAATCTCTCTCTAGCTAGGATAGATCTTGTAATTTTTTTTTGAGGACAATCGGAGGGGAAAAGCACTCCCCACCTACTTGATTGCATTCGAGCAACAAAAGCTTGTTACTCAGTTACATATGACAGAGTACATTGGAGGACGGGTAGGACAGTTTTTTGCAGGGCTTAATTCATAAGGAAACTACATTACACTAATGGGCAGCTACACCCCGATCAGCAACAAGCAAGCGAAACTTCCTTAGGTTCATGGCGTCTTTGCATGCTCCCCGGAGACGATTGTACGAGGGCACCATATTGTTGAAGACCACATCGTTCCTGTGTTTCCATAACATCTAGCATATCAAGTGAATGAAACTTGCTGAGTGAGTGGTGGGGAATCCGGTCGGCCGAGTGATGTTCCAGAGCGAGGTCACGGTACGTTTTCAGTCTCAAAGCCCATCCGGTTCCACTGATTTTTGGAGAAGGGGCACCTGAGGATTAAGTGATCTTCCGTCTCATAATCTAATCCACAAATGGGGCATGTATCACCATCAAGGATATGTAGCAGGAGCAACTATATGTAGCTAAAGATGAGCTGATCCTAGACTAGTAGCTAGTTGTTGACGAGAGGAGAAGAATATAACGAGAAAAACGTGGAGGGACCATTAATTCACTAATTGTCAAGTTTCTGTCAGTGTCTGCTGCGCGTACTGAAGCTGCTGACTGCCTGACTAGCTATTTGGTTGCTGGGGAGGAGAAACCATGGATGCATGTTTCTGTAGCGTTGCTATCTTTTTCTTTTCTTGTTTTCTACTGGCTGCAGGGGCCACCTCGTGTGCCTCGTGCGTATATAATGGATGCATTATTGGTGACTCAGCGGTGGAGCAGCTACGATTTCTTGGCACCATCAACATTATCTTTTTCTTTTCTGTTTAACCAATAATCCTGATGAAGAACACACACACACACACATCTGCCCCTGTTGGTTGCAGCAGCTCTATAAATACCTCACCGGTGCATACTCGCTTAACCAGTAGCAGAAGAAGCACAATAACAAGCCACACTTGCCCGTGAGTTAGCCTTTCTATACCTTACGCTTTTGGCCTTTTGCAATACTAATATAGTGGCTACCAGTAGTTTGCTAATTTCCTTTTAATTCACAGGCCAGAGCATCATTATATATATTATTATCGTCGTCATCAATTGATTTGCAGTTTCAATTCGCGACCGACAACCGACGAGCATGAGCTCCACGGCGACGGCGGCACCGGAGTGCGACGGCCCCAAGACGTCGTGGCCGGAGGTGGTCGGGCTCAGCGTGGAGGAAGCCAAGAAGGTGATCCTCAAGGACAAACCCGATGCCGACATCGTCGTGCTGCCCACCGGCTCGCCTGTGACCATGGATTACCGCCCCAACCGCGTCCACATCTTCGTCGACACCGTCGCCCACACTACAGGAGAGGCAAAATTTCCCGAGTGTCGCATGCTTCACCGAATGCCAAAAATCAGGCACTCGGGGAAGCCGATCTTCCCCGAGTGTTGCACTCAAGGAAGAATTACACTCGGGGAAGAGAGGCTTCCCCGAGTGCCCCAGAGTGCCTGGCACTCGGTAAAGAGCGGCACTCGGTAAAGACCCTCTTCCCCGAGTGCAACACTCGGGGAAGAAAAATGTTACTTGACGGCCCAACTCGTTCACACCGTTAAAACTTAAAAAAAATCTTCCCCGAGCGCCTTCCCTGGCACTCGGGGAAGAGACCCTTCCCCGAGTGCCGGGACAGGGCACTCGGGGAAACTAGCATCTTCCCCGAGTGCCCTGTCCAGGCACTCGGGGAAGGGTTTCTTCCCCGAGTGCCCTGTCCTGGCACTCGGGGAAGATTTTTTTTTAGTTTTTTTTGGCTCATTTTTTTTTGTGAGGCCTTCCCACATTATTTGAAACTCCTTGTTCAAATTTGAGACAATTTTGACTTATTTTGGTATATTTCGTTAGTTTTTTTCGTTTCATTGAATTTTTTTTGATACTTCAAATTTGAACTGCAGGTGCATGAAATAATGGAATTTGGTGATTCAAAAAATGATATTCATGATATTTGGTGTATGTTGAGGTCGTATCCAGGAACTCACATGAAATGTCGAGCATCTTGTTGCCGTAACATGATGAACAACTTGCGGGAAAAGTGTATTTAAATTATATAAAATCCGAACGAGGTCCGAAAATTATGAAACTTGTCTGGGCGTCATGATATCGCATGTAGAGGCTATGGTAAAAAATTGAGAAGGTTTCGAGTAAATTGCGACGTCGGATGCCTAAAACCCAGACATCTCCGTATGTGATCACATGATGAAGCAATTTCAAACAACATTTTGAAGCAATAAATGATTTCAGCTGAAAAAGTCATGAACATAAAAGTTGTACAACTCATCAAGATCTACAATATTTATTTTGGTCATTTGTTCATCCGACAAACTGATAATTAAATTTTTCATAAATCTTATATCTCTCTATTAGAGTTTCATAAACTCTAAGAGTGAGATGTAAATTTTATGAACAATGTTACTATCAATTTGTCGGACGAATAAATGATCAAAATAAAAGTTGTAGATCTTGATGAGTCGTACAACTTGTATGTTTACGACTTTTGCAGCTGAAATCATTTACTATATGAAAATATTGTTTCAATTTGATATTTTTTGAAATTAAAATTTTAAATTTATAAAACAAAGTCACATAAAAAATGACAAAAATGAAAGTTGTAGATCTCAAAAAGTTACAGAACTTTGCAGTTGACAATTTTTTCACCAGAAATCATTTACTAATCCAAAACTGTAGAAGTTCAGAAAATTTATAGAAAAGAAAAAAAAGAAAAAAAAGAGATCCATGATTTCCTATTTGGGCCATGATTTCCAGTTCGGCCCAAAATTTTCTGTCCGTTGATTCACAATCGGACGGTTGAGATCTGCATAAAGCTGAAACCCTAACTTCTTTTATCCCCTCTCCTGACTTAGCCCCTCACCGAGCGAGCCTCTGCTGACTTAGCCCCTCACCGAGCGAGGTCGCCGCCCTTACCCCATGGCGCCGCCCCGCATGCCGCCGCCGTCCTAGTTGCCAGCCGCGCCGCCCTCCATGGCCCAGCCGCCCTAGGCTGGAGCACCGCCACCTCTCACAGCTCCCCACCGCCCTAGCTTCATCCCCTATGCGCCACCTCTCTCAGGCCGCCGCTGCTCTAGTCCGTGTCAGGATACCGCCGCCGCCGTGGACGCCGCCGCGTCTCTGGCCAGCTCCCTCCCTTCTCTCAAGCCGCCGCTACCCTAGGCCGGAACTGCGCCTCCTCTAAGTCTGCCGACGCCCTGGATCCAGCCGCCAGCCTCCGTGGGAGCTTTGAGGAGAAGTAGCAGCGACACCGAGCTACGTTTAGAGGACAACGAAGTAGCAGCGACACCGAGCCTCCTGCATTTCGTCGATCTGTGCTTCTTGCTTCGAATCGTAGTGAGTAATAAAGCTTCCAATCTGCACTGTCTTAAGTTATATACTTTCTGGATGCCTCAATTTGCTTCCAATCCTAACTTGGTTTGATCTTCCGCACATTAGTTTTGCCTCAATTTGACATGACTGCAACGCATAGCTGCACAGTTTGAAAGAGGGGAGTAGTAGTATATTAGTAATAAACTATTAAACTTGTGATGTTGGGATTTTGAGTATGGCCTGATTCTCAGTTTGCGAGATTTGGAAATGAGGAGGTCCTGTTATATGCTACGTCACATTGCTGTATATATTCACACACAAATAGACTAGTCATGACAAAACATTTGTGCCGTGGTCACCAGAAATATGGCTCCTCTCTGGAATTATGTCAGTATTTTGTCAAAGTAGTTCACTCCCACTCCCATTCAGGCTTACTGCATTTCTTTGAACTTTTTTTCTCTCTCTCGAACTGAACAGGAGATTGCTGTATATATCCAGGCTTACCGTATTTTTTTTCTTTGAACTTTAAACTTATTGGCAGCATCTGAACTTATGAGCACCATCTGAACTTATGAGCCCCACTGCCCCTGCCCACCATTTGCTGGCATCACTGCTCTGGCTTGCATCCATGGCCCTTCCTCCAAGACTGACACCGCCCCTGTTCTTTGACAAAACATGTGTGCCTCACATCTGAACTTAACTGACACTATGGTGTGTTCATTATTAGTTTTGCATTGATCTATATATACACAGATGCCCTGATGTTCGATTGTATGGTGGAAAATATTTGCTTATTGGAAAATATTGTTCTTCTTTGTTTGATAGCCGTGTGAATTTGTTTTGTATCTAAAATCAGATGTACAGGTTTTTTTACCTATTTAATTGAGCTCGATGGATTGTCTCTTGCGTTGATCCAATGTACATAGGCTTTAGATGTACAGGTTTTTTTACCTATTTAATTGAGCTCGATGGATTGTCTGTTGCTAAATGTTTTTATTGCAATGGACCGTCCGTTGCTAAAAGCTCTAACAAGTTGCCCGTGTTTTGTTGGTACATATGTGGTTGTTGGCCTTTGTACATATATCTAATAATATATTAATATACAAAGTACATGGCTTCTGTTGGTACATATGTGGTTGTTGGCCTTTGTGCCTATGTTTTATGTAGGTTTTGGGAACCTCCCCGTGCAGGGGAGGTTCTGCCGAAATTTTCAATTGACACTAATGTATTACCTTTTTATGTAGGAGGACCTGTGGGAGGGACCTAGGCGACCTCGATCGTCTTCGTCGGCGTTGCGGGTCTGCCTACACCGCATCGCGTCGTCATTGCACCGACTCGCCTCTGCCCCGCTAGCCTGACCTCACCAGCACCCTAGGTATAACCCCTCTATCCGTATCATGGTCTTAGGTCGTGTAACCCAGTTAGGCGTCTCCCGTCCGAAACAGATATGGTTAGAGGTATGTAGATCTTTGCATATCTATGACCATATCTGTTTTGGATTGTCCACGTTTTTTGGACAGCCCGCGGATGCGTAGATGGGTTAGTTTCCATGTTCTGCTCAGATCCGAGACGGAGTTTCGGCACCACCTCCCTGTTGTTCTCCGGATACACACTCTCCCTGGCAGGACGTGTATCGGGAGAGCAGCGGGGAGGTGCTGCCAAAATTCTGTCTCGGATCAGAGTAGAAAATGGAAACTAACCTCATCTACGCATCCGCGGGTGGGATTAGGACCTATCCTCACCTATTAGACAGTAGGCACGCCGTGTAGATGCGATTGATGATTATATTACTCCGTTATGTGTATATGCTAGAGGATGGATAATCGTGAGTGGATGTACACGGGACGTCCAAGTCAGGCTCAAATCACCCATGAATGGATGGATAAGACCGAGAAATTCTTGGACCATGCATTTAAGGCAGCTAAGGGAGCGAGAAACACGTTTTGTCCCTGCAGCGAATGTGAAAACAAGAAAAGAAGAACAAGGGAAGTCATGATGAAGCATCTTTGCAAGTATGGATTTATGCCAAACTACATCCGGTGGGTGCACCATGGTGAAGCCTACCGTCCTAGAGAGGAGGTCGTGAGACGAGGCTTGGAGGCATTTGATGGTGATGGCGGGGTAGTAGGATGGTTAGGTGACTATGAGGATGCGACGTTCCCTGAAAGACCTACGGAGGACGAGCAGGAGGATGAGGAGGAGGAGCCAGAGCCAAGCGCTAAGGCGTTCTTGGCCATGTTGGATTCGGCACAGAAGTTCCTACATGAGAAGACAAAGGTTTCTCAACTAGATGCCATTGGGCGCCTACTAGGGTTGAAGTCCCAGCACAACATGACTCGAGCCTGCTTCGATGCTATGATGACAATTATTGGGGATCTGCTTCCAGAGGGTCATCATCTGCCGAGCAGCTTGTATGAGTCAACGAGACTCCTTCGGGCACTGAAGATGCCTTATGAGCAGATACATTGTTGTCCGAATGGGTGCGTCCTATTTAGGAAAGAACATAAAGATGCAAAGTATTGTCCAAAGTGTAAATCCTCTAGGTATGTGGAGATAGACAAAGGTGATGGCAAGAAGGAGCAGAACGAGGGCATCCCCATGAAAGTCCTACGACACCTTCCGATCATACCAAGGCTCCAACGGCTATTCATGTCTGAGGAGTCCGCGAAACAGATGACATGGCACAAGAATGGCGTTCGATACAATCCTGACAAGATGGTACATCCAGCAGATGGTGAAGCATGGAAAAGCTTTAATGGCAACCATCGTGGCAAAGATGAAGAGGCCCGTAATGTACGTGTTGCGCTGGCAACAGATGGGTTCAATCCTTATGGAATGATGTCGGCCCCATACACTTGTTGGCCCGTATTCGCTATCCCCCTCAATCTCCCTCCCGGGGTCCTACTTCAACGGCAAAACATATTCTTAACGTTGATAATTCCTGGACACCCAGGAAACAAAATGGGTGTGTACATGGAGCCTGTTTATGATGAATTGATCAAGGCTTGGAATGAAGGCGTATGGACTTACGACCGAGCTACAAAGAAGAACTTCAGAATGTATGTTTGGTACCAGTACTCCATGCATGACTTCCCGGCATATGGGATATTCTCCGGCTGGTGTGTCCACGGGAAGTTTCCATGCCCGGTATGCAAGGCAGCTCTACAGTTCATATGGTTGAAGAAAGGTGGCAAGTTCTCGTCGTTCGACAAGCATCGACAGTTCCTCCCTCTTGACCATGCATTCAGAGAAGACACCAAGAACTTCACAAAAGATGTCACGGTGACCGCCCCTACACCTCAGAAGATGACTAGTGCCCAGGTTCGTTCTCAGATAGATGCTCTCGTGGTCCCGGCGTAGAAAGATAATCCAAAGAAGGGTAAAAGAAAGAAAGGCAATCCAAAGAAAGATAATCCAAACAAAGATCGCTTTGTGGGCTATGGTGTGGAACATATGTGGACTCATAAGTCCGGATTGGAGAGGCTTCTCTATTTTGATGACCTTCGCCTTCCACATAACATAGATGTAATGCACACTGAGAAGAATGTCGCCGAAGCACTTTGGTCAACACTCATGGACATTCCTGACAAGACAAAGGACAACCCTAAGGCCAGAGTAGACATGGCAACACTATGCGACAGACCAAAGCTACAGATGATGCCTCCAAGAGACGGCAAATCATGGAAAAGGCCTAAGGCCGATTACGTCTTGGAAAAGAAGCACAGGACGAAAGTGATAGAATGGATGAAGACGTTAAGTTTCCCTGATGGGTTTGCAGCGAATCTAAGGAGGGGAGCGAACCCAGAGACTGGCCGGGTCTTAGGGATGAAGAGTCATGACTTCCACATATGGATTGAGCGGCTTCTTCCGTCGATGGTTCGAGGTTACGTCCCTGAGCATGTTTGGAAGGTGCTGGCAGAGTTGAGCTTTTTCTTCCGCCAGCTTTGTGCAAAGGAGATATCTCTGAGAGTGGTTGAGGAGTTGGAAAAAATGGCACCCGAGTTGCTCTGTAAGTTGGAGAAGATCTTTCCACCTGGCTTTTTCTTGTCGATGCAGCATTTGATTTTGCACCTCCCAAACGAGGTTCGAATGGGGGGGCCTGTGCAGAACCGTTGGTGCTATCCAATCGAGAGATGTCTAAAGACCGTTCGCCAGAAATGTGGAAACAAAGGCAGAATTGAGGCTTCCATAGCAGAGGCATTCATTCGTGAGGAGGTGTCAAACTTCACAACATCATACTATAGTGAGAACCTCCCTAGCATGCATAATCCAGCCCCTCGTTACAACGAGGACGAAAATGAATCGACCCTCAGCCTATTCAAAGGGCAACGCGGGAGATCAAGTGGAGCATCCAAAAAGTTTTTGACCAATGAAGAGTGGCGCAAGATCATGCTCTACGTGTTGATGAACCTTGACAAAGTTGACCAGTATCAGGGGTAAGTTCTCAACGAACTTGTTACATACTCCGTAAATTTTCTGCATCCAACAACCTTGTTGCTTGTCGATGCAGGGAATTTTTTGATCGATACTGGCATCATCTAAGGCCACCTTCTGACCATGAACGAGAGGCCCTTCTTCAACATGGTTCGCCTGATTTCATTACATGGTTCCAAAGAAAGGTACCTTCTGACCAACTTAGCTCATTCCAAGTTTGGCGTTCGCCTGATTTCTCTCCTGCTTGATCTTGCAGTGCCAAAGTGATTTGTCTATAAGTGCTGAATTACGACAAGTGGCCAAAGGCTTTGACTATAAGGTCTCATCATTTAATGCTTATGACGTGAATGGATATCGCTTTCACACAACAGGCTACGAGAAGAGTCGACCCAATGCAAGGACCACGAATACCGGAATATTTACGCCTGGAGTAGTTACTCCCGACGCTGATCAGGAGGACTACTATGGCACAGTTGAAGAAATATACGAGCTCGAATACCATGGTGAAAAAGCACCTAAGCCTGTCGTATTCAAATGCCAGTGGTTTAAACCTGCAGTACAGAGAAAGTCCCCTAAACTTGGGATAGTCGAAACTAGACAAGATTCCTTCTATGAAGGAGATGATGTCTATATCGTGGCTCAACAAGCCAGGCAAGTTTATTATTGTCCATATGCTTGCAAAACCGACCCACATCTTCAGGGTTGGTATATTGTGCACAAGGTATCACCACATGGCAAATTACCTCGCCCAAACGATGATGATTACAACTTGAACCCACCCACGCATGACGGGGAGTTCTATCAACAAGATGAGGGGCTACCAGGGATGCTTGAGATAGACTTAACCGGAGAGATTGAAATGGAAGTAGACGAGGAATGGGTTGTTGATGAGGAAGCTGCAGATGAGGTGCATGATCCGAGAGACTTGAAAATGCTTGACGGACTACAACTAGGCAATGAAAGCGATGAGGATGAGGCTTTTGACGATTTCATGGCTCTTGATAGTGATGACGATACCTATTGTCCAGATAATCCCGATCATGAAGAATATTAGAAATACATGTAATACTATGTTATTTTGTAATTACATTTTCTTTATTTTGCATCCCTTGCTAAGTACTTCTCATTTATCTGGACTAATATTGGTTTATTATTTTTAATTGTAGGTGATGGGGCCCACTAAGAGGAGCTGTCCCTCAACTTACTCGAGACCTAGGGGCACGTCAGCGGCTGAGAGGATGGAGACGTCGCAGAGGCAGAGCAGGCAGAGGGGCACATCAGCAGCTGAGGAGATGGAGACGTCGCAGAGGCAGAGCAGGCTGAGGGGCACGTCAGCAGCTGAGGAGATGGAGACGTCGCAGAGGCCGAGGAGGCCGAGGGCCAGGCCCAGGCGGGAGCCGTCGACTGACCACGACCTTGGCTCCTCGTGCTCTTCTAGGGACGACGACGTCCCTCTGCCCACGGTGGGTGAGGACGACGCTCTGCAGATGTACAACGACGTCGTTCCGCACGTGTCCGAGGAGGTGGTTCCGCACACCTCCGAGGAGGGGCCAGGGGGTTCGACTTCCTCTGCAGCCTCGAAACCCTATAAGCGAGGTCCCAGCCAGCTCCCGAAGCGACCGATTCCTGTTGACCGCCGCCCACTGATTGCACCTGAGGGGGATAGGTAAGTAACTTCATATGTTCTTCATTTGATATGTTGAAAAATAATAATAAGAGCTAATAATAACTATTGTTAACCACTTGTGCAGGAACTGGATGCTTGTGGAGGAGGGGGTCGAGGCTCGCAATGTCAATGGGATCCTAGGACTTCTGTGCAGGGAACACTTCCCTGGCCTGGTGTGGACGTCGGAGGATGAGGACCCAGAGATACCCTCGTTCGACCAGTACGCCCTCTTCCCCGCTGTTGCCGCCGGGCACACAAACTTGGCGGATCAGGTGATTACGGAGTTGTGGGTAAGCCTTTCTCGCTCTACGGCCCTCAATTCATTGTATTCATTGGATATTCTTGAAATAAAATAATGGATACCTCGTGTCTTTATGCAGGACTTCTTTAGATGCCAGCCGGGACAAGAGGAAAGGGCGTATCAGGTGGCTTATGCTTCCTGTAAAAGGCGTGTCTCGGACTTGTATCACGAGTCCCGCCTCCAGGCGCACATTGACTACAACGCCACCTATCGTAATAGAAGAATCCACAGAACTCAGGCAAGAGCAGAGACAGAGGTTCTGACAAGGGAGCAGTACCTACAGGTAAATAGAATCAACATCTCCTATTGATCTCTTTTTAGATTAACTTTGCCTAATTTGATCTTCTGATGGCTTGTAGGTGATTCCGAGCTGGTGCGCCACCTTTCCCGATTGCTGGGCTGCTATAGTGGACAAATGGTTGGACGCGGACTGGCAGAAGGCGCACCAAGAGAAAAGCGACCACCGTTTGATGATGCCAGGTGTACCTCACCATCAGGGCAGCGCCAGCCTCAGCAAATACAAAAAGACATATGTAAGTCTCCACCATTTGTCTAATCTAGCCGCGCTCAATCCTGCATGATTCCTAACCACATGTTGTTGTCTTTCTCGCAGGAGGCGGCGCACGGTGGCCAACCAATTGGCCAACTCACGGCGTATGCTTTGGCCCACATGGGCCCGGCAAAGTCCAACATCGAGTACAACCCGGATGCGGGCCCAGAGGCGTACACCAACTCCAGTGTCCACACCCGCCTCAGTTCGTACACGGAGGCGTCAAGGTTAGTTCACGGTCCGGACTACGATCCGAGGACCGAGGAGCGCCTTGATCCTGAGCGAGTGATGAGGATTGGGCAAGGCAAGAAGCATGGGCGGTTCTACATTGGCGACGGCATCCTCGACACGGGTTGTACTCCTCCTCTCAACCGCCTACGAGCAGCGAGCACGAGCTCTAGCGTGCCCATAAGCCAACGGCCGACAGCGGTGGCGGCACTCCAGGTAAGTATTTCAGTTTCATTCGTCATTCTTTGACTTTTACATTCCTTAGCTCTGCATTATTGAAACATTGGGGTCAAATGTTGCAGGCCGAGTTGCAACAACTTCGGGCCCAGCAGGAGGCTCAGCTGGCTGAGCGGGAGGCTGAGCGGGCTGAGCGGGAGGCCGAGCGTCAGAGGATACAAGCTTTGGAATCCCAACAAGAAGATTTGCTCAAGTTCGTACAACAACTTGGGAAGCAACAAGGTTGGGAGATCACAGCACAGCTGCTTGCACCACCACCACCACATCGTCGAGAGTCTACTCCGGTGAGTATGAGTACGGTTGTTTTACTTTTTTTGCTCATGCATAGTGTCAAACCTAGTGATGGCCTTCGTGCTGGATTTGTTGATGTGTCGGCCTTCGTGCCGGATTTGTTGATGTGTCGGCCTTCGTGCCGGAAATGTGGTTGTCGGCCTTCGTGCCGACGTTTTTCTTGCAGGTTTTGGAAACCTCCCCGTGCAGGGGAGGTGCTGCCGAAATTTTTAACTTTTCTCTACACTCCTTACATTTTTATATTGTCACTCACGTGCAATCCTTCTCTTTTTTGCAGCATCAATCGGGAGCGGCGTCGAACCATGTCGGAGGGTCGCCAGCATCGCACGTCGGGCCATCCCCACCTGGAACGTCGCCGGGATCGCACGCTGGGCCGTCCCAACCCTCACGGTCGCCGTGAGCCGCCTGCGGAGTCGTTTTTATGTATTGAACTTGTGAACTTGGAATAGTGTGTACTTTTGAACGTGCGGTTTGTAATATATTGTGGATTTTGGACAAATTTGGTCGTTTGTGATATATAAATGTGGTTTGTGAGATATTGCTGTTGATTTGTGGTTTGTGATATATATATATATATATATGCTTTGTTGTTTACATGGAAAAGAAAAAAGCAAAAAAAAAAGAATTTTTAGAGGTGGCTTCCCCGAGTGCCTGGGTTGCGGCACTCGGGGAAGAAGTTTTTTTTTTAAAAAAGACAAATTTCTTCCCCGAGTGTCTGGGCTGCGGCACTCGGGGAAGAGGTTTTTTTAAAAAAAAGACAAAAATCTTTCCCGAGTGTTGCACTCGGGGAAGAAAAACACTCGGGGAAGAAGGTTTTTTTTAAAAAAAAACAAATTTCTTCACCGAGTGTCTGAGCTGTGGCACTCGGGGAAGAGGGTTTTAAAAAAAACAAATTTCTTCCCCGAGTGTCTGAGATGCGGCTCTCGGGGAAGAGGTTTTTTAAAAAAAAGACAAAAATCTTCCCCGAGTGTTGCACTCGGGCAAGAAAAACACTCGGGGAAGAAGGTTTTTTTTAAAAAAAACAAATTTCTTCACCGATTTTCTGAGCTGTGGCACTCGGGGAAGAGGGTTTAAAAAAAAACAAATTTCTTCCCCGAGTGTCTGAGATGCGGCTCTCGGGGAAGAGGTTTTTTTTTTAAAAAAGACAAAAATCTTCTCCGAGTGTTGCACTCGGGGAAGAAAAACACTCGGGAAAGAAAATAAAAAAAGAAAACGGCAACCGCCGTCGGCCGACGGCGTCAAATCTTCCCCGAGTGCCGGCACGACACTCGGCGAAGCCTTCCCCGAGTGCATGATTTTCGGCACTCGGGGAAGACGACTTCCCCGTTAGAGGATTAGCCAGAAGCTCTTCCCCGAGTGTTGCACTCGGAGAAGGCTTCTCCGAGTGCAACTGGGCCTTCTCCGAGTGCAACTGGCACTCGGGGAAGCCACTGGTTCCTGTAGTGCCAGACGCCCTATGTCGGCTGATAAGCTCGCTGCTGCTGCTGCTGCATGCCCAGCTTCCTTCGCTCCTCGCTCCAGAACTTGAATAAAATATGACGAATAACGCGGACATGCCATGTATGCATGTATGTGCAAAATCCGAATAATGGATGTATACGTGTTTTTCTTTCCTACTATAAATTATCACTAAACAGTGGCATCGTTCTTAGATAAATAAATGTACCAGAATGTCGTTCATCCTTGCACGAATGAATATATGAAAGAGGGATCAGTTGTTTGTTTTGAATTCTTTCATTAAAAACAGCAGCAGGAGATCTCATCTAGAGTTCAAGTAATACTGTAAAATCATACTCTCGTTATCAATTATCTTTTTCTTTTTGCAATTAATTTTTTTTTCGTATTTTTGCTGGTGTTTGTGTAGTTATACATGTGAGTCATGTCATCACATTTTGACAGCAGCACTCTCCATGCTTTCTACACTTACATAGTCATAGATAGAATCAAGTGACACTTACGTTCATACTACAGTCTTGTTTAGTATAGCTTATAAACTTCTTGTAGCAAATATAAGCTGGAACTAGAAGCCGAACAGCACATCTTTTATAGCCTTTTCTACCACGCTTCGCTCATCATACCCCCTATTTGTACTAAAAACATAGAAATTGGATCATACTACCTTATTATTTCGGTTGCGCTCTTTCTCCGCTCGTGTAGCTTATCAAGGAAGCGCTTATCTGCATAGTTATATATACCAAATAGGACCAAGTATCATGTGGTTACACCATTACATGACACTTGTATTGCCTCAAAGTCACCTAAACTTATTCATAGTTTTTGTCATCGAAGTAGACTAATTATAATAGAGACTGTATATATATCCACAAAAATATCTATGAGCACTTCTATAAATCCAAAAAAATATGAGCACCTATATCAAGTCAGAGACTTGAATCTAGGCGAGCATGTTTCACCGCAAGGAACCACCGTGAAGTAATTACTTATTGTGACAATTTTTTACTTGTTTTTTTTTGTTTGAGAACAATTGAATAGTCAAAACATATAGTTATTTATAACTAGTTTAACTTTGGCAAGTTTTCAATGGCATCAAACTTTCTGATGTCTCAAATGGCACCCGTATATTTAATTATTATTATTGTTATTATTATTATTATTACTACTACTACTATTATCATTATCACTATTATTACTATTACTACTACTATTATCATTATCACTATTACTACTACTACTACTATTATCATTATCACTGCTGCTGCTGCTACTACTACTCCTGCTGCTGCTGCTCCTGCTGCTCCTACTGCTACTACTGCTGCTACTGCTGCTACTACTGCTGCTGCTGCTGCTACTATTATTATTATCATTATCATCATCATCTGCAGTGATATCCTTAGAGATATTGTTCTTTAGATCGGTTGGATTATCCTGTTTGCATGTCGAACACGTTAGCTAATAAGAAGCCAACAGCTGTGCCACATCCGGTGTGGTGTCCTTATATTACCTTCGGTCATCCAAGACATGATATCAATAAAATTAATTTATATTTATTTTCTAAACACAATCATGACCATAAAGACACACACCCTATGTTATCTTGATGAACATTTCCGAAAGTCTAGGGTCAGTTTGGTACAACTTTGCTTGACACGTGAAGAAAATAACTTCTCATGGTAGATACCAATGTGAAATGTGCATAATACCTTCATTTTTTTCTTTTTTTCTCCTCTCCTTTGCTCCTTTTTTTCTCTGTTTCTTTTTCTTTTATTCACGCGACGCTTCCTGCGCTTGTGCCTCCGTCTTCCTCCTCCACACACCAGTGCTTGTGCCCAGGCGGCTACACACATCCTGGCGGTTTAGTGGCCTTGCGCCTCCCCCTTGCGCCCCGGCAGCCTAGTATTGGCCCTACGCCTCCACCTCACACCTCGGCTGCCTCACGTACGGCCTATGCCTTGAATCCTTGACTGCCTTGACGACTCCGAGCCTAGCGCTCCGACAACTCCGTGACCCACGCCTCAATGGATCTGCTCCGCCGGACCAGTGCCCCATGCCCCCGGTGTCTCGCTTGCATGAAGGGGTATTTCGGGGAGAACACACGCACTGTTGAAGAAGTAGGACGAAGCTACTTTTTCTTTGGCTCCCTGGTTCTCTTCCAGCTCTAGAGAGCGTAAAATGCGGATGAAGCAAATAAAGTAGAGTGGATGTCTGTGGTGCTGTGTTTGCAGTAGTACAGTGGTGATTTCTCCTGCGATGCCCTATTTTTTCACTAGCGGTTTGAAAAGAGCAGGCGCTAGGCTTGCAACATGCGTATTTTGTCATTGCAACATATGCAACATCCAGATCTACTTTTGCAACATCCAAATGAAACACTTGAAACAAAGGTCTAAAATGCCTGAAACACTTGAAAACATATGCAACATCCAGATCTACTTTTGCAACGTGCAGATGAAACACTTTAAACAAAAAGTCAAAATGCCTAAAACACTTGAAACACAACGTTCGACGCGCAACCACAACCTACCTGGTAGGGAACTATATTATAGATCGACGAGGAGGACATGGAGCAGATGGAGGCTGCCCTGGCGCAGGCACTAGAGTGGCAATAACGAGGCCTAGCCGAGCAGGGAGGCCGAGGAGGGCCACCGCCCAGAGGGGGGCCCCGCGAGGAGTGCCATCTCCTAGCCTGCCCCTCGCTGTGCTAGTAGTAGGATTGCAGCCCGCGGCCCCTGTGCCAGCCGTGCCGGTGTAGTGCACATCCCAACTCACCTCATCTCATCAGTGCACGGGAGCATGACAAATGGGGCTGGATTTAGGAAGCGACCACGTGCTGACCAGTGAAGTCACTGGATGTGCTGGTGATAAGACTGGAGCGCATTGGGTGGGTGGAGAAGATGAACAGAAAGCGGTGGGCCCCAGCGATGAGCACGAGGCATGGCGCTAGGGTGGGGCGGAGGAAGCGGTAGGGACGAAGAGGTGCCATCACGGGTAGCCACAAGGCGCTGTGGTGGGGAGGAGGAAGCGGAAAGGACCATTGGCGGATCCAGGGGGGCTGCAGCCCCCCCGGCAGCCTGAAATTTCTATAGAATTACTGTTGCAATTAGCTCTAAATTACCCTTAAATCTTTATTGTTAATCACAATCTCCATTCTTAGCCCCCCCTGATCCCATCCTGGATCTGCCACTGGAAAGGACGGAGGAGGCGCCGGCAAGAGGTGTGCTCAGGCGGCTGCTGATTCGTCGATTGGTGTGTGCAGATGAAGACGAAGGAAGCAGAAGGATTGGTGATTATTTGTTTAGTAAGTACAGTATATACTAGTCGTACTCTCTAGAACCAGTACTAGTCAATCTGGGTATAACAAAGTATAAATAGAATACGGATAACTCCAAATATACCACCGACCAGATAGATTATTTTCTTAGAAAATATGTACTCGTTCCATAAATTTTTTATTTAAATTGAATTAGTTTAAGAATATTTAGAAAGTAAACAATTTATATTTATTAAAAGAATAAAACCACATTTTCTTAGATTTTGGTCATTCGATACCCTCCACGCTGCTTCTCTTTAGGCAACAAATTGCTAGATCTATGGGCCGAAGGAAGCCCAGTGCATAGTCCATGACGTGTTGAACGGCCCAAAGGACAACCCCTGAGCGGGTCCATGACACTATGACAGTGGATATATTTTTTTTCGAAAGGCATGACAGTGGATATTGAAAGTTAATAAAATTTATGGAAGAAAAATTCGGCCACCGTGCCACAAGCATAGCATTTGGGGTCAATTAACAAGACAGTTTAAGTGGTTGGTCGATAGATTAGCGGTCGGTTATTTGGTTTCTCCATCCATATGCAGGTTAACTGAATAATCTCTCTCTAGCTAGGATAGATCTTGTCTTGTAATAATTTAGCAGGAGCAACTATGTGTAGCTAAAGATGAGCTGATCCTAGACTAGCTAGTTGTCGAAGAGAGGAGAAGAATATAACGAGAAATACGTGGAGGGACCATTCACTAATTGCCAAGTTTGTGTCAGTGTCAGGTGAGCGTACTGAAGCTCTGCCGACTATTTGCAGCCTATTCGCTTGAGCTTCAGCCACTTATTTTCAGCCAGTCAGCAGTGTTTTTCTTTCACATAAATCAGCCAACAGTACTTTCAGCCGCTTATTTTCAGTCCAAGCGAACAAGCTGTCGGTTGCATGCGAGGAAAAACCGTGGATGCATGTTTTCTGTAGCGTTGCTATCTTTTTCTTTTCTTGTTTTTTATTACTGGCTGCTTGGGGCCACCTCGTGTGCCTCGTGCGTATATATGAATGATGCATTACTGTTGAGCGGTGGAGCAGGTACGATTTCTTACCACCATCAACACATTATCTTTTCTTTATAAAAAAACATTATCTTTTTCTTTTTGTTTAATTATATCTGCCTATAGCTTTAGACCAATAATAGAGCCTATAGGTTGCAGCAGCTCTATAAATACCTGACCGGTGCATGCTCGCTTAACCAGCAACACAAGATCGATCGAAGCACAATAATAAGCCACACTTGCCCGTGAGTGTTGCCTTTCTATACCTTACCCTTTTTACTAATATAATATAATAGCTACCATTCACAGGCCAGAGCATCATTATCGTCATCAATTGTTTTGCAGTTTCAATTCGCGACCGACAACCGAAGACGACCATGAGCTCCACGGCGACGGCAAAACCGGAGTGCGGCGGCGCCAAGACGTCCTGGCCGGAGGTGGTTGGGCAGAGCGTGGAGGAAGCCAAGAAGGTGATCCTCAAGGACAAGCCCGACGCCGACGTCGTCGTGCTGCCCGTCGGCTCGCCAGTGACCATGGATTACCGCACCAACCGCGTCCGGATCTTTGTCGACACCGTCGCCCAGACGCCCCATGTCGGCTGACAAGCTCGCTGTTGCTGCTGCTCGCTCCAGAACTTGAACAAAATATGACGATCGAATAACTTGGACATGCCATGTATGCATGTCAGTGCATCTGCCGAATAATGGATGTATACGTGTGGTTTCTTTCCTACTATAAATTATCACTAAATAATGGCATCGTTCTTGCATGCATAAATGAATGTATATATGTATCAGAATAATGTCGTTCATCCTTGCACGAATGAATATATGAAAGCGGGGTCAGTTGTTTGTTTCGAATTTCTTTCATTAAAAACAGCGGGCGATCCTTTTTGTTTTTGTTTAGATTCGTTGATAGAATCAAGTGGCACTTATGTTCATACTAAGGGCTTCTTTAGTATGGCTTATAAACTGCTTATAGCCAGGGCCGTCTCTGTAAATTTTAGGGCCTTAGGGCGAATAAGAGTAAGAGCCCTTTAAACTAGGTGGTTTTTAGACGATAACTGAATTATGTAATAGTATATAACTTTTAGTTGTAGCATACACTTAGTTTATATAAAAGCGAATAAAAGTAAGGTCCTTTAAACTAGTTTTTAGACGATAGCTAAATTATGTAATAATATATAACTTGTAGTTGTAGCATATACTTAGTTTATATAAAAGATAATGATACTATAGCGTGAAACTTACAAAAATGTACAAAGATAGAAACTGATCGTAATATTAGACTAATTATTAGACCTTCGAAACTAATCTACCCAATATACCTACTAATTATATATATGTTGATGGGCCCCTATGTCCCATGGGCCCCCGGCGGTCGCACCGGCTGCCCCTCCCCTAGAGCCGGCCCTGCTTATAGCAAATATAAGCTGCCATTAGAAGCTCAACGGCACATCTTTTGTACCTTTTTCTGCCACGCTTCTCTCATCATAGCACCTATTTGTACTAAAAATATAGAAATTGGGTCATACTAATTTGGTCGTGCTTTTTCTCCATTCATGTAGCTTATCAAGGAAGCGCTTATATGCATAGTTATACCAAATATGATCGACTATCCTGTGGTTACACCATTACATGACACCTGTGTTGCCTCAAAGTCACCTAAACTTTTCATAGTTTGGGTCATCGATGTAGACTAGTTATAACAAAGAGACTTTATATAAATAAATTCAAAAAATATCTATATGAGCATTTATATAAATCCAAAAAAATATAAGCACTCATATCAAATGGTAGACTTGAATCTGGGTGAGCACGTTCCACTACAAGGAACCACCGTGAAGTAATTACTTATTGTATCAATTTTCTTAACTCTTTTTTTGTTTGATTGACACTATAACACAACATACCTTTGCTGACACTTTCTATTGAATAGCCAAAACAGATAGTTATTTATTTATATATAACTAGTTCAACTTTGCAAGTTTTCAATGGCATCAAACTTTTCTGATGTCTGAAATGGCCAAAACATTGCCACAGAATGTATAGCTCCAAACTCTAATATTATGTATTCATGTTGGACCGGAAAGATAAAAAAGAATTTCAACCAGTCACATAAAGTTATTATACGTGTACGTACCTTTATTTTTTATGCTACGGAGCATTGAAACCTGCACAATTGTGTTCAAGAAAGAGGATTGTGAATGTGTAACGGTGGGTATGTGCCAGCATTGGACGCAGTCAGCCTGTGACAATTTGGTGCAGTGCGATCTATAACAAATCGGTCGTCTAATAAAAGAAGAAAAGGATAAACAACAAAGAACTATTAAAGCTACATACAGTGACCCGTATATATATTATTATTATTGTTAGAATATTAGGCAATTTTGGTAGCAATTTAGTCTAGAAAAAGACATTAAACAATATGGACAAGTTGGTAACATCATGTATGTGCTTGTGTGTCTTCAACGTGACGAGCATGTAGATGATACTCAAACTAAGAATTGACAGCCAAAACCTTAGAAGGTTCGTTCCAGGAACAAACCCAGCAGAGCCGGATGCACTCGAAGACATAGTGCCTGTCGATGTAGTCAACCCGTTCGATGCAGTGCAGATGAGAAGTCGTGCCGATCACCAGCGTCCTCCAGGAAGTAGAGGACGAAGCGAGTAGTCATGCCGCCAGCGACACTCCCCAAAAACGTGATTGTCGCCCTTCACCTGAGCAGGCGAACTCGAAGACGGCAGGCGTTTCGGAGGCCTACTCTCCCAATTCCTGTGCGCGCAAGGAAGCGGGAAGGGAAACTTGGCCGCAGTGAATGAGGAGAGAAGCTTTGCTTTTATAAACTGTACCATACAAAGTCCTAAGACTCCCATTAAACTGTACCATAAAAAGTCCTAAGACTCCCATTATTAGACCGCGTGCAATTTTTGTTTAACTCCTATGAAATTTCTTGGTTGCAAAAGTGTATGGTCTAAGTAACAACTTTTAACACGTGCAAATGGAAAAATGGTGACAACTTCACGCCACTAGGCTAACAAAAATGGTTAAATCCACAAAAAATGATTAGATCTCAACTGATGACTGATGCATGCTCTTTTTCTCAAGTAATAAAATGAAAAGGACAACAGACACTACCACTCTTCATATACTATATATATATATATACACACACACACACACACACACATTTTTAATGGCATCAAACTTTCAGATGTCTCAAATCTCAATCGCCTAAACTGTAATGTAACGTTTAACTGGAAAGAAAAGAACTTCAATCACTTCAAGTTAGCTAGTAGACAGAGTCCTTTATTTAACTTCGAATCTGCACAATCGTGTTGACAAAAGAGGATTGGGAATTCGTGGCCGCATTACACGCATTCAGCTTTGACAATTTGGTGCGTTCTTCATCCTCCACGATATCCGATCCCTTACAGATATGGTTCTTTAATTACTAGTTCGGTGGATTATCCTGTTTATTATTTGCATGTCCAACCTGCTAGCTAATATAAGAAGCCAACAGCTGTGCAGCATCTTCGTGTGGTGTCTTTATCAATGATGGTGAATAAACTATACATATGACATGGCATGCATTTTTCCGTACCACAGCTAGCTAGAACGTACGACTAGTACTAGCATATATACCAGCTAGCCATGTGTTCCGTAGAAAGATCAAAAGGTTGCACGTTAAGCTTGCGTGGCATGTGACCAATTCTGATCAAATTTAAGTGTCCCTCTATTCCCTATTGTCAACAAGATTGCTTGTGGATTGGGATGTCTGCGTTCAGACTTCAGAGGAAAGCAGAGAACAGGTCATCCGATCCATTCATCTCCATCGTACTTGCATCCTGCTGGCTGCAGCAGCTCTCTATAAATACCTCACCGGTGCATACTCGCTTCATATAACCAGCAGCACAAGAAGCACGGTAACAAGCAACACTTGCCCGTGAGTGTGCCTTTCTATACCTTACGCCTTTTTTTTTTTTTGCAATAATGTAGTAGTAGTCTGTTTCCTTTTTTTGCATCGTCATAGATCAACTGATTCGCAGTTCAATTCGCGAATCGCGACCGACGACGACGACGACCATGAGCTCCACGGCGACAGCGGCGGCACCGGAGTGCGGCGGCAGCGCCAAGACGTCGTGGCCGGAGGTGGTCGGGCTCAGCGTGGAGGAAGCCAAGAAGGTGATCCTCAAGGACAAGCCCGACGCCGACATCGTCGTGCTGCCCGTCGGCTCGATTGTGACCACCGATTTTGTGCCCAACCGCGTGCGTATCTTCGTCGACATCGTCGCCGAGACACCCCACGTAGGCTGATAAGAGTCTGGCTGATGCCTAGCTTCGGTTCCTTTCTTGCTCCAGAAGTGAATATTCTATAAATGAATAAGTCGGACATGCTATGTATTCATGTCCGTGTATCTGCCACATAATGGATGTGTACGTCGTGTTTCTTTCCTATAAACTATTACTAAATAATTGCATGTTCTTGCAAAATGTCATCCATCCTTGCACGAATGAATATATGAAAAATGTCGTCCATCCTTGCACGAATGAACATATGAAAAGGGGATCAGTTGTTTGTTGTCTCACTTTCTTTCATTAAGAAACAGCTGTCCAATACAATTAAATCCTGGTTGTCTAATTAAATTATCGAAACTTTAATTTATTTGTCAGTGTTTTTTAAGTTGTTGGGATCTTATTTGTAGTTGTTTCTAGTGTTTTATTACTCATAGCCGTGCCCTTTATTTACTTATAAGTCATCATTTTGTGCTATGCTAAATCTAACGTTATGGTTAGCGCCCAGACGTCTAGATGCTAGCCTCCGAACTCATGCCCGCGCCTGCTCTGCCACCTGTGCAAGCTGCTACGCCTACCCCGCCTACTGCACCTGCTTGTGCCTGTTGCGCCCACCCGCCCCGCACCTGCTGCTGCGCCTGCCTGCTCGTCGTGCACCTGATATTGCGCCTACACTGGACGTCCGCGCGCTCGTTGGCCATCAGCGTCATTGCAGCATGTGCAACACCCGATCTACTTTTGAACATCCAGATAAAACATTTGCATCATACGACTAAGGCAAATGAAATACTAGAAATTTGCAGTTGAAACATGCATGTATAGCCATTTGCAACATGTGCGACACCAAGCCCTACTTTTGAAACATCCAAATGAAACATTTAAAACATATGTATGAAAGACCTAAAATACTTGAAACAAAGGCTTGCAACATGTGTATCTTGTCATTGCAACATATGCAACATCCAGACCTACTTTTACAACATCCAGATGAAACACTTGAAACAAAGGTCCGAAACGCCTGAAACACTTGAAAACATATGCGACATCCAGATCTACTTTTGTAATGTGTAGATGGAACACTTAAAACAAAAAGTCGAAACGCCTGAAACACTTGAAACAGAGCATTCGCCGTGCAGCCACGGCCTACCTAGTGAGGAACTACGGTATAGATCGGCGAGGAGGACAGGGAGCAGATGGAGGCCGCCCCAGGCGGAGGCAACGGAGTGGCAACGACGAGGCCCAGTCGGCATGCAGGGAGGCCGAGGAGGGCCACCGCTCAGAGGGGCCCCACGAGGAGCGCCTTCTCCTAGCCCGCCCCTCATTGTGTACTATAGTACTAGCAGTAGGATTGCAGCCCATGGCCCTGTGCCGGCCGTGCCGGTGCAGTGCAGCACACATCCTTGCTCACCTCGTCTCGTGCACGGGAGCATGACAAACAGGGCCCGGATTCAGGCAGCGACCACGTGCTAGCCAGTGAAGTCACTAGGTGCGCTAGTAATAAGACGGGAGCGAACTTGGTGGGTGGAGAAGATGAACAGAAAAAGCAGTGGGCCCCGGCGACGAGCTCCGGGCATGGCGCTGGGGTGGGGCAAAGGAAGCGGCAGGGATGAAGAGGTCCCGGCATGGGTAGCCGCAAGGCGCTATGGTGAGGAAGAGGAAATGGAAAGGATGGAGGAGGCGCTGGCAGGAGGTGCACTCCGGCTACTGCCGATTCGACAATTGGTGTGTGCAGATGAAGGCGAAGGGAGAAGATGGATTGGTGATTTTTTTAATAAGTACAGTATATACTAGTCGTACTCTTTAGAAGGAGTACTAGCCAAGTGTCGTGCGGGATCGAGAGGCGGGGATAGGCTACAACAGCGGCACGGAGTGGGATCGTAGATCTAAAGATTGACCAAAAGAACCCACACTCAAAATAGAGTAGAAAATATGTTGGAATTAAAATTAACCAATTATATGTGATAAAGCATGTCACCTACGGAGGTTGGTTGGCATCGTCTTCTACTTGATGCCTCCTAATGGCTCCGAGTCAATCTGGGGTATAACAAAGTATAAGTAGAATACCGATAACTCCAAATAAACCACCGACCACATAGATTATTTTCTTAGAAAAGATGTACTCGTTCCATATATTTTTATTTAAAATGAATTAGTTTATGAAGATTTAGAAAGTAAACTAATTTATATTTATTAAAAGAATAAAAGCACATTTGGTTAGATTTTGGTCATTCGATACCCTCCACGCTGCTTCTCTTTGTGCAACAAATTGCGAGTTCTATGGGCCAAAGGAAGCCCATGCATACTCCATGACGTGTTGAACGCCCAGAGGACAACCCATGAGCGAGTCCATGACACTATGACAGTTATATTGAAAGTTAATAAAATTTATGGAAGCAAAATTCTGCCACCGTGTGCCACAATGTAACACCCAAATTTTAGGAGTAATAAATTTTAAATAATTTAGATAAGGGGAATTAAAATTAAAAAAAATAATATTTGGTGTTGCATTCATGCTGTTGCATTTATTTTATTATGTGGTGTGGATTTATTATTTTATTTTGGATTAGAAAATTTTATTTGAGATATTTTTGAAAACAAGCAAATAAAGAAAAGAGGAAAGAAAAAAAAGAAGAAGAAGATCATTACCTTCCGCCTGGTGGACCGACGGCCCGTTTGAGCTGGCCCGTTTGAGCGGCCTGCTACTCCTCTGCGCTTGCGACCGCGTGGGCCGGCCAGCACCGCAGCGGCCCAGCTCGGCCCAGGGTCCAGCAGCCGCGCCTCTCCCTCCCTCCTACCACTGACCGGTGGGGTCGGCCTGTCAGCCGTCTCTTCTATCTCTCGCCGTAGCCGTGTAGGACTCGAAGCTTGATCGTTCAACCGACTCCGGTTACAATCTCCGGTTTCCTAATCAAGATAGGAGATGTGGCACTATAAAAGGGTAGCCGGGAATCTACTCTTTCCGTTTTTCAACTAAAACGATAGGCTAGCCACGGGAAATCAAGCTCTAGGGTTAGGGCATAGCCGACGTTTTCGATTGGGCGCGGGTGAGGCTTTCAGGTGGTTTGGTGGTCAATTTCTTCGCTTGGGTGAGTTTGTTGTCTTCTCCTCTTACTCCCCATGCTTTCCATTGGAGCTTTTGTGCTTTATATCGTGGAATTGGAGCTCATAGTGGCCGGTAATGGCGCCGCCGCCCTTTTGTTGCCGCGCGTTGCGTATGGCCTACCGTGGTTAGTTCTATTGAGTAGATTGAGTTCGCGCGAAGCTTCTCATTCCGTTGGATCAAATGCGGGCTCGAATGGTGGTCTCGGTGGGGAGATCCACCATCTCCGGCCATGGAGGGGCCGCCGGCCATGGGGAAGCCGCCGGCCGGACATGGAGGGGATGATCGGATGGTCACTGTGCACTTGATGATGAACACGAACCGTTGGATTCGAGATGAAGGGCTGAGATTAGAAGATACCCCTTTGCGGGGTAATCTTTCTAAAGAGTCCCTGAACTTTTTAATAATTAACCCGCCGTCCATAGTGTATTGCTGAAAATACGTTTTCATGTTTTAAAAGCGTATTTTCTTCCGGTTAAATCAAAAATACGTTTTCATTTTTTTTACAGTTTTGCCACTAGGATTGTTTTGGTCATAAAATCTTCGTTTTAACTCCGATTTGATCCATTCAAGTTGCGTTAGGTTCGTAATTGCGAACTCTACATGTTAGTGTAGTTGTACAGTTAATTTTGATAATTTATTTTTTGAGTTTATAATTAAGTATTTATTTATCTATAGGAAATTTTAGAAAATTCATAACTTTCACGTTTTGACTCCGAATTTGGTGATCTTTGCGTCTGTGTGATCGTAGAAACGTGTAGAAGAGTTTTATAAACTTTTATTACTGTTTTGCTACTGTTGGTGTACTGTTCTAATTATATCTCTTTGTTTGCTTCGTGTATGTTTGATTGGATGCATGTGTGTTGTTGATTGATGATCGAGTATAGAAGGTGAGCAGTATCTGGACGATCAGGAGTATTACTTTGAGCCAGATCAGCAGTATCACTCGGAGAGTTTTGATCAAGGCAAGTATAACACAGGACTATCCTTGTTACCTATACATTGAAATTATCATACATGTGCATGTGCTTACCTTGACAACCCTAGAGATTATAATTTAGTGATTGTTATCTTGATTCCTTGTCAACCTTGGGAATGCATATGGGTAGCTACTGCTAGTGCTTAAACTATGAACAATGATCTTGTAATTTAATTAATGGATTAAGCAATCAACCATTAAAATGATTTTACTACTGTTAAAAGGGGGCTAGAGCATGTGTATTATTTTGATGCTCTGGTTTCTCTCCATAAGGACTTATCTGTAAGTGATAACCGGGATATACAGTACAGCTGTGAGGGCTATATAGCTCTGGCTTTAGTTGTTTAAAAGACCTTTTCTAGCTTGTTAGTGGTTACCTTAAATGGCGTAAGAAAGGCTTGCCACGTTGGGTGTAGGGCGAGCCCCTGTCCTTAGTGTGTATAGGCTGCGGTTGTTGTGCCACTGGGAAGGGGGTTCTACATCTGCCTGCCGAGTGAATCTAATGGCCCTAACTTGTTAGACGAACTTTTGAATGGCTTTATATGGTTCTTCGGTGTTTGGGCTTGATCTCCCCCACTCATTTGGAAATCATGACTCACAGTGAAAGTGTACACCTCTGCGCAGAGTTAAAAAAAACTGGTATACTAGCCGTGCTCACGGATACGAGCGGCCTTGGGGATTCTTACAAAATAGTTGATCATAATTGTTATACCATGCTTAATTATTGTTGATTATTATTATGCTCATGTTAATGCTAATCATTATCTATATTACAATTGATCATTGTTTCATTAAAGGGATTGGAGTATCTTGTTGCTACTTAAATTGTTAATTATATAATGGTTTAAAAGCTAAACGCAGTCAAACAGTGTCTAGCCTTTTGAGCCTCATGAACCCTGTGTTATATTTGTTGAGTTCGACATGGACTCACCCTTGCTATTTCCACCATAACAGATGAAGATTATGAGGAAGATTATCGTAATGAGTACTAGTCTTGGTGTCAACCAGTCAACCTTGTCCCTGTGTTTGGAGTTTCCGCTGGAGATCTACTATTAGTTATTATTATTTATCGTTCAAGACTATGTCTTAAATATTTATTCGCTATGTAATATACACTGTGATGATACTATGTAATTTGTCTACTTATGTGTGCGATCATGTCCTGGGGCGCACATGAGTACTTTATGCATCATATTTTTGTCCTTAAAAATGGGTGTGACAGATTGGTATCGGAGCCGTGTTGACTGTAGGACGCAAGCCTAGTTAGAATGGTCGTTAATAGCATCCATGCATCACTTATTTCATGCTTCCTCCTTTGACCTTGTTAATTACTAAATTTTATGCTTCCTCTACTTTATTCTATTGCGAAAATACATTGATTCTATCTAATCTATGTCTAAATCTTGTAGATGCCTCCTCATCCCCGTCTTGTCAGCTGCACAGTACGTTGCCCGTTTCAAACCCCAGGAGTCATATGAAGATGGTGACCAAGAGCTATCTGATGCTGAATCAAGAGTTGGTGACACACCAATGGAGGATGTAGTTATGGGGTGGACCACGAAGCTTCATATCATGGTTCCTAAAGCTGATGCTTTCTTCCATGATATGTTGACAAGAACCTTGGACAACTACTACTACGACTGGGAAGCTACGTTGGAGTATCACAGTGCGGAGTATAGTCATCCATGGATGGATTCCTATTGGGAAACGGAATTATGGGTCAAGAAAAGGGATCCTACCACTAAGGAGCCTAAGGTGGAGTTAAAGTTCATTACCCGAGTGAGCCGGGCAACCGTAGAAACAAGCATGGAGGATGTCGTTTACAATGCGTTCGTTTACTACCATGGTCTACGTTCGGACAAGACATTACAGGGTGCACTCCGGCACTTTCCTTGTTTCCTACATGATAAGGGTGTTTGGACCGTGCCGCTTGCAGATGATTCATCCTTGACTCTACAAGCTACAGTGGGATTAGCTCGTGAATTGGCTCTCCATGAGGTTGATTTGAAGGATGAGTTGCTGAAGGAAAAAGAACTTAAGGAGCAAGCTTATAAGGAGATTGACCAATTAAGGGCGGAGTTAGGTCGTCCCAAGATTTATGAGAAGCTTAATTAGGAAATAGGAAAAAATCCCTATGTAATAGGAACGATAGTAGTTGCGAGTCGATTTTAAGTTTGGTTGTGTTGAGAGTCAGTTTGTGGTGTGAACAATTGTGTGATTGATGGATTGTTAATATGATAATGTGTGATTTGGATCTTTGTAATGTGTGCTGGAGTTTTGTAGACATGCCTACAAGTTCCATGGTTAAGAATATTAAGTTTGATCAAAATATATTAGTTGGTTATGAGGTGAACTTAGTTCTATCTTTTGCTGATTTTTAGATCAGTCTGGGATGTTTTAGAAATAACTTAAAATCCGTTAATGGGAAATTTAAGAAATTTTACTGGGAATAATTAGACTTCTATATCTTTCCAACCCCACAAGAATCACTTTAATATCTATTATGAGCTAAGAGATATATCGGTTCCAAGTTGGGGTTACTGCACAGTCTGGAATTCTGAAACAGTTTCGGTTAAGTTCAATTTTTGGCTAATTTATTGATGGAATCAGAAAAGGTGCTGTGAACAAAAGTTGTAGATAATTTTGTAAGCTTTCCAACCATGTAAAGATCATCTGAATTGGACGTCTGTAGCTCGAGATATGATAGTTTTACTGAATTGCTGAAATTGGAACTCACCCAGAGAAATCAGATTTTGCTTATCTGTTGAATACATCATCTCGGACCGTACTGAACTTCATTTTTCTGTGTTTTTGGAAACAGATGTCAGGCAGAGGTCGTGGCAGAGGTCGTGGAAGTGCTAACCCACCCATTACTATGGAGGAACTTATGCATACTCAGAATCAGATGATGCAGATGTTTATGCAGCACATGCAGAACAACCCCCCTGCAGGAGGACCACCACCTGTGCAAGTGAGGGACAAGCGTGGAGAATTTTTGAAGGGACGCCCTCCAGTGTTTTCTCATGCTGCTGATCCTTTAGAGGCAGATGATTGGGTGAGAGCAGTTGAGAAACAGCTGAATATCGCCCAATGCAATGATATGGAAAAGGTGTTATATGCATCTGGTCAGTTACAGGGGACAACTCAGACTTGGTGGGAGTCGTATCAAGCTGCACGCCCTAACAATGCTCCTCCTATCACTTGGAATGAGTTTGTTAGAGATTTTTGAGCTCGTCATATTCCTGAAGGTATAATTGAGCTGAAGCAGGAAGAATTTAGAAACCTCAGGATGGGACAGATGAGCGTTAGTGAGTACCATGACAGGTTCACCCAGTTGGCTCGCTATGCTCCTAATGAAGTGAGGGAAGATGCAGATAGGCAGCGCCTTTTCTTAAAGGGAATTTATTATGATCTTCGCTTGCAATTGAAGGGGAATAACTATGCTAGTTTTCAAGAGCTTGTGAATAAAGTTATTGTGCTTGATAATGAGCGCAGGGAGATGGACAGGAAGAGGAAGATGAAAGGACAAAGCTCAGGAAGCAACAACCGTCAGCGTACCAGTTCTCAGCATGGTTTTCATCAGAAGTTTCAGGGACCAGTTAGTCAGTGGAATCGCAATTCAAATCAGAGGTGGTCTCAGAATTGGCAAAGTAATCAGTCTCAGCAACGTTCATCATATCCGCAGCGTCAACAGTATCAGCAGACTGGGCAACAGACTCCTCGCACTGGAAATCCCAATGCTACCCCCATGAAGAATAGTGCTCCCAACACGCCTACTAGATGCTTTGTCTGTGGTAAAGAGGGACATATGTCTTACCATTGTCCTGAGAAGCAGAACCAGCAGACTCCTCAGAGCCAGAAGAGCAACCAGAGGCAATCTGGTACTGGAAGGGTGAATCACGTGTCTTCTGATACAGCTCATGATGCACCGGAAGTTATGATTGGTACGTTCAATGTACATTCCACTCCTGCAACTGTTCTTTTTGACTCTGGAGCATCTCATACATTCATTTCCAACATTTTGTTAAAATGCATAGTATACCCATGCTAGCTATGAAAGAACCTCTCTTAGTAAATTCACCTGGAGGTACCGTGCAAACCAGTAATCGTTGTCTTCCAATTAGTATGATATTAAGGGGGGTAAAGTTTAAGATAACTCCTATAGTGTTGAGGACATCTGGTATTGATGTGATATTGGGAATGGACTGGATGAAACAAAATCAGGCAGAGATTCAGTGTCAGCAGAAGGTGGTAGTTGTGACTGCACCTAATGGAGATAAAATCAATGTGGATGTAGCAGTGCAGAAGCAGCCAACCGCTGTGGTGAATCAGCTTGAAGATGCTATTAAAGAGAATTCAGTGATTAAGGAATTTCCGGATGTCTTTCCTGATGAATTGCCAGGTATGCCACCTGACCGAGACATTGAATTTCTTATTGAATTATTACCTGGAACTGCACCTATAGCCAAACGACCATATAGGATGGGAGTAGATGAATTAGAAGAACTTAAGAAACAAATTAAAGAATTACAAGATAAAGGTTTTATTCGACCTAGTTCTTCACCTTGGGGTGCACCAGTTATTTTTGTTGATAAGAAAGATGGTGGTCAGAGGATGTGTGTTGATTACCGGTCACTAAATGAGGTAACTATCAAAAATAAGTACCCTTTGCCCAGGATTGATGATTTGTTTGATCAGTTGAGAGGTGCTTGTGTGTTCTCTAAGATTGATCTACGTTCTGGTTATCATCAGGTGAAGATTCGTGCCTCTGATATTCCAAAGACAGCTTTTACTACAAGGTATGGATTGTATGAGTATACTGTTATGTCATTTGGTTTGACCAATGCACCTGCATACTTTATGTACATGATGAATAAGGTGTTCATGGAATATTTGGATAAGTTTGTGGTAGTGTTTATTGATGATATACTGGTATTTTTCAGGACGGAAGAAGAGCATGCTGAACATTTGAGGTTGGTATTGCAGAAGCTTAGAGAGCATAAACTGTACGCGAAACGAAGTAAATGTGAGTTTTGGTTGAAGGAAGTTTCTTTCCTTGGTCATATTGTTTCTAATGGAGGGATATCAGTGGATCCAGGTAAAGTAAAGGATGTATTGAATTGGAAACCACCTACTGATGTTAGCGAGATTCGTAGTTTCTTGGGATTAACTGGATATTACAGACGGTTCATTGAAGGGTTTTCTAAACTTGCTAAACCTATGACATCTCTGTTAGAGAAGAATGTCAAGTTTGTGTGGTCTGATAAATGTCAAGCTAGTTTTGAAGAATTGAAGAAGAGGTTGACTACAGCGCCTGTATTGGTTTTGCCAGATTTGAGTAAGAAGTTTTCTATATATTGTGATGCTTCTCGTCAAGGTTTGGGATGTGTTCTTATGCAAGAAGGCAGAGTTGTGGCTTATGCATCTAGGCAGTTGAGAAAGCATGAGTTGAATTATCCTACGCATGATTTGGAATTAGCAGCTGTGGTTCATGCTTTAAAGATTTGGAGACATTATTTGATTGGACATAAGAGTGATATATATACTGATCATAAGAGTTTGAAGTATATTTTCACTCAGTCAGACCTGAATTTGAGGCAACGCAGATGGTTAGAGTTGATTAAGGATTATGATATTGAGATACACTATCATCCTGGTAAGGCTAATGTAGTAGCTGATGCTCTTAGTAGGAAAAGTTATGCCAATGAGATACGGACGTTGTCTATGACTAGGGAGTTATGTGCTGAATTTGAATATTTGAATTTGGGAATTGTTACTAATGCAATGGAATTAGTGATAGAGCCTACCTTAGAGCAAGAAATTTATAAGGGTTAGTTGAAGGATGAGAAACTAAAGAAGATAGCGGAGGATATAGTGATTGGTAAGTCACCAGGGTTTCGAATGGATGATAATGGGATTTTGTGGTTTGGAAAGAGGCTGTGTGTACCTGAGGATCAAGCTGTTAGATAGGCAATTCTTCGTGAAGCTCATGAGTCAGCTTATTCTATTCATCCTGGCAGTACTAAGATGTATTTAGATCTTAAACAGAAATATTGGTGGGTTGGATTAAAACGAGATGTGGCTGAGTATGTGGCATTGTGTGATACTTGTCAGAGGGTGAAAGCTGAGCATCAGAGACCTGTTGGATTGTTGCAACCAATGAAGATTCCTGAATGGAAGTGGGAGGAAGTTGGTATGGACTTTATAGTAGGGTTACCACGTACTCAGAGAGGTTATGATTCTATTTGGGTGATAGTAGATCGGTTAACCAAGGTTGCTCATTTTATACCAGTTAAGACTACTTACCATGGACCAAAATTGGCAGAGTTGTATATGGAGAGGATAGTATGTTTGCATGGAGTTCCAAAGAAGATTGTATCTGATCGAGGATCGCAGTTTACGTCGCATTTTTGGAAAGCTGTACATGAATCTTTGGGAACAAAATTGAATTTTAGTACAACATATCATCCATAGACAGATGGGCAGACTGAAAGGACCAACCAGGTATTAGAGGATATGTTGAGAGCTTGTGCATTGCAATATGGAACCAGTTGGGATAAGAGTTTGCCTTATGCAGAATTCTCTTATAATAATAGTTATCAACAGAGTCTTAAGATGGCACCATTTGAGGCTTTGTATGGACGTAAGTGTAGGACTCCATTGTTTTGGGATCAGACAGGTGAGTCTCAGGTGTTTGGTACAGATGTTCTTAGAAACGCAGAAGATCAAGTGCGGGTAATTCGTGAGAATTTGAGGGTGGCACAATCTCGTCAGAAGAGTTATGCTGACAATAGGAGAAGAGATTTAGTTTTTGAGGTAGGTGATTATGTCTATTTGAAGGTGTCACCTATGAGAAGTGTGAAGAGGTTTAACATGAAAGGCAAATTAGCACCAAGGTATGTTGGACCATTTAAAGTTATTGCTAGACGTGGAGAAGTTGCTTATCAGTTGGAGTTGCCTGAGAATTTGTCTGGAGTACATGATGTGTTTCATGTTTCACAACTTAAGAAGTGTTTGCGTGTGCCAGAAGAGCAGATACCTTTAGAGGAATTGACTGTTAAGGAGGATCTTACTTATGAAGAATTTCCGATCAAGGTTTTAGAAACTGCTGAGAGAGTTACCCGAAGTCGGATTATTAAGATGTGCAAGGTGCAGTGGAATCGATATTCAGAGGCAGAGGCAACTTGGGAAAGAGAGCATGAATTGCGGAAATCATATCCGCAGTTGTTTGAGTAAGCAGTCCAATCTCGAGGACGAGATTCTTTTAAGGGGGGTAGAATTTGTAACACCCAAATTTTAGGAGTAATGAATTTTAAATAATTTAGATAAGGGGAATTAAAATTTAAAAAAAAAATAATATTTGGTGTTGCATTCATGCTGTTGCATTTATTTTATTATGTGGTGTGGATTTATTATTTTATTTTGGATTAGAAAATTTTATTTGAGATATTTTTGAAAACAAGCAAATAAAGAAAAGAGGAAAGAAAAAAAAAGAAGAAGAAGATCATTACCTTTCGCCTGGTGGACCGACGGCCCGTTTGAGCTGGCCCGTTTGAGCGGCCTGCTTCACCTCTGCGCTTGCGACCGCGTGGGCCGGCCAGCACCATAGCGGCCCAGCTCGGCCCAGGGTCCAGCAGCCGCGCCTCTCCCTCCCTCCTACCGCTGACCGGTGGGGTCGGCCTGTCAGCCGTCTCTTCTATCTCTCGCCGTAGCCGTGTAGGACTCGAAGCTCGATCGTTCAACCGACTCTGGTTACAATCTCCGGTTTCCTAATCAAGATAGGAGATGTGGCACTATAAAAGGGTAGCCGGGTATCTACTCTTTCCGTTTTTCAACTAAAACGATAGGCTAGCCACGGGAAATCAAGCTCTAGGGTTAGGGCATAGCCGACGTTTTCGATTGGGCGCGGGTGAGGCTTTCGGGTGGTTTGGTGGTCAATTTCTTCGCTTGGGTGAGTTTGTTGTCTTCTCCTCTTACTCCCCATGCTTTCCATTGGAGCTTTTGTGCTTTATATCGTGGAATTGGAGCTCACAGTGGCCGGTAATGGCGCCGCCGCCCTTTTGTTGCCGCGCGTTGCGTATGGCCTACCGTGGTTAGTTCTATTGAGTAGATTGAGTTCGCGCGAAGCTTCTCATTCCGTTGGATCAAATGCGGGCTCGAATGGTGGTCTCGGTGGGGAGATCCACCATCTCCGGCCATGGAGGGGCCGCCGGCCATGGGGAAGCCGCCGGCCGGACATGGAGGGGATGATCGGATGGTCACTGTGCACTTGATGATGAACACGAACCGTTGGATTCGAGATGAAGGGCTGAGATTAGAAGATACCCCTTCGCGGGGTAATCTTTCTAAAGAGTCCCTGAACTTTTTAATAATTAACCCGCCGTCCATAGCGTATTGCTGAAAATACGTTTTCGTGTTTTAAAAGCGTATTTTCTTCCGGTTAAATCAAAAATACGTTTTCAGGTATTTACAGTTTTGCCACTAGGATTGTTTTGATCATAAAATCTTCGTTTTAACTCCGATTTGATCCGTTCAAGTTGCGTTAGGTTCGTAATTGCGAACTCTACATGTTAGTGTAGTTGTACAGTTAATTTTGATAATTTATTTTTCGAGTTTATAATTAAGTATTTATTTATCTATAGGAAATTTTAGAAAATTCATAACTTTCACGTTTTGACTCCGAATTTAGTGATCTTTGCGTCTGTGTGATCGTAGAAACGTGTAGAAGAGTTTTATAAACTTTTATTACTGTTTTGCTACTGTTGGTGTACTGTTCTAATTATATCTCTTTGTTTGCTTCGTGTATGTTTGATTGGATGCATGTGTGTTGTTGATTGATGATCGAGTATAGAAGGTGAGCAGTATCTGGACGATCAGGAGTATTATTTTGAGCCAGATCAGCAGTATCACTCGAAGAGTTTTGATCAAGGCAAGTATAACACAGAACTATCCTTGTTACCTATACATTGAAATTATCATACATGTGCATGTGCTTACCTTGACAACCCTAGAGATTATAATTTAGTAATTGTTATCTTGATTCCTTGTCAACCTTGGGAGTGCATATGGGTAGCTACTGCTAGTGCTTAAACTATGAACAATGATCTTGTAATTTGATTAATGGATTAAGCAATCAACCATTAAAATGATTTTACTACTGTTAAAAGGGGGCTAGAGCATGTGTATTATTTTGATGCTCTGGTTTCTCTCCATAAGGACTTATCTGTAAGTGATAACCGGGATATACAGTACAGCTGTGAGGGCTATATGGCTCTGGCTTTAGTTGTTTAAAAGACCTTTTCTAGCTTGTTAGTGGTTACCTTAAATGGCGTAAGAAAGGCTTGCCACGTTGGGTGTAGGGCGAGCCCCTGTCCTTAGTGTGTATAGGCTGCGGTTGTTGTGCCACTGGGAAGGGGGTTCTACATCTGCCTGCCGAGTGAATCTAATGGCCCTAACTTGTTAGACGAACTTTTGAATGGCTTTATATGGTTCTCCGGTGTTTGGGCTTGATCTCTCCACTCATTTGGAAATCATGACTCACAGTGAAAGTGTACACCTCTGCGCAGAGTTAAAAAAAACTGGTATACTAGCCGTGCTCACGGATACGAGCGGCCTTGGGGATTCTTACGGAATAGTTGATCATAATTGTTATACCATGCTTAATTATTGTTGATTATTATTATGCTCATGTTAATGCTAATCATTATCTATATTACAATTGATCATTGTTTCATTAAAGGGATTGGAGTATCTTGTTGCTACTTAAATTGTTAATTATATAATGGTTTAAAAGCTAAACGCAGTCAAACAGTGTCTAGCCTTTAGAGCCTCATGAACCCTGTGTTATATTTGTTGAGTTCGACATGGACTCACCCTTGCTATTTCCACCATAACAGATGAAGATTATGAGGAAGATTATCGTAATGAGTACTAGTCTTGGTGTCAACCAGTCAACCTTATCCCTGTGTTTGGAGTTTCCGCTAGAGATCTACTATTAGTTATTATTATTTATCGTTCAAGACTATGTCTTAAATATTTATTCGCTATGTAATATACACTGTGATGATACTATGTAATTTGTCTACTTATGTGTGCGATCATGTCCTAGGGCGCACATGAGTACTTTATGCATCCTATTTTTGTCCTTAAAAATGGGTGTGACACACAAGGGTCAATTAATAAGGCAGGTTGATACACAAAAAAAAAAAAGACAGGTTAAGTGATCGGTCGATAGATCCATCGCGCACCAATCACGGTCGGTTATTGGTTCATCTTTAGCCGAATTTAGCAGGAGCAACTATGTGTAGCTAAAGATGAGCTGATGCCTAGATTAGCTAGTTGTGGATAGAAGAATATCGCGAACAAGACGTGGAGGGACCATTCACTAATTGTCAAGTTTCCGTCAGTGTCAGCTGCGCGTACTGAAGCTCTGCTGTCCATTTGGTTGCAAGCAAGCATGGAAAAACCATGGATGCATGTTTCTGCTGCGTTGCTATCTTTTTCTTGTTTTTTACTGGCTGCGGGGGCCACCTCGTGTGCCTCATGCGTATATATATATGCATGCATTATTGTTGGGCGGTGGAGCAGCTACGATTTCTTGCCACCATCAACATTTTCTTTTTCTTTTCTGTATAATTATACTAGCTAAACGCCAATAATCCTGATGAGCACACACACATCCTGTCAGTAGGCTGCAGCAGCTCTATAAATACCTCACCGGACACCGATGCATACTCGCTTAACCAGCAGCGGTACAAGAAGCACCATCACAAGCCACACTTGCCCGTGAGTGTGTGGCTTTCTATACCTTACGCTTTTGGCTTTTTACGATACTATAATAATACAGTAGCTATCAGTAGTTTGTTAATTTCCTTTTAATTCACAGGCCAGAGCATTATTATCGTCATCAATTGATTTGCAGTTTCATTCACGACCGACAACCGACGACCATGAGCTCCACGGCGACGGCGGCACCGGAGTGCGGCGGCGCCAAGACGTCGTGGCCGGAGGTGGTCGGCCAGAACGTGGAGGAAGCCAAGAAGGTGATCCTCAAGGACAAGCCCGATGCCGACATCGTCGTGCTGCCCGTCGGCTCGCCGGTGACCATGGATTACCGCACCGACCGCGTCCGCGTCTTCGTCGACACCGTCGCCCAGACGCCCCATGTCGGCTGATAAAAGCTATAGCTATCTAGCTGCTGCCTAGCTCCAATTCCTTCCTCGCTCCAGAACCAGAACTGAACATATAAAATGAATAACTCGGAAATGCCAGCGCATATGCCTGTCCGTGCATCTGCCGAATGGATGTGTGTTTTTACTAAATAAATGATGTCATCGTTCTTGCATAAATAAATGTATCAGAACGTACATCCTTTCATGATTGAATATACGTAAGATTTTCATGAATGAATATATGAAAGGGGACCAGTTGTTCGTTTTCAATTTCTTTCAAAAGAATCAGCGGTCCAACACAATCGTATACCCATCGTCTAAAATTGTCAAAACTTTTGAGATTATTTGGATCTTATTTTGATTTATTTGTTGGTGTTCTGTTTGAGTTATTTGGATCTTATTTGTAGTTGTTCCTAGTGTTTTTATTAGTCATAGTCGTGCCCTTTAATTACTTATAAGTCATCATTTTGTGCTATGATATATAAATCTAAAGATCGACCCAGAGAATCCACACTTAACCTAGATCAGTTTGTTGGGTTCCTTATGGTGAAACCTGTCCATGCGAAAGTCCTCAAACTTGGCACGGATGCTCATATTTTTCTGGATTTATTCCGAGATTTAATGACGCTGTGAATTTAGTGATAGGCGACGTCTCCGTCGATACCAAGACGCCTACGGGGACTTCATGAATATCAAGATATGCTGGCTCAATCCTTCGGAGGTGCTCATATGGGTAGGATTTACGTATATGTGTTCATAAGGGGTGAGTGTGCATCCGCTGGCGGACAACTCATCTCCTCGGGCTCGGGCTCCCCTGCACTGTTGCACAGCTGCACTTACAGCACGCCTATTGTCAATGTCTGCTCCTTTTAATTTGTTGCCCAAGTCCGGCGCACTGTGGTTATCTGGCGAGATAGATTGAGGTACGTGTACCACCACCGGTCCACCACTTCTTTCCTATAGCCTTCCCGATGAGCCCTTCAGCAAGTCCATCATCCACCTCGACGATTATTGTAGCCTCTCTGATGGTGGCCGCACCACCATCGGCCTCACCACCGAGCTTCGTCCATATCTTAAAAGGGAGCAGCCGCCACCTCCTCCCATGGGCGTTATGCCGCACCACCACGACCTCATCACCGTGTTGTCTCAAAGTCATCTGAACTTTTTCATAGTTTGGGTCATCAATTTAGACCAATTATATAATAGAGACTTTATATAAATCTATAAAAACATCGGTGTAGCTAGTGTCCGGACGTCCGGACACCCGCGCTTGCCCCGCCAGTTGCGCTCACCCCGCATGCTTGATGAGTCTGACCACATGCTGCACATGCTGCCACCTGCCTTGCTTGTCCCGCATGCGGCTACAAAAGTGCCCCTGCCCACCCGCCCCCACATGGTGCTGCACGTACGCATGCAAGCCTGTGCCTGCTGCTGCGCATTTCGCTTCATTCCGTGTTGCACGCCCGTCCATGCAGGTGGGGACCAGATCTATATTTGCAACACCAGATCTACTTTTGCAATATCTAGCTGAAACACATGCAATATTCATATGAAACATACATATGAAAGGCATGAACATACTGCACCCGCTAATAGAAACATTTGCAACATGAAGCATTTGTTGCAATATACGTCGTCTGAAACAGGTGAAACATTTGAAACATATGGTTGCAACATATGTGTATAACCACTGCAACTTATGCAACATCCAGATAAAACACTTGTAACGTACGTTTGAAACAGATGAAACATTTGAAACATACACTTACAACATACCTGTATAGCAATTACAACATATGAAACATACAAATAAAAACACTTACAACATACGTCTAAAATAGATGAAATATTTAAAATACACGCTTGCAATATATGTGTATAGCCAATGCAACATATGCAACGTCTAAATAAAACATATGCAACACCAGATAAAACATGCATCTAAAACGCATGAAAACAAACGGAGCTTGATGCCACTCAGCTGCCTATGGTCAACCGTTCATGAGAGCAGCAAGCAAACGGTGCATGCAGATGTGGGTTCTCACTCCTCTCACAATCTTCGAGCGTCGTGTGGTAACAGCCCATGCACGAGCCTCCACGCGCTGCATGCACCACATTCCGAATGATTGCCCGCACGCGCTCCCATGCGCTGTCTGCTCCTCTCACAAACTCCCAGTGCCATGTGTTAACAGCCCATGCACGAGCCCCCACGTGTTGCATGCACCACACGCCAAACGAGTGACCGCACGCGCTCCCATGCGCTGCCCCATGCTGTATGCACCTACGCTTAACGAGTGGTCACACATACTCCTATGCGCTGCCCCGCAGAAAGGACGGGTGCGGTCCCGCTTGACTGCAAGTGCGCGCCCCTCTTTTTTTTTGTTGGTCGTCGCACGCGGGTTTCGATCCGTCCCTTTTATCTTGGTTGTCGCGCGCGAGGTTTGGTCCATCAAGACGGACGGACGCCCTGAACCAAGCATTACATAAAAATATTGATATCAGCACTTTATATAAATCTAAAAAAATATGAGCACCCATATCAAGTCAGAGACTTGAATCTGGTGAACATGTTCTACCGCAACGAACCACCGTGAAGTGATTACTTATTGTGTCAAGTTTTTACTTCTTTGTTTCTTTGAGAACAATTGAATAGTCAAAAACAGATACTTTATATCTAGTTTAACTTCACAAAGTATTCAATGGCATCAAACATTTCTGATGTCTCAAAATGGCCAAAACTTTGCCGCAAAATCTATGGCTCCACACTTTGAACACAATCGATCGTCTAAAGGGGTGTTTGGTTTGAGGAGTTAAAGTTTAACTCGCACTGTAGCACTTTTGTCTTATTTGACAAAAAGTTTCCAATCATAGAGTAATTAGACTTAATAGATTCGTCTCGTGAAAAACCCCTAAACTGTGTCAACATGCATACAATTAGTCTATATTTAGTACTTCATGCATGTGCTGCAACATTCGATGTGATGGGAGTTAAAATTTAACTCCCCAAACCAAACAGGGCCTAAGGAAGAAAAGGATAACAGACAAAGAATTATTGAAGCTACATACAGTGACCCATATATTATATTATTAGTATTATCTGCCGCGATGTCCATAGAGATATTGTTCTTTAGGTCGGTCGGTTGGATTATCCTATTTGTGTGTCCAACACGTTAGCTAATAAGAAGCCAACAGCTGGATCAGCAGAATCAGCAGCCATCCAACAGTGTTTTTCTCTTACAACAAACCAGCGAACAGTACTTTCAGCCACAATAATCCAGCGAAATGAACAGGGTGAGAGATATTGTTCTTTAGGTCGGTCGGTTGGATTATCCTGTTTGCGTGTCCAACATAGGATAACAGCTAATAAGAAGCCAACACCTGTGCAACAACCGGTGTGGTGTCCTTATATTAACCTCCGTCATCCGAGACATGATATCAATAAAAATAATATATTCATTTTTTTATAAACACAATCATCACCGTAAAGGCACACAACCTATCTTATCTTTGTGAACATTTTCAAGAATCTAGGGTCAGTTTGGTACAATTCTGCTTCACGTGTAAAAAAAATAACTTCTCATGATAGATGCACAATATGAAATGTTCATAATATCTTTTTTTCTCCTCTCCTTTTCTCTTTTTTCTCTTTCTCTTTCTTTTGTTCACACGACGCCTCCTGCGGTTGTGCCTCCGTCTTCCTCCTCCGCGAACCGGTGCCTGCGCGCCGGGCTGCCTCGACAACTTCGAGCCTTGCGCTCCGACGACTTCGTGACAGTGGAGCATGCAGTCTGTCACCGTTTGCGTATCTATCTAGTTTACAGATGGACAGTTTGTTAGTGCACCTGTGTTCTCTAAATGTTTTGCAGGCGGCTGCGTACGTGAATCGTGATACGCAAAGGTCAAGGGTTCTTTCAGGATTCTGGATCAATTTTTTTGGTGTAGTGATATTGAAAAATCAACAAAAACTTCATTTATAGGTGGGAAAAAAATCTGCCACCATGCATGCCACAAGCTTAGCATTTGGGATAAATTAAAAAGACAGCTTATTAACTGATCGATCGATAGATCCACCACGCACCAACCGGTCGGTTACTTGGCTTCTGCATATGCAGGCTATTTTAACTTAATACAATCTCTCAGCCAGTGTGTCAGCTACGCGTACTGAAGCTGTTGACTAGCTATTTGGTTGCATGCAGGCGAGGAGAAACCATGGATGATGTTTCTGCATCGTTGCTATCTTTTCTTGTTTTTTACTGGCTGCAGGGGCCACCTCGTGTGCCTCGTGCATATATATGCATATGCATTATTGTGTTGAGCGGTGGAGCAGCTACGATTTCTTGGCACCGTCCATAAACATTATTTTCCTTTTTTTTTGTTCAATTATATGCCTAGCTATCTAAAGGCCAATAATCCTGATGAACACATCCTAGCAGCTCTCTATAAATACCTCACCGATGCATAGTTCTCTTAACCAGCAGCAGTACAAGAAGCAGCATAGCAAGCCATATATATCGTCTTCACCACACCGTGAGTGTGCTATCTATAGCTTACGCTGTTTTTGCAATAATATAGTAGTAGTAGTAGTTTGTTTCCATTGAATTCGCAGGCCACAGCATCATCAACTGATGTAGCTATTCGCAGTTCGCGACCGCAGACGACCATGAGCTCCACGACGGCGGCACCGGAGTGCGGCGGCGCTAAGACGTCGTGGCCGGAGTTGGTGGGGCTCAGCGTGGAGGAAGCCAAGAAGGTGATCCTCAAGGACAAGCCCGACGCGGACATCGTCGTGCTGCCCGTCGGCTCGCCTGTGACCAGGGATTATCGCCCCGACCGCGTCCGCATCTTCGTTGACACCGTCGCCGAGGCGCCCCATGTCGGCTGATAAGCTAGCCGCTGATGCCAAGCTTCCTTCTGTGCTCCGGAACTTGAACAAAATATGATATGATGAATAACGTGGACATGCCATGTATGCATGTCAGGGCATCTGCCGAATAATGGGTCTGTATACGTGTGTTTCTTCCCTACTATAAACTATCTCGTTCTTGCATAAATAAATGTATCAAAATGTCGTCCATGCTTGCAAGAACGAATATATGAAACGGGACCAGTTGTTTTGTGTTGACAGAAAAAAAGTGTCCGACACTAGTAATAAGAGACTCCACCATGCAGTTTCTGGCAACAAAATGGTCAAGAAAGATAGTTGATGACAAGGGTAGAAAAGACATATTTTTCCCTACCTCCTCATCTCTCTTGGAATCTGAGAAATGAACAAAATGTGTGGTGCCTTAAGGCAAATTAAAGATACACATCTTCATAATAATATTGGGCAAATTTTCGAGTTGGTGCTGTCCATCAGCATATACCACGTTTCTCCGATATTCTATACTAAAATTTCCTTAAAAACAAATACTTTTAAAAGTTGAGGTGTTCACAATCCGAGGAATCGGACTATCAGAAAATAAAATTGATGTGGTCAAAAGAACGGTTAGCTCTGGGTAGGAAAAGACTTGATGAGGAAGGGGAAAGAATGGCGGACACAGGAAGATGATGTAGTTCAGAACGATGAATGATTAACTGGGTTCAGAGTTTACAAATTGTCTCTCCTTCCAGAGATGTTCTCCGACTTATACCCCTCACGTTACATGCAAACACACACACAATGCTTACAAGGCTAAGTTTCCATTAAGAGCCTGAGATACGGACCTGGACCGAGAACTCCTGCCAGGCCCATTGCCCAGTGCCTGAACAGCAGGTGCTTCTTCAGCGTCATCTTCAGTATCGTGTCTCTAGAAGTCGTAACAAGAACTTCAATATATTTATTTTTTTAGTGCATAATATATCTTATATAAGGTGGGACGTCGGGCTGCCTTTCATCCATTGAGCCCAATAGGTGAAGCAAAAAAAAAAATCTAGACTCATGAATTTTGGGCCGAAATCGGCCCAGGAAACCTCAATGTAAGGAAACAAATGTAATAGAGATGTGGACCACTGGAAACAAGTTAAATCGGCTCGTACTAATAAATAGAAAAACAAATCGGCTCGTACTAATAAATAGAAAAACCATAAATTCTAGCCAGAGCATATGCCAGTCGTATTAAGAGCGGAAGGGCCAGCCCCCGGTCGTCTGGACGAACAACACATCCGGTCATAGCTCTCGTGCGTTATCTCGCACCGCATCCCATGACCTGAATCCGCGCACATCCCATCCAGCGTCAGTGCCCCCGCATCCGCATGCCGCACCCGGGGCCATTCCGTGCTCTAGTAGCCTATCCTGCGCCCCACGCCCATCCCAGCCCCATGTGGGTCCCAGTCACCTGCCCCACTTGCGGATGCATACGATGGAGGCGTTTGCCGGCCTTAGGCTTTGCACGGTGACCCACGGCAGCGCCTCCAGCAGCAACAGCAGGACGGTTGTGGTAGATGAAACAAGTGCTCTCCCAGATCTACTTTTGAAACATTCAGATGAAACACTTGCAACATACGTTTGAAACAGGTAAAACACATGAACATACATTTGAAACATGCATGCAATATTCATAGCAACATATGCAACATCGAGATCTACTTTTGCAACATCCAGATAAAACACTTGTAACATGAATCTGAAACATGTGAAACACTTAAAACATACGTTTGAAACATGTGTATAGAGCCATAGTAACATATGCAACATCCAAATGAAATACTTGAAACATACGTTTGAAACATTTGAAATATAGGATTGCAACATATGCAACACTCAAGATATATTTGCAACATTCAGATGAAGTATTTGAAACATAAGTCTAAAATGCATGAAACACTTGAAACACAGCGTCGCCGACGGCCACAACCTACCTGCTGGGGAACTCCGGTAGCCAGCAAGATCGGGTCCGGGGGAAGTCGAGAGCAACGGTCCAGTGTACACCCCATACGCAGCGCGAAGGCCTCCCCTTCCTGCCGACGGGCCCGCTGAATGGGGACGCATGCGCATGTCTCCCCTACTTCTCCTTCTGCAACGAGCGAAGTGGATGGGGACATGGCACAGGACGCGGAGTAGCGCGGGATGTGGCCGGGCGCGGCGGCATAGAGGAAGGCGAGCGGGAGGCGTGGCAGAGCACGGTCGCGGAGAAGTCGCGACGCTGCGGTATTATTTTAAAAATTACGGTGCCTAAAGAGGAGCGGATATAGAAGCGGATAAGAGAGCTTTTGTGTGCATCGTGGCCCACCAACAGGCCGTCCGTCCGGACGGACATCTTGAACAGAGCATGATCATATTAAAAGCGTACATCACACATGCCTAATCTATAGATACTCCTCCACATGCCCAACCAAGACGACAAAGAATGCGAACCCTGCTGTTGTGCGCAAGCACAATGCACACAACCACACCACTGATGCAGACCTTGCAAACCTGTTGTCGCCTACACGGGCAGCCAAGGCCACGTCATAATTGCCTGCTGGCATAGGTAGCCATGTCACAGCAATGAGCAGCCACTGTTCTGATCGGTATATGAGACTCTAATCTTCCACTGGTCGAGATAACTCTTGATTTGGTGGAGGATTGACATTCATGATCTAGTTTTTAATTGTAAAAACCCGATCCCCCTGCAATCGCAGTACCATGTTTTCAACCGTGCATCGCCACAAAGGTAAATCCCTTTTCAAGTAAAACAAAATCTGAAAAATTCTAGATGTATGATCAAGATCACGAGTTGGGGTTCCACAAACCGATATATGCCGAAACTGCTTGAAGACATCAATCTAAGCAAAACTCAAACCCTAACTTGGGCGACGTCTAGTGTACATAGGAAAAAGTCTATTTTTAGCCCTCAATTTTTTACTAAAGTACTTAGCCTTCGAACTCAAAACTAGACATGTGTAGCCCTTCAACTATTAAATCTGACAACTTTGGCCCTCGCCGGGTTTCAAAGGTGGTTTTGAGTATACATATATTCTCTGAAAATAATAAAATAATAACTAAATTGCTGGAATTCATAAATAGTTCTTTTTAAATTAGAAAAATATGAAACTAGTACCATTTTTTCTAAAATTATATTCTATCTCACAGGATCTACAACTTTGGTTTTGATAACTTCTTTGTCTTAGTTCGTTTTAAAAAATTTAATTTCAAAATTTGAGAACTTCAAACAAAATTTTGGGACTATAAATGATTTTCACATGAAGCGGTCGTCAACTACAAAGTTGTAGATCTCATCGAGATAAACAACTTAGATTGTGGTTATTTCTCCATTCGAGTTCGTACGAACAATTAAAAAATAAATTTCAAAAATATGAGAACTGCAAATAAAATTTTGGGACCATACTTGATTTCAAATGAAAAAAATGATCAACTACAAAGTTATGTATCTCACGAAGATCTACAATTTTAGTTTTGGTCATTTATTCATCAGACTTCATTCAAAAGGATTCAACAATTTTGAATTTAAAAATACAAGAACTTCAAAAAGAATTTTGGGACCACAAATCATTTCAAATGGAAAAGTGGTCGACTACAAAGTTGTTGATCTCATTGGGATCTACAACTTTTCATTTGATCATTTTTCCATCGGAGTTCACTTAAACAATTCGGAAAATTTAAATATCAAAATACGAGAACTTCAAACAAATATATTATATTTCAAATAAACAATATTAACATTTATAAAATTATTAACTATTTATTTAAACAGATTATATTGTAAGAAAAAAGTTTGTACTAATTTTATATTTTTCATTTAAAAATAAGTATTTAAGAAATTTAGATATTTACCAATTATTTTATTATTTCAGAAAATATATATACTTCAACAAAAGTTCGAGGGCTAAAAATAGACTTTTTTCTGAATATATAGGGCCCCGTTTGTTGCCTGCCTTATCATGCATGATCTAGACTCTTGTTCGTGAATGCACCGACCATACCTGCTAGGTTCGCTGCAGGCGCGAGAGTCAGAACATTACCGGTTGGCCAGGCTTGGCTAGGGAGGGCTGGAGCGCCGCCGGGGTGCAGGGCTGGCCCGGCGAGCAGGGGAGCAGCGCCGTCGAGGAGTGTGGGGCGGGTTGCGAGCGTACGAGCGCAGAGAGAGAGAGGAGCGTGGGGGAGAAAATAGGTAGCAGATTTGTTGGGCAACAGATTGTACGCCATGTTTGCTTTAGGTACTTTTCAACTATTAAATAGTATTTTTCTCTCACAATATTTCAACATAAGCATCAGCATAAGGTAGTCCCAATGAAAGAAACTAGTAGTTTCTATAACATAGGATACCGCACCAAAAAAATACTGCTTTCCAACCCATAGTTTCTATGAGTAATAATTATTTTCTCTTTCTCCTCCCAACTCTATCTTCTTCCTCCAATGGGAGTGTGACACGAGCTCCCTAGAAACTGGTGGTTTCTTCCCAATGATGATTTCATGGTTTCTTGGTGCATTGGGTAAAGAGTAGACCTGATTTCTTCATGAAGAAACCATTTCTATAATTTTTACTCTCTTTCTTCATTAATTACGTTGCCATGTCAGCATTTTGCCTACGTGGCAAGTCATTTAATGAGGATAGAAACCATCATCAATGCCGGGCAGTCCCAATGGTGCATTGATGATGGTTTCTATCCTCATTAAATGACTTGCCACGTAGGCAAAATGCTGACATGGCAACATAATTAATGAAGAAAGAGAGAAAAATCATAGAAATGGTTTCTTCATGAAGAAATCAGGTCTACTCTTGACCCAATGCACCAAGAAACCATGAAATCATCATTGGGGAGAAACCACCAGTTTCTAGGGAGCTCGTGTCGCACTCCCATTGGAGGAAGAAGATAGAGTTGGGAGGAGAAAGAGAAAATAATTATTACTCATAGAAAGTATGGGTTGGAAAGCAGTATTTTTTGGTGCGGTATCCTATGTTATAGAAACTACTAGTTTCTTTCATTGGGACTGCCCTAAGTCAAATTTCAGCACAAGCGAATATGGTGGTAGGTAGTGAGAGGAAAAATTAGTTAGGCCAACAAAAGTAGGTAGTCTGATTGGTAGCTTGCTAGAGTGTGTTATTTGACCTCCATTACCTAAATATAGGATAGATAGTGAGTTTAGATGGTCTGCTGGAGATGCTTTTACTACCCACCTATGCTCCTGTACACTGATGACCTGCCTATTTGCCCTCCACCACTGCTACGCATATGACAGCCACCGCGCCAAACTCTGACCCGCCTGTCCTCCACCCCTGGCTTTGCACACCATTTTCAGATTCGGTCGCCCTCCACCCCTAGCTGCAAACGAGTCAGTTGAGCGGATAAGATTCATGGTCCTGAGTGACAAGTTGGGATTACAGAAACCGATGAACAACAAAACTGTTTCAAGACAGATTAATCTAAGTAAAACTCAAACGGTAACTTGGGCGACGACTACTAAATATATAGTGTTAGGGACGTCCATGGACCCCATGACACATTCCTAATTGACTGTGACATGATACATGACCCAATGACATAAAGATGATGCCGCGGCACCATGAAAAATTCGGGACAACAAATTGTTTTAACTACTCCTGTCGACTCTGATGGAAATTTGAGATGGGGTTCGTGACATCGGAAAGCTTATCTCAATAGATTTGCATACATAGAACATCGAAAACATAATCCTTTTGCGACCTGAGCAACAATTTTAGTGCAGTCTGCTCCTGTAGTACGAGACCGAGAACTTGGTATGCATTAGGCCTCCACCTCGGCTTGGATTCCGCACATGCCTCTTGTGAAGTACTTCCTTGTCCTCTATACATTTTCTTTGCAGTTGTCTATTTGCATAATCATGAAAAGGAGTATGTAGGTAGAAACGAGCTCACAAGAAGAGATATATAGGGCCTGATTGGTGGGCTACTAAAATTTACCAACTTCTCACATTTGGTTTAGTCAAATCTTTGGCAATTTTTTTTGTATAACTTTTGGTTTGCCAAATTTTTGGCATGATAAATTTTGATAGGCAACCAATCGGACCAATAATTGTCATGCTTGAGCTCTGTAATCAAAGGAGTGATAACCTTTTATCATATTCACACCCCCTTGTTATCCTCGTAGTCAACATTGTAGCCAGCAGCAAGATCATCTGGGCAAATATATAGGGAGTCAGATTCCCCCTAATTAACTCATTATATGCACAGTGCACTGTAGGCGGTTAGGCAGACGTCGTACGGCTACGATGAAGCTAGTGATTGATAATATTCTACTAGGCTTTCAATTTAGTAATAATAGTTGTAGATTGATTGATCATATTCTACTAGGCCATTCAATTAATCACAAGATATGGATCAATAACAGTCATAAAAAAAAGATATATGGATCAATAATAATCTGGCCACGGATCAATAAATTAATATAAGCCTCAGACCTATCAATCGCTTTCTCTCTCGCAGGTAGGAAATTAGGCTCAGACCCATCCATGTCAAACAAACTCATCACCAGTTCCAGTATAGTATGCATTATATAATCGTACGTACTACTTGATTCGGCCAGGGCCGTACCGGGAATTTTGGAGGCCCTGTGCCAAATCTAATATTAGGTCCTAAACTTATCTATAAGACAAAGAGTATACTGCTAATGCACACATATTGCTTGAAAATATGTCTTTCTTTCTTTCCAAACACGAGTTTTTTTTTGTCTTGTCACAAAATGATGTGGGAACTAATGAAGCAACCTTTTTGGCCTCATTAGTTCTAGTTTGTTTAGCAATTGTAGCAATAGCTCAAACACCAAAGAAAAAAAAGAGGCCTAAATGCGATCAGAGGACGAGGTGCTAGACGGTCTCCATCGTGATTTTTCCCACCCTTTTGTGAAGTCACCTATTAGTGAGGAGAGGGGGGATCGTGATAACGATGAAGAGAGGCAAGCATGTAGGTTTCTTGTTAATAATACAACTAGGAGGATTCCCGCGCGTTGTTGTGGGTATAAAGGAGAAATCTATATTTTAATATTCTAATGTAGACAACTAAATATATCTACTACTATATTACATGTATAAACTTGGAAGACGAACTGCTACTATGCATGCATGCACATGATCAGCCGGTGTTAATTGAAAGAGATAAGTGGATGACGTGGCACAAGGAGGTTCAAGATAATAGCTTAGTGGGGTTTGTGTTAATTGCAAAGGATAAGTGGATGACGTGGCGCAAGGAGGTTCAAGATAATGAGCTTAGTGAGGTTTGTCTTTATAGTATATATAGATAAAGAAACAGTAGAGCTACTCCAAGAAGAGAGAGACTGAGTCATCCTAAAATTTTTCACTATAGAACCTTGCTTGTTCCGTTTTCTAGCTAAGCTAGCACTAATGAAGTAACTAATATAGAGATTAATTTAGGGGGCCCTTGCATTTGGGGCCTGTGCGGTCGCACAGCTGGCACGTGCCTAGGGACGGGCCTAATTCGGCACAGCATTCGCAAGGAAAACTGGAGTAGTCTGCACTAAGAGCCAAGCAGGCTCTGTTAATCCGGCTTATAATCCGTTTTTTTCAGCTTGTTTTTTCAACCGAAACAGTATTTTTCTCTCACAATAAATCAGCCAACAGTGTTTTTGAACCGACTTATCAGCACAGCAACAACCGCTAGGGATAGATGTTGCGGCCGCCTAGATAAACGCTGTAACAACAGTGTTTTTCAGCGGCAGCGCTGAGAAAAAAAAACAGCTGAACAGGTCAAAAGCACGTGGCCAGTGGGGTGTGAGGAGGATAGCGGTGTCTGTGAGCGACTGAGCGAGGAGATGTCCGCGATGGCCACAGGACCACGACACGAATAATATTCACCCTCTTCGGCAGGCTGTTTCTGCGGCTTATAAGCCGGCTGTGGCTGTTTTGCTGTGAGAGAAAAACACTGTTCCACGGCTGATAAGCCGTGTTGATAAGCTCAGCCGAACAGGGCAATTAACATTTATATCTCTAAATAATATTAACACAGAAAAAATATCTGTAAATTAACATTTGTATCTTCAAATATAGTTTTATCTCCAAATATAGTCTTATTTATCGAGGTGTCATATTTTTTTAAGTTTAACTAAAGATATAAAAAAATAATATTAACATTTGTATCTCCAAATATAGTTTATTATGAAAGTGTACTCTATGCATGCTCAATCTAATGATAATTATTATACATCATAAATATTAACATATCTTTATATAAATTGAGTCTAATTTTAAAATATTTGACTCCTCGGGAATCAAGATGTGTGTTTATTTTAGGACGTGCCCAATACACAGTATACGCACGAATACACAATAAATATCTTGAGTTCGGATTCGCACGCAAACATCTACTAGGTTTAGTTAATTTCAAGTAGATTATCTATCATTTTATCGGTGTTTCTCTTTGAAGAACAATATTAATATTATGCAACATTAATTATATAACACATGTCACTAACACAGAAAAAATAACGTATTCCTCAAATAAATATTTTATTCACTATATACATATAAAAATAAAAACTAGAAATAACTAATTATTTAAACAATATATAAAAGCATTTATGATGGAATAGTTAGATTAAAGTATATAAACATAATATTTGACAACAAAAAATAAATTTTTTAAATATAATTTAAAACAAACAAATATATAAGGTTGAAGCTAAATCAAAACAAGATTAAAGTTTGATATCATTAGTCATTACCATTTTTCATATAGATAACTTTAAATAGCTTCAAAGCATATATTATTAGTAAATACTGGAACCGATATCATTAGTCTCATCATGAAAACAACTTTTCATTATTTTCATTATGTGCATCTTCCTGACGGATAAAGATAGTGGTCGGATATATTCTATAATTTTTCAAATACATAAGGAATCGGATAGAGAAAAAGTTAGGACAAACAAATTTATTAGATACGTCTATTTTAACTTCTATATCAGGAACAAATGCGAATATAAATATCTGTTTTAAGTTTTCTCGGATAAGATGGTTAGCTAAACATCCATTTCCAGCGCTAATCATGCTCGATAGGGTTGTAGTTGCGCGGAGGACGATTGGGCGCGGCTTTCATTCTCCACCGCTCGTTGTCCACGTAACCTAGACATAGTACACTAGAAGAGGCCAAAACCACGTCGGCACACGGGACGGTGGTGGGTCCAGGCCATACTATTGTATGTTGACGTGCACGCTAATGAGTAGGACAGTGATACTGCTGGGATGGGTGTGAGTGTGAGGCCCGAATGTCACGCCCAATAAAGAGGTTTCGAATTCGTAACCTAATCTGCTTACTCAGGACTTGTCTGCATTCCTATATATTTATCTTAATCTATATGTGTTAAAGTGAATTAGGTGAAAGTTAAACTAAGTTCTACTCTAGTGTACTTTAATGCACGTGGATAGAGATGAATACATATGCATCCAAATAAGGTCTTAAGGACTCAGATAACGATACAATTGCATGTTTTGTGTGGCTGTTATTTATGAAGATTAAATTAAAAAATGTTTTGACATTTTTTTTTAAGATACATTGTTTTTATTATGTATCTAGATATAGTGTATATCTAGCTAAGTGCATAGAAAAATAATATATTTAAGTTCCCAGCAGTCGCGTCGCGTGGGTCTGTGCGGCCCCAGATCCAGCGTTTTCCTTTGCCGTATTTCTCCCTTCTGTGGTTGCGAGCACAACAGCGGTTTCGGGCCTTCCTTGCTTCGGCGTGTATACTCGCCGCTCACGTCTCTCCCTGCTCTGTCGGCTTGGGCAAAGAGCACCGAAGCACATCGGTTCTGTGAACGGCAAGTGCAACGGCAGCCCGGCCATGGCAGACGACCTGCTTCTGCTCTGGTGGCTCTTCCATCTAGTAGCTGCATCTGAGATCTCGCTGCATCTATGATTTGGTGAGTAGCTGTTGCCTTTTAGGTGCTCGATGATATGCCTTGCTATTTGTTGGATGAACTGATTTGCTCACATTGCCTTCCTTCTTTTTGCCCAGCTGTACCGAAAGCGCAGCACCGACGTAGGGACAGCACTGGCGTGCGGCATGCTTGGGCCTCGAGATATGCTAGCTGTTACGACTCTTTCCACGAACAAGAATTTTAATTAGTCTGATACTTCCACCAACTTATTATGCCAAATTAGCATGGTTTCAGCACTACTAGTACAGCATGTGAGTTTCTGAATCCTCCAGCCTTCTTGGTGAATAACGAATCCTGCAGGACAAAAACATTTCAACATTGTACAATTGAGCTAGTTGCCCTTTGCTTCCTGTGAGCTGCTTGTGGGTTTTGGGGGATTGTACAGGATGTGTTAGCTCTGGCCAGATGTTAGGCTACCAATTTTACTATTGTTTCATGTACTATGAGTGTTGTTGCGATAAAAAAATTTCAGCTGAAGTTGTAACATAAACAAATTCAATTAATGCTGTTCTAGGTTAGTACTTAGGTACCATTTTTTTGGTTGACCAGAAATGAACCAGATAGTTTTCAGGCAAATCTATTATGAGATGACCTAGTCAGCAGCGTTGTACACATGGATGTTCATTTTACTAGCAGTAGATAATTTTTTCGCCAAGTGATCATGTGCAGACCTTTGATGAGCTTTTTATGGTAACTGGAGAAAGCTTGTTCACATATGGAAGCTTATTAAGGTTCAAAAGTTCATGCATATCTTTTAATTTCTGTTTACGTGATTAAAAACTGAACACATGTGGCACTAGATGTCCTTTTAGGCATGATTTATCCAAAATCTAACTGTTCTGGGTGCATATCTATTACCAAAAAAAATAGATTAGCCTCGAGTTGTCTCTAACAAGTTCTGTTTTGATGCATTTCTTTGAACTAAATGGTGGACAGTAGAGATGGCGCTGTATAAATGCAAATGATATTATTCACTGTGTCGCTTACTATTTGCCGTCATATAATTTAAATGTCTTCTTGCCTCTGTTGCTTTCACTACCGGAATCCGCATCTTTGCCGAGCGCCGGAGGCTTTGCCAAGCGTTTTTTTTCGGGCGCTCGGCAAAGAAGGCTTTGCCGAGAGCCAAATAAAAAACACTCGGCAAAGCCTCTGCACTCGGCAAAGAAGGCTTTGCCGAGCGTCCGATAAACGGCTCTCGGCAAAGAAGTTTCTTTGCCGAGTGCCAAAAAAAACACTCGGCAAAGCCTTCTTTGCCGAGTGCCAAAGTAAAACACTCGGCAAAGCAATTTTTCAAACCACATTTTGGTGCCCTAAACGAATTCAAATAAAACAGTTTTCAACTACAAAGTTTCATAACTTTTCATGATCTACAAACTTTATATTGATCATTTCTTCATTCGATAAAGTAATAATTACGTTGTACACAAAATCTATATGTCTCTGATGTAGTTTCATGAAACTACAAGAGAGATATATAAGATTTGTGAACAATGTTAGCACCACAATTTCGGATGGAAAAACTTCCTAAATGAAGTTTGTAGATCTCGAAAGGTTATGAAACATTGTAGTTGACCACTTTTTAATTTGAATTCATCTTGTCATGGAAATCTACGTTTGAAATTCAAAATTTTAAAATTTTAAAATTCGAATTTTTCAAAAAACCTCGGATGGAAAAACTTTCTAAATAAAGTTTGTAGATCTCAAAATGTTATGAAACATTGTAGTTGACCACTTTTTCATTTGAATTCATCTTGTCATGCAAAACTACGTTTGAAATTTAAAATTTTAAAATTTAAATTTTTCAAAAGACCTCGGATGGAAAAACTTCCTAAATGAAGTTTGTAGATCTCGAAAAGTTATGAAACATTGTAGTTGACCACTTTTTCATTTGAATTAATCTTGTCATGCAAAACTACGTTTGAAATTCAAAATTTTAAAATTTGAATTTTTCAAAAGACCTCGGATGGAAAAACTTTCTATATGAAAAATGTAGTGCTCGAAAAGTTATGAAACTTTGTAGTTGACAACTTTTTGATTTGAATTCGTTTAGGGACTCAAACAATCAATTTTTACTTGGTTTAGTATAATATTTGAGTAACCGAAACGGCATATAGACGCATGTGAGTGTGTAGTGTAGGTGGCAGAGGAGGTATCGCGTGAGGGAGAGGTCACGAGATCGAATCCCGCCGACCGCGTAGCTGCGAATTTTGCGCGAAAAAAAATGACGGAGACGAGCGGGCGCTGGCCAGTGGGCCCCTCCCCCGATTAAAAAAAATTTCCAGGTTTTTTTCGTATTTTTTTATTTCGCGCTTTGCCGAGCGTCGGGCTCTCGGCAAAGGCTTTGCCGAGTGCCCGATAAACGGCTCTCGGCAAAGAAGCCTTTGCCGATCGGATTTTTGCCGAGGGCGCTTTGCCGAGAGCTGCGCTCGGCGAAGGCTTTGCCGAGGGCCTTAGAGGCTTTGCCGAGAGCCTGAGGCCCTCGGCAAAGCAGTCAGCTCCGGTAGTGTTTGTTATTTATCTGCTGTAATTGGGTTATTAGATATGTTTTTTCTCCTTGTGTTTCGGTTTAGTGGCATTCCTCTAACAGTGTTTAGCCAGGCTAACTTACTTCAACATGCAGATTACAATCTCTAGTGAATATCGCAGCCGTCTTGTTTAAATGGTAATAAGCTAGGCATGACTTCTAAAGCAAATGAAACAATTCATGCTCCTTGCCCGTCTACTTTCCTTTTGATTTAAAAATGGGACTGCTCATTGATTTCTATTTGAATACTCATCTTGCAGACTAAGTCATTTCTGGAGTCCTTGATTACAGCACCTAGGCTTCTGCAAGAGCGATGTGAAGTGAGTTTTTTTTATTCCTTGTGCTAGTGACCATATCTCTGTTGGCATCAATTTAAGATAAGGCTGATACATGCTTTCTATTTCCTCCACCCATGGACTTGAAGGAAGATTTCCTTTGGGAGGTTGAACAAAGTAAGCTGAAAGGCCAGGATTTAAAATCCAAGGAGGTACACATAATGTGCTGATTTGTCAATCTGTCATACACGTTGAGTGATGGCATTTTCCGTGGGCATCTTATTGTGGGCACACATTGATAAATTTAGTTATGAAAACTCATATTTTTGCATGCCATCAATGAGTGGGTCAGACACTATACTTGCTTTTTAGAATACAAAAATTGCCTATTTAAGAAGACATTGTTGCCTAACGAATGACACTTAATTGCTTTCACGTTTGTTGTGTTTGTTGTCTTGCTGACATATAGCTCTACAAATCTAATTCAACACCTTAAACACTTTACCAGGCTGGCCTGATGCCCCGACGTTGTGATTCGCAAGCTAATTTTCCTTTTAATTGCCATCCCGCATGTAGTTTTGAGGTGTGGAGATGCCTGGACACTAGAGCGATAGTATGGTTAACTAAGCTTTTTAACCTCATTTTTTCGGTCTAACAAGATGCCTGAAGAATGGAGAAGTATATTAGTACATATCTTCAAGAACAAGGGAGATGTTCAAAGTTGTACTAACTACCGTGGAATTAAGTTGATGAGCCATATGATGAAGCTCTGGGAGAGGGTTATCGAGCATCGCCTAAGAAGAGTGACAAGCATGACCCAAAATCAGTTTGGGTTCATGTCTGGTAGGTCGACCATGGAGGCGATTTTCTTATTACGACAATTGATGGAGAGATATAGGGAGCGGAAGAAGGACTTGCACATGATCTTTATTGACCTCGAGAAGGCATATGACAAAGTACCGAGAAATATCATGTGGTGGGCCTTGAAAAAGCACAAAGTCCTAACTAAGTACATTACCCTCATCAAGGATATGTACATGGATGCGGTGACGTTTGTCCGAACATGTGATGGCGACACCAGTGACTTTTCAATTAAAATAGGACTACATCATGGGTCAGTATTGAGTCCTTATTTATTTGCTTTGATGATGGATGAGGTCACAAGGGACATACAAGGTGATATCCCTTGGTGTATGCTCTTTGTTGATGATGTGGTGCTAGTTGACGACAGTAGGGCAGGAGTTAATAGAAAGTTGGAACTATGGAGGCACACGTTAGAGTCAAAAGGGTTCAAACTTAGTAGGACCAAGACCGAGTACATGAGGTGCGTGTTAGCCTCGATGGGCAAATGGTGGCCAAGAAGGATACTCTCCGGTATTTAGGATTGATGCTACAAAAGGATGGCGACATTGATAAAAATGTTAGGCATAGAATTTCAGCCGGTTGGTTGAAATGGCGTCAAGCTTCTGGCGTCCTCTGTGACAAAAGGGTGCCTCAGAAGCTGAAAGGTAAGTTTTATAGGACGGCGATTCGCCCGACGATGTTATATGGTGCTGAATGTTGGTTTACAAAAAGGCAACATGTTCAGCAATTGAGTGTAGCAGAGATGCGTATGTTACGTTAGTTTTGTGGACACACAAGGCGGGATAGAGTCCGGAACGACAATATTCGGGATAGGGTTGGGGTGGCACCAATTGAAGAGAAATTGATTCAACATCGGTTGAGATGGTTTGGACTTTGGACATATCCAACGGAGGCCTCCTGAGGCGCCGGTGCGTATTGAGACCTTAATAAGTGGAATATCTCTAAGGATTTAGCTATGGATAGGAGCACTTGAGACTAGCAATCAACGTGCCTAAACCGTGATCTCTATCTGTCTTGTGCCCGTTACGTGTCTCTCTGTTCCTCGTCTATTTTGAGTTTCATCTCTAGCCTACCCCAACTTGCTTAGGACAAAAGACTATGTTGTTGTTGTTGTTGTAGGCCTAAGGAATAGATGCAGCACAGGCACCACTTGCCTTATTGTGGAACACTATCATGTATTCCCTTTTAGTAACTACAACTTATTCTTTAGCATAGTTGCCATGTGCATTTTGCCCTTTGCCCGACTAACCATGCCGTGCACGCACTGGTTGTGTCACCAACCCTTGTGGCTGCTCTAGATTGAATTATAGAGCTTGACTTTGTATGTGTGAAGTAGCAAGCAGCAAGTACCTTTGATGTATCCATTACAGCTGTTGCTAAAGGACTAACGTCTGGTGATACCTCCTGTTTTAGAATGACGTGCACCTATTTCTCCTTATGCCTGAGCTATCGATCTTCATTTTTGGTTATCACACTATTATTGCTTTATCAACCACACTGTTTTGCCTAATTTATAATAATATTATTGCTAAATGCCTAGCACTATTTTGCCTAACAGATGAAATAAAGCTAAGAAGGCAAATGGGTGGGACCAGCAGGAGTCGTTGTTGTTGCCGTGGTTGGAGCATGCAGGGGTATCTGGGCTGCAGTAGCGAGTTGTTCCTCCCAATGCCACTGCCACTCCTGCTGCAATTGCCGTTGTTATACTAGCTGCGTCCATCCCTTTTTCCCCGACATGTGCTCTGGTGAGTTGCACAGACCTAGATGCAATTTCTATATTAATGCTCTGTCAGCCTCGATGCAATTTGATGATTTTAGATGTTGTGGTTGGCCATTGGACTTCTCAATTAATCCTGATTAGTTGTTTTGCTGAAATATACTGCTACCGTTGTCAGTAGTTATGAAATTGGGCTCACAGTAGTACTAGCTTGTACTTGTAATACTAGTCAATTAGAAAAGTCTACATATACAAAAACTGTGACTATATTCATACAGGGAGTTCAAATAATGCAATTGAGATGCAACTGAAATTAATGAATCTTGCAAATTCAAATGCAACTGTACTTCTGGAACTGTATTAATGTGTGTTAATTTGTCTCACCATGACCAGCCATGTGGCTCCTGTCTTTTTATCCCAGTTTCCTGTTAGTCGAGTTGTTTTATTAGTTTCGTAGTCATCTGGGGCTGTGCCAATGAACACACACTATTCTTGCTTTTTCAGAATACATAAATTGCCTATTTAAGAAGACATTTTTTTTGACCTCCTATTTAAGAAGACATTTTTGCCTAATGAATGCCACTTAAATTGCCTATTTCTTTTACAGGAACTGTCGTATGTTAGGCTTCATCAATTTGAAGATCAGTGGTATGCTCCTGGGCTTTATCAATTGAACAAGATCATTCCTGTGCAGTCTGTGTTGTCTTCCAATTGTTCAAAATGGTTAATCAGTGTCCTCCATGCCTCGTCCTTGCCAGATGCTGGGCAAAGCTAAGGTGGGCGGAGCCACGTTCTAGTTGGAGCTGCGGTTGCAAGCGGCAGGGCCATCTATGGTCAAGTGCGGATATATCTATGGTCAAGCGAAAAGGTGGATAATAGCACGCAAAAGTGAGCAATCCGGTGTCACTTATTTTCCTAGCAGCCCCATCTTAGCACCTTCGTATTTTTTAGGCAATTTAAGTGTCATTTGTTAGGCAATAATGTGCCCCTGAATAGGTAATTTAGCCTTTTCTTACTAGTAAAAAAGCCAGCTAGGACAAATTTATGACACATGTTATCCTTTTTTTAATATGTAGGATGCAGGCCATGTACAAAGGAGCAAGATGCAGGCCATATAAAGAGAATCTGCTCAAATGTGTGCTTTACTAGGTAGATGTATCAAGTTGTGCTCTAGGAAATTGCAAATGCAAATGTGTTCTTCTGCGTGTCATATGAGTTGCCTACTGATGTACATTTTCTGCTTGGCATTGTATTCTAAAATGCTTCATAATATCTACTTTTTGCCTGTGCATTATAAGATGCTTCAGATGCTAGACAAAACATCTCAAGATGTCTAGAATGACATGTGATGAATAATTTATATTTGATTTCGGCTTGCTTAGGGTGAACATATCAATTTTTGTAATATTTTGGATGTGGGCTAAATGATCGATGGCAAATCTAGGAGCAACGAACCTGTTGGGGGAAGAAGAAAGCGGCACGGAGAGAAAAAAAAATGAGTGTAAAAGAAAATTTACCATAGTAGGAATGAATATTAAATGCTTGAGAACACTTTCCCTAAATGGAGTGTGCGTTCCACATGCTTATAGCACGGTGGGCCATGCATTAGCCGGGTCCAACAATTATAGTAACATTGTTGCTATTCTCGTGGCTCGCCAATTATTTCTTGTATATACAAAGAAAAGACCAGCTGCCCTTTGTAAATATATAAAGGGTGACGACCAAGGGATCCAATACCCAATCGTAAAAAATGCATCTACTATTTTTATCTTCTATCTCAAGCTCTTCCAATCCCCTGCTGTCTGGCGCATCTCTCGACGAGATATGTTGGCATTTTAGATGGCCTTGCCGATCCTAGAACACCCTCACCGTGCGTCTCCCCGACGGATCTTCCCAGGAAGCGTTCGTGGGTTTATCGGGCGAAGAACGAGTGTCTAATTGGCCTCGTCAACCTACATGCTATGTCGTGTGTGACCTCTGAGTGATCTAGCCCCTACCGGTGTGTGATCCGAATTAGCGTCAACATACTTCTTATTAAGTAGGCTACTTCCGTACTTCTTCACTCCCATCGTTCAAAGAAAGGGAAAATAATCGTGAAAAAAAACAAAAACCATACATGCAAAAAACAAAGGAAAGAAAAAAAACCGGGATGGACACGTACCATGACTCTGATGGACGGAAAATCAATGTGGAAAAAAACATGACATGTGTTTTGCGTTCAGATTCATGAAAAATAAAATTGAAACTCCATAAGAAAAACAAAAGAGCCTATAAACTCTTTTTAGTTTTTTATATTAGGATAAGACATAAGATTAGGGTAATTTCTATTCTTATCCTTTTCTATTTTAGATTTGAATTTGGATTAGGATCCATATAGATATAGAATAGACTAAAGTTATGACATATTTTTTTGTGCCTTACAATTTGAGAAAAAATCAAGGTTGTACTCCCTCTATTCTAATTTGTTAATCGTTCTAGCTTTTCAAGATGTATATACCTTTTACTATGTATTTAGCATAATGTATATGTAGAAGCGTAGTAAAAGCTATGTGTATCTAAAAAAGTCCAAACAACTTATGGCGGGACAATGGGAGTAATTTAATTTGTTACAGACTTAATATGATGTTGTCATATTATTAACGATATTAACTTTATTATATATGGATGTCATGATCATTATAAAATAAATTAGTCATTAAAATTTATAAAAAAGGTATAATAAATAGATATATAACATTTTTGTCCTTATTTTTCTATTAACGTCTGATAGTTTTTTCCTTCTCCCGTTGCAACGTACGGGTATGTTTGCTAGTATAGTATATACAGGAGAGGTTTCTCCGGCCAATATATAGTTTCACAGTTTACAAACAGGCCCTCAGACTTTAGGATTGAGTCCATTTTACAAGGAGGGGGTATGTGAAGGCATATCCATCATTCAACGAAAGGACGGACGAACAGGGGAGAGACAGACAGACAGGATGAGAGTGGTGGATGGATGAAAAAAATTCTATACTTAAAATTACGTAGAGATAGACAAATTTATGAAAATTTGACCTCAACTTAGTTTAACCCAATAAGAAATATGGAACTTAAGGGAGTATATATGAGAATATTGTAATTGATAACGTGGGATCAGTGCAATGTTTTTGTCAGGGATCGAATCAACCAGATGGAAGAGATTATTTTGAGGTGTGCTCTCGACAAGCGATAAAGCTGGCACATCTAGGACTAGGAAGTTGAGTAGCCCTTGAGGCAGTGCACGATTCCTTTCCTTGCGTGGAAGCCCCAACCGCCCTTTCGTTGCATTATTAGCTCTTTTTCTAAAGCATACATAGGCGAATAATGCTTTGCTTGCAATAGGATTAAAATGCTCGATCGAGACATGTTGGGCCATGTCCAGACTGCCCCCGTTGCAAAAGAGTGCCGCTTTATTTTGCTTTAGATAGTTGATGCCTTCAGAAGGATATGTTCCACAATATTTAACCATTGAAGGTATAAATAGCATAATTATTACAATATTTCCACTTCCTATATATATATATATCATAATTAAACGCTTTAAACCAAATGAAGTGATTGTGTTATTGTTGGGGAACCATATGCCCTGAGGGGTCTCACTCTTTATTCGCACAACCCTGACCACACCAGCGCGAACCGAAGTATTTATTCTTGTAGGAACACTAAAGGCCGCCTGTGCTTCTATTTTTTTTATTCTGTCTTACGTACATATCGCTAGCTATTTGCTGCAGCCCATTGCGGACGCCCTAAGGTTTTGTATCGGACTTGACTTTTGGCTAAAGTAATTGCACATTTTCTATATATACTAGTCAACATGCACGTGCGGCACGTACGTGCGTAGAAGATATCGTGTTAATTTTTCATTTTTAGCTTAAATTGTTATTATTTTATTATCCTTTTATTTTTGTATTTTTTTAATCTAACATTTTTTTATAATTCAGATGGCATTTGGATAGTTAGTCGGTAAGGGATATGAAAATGTGATGTGTTGCAAGCAGTTTTTGGGTGAGGTGCGCGAACTCGTCGGCATAGGACGCCATCTCTGGGATGCCGCTGAACCATAGCCTGTTCCACGCTACCGTGCGGAACCTGGTGGCGCCGCTTGAGTCCACCATCGCGATCTCCGGCGGCTCGCCCCTCGTGACAACCATGTACCGTAAGGTCCCCGGCGACGGGTCGTTGGCCGCCTTCCAGGACTGGAGGTACCACTCCGTATCCGTCCACAGGTTGCGGCCGATCTTCACGCCTGGTACCAGCGTGTTCGTCAGGTGGTCGAACGACTGCCACGGGATGCCGCTGCTGCTCCCGTCTCGCACCACGAGGTTATACGTGTGTGCATATGACACTAATGAATCGATATTGTTCGTAACGTATAGGTGGGTTGGGTATTCTTTTTGGTGTGAAAAAAATAGCCATCTGAGGAAACACAGCATAAACACGCGTAAAGAATTAAAAGTTTTCCGGCCGGGTCCGTTTGTCAGGTTAGGACGGGAGATTAGATACATTGGATCTATGATCTAAGGGCTAAAACATAGGGTGAGTAGGAATTGCGGAGTAATAGGTATTTTTCAATTCATTCGCTCTTTTATAGTATAGATAAGCTAGCTGGTGTTGGCCTTCGACCTTTGGTTGGCTGACTGTCTGACGTCCAACTCCCCCAGAAACTAGATGGTTTCTATGTCGACCGATAAAAATGGTGATATTGTATTATAATTAAGAAAGAGAGAGGAGAAAATGATTTCATAGATAAGAAACCATGTCTATGAAAAAACCAAGGACGGATAGAAGGAGGAAGGGCCTGGCGCCCTAATGTTGTATAAGATATACTAGCACTCTCTGTTAGTCTTAGTAATCCTGGAAATTATAGGTAAAAAAGACTCCTCAATTATAAGTAACAAAAGTCCAATTAGGAATAACATATATCTCCCTATTGTAATTTTTCTCAAGTTATATCTCGTGAGTGTATAATTCTATGTGACTAGATAAAATAAATACGATGCGAATCATTGGTTTTTTGAGCAATGTCTCTTTTTTTCTTCAATTTAGACAATTAGCACTCATTTGAGATGAATAAAAGTTAGAGATTTAAGACGATCTATAGTTTTCTAAGACAACATAAAGACCAATAATTTTTTTGATTTGACACATCAATGTCCAACTTTCATAGGGTGTGTTCACTTCCCATGCAAACCCAAAATATTTACTCTTCCACCCATCACATCGAATCTTTGAACGCATGCATGGAGCATTAAATGTAGGTAAAAAAGATAACTAATTGCATAGTTTGTCTGTAAATGTCGAGACGAATCTTTTGAGCCTAGTTAAGAAAGAGAGAGGAGAAAATGATTTCATAGATAAGAAACCATGTCTATGAAAAAACCAAGGACGGATAGAAGGAGGGAGGGCCTGGCGCCCTAATGTTGTATAAGATATACTAGCACTCTCTGTTAGTCTTAGTAATCCTGGAAATTATAGGTAAAAAAGACTCCTCAATTATAAGTAACAAAAGTCCAATTAGGAATAACATATATCTCCCTATTGTAATTTTTCTCAAGTTATATCTCGTGAGTGTATAATTCTATGTGACTAGATAAAATAAATACGATGCGAATCATTGGTTTTTTGAGCAATGTCTCTTTTTTTTCTTCAATTTAGACAATTAGCACTCGTTTGAGATGAATAAAAGTTAGATATTTAAGACGATCTATAGTTTTCTAAGACAACATAAAGACCAATAATTTTTTTGATTTGACACATCAATGTCCAACTTTCATAGGGTGTGTTCACTTCCCATGCAAACCCAAAATATTTACTCTTCCACCCATCACATCGAATCTTTGAACGCATGCATAGAACATTAAATATAGGTAAAAAAAGATAACTAATTGCATAGTTTGTCTGTAAATGTCGAGACGAATCTTTTGAGGCTAGTTAGTCCATGATCGGATAAATTTTGCCAAATAACAACGAAAGATGATACAGTAACTTTTCACTCACTTTTCACCAACTGAACACACCCATAGTCTAATATTCTAAAAAGTTTGTCTAACACTAGGCAGACTGGCTTCCTCTATATCTTAATCTTGGCTCCGCCTCTAACCAAAACCAGGATACAAAGAGATGTAATAGGTAGATAGTAGGAGAGAGAGATTATATGTGATTGAATAAATTAAAATTTATTTTTAAGAAACCTTCTGTCACACTCGGCCTAATTTGAAATTTGGCCCATAGTGGCCCATGTGAATGTTATAAGATATTGTAGAGAGTTTAGAGTGGGATAGACCAACATATAAGGCTTCTAGAGTCCATCTCACCATCCCCGGGTTAATCCTTTTACGCGAAGCGAGGACGAAAGCGTAAGTGGGATGGTGGTAGGTGTGGTTCATTCAGCGTGCAGAGTGGATCTGAGCCGTTTGGACTCTGGGGCGTTACAAAATGGTATCAGAGCCGACCTTCGCAGCCACGGACGCGTGCGGGCCAGGGGCTGGACATGGGGTTCATTGCGCGTGTAGGCTCTGCGGAGTGCATGGCGTGGCACATGTGCTGGCACTGGGCGCACGGTCGCGTGTGTTAAGAGGGAACGTTCCTGGTTATCGTTTGCCTGATTGTGGATATGTTGGGCCCGACGAGGACATCGGGTTCTTTGAGGGGGGGTGTATGTCACACCCTGCCCAATTTGAAATTTGGTCCATAGTGGCCCATGTGAATGTTATGAGATATTATGAAGAGTTTAGTCCCACCTTGGTTGTTTAGAGTGAGATAGACCAACATATAAGGCTTCTAGAGTCCATCTCACCATCCCCGGGTTAATCCTTTTACGCGAAGCGAGGACGAAAGCGTAAGTGGGATGGTGGTAGGTGTGATTCATTCAGCGTGCAGAGTGGATCTGAGCCGTTTGGACTCTGGGGCGTTACAAAATGAATTGTAACACCATAAAATTTGCATTTATCCAAAATAGTTAAAATGATTTATATAAGCATTTTTGTGAGCATTTTTACCTAGGTAAATAATATTTTTTATGAAAAATTTAAAACAAATATAAGGATAGAAACATGTTCATGCATTCATGCCGCTGCATTGTATTTTTGTGATGACTGGATTTGTTTCAAATGCTAAAAGGTTTCAAAAACCTTTTGAAAATGAATTTGGAAAAGTGCTATAGAAAAAGAAAAGCAAAATCTTTTTTTCTCCTCCTCTTTTCCTCGCTTTCGGCCTGTTGGCCCAGTTCCCCGCCGGCCCGCTGGCCTCCTTCCCTTCTCTTCCCCCCGCGTTTTCTCTCCTGGGCCGGCCTAGCTCGGCCAGGCAGTCGCTGCCGCGCCTCCTTCCCTTCACTCGCTGACCAACCGGCCCCGCCCGTCAGCTCCTCCCCCAACCTCCTCTCGCCATCGTGCCCCGCACGCGCGTGGGCAGCAACCGCTGTCACCCCACGCCCTGCGTCGTGGGAGCGTCCCGCCCCGCTCCTTGGTCTTTTTAAAAAGGCGCCGCATCCTCTACTGCCCCCTTTGCCATTTTCCTCGCCCTCGCCCGTGGAAACCGCACCAAAGAGCTCCGCCGAAATCCGCCGTCCGCCACTCTTCGCGATTCACCGTCTCCGCTCCATCTCCGTCCTCCTTCTTGTCGTGGTGAGCAACCCTGTGCTCCCCTCTATCTCCCCATGCCTCCCTTTTCTTGTTTGGTGGTCTCTAGGGCCATAGCCGTGACCACCGGCGAGTTCCTTCCGCCATCGGCCATGGCGAGCACCGCATCGGGTCTTTTCCGGCCGTGATTTGCACCCCACCGAGGTCGCCGTCGCCCCCGCGTCACCCGGTGCCCTCAGTTCGTCGAACCGTCGCCCGTAGGCCTTGTTTCCTATGCTCCGGCGAGCTTCTTGCCATCGGGCATGGCGGCGCCGCCGCGGTTGCTACTGTTCCCGGCCGGCAGCTCCTTCTCTCATCTCTCCCATCCTTTCCCAGCCGTCGATCTTGAGATCTACGGTCAGGATTAGAACATACCCCTTCACGGGTCCTTTTGCATAAGGGACCCTATCCTTTTTATTATTCATGCCACAGTCCCTGGCCGGAATTCGAAATACGATTTTCATTGATTTATTTAAATCCAAAAATAGTTCAACTTATTTACAGAATTGCCACTGTAGTAAAACGCTTATAAAATCATTGTTTTAGCTCCAATTTGACCCGTTCAACTTGCGTTAGGTTCGTAATTTTATAATCTACGCGTTAGGGCTACTGTTAGACCTGTTATCAACCCTTAGATTTCGTGGTTAAGTCTAGTTTGTTAGGTAGCTTTTGGAACCTTGTTTAGTTCGTAACTTTTGCGTTCTAGCTTCGTTTTTCGTGAACTTCGCGTCGTTGTGATCGTAGCGAGACGTAGAATATTTTCATAAACTTTTTATATTATTTTTATATTGCTGGTGTACTATTCTAATTATAGGTTTGTTTGCTATGCATGAATGCTCCTGAAATGTGTATGTTGCCGTGTTGGTCGAGTTCAGAAGGTGAAGGGTACGCTGGGAATCAGGAGTACTTCGAAGACCAGCAGGACCAGCAGGAGTTTGTGAACCAAGGCAAGTATAGCATGGGCTTACCTTGATGTCCTATTCATTATATAATCTACTCATTATGCATGTGTCCAATATTGCTCGACTATAAGAACTTCCTAGCTAATTGATGACCTGTACCTTGATTCCTATAGGGTTATTTGCATATGGGTAGAATGCTAGTGCTCTATTCAAACATGATCAATACTATGATTAATGGAACAAACGGATAAACATGATGGTAATAATTAAACTATAGGGTGATGGTGCAAATGATGTCGATCATGTTGCCCTAAACCCTCCGTAAGGACTTATCTGTAGGGCAAAAGCTGGGACATACAGTGCAACCGTGAGAGTTATATGGCTCTGACTTTAGCTCAGTAATAGGATCTTTTCTAGCTTGTTAGAGGTTACCCGAAAGGGTGCAAGAGGGGCTTGCCACTTTGGGTATAGAACTGCCTCTGTTCTGGTGTGTATAGCCTGCGGGAATTATGCCACAGAAAGGGGGTTGTCTATATCTGCCTGCCGAGGAAACCTCGCAGCCCTAACTTGTTAGACGAGACCTATGGAAGGCTTCATAGTGTACCCTGCCCGCTCACCTCGAAAGTGTTATGGGAGTAATTAGCCCGGGTATATGGGCAACACGACTCACGGGTAAAGATGCACAACCTCTGCAGAGTGTTGAAACGGTTATAACAGCCGTGCTCACGGTCATGAGCGGCCCGGAAAACTCACAGAATAAATGGTTACTTGTGAAGTTGTTGTTCATGGTGAACTATGAAGGTATTATGATGATGACGACGACGATGATGATATAATGTTGATCAATGACTCTGTTTAATTCTAGTATATGATCATGTGGGTTAATTTGGGAGCTTAAGCATAATTTGATATTGATCGATAACAAAATGTTGACTTACTAAAATGCTAAATGCAGTAAATCGTGTCTGCCTTTTGAGCCTCATGAATCCCCATGTTATGCTTGTGGAGTACGAAATGTACTCATGCTTGTTTATTTTCAATACTTTGGAAAAATCCCGGATGGGTACCAGATTGCCAGAGATTGGAGCAGATAGGCTTGTGATCAACCAGTCAGTTGTCCCTGTGGAGTGGAGTCTTCACCTAGAGACCGGAGTTGTCTTTCCGTTGTTTGCTTTATAAGGTTATATCTTTTATAATAAATACATTTTATATTAAGCATTGTTTTTTGATATTACCCTTATTTGTAGCTATATGTGAGATTTGACTTCCTGGACTCACATATGGTGTGTATCTGGTTTTGTTCTTGAAACCGGGTGTTACACCTTCCATTGGGAGTATTATTTTTATAATTAGTGTCTAAATTGACTTGACAAGTGTAGAAACTATCTCATAGTTTCTAGGTTGAGACTGCCCTTATATAGACTATCATATGTATGAAGGGATACTGTACAAGCATGAGATCTGGTCTGGTGTGGCGGTGCGTTACACATGCCTGTCAGCCTTTATGATCTAGCCTCCACTTTTATTAGTTTTCGGCAATTTCACTGGCAGTCAAAATTTAAAAACACAGCTGGCATCCCTATGATGAGTAATCAGCACCAAGCTTTATCATCATGATGTTGCATTTTAATTTGTCTTGGCCATTTTAATTCAATTAAAGTTAAACAAATTTTAAGATATATTAAATGTTAGGGACATTAATGTTAGATGCAATGGCTTCATCTTCAAACTTATGACATTCAGAATTCCAGTCATGTGCTCCCCCATTGCCAGCATCTGGATAGTAAGTATACCCTGCGAAGAATTAGTAATGTGCACATGGCACCTGAGTTAATCCTTCAAGCATCAATATAAGGGATCCATAATTAATATTACTCTGTACATCATTACTTACTGTTACCCTTTTTGTCAAGTCTCAAGTCAGTCCTTAAAGGCATCATAGTCCTTCTGCATATGTCCCTATGTTTTGAAGAAGTGACACCTCGGTCTCCCAGAACTATATATGCTCAGCTCTAGATTGTTTGAGTTCTCGTTTCTCTAAATCGAGCTGACACATCTCAGGGAGATAAATTTTACATGATTCTTTCGCCAACCTTTATGTCGCTTTTCTAATGAAGCTAAGAATTGCTTCGCATTATCAGTGTCAGGGATTTCTCCACTAAGTTCGACACTAGTGCACCTCTTCATCCTCAAATTCTTTAACCCTCTAGTAAAAGGTGCTTTTATAATCACCTTCTCCTATCGGGAGATTAGGAGACGGATCTCTTTGATCCTGTCCATAACCTCTGAAGGACATATCACTAACTCAAAGTAAATTAAAATAACATTAGTAAAGGTATATAAACATTATGTCATGCATGAATTAAATCCTACATTGCTCTGATTAATACATGCTAATGTCATTTATAATTCACATCACCATTGAGCAGAAACGAAAAAGGAACTAAACACAATCTTGTTAACATGTACATATAAATTAACGTTGGTCAAATATATAAACATAAGCCACAATGAAATATCTAATTAATTAGAATTCCCCTTTGATTCATCCTAACTAAAAAATCATTAATAATAATTTAACCGCGGAAATTACTATCATGTGAGGAAAATAAACATGGCCAGATTTGCTCACCGCAACTTGCTTGGTGTGTGGCCCCACCACGTGTCCGATCGAATCGTTAAAGGGCATCTTACCAGTTGGCTAGTTGGTTATGTTTATGTTATTGGGGATTCTCTAATGTCCTCAATATTTTAACCAACAAGACAAAAAAGGGATCAATGGGAGAATATATATCAGTATATATGAGATCGACGTCCAGCACAGGATCCATTTGCGCTTCCTAGCTATAGGCTATAGTAAAACCCATTCTTCATCTTGTGACGACCAAGAGATCGATCGGGGAAAAGCAATGGAGGAGGCAGCGAAAACCCTTGTGAACATTGGTCCTCCATAGTCAAGCCTTATTTCTGATAAATTATGTTTGGTTGTTCACAATTTATTGTATGTAGTTACATCCATTCTCCAGTACTCGCTTTGGTGGTCTAGGTTTTGTTGATACAAGGGCTATGAATACAGTGCTACTTGCAAAATGGTGCTACAAGCTAGACATAGGTGAGAACAACATTGCTTTGCAAGTTCTTAGAAATAAGGATTAAGTCCACTTTTGGCCCCTCAACTATTAGGTTCATCTAATTTTGACCCTCAACTACAAAACCATCTAATGCTGTCAAAACCGTTCACTAGTAGCACCTGGGCGTGGGCGAGGTTGTTTTGTCCAATGTGGAGCGAATTTGACCATGCCACGCTGGTGTTGACCGCCACGTAGGACGTTGGCCTCCATCTCAGTGACATGTGGGGCCCATGCACATCCCTTCCCTCTCCATCCTCACGGCAGCAGCCCCACGCCGCCTCTGGCTGGAGCAATGCCGGTGCCGTCCCCAACGCCAGCACCCCCCCTCATCGTGGCCGGCGGACGAAATCCTGACGCCGCCCCCTGCCAGCTGCAGCTGCCAGAGCCAGCTGCGCCTTGCCGGAGATGGAGATGGCGCCACCGCCTCATGCCTTTGACAAGCACGCTGGTTGCCGGTGAGCCCCAGCCTTGCGGGCCCTCCACGCCAAGCTGCTTGCGCCCGCGGCCGGTGCCCTACTGCTTGTGCTCGTGCTCGCGGTAGGCAGATCGTGTGGCCTCTTGCGCCGTGGCCCTGTGTGGCCTCTGCGCCCGCAACAGTAGGAGGAGGCCAGCCGGCAAGCAGTGCTAGGCTCACGTGGGCCCGGGGCCGACTGAGGCTCAGCGTGAGGTGGGCCATGGCCTGCTGGCCACACGCACCGGAAGCCCGGCAGCCATGGCCGCGGCACCGAGATGCCATAGCGGCGGGGAGGAGCCGAGAAGAGGCACGCCGGGTGCACGAGGGCGAGGGCTCGTGCCGCAGTGGCGCAACGAGCCGGCGACGGGGCGCGCCATGCACGTGAGGGCTTGGCAGAATTGGCGGTGGCACTCGTTCGGCTCGGTGAAGGGCGGAGCAGCAGGAACGTGAAGTGCGGCTGTGGTGGTCTACGAGCACCGAGAAGCCATGGTGAGATTAGTCGGGGCGCGCGAGGCGACGTCCGTGGCGAGCTTGGCTGTGGCTGTGACTCAGGTAGGCGGCGGCCCGTAGCTTGCTCACGTGTTGCTGTGCTACCGCCGCAGCCTGCTCGGTGCTCGCGCCGCTGCCCTGCTCGTGCACCGCCATGCTGCTCGCGCAGCTGTCGTAGCCTGCTCGCCGCTGTTGCCTCCTTCACGCACACAGGGATGGGAGCAAAGAGAGGGCCAGTGTGGCATGGTCAACGCCAGCGTGGCGTGGTCAAACCCGCTCCACGTTAGACAAAACAGCCCGCCCCGTACCCAGATGTTAAAATGAACGGTTTTGACAGTTGGAGTACCAGCACTAGACGGTTTTGTAGTTGAGAGTTAAAATTAGACGAACGCAATAGTTGAGGGGCCAAAAATAAACTTAATCCTAGAAATAAATACCTTCAAGGTTAAAGTTTCTGTCAAAGTAAAGCTAGAGGTGGATCTCAATTTTGGCAAGGCTTGTTATCTGTCGAAGACTGGTATGAGAGAGGTACAAAGTGGTTAGTGTGTAATGGAACCAGAATAAGATTCTGGGACAATGTGTGGTTAGGCAACTGTCCATTGAGAGCTGGTTCCCTAGGTTATACAGAATCAATAGGCAGCAAAACTGGTCAGTGGCTGAAATGCATGAGGTGAATTGGGATCTAGAACTAAGAAGATATCTGGGACAGGAAGAAGCTTTGGAGTTAGAGGAACTACAAGAGGCTGTAGAGGTGGTTCAGATTACAGATGCCAAGGATGAACTCATTTGGGCACTGGAAGCGTCAAGTAAGTTCACTAGTAAGTCCCTATACAGACTTATGATAAACCCTGGTGAGGTTGCTACCAGAATGAAGGACCTGTGGGAGGTGAAAATGCCGCTGAAAATCAAAGTTTTCCTTTGGATGCTTTGGCATAATAGGGTCCAAACAGGAGAGAAGCTCAAGATAAGGAAGAGCAAGCACTCATAATTCTGCAAATACTGTGGGCGTCTTGAGACAAGCTTGAGATGGGCTCAGAGGCCTGTCTCTTTATCTAACTTCCAAGACATGTTAGTTGCCGGTGAGATGGAGAGGTCTAAGAGTGTGTCTTTGTGTTTGTTAGCTGGTGGCATTAGTTGGTGTATCTGGAAAAGAAAATCTGCCACCATGCTGCAAGCTTAGCATTTGGGGTAAATTAATGAGACAGCTAACTGAATATGCAGGCTATGTTAACTAAATACAATCTCTCAGTCAGTGTCAAGTCTCTGTCAGTGTGTCAGCTACGCGTACTGAAGCTGCTGACTAGCTATTTGGTTGCATGCAGGCGAGGAGAAACCATGGATGATGTGTCTGCAGCGTTGCTGTCTTTTCTTATTTTTTACTGGCTGCAGGGGCCACCTCGTGTGCCTCGTGCGTATATATATATGCATATGCATTATTGTTTGAGCGGTGGAGCAGCTACGATTTCTTGGCACCGTCCATAAACATTATTTTCCTTTTTTTTTGTTCAATTATATGCCTAGCTATCTAAAGGCTAATAATTCTGATGAACACACACACATCCTGCCTGCAGCTGCAGCTCTCTATAAATACCTCACCGATGCATAGTTCTCTTAACCAGCAGCAGTACAAGAAGCAGCATAACAAGCCATATATATCGTCTTGACCACACCGTGAGTGTGCTATCTATAGCTTACGTTGTTTTTGCAATAATATAGTAGTAGTAGTAGTTTGTTTCCATTGAATTCGCAGGCCACAGCATCATCAACTGATGTAGCTATTCGCAGTTCGCGACCGCAGACGACCATGAGCTCCACGACGGCGGCACCGGAGTGCGGCGGCGCTAAGACGTCGTGGCCGGAGTTGGTGGGGCTCAGCGTGGAGGAAGCCAAGAAGGTGATCCTCAAGGACAAGCCCGACGCGGACATCATCGTGCTGCCCGTCGGCTCGCCTGTGACCAGGGATTATCGCCCCGACCGCGTCCGCATCTTCGTTGACACCGTCGCCGAGGCGCCCCATGTCGGCTGATAAGCTAGCCGCTGATGCCAAGCTTCCTTCTGTGCTCCGGAACATGAACAAAATATGATATGATGAATAACGTGGACATGCCCTGTATGCATGTCAGGGCATCTGCCGAATAATGGGTCTGTATACGTGTGTTTCTTCCCTACTATAAACTAGGGTCTGTATACGTGTGTTTCTTCCCTACTATAAACTATCTCGTTCTTGCATAAATAAATGTATCAAAATGTCGTCCATGCTTGCAAGAATGAATATATGAAACGGAACCAGTTGTTTTGTGTTGACAGAAAAAAGTGTCCGACACTAGTAATAAGAGACTCCACCATGCAGTTTCTGGCATCAAAATGGTCAAGAAAGATAGTTCATGACAAGGGTAGAAAAGACATATTTTTCCCTACCTCCTCATCTCTCTTGGAATCTGAGAAATGAACAAAATGTGTGGTGCCTTAAGGCAAATTAAAGATACACATCTTCATAATAATATTGGGCAAATTTTCGAGTTGGCGCTGTCCATCAGCATATACCACGTTTCTCCGATATTCTATACTAAAATTTCCTTAAAAACAAATACTTTTAAAAGTTGCGGTGTTCACAATCCGAGGAATCGGAATATCAGAAAATAAAATTGATGTGGTCAAAAGAACGGTTAGCTCTGGGTAGGAAAAGACTTGATGAGGAAGGGGAAAGAATGGCGGACACAGGAAGATGATGTAGTTCAGAACGATGAATGATTAACTGGGTTCAGAGTTTACAAATTGTCTATCTCCTTCCAGAGATGTTCTCCAACTTATACCCCTCACGTTACATGCATACACACACACAATGCTTACAAGGCTAAGTCTCCATTAAGAGCCTGAGATACGGACCTGGACCGAGAACTCCTGCCAGGCCCATTGCCCAGTGCCTGAACAGCAGGTGCTTCTTCAGCGTCATCTTCAGTATCGTGTCTCTAGAAGTCGTAACAAAAACTTCAATATATTTATTTTTTTAGTGCATAATATATCTTATATAAGGTGGGATGTCGGGCTGCCTTTCATCCATTGAGCCCAATAGGTGAAGCAAAAAAAAATCCAGACTCATTAATTTTGGGCCGAAATCGGCCCAGGAAACCTCAATGTAAGGAAACAAATGTAATAGAGATGTGGACCACTGGAAACAAGTTAAATCGGCTCGTACTAATAAATAGAAAATCAAATCGGCTCATACTAATAAATAGAAAAACCATAAATTCTAGCCAGAGCATATGCCAGCCGTATTAAGAGCGGAAGGGCCAGCCCCGGTCGTCTGGACGAACAACACATCCGGTCATAGCTCTCGCGCGTTATCTCGCATCGCATCCCATGACCTGAATCCGCGCACATCCCATCCAGCGTCAGTGCCCCCGCATCTGCATGCCGCACCCGGGTCCATTCCGTGCTCTAGTAGCCTATCCCGTGCCCCACGCCCATCCCAGCCCCATGTGGGTCCCAGTCACCTGCCCCCACTTGCGGATGCATACGATGGAGGCGTTTGCCGGCCTTAGGCTTCGCACGGTGACCCACGGCAGCGCCCCTAGCAGCAACAGCAGGACGGTTGTGGTAGATGAAACACGTGCTCTCCCAGATTTACTTTTGAAACATTCAGATGAAACACTTGCAACATACGTTTAAAACAGGTAAAACACATGAAACATACGTTTGAAACATACATGCAATAGTCATAGCAACATATGCAACATCGAGATCTACTTTTGCAACATCCAGATAAAACACTTGTAACATGAATCTGAAACATGTGAAACACTTAAAATATACGCTTGAAACATGTGTATAGAGCCATAGTAACATATGCAACATCCAAATGAAATACTTGAAACATACATCTGAAACACTTGAAACATAGGATTGCAACATATGCAACACTCAAGATATATTTGCAACATTCAGATGAAGTATTTGAAACATAAGTCTGAAACGCATGAAACACAGCGTCGCCGACGGCCACAACCTACCTGCTTGGGAACTCTGATAGCCAGCAAGATCGGGTCCGGGGGAAATCGAGAGCAACGGTCCAGTGTACATCCCATACGCAACGCGAAGGCCTCCCCTTCCTGCCGACGGGCCCGCTGAATGGGGACGCATGCGCATGCCTCCCCTACTTCTCCTTCTGCAATGAGCGAAGTGGATGGGGGCATGGCACAGGATGCGGAGTAGCGCGGGATGTGGCCGGGCGCGGCGGCATAGAGGAAGGCGAGCGGGAGGCGTGGCGGAGCACGGTCGCGGAGAAGTCGCGACGCTGCGGTATTATTTTAAAAATTACGGTGCCTAAAGGGGAGCAGATATAGAAGCGGATAAGATAGCTTTTGTGTGCATCATGGCCCACCAACAGGCCGTCCGTCCGGACGGACATCTTGAACAGAGCATGATCATATTAAAAGCATACATCACACATGCCTAATCTATAGATCACTACAGCAGCCAGTGGCTTCCCCGAGTGTCAGTTGCACTCGGGGAAGGCCCAGTTGCACTCGGGGAAGCCTTCCCCGAGTGCAACACTCGGGGAAGAGCCTCCGGCTAATCCTCTCACGGGAAAGGTGTCTTCCCCGAGTGCCGAAAATCGTGCACTCAGGGAAGGCTTCGTCGAGTGCCGTGCTGACACTCGAGGAAGATTTGACGCCGTCGGTCGACGGCCGACGCCGTTTTCTTTTTTTTTTATTTTTTCCCCGAGTGTTTTTCTTCCCGAGTGCAACACTCGGGAAAGATTTTTGTCTTTTTTAAAAAAACCCTCTTCCCCGAGTGCCGCAGCCCAGACACTCGGGGAAGAAATTTGTCTTTTTTAAAAAAAACCCTCTTCCCCGAGTGCCGCAGCCCAGGCACTCGGGGAAGCCACCTCTAAAAATTCTTTTTTTTTGTCTTTTGCTTTTCCCACTACTGGAAACTTGAAATTCCCTGACCAACGTTAAGCAAAACTGGAATTACCCTGTCGAGCTAGCCCTGACAGTATTTTTATTTTCCCTGACGGTTTGACGATATTTTTATTTTTTTATGACGATACATACATTTTCATGACGATATTTTTATTTTCCCTGACGGTAGTGCACCGTAAGGGAATTTCAAGTTTCCAGTAGTGTCCATGTAAACAACAAAGCATATATATATCACAAACCACAAATCAACGGCAATATATCACAAACCACATTTATATATCACAAACAACCAAATTTGTCCGAAATCCACAATATAATACAAACCACACGTTCAAAAGTACACACTATTCCAAGTTCACAAGTTCAATACATAAAAACGACTCCGCAGGCGGCTCACGGCGACTGTGAGGGTTGGGACGCCCCAGCGTGTGATCCGGGCGACGTTCCAGGTGGGGCTGGCCCGACGTGCGATGCCAGCGACCCTCCAACATGGTTCGACGCCGCCCCCGATTGATGCTGCAAAAAAGAGAAGAGATTACACGTGAGTGACAAGATAAAAATGTAAAGAGTGTAAAGAAAAGTTAAAACCATGATACGGATAGAGGGGTTATACCTAGGGTGCTGGTGAGGTCAGGCTAGCGGGGCAGAGGCGAGTCGGTGCAGTGGCGACGCGATGCGGTGCAGGCAGACCCGCAACGCCGACGAAGACGATCGGGGTCGCCTAGCTCCCTTTGACGGGTCCTCCTCCTGCATAAAAAGATAATACATTAGTGTCAATTGAAAATTTCGGCAAAACTTCCCCTACACGGGAAGGTTCCCAAAACCTGCAGAAAACATAGGCACGAAGGCCAACAACCACATATATACCAACAGAAGTCATGTACTTAAGTTCTCTTTCCATGCAAACAAAAGTGTCAAAGTAGTAGAACAACTACTACTACTAACACAACAACTACTACTAACACTAACACTGCTACTACGAATTTACTAACTACTACTTACTACTAACTTAGTACTACTACTTACTACTTACTACTACTACTAACTTACTACTAACTACTAACTTACTACTACTACTTACCTTGCCGCGATGGACGATGACAGCGAGATTGGCAAGACGACCACAACGGCGTGAGGGTCGACGGCACCTTCCTTCTCCTCCTCTCCTTCTCCTTCTCCTCCTCTCTTCTCCTATGCCTTTTGCCCTTACAAAGACACCGCAGCAGTCTATTCTGCAGGCAAAGAGTACTCTGTATTCACTCACTGTTATGATGTCAACTAAGAGGAACAAGGTAGCATCCTTGCTGAATGTAAATCAGTTACAGGAACTATGCATCAAAACAGTGACATGAGAAGTGATTTTAGTAATACTGTAGACACTCAAACTACCTACTATATGCTGCTGCTCGCTTGAACTGAAAGCCAGCCAGCTGCTGCTGCTGCATGTATGGAAGAGATGAGATGATAAATTTTCTTCTCACCTTCAAGATTTCCTTGCACAACAGCTAAAATGAAGATTGGCAGATCCTTGCCTTTTTTATCACCCTCAAGTCTTCCTTGCAAAAGTCAAGATCTTCTACCCATGCTTAAATCTGAAATGTGCATATCAGAAATGCAAATTACATTAGTTACTACAGCCATAATTAATCAAATAGCTCATAGCAGAAGTCACATATCTAACAGACTTCATTGAAGAACACATTCTTTTCATTTGACTAGACAATTTTAAGAAAAACATATTAAAAACAAGTTAAACATGTTATGTGGATTTCTTATGTAAAATGATTTCTATTTGTTGCTGACTACATTTTGACCTGCTGGCTGCTGTGGTGTAGGTCGATTGAAACCATGGTGTAGCCCAATGTCATTTGTAATTATAGTCTCAAACTTTCACATAACAAGGAATAGTCAAGGTTCACACACTTAACATAGAACTTTACTAAATGAAACAAGATAAAATAGTACAAAATCTCTTCCTACTATCCGAGTCTATGGTAGAGCTCCCCTTTCAAAAAAGTCTATGGTAGAGCTCACAATTTTAACTCTCGACTAGTGAAGTTTTTTTTTGTCGCTATCTAACTGTGAGGCTATCATTATCAATGTATGAGTCCAATGTCAAGCTGGTTTAAGATCAGAAACCCACTCTTTGTGTAAATCGACAGAACACATGTTCTACTATAGGAAACTCCAAAGTAGAAAACTGGAAACTCTTTGTTTACTGATATATGTAGAAAATCTTTCGTGACCAACCTTAACAAGACTACCAGAGATTTATTTAGTTCTCTCCAAATTAGAAAGCAAGCTTCAAACGCTAAAGAAAATAACAACTCTTCAGATTGTTGGTTAAGTTACCCAAATGAGATAACTTCTAAACAGGAACCTAGCACTTCCCAATCCACTATATTACCAAGGCAAAAACTAATTTCAGTAGCACTGCAGACCCATCTGAATATCTGATAAATTAGCAGAGTATGGAATTTAGGATTTTCAGTTAGCTGAACAATCTTTTCTCACCTCACCTTTTCCTCCTTGCCTGGCTTCTCATCTCAGCCTTGCCACACCAGATCAACACCCACGTTCCCCAAGAACACCAGATTTTATTCCACAGCGCTCCTATCTCCTAGTGTTTCGGATTTAGTGCTTCAGATGTTAGTACCTGCTACTTCGTGAGTGGGGCAACTGGCTTACGTACTCAGCAATGGAGGGAAGGGAGCAGCTGCTGTATGGATCTGCCAGCAGCGTTGAGGCCAGCTGCCTAGATCTGGAGGCAGCCAGCTCCTATAGTATTTAGCGCCCAGCCATCATCCTAATATGGATCTGCCCGTCCCGCACATACTCAACAATGGAGGGAAGGGAGCAGCTGACGGGGAGGGAAGGGAAGAGAACAAGTACCTGCTCATGTACGCTGCTGTTTGACGGCGGGAGAGGGGACAACATCTACGACAAGGGGGTGGGGATGACCCTGCGGCGGCCAGGGTGACCAGTGCTGGGGACGCCGGCCGCAGCGCCGCAGACGGCGGCCTCGACGGCAGGGACGGCGGCTGCTATGGCGAGGATGGCAGTCGACGGCGAGGACGGCAGTGCTGAGCAGCGCTGGCTGGGGAGTGGAGTTCGTGAGATTTCGGGATTTTGGGATGGATGGCGGCTGCTGGGGTGGATGGATGGAGTTGAGTCCATGAGACAGGGTTTCGGTTGAGACACTGACTAGTGGGCCGCGAAAACATTGTGTACGGGGGGCTGGGCTGAGCACCAAAATATTGTGCAAAATTCCCCGAGTGTCGCAGCCTTCCCCGAGTTCCAAAAATCAGGCACTCAGCGAAGAGTCTGGCTTCCCTGAGCGCCCTCTGTCCTGGCACTCGGGGAAGGGTCTCTTCTCCGAGTGCTAGGGAAGGCACTCGGGGAAGATTTTTTTTTAATTTTTTTTGCCCTATTTTTTTGTGAGGCCTTCCCACATTATTTGAAACTCCTTGTTCAAATTTAGGATAATTTTGACTTTTTTTAAATATTTCGTTAGTTTTTTTCGTTTCGTTGAATTTTTTTGCATACTTCAAATTTGAACTGCAGGTGCATGAAATAATGGAATTTGATGATTTAAAAAATGATATTCATGATATTTGGTGTATGTTGAGGCCGTATTCAGGAACTCACATGAAATGTCGAGCATCTTGTTGTCGTAACATGACGAACAACTTGCGGGAAAAGTGCATTTAAATTATATAAAATCCGAACGAAGTCTGAAAATCACGAAACTTGTCTGGGCATCATGTTATCGCACGTAGAGGCTATGGTAAAAAACTGAGAAGGTTTCGAGCAAGTTGCGATGTCGGATGCTTACAACCCAGACATTTCCGCATGTGATCATATGTGGAGATGTCTGGGTTTTAGGCATCCGACGTCGCAACTTGCTCGAAACCATCTTAATTTTTTATTATAGCATCTACATGCGATAACATGACGCCCCAACAAGTTTCGTGATTTTCGAACTTCGTTCGGATTTTATATAATTTAAATACACTTTTCCCGCAAGTTGTTCGTCATGTTACGGCAACAAGATGCTCGACATTTCATGTGAGTTCCTGGATACGGCCTCAACGTATACCAAATATCATGAATATCATTTTTTGAATTACCAAATTCCATTATTTCATACATCTGCAGTTCAAATTTGAAGTACGCAAAAAAATTCAACGAAACGAAAAAAACTAACGAAATATACCAAAAAAAAGTCAAAATTGTCCCAAATTTAAACAAGGAGTTTTAAATAATATGGGAATGCCTCACAAAAAAAATGGGACAAAAAAAACTAAAAAACAAATTCTTCCCCGAGTGCCAGGACAGTGCCTGTCCTGGCACTCGGGGAAGGGTCTCTTCCCCGAGTGCCAGGGAAGGCACTCGGGGAAGAATTTTTTAAGTTTTAACGGCATGGGTGGGTTGGGCCGTCAAGTAACATTTTTCTTCTCCGAGTGTCACTCTTCCCCGAGTGTTGCACTCGGGGAAGAGGGCATTTGCCGAGTGCCGCTCTTTACCGAGTGCCAGGCACTCTGCGGCACTCGGGAAAGCCTGTCTTCCCCGAGTGCAATTCTTCTCCGAGTGCAACACTCGAGGAAGATTGGCTTCTCTGAGTACCCGATTTTTGGTACTCGGGGAAGCCTGTGACACTCGGGAATTTTTGCCTCTCCCGTAGTGGATACTCCTCCACATGCCCAACCAAGACGACAAAGGATGCGAACCCTGCTGTTGTGCGCAAGCACAATGCACACAACCACACCACTGATGCAGACCTTGCAAACCTGTTGTCGCCTACACGGGCAGCCAAGGCCACGTCATAATTGCCTGCTGGCATAGGTAGCCATGTCACAGCAATGAGCAGCCACCGTTCTGATCGGTATATGAGACTCTAATCTTCCACGGGTCGAGATAACTCTTGATTTGGTGGAGGATTAACATTCATGATCTAGTTTTTAATTGTAAAAACCCGATCCCCTCCAATTGCAGTACCATGTTTTCAACCGTGCATCGCCACAAAGGTAAATCCCTTTTCAAGTAAAACAAAATCTGAAAAATTCTAGATGTATGATCAAGATCACGAGTTGGGGTTCCACAAACCGATATATGCCAAAACTGATTGAAGACATCAATCTAAGCAAAACTCAAACCCTAACTTGGGCGACGTCTAGTGTACATAGGAAAAAGTCTATTTTTAGCCCTCAATTTTTTACTAAAGTACTTAGCCTTTGAACTCAAAACTAGACATGTGTAGCCCTTCAACTATTAAACCTGAAAAGTTTGGCCCTCACCGGGTTTCAAAGGTGGTTTTGAGTATACATATATTCTCTGAAAATAATAAAATAATAGCTAAATTTCTGGAATTCATAAATAGTTCTTTTTAAATTAGAAAAATATGAAACTGGTACCATTTTTTTCTAAAATTATATTCTATCTCACAGGATCTACAACTTTGGTTTTGATAACTTCTTTGTCTTAGTTCGTTTTAAAAAAATTAATTTCAAAATTTGAGAACTTCAAACAAAATTTTGGGACTATAAATGATTTTCACATGAAGCGGTCGTCAACTACAAAGTTGTAGATCTCATCGAGATAAACAACTTAGATTGTGGTTATTTCTCCATTCGAGTTCGTACGAACAATTAAAAAATAAATTTCAAAAATATGAGAACTGCAAACAAAATTTTGGGACCATACTTGATTTCAAATGAAAAAATGATCAACTACAAAGTTATGTATCTCACGAAGATCTACAATTTTAGTTTTGGTCATTTCTTCATCAGACTTCATTCAAAAGGATTCAACAATTTTGAATTTAAAAATACAAGAACTTCAAAAAGAATTTTGGGACCACAAATCATTTCAAATGGAAAAGTGGTCAACTACAAAGTTGTTGATCTCATTGGGATCTACAACTTTTCATTTGATCATTTTTCGATCGGAGTTCACTTAAACAATTCGAAAAATTTAAATATCAAAATACGAGAACTTCAAACAAATATATTATATGTCAAATAAGCAATATTAACATTTATAAAATTAATAACTATTTATTTAAACAGATTATATTGTAAGAAAAAAGTTTGTACTAGTTTTATATTTTTCATTTAAAAATAATTATTTAAGAAATTTAGATATTTACCAATTATTTTATAATTTCAGAAAATATATATACTTCAACAAAAGTTCGAGGGCTAAAAATAGACTTTTTTTCTAAATATATAGGGCCCCGTTTGTTGCCTGCCTTATCATGCATGATCTAGACTCTTGTTCGTGAATGCACCGACCATACCTGCTAGTAAGGATGAAAACGGACGGAAACGAACGGAAAATCGCTCTACCGTTTTCGTTTTCATATTTTTAGACGGAAACGGGAGCGGGAGCTGGACAACCGGTAACGAAAACGGTAGCGGGATAAACGGTAATACGAAAACGGGTAAATACGATCGGAAAATAGACGGAAACGGACGATAAGCGGGAACTTAAGCTGGAATTACGTGCGCAAATGACATCTCTGTTTGACGAGGTTACGTTCTAAAATTCTCAATTGTATGCGTATATTTATGTGTGCATCCCGGAAGTAACATGGTCTTAGAGTATCCTTCTATTTTTTTTCCTTTTCTTAATTAAGACTTATTTTCTTTTCTATTTTTTCTCCTATCCAGCGTACGGCATGCAGCCTTATCTCTTCTTCCACGCACGGAGCGTCGGAGCCTTATCTCTTCTTCATTTATCCACCGCACGCACGGAGCCTTATCTCCTCTTCCACCGCACGCACGCAAATCGCCCAGGCAGCCTGTCACGGCCGCGCGCTCGCGCTCGCCCGTCCCGGTGCCCCGGCGGCCTCGTGCCCTCCCATCGCGTCCGTACTCCCCGGTGGTACTAGCGAGAAGCACACCGTATCCTTCCGTTTCTCTTTCTCCTCAAATCAGGCTCGGCTCTCCTCCACTCCACATCGACCTCAACGTCCAGGCGGACCAGGCGTCCAGCGGCGGTACCAGCCGGCTCCTTCTTCCTTGCTCCCTCCTTCTTGTGGTCCCGCCGCGCTGCCTCCCTTCTTGCTCTCGGCGTCCGGCGGCGCGGGAGCACAGGGACCATCCTCCCGACTGGATCTGGAGGGCACAGTGAGTGAGCTCCGCCTGCCTCCCTTCTTGCTGCTACATCCGGCACCTCCCTGTGCTCCTCGTCGAGCGGCAACGCTTCCTGCCGCCGCCGCCGCCCGTCACTCCCTCGGACCCTCCGTCCGGATCGAGCTTCAGTGACCTGGAATCGGCTTCTTCTCCGGCCAAACTAGCGCAATCCTTGAGCGACGGTCCACGCAGCCTATCCGGATCGAAGAAAAACGGGATATCCCGGTCAAAAACGGGATTCCGCAAATACGGACGGACAAACGCTCTACTGTTTTCGGTCCCGCTCCCAGTTTACTCCGTCCCGTTTTCGATCCCGTTTCCGTTTATCCCGAAAAAAACGAAAACGAACGAGAAAATATGGAATACAGTTGCTGACGGAACGGGATTCATCCCGTCCGTTTTCAACTTTACCTGCTAGGTTCGCTGCAAGCGCGAGAGTCCGAACATTACCGGTTGGCCAGGCTGATATTTTTCAGCTATTAAATAGTATTTTTCTCTCACAATATTTTAGCATAAATATCAGCATAAATCAAATTTCAGCACAAGCGAACATGGTGGTAGGTAGTGGGAGGAAAAATTAGTTGGGCTAACAAAAGTAGGTAGTCTGATTAGTAGCTTGCTAGAGTGTGTTATTTGACCTTCATTACCTAAATATAGGATAGATAGTGAGTTTAGATGGTCTGCTGGAGATGCTTTTACTACCCACCTATGCTCCTGTACACTGATGTCACGCCCGGTTTTCCAAAGAAGACCAAGCACTCGTTATATGTGTGCCTAGAAAGTCCACACATACAACATCAGAATAGAGATATCAAAATAATGTTTATATAAAGCGGAATACTTACTATATTAACACTCACAACTATCAGAATATCGCAGAACGGTGGCTAAGCTTATGCTCGGGCTCTATTCTTCTCAGGGACGGCTGACTTGGGGCTCCGTATGCCAAGCACTTCAAACAGACTTCCGGGAACTCGCTACACCTTGACCATTCTTCTCAGCAGCACCTTACTGTATACTGGAGTGTGGAAAAATAGCAAGAGTGAGTCAATGTCGAACTCAACAAATATAACACGGGGTTCATGAGGCTCAAAAGGTTTGACACGGGATTACTGCAATAGCTTTTAGTGAGTCATCTTTTTAGCATTTAAGTAGCAACATGTTATGTAAGCCCAAATAACCTAATGATCATGTAAACAAGAATAATGTATAGCAAGAAACAATAATCATCAGTGAGCTTTAATATCATCAGTATTATCATTACCATCAGTGTTCCTCATTTATTCTGTAAGGGTCCAAGGCCACTCGTGATCGTGAGCACGACTGTTATAATAGTTTTACACTCTGCAGAGGTTGTACACTTTCACTGTGAGTCGTGATTTACCCTTTCGCCCGAGGTGATCAGCCTCTTGACCCACTACCAAGGAAGGTCGGTAGGGTTCACTATGAAGTCTTTCAAAGATTCGTCTAACAAGTTAGGGTCATTAGATTCACTCGGCAAACAGATGTAGAGCCCTCCTTCCAAATGGCACAATGACGCGCAGCCTATACACATAAGGACAGAGGCCGCACTATACCCGATTCGTCAAGCCATTCTTACGCCATGAAGGTTACCACTAACAAGCTAGAAAATGTCCTCATACTTGACTAAAGTCAGAGCCATATAGCCCTCAGAGTTGTACTGTAAGTCCCGGATGTTCGGTTACAGATGAGTCCTTATAGAGAGAAACTAGAGCATCAAGAAAAATAGCATCATACTCTAGCCCTCTTTAAACAGTAATCAAAATGTCATCTTTTAGTGTTGTTGCATATTCCATTAATCATATTACAAGATTATAGTTTATGCTTAGCGCTAGCAAAAGCTACCAAATGCAAAATCCCATAGGTGACAAGGTATAGATCAAAAACTAGAAAATTCCTTAATAGCAATTCAATACAGACACATGCAATATGATTTTATGTGATTAAAGTGAATAGGACAACAAGGAAATCCCATGTTATACTTGCCTTTTCCCAAAGTTAGCTGCTCAGAATCTCCAGTTGCTATCTTCTGGTCTCAAGTCCTTTTGCTCCGACTGTCGGTCCTCAGCTCCTCGTCTTCGGTGCTAATTAACCAAACTTCTTCTACTCGCAGCAATCAAGTAGAACAAACAGACAATAAACACAACTAAGAACAACACACCAAACAAACGAGACACTTTAAAAGAGAACGTACTAAACAATACGGTACGTTGCTACGATCGCAAAAACGCAAGAACGATGGATAATGGAGCTACCATCAAAGAGGACACACGACTATCGAGGAGTTTACAACAAATCAGAGAAGACAAACTATACGTTTGATTTATTTTAATTAATGAATTAAGGTGATAGAACTTAGATAATGTTAAAGTTTATATATATAAACATAGGAGTATAGACCTATATTGTTTTTAATTAATGTTTAAATTAAAATTTAGAACACATGTAGCATGCTAAACGTCGTCGACATACGTACAGTAGACTACGTTAATTCAGGCAAGGCTAAAGCGATTAAGATATGAAAGTTGAAGGCAATGACGGAGATATATGAGTACGGACTAAAAAGGCAGCCTAAGCAGCTCCAAGATGATATGATTTATGGTCATGAATGACAACGAACGACATCAACACAACTTTTGATCAATTAAATAATAGGTAGACAAGGTGATCTATGGGCTGACGTTTATTAAACGTGCATAAACATTTGCTACTGATATCAAGGTAATGGACATTTTAGAGAATTATCCTAAGTTGAATTAACCAATTTACATTAAATTATAAAAGATGAAGTTAACCTTATTCATATTTTATTTATAAATATTTATTTAGTGTTTAAGTCATTTAAACATTTATAAATTAGAAAGCATAAAGAAGGTGATAACAACTAATCGAATCATCATATGTTTCTTACATAAATTAAACAAATTCTATTTAAAAAACACTTAAGTTCTTATTAATCATGATAGCATTTGATTATTTATAAAAATACAAATTATAAATCAAAGTTACTTTTAATTTGATAAGATAGTAGATAAATATTAGTTAAATTAACTACATGCTTCATGTTTAACTAAACTAATTATGATTAAGAAACATTTAAGTTAATATTAATCAAGTTAACATTTATTTAAGAATGTTCTATGTATGATCCTAAATCGCTTCTAATTTAAAAGAGCATGACATAAACATTAATCAAATAAACATAATTTAATTTATAAACACATAACGTGACATGGTAAACAACGTTGCTAATGCGTCTCTTACGCCTGCATAGTCACGAAGTAACAAGAACGAAATTATACCCTATGTTGCTTTTAGTTAGAAAGCTGTTAAATAAATATTAATCAAGTTGCATTTAAATAGATAAATTCATACTTCAGTGACATCACAAATACTATCGCTACTGTATAGAGCGTGACGCTATGAAACTGTCGCAACAAGAACGGATTTACAAACATAGATTGCTTTTAATCATAGAACTAATTGCATGTCAATTAAATTAATATTTAATTTATATATGACTAGCATGTAACACATCTACGCCAATAGCATGTAGCTTCGGTTGGCATGATCGCAAAATCACAAGAACGAGTTACTACACTATGTTACTTTTAATTAAAAATGCATTAAATAAATATTGCACGTAAATCAATAAATTCGTAATTGGGTGACACGATATACGTCAGCACTACTATGTAAAGCGCAACTATACGAAACTAACGCAACTGAAACGGAGCAAAACAAAATTAAAACGAAGAAACGACAAAGATATTACGAACCAGTGGCAGAACCGCAAATACTTCATCTTCTACCTCTATCCATCTGAAGGGTCTCGGCATGCGGGCGACCAAGAAGGAGAAAAAATATCTAATTTACTACACGAGAGATTTTTCAAACTAGGGGCTCCTCTTATGGTAGTTTTGGTATGCTTTGCTCATGGGGTAGGTACATACTTATAGGGAGAAAAACTCTCCACCTTTATATCAACTAGCAATATCATACTAATTGATGTTGTACCGTCTACCTCCACTAATAGGCCTAAATAGACATTAAGGCCCATTAGTAAATAAAGACAGAGGCTTTTTATGATTATTGCACATAGGCTTTGAGCGTCGAGAAAAATGACATATTTATTTATTTTCAGAATTAATTAATTTCATGGATAAAATAATTCCAGAAAAATCTAAAATTATTATTTAAAGCTTATGAAACATAAGGAACTCAAATAAAGTATTTGAAGCTCATGAAAAGATTGGTGAAACGATCAAAGAAAAAGATTAAGTTCATGAAAACTAGAATTTTAATTCGAAAAAGGGCCAAAAAAATTTCTCAAGGAGAGATAAACGTCGTTCTATCGTACTCGTAAACCGTTTGCACTCATAAACACCAAAACAAGCATCACATCAATCAAAGCCCGTCAAGTTAATTCTAAAATAATCGAAAAGATTCTCTCCTCTATACTCAATTCTCCCGCACCCATCCATCATCTATATCATCCTCTATTCACTCTATCCACTGTGGGACCCACTTGTCACTTTATCTAAATATATCCATGTGTGATCTAGTTTTGAAGGATTTATTGAGACGAATTTAATGGTGAAATCGAAATTTAATTTGGATTTTTGGTTTGTGAGTTATAGCATTTTTTCTTTTGTTTAGCTAGTGGGGCCCGCCACTATAGAGTATAGAGTAAACACAGTATCACTCTAAATATAGAGTGAGAGAAAGGATAGAGTATCGTTTTAGAGTACCCAGTGCAGCAGTTTTTACTCTATATTTATACTCTAAAGCTTTAAAGTATCGTTTTAGAGTACCCACTGCGGTAGTCTAAGTGCAGCCCGAGGCCAGGAGGCCTGCTACCAAGATCTCACTACTAATAATTGAGTGAAGCACCAGCAGTGAAGTAGTCACTCCTGTTCTCGTAGTTGCGTTGGTAGCATCCTGCATATATTTTTGTTGTTAATATATATAAAGCTAGAGTAACTTTTATCATACGGATAAAATATATATTGCCGAGAGAAATTACCTCTTTAATGGAGTTAGAACCTCTTTACATACGATATTCTTTAATAATATACTTTATAAATGTAGAATCTGAATTTTTTTTATGATCGAACAGCCTTTTTCAGGGCCGGCTCTATAATTTTAAGGGCCCTTGGGCAAGCGAGACGGTAAGAGCCCATTGAACTAATTTTTTTAATCTAAAGATTAAAATATATAGTACAAATAATAAAAGTTAATTTGAAGCATATGTTTAATTCATAATAATAGATAACGATAATATTTAAAACTAAAAATAGTAACTATTAGGATTACCTCAAATAAAAATGCTTTATTGCCTTGTAAAAATCATTTTCAGAGATTTCTTGATGCAAAATCTTTAAGAACAGTATCGAGATCAATATCATTGTTTTCAAAACATTCTCAATGTTGTACCTGGTTAGGCCATTCAATCTTTCTTGTAACATAGTTAAATTAGAAATTTATAACCCTACCCTGTAGCCTGTACAAGCAAAACGCATACACAAGATAAATAAGAAAAAAATAGACTTCATTACTTCAATATTGTGATATCCCTAGCGTGCTTTCAGTGATTTAAGTTATTACAAACTGAAAATTGTAAAATACTGATCGGTCATGGTCTCACGGGTGTTGGTGTGTTGCTTACTGCGTGACAATTGGTTTTGCGTCTGCATTCCGCCGTCCATGCAGCTCGCGCGGTAACATCGTCGCGGTGGTGTCGGTGATGTGCCGGCGAGGCGGCGATCGGCGTCCGGGCGTCGCCGCATCAGGTGAGTTGACGACTCACAGAGTCACGATCTATAGCAAGCGTCAGCGGACTAGAGGAGAATAGGAAGCCATAGAAAATGGAACGTCGCTGCGACACTGCGTGACCTGCGTCCTGCGGTAGATACTGGTACAAGACGTGATGTTTGTTGGGACTTTAAGTGCTTATACTAAATCCATCTACTAATTACCTATATATTCATGGGCCCCCTAACTCCATGGGCTCCTGGCCATCGCACAGGCTGCCTCTCCCCTACAGCCGGGCCTGGCCTTTATTAATGATGGTGTTCGAGAACAACGTTTTTTTTATCTTAGAATTACCTGAGAGCTGGTGGCGTTCCTATCCTGGGGCCTGTTTAGTTGCACCCCAAAATACCAAATTTTTCAAGATTCTCCGTCACATCGAATCTTTGACGCATGTATAAAGCATTAAATATAGATAAAAAATAAAACTAATTACACAGTTTAGACGAAATGGACGAGACGAATCTTTTAAGCCTAATTAGACCATGATTGGACAATATTTGCCAAATAACAACGAAAACGCTACAGTAGCGTTTTGCCAAAAATTTTGACATCCAAACGGTGCCCTGTTTGATTTGGCGTGAGGCGATACTTTTATTTATAGCCGAAGAGAGAGAGTCATCAAAACAGATGGACTTATATATAACCAATACCCATACGAGTTAGAATAGCTCACATGTAAATCAATATGGAGTAGAAATCCTCATCTAAATAGATTTCTCGGTTGAGTACTCTAAATAGAACTCTTAATAATAAATAGAAAAGGATAAGAATTACATTTTTTATTTTACACCGCTTTCTTTATTTACGTACGAGTTACAATAGCTCGCGTCTAGACGAATATGGAGTACAAATCCTAATCTAAATAGATTCATATCTATATACCTAATAATAAAGAGACAAAATTTCCGCCAAGATTTTTTTCCACCTCTTTTTCTTCTACTTCGGGTTCTATTCCAGTTCGGGTTGTCCTCCAGTCTAAAATTTTCCACGTCCGATTTCTATATACCTAATAATAAAAAGACAAAATTTCTTACCCCTGATTTTAATTTCTCTCCCTTGATTGATTTTGGTCCGGCCATCCAATCTGTTTGTTGTACGTGCCGCCATACCATACGTGTGTCTACGTGCCTGCCTCCGTGCCTGAGCTGGCCGACCGTATCCGTATCCAACTGCATAATTGAACTAATCTGTTTGTTGGGCGTGCCGCCGTACCGTACGTGTGTCTACGTGCCTGAGCTGTCCGTTAAAGTTCCAAACTAGCTGCCCAAACCGTATCCGTATTGAACTATACGTACCTCCCATGCCGTACGTGCCTCCGTGCCTGAGCTGGCCGACCGTATCCGTATCCAACTGCATAATTGAATGGTACGTGCCTCCCGTGCCGTACGTGCCTACATATACATACAATACAACTAGGATGTAATAAGTAAATAATAGGATAGTACGTTAGAGTTCTAATTCTAACATGATACAAATCTCTTTCTGTATACAACTGCTGTTTATCTTTCTATATTGTAATAGCGATAAGATCACATATACAAAACAAAAGAAAAAGAAATTGCCACCGGGTGTTCCAGATTTGCATTACATATTTGAGCTGATCCAAGAACCAAGCAATCACACGGACAAGACATGGAACACTCTTCTGGCTCCCATCCTCACACTAATACAACATCATGCTTGAGATAATCAAGGGAAAAAGGAGAAGGAGCAGCAGGGAATCCCCGGCGAGCCGGTGAGGAGCATGCGCGGAAGATGACAAAGTGTGGCAAGGAGCTAGGGCAGTGTGCTCCTGTTGGCGTTGTCAGATGTTGGCGTTGTCACATGTAGGCGTGCGGCAGCCATCGACAGCAGCAGAAAGCGTAAAAGAAACCCAGAAGGAACTCACGCTTTCTACGATCTTGCGGCGCCGCGGCACAGCCGGCAGGAGGGCTGCCGACGACTCATCGACACCATAGTGTGGCACCTCAGCGCGGACTGCAAGCCATCGTCTCCACATGTTGTGCGGCGCGAGTAAGTGCGAACAAGCTAGCTCGAATGCAAACTCAAGCTCAGAGCATAGGCAGGCTTCGAGACTATCCTCATCCGTGATGAGGCGGACATGAACGAAGCCAAGGCTGGTGGACTGAAATCTCACGTCCGGAGTCGGAGCGGCCCAGGACACCTTTAATGTGTCACATATTTGCGATTTCTGTCGAAGAATCGTTCGGAACGATTAAACCTCGATGTTATCGGCATCTATGTCTATATACATAATCTTTTATTTTCTTTATTTATCTATATACTAGCAAATATGCCCGTGCGTTGCAACGGGATTATAATTCATTATGATACACGCGGCACGAACATGGTTGTACAGCGGAGCGGCACACGAGATACTACGGACACAGCAAAGTTACTTGAACACTGAGATGAACTCCTCGCAGAGATAGAGAGTGGGGGGTGGATGGCAAATGAGTGTGCGTGTTGTATGTGGCTCCACGACCACGAGACAGAAGATCCAGAAAAATAATGAGAAAACATATGTGAGCAAGAGGCCCCGTTGGCTAGATTCTTCATAAGAGCAGATTCAATAATAGAATCAGGTGCTTAGCTTAAGTCAAGATGTAAGAGTTAAAGCTATCTTTCCGTATCCCACAACCTTAGGCCTCTTTAAATTGAAACATGGAGTATAAGGCAATATTGGTCACACAAGCAATGCTAGCCCCAGGTAACCAAATTAGACCCATGGGAGCCAAGGCTGACCAAGCAAAGGTTGAAACAAATCGGCTCTGTCTGCATAAAATAAGTTAGCTTAAATACTTAAATTCATCACTACACTTGATTAGTTATGTTTGTATAGAAGTAAAAATCCATAACAACGCATAGGTATACTAGCTGTTTTTCTAATTCTAAAGTAAAAACTGTTTCCATGATCCTATGTTTTTTTAAGCCTGTACAAGTTAAAGGAGTGTGACCGTGAATAAAATTATAGGATCAATTGAGAAACATGACATAAGAATTAACCTCTGAGCGTCTCATATAGTCATATTCAATGCGTTAGAACAACATGTGTGAAGCCATGATATAAAGTCGGGTTACAAGATGCCAGAGCACATAGCATGATTGTTGGATTTCCGAACTCCAAATCCTCCGGTTACGTATCCTAAACCCCGTTGCAACGCACGGGCAATTTTGCTAGTAATACTAAAGAGGCAAAATTTCTTGCCAACAAAATTTTTCTTCCAACTAAGACAACGACTCTGTTTCAGTTTATGTTTTTCCATTTTAATATCCGAGTCCTAATCTCCGTTCCGAGTCGCTTGCCTGAGTCTAGATCAGATATGTCACCTCCGGCTCCAAGGCAAAGGCAGGAGTCACACATTTATAGACAGCTCATGGCAACTATGTTAGCCTACTATTTAAATAAATAATAATGATCATTTTTTTAATGGTCATTCATTCTCTAAAATACCATACATAGGCTGGAGCAGCGTGTTCAGACAAGTACAAAGTTTGAATAGAATATAAAATGTTTCTATGGTCCATTACTCTTTTCGATACTCATAAAATTAGAGCAGTTTGTCTACGTATGTCATATGATCTAATAGGTGACTCTGAGAATCTATACATCCCATTACAACCACTATGTATTCCTATATATATTTTCTGAAGCTTAAAACAAAAAACCGACCCTATACGCATAAAACAAGTTATGAGAAAAACAAGTAGGCCTAAACTATTTGAATTCATCACTTTACTTTAATTGAGTATTTTCTTATAGAATTAATATCCATAACAATGCACACTTATACCATCTATTTTTTTTCTAATATTAAAGCACGAATCATTTCCATGGTCCTTTTTTACTAATCCTGTACGAGTTCAAGTAGCGTGACTTTTTCTTATAGAATTAAAATCCATAACAACGCACACTTATGCCATGTATTTTTTTTATAATATTAAAGTACGAATCATTTTCATGATCCTTTTTGTCCAATCACGTACGAGTTCAAGTAGTGTGACTAAAATAAAATCTTAAGATCAATTGAGAAACATAACATAATAATTAATCTCAAATCCTCTCGTGTCTAATGTATCAATAGATTTTTGAGCCACAAGCAATCCAGTTATAGATTCTAAATCTCGTTGCAACGCATGGACATTTTTGCTAGTAATATAATAAAATAAGAAATTATAAATGTTGAATCTGAATATTTTTTTGACCGTTGTTTGAACAGCGTTTTTTAATGTTGGTGTTCGAACAGAGTTTTTTTAATCTTATTAGAATTACCTAAGAGCTGATGTCGTTCCTATCCTGCTTGATTTGGCGTGAGAGGCGGCACTTTTATTTGTAGCCGAAGATGTGTTTTTTGAGCTGGTGTCGTGCCTGGCATGAGGCGACACTTTTATTTATAGCCGTAGGAGAAGAGGTATTTTTTTTAGACCGTTGCGGATCCGTATGTGCGTGTGGCCTCGGTTCTGTCTCGGCTCCGTAGCTCACGCATTGCATGAGGGCAGTGCAGACGGAAGAATAGATAATTTCCACATTCACGAGATGATCGCAGTCGTTTACTGCCAAAATCAGGCGCAATCGATTTATTGAAGCTTGGGACTACGGTGCTATCATCGGATCCCATCAGAAGAGAAACAAATTAAACGGAAAGTAGCTAGTTCACTCCAAAAAATGCTCGAACCAAACAGCATCAGTCCTATTCCATTGTACGGGTCCCATTTTCCGAACAAACTCGTGGAATTGATCAATCACGTGGTGTTGCAAACGATGACATGCGACGACTAGTATAGCTAGCTTTATCGTACTCGTACGTGTCTGCCTCTGCCGACAGTGCAATTAGTGAGTTGCTACAAAAGCATTTACGTGCAATGTGTGTACAGTAAAAAACTTTATAAATGAAACTTTTATGAACATGCATGATATACTACAAGAAACATTACAGTGCTACACTAGTATAGATTACATAAGGACAACCGATATAGATAGTAGATGGGGGGTATTTTTTCTTAGACCGTTGCGGATCCGTATGTGCGTGTGGCCTCGGTTCTGTCTCGGCTCCGTAGCTCACGCATTGCATGAGGGCAGTGCAGACGCTGGTTCGGTCTCTTCCCTAGCCTGGGGGGCGGACGCACACACGAAATATTCTGTGGACGAAACCTCCCCACACTTTTTAGATGGTAATTGATTAAAAGTCCTCAGCATCAATATTAATCACTTCCTCTCTCATGGAGCTAGAAAAGTGGACCCATGTCAAAGAACACACGCCTGTATGTATTTTGCTACTTTATTCGGCACGGCACGCTCGTGTGCAACTCACGCTAGACAGACGTACGACAAAGCCAGCTGTCGCATGTCATGCATGTATCGTCCATGTGTCCTCAATAATGTCCTAGCATGATGCATGTGCTTCTTGTGGGATAGACAGTGAAGGGTTGGAGAGGCTTCGACGACCTGCCCGAGTCACCCCTCCCAAAGGACAACGTAGAGAGTAGGGACGGCCCCTACCCCCCATCTACTATCTATATCGGTTGTCCTTATGTAATCTATACTAGTGTAGCACTGTAATGTTTCTTGTAGTATATCATGCATGTTCATAAAAGTTTCATTTATAAAGTTTTTTACTGTACACACATTGCACGTAAATGCTTTTGTAGCAACTCACTAATTGCACTGTCGGCAGAGGCAGACACGTACGAGTACGATAAAGCTAGCTATACTAGTCGTCGCATGTCATCGTTTGCAACACCACGTGATTGATCAATTCCACGAGTTTGTTCGGAAAATGGGACCCGTACAATGGAATAGGACTGATGCTGTTTGGTTCGAGCATTTTTTGGAGTGAACTAGCTACTTTCCGTTTAATTTGTTTCTCTTCTGATGGGATCCGATGATAGCACCGTAGTCCCAAGCTTCAATAAATCGATTGCGCCTGATTTTGGCAGTAAACGACTGCGATCATCTCGTGAATGTGGAAATTATCTATTCTTCCGTCCACAGCCGTTCTGTTTTATACGCACTACCCCAGGCAACTTTTTCCGTGACAGCCTTTTCCGTCAGGGAAAACGGCTAAAACCGTCAGGAAAGAATTTCCGTGACGGTAACCGTCAGGAGTGACCCGTCAGGAGAAAAACGTCAGGGAAAGTGTACCTTTCCTGACGGTACACCGTCAGAGATCATTCCCTGACGGCTGTGGCCGTCAGGAAAGACTTTCCCTGACGTTTTTTCGCCCGCCGTCAGGAAAGTTTTGCCCTGTCAGTTGCATCGCCGTCAGAAAAGGTTCAAACTTTCCCTGTCGGCTCCGTATTGTCAGGGAAGGTTCAGACTTTCCCTGTCGGTTACAGTACCGTCAGGGAAGGTTCATGCTTCAACCAATATAAAAGCCCATTGAACTATTCAAATCACAGCCAATCTGTTTCACATAAGCTTTTAACCCAATGAAGACAATAAATGTTATCCTAAAATATCTCAATACATTTATCATCACTAAAAATTCATATATCCAGCAACATATTCCAACGTAAATCATACATGAACCAACTACAAGTCAGCAGAAAACCTATTGCTAGATAGGTCATATGGTTCTCAGTATGGAGCTACCATCTCCCTAAGTCATAAATCAGAGGCAACATGAGCTACTACCATCTCCCTAAGTCATAAATCAGAGGTAACATGAGCTACTACTTCCTAATTGGCAATGGAGTGTTTGTTGCACAACTAATGTACTCTAAATTCTAGATGGCAGTAGCACAACCAAGACAGCCACAGATATGCAGGCTCCACAAAATACTTCCAACCATCATTTAGTCAATGCCATCACTGCTGTGGTCCAGGTTTGTTGAAACATGAAAGGATCCATTGCCGGTTGTCCTCTACACCAAAAATAATGATCTGAGTATTTTTATATTTGGCACATGAACCATGAAAGATGGAAAAAAGAGTTATATTCATGTTTGGTGCATATATTAGTCAATCAATACATGCAGTTATATTCATCACTAAAGCAGTAAAAAAATAACTATAACCAATGTGTTCAGATTTAAAGGATTGTCTTTCTAGCACAAAGAATAAGAATATTCAGTCTTGTCCCATACTTCCATGGTACTTGCTGAATAATGCAGCATAAGAGGATACCACATACCAGTGTGATGGTTTGCATTGACATCAGTGTATAATTGCAGTTTCTGGCAAGATTATTCAAATAAAATTCAGTGTACTAGCACCCTATATAAGGGTGAAATAAATTACCTAAATCAGTAAAGACAGTATGCAGAGTATTTAGCTGAATGTCTGAACCGCATATGAGATTTCAGCAATGCTGCTTAGCATCAAGGTGCCAAGTGCCAAAAGGGTGCTGATTAGCATCAATGACATCCACTGAGCACTGTTACAGTAAGCAATGGAAGAAAACACTATATTAAGAAACAACAGGTAGCAATGGGAACTATATCATGTGAAGCAAAAAGATTCAGGCTGCAGTAAAATTGTTTACAAGCTTCTCAACTGCTAGTGAACACCAAAAGGACAATTTATTTCAATTCACCAAATGGGACTAGAATAATAATTACACATTAATGATTGTCATGGAACCAAGTTTTAGTGAACAGAAGAGTGTTCTGAGCTAATTTAATCACAAGGAACGTAAGTTTTACTGCAACCAAAGGGAAATGTGCCCTTCACCAATTGGCAAGTGCAGTACCAATGAACGAGATTCCAACAAGATTATGAACCACTAGATAGATGTAGCCAATTTAATAGAGGCCCGTAGCAGGATTAATAGGATTATGAAGCTATGCCCAACGCCAGACAAATGAAGGATTATGAGGGTAGGACAAAGCACTTCCATACCTGCTCAAAGAACTGCGCCTATAATAAGGAGCGCTCTTCCGGATAGATGCAATTACAAAGTTCAGCAGCAATAATACACGAGGATAGATACAATAATAGTAAGGACCAACAATATGCATATTACCATTCTTCAATAATAGTAAGGACCAACAATATGCATATTACCATTTTCCTTTTTTACTTTTATTATTGATTCCTACCTTCTCTGAAATAAGCAACCAACATTTTATCCAACATAAGTGTTTGCCAATCAAGTAATAAGATCCTGCCTTCAATCTTGCCACGTCATTTTCTTTTCTCGAGGTATGTCAGATGGTGTCATCTCTTTATTGTGTCAACTTGTGATTAATTAGATAATATAGTTGTCTGCATCAGTGGGATATAGTATAACAAATTAGATCAGAAAATCAGTTGAGAAAAGCCTTAAAAACTTCCAACTATCTCCATACTTTTGCAGATCTGGCCTTTTCAAACAAGGCAAATTAAGACAAGAAGCAAGCTTTTACTTAACTGTTGAATAAGGAACATTGGAGACGGATCTCGCAGGGGCAGTGGTGCCTCCATGTCATGGATCCGCCGAATCCTGGCATCTTCCTCCATGGCAAGTAACTTGTGCGTGGCTACAAGGCTATGGACCTGCGTTGGGAGGAGCAGGGGCTTACCTTGGATCCCACCATAGACGTGCGTGGGAAAGACCAGAGGAGCAGGGGCTCACCTCGCTGGATCCAGGGGAAGTGAAGCCGCTGTTGGCCTTGCCTATGTTGGTCCACCCTTTGTTGGAACCTCGCCGGCTCATGGCTGCTGGATTTGCCACATCTGGAATCTCTCTTCCATGGTCGGTACCTCACGCGCCGCCGTGACGCATGGCCCTGTGTGGGAAGCGAAGGGAGAAGCCGTGAGCCCATGAGGGGAATGGAGAGAGGAGGGAGCAAGGGGCCTACCTCGGACACGCATTAGCGGCATCCTCGCCTGTGTTGCTCCGCCCGTCCGCCGCCGTCTTTCCGCGAGAGAGGAGAGGGCGAAGAGATTTGGGGGGGAGAGAGAGGAACAGTGCGCCCAGGTGAAAGGATAAGGACGAGGGTTTTTTTTGCAGCCGCATGCGCCTCCTTCGGCGCCAATTTTTCACCCCCTCTCTCTAACATGTGGGCCTCACTAAGGCTGAGAGCGCGCAGTTGAGATTTTTCGGGGGGCCTCCGGAGTCCCTGACGGTGCGGACGCTTTCTGCGTCAGTTTTGCCGCACACGTCAGAGAAGCCGTAGCGCCCGTGACGGGAGGTTTGGGCGGACGGGAGTAGTCCACGCCGACACGAAAGAATCGATCTGGGGTAGTGACGATACATTGGACATAGGTTCTTAAATAACTAGATAGTTACAAATCCTAATCCATTTAGATCTCTCTGATCCTGAGTAAGTTGAATAGGAATCTTAACTCAAATAAAAAAGATACAAGTAGAAAATAGTTTTTTAAAATTTTGGTCTTTTTATTTTTTAAGTTTTTTAAACATTGATTTTTTTATGTGTACTTTTTGCCGTGAGGCCCTTACGTAACGAACTAGAGGACTTCAGGAACTGAGAAAGCCGAGTCCTCTCGTCGTCCATAAAATTTTCCGATTTATTTTCGTGTTTGGATGTCTTTTTCTGATTTCCTTTTTTTCCGGTTCCAGTTTTATTCAGTTACTTCTGATTTCATTCTTTCTTTTTTCTCCAGTTCCAGTTAGGTTCATTTACATTTTCTTTATTTTTTCACGTTCAACTGAATGTGTTTCCATTCCGTTAGAAATAGGTAGATGAATAATAACAATAAAAATAAAGAATAAAAACAACACAATATATATATATATATATATATATATATATATATATATATATATATATATATATATATATATATATATGACGGCATCCCCGCGAGCCGACGCGCTCGCCCTCAAGGTTGACGTCTCCCTATGGCCGACGGCGCCCCAGCGCTGGCATGCTCGGGGCTCGCCGGCAGCGGGCGCGAGCTGAGGAGCAGGGCTGGCAGGGCTGGCGGCCTGGCGCAGCTGGGGAGGAGGGAGGAGCTAGTGGAGCTCGGCCAACCAATGGTGGAGGAAGTCCTGACGGCTGCGGGTTGCGGAAGGGAGACGAAAACTACTGTGCTCATGCGGTGAAGGGGATAAGAAGGAGATGCGCACGGTGAAGGAGATAAGGAAGAGAGAGAAATGGAAACGGTAAAATAATTGAGGCAAAAAATAAAGGAAAAAGGTAAATAAAAAAATGAGGATATTATAGTCATTTTATCATTTTAACAACTAGGAGAAGCTATTTCATTAAACACTTATCTAAAATAATTTAAGCTTTATAAATGAAACTGCTTCATCAGCCGAAGCAAAAAAAAAAACTATTCAAATTCACTGCCCTAGTTTTGTAAACCGGCAGTTATTTATTCAAATAAAAATGTGGCAATTTATTTAATTATAAGTTGCCGCCATTAGTTTTAAAGACATCTATAAGAATTTGTTTATTTGATTCAAGCCAATATCACTAGCTACGTTGGCATGCCATGGCCACAAGGTCGCTATATATATAAAATAAAAAAACGAGTAGCATGTGTCCAACTATGATATAGAGTAAATAAATGACTATTTGAAATGAATCATGTAATAGTAAAATCTCTAAACAATAAATTATCTGCGACCATGTACGATGTACGTCCCAATTCAACGCACGGACAATTTTGCTAGTAAAGTATAATTGAGCAAAGTAACCCGTCTGTGAATATAAAGATATCGAAGCACTTGCAAGTTGGAAGGATATAATTAGTACGGAGCATGTGGTTATACGTAACTATCACTCGTACTAAGATAAAATTAAGAGTGAAAGATACTAAATGTTGACCCTAATTAAGAGCAACTCCTGCAGAACCCTGAGTTGAGCCCTCAAAACTAAATTTAAGGGCTTGAGGCAAAAAAACGAGGTCCATCAGAGACCTTAATAGGGTTCACAAATTTAGGGGGTCTCAAATCCCCCTCCCACTCCTGATCCCCAGGGCCCCTATCCTAGCCCTGCAGCAATTCTCTCCTCCCTCGAGCGGCCAGGTCCCATGGCTAGGCTGCACGGTTCTTCTCCTCCTGGGCTAGGTCGTGGTTCTACTCCTCCCCTCCACGGCGAGGCAGCATCGCTCCTCCATCGTGAGGCCCTGTCTACTCCTCCCAATCATGCGGCTCCCTCTCTTCCTCCTTGGCGAGATCCTCTTCGGCGAGCTCCCCCACGCACGACTCCTCTTCTATCGATGACACCGACCGCGCTCCTGTGGCTCCTCTTCTCTCGGGCGGCGAGATCCGGGTGTGGCTCCTCTCTTGATGTGAGACGCTGCCGGCAAGGGTGCCACTGCCTCCGCTCGTCAAATCCGCGAGTACCGGTGGTGGCATCTTGTCTTAGTTCCGGCTGTAGAGTTGAGGCAGTGGCTCATCAGAGTGCTATTATGTGTTTGGCGGTAGAGTTGGTTCTAATGATACATACACGTGCAATTAGTTAACGTAGTTATATATCCCAAAGTAAGCATTCTTGGAAATGGAAAGTACCTTTAATATAGAGGGGCCATTTTTAGAATGGCACTCTTTTTTTGACGGATGAGTAAATATTTGAAACCAAAGGGAGTACCTGATTGTGTGATCTACTCAATTCTTATGGAGCTATTATATCAAAACATTATTCCACTCAATATTCTTCTAGTCTTGGTTTACAAAATTTCAACAATAAGTAAATTGCTTCCTTTCTTTAAACCAAACATTAGTCGTGGCCTGGCGTGGTTGACTGGCTTCTTGGTCTTCAAGATCAAGAGGTTAGCCTTTTCGATTCCCATGTTAGGCATTTTTTAGCATGATGAAAGTGTTGACACTCAAAAATGTACAAATTATAGACGTCATGGACATGTCAGAGATCAATTGGCGCCGCAAAACATCAAAAGAAACTTGCGAAGAAGAAAGCGAGCCTAGCGAGCTTGACCTAGTCGGCTAAGCCGATTCCCCAAACTTCATTAAATGCAAGAATGAACTTCATCATTGCGTTCCTCTCGTCGAGCTGATCGAAAAACATATATGGACCGCCTCATTTGAAATCTGGATGAATTAATTGTGAATTTTGGAAACTTTTTGCTCGGAATTTTCTGTGCGGCTTAGCCGACTCCCTAGTCGGCTATGCTGACTCCCCCTGTTTTCAGTCTAGAAACAGTGTTCCGGGCCCGTGGAAGTCGGTTCTCTAAGGTTTCCGAGCCGGTTTGACTTCGAAGTCAGTTTTGGACCTATTTTAGACATAGAAAACTTAGAGATTACGTTTGGGACTTTCCTACTAGGATAAGACCACCCCCTCAATATAAATGACAGGATCATGGCCGATTGAGTTCTCAACTATCCAATCGTCAAAATACATCTACTACTCCAAATTTTACCCTTTTTCAAACCCCTGCTATTCGTTGCATCTCTCTAGGGATGAAAACGGATCGGATATGGACGGATATCACTGATATCGTATTTGTTTTCATATTTATGTCCGGATTCGGATTCGAATACGGATAGTATAAAAAATATCGGATAGAATACGATTGGATATCGACATCATAAAGATGTGATTTAAATATTTGGATACGAATACGGTATCAGATGTTAAATATCCGGACTCGGATACGGACGGATTAAAACCCTTCTAAACGAATTCGGTCTCGAATACGGTCGGAAAATATCCATACCGTTTTCATCCCTACATCTCTCCACAAGATTCATCGACGCTTTGGGCGGCCTTTCTGTTTCTAGAACAACCCTCCATGCTCCTCCCCGACAGGTCCTCTCGGGAGACGTTCCGAGGCTTTTGGGGTGTTGGACAGGCACTAGATCAATCTAACCGGTCTCTAGATCGGTTTAGTCGATCCGAAAAGCTCTTTGCTGCGTGTATCGGGTTGTTCACAATCCAACGTCAACAGAAAGGTTCTATTTATTTCCTCCCCTCACCGATGGAACTCCGTGAGCATGGGAAAATTGAGCAGACAAAAAGGCACCGCGGGAAAATTGAGCGGGCAAAGAAAACCACCACGAAAAAATACAAATAGCAATGGAATTCGATCTGTGAGTGTGGGGAGAAAAAAAGAGAGAGAGAGTCGACCACGTGGAAAGGTAGATAACAGCACCCGACGACCACATATTATACGTGGTCGCTAGCATCTGGTCGTAAATGTTCGGTTTTCTTGTAGTGCCGGTGCTCATTCTCTAGCCGCCGGAATGAGATTGAGGATGGGGGGAGAACAGTAAATGACAAGTAGGTCTCTTATGTCAGTGCTCCTCTACTGGAATGGATTTGAGCACTTTGATATAAGGGCTCCTGTTGGAGTAGATGCAAAAAAAAATTAGACTCTAAAAAATAAGGGAAAGCTTACAAATCTAAAGTAAGGGCCCTGATTTAAGGGCCCTGCTCGGGTTGCTAAAAAACGTGCTCTCACACGAGTATATATTTGTGCATATTTGTGCAGCCGCAAAGGTGCACCTTGTAGAACCTCTACGAAAACCATTTTACAAAAACTGTCATGACCTGTTTTGACAGACACTACAAGAAATATGTTGGTTTATGACGTTTATGGCTTGAAATTAGGTCAAAATGTCACTAAATCAACTAGTTTATGACATTTTTTCTAGAGGCATCTCAACTTAGTGATATAAGTAAATGTATGTCACAATACATGTCTTAAAGCTAGTCCAATTGTATATTGTGATAATATTTGCCATGTCATAAAGAGTAATTTGTAAATTGTAAGGACAGCGTGTCAAACTATTTTATTGTTTTTATTAACATTGTTATTCAAGGTAGCATACGGGTCCAACTGCCAAGTCGGATCTAAAACAACCTAGGTGTTCATCAATGTCGTTAATCCTGTCCATAATCGTATATCATTCTAGTAACTAGCAAGTTAAAGAAATCAAGATCTATATAAAATGTATAAATTTATTTATTGTTAATTGTTTGAAATAGCAGATAAATAAATACACACCTTCACGTATATGTGAATAATAACAAATAAATGTTACAATATATATGTGGCTGAGTTGGGTATTAAAATAATAATGAAATAAAATACATTTATATATACACATATCTTTATATTTAGTGTATGTGCTATTAAATTAATTAAATTAGTGTAGAAATATAATTTATTCCAAATACGTATGTACGTATATGTATATATGCACACACGCATGTGTGTATATATATGGAATAATAAACCAAAAAAAGGGAGAAGAAATACATATGTGTATATATTTTGGTAAAAAAGAGAAAACAAATGCAAGTGACGCCAAAAAAGGAAAGGAAAAGAAAATAACTAAAAAAAAACTCCAGACACGCACACCCTCCACCCTATTCCATCTTCCTCGTCCTTTCGATCAGATGCCGCCGCTGCTTCTACTCTCCATTGGCGTCATACTGGACCGAAAATTAGGCCATGTTTAGTTGAGGGCAAAATACAAAAAGTTTTCAAGATTCCCAGTCACATCGCATATGCCGGTACATGTATGGAGTATTAAATGTAGGTAAAAAAATAACTAATTGCACAGTTTATTTGTAAATGTCGAGAATAATCTTTTGAGCCTAGTTAATTTATGATTGGACAAAGTTTGTCAAATACAAACGAAAAGTGCCAACACCATGGAAGTTGTAAATATACTTTTGCTGGTTAGTGGCAGCAAGTTTGATTTCTACCAAACTTCAGTTAGCTCTATTTCTTACTGAAGATTGGGCATGGGTACGTTGTTTTGCAGGTTATAAGGTGATGCTGTCTTCAGATTCAGTTAAATTATCAGGTAGAACATTACATGCTTTTCTGTTTTATTTTTCGTTCCTAGTGATAAAACTGCTCTTAATAATAAGAGGTACATTTTGAGGCTATAAATGGACAGTTCTTGTGTGATATATATGAGTTTACACTTTACACATTTGGAATATGTCTTAGGATTGTATGCTGGAAACTTGTGTAACTTCCTGTGTGAGATATCTGTATAATTTCATTTAATCTAATTATTACCAATTCAGAGAAGGTAGGAATCAATAAAAAGTGAAAAATATGTTTGAAAAAAATTCTGGTATATATCCAAGTTGATTATTGGCTCATAGTTTTTGTTTCAAATATAGAGTAGAGGTGAGCTTACTGTGTGGTTAGTATTGAAGACATTGACTTGTGAGCACATGACTTGCTATAGTTATCTTGATCCTCTCAGATTTTATAGGCTAAAGTTGTACTCATAAAGCTAGCTATTTGCTTATCTATTGGAATTTTTTTGAAAAGTTGGTTCAAATGTACCTTTTATTCTGCACATATAATAAGTTGAAATATTACACTACTGGAAACTTGAAATTCCCTTGCGGTGCACTACCGTCAGGGAAAATAAAAATATCGTCATGAAAATGTACGTATCGTCATAAAAAATAAAAATATCGTCAAACCGTCAGGGAAAATAAAAATACTGTCAGGGCTAGCTCGACAGGGTAATTCCAGTTTTGCTTAACGTTGGTCAGGAAATTTCAAGTTTCCAGTAGTGTTAACAGTGTACCAGTGCAATCTAGTGTTTCATATTGCCTATACCTAAAGTTGTTTAGTTGTAGCATTTCCTCTCAGATTTAATAAGATGAAGCTGTAGTCAGCCTCCTATATCAATACAAGTTAGCCAGTGGGCAGCATATAGTCCACTATATTGATGAGGAAGATGCGCTACAAGCATGTGGAATTTTTCTTGTTCAGCAGGTATGTTATCTATTTTTGCCTATTATTAATCAGTTTGGTGGTTTGACTTTTTAGTTTTGGTGTGTTGGCCATTCAGCTTTATGTGTAATAGAAAACATCTCCTAATCTGGATATTTTGTGCATCATTACATATTCTATGCCACTAGATTAGGAGATGTTTAATCACATGATAAGCTAGATAGTGTACTGAATAGATTAACTGTTTTATTTATGCTCAAAGTGTATGCACTGAACAAATTAAGCGTGATCTTTCAGCTTGTGTTCCTGTATTAGTAGATTTGACTATGCAAAGTTACTATTTTGCCAATGTAATATTTCTATTACATCTCTGAACTTGGGATGTTGTTGCCTTGCTACCGATGTTCCCCCTTAAATTGAATATATGCAAAGTTAGTGTAGCAGCAGTATATATATATATATATATATATATATATATATATATATATATATATATATATATATATATATATATATATATGAGAAACACAATGTATTTGTGAGATTAATTTTTGTGTAAGTGCTAACTTGAGCCACTTGTAGGATGAAGCAAAGAAGGCTAGCTGGAGTTCGGACTCTTGTTTGCCCGTTAAGAAAGCAACAAAGGCCTTACCAGGATTCATATTGATAGACATTTAGAACTAAATGATGAAGACAGACTTAGATGTTACGTGTGATGTTGTATTTTACTTTCTAGGATATATATTTTTTATGAATGACATTTTATAAAAGATTCGAACATGTTAATTGTTGATATGTTTATTAATATGATCAAGTGCATGATTTGTGATGTGTTTGTGGCCTGGTGGGTTGTATGGCTATTAAAATGGGATTTTGTGTATGAATCTACCACCTCATTGCCATATCAACATTTCTTCCTACATGGCATTTGTATATATGGCACGATGCAAGAACTCGTGACATTAAATCAATTGTCATAAATCTTTGTGACTTTAAATTCAATGTCATAAATCTATGACATTAACATATAAACGTCAAAAATAGCCATTTAAGGCGCATGGTTTGTGACTCAGCCTTTTTCGTCACCCAGATGTCATAAGTGTCGATATGTGACATATATTTCAGATATTATGACTTAAATCAAACGTCATAAACCATCACATTTCTTGTAGTGAGACAAGGGAATTTGATCATCATTGGCTGAACGCTCGTTCGGGAAGATCCGTCCAGGGAAGCGTATGCCAATATGTCCTAGACTCGGTAGGCTAGATATGGCGTTGTTGAAGCCTATGTGACGTAAATTAGTTATCTCAGTTCTTGTTGAAGCCTATGTGACGTAACATATGAGTCAACACCACTACCACAAGAAGGAATGCCCTTTTGGGTCACTAATTTCCTTTCAGCGGCGAGATCAAATCCTCAAGTAATATACAATGTTGGAATAGCAGTTTCCAGAAGGGGGGAGAACGCGTGGCCTCCGCCCAAGCGATGGCCTTGGGCCAAGGTCGAAAGCACAGGCGAGGAGTGGAGGAGGAACAGCGGATCCCCAAAGGGGCTAGGGTTTCATTATTGTATTCATCACACTAAAAACTCTCTCTTGTACAGAGTTTGAGTCCCCCTTTTATAGAGCACTATTCACTACAGCTACTCTTTACAACTTTACCCCCTTGTCGGTCGTGGTACATCCTCGGAATATTCCTACGTTAGTACAGGCCGACAGGGGTAGTTTTGGGTATCTTCTTCTCTGACCGCCTTTGCTGGCTGGGCCACCATCGACGGCCCGTCATCGGCCCAAGGCCCAACGCCATCGCCGAGCAGGAACTCTCCCAGGCGTCGGGGCCTTCGTCTGGGGTGCCTTCACTGGGGCCTCTGCCATTGTCGACCGGACCCAGGTCTCCGCCTGCACCGTGAGGACCCTTGCCTTCGGTCGCGTCGTCCTTGGTACCTTCGCCCTCGGCCCTCCGGCCTTCGCCCCGGACGGCCAGCCGAGCGGAGGCCTTCGTCTTCTTTCGTTGCACGTGGCTCATAAAAACTGTCAGTTTCTTCGAACTTCGGCCTCCGCAACTCATAACCATGTCCCAACAGTTCCCCCCTTGAGGGCATGGTCTGATGCTGGTGGGGGTTGCCCTCAAAACATAGTCCTCTGGTTCTGAGGCGCGGAGGCTCCTATGCATGCGGAGGCTTCCCCCCTTTCCCCCTGGGTCACCTGGATCATACCATTGCGTTGCTGACGTGTCGCATTTCGATTCACCACGGTGGTTCTGGAACTGATGCGTTTTTGAACGGATGCGACCGTTGGCCCCGGAAGTTGAAGGGGCGGGGCGGGGGCTATATAAGGGGGTGGTGGGTGAAGCCTTCCCACATCCTTATCTGAGCCATCGCTTTCATTGTCGTCGCCTTCTGCGTTGTTCCTTTTGTGCTTAGTTTTTCGCTTAGTTGTTGCTTGCCTTCGCTTCACTTTGTTGTTGCTAAGCCTTGGAAGTGGCTTCACCTGTTAGTCCACCTCCGCGTCGGGCTTCCTTCTTTGGTCTGTACCATCGCCTTCTCAATGTTAGATCGAGCGGGTGCTGTGCACGGTTTGAGGAGTGTATGGTCGCCAGTGCGGAGGCGCATGATTTTGCGAAGGATCTTGATAGTGTTGAAGCCTCCGTTGCTGACCGTATTACTGCGGAGGAAGCAGAGGATATGGCTGGCTCGAGCAGGACATGGGATTTTAGGCCCTCTCTCATGACGAAGGATATGATTGAAGATCTGCGCAAGTTGGGCATTTTTGGCGATCTAAAGTAAAGCCTCCGCAGGGGGAAACTATTCCCAAACCGCAAGCTGCCGATGTTGTGGTGTTTAGAGATTTTTTTCCTTTGTGGACTTCGGTTCCCTGCCACCCGCTTCCTTCGCCATGTACTGGAAGCGTTTGAGGTACAATTGCATCACCTCACCCCTAAAGGAATTGTTACTTTGAGCAAGTTCTGTTGGGCGTGTTTGTCTTATGGAGCAGAGCCCAGCATTGGTACTTTTTGCGAGTATTATGAGCTGCAATGCCAGCCTAAGAAGGTTGGCGAAGGCTAGTTGGTAGCTCAGTATGGAAGCTGTGCGTTTATGCCGAGGAACTAGAAGGGTAAAACGTTGGAGATTTCTTTCACTCAGAACAACAAGTGGTCGAAGGATTGGATGCAGTACTGGTTCTACGTGAGGACCGGTGGTTTGACATCTACTGGCCCGGATGGGAAGAAGAATACTCTCTATCCATTGGCTTTGGTGATGACTCCGATATGAAGCCTTCGACCCAGGGGACTCCAGGTCCAGAGGCTAATGAGGGATGTGAGGCCTGTGATAGGGCTTTTGCTTTGGCCTGCCGGTATTCCGGAGGTCGGGATCTAGTGGAGGAGATGGTGGCGGCCAACTGCTGGCCCCTTGTTAGGAATAGGCCTACCATGACGATTGAGATGATTAACCTACCTGTTTTTGGCGAAGGTGTCGGGGTTCCGTTTCCCCGATTTGGTTTGCGGCCGAAGACGGGAGGGGCCGCTAAAATGATTGTGAAATCCGCAGAGGCGGGGGCTTGTGAGATACTCGGTGAGATGTCTGACAAAGAGTATCTAACGCGTCGGGCCATCGCTGGTACGATGCCTCGCCTCAATCGGGTGTTCGAGGAGATTGAGGTCCATCATGAAGAGCATGAGGTCCCTACGAAGGTGTTCAAGTCCCTAGAGGACAAAGCAAAGAAGGTTGCTGCCAAGAACGTGACTGCCGTGGCGGAGGCGAAGAAAAGAAAAGGGGTCGGTGTCCCCAAGGTTGTTACCAAAAAACAAAAGACCGTGGCCGCCTCTATAGCCGCCTCCGCCAATGCGTCCGTTGCTGCCTCTGCCAATAATGACGAAGAGGTGGCCGAAAATGTTGGCGGAGGCTTCGGCTCTTTTGCTGCTAGAGTGGGGGGAAAGCGCTCTGCTGCCTCTTTGGATCTTGGCGGCGATGACTTTGTCAAGACCGCCTTTCAAGGAATGGGTGGCTGAGGCTCTACCGCTGAACCCTCCGTCATGGCGCCTATGCTCGGTGTTTTGGGTGATGACTCCTCCGGTTCTGAAGGTGAAGGTACTAGTGATGGTGATGCTTCCTCGCCGAGGGAAGAGGATGCCACTAGCGTGGATTGTTGTCGTCCTATAGCTTTTCCTCTTGTGGAGATTTCTGAGGATGAGGCAGAGGTGAGTTCTCCAGCCACTGCGCTTGAGGCCATGAGTCGCCACCCCGAGGATGCTGGTACCTCAGGTGTTGTTCCAAGTCCTTTGCACTTAGGTGAGTTGCACTTTGTCTTTGCATGGTAGTTTTGCCTTTTGAATTTTATTGGGTTTTGATGTGTTTTGGTTGCTTCAGCGGACTTGATGAAGCCTCTTGGGAGCCTTGAGGCAAACCCCAATGATCCCGTGGGTGTGAATCTTGCTCAGAGCGGATTGGGGGCACCTCCGAGGCCTCCGCTGTTGGGCAGAACTCCTCGCCCATCTGCCCTAGGCATGGATCATGGCGCAGGTTGTGCTTGGTTGTTGCTTTTTTTCTTGGTTCTTTGATTTTTTTCCCCTTGTGCTTTGCTAATCGTTTATTTGCTATGTCAGGGGCTTCCGACGGTACAATAAGTGGGTGGACGGATGCTCTTGAAGCTATTTACAATGATATAGGAGGTTGCCTTTTCTATATATACTTTTTTTCTTTTTGTCTTACATTTCTTATGCTTGATTTGCCGTTAGGCTGCCTCCGCCATCACCTGAAGGATGTTGACTACTTCAAATTGCTGCGGATGAACTTGGAGCAACAATGTGTGGTATGTTTCTTTTTCATTTTCTCTACCTTCGCTCTATTGTGCTGTGGCTGACCTTCGACATGGCAGAGCCATTATCTTTTGGAGGCCATCGAGGAGTGTGGTACATGGGAGGTGGTTGACCGCAACCTGGCCATCGAGGCCCTGAAAAAGGAGGTGGACACGCTTGAGATCAAGAAGACCCGGCTTGTGGGGGAGGTTGGGAGTCTTAGCATCACTCTCACCAGTTGAATCTTTGAATAAGCAGATGGAGGGGGTGAAGGCTGCCAAGACATGGCCGGTGAGCGTGTGCTGAAGGCTATTGAGATAGTAGAGAATGTTCGCAAGGAGGTCGACGCTGAGAGGGAGTCCAGTGTGGCTTTGAAGGCGCAGGTGGATCTGTTGTCCAAGCGCCTGGAGGATGATAAGGACGTTGGTTTGGCCGCAGCTAAGCTTTACGCTGGTACCCTAGAACAATTCGGGGGTTCCACGTCCTCGCTGCCGTCTGAGCCTTCGGCCTTTAGCATTTTTTTGTGGATGAAGGCCCATTTCGAGAAGCTTCCTGCCTTTGTTGGTGCTGCCGTAGATTTTGGAGCCTTGGCCTCTGCCACAAATTTTGCCAAGATGCTGGCACAAGATGGATGCAAGCATGTCTAAGGTGTCAAGGAAATGGACCTTGAGGGCTCATCCAACCTTGGAGCGACTTCTCGCAGCGTGAGGAGATCGGCCCGCAACTTCATGAATTCCTTCTGGGTGAACTTCGGTCGGGCGGAGGCTCGTTCGATGGCAGAAATTCACCGAGCTGAGGTTAGTTTTTTGGGGCATGTTGTCTTTTTGTTCGTGTTTTCTTTAGTGTTCGTTTGTTTATTTGTATCCTTGTGTTATTTTGCAGGAGGCATAGAAGATGGAAGCCGTGCATGGTATTGCTGGGGTGCAACCTTCGCGGGTTGCACATGCGACGGCTCCTAGGGAGTGTTAGGGGGTCGACGGGCCTCGAGCATTTTGGCAATATGACTAACGGGTAAAGATGCACAACCTCTGCAGAATTTTAAAACTGTTATAACAGCTGTGCTCATGTGAGTTAATTTGGGAGCTTAAGCATAACTTGATACTAATCAATGATAAAATCTTGACTTATTAAAATGCTAACTACAGTAAACCGTGTCTACCTTTTGAGCCTCATGAATTCCCATGTTATGCTTGTGGAGTATGAAATGTATCCATGCTTGTTCATTTTCTATTTTTGGATAAAAATCCCGGATGGGTAAGAGATGGCAGTTGGTATGAGGATTATCCAGAGGACTTCTAGGTTTGAGTCAACCAGTTGATCGTCCTTGTGTTGGAACTACCATGTTTGAGAGATAACTTTAATTTCTGCTTATGTTGTATAAGACCAAGTGTTGTATTAAATGTGACGTAAGATACACTGTGATGATACTTTCTATAATTTATTGACTTATGTGTGCGACTGTCCCTACGACGCACATAATGTTTATGCACTCTATCTTGCCCTTAAAATAGAGTGTGACAGATATAAAACTTTGTAGTTCATGATTTTTTTTCATTTGAAATTATTTGTAGTACAAAATTTATGTTTTGTGTTCTTAGAGTTTTGAAATTCATTTTTAAATTCTCCAAATGACCTTGCACAGAGATACAACCTAAACCAAAGTTGTAGTTCTCGAAGAGATATCAATTTTTTGCAGTTGAAACATTTTCCTTTTGACATTGTTTAGTCTCTAAAATGCTTGTTACAAGAGTTCCACTAAATTGAATATAAAAAGAAAGAAACATTCACTAAATCAGAAATGATTGAATTGTGTGGTGAAGAAAATATATACTCTTGACGGTTGTTAGATATACCTTGGGGGTCATCGGCCCCTCAGGGTGTAATATCCCCTTGATGCAGTTAAAATTTTGATCTTATCTTTATTTTCTTGGCGGGTAAACCCTTAAGAAAATCATTTCTGGTGGCCAACCCCCAAGGTAGTAGCTGTTTCTCTTGCTCTTTGTCCTTAGCGGTCCTTCCTTGAGCATTAGCCACCAAGATCAATTTTCTTAGCAGTTTTCAAAACCCTCAAGGATATTCTGTGTCACTAGTAGTGGATCTTGGCTTTTAAATTTTAATCTTATTAGTTCCTACAATATTTTTGATCAATATGTTTAGTTGAAACACTAATGCTTATTGTACCTTAAACTCTGTTTTATTTCGTCAAAGAAATGGACGCTAAGTCCTAGACCACACCATTGCTACAACAATATAAACAGTACTTGTGTTCAAAAAAAAATATAAACAGTAATTTCAGTTTCTGTGCCACGACACTAAGAAATTTAATTTTCTCTAGCAAAAAAATATGTGTGTAGTAGCTTTTTTTTGTTTTACTAAGCTAGATTGTTTATAATGAAACTGTGTAAGATAGACGTACGATATAAAGCCAGCTATCACGTGTCATGGTCCATGTGTCCTATCATGCATGCATGTGCTTCTTGTGAGTACTCTGCATCTGCATATATGTGCAGCACAGCGTGCACATGCATTTTGCAAAGCGTAATAATCCAAATAATATCACTATGCTGAGGTTGTTGACTAATCAAAATCACTATGCACATATGCATTTTGCACGGGCTTAATTCTAGTCTCTACTGTCTATATAAACCACTTGCATTCATCAGGATGGCACCAATATCGGAAACAAGCAGGCACAGCAGCTGTATGCACTGTCATGGCCAGCAGCTTCTCCTTGAAACCACTAGAGTGCAACAGCATGATGAGGAGCTGCTGCAGCCATATTTCTGCTGCTGCTGCTGCATCGCCGCCGCTGAGGCAATGGCCGGGCATTTCACGGCGGCAGCAAAGCAGACAGTTGCAATGCCAGCGGTCGCAACATGGTTACTCCGCTGCAAGAACACTGCATGACGACGAAGGTGACAACCGCCTGAGGCAGAACACCGGCATCTTCCACCCATCTATCTGGGGAGATTGCTTCCTCGGCTACTCCGACCCAGCAGCATCTAATTCATCGCAACAACAGGTCTGTTCATTATTGATTTATTGTTACCAAAATCACTAATTTTGCGTCAAAAAAAAATCTTGAAACTAATGATGTGATAGGTGCTTAGATTTTTCTGCATTATTATGTTGAGTTGCATCGTATTGTTTTCAACAGATTCAGATGGAAGAACGAGCGCACAAACTTAGGGAAGAAGTGGCCGAAATGATAGCAAGTTCAACTACGACTACTAGCAGGCTGCACCTCATCGATGCATTGGAGCGTCTATGCTTGGATCACCTGTTCGAACAAGAGATCAGTGCTGCACTAGCACAGATTGAGACTGCAGATGTTAGTGACTGGGATCTTGGAACGGTTGCACTGTGGTTTTGTCTACTCCGGAAACATCGATATAGGATCTCGCCAGGTAGCATTGTACTCCCTCTGTCCCAAAATAGAAGACATTCTCCCTTCTCGAGAAGTCAACTTTTTTTAATTTTGACCAATTATATATAAAAGAATATTGATATTTATAATACATAATTAGTATCATTAGATAGATCGTTAAATATATTTTCATAATAAAATTATTTGGAGATATCAATATAGCACGTATTTTCTACAAACCTAGTTAAAGTTGAGAAAGTTTGACTTGCACGCTTCCCATAACGTCATCTATTCTGGGACGGAGGGAATATATATAAACACACACCGCATGCAACTTACGTTGCAAGGTTCCCATTAATTAGCATCATCATTAAAACTGCTCTTGCCGTGAAAGCAATCTAAACGCCCATCTAAAGAATGGCTCCTCGAGTCTTGTAGAGTCGGAGCCATTTTTGTACTTAGGAGCCAGAGCTGGGATCTGAGCCAAAAAAGATGGCTTTTTTCGGCTCCTCACAAACTTGACACAAATTATTACAAATTAAAACTAACACTAAAGTTGTTTTTGCAAAAGGTTTTGGCTTCAACTTTAGCAGAGAAACTTCTCCACTAGAGGAGCTTGCCATTTTAGAAGAACCGGAGCCCTATCAAACTAGTAGAGTTTAAGGCCCTTTTTGGTATGGCTCCAAACAGCTTGGCTTCTTGCTGCAATGAATGCAGGAGCTAGAGTCGATGACGCTAAAAACAATGGCTCCACCAGCTCCTAGTTTATTTTGAGAGGAGAGAAAACTACTACTCGCTAATTGCTGCCCGGAGCTCTATCACAGGGCCTAACTAGCAAATTGATAGGCATGCATAAATTACATGGCTAAAAATGCTATATATCCACCTAATACAACTTAATATTATAATTTCCATGCATGTTCATTTCACTCCCATATCTAGCTATCAAATTTATGACTTTATTAACATTTTAGTCAAAGTATGTTTTAATATTTGGCTAACGCGCCACGACCGTGACATATGGAGTCGTAGTGTATATCCTCCTATATGGTTAAACCATATACAATTCTTCCAATTCTTGAAACTCGAGCTGAAAGACTATGTGTCCTATTTCAGATGTGTTTGTGAGGTTCAAAGATGAAGAAGGTGGTTTTCTAGTGGACGGTCCTAAAGACCTACTGAACCTTTACAATGCTGCGCATATGAGGACTCATGGAGAGATAGTACTTGAGGAAGCCATGCTATTCAGCCAAAGGCGTTTAGAAACAATGATACCCTACATGGAAGGGTCATTAGCACATGAAATAAAATCTACACTTGAGATCCCTCTCCCTAGAAGAGTTAGAATTTACGAGTCAAAGTATTACATCTCTGAGTATGAAAAAGATGCCACGGTGCATGAGAAGATGTTGCAACTTGCAAAGTTGAACTCAAATATTATGCAGCTCCATCACCAACATGAGCTGGCTATCATTACAAGGTGAAGTAACTCTTTCATTACAAATTTGTTACCTAACTATATTTCAATTTATTACAAACCAGTTACATTGTTGATAATATTATCTCTAATAAATTTATAGGTGGTGGAAGGATATACAGATTGAATCAAGGCTTCCATTTGCTCGAGATAGAGTCGTGGAGTGCTATTTGTGGATATTAGGGGTATACTACGAACCATGTTATTCTCGAGGCCGAATAATATTAACAATGATTATCGCCATTGTGACCCTTTTGGATGATATTTATGATTCTTATGTGACTCCAGAAGAATGTGAATTACTTACCAAGTGCATTCAAAGGTTTGTATTGCTTCCCTTTCTTAAAAATATCTTTATCTTAGGTTTGCTAAACTTCTATGTCTATCTTTATGTTAAATTTCCATAGAGGAATAAAGAAAAATCTATGTTACTTTTTCTAGCTATAAGGTTATATGTATGTGTGGGTCAAAGTTCTTTATATATATGATGTTGGAAAAATTGAGTATATATATTGTTTCCTTGAGGTGACCACTATAAATAGTAATGAGTCATGTTTTTTCGGTTTATCTTTTGGCTTAGTTCATTCATGTCATCATAAACTTCCATCTAGCTAGGGGGGAATCCAAAAAATGCGGACAAAAGTTGAATTTTGAATTTTCAAAAAGGATAACTCAAACCAAATATTTGTCCACTGAACTATATTAAATAAAAAATATCTACAAATTTGTAGATTATGTTGAGAGCAAGAATGTTGGTATAGACCATGTCAACATCCAAGGTAGTTTGAAAGTTAACAATTTTGAGTTTCAAAATTTGAGAATTTAGAATGGATATAATATCCCAAATCAAAAACTTGTCAACTATGAAGATATAGATCCCATCAAGAGCCAAAACTTTCATATATAATAACATGTCAATATTCAGCACCATTTTAAAATTGATAATTTTGAATCAAAAATATGAGATTTAAAACAAATATTTGGATCTCCAATTGATCTGAAATAAAAGGGTTGTCGTCTACAAAATTGTAGATGGCGCTAAGAACTACAATTTTGATGTAAGTTCTTTATCTGACTTCAGATGAAAAGGCTATAGATTCTTTGTGTGATAGCCATTTACAAAGGCAGAAGACGCACCTCTAGAAATAGCTAGAGTTTCTTAAGAGACTTGCCTCTGAAAATTGATTTCTAGAGGTAGGCCATGGCTCTTGTGCCCTAATGATTTCTAGAGACATTAGAGCAAAAGGCCCACCATTGTAAATAATAACATAGTTGAACTGTTGAAAAGTTTCTGCATGTATGTAGTAACATTTTTCTATCATAGTTATCATATAGAACTCACAAGTTTTCGTGAATTGTCATGTCCAGTTGGGATTCAAAGGGGGCTCATGACCTCCCTGAGTGCATGAAATTTGCTTTGGAGAAAATATTGGATAGCTACGAAACCATTGAAAATATGCTCCACCAGGAGGAGAAATACCGTATGCCATATCTAAGATACTTTGTAAGTTACCTTCCTCGTCTACATGTTTCAACTTTCTAGGTCTATATATGCATGAATGATTGTCCATGATACCATAAGGTATATGTATTTGACCAGTAGCCTTTGCATGTTAACTTGATGCTATGACCACAAACATGTTATAAACACATACTCGACCTAGCTTTTTGATATATGGTACAAATGCATGTATTCACTATTGTTGATTATTTACAGACAAAAGACCTAGTTAGAAGCTTCAACAAGGAGGTAAAAATGCTTCAAGAAGGATACATTCCTAAGTCAGTTGAGGAGCATCTAAAGGTTTCAATAAGAACAGGCGGATGTCCCATTTTGTCGTGTGCTTCCTTTGTTGGGATGCATGATGTAGCAACAGAGGATTGCTTTGATTGGGTTTCTAGTGTACCTAAAATGGTCCAAGCACTTTCTGTGATTCTCAGACTGGTAGATGACCTCGAGTCATATGAGGTAATATCCAGTTATTATTTATCTTTAAAAAATATATGATAAATTTTGAAGCCTAATAGAAGGCTCATAATTCACATTTTTTAGTTTCAAATTTGACTTTGATATTTCTCACATATCATTGCTTTATACAATAAAACGACATAGAGGGAATTTTCTGATGACCTAATTGCATTATTACAAAAGGCGTTTCTATACGTCGTGAAATTAGCTTTATGTAGGCTGTGCAAACCGTCAGTGAGAGCTCTGCTATGTTGACCGCCTCTGGAAAGCTATTTTCAGTGGCAGTTTTTTGCCATGTTCCACTTTGGCTTACTGCGCCAGCAGCAGCAATTTCTAACAGCCAGCACATGATGCCTTGATCATCTCAAAATCGTTTTTAGTAGTATATACTGCTTTCCATGACCTTGCCTACCTTTATCTTACTAATATATTTGAATACTTAACTTTGTGCAGCGAGAGCAACTGATCCCTCATGTTGCTTCGACAATTGATAGCTACATGAAGGAGCACAATGTCTCGATTGAAGTTGCACGTGAGCAGATACGCGTACTCAAAGAGGAATCATGGAAAGATTTTAACAACGAGTGGCTTAACCCAGCCATTGCCTACCCAAGGCAGTTATTGGAGCGGATATTCAACTTGACAAGGACAATGGAATTTATGTACAACCAAGAGGACAATTTCACAAACTGCCACAATCTAAAGGATTTGATCCAATTGTTGCTGGCCGAACCATTTACGATTCCCATTTAGCAAGCACTATGTGCCATTGTAACAAATAAATTATTACTGTTTAATTTATATGTATAAGGTTGGATTACCTCATCCCCTTGCACACATGTTAGATTGAAGACTAGAGTGGCTTGTTTTAGTCATAACATCACCTCAAACACATAAAAGGTCAATCCCAAAAGGGAAGATCTTCATACTTGAAAATTACTGGATGAAACTTGAGGGATTCCAAAATGTTGTACATAATAGTTGGGTCAGTCCAACACAACATATGGACAGTACAAAAAAACATATCAGCAAAGTTCAAGAACTTGAGGAAAATCTTGAAAGGTATGGCAATTTAGAATGACAAACCTCAAAGCCAACATTGCAAATGTCAAGCTCTTCATATAGCTCCTAGAAAACCTTGATGAATTCAGAGACCTAGGTGTGCCTAGATGGAATTTCAAAGACATTTTAAAAGACAAGCTGCACCTTCTGGTCAAACAACAAAAAAAATTAATGGAAACAAAGAGGGACAATAAAATGGCCAAAATTTGGAGATGCAAATACTTAGTTTTTTCATGCAAATGCAACTATGAAATATAGGAAAAACTTGATCAGCCATCTACAAGCGGAAGATGGCACCTCCTACACCAATGACAAAGACAAAGAGATTCTTTTGTGGGAAGTCATCAAAGAATGGCTAGGGTCCTCTAAATTCTCTGGCTTCTATTATGACACATAATCATCCATTGACAAATCAAACTTTCTTGAGGTCTTGTAACAAGACTTTACTAAGTCATAAATAAATACTATGATCAAAGCTCTAACCAATGACAAATCACCAGGCCCAGATGGTTTCAACAATGAATTTCTTAAAAGATGCTATTTCTATCAACTGTGTCATGACTTCCAATCGAACTCATCATTATGTCTGTGAAGCATAAACAACTCCTTCATAAGCCTCATTCCAAAGATTGATGGAGCTCAAAGCACTTCTGATTTCAAGCTATCTCAATGTTAAACATCTCAGTCAAGCTCCTGACAAAACTCTTAGCAAATAGAGTATAGAATTTCATCACTAGACTGGTTCACCAAAACCAATATTGTTTCATCAAACAAAGAACAATTCAGGATTGCCTAGCCTGGTCATTTGAATATCTATAACTTTGTCAACACTCGGAAAAAAAGAAATTGTTGTCCTAAAGTTGGACTTTGAAAAGGCATTTGACAAAATTGAACACCAAGCAATAGTAACCTTGCTAAAAGCAAGAGGCTTTGGAGATAAATGAGTAGCTTGGATAGAATAGATCCTCTCTTCAATGACCTCTATTGTTTTATTGAATGGGGTGCCAGGAAACTACCATTGCAGAAGAGGGGTCAGGCAAGGTGATCCACTTTCTCCCTTGCTCTTTGTTTTGGCTGCTAATCTCTTATAGTCCCTGATTAACAGAATAAAGGATACGGGTGTTTTGAATCTACCAATTCCATTGAACCACAACAAAAATTTTCCAATTCTATAATACGCAGATAACACTCTGATTATCATCCTAGAAGGAGAGGCCACACAGCTCTTTTACCTAAAATCCCTCCTCAACTCCTTGTCTCCTTCCACTGGGCAGAAAGTCAACTTCTTAAAGTCCATTTTTGTGCCAATAAATGTCTCTGATGAAAAACTAGAACACTTGACCAAGACTTTTGGTTGCCAAAAAGGAACCCTACCCTTCACTTATTGCTTGGGCCTCCCCCTTGGAATCACAAATCCTAAGGTGGAAGACTTTTCTCCCAATGGTAAACAGATATGGGCATAGACTAGCCGGTGCTTCCACTTTTCTTTAACAAACTGGTAGAGTTGAACTAACAAACACAATGTTCTCCTCAATGCCAACTTTCTACATGTGCACACTAGCTCTGTCCCTATAGTGATCAAACAAATGGATAAGTACATGAAACGTTGTCTTTGGAGAGGGCAGAGGTGAATGCCAGAAAACCACCCAAAGCAGCTTGGGATATGGTATGTTTACCCAAGGATGAGATGGCCTGGGAGTTTTAAATTTTAAAAAAAAGCAAAATGAGGCCCTAATGATGAAAAATCTCCATAAATTCGTCAATGGTTTGGACATTCCATGGGTTAACTTAATCTAGGAAAACTGTACCCAAATGGCAAACTACCAAGTGCACAGATGATAGGTGGCTTCTCTGGTGGAGGGCGAACTTGAAGATCTTAAGACAATACAAAAACATTATAGTTGTGTAAGTCAACAATGGGCACACCTGCATGCCATAGTTTAAAATAGTGGGCTATTGAAAATAGCGACAACTTTTTTCAGCAGCTATGAAGCTATAGCGGCGCTACGATAGACAGTGTTTCTATAAAATAAGCATGAAAAACACCAGTAATTGATGCAAAAAAAACATGTCAAATATGAAATTCAATGAACACAAATATGTTTCTAAGATTCCACAAGTCTAGGTAAAATTACCAATATAACATTACAACATGATTCGTGAAACTCCAGTGTTTAATTGTTCAAAATACCAAATTAGTAGCAAATTATAAGTAGGAAATAACTAATTAAATTAGTAAGCATATGATAAGTAGGCAAATATGAAATAGTGCCACTATTTTAACGCTAAAGCTATGCAACTTAGTGGCGCTATAGCTCACAATAGTGGTCAAAGTTGGCATAGCAGCACAAAGAGCAATAGCGTAGCGTCAAGCCTCTCTGGCCGCTATAGCCTGCTATTTTTTTTTCATGATGCTCTGGGATGACAAGTGATTAGACGAAGCAGCCAAACTGAAAGTCCCTGAGTTGTTCTCCTTTGCATAAAATAGACTGATTTCAATTAGCAAAGCAGTGTCACAAAGTCACCCAGCTCAACTCGTTCACTTGCCTCTTTCAGTTCTGGCTTATATATACTCAATTACAGAATCTTAACAATGCCATGGAGAATCTGAGCCTCACAGCTAACAAAGACATTTGAGGGTACAACTGGGGATCAAACACCTTTGCACCAACTAAACCTTACAATAAACTGATACGACACCATCAAGTTCACATTGCTTTCAGATGGCTCTGGAAATCCTTTTGTCAACCAAAGCACAAGGTATTTTTTGGTTGCTCCTGAAAGACAGATTGAGCAAACATGCTGAAAAGAGAGAATATGCAGTTACAATCCTACAATTGTGAGTTGTGCCAGTTGGCAACTGAAGAAACCCTCAACCATCTATTTCTTCACTGCCCTTCTGCAAAATCATGCTAGAACATGAACATTCCCACTCATGCCTTGTTTCATGATGTCATACTCCTCTTCAGATATCAACCGAACTCTGAATTCTTCTTGAATGCGGTAATCATCATGAGCTGGGCGATATGGGGAGCATGAAATGATCTGATCTTCAATGGGATTGGACCGAATATTCAAGTTTGCAAGAATAACTTTAACAGGGAGTTGGCTTTGACCTCTCTCCGAGCAAAAGCAAGTTCCTTGGTGAATTATAGTGCATGGATCCAAAAACTGGTTGTAATTCAGCACTTAGAGAGCATCTTTTTTGTTTCTTCTTTTTCTTGAATGTTGCCGTAAAAACTCTTCCCAGGCTTGTTTAAGATATTTTATCTTTGCTTTAGGGGCCACGGCCCCTCCAGATTCTTCAAAAAAAAAGTAGCTTCTCAATAAACTGTCAGCCGGCCATGATTTGCAGGCTCCATTTTTGGTTGCGAGGATCAGGATTATGTTGTTGTCTCTTTGACATTTCAAATGTTCAGGGAGATGCCCCCAACTAGCAAAGGTGAGTGTCAGGATCCTGACATCAACAGATGGCACAAGAGCACTTCTGAATGGCCAGAAACTCAACCTGACATATCCACTAACAACTCGTGGTTTATGAAAATCTTGATTTAAAAATATCAAATTCGATAATATTTCTTTCGAGACAATTAGAGATTCATGCTCCTTCAAGAAAGGGGAAAAAAAGTGATACCTGCACCCTGCTTCATGTTTTGTTTCGTTGCAGGTGCTTTCCTGACAGTGACCAAGCTCTGGGCTGATGATACCTTGACCCTCCAATTCCTCGTTACCCTTAGAACTGAGTGAGGCAATCAATCAAAGGTACGAAATCTCAGACAAATACAGGCATTGATTGTATTCGGCTGGATAGAAATCCGAGAGAGTTTTCTCCGTTTTCCTGAACAAAATCAAACTTATCTATACATATCTATAAAAGTCGTGGCTTTGGAACGGTCCGTCGCACTCACAGTTTACTGCACCCGCAACAGTGTTTTTGAACAGTAAACCCGTTTATACAGTGCCGGGTTTATGAACAGTAAAACCCGTTAAGAAATCAGTACCACCCGTTAAAAGAACAGTAAACCCGTTAATACAGTACCGGTTTATGAACAGTAAAACCCGGTAAAGAAACAGTAACACCATTTCAAAACAGTACACCCGTTAAAAGAACAGTAAAAACCGTTATGAACAGTAGCACCATTAGGCAACAGTACTGCCCGCAAGCGCGGGCTCTCCTGCTAGTTATTATTATGTTTCTGAACTCTAAACTAGAGACTGAAATGGAGCTTTCATCTCAGATGACCGGCTGGAGTACGCGTCCATCCATTTCAGATGGCCAGCCCAACGCAAGGCAAGCTGCGAGTGACAGACAACAACCACTGGAACGACGATCTGACCGGCTGACCCGACCCCGAGCATCTGGGAAGTGAACAGCACGCCACAAACGCTGCCTCCGCCACCGGCTGGGTCACTCCTCATGCGCTCCCCTCCGAGTCGCTCAAGCTCAACTCACACACAGGTCATCACCCTGAGGCAGAACGCTGGCTGGCAGACCCTCGTCCTGTCGGTGTCGAACTGTCGATCGTTGAGGAAGCTGGAGATGCAGGAGCAGCCCGTCCCTGGGGGCGACGGGCTTCGTGGCCGGGGCGGCGCTGGAGCTTGTAAAATTAAAGGGCCGCGCCACCGCGGAGGGAGGTGCGTGCCTGCGTCCACGCGGCAGTGCGCTTGGGCGGAAGCCGTTGGTAGCGAAGACAAACACCAGGAACATGGTAAGTCAGGCGGGTCCGGGAGCGAGCCGCACGGCGCGGCTGGAGGAGGTGGACAACGACGCGGTGGCGCCGTGGTGCTGCGCGCTGGCTGTGCCCGTGCCGGCGCCGGCGCCGGCGCCGGATGGCCCTGCCCTCGAGTACGACCACAACGTGGAGGGGGAGGAAGATGAGACCGCCCCTCAGTCGCGGCGAGGCGGGGGCGGACCAGGAAGAGCGGCGGTGCAGGCACCAGCTGCATCGAGGCAACGGAGGGATGCAGCGCAGTACGGCACTGGCGGCGGTGCGGGAACGACGCCGGTGCCAGCGATCTGTCAGCGTGGTGTCGCGGGAGGCCGCGGCGGCGTGCTCTGCTCCCTGGCGAGCTGCTCGCGCTCACGGTTCAGGCGGGCGACCTCCGGCCTCCGCCACGCCTCCTCGCGCGCCCTGCCTCCCACCGCTCGAGTGTCTTGAGGAACACGCGCTGCATGGCGTTCTGCGACCTGCTGCTTCATCATCCCCTGGGTGCCGGCAGTCCGACTCCGATGCAGCGAAATGAAATGCTTGCTTTCCTTCCTTCTTCCCCCGAACACTCGGTGCATCCATCCAATCCAAGTGTGTGTTTCATTAAAAGGAAGAGTCGATCGAAGAGAGGAACAGAAAAAACAGCGTGCGGATGGACTGCGGAAATCCTAAAATGTCTGCACTGCTGGCAGGCTGCTAATATAATGATGTGGGTTATTGGCGAAAAAATGCGACCGACCCTGTCTCTGCCTGCATTTGCAGATGGATACAGGCACATGAGAAAGGAAGCACGAATGCCTCCCAGTTCATGCTTGCTGCATTTGCAGATGGCCACCAAGCGCTGCATCTTGCATGCCTTCCGGTCCATCTACTTGGGCTGCGTAGCGTAGCCCGTGCAGGTCGCCGGCACCGGAGGAGGAGCCTTGCTTGACGAGCGCGGCTAAGAGGGCATCGAAGCGGTGGAGGGCAATGGCGCGGGAGCAGGTAGACAAAATCAGCTCGCAGCTCTACGCCGCACCATGCACCGCCCGGCCAAGCTCCGACCAAGGCCACACCCCATCCCCCACCACGGTTCCTCACCAAGTAGGCCATGGGCACCGGCAACGTCGTGTTTCAAGTGTTTCAGGCGTTTCAGACTTATGTTTCAAGTGTTTTATTTGAATGTTGCAAAAGTCGATCTGGATGCTGCATATGTTGCAATGACACTATACGCATGTTGCAAGCATATGTTTTCAAGTGTTTCAGTTGTTTTAAAAGTATGTTTTAAGTGTTTTATCATGATGTTACAGAAGTATATCTGGATGTTGCATAACATACATGTTTCAAGTGTTTCAGACGTTTCATACGTATGTTGCAAGTGTTTTATCTGAATGTTGCATATGTTGCTACAGCTATATACACGCATGTTTCAAGCGTATGTTTCAAGTGTTTGCGTCTATTTTCAGTCGCATGTTGCAAGTGTTTCAACTAGATGTTTCAAAAATAGACCTGGAAGAGCACATGTAGCAATGCCCCGGTGGCTGGTGGATAGCAGCCTGCCGTGTACCCGCCTACTACTGTTGCTGGAGCACCGCCCATGGTTCACTGTTTGAGCGCCTGAGGCCGACAGACGCCTCCTCGGCATGCATCCGTAGGTGGGGTGAGGCAGGCCAGGGGGGCGCAAGCTGTTGTCTATTACGGCCCGATGGGATAATGGTACTCCTGTTACACGGGCGCGGTAGGCACATGTGTTCGAACCAGATCTGTTTTGGTCGTTGGCGGGCCCTATTGACAGCTGAGGGAGGTGCGCTCGGCTGGCTGTTCGGCCACACGTCCGCGAGTGTGCAGGGGTCGAGTGTGTCATGTGGGCTGCACGGGCGAGCATGCACTGGACAATGATAATATTCGTGAGCGGGTGTGGCGCAGGCGTCCAAACGCGCGCTTCTGTCTGGATGTCCAGGCACTGGACCCTCCCTTATATTTGTTTTTATTCATGTAAATATAAAGTGAATTATTAGTTCAAGTTAGAACGATTCATTTTTTTATTTTTGGGAGACCTCATTTGCTTATGATATCATCATATTGTTCCATATTTACTTTAATGGTTTCCATATAGTAGCCAGTTGCTTATGTTTGCCTTAGAGATGATGCTTGATTTAGAATATTCTTGATTATGCTTTTTTTTTGGGGGGGGGGGCATGATTATGCTATGAAGTCCATGTTAGTCACATTTATTTCATTATGAGAAAAATGATTTATTCGTGTTTGATGTCAATTGATAAATTAAAGATAACTTTTGAAGCTGGCATAAGTGTATCTATACACATTTACTTAAGCAAATAATCAATGTAGCATCATCAGTTTGAATGAATTATGTTGTTTTATGGAAATTAACTGTGTTTGGTTGAGTTGATTCTTTGTAATTATTGTCATGTATATATGATTGTGTCCCGTTGCAACGCTGGAGCTAGTACAGGAGTGTATAGTAGGGATGCACATGCAACCATGTAATAATAATTAATAAATACCATGGAAGAGGCCCTTCTCAATTTTATAATTTTCCGAGGACGTTTCTGCAAAGAGAAGCATATACTGTGGCCTGTGGGGTAACAGCAAAGCATTCACGCACGTGATTTATTAGTCCATTCAATTCGTGTTTGACCCTGTTCGCTTGTTTTTATCAGTGCAGAGCTTATTCAGCATTGTTTTTCTCTCACAACAAATCAGCATTAACTAGAATCAGCTAGCCAGAAACCATCCGGCGAACAGGGTGTTTGTCTTTTATATTGATGACGTACGGTTTCTTGGTCAACGTCTAGGCACTGCTGTGACCCATGGATAAGCTGATCCATTTTTTTAAGATAAAAATCCCTTTTTCGGGATGTTGTACACACAAGATATAGGTTTGAAATTTGTTCTAAATTATAAGGTAGTGTAGATTGTTCAACCTCATCCGTGCATGTTTGTCTTTTAAACACACCCATGCATGTAACTATACATGGCTTTAAAACACCATTTTGTCCAACATGACTCATGTAGTTTATCAACAAAATCAATGGCATGCATGTTTGCCTCTTTAAATTATGTCTTACTAAAAAATTAAATAGGTTAACAACCAAAGTAACTAATTAGTGAGAGACAAGTTAGACTTTTGCCAGACTCTTTGTTTGATTCTAAAATTCTTATGATGTCTTGTATTTCAAGACAGAGGAAGTACATTAAAGATGGCTTATAAGTCGATCTATAGCCACTACTGAGGTGACAAATAAAGTACATAAGCTTAGAGTTTTTTTTCTCTTCATATAAGGAAATAGCCTTTGAGTTGATAGGCAAGCAAACCGCATGACAAGTAATCCATATCACAATCCAAAAAGACATGTTTGTGAGTGTTCTTACGGTTTTGGCTAGCTTTATGCTAGGAGCTGACGTCGGTGCTTCACTTTTCAGTTAATTATGTAAAGATAAAGAAAAACGGTTTCTTGGACAGTGTACAAAGATTTCTAGCTAGAAGCCAGAACTATTTTGAGAAGCAAATAAATTCCTTACAAATAGGACCTAAGACAATCAAGCCATTGGCCCATATTGAGTAGCTAATAAATGCAAACCTTCTTTACAATCAATAAACAACTAGCTAGGCTTATTCTACACTAGCACGGCTAAACCGCAATTGCCAAATAGATGAAATTTACCCGGTTTATCTCTAACAACAATGGAGTCCAACTTTCGGACGCATGATATATACTAGAAGGTACCATGCATCCACGCACATTAATTTTGACCCATCAATCTTGCACTCAACAATCATTGCATTTATAGTAACAGGGTTTGATTTATTGTTTGCATTAGTCTTAGTCGGCTCACCGAGAGCTTCACAGCTCCACCATGGGCGGGTGGTTCACTGATTTGGTTGCTCCGGCTGATCCATCACTGAAACCGGGGTTGCAGTTGATGGTCACGCTAACGATTTGGGAAATCTGGCGCGAGAGAAACAACCGCGTCTTCCGGAAGGTAGCTTGGACGGTCCGACAAATTGTGTACAGCATTCAGGATGATGCGCGGACTTGGAGTCTCGCTGGGAATCGGGATTTGGACATGCTGTTGCCGACCTCGGCCCCAGCCTAGTCAGTAGATCACCTGGTTGTGATTATAGTTTCATGTAAATCACATTCTCTTGTGCTCAGGGGTGGCAAGGAACTCTATTGCTGAGACCCAAGCAAAATAGGTGTGGCTCATCTTGTGCCAAATAGAAACTCTGTAATGCTCTTCTCTTATTTCGATGAAAGCCGGCAACAGATCTTTTGGAAAAAAAAATCAGCGTCCTATCCTGTCCAAAAAAAGAAAGTGTCCGATCCCCCTTCTCTTGGGAGGCGTGCCCTAACAACGACCCCCTTCCCTTTCGGAGGTTCCGTTTGTGTGTTCATGGCGGCGCCTTGGGCCGGAAGCCTTTCTTCTCCGACGAGTTGGCGCGTGGGAATCAGCTGAAGGATTGGAGCCCGCAGGTCCACAAGGTGGCCCCGGTTTCCAAGAAGGACGGCGACCTCACCAAAATCTGCTTCGACTCTTGTAAGCAATCGGTTCGAAGCATATAAATTCCGTTCGGGTTCGGCGGTGGATTAAGGCGTTTGGGCCGTAGACGCGGCGGGGGCGACGAGGTTCCAAGGGGTTAGTGCCTCTTCTTGTAGAGGGCAGCGGCAGGGGCAGGGGGAGGCAGGGGCGAACAGCCTCCTAGATTAGCGAAGCGGGCGGTGGAGGGGCTGACGCGGGAGGTGAGGTCGCCGTCGCCCGCGGGCGGTGCGGTGGCCGTTCTATGCGGCCGTCGCCCGTAAGGTGGAAAGTAGATGGCTAGAAACCTATTTTTATTTCAAAATAATGTATTCTAGCTGCTGTGGGAATGCTCAAAATTGTTTTTAGTTCACCCTTTCTATGCATATGCACTGACCATTTATCCAGTTTCTTTAAAAAAAAACACTTCTGAATCAGATTTTTTAATTCATTATTTTTCACTTGTGTTCTTGCACTAATAGAATTTCCTTAATTTTCAATTGTTTTTCAATTGTACCGCAGCATCTCCTGGTCCAATGATATCCACTAATAGGGTTAACTTGGGCCACTCTACGTCGACGTTGAACACATAACGACGATGAAGAGGAGTTCGCAAGCCTGAACCTTTCTTCTTCGACGAGGCAGAGGCGGTGCACGAGCACGAGAGGCAGATGCGGATACTGCAGGAGGAGCGCAGGAAGGAGCAGCGTGATCGCGACCTCAAGGTCCACAGGGCCGCGATGGATAGGATCCGAGAATATGATCCCAAGCTGGGGTCCACCTACTTTACCCGCATACACTTCGTGAACCTCAGCAAATTCAACCTGGACGAGGAGTGTAAGTCCACCCATCTCTTGTCAATTAAGTGCACATAGCTTAGCTCAGTTACCCCGATACTCCAAGATAGGAACGTATCCGTATCCGATACAGCATGGATACGCGTTGGATACGTATCCACGTAGTATCCGTAAAAAAATAAATCAACAATAATTTGGATACTCTTCATGGATACGTTAACTTGTTTGATACGTTAGTCCGATACGGCTCAGCCCATCAACAGCTAGTTGGATGACTCCAGAGTCCAGACTCCCTCATGCGGGCGTGCCTGCTGCCTCTTGTCTTCTAAGGCTCTAACCCTACACAGCCGCGACAACACACCCGCACGCAAGAGCTCCTCCACGGCCGAGTGGCGGCAGCGAGGAGGTCCTCTGCTCCACCACTGGTCCTGTGAACTGTGGAGACTAGGCCGGTGAAGGGAGCTAGATCGCTTGCTGCTCATGGCCAGCAGTTAGGCCAACTTAGTGAGCTTTCCCATTTTCCCTTTCTCTAATCTCCTTTTGGTTTAATTTCTCTCCGGATCTTGATATTATATAGATGCAGCATTGTGATATACCTGAATAATTTAATCTTCCCTCAAGTTGACTAGTTCTACTTCTGCACTAAACACCTGTACATTCTTAATTGGATTTTGATGAGTGGATGGAGATGCTTGGCAAGCTTCTGTTGGAACGTTGGCTAGATGGAAATGCGGAAAACATGAGCAAAACAACACAATTACAAGAATGCAAGCCTTGGCTGCTACTGCTTTTAGAATTTTTAATATGCTTTATTCTTATTTATTTATTTATTAAAAATACTAAAACATATCCACGTATCGGGTTTTTTTTCTAAAAATGTCGTATCCACGTATCCGTATCCGCCCGATACTAATACACGTATCCGTATCCGTGCTGCATAGTAGCTTAGTTACCCATATGTTTGGTTCGTTTCAGACTGCATTTTGTATATTAATGCTTTGCCATCCATGAGAAATTAGTGTTTGCTTAAATGATGTCGTTTGGATCAAATCATTCTACTCTGTGCATGAAAATATTGAAATTTTTCAGTACTTTATCGTCCTCAACCTCTTGTTTTGTTTACTTTTGTTTATTCAACTATTTCAATTTGGAGTATCTAATCCCCATTGTTGTAATAATTTCATTCCTCTTAAGTATGTATGACCTACCACTGCATGGATGAGTACTAGAGCATTAATTTATTATTGTCAAAAGTGAAATCATGAATTTAATTTCTAATGTTTTTCTTTTCTTCCACTGCAGCACCCCTTGATCCAATGAGGGACACCAATGCATCAATCGATGTGCAAGGAGGTCAGAAAACAGTTTCTTGGTGGTGAATCTGTAGACATTGAAAAACGGTTCATTCCTCAGTGTAAAGATAGCCTCCTCAGATGTTGGCTTCCCGATCAACGTATATGGCACTGGCATTGCGAGGTACAATCTTGATCTCAAGTGTGTTTATCTCTTCCAGAGTGACAGAGATCATTGTCTACTTTCTCTAAGGTATGCAGGTGTACAAAGTGTGTAACTTGAGGAACAAATCATCTATGCGAACTAACTTCAGTAGTTAACTTCTTTTTTAGGATGCCTTTTTTGTAAGAGGTAGTCACCAAATTTGTTGCTCTGTAATATCAACGTAGCATAGCCATATCAGCCTGAAGTAGTCATCTGCATCTAGCCTCTAAACAGTCTTCATGATACTAGCATAGCATTTTCAAACCTAATGATATACTTGTACATGCCTGTACACTTGTAGCATTGAGCCAGTAACAGTTTGTCTTACAGCGTCCATATGCAGTGGCTGAAATTTTGTGTACTTTCACCGCATCCATGCACATTCAGAGAATGATACCACTAACCTGTCATGTGAACTCTTTTCACAGGATACATCGCTGATCTTGACTGGGCCAAAGCGAGGGCTTGCGCTGATAGATGGTATATATTTTGAGGTCGATCTGAAGATCAAGTGTGGTCGGGGGCAGGACAACCAAGTGACAATATTTTAGGCATAGTCCCTATATGATGTATATAATAAAATAAGAAAAAGAAAAGTAGAATGTTTTGGTCCCGCAGTCTGCAGTGAAGATCCTCCAAATTGTTGAAAATTATTAAGAAGGGAAGAACACGTCCGACTGAGGACTATGAGCGGATATTCATGGACTCTGATGGAACCGAACCCCCTGCGTATATGTGCAATGTGCAGGCATAAAAAAATGATCCTAAGGTACCAGATAAGTAATTTAGTGGTAAGGAAGTATCATAACCACCGGCTTACTAAATCAGAGTATCACAACAATTTCATTGTTTAATTCCAGTCTTAATACAGTATAGCTTTCCTTCTACCCAAAAAAGTGCTTTTGTCTATAGCACAGGAATTATATTTACAGTGATCTCATAAACATCATGGTATGACGACCAACTTTGCTTCAAAACCTCTAAGCAAGAAAAATAATAAATCTGTATGCTCTAGCCTGGTATCTTTGAAAAATCTGAAAATACATGAGATTTGAGGATTTTCTTGATGTTCTTGAATTTCTCTCTCAGCTCTGTTATCTTGGGCACATCTCTTTAGGCTTCAAAATGACTGCATAGTTGGTTCACTGCCTAGAACAGAGTTCGAAATTGGTTGGAAATCATGTGCAAAATCATGCAAAACAATCGGTACGTGCTAAAATATTTCAGACATTGAAATCATTTCTAGAACTTTTGCAGGTTCATCAGCTAATTAAATCATTCCTACCTCCATCTGTGCAGCTGCTTCTTTATACTGCCGTTTTGACGCCATAACCTGAATTTGCTCAACAGCCGAAATTATACATAAGTTAACATGATTTAGATGAAAGTCCAGCTGCCATAACCTGAAGTCCAGCTGCGCAGCTGCTTCTAGGGGTAAAGTAACTGCAAAGGAACAAATAAGGTGTTGTTTGTTATCTCGCCTAACGCAGTGCGCTCTGCTTTCTGAGTTGCCATGTCTTCCCTCTTCATTTAACCAGCTAGCAACTTGCAAAACCAATCTGAGGAAGATGCAATCACCAATGATTGGTTGTTTTTTTATACGGCGTCATTATAAAAAGTATATTGCCCTCTATACCTGCCGTAGCGTCAAGGAGAAAATGACAAATAAATTAAAACCTTGACAACAGAAGTATTTGTACCTTTTTGCATCTATATGATTTTTGTTTTCCTCATCCATCCAGGCAACAAGAAACGAATCAGGCCTAGGCTTGTTTAGCAGGCAGGGATTTCCCTAGAAGTTTGGACAAATGAAAACATTGAGCTGTTAAAAATTCAATAGGATTCATGTGCAAACTGTAATAGATGGTTGGTGGTTGTGGTTTACATATCCAATCAACAGTTGATCACAATTAGTCAACCATTTGTAGAGACATCACATCATTTGACGATACAGTTAAATTCCACTTTCTATAGGTTGCAGGAGCAGGGCTGTATGTCCCATACCGGAGATGGACGCCGTCCGCGACATGTCTGGGTTCGGCGTGCGGACGCTCCCATACCACCAGCTGCTTTCATCTATGGTGTTCTGGTCAGGCACAAGCAGATCTTTGGTTAATGATGAACCCACAGACAAACGTAGCAAATTCTACCTGACTTTGTAAGCAGAGATGCATTTTCAGTTGCAAGAGCTGCTGCTGCAATCGCATTGCTCATGGTTGGCAGTGCTCACCGAGTCGGCGAAACCCACACCGCATATCTCACAAAAGTGTAGAAGTGTGCCAGCACTGCACAAGGTGATGAACCATCAGAAATCTGAACCTATTAAATATAACGGAAATTAAAGATGGTACTTAGATACAGAAATCAAAACAAACCGTAGCTGGCAATAACTTTTAAAATAGACACATGCCAAGCAAAGAATAGTGCAAAACGTGCTAGGCTAGGTTACCCAGATACGGATATGGGTATCGGATACGATACGTATCGGATACGCGGATACGCTATTCTCTAAAAAACAGTGACACGGGGATACGTCTCAGATATTTTCTAATAATAATAGTAACTACACATAATGTAAATATGAAATAAAATAGTATCAGTGAAACATAGTGTTTAACACCTTAAATGATACGTACCACAGCCACGATACATAACAAATATTTTGAGTGCACTACTTAATTAATAAGGCCACAGTACATATCAAATAATCTGACTGAACCGTGAGGACAAGGAAGACTAGAGGAGAGGACCAGAGATGGGGATCCAGGAGCCGCTGCCCGCTCGCTGGTTGGACGGCCATCCGCCCAGAGACGCCTGCCATGGAGCAGGGCTGTAGGGACCGGGAGCAGGTAGGGGCGCCGCTCGCCTGCGTCGCCGTCGGTCGCTTTGTGCCTCGTAGCCGCCATCCGCTCGCTGATTAGACGGCGAGCCGCCCAGAGATGCACGTGCGGAGCTGGGCTGCAGGGGCCGGGAGATGGGAAGGGCGCCGCTCGACTGCGTCGCCGCTTGCTACTGCCGCGTTGCCGACAACCGGTCACCACTCATCAGGCGGAGTGCATCGGGAGGTGCACGGCTGTGCGGGAGTATCCAACTCGGCTTAGACGTGTTAGATACTCGTATCCAAGTCAATACGTATCCAGAAATTCAAGTACGGCTCGGATACGCATCCGTGGCGTATCAACAGCGTATCCATGTCCGGTACGTATCGGATACGCGATACGCAGCCCCCCTGAAGTATCCACGTATCATAGGTGCTAGGTACACCAGTGCACCCTTTCTTTAATAGTTGTGCTAACTGCCTTCAATGTTTGAGTCTTTCAGACTGCATTGTATTATCACAAGAACTATATTTCTTTTTCTTTTTCCTGGCAAAAAGGAACTTTATTTCTGCTAAAACAAAAACAAAAACAAAAAGAACTTGTATAGAAGGTACAGGTGAAAAAGAAATCATGAACCCAGGAACTTTGCTGCAGGTGAAAAAATCGATTTTCTCCATGTGAGTTAAAACTTAACAATTCAATTTGGTGGAGACCTTTTTAGGAGCACCAATTCACACCCCTACCTATATATAATATATTTTAGGGGAATTAAACACATTAAATGCAGAGAAACGATGATGATCTGCAAGGTGCAGCTCCACTGGCCGGTCTTCTCTTCAATGAAGGCATGTACTAAATGTGAGTGATGCCCCTGCTGGATACTACTGCAACTGGAGGATAATGCTGAAGGCCTGAAATGCTCGATTTCTCCTGATGAAGTTGCTCAAATATATGTAATGAAAAAATAAAATCATTTGTCATTTTATTTCTATCTGTTTTCTGACCTGAGCCACTGATCCTTTCCACCTAGCAACATGATCCATACGCTTGGTATCCTTAAACCAGTCAATCGCTGTGAGCTCCATAAGGAACTTCCCTGATGGTAACTGCATGTCTTTTTTAAAGATAGGTAACTGCATGTCAAATGACAAAATACTAAACACTTGATTGCCTGCTAGGCTTCAAAAAAAAAACCAAATTGTTACTTGAACAAATGGCCTGTGCTGCGAGATCTGAGCTTCATCAAGGTAGAGAGAGTGAGGGCAGGAGAGAGAGGAGATGGGAGTTTAGCTCGTGGACCACGCAGTCGCCGGAGGGACAGCGACTTGGTGGCCACCGCTGGTCTCGCCGGCGAGCGCCTCCACGCAGGAGCAGTGGCGCCGCGCCGGGGGTGGGGCGGAGGCGGCGCTGTGCGGTCGTGACCTCGGCGGAGGGCGAGGATGGCGTTCTCAGGGCGACCTTGCCGTGGGCGGAGGAGGCACCACGACGGGGAAAGGGAGCGGCAGCGGTGGCGGAGACGAGAGGATCCTGTGCGGGGAAAGGCGTTGTCTGGGCGACCTCGCGGGGATGTTTCATTTTTTTCACGGGAAAAAAAAAGATGCCTGCACGAGGAATCAAATCGTGGAGGGAGCCAGAGGGCGCGGACGTGGGGGGCTGGGGGCGGAGGGAGGTCGCGCGGCACTGCAGCCAAGGAGGACCGTCATATGGTTGACCAAGGAGAGAATAAGTGAGAGTTAATCAAGGAGAGAGAAACAACCCGGTTTTTCCGAAACCCCAAAATCACAACTGAATAATTTTTCGCAAACATGCCCATATCTGTTGAGTGTCATATAGGAAAAACACCCATGTAGTTGCACAAGTAACACCTACATAGCAAAGTAGAGCATTTGCATTTAATTATCTACTCATGAGTTGGAGTTTATTTGATTTATGTATTGTTAACCAAACCAACCACCTGTTCAACTTACAATTAATTAGTGTGTAATTACTTATTTTAAACCCTTGTTTTGTGTGCTATCCTTTGGACATGGTTGGAACCGACCCTAGACCCTAGTGGACCACCCCTAAGGGCGTATGCATACTTGGCACATATGTATATGCATATAGGAAACTTTGGTATAGATAAGAGATAGATAGATGAAATAATTAGAAAAACCTATAGGAAACCAGCTAAATAGAAAAGGTCCGTCGGCCTGGGCAGCCAACCGGCCTAGCAAAAGCCGCCCACCTCGCCCTCCTGCAGGCCTAGCCCAATGGCCAGGCCATCCTGCACGAGCGCGCTCGCTGCACTCACGGGCCAAGCCCAACGGGCGAGCAGGCCCAGCTAGCCAAGCCCGCCAAGCCAGCCCGTCAGCCACCTCACTCCCTTGCTTGAACTGCCAAGCCAAGGCCCAGCAGGCCGACCCAACCGCCCTTCACCATCGCCCCTTGAACAAGCAACTCGTCGTTCTCCCTAAGCCGCTACCAGGTGGGGATGTCATGTCATCCCCCACCTGCGCCCTCTTCTCTGCTTTTCGGATGGAAGCAGAGCAAGGACACCGCGGGGGCACCCCACGCGCCTGCGTCGCTCCTGGCTGTCCGCCCACGCCGACTGCCGTGCTAGTAGCCAGACGAGGGGAAAAGGGGGGGAAGCCACACCAGCAACCACCCCCGCTCTTGTTTCCGTTCGATTTCAAAATCGACTGGAGTGACGTCGCCGCCGTGGGTCGCGGCCGCTGATGCCATGCCCGAGCCCCTTTTGACCGTCGCCACGTCGCGACAAGCCAGTGGAGAGCCCTAAGCCGAGGCTCATCGTGGCCATACACGCACCCTGGCGCCCGATCCCACCGTCCATGCCCGCCATCGCCGAGGTCATGCTATAAAGGGAAGCCACCCGGAGCCCTAGCACCCTCTCCACCGCCGTCATCTCGTGGCAACCCAACCACCCTCACCCATTTGTAGTGCCTTAGAGAAGTGAAGGGGAGAAGAGCAAGGCGCCCGAAGAGGAAGCCGTCCGGGACAAGGGGTACGCCGGAGCCGGTGAAGAAGGAGACGCCACCGTCTTCTTCCCGGAGCCCGACGAGGAGCTGCACGGCACTGCATACATGGTACACCCTGCATGGCCCCGAGTCTTCACCGCTTCGCTATCCTAGCCACCCCGCCCCCACGGTGAGCTGTCATTGCCTCGATGACCTCTTCTACTTGCCGCCTCAAAGCACGCTAGGCCGCATGGCGCTCCCGCACTAGGGACCGCCAAGGCAGGGCCTTCGGCAATCCCTTTTTCACACGTACACCTGCACGCACCTACACGGGCCAAGCACCACAATGCTGAGCGTCGGAAGCTTGGGAAAGCGGGGAAGCACCGCGGCGCAGAGCGCGCTCGCCATGGCCAGGGCTCGGCCATGGCGAGGCCGCACCCGCTAACTGACGCCGGTAAGGGTAGAGAGGATAGCACCGCGCATTTCGCCTTATCACGGGACGCGTGACGCGCGAGAAGATGAGAGATAGGGGCAACACCGAGCCGCCGGTGGATCGGGAGCACTACATGCACCACCCCGCACGGAGCGCACCCGCTATGGCCGCGACATGCCATGGCGAGGCCCTGAACGGGGAAACCCAAGCCGGGCGTATCGCCCCGCAGAGGAGAGGGAGAGAGCATAGGGCGTATCGCCCCGCAGAGCTGCACAACGGCCCTGCCGAGCCACCAGGCCACCGGAGCGCGAGCACCCCCTCCCGCTGGCCTCTGCCGTCGGGAGCGGAGCAGAGGAGTTGGGGGAAGTGGTGACGCCTTGCGTACGCCCGGTCCACGGAACTGCAGTGAAGGAGAAGGGAGGCAGACCCAGTCCACCGTGAACCGCGCGTTACGCCCATAGACCGCAGCCCTGAGTCCACCATGGACCTAGCGCATAGACCTGCAGCCCAGCAGCGGCCCAGACCCGTTTCGTGGCCTCACCACGCGTTGCCACGTGTCCGGCCGGGCGGCCCAACCCGGCCCATATCCAGCCCTACCTAGGCCCGTCGAGGCCCAGTCCGAGCCCGGTTAGCGTTGACCGTTGACCAATCAACGTTGACCATTGACCGAGACCCCACCTGTCAGCCTATGATTCCCCTCTGACCAATCAGAAGCCACCACGTGTCCCCCCCAGATTAATCAACCTATTTTTCTTTTTCAGAAATTATTTAAATCTTCGGAAATTCATAATTAATTAACCGTAGCTCAGAAAAATGCCAAACCAGAGTCCAAATTTTTCTAAAAATGAGCTCTACGTCATAGGCCTATGCTTGAGTGCTTTTGGATCTTTTGAATTTCAGTTGCTTCTTTGTGCACCTCTATAGGAGCCGCTGACGCGGCCGTATGTCATGTTTTACAGACCCGGAGGAGCCACCGACTGAGGAGTTCGACCCCGACTACACCGACGACTTGGGTGACGACCTGCCAGGTGCCACGCCCCACCCATTCGTAGATCCTATTACGCAATACAAATACTTAGAATTGCTAGTGCTTTACTTTTATGCCATAATATTACTGATAGGTTGCATGATAGTTTACTGCTTTTTGAGCCACTTACCTTGTTGCAACCTTACACCTACTCATCCTACTGTTAGACTAGATGCTGCTTTATCACTCGTTACTTACTGCTTTACTCTTACTCGCATTATATCTGTGATGTGATGCTGGTGAGTGAGAGGCGTATGAGATAGGGCACGAGGTGTCGTAAACCTGATAATAACCTGATAATAAACCTGGGGAGATCTTGGCATGAGTCTTGGGTGTGTGGTGAGGGTCGAGTCGACCGAGCAGGATCTATGACGAGTCAAGAAAGACAAGTCTTGCCGGAGGATGCTACCTGGGCGTTCGCCATGTGAGGTGCCTATGGCGGGTACATGTGACAGGGAGAGGTCCCGGGGTGGAGTGTCTTCGTGGGATGAAGCCCCAGGATGGGAGGTGCTGTGATGGCACGGGGTGCCGAGTGTTCCGTTGAGCGGAAAACGGTTTCCCCTTATGAAGATGTCCTGCTTAGTCACCCTAAGGACTGACACGCCTATGGACCGGGTCTTAGGAATCCTTGCACACCCACTCGCTTCTGTGGGGAGGAGACGGACGTTCGACCTGCTGGTGCGGTGCCACTACTATTGAGAGGTTAGCGGATAGTATAGGGAGGTACGGGCACGAGGGCCCACACCCTCCCAAGACAGCGTAGTACTCAGAGGCCAAGTACTACGTCTCACAGTCTCAGCACGTCGGTGGTACTCCAACATGGCCCCAGTTCTGAGTGATAGGGTGGTACGGTTTCTAGTCGGTAGGCGGCCCGGAATCAGCTTAGACGAGGCATCGTCGAGGATAGCTATCTTGTGGGATGTGTAAACCTCTGCAGAGTTTCTGGTTGATCGATCCATACATATGCCGAATCTTTCGGCTATGGACCTTTCCTAAGTACAGCTTCACTTGACTAGTTGAAAGGAGTCCTTCTACCTTCCCTGGGATTTCAGTGTGTGTTCCGGCCTTAGCCGTTGAGACATGGGCGAGAGGGAGTCGCCCATGCCGATGAGAGAGGGAGATGAGATGTGATGTGGCGATGAGATATGTGTTGGGATGGGATAACGTGTGTGAATGAGATGGGTTAAAATTTGACAACTTATATTTTTAACATATTGATTACTCGCATAGGAAACCACAGCCAAAGATAGGTCTTTTCTTACCCCCTTTGCATCTAGTTCCACAAAGCTTTGCATCATAGGGTGGGAGATACGTGGCCAGTACCAAGTGTACTGATAGATTTTTGGCAGGCTCAGAGCCCGAGTACGACGAGGAGGACGACTGGGAGGAGTAGGGGTTCGGTCTGCGCTCAAGCTTGGTGCGAGGAGTCCTAGTTTTCGCTGCTGTCTACGAGATGCTGTTCCAGATGCTGTGTGTGAGCATGATCCGCCCTGTGTGGCGATGATAATAATTAATGTAAAACTTCTATTTGTACTCTGATATTCGTGTATGACTCTGATATTCGACTGAGATTTGGATAATGGCATGAACTCGTTCATCTATTACACCTCGAATCTGTGGTATTCCCTTCGCGGAATGTGGGATCGTTTCAGTTAATCTAGTATGTACGTTTTTAGGATGATCTATTTCTATGTGTATTATGTGGGGTGAACATAGTTTAAATCATGACTGTAAAAGTGGTATTTATTAGGTGGATGTAATAGAATTTGAAGAGGTGTTTTATAGGAGGTAGAGACAGAGATAAAGATATGGAGCGCCAACCTGATATAGTGAGAAGCTCCTGGTTATCTTGGAACTCAAATACGATATAGATACTAGTCCTACAATTCTAATACACAACTGTAGACCACATAATCTCTGTCTGTTCATCATTACAGGGTTTGTTGAGTTTGTCGACGGTGATCCCGCTTCAGTACTGGATCGTAAGCCTAGGATCGTCCGAACAATGATTGGGATCCTATTGACCTGACGGTGAAGCCCCTTCTCATGACTGGTTTGAACCACGATCAGGTAGTGATATGGAGGATATCACTGTTGGGTGAGGCCACAACCTAGCAGTGATATGTCAATGTCGGGTCATGGCTTGATCTGGTAGCGGCAGCACAATCATTACTAGTTCATGATCAACTCGGGAGTGTGTCCTAGCTACATTATCAAACCTCAGCCCCCTTCTTCCTTCTCCCTTCCACCTCGAGCACATCCATCCAAGGATGCGTATTTTCCCACCTCACTCTTCCTTTTTTTGCAGTCATCTTTTACCAAAATCCTTTGCCCGGTCTTTGAATAATGGACATGATCTCCTTGCTTTAAGGTGGGTAACTAGCATTCTTTTGAATTTGTAGCTTCTTTTATTGGTAATATTATCTTTATTTTATTCTCATGCATGTTCTTTTTCTGTTTTAGAGAGCATTTTTCTGAATTCTTCATAAAGGCATCTGAATTTTGGTGAATTCATTTTTTTCTGAATTCTTCATAAAGTCATCACCATTTATTTTATATTATGTTTTGACTGAAAAAAATCTTCATATTTGCTTGTATTGAGAAAATAAAATGCTGCCACCTCAAACCTCGAGTACTAAATCCAAATTTGCAAGCCTTAACGATTGCTAGCTTGTTAGTAATATATTGTTCTCGCCCCAATAGAAAAATAAATATTTTTGGTTTCACTGTAAGTCAAATTATTCCAACTTTATAAAGAAGAGTATTGACATCTATCACAACAAATATATTTAATAACAGGTTGACTGATGTTTATTTCCGGTTACTTCCGGCTGTGCCGCACGCTGTGGCTGCACGACCAATGTTACTTTCTACTGCTTATAAACCTGTGCAGCCGCAGCACACAGCCGGAAGTAGCACAAACGATCAGGGCTAATTGTTAGGCCATGTTTGGTTAAAGGGAATTGAGAGCAATTGAAAAGTAAACTAATAATAAAATGGAAAATGTTTTCTAAATATTGGTTTCAACTCAAGGGATCCAAACAGATCGTTAATGTTTCTTTACGGAAGTTTAGTCAAACTTATGATATATTTGCACAAAATTGGTGAAAGTTAACTCTTTTGTTGGTGCGCCATCACCGTGAAGACCGCCATGCCGCCTGCCACCAGTGTGAGAGAACCGGGGGCCTGGTTTGTCTGGTTGCACGCCGTTGAAGCTAAGGCAAGGACGGGCCTAAAGGACAGTTCATACGGCCCAGGAATACTCGACAATTTAGCACAAAGACATTCACAGATCTGAGGAAAGGGCCCAATAGCCAACACTAGCATATAGCACTACTCAGGCCCAGGATTTGCTCGAAAAAAAAAACTACTCAAGGCCAGGCCCTGACTCGCTGCCTTCAGACTGTCCGCACCAGGATACGCTAAACGATCCTGCAGGACCGCTATAGCGTAAAAAACGCCGCACCGGGTACGCTACGCGCTCCTCTATCCGGTAGAACGATCCCGTGTCCGCTATTTCTAGGGGAGACCTAGGACGTCTGCTGTCCGCGTGCACGGGCCCCGCTGCTGCTGCTCCTGCTCGGCGTGAGAGAGCGCACGTGCGCGGGAGAGAGAGAGCACGTACCAGCGCAGGCCCCACTTGTTCAACGGTGAAAAAAATGTTATAACTCACAAACTAAAAAACCAAATTAAATTCCGATTGCACCATTAAATTCGTTTCAATAAATTCTTCAAAACTAGATCTCACATGGATATATTTAGATAAGTGACAAGTGGGTCCCACAGTGGATAGAGGATAATATAGAGGATGGATGGGTGTGGAAGAATTAGGTATAGAGGAGAGAATCTTGGTGACTAGGATGTATAGAGGATGAATTTAGAGTACCACGAGTGCGGATAGCCTCAACCTCCGTCGTCGCCAACCGCCGCTAGCTTAGTTGCTGAGATTTTTTTTTGACAAACGTACCTGTATTACTTAGATAAGGAAAACAAGTACATACGCGTACAAATACAGATACGGATGGGGAGGATACATGGACAGCTGTTCCACCATCTTGCACAAAGGCCCCTTAAGAAAAAAGGAAATACATTGAGGACCCTGGACCCAGTGCATCCCGAAATCGCTAGAAGCATCCTTCTCCAGCCGACGTCGAGCCGTCGCCAGCCGCTGTCGTCGAAGAAGAAGCCATGGCCTTCCCAGATCTGGAGGTACCCCTTCGCACATAGGCTTTGAAGAGAGCCGCAGTAGTCACCCAACTCGGAAGCCGGGATTGAATCACCATGGAAGAAACATCGTCCGGGGTTGCACCCCGAGTACCTCCGACCTTGGAGCAAAGCTCGTCATCGACACCTGCCGCCGGAAGTTCGAGCTTGATCCACAAACCAACTTATCGCAACACTGATAGCCATCGCAGTACCCTTGACAACGCGCGCCGCCACAACCACCGCCAGGCGAAGCCGACGGAGAAGCACCACGCACAGACTGAAGGCCAGCAACCTCGCCATCAGCAGAGGACGACGAAGCACAGGCCCCGGACTCCTGTACAAAGGGTTCACTGATGGAACCCCACCTCCACTGGCTCGCCGTCGGCATCAGAGTGGAACACCGACGGGGCGAGGACGAACCAGAGAGGACTTATTCCGCAACCTCGCCGACGCCGCTGCCTCACTGACGAGATCTGGAAACCAAAACCTAGAGAAAGGAAAACCTAACCTAGGATCTACCTGACCGACCGGCAAGAGGACGACGGTCCCCGACACCTCTCGACGACACGAAGACCGTCGGAGATGGAGAAGACCGCCGTCTCCACCAGCGGCAACCGCGGCTCCCCTTTTCGCCCCCTCTCTCAACAGTAGCAGTCACGAGAGTCTTCGAGAGGGGAAAAGAAGAGAACTAGTTTCTGCTTACGCACGAAGAAGACCAGCCTCCAGACCTCTAGGCGTGGCGGCACTCCATCCGCAGTCCGCCCCTGCGGCCCAACACGACACGCTTCCGCATGAATCTTGGGATCGGCCATGCATGATCGGCCACTTTCACAGCTGATCGGCCATGCATGAACGGTCAGACGGTCTAAGTTGGACCTTGTTTGAACGAGTTTTTGGCCAATTTTAGGCTACAAGCTTTTGAACTTTTTAAAAGCCAAACAGATCCCATAAGCCAAAAGCTCAAAATCTCATTATAATGGGCTTGTGGCTTTTGGCTTACAAAAGCTTTTTGGCTTTTAAAAGATCCAAAAGCCGAGGTCCAAAAGTTCTCAGAAAACTCAAGCAAACAGGCCCTTAGCCACATAATAAAAATTATTTGATTTTCCAAAGTTCAAAGGATATGTTTGGGATGATTAGGTTGTTACTTGAAGTTTCTGCAGTGTGTATTACCTTATGTTTTTTTCCCAGGATCCATGCAGAGTGCTGATACAGTTTTGCATTTTGTTTCCACTCTCTGTACCTACATGAATCGACCCAACACGAATGCTATCGGTGAACAACGACAGAATCACCTTGATTGTCTCTCGGCCAGAAGTAAGGGACAAGTGAGGGTTGTAGTTCTAAATGTTTTCTAAGCATAACTATACAAGATATGATGTACGCTAAATGTTCTTCTAATCATGAAGAGGCACATGTCCTCACTACAATGACGAGCGCATCTACAAGCCAATGGTAGAGCGGGAACTATGGCATGGCCTCTGCTCCATGGTGCTCCATCTAAGCCAATGACAAAACTGGAGTAAGTTGCTGCTTCGTGGCTATAATTTGGATTGTTAATGAATTACTAGGATGGTTGTGATTTGTGAATTGCATTTATTAGTTGTTGAGCATAGAGCATCTCCAGCAGTACTATATAAATCAAACAACCTAAATATCGGTTTAGGTAGCCACCTATTTTTCTACTACCTAAATTTTGCTCTCGACTCCAGCTATACGACCTAAAACAAACTACTCAAACCCATCCTCGTAGAGAATGACAGGCGGGTCCCACGTGTCATTCTCTCTTCTGTCTTCTTCTCCCTGGATGAAGTTGTCACCGGAGGAAGGGAGCAGGGGCGGGCCGGTGGAGGCGCGGCCACCGTCGTAGAGGCCAGTGGAGGCGCGGCTATCGTCGTGGAGGCTAAATCCGCGACGGTCAGGCCGGAGGTCGCGCCGGGAAGCCGCCTCCCGCCATACCGGGGCAGGGGAGGGCAGCGTGCGCCGGGGAGGGTGCGCGACAGGGAGAGAGCGTCGCCGCACTGGGGAGCAGGGTCTTGCGCTGGCGAGCAGGGCCGCCAGGGAGGGAAGCCTGCGGCGCGGAGTCAGGCGGTTCCTAGAATCCCAGCGCGTCGTGAGGAAAGAGATGAAGAAAAAATAGGTAGCTAGATTTGTTGGCCCAAAGATGTAGGTAGTGGGAGGGGGAATTTATTGGGCCAACAAAAGTAGATAGTCTGATAGGTAGCCTGCTGGAGTGAGTTTTTTTTGGCCTCTATACTACCCAAATATAGGATAGGTAGTGGGTTTAGATAGTCTAGTGGAGATGCTCTAACCTACTAGGCTTGAATAATGGATGTTGGAATTGGAGGAGAAACTCTGGTTTGATATAGTGTTCTATCATTTTTCTGATGCACAGAATTACGATGAACGACATTGAGGGGGGGGGGGGGGGGGGTTCGTGTATAAATCTTACTAGATCTTTTTTTTTGGCTAAGTGGCTAACTGTCCATTCTGTTCTTTTTGATGCCCTCTAGGGAAGAGGGCATGCAGTGGCTCGACTCTTTTGAAGTGAAATGAATCATTCCTATCACAATATAATCTCAAGATAGAGTTTCTCATTTGAATCAATGAGCCCGCGGTACAAATTTACAAAGCAATCATTAGAAAACCATTAATCAAAAATTAATCTCTTGCTTGTTCTGTGTAAGATTGGAACAAGCATTGATAGGTGTCCTATGGGATGACTAGCTATCTTAGGGTTAAGTAGGTGGACTTTAAGTGCAGTCATCACGGAAGTTACATTATATAGCAAATGTACCCGTACGTTGCAACGGAACCAAATAAGAAAAGTAATCAGTCTCCGTATTATCGGTAGATGTGAGTTGTTTTAACTTATATGCATGTGGGTCATGAGCGACACATACGAGATTGTCCCTCCGGTCCCATTTCTATGGCGTGAAACGTAAAATACAGATACCATGACGATGGTGTGGACCATTGTGTTTGTGTGTAGGATGATTTACTCTGTATGTGACGGGTGCCACGCTGAATTAGCCACGTCGCGCTTAATAAGTGGTTAGCCTCATTTTGCTCCCTCTTTAAAAAAGTTGCACGAATCTTAAAGAACCAGAATAATTAATTAAAATTAATTTTGTTTGGATCTGGACTGGACCCAGCCCTATTAGTATCCAGGCCAGGCTCAGCCGCTGCCCGCATCGACCCAGAGTCATTTCTCCTCTCGATCTAATCAAACCGTCCGTGGCTTGGGCGCACGCAGGAAGTGCTGAAACTATTTGAAAAATCGTTAATGTTTTCTCTAGTGGTGATTAAAGTTAAACACCAAACTTTTTCGGTGGTTTACTAGAAAACTGGGCGCGCCATTGGCGCGCCAAACTTTTTTCATATATAACTCTTAGCTTTCTCTTCAGATGGAGTTTATGTTGATTTGATCATGTCATTTATTTAAGAAATTGAATTAAGGCTAACAATGGGTGTGCAGCCTGAGTCTTTATTTCATCATCAAACATAAAAGGAATCTCAATTCTGGTTGGAGCACTGTTAATGGTTTAGGGATGTCACATGATTGATGTGAGGATTCATGACACCCCATTAATATTATTTTGATCTTGTTTAAACTCAGATGGTGACCAATATCCGTCTTTGAACATAGAGAGGAACACAAGCATAGTCTCGCTTAAGCAAGCACAATATTGATTAAGTATTCTCTTTAAGGACGGAGGAGCATAAGTAGCCAGAAGATTAAGGTAATTGTGAAATGAGGAGAATTTGACCTCGAATTATGAAATTTGGCAACTGGATTTTCTTTTTTTTTGATATTTATTTGATGTTCATATTTACCGTTAGAAAACATAGGGAAAAACGTACAGTAAAAACTTTCTAGTAAAACATGTTATATTATGGATCCATTGCATAGATCTATTTACGAGGATTTGATTTTCTATTTTACGATTTTTCTATGATTTATTACACAATTTCAAAGTTTCAGCAAATTTATTCGTAAAAGAAAAAAATAATAGATAAGGGAAACCAGCCTTGGACCGAATTCAGCCCTCTGAGGCCCAGGGAGCGGAAGGCAGGCTGGCCCATGAAAAGTCCTGGATTGCGGGTTGGTTTTAGAATAGCTAGAGGGCTTTTCCGCAAAAAGAATTGAGAGATGAGGTGAGACTGCGGGTTGATTTCGCTAAAGTCAAAGGGTTTTTTTGTAAAATGACCGAGGCTCGCCCGATCTAGACCGTATACGCGCCCGATCCGACGGACAGAAATTGCCGGCGGCATGGCACGCGAAGGAGGCCGGAGCGATGGGACAGATTTGATATAGAAAGATTTTGTTACAACCCGAGAGGATTGGGTTGGCACTAGATTTTTGTCCGCTGGTCGCCACCGAAGAACCACCAGACAAAAGGCCGAATTTTGACCTTTCAAAAACCGACTGTTGACCACGTGTGGGCAGAGGCTCAGCTAGACAGTTCTGTTAATTATGATTAACATATACTGTAGACCGTTTAGAGAGGTGAGCAGTTTTACTGCCATTGTAAAGTGTTTTTGCCCACATTTGAAAAAAACTTATGCAATAGTGTTGTGTTTTTCTCTCTTTGTTATTTTTCCTTTTCAAACCAACCAGAAATGGCACCTACAGTTGCGTTGGGGCCCAAACAGTAGAGAGGAGTAGAAACAGAGATGGGAATATGAAGCTAGGGGCCTTAGCTTACCATTTTGTAAGGGGTGGTTCTCCTGTCGTCACTAAATGAACCCTAGCTTCATATTATATATTTTCGCAATTTACAAATAGGTTCTCAGACTATACGGTTGGAGAGCCATATTACAAGGAGGGGGTATGCGAAGGCATATCCATCCTTTAACAAAGGCCGAACGAACGGGGAGAGAGTGATAAAAAAAAAAGGTGGGAGTGAGAGCCGGACGGACAGGGAGAGAGTGGCGGATGGATAGAAAAAATAGTACTTTAAAATTAGGTATAATAGAGAAATTTCTAAAAATTTGACGTCAACCTGTTTAAAACAATAAGAAATATGGAACTTAAGGGAGTATATATATATATATATATATATATATATATATATATATATATATATATATATATATATATATATATATATATATATATATATATATATATTCCATATTTAATAAACCATATTGCGTATGTGTACATACTAATTTATCAGTTCGAGTATGTTTATATACTCAATTTAAGATACTTCAACTCTTACTTACGCAAAAAAAAAATTCATAAGAGTCCATACTTTTTAATATATTACTGAAATGTCACATACTTGACATACATACTATCGTAGATGGTCTAATATGATCGTATATTTTGTCTACATATACTTTGTCGGGTCATATATATATACCCTGAATCTAGAAGTAGCTACGCATGTATAGAAAGGAACTCCCACCGAGAGTATACAGACCACAGAGGGTCCGGCCAGGCAGGTGATTGTTAACTGGTGGAGAAACATGACCCGTTTGGCTTGGCTGCGGATGTAGTACAGCCGGATTTTTCTGGACAGCTAGATTATCGGCTGCATGGACGTAATTCTGAACGGTACGTGTCCATACTAGTTTTAAAAGGACGTATGCATTCATACTGAGTATATGCATATACTTTACGTGACAAGAGAGTATATGTACATACTATTTTGTTTTGATAAATACACATATACATTATCGACATATACTCTGGCAGCGTGCAAGCCTGTATGTACACATACGCCCTACTATATTTCATAAATAAAAGAGTATGTGTACATACTCTGTGTGCATACATGATATCACAGAGAATGTATTCATAGTACTATTGCCGGGAAAAAAATATATGGGATATCTGTATATACTTTTCTTGACCAAATTATGTGAAGTATGCCTACATACATGGTTAAGAGAAGTATGCAGACATACATATTATTCCTGGGAGTATATGTACGTACATGGTGGGAGTATATCTACATACATGGTTAAGAGAAGTACTATGTTAGTATGTGTTTATACTTTTTTTTAACAAATGAGTATGTGTATATACCTTCTCAACAAAGTATGCAGATATACTCATTTTTATTAAAAAAAGTATCCACTCATACTTTCAAAAGCAGTATTTGTATTGCCAGACTGAGTATATGTATATACCATTCAAAAAAGGAGCATTACAAGTAATCTGTACATACATATATGTCCATATAGAACTGGTGAAATGCGTAGAAGTACTAACACATTAAGAATACAATATTTGAAGTGTACTGTTCTGAACATGTATCCGGTGATACTCTAATTCTGAATAATGTATTGAGAGCACAGTTCCTAAGGTAGAGTTGATATTTCTGATCCATTTTGATCAACGACATCCTGTTAGTACGAAAGATTTGCAGGACCAACAATCAACACCCTACCACTCTATGCCTGAACAGAAAATAGATCGGAGTCAAATCGTCCACACACACCACACTGATTATCCACGATGTGTATGCGAAAAGGAAATATCAATTAAAAATTTATTCAGACCGAGAACTCACGAGCCTGTTGTCATGGCTGTCGAGCGGTCACTGTGAGTGGAAGGGAGCAGAAACAGGTGCCCTCGCTGAGACCATGTCGTCGCGGCACCGGGAAGGTCAGGGACGGCACCGGACCTGTCATTGATGCGAGGAGGAAGGCCGCGGGGGCCCCGGGGGCTCATGTGTGCCCGCTGTGAGATACCTTAGATCTTCTTTGAGATTCGCAAACGCCACCAGCATTAGTTATTGCCCTTACTATTTTTAAATGAAGGAAAAGTTTATCCCTGGTCTGTTAAATTCCTCTAACGGTATTAACTTTTGGACGAAAGGACAACTTTGCCCATATGTTTTTACCCCTGTTTTATTATGTTATTTGTATTTTTACCCCTATTTTCAGAGAGCAAGCTGACATTTTTTTTACGGATTTTTTTTAGAAAAATTCGATACCATTTCAGCTGACAACCACGTAAACACAATCTAATATCACACAACTAGTACATATAAACCATATCAATGTAACATGTCATCATAGTACCATAATACAAGCCAACATCCAGGTCCAAATGACGTGTCAACACTGACATCCCAGAAATTGCTAAATATACCTTTCTAACAACTTTCAACTCACTGTGATTTAGCCTACAAATCACAGCAGAAAATAAAGTTAACACATCTACTAATCGTTGCTTTCTACTGCACTGAAGCACACATCTCTGCTAAACATACCTTCTCTTCCATGGTGGCTGCTCCCAAGCTAGGCGACTGGAGAGGTCGGGACGCAAGCCATGGGGAGATGAAGGAGCTGAGGGCGAGCCGTGAGACGTCGAGGCGGACGACAAGGCCTACAGCCGTGCTGCCACAAGCGCCAGCCGGCGGAACGGTCAGGGCGGACGCGGCGCCTGGGGCACCTGCTGCCCCTGGAGCACCCGTCGCAAACTGGGGCGCGAGCCGAGGGAAGGGGCCAGGGGGAGGAGAAGGGAGACGCGCAGCCTCGCTGCCGGGAGCCGCCTGGCCGCTGGGAAGACTCGCCACCGGCAGCTAACGGTGAACCAGACACGGTGCCTGGGCGCTGTCACAGAACCTCCTAAATTATGATGGCCCATATGTACCTGTCATTGTCATAATGACCTCTGACAGCCATACTTATGTTCCTCATAACTTAAAAGGCCTGCTTTCCTCCGAACAGGATCCAATTACAGGAGTATTGCAATATTACAACAGTTTATTCAAAATACCATTAGAGTAAAATAGCGGAAGTCTTACAATAACTTAAGTTTACAAACCACAGTTTCTAAATTTCAAACCTTAAGTAGCATTATTACAAACCAGTAGTAGGGAAGTATCGGTAGTAACTTTATTACAACACTCAAATGCGATGCCTTGCCCAGAGGCCACACAGCCTACTCGTCGTCACTTTCTTCAACCACAACGGTCATGCAACAAGGCTCAAAGCAGACTTGTTCATGAATCGCACCTGCAACAAGGGGTTTAACAAACCCTGAGTACGGGAGTACTCAACAAGACTTACCTGACTAAGAAAAAGACTCCTAGGGCATGCTACCTTTTAGGGAATCAAGGTACGGTTATTCAAGAGTCAAAATTTCTTTTGCAGAAAAGCTTACTTAAGTAAGTCCTTACCTTCAATATTTTATTTTTATCATTGATGGTTCATTAACCAATTCTAAGTGATCCTAATCTAGATCAAAGTAATTCTCATCAAGATCTTTCTTATTCTTTCTTCCAATTCCAGTTCTTAACTACGATGTTGGTGCAAGGCCAAGACTCCTTTCTCGTGGAGTAACGACGATTTGAACCACTTGATTTACCCAGTTGGAGCTTCCTAACCACACGACATATGTAGAATCAAATCTTGCATATATCAACTCTTACTCGGGTAACCCAAAACCAGAACGTGTCCCTCGCCACCCGAGAGCACAGTACTCCTCAAACCCGGCCCAATTCTAGCCCCGAGGGTACACGCTATTCTCGCCATCTCTCCACTCCCGGTGTGAGGTTAGACGTTCTCGTAATGGAATAGCCGAAGTAAGGCTTACCCAACATGGGTACATGGCTAGTACTAATAAAAACTCCATGACGCGAGGGCCAACAACGTACGGTCCTTAACTGATAAGGCGGAAACACTACATTGAGACTCCTTTCCCAATGCAAGTTAGCAGTGACCAAACCACCCGCCCGATCTTTCAAGTTCATTCTCACATTTCAATATTCATCAAGTATGCCGTCATGGCCATGTAAACATTTCATTTAAAAGCTTAACTCGTTAAGCATAGCGAAACATACTACGCATTTTCAGTAAAACAGGTACCAAGGGTGATATCGCAATAATCAAGGATGATAATGCAGCAATTTGGTTATCACTCAACTCCTAATTACTTAATGCAGTAAACCATAGTATAAATGATAAAAACTCATAAAACTCAAGGAAGGGTTTAAATGCACCGGGGCTTGCCTTGCTCTGACGAGACAACTAGCTCAGGCTCAACAACTCCGATGTCCGGTCCAGAACCCACCGGCGACTGCTCTTCTCCGGAGGCTTGCTCAACAACGTCGACTTCCTCGAAAGCGGGAACTACACGAGCATATGACATGTTTCAACATGATGCGGTGATAAACACGATGCTTAAAGATGACATGCCACGGTGAAAGCCCAAGTTTGGTTTTGGTAATTAATGACACCAAGTTGCTAATGCCATGTGTTAAGTGTTTTGAGTTAGGCATAAGCAACACATGTGATGAAGGTATATGTGGCAAGGAGCGGTGGCCACAAGATCCCAAAGAGATGGTGCATGGACATGAAATGATGATCATGGTGATCAAGCATGAGGAGATAGACATGGAACAAAGTGATCAAGGCAAAGGTATAATCATAGGGTTTGCTTTTGCTGGTCTAAGATGAGTAGAGAAGTGATTGACCAATTTTAGGATTGATAGCCGACTATCAAGAGGGGCAATCACAGTTAGCTCGTGAATCAAGTGCTACTAGGTCATCTCCTTGAGCATATGCATTAGGATCTAGTAGAGAGCTAACGTAACGCCTTGAAAAATGATTGTGAAAATGCTAACACACATGCACATGATGATATACACTTGGTGGTGTTAGCACATTTGCGAAGGTGGTGGAGTCTGAGCGGTAGAGAGGGGTTTGCGAGGCAGGATTCGGCGCTTTTTGTGGAGATGAAATGCCTATTTTCCTTTGCGCCGGAGGCGAGAAAAGGTGACGACAGTCCGAAGTGTTTTTCCCTGAAAAACTTCAACCGGACGCTGGACTGGACGCGGTCCAGGGTGGACCTGCACATCCGGTCAACTCAAGTCGAGGGCAGAGGCGCAGCGCACCTAGGGTTTGTGACCGGATGCTGGTCTGGCCTGACCAGCGCGTCCGGTCAGTTCACCTGGGCGCAGAGGAGAAGCGCATGTAGAGCGCGCGACCGGTGCGTCCGAGGATCCTCGGGACCGGAGTGTTCGGTTTACATCGTCTGGAGTGGCTTGGTGGCGTGATGCGAAGTGGACATGGTGGCGCGTCCGGTCACGTGCGACCGGACGCGTCCGATCGCGCGAGGAGCTCTCTGGACTCCGACCGGACGCCGAGTGCAGCGCGTCCGGTCAAACAGTGAAGCGCATCCGGTCACGGCAATGGCTCTCTCTGACTCGCACTGCTACTGTTTGTCCTGTAGTGACCGGACGCGTCCGGTCACACTGACCGGTGGGTCCGGTCATCACGTTTTTCACTGCGATGTCTTGTAACGACTAGTTGCTTACCCCTTCGCTATAAATAGATGGTGGCCGGGTTTGGGGGTTCTCTCTTGCACTTTTGAGATATTAAGGCACACTTTGAGCTAGAGAACTTCCCCTCCACTCATCTCCTTGCTTGGTTGTATACTCTAGAGAGATTGAGTGAGATTCAAGTGTGTTGCATTGAGAGTTGCGTCTAGTGGCACTTGATCTTCGAGTTTGCTGCAGATTGCTTGTTACTCTTGGGTGTTTTCCGACACCCTAGACGGCTTGGAGCAGCGGTGGTGATTGAGCTCACGATTGGAGACTTGTTCGCGCCTCACCAACCGATTGTGAGGGATACTTGAGCCTTCCCCGCGGGAGTTCGCGAATTGGCTGCTCTAGTGGAGCTCGTGGCTTGGAGGATCCCCATCTTGTTGTGGAGAAACGTCGTAGCGAAAACATGACGAGGACGTTGTGGAGAAACGTCGTAGCGAAAACATGACGAGGACGTTGTGGAGAAACGTCGTAGCGAAAATTGTATTAAATATAAATATTAAAAGTGTACTTAGCTTTAGTCGAGACGTTTGGTCGGTGGTGATGAAATTGTCCGGCCCTCGAGCTTTCCGATCTGTCATGACGACGGCGTCGCAGTTGTCGTAGCGCCTTTCCTTGCGACATGGCAGGTGGTCGGGCAAGAGGCCGTGGTCGTAGTCGGAGCATGTTGGAACTGCTCTCCTGCCACTGAAGCCGCCGAGTCCGTCATTGTCGAGTTAATTCTCGATATTAATCCCAGCGAGCTCCAAGGCGATGTTAGCGAAGTAGATCACGAATGAGGGAGATGTCATTACATACAGAAAAATCAATCTGTATTAGATATTCGAAGAACAGACTGATCCAATCAACAACGTAGAACGACTCACCCGGTTTTTTAGTAGATAATTAACAAAAATTCCCATCTGGCTCGCCTGGGAGTCTGTATGCACACCCCCTACCTGGCGCGCCACTATCGATAAAATATGGTCGACAGTCCATCGAGGGGTATGCCCGTGATGATAGATTAGTCGGTAGACAAGTGCGCAAGACACGAACCAGATGATAACAGAACACAAGACACAAGATTTATACAGGCTCAGGCCGTCAGCATGACGTAAAACCCTACATCCTGTGCTCTGTTATATTGTATTGAGTTATGTGGTTTTATGAGATGTATGATCTGTCCTCTAGGGAACCCCTTCCTCTCCTTATATACTCTGGAGGAGGAGGGTTACAAGTAAAATATCCGATTTGGTACTATTACAATGTCTAGTACACCTTGTAGCCTTGCGGTGCACGTCTTGATCTTGTGGGTCAGGCCACCTCGGATGGTGCGGCCCATGTATAGCCATGAGGGTATCCGGGGGTATATCCCCCACAGTCGGCGCCCCTTTCTCTCCTTTTTCTCGTCTCTTCCCCATCCCCTTTCTCTCTCATCACACAGCCAAGCAATGGTGCCAAGCAGCGGTGGCTAGAGGAAGAGCGGGTGGCGGCGCCGCTGCGGGGCCCCTCGCCGGTGCGCGTGCTCGCCCTAGGCTGAGCGCGCCGCCATCGAGCAGCCTTGCGGTTGCACCCTTGAGCTCTAGCCCGCACGCACGGAGATGAGCGGCGACTCGGCTTCACTCCCGCGTGCCGACGAAGCCACGGCGAGTTTTCTGTTCCCGCTCGCCGACGGTATCTACGGCGACAGGTAGGCCAAGGTAGGCCCCTGTCCCCTTTTCTTTAGATTAGGGTTAGGGTTCTTTAGGGTAATCCGAATCGAATTCGAATCCCCTTTTTGTTTTCCTTTAGGGTTTGACTTTGGGAATTTCTTTCGAATTGAATTCGTTTTGATTCTTCTATATTCTTCTCTTTCTACCCCGACTAGATCTACACGCTACACTGGTTCCGATACCATTGTTAGGAAACTAGGATTGTTCTGGGGTAGATCTGATGGGTACATTCTCATAAACTTGGCACAAGCATCATGTGGAATAAATGGGAGAACCAAGAGGGAGAGAGAGAGAGAGAGAAAGTTACCGACTATGGCCACCATGGTGTCGGTTTGGTGGAGCGACTGTTTGGTGAAGTCCGACGAGCGTAGATGACCGGCTGGCGGTGTCCGATGAGAGCAGCAGGGTGGCGATGGTGGTGGAGATGACCGATGGTGGGGCATCCCGCCGCTGGAGTGGGGTGGCGGCTGAGGCGAATCTCGTACCTTGAGCCGTAGGCCCCACCTCCTCTTTATAGGCACTGTGCGACGGGGCCCACCATCCTCTATTAGGTTTGATGCCCCTGATCAGGGTGCTGACCAAAGGCCCAAGTTGGCCGTTGGTGGAGATCAACCTAACATGTCCAATGAAGTCTAAGAAAGAGCGGGTGGTTCTTTACAGCAATCGAGCTCATTGTTACCTTCTCCTGCAGCAGCCATTGGCTGCCATAAGTGATGCTACTCGAGCATTGTGCCTTCATAGCCCTGTGAATCGTCATGCCAAGAGTTTGTGGAGAAGAGCTCAAGCATATGATATGCTTGGTTTTGCAAAAGAGAGCTTGTTGGATGCAATCCTTTTCATAAACGAGTGCTCTCAGTCAAATGATCCTGACTTATCCCTGAAGCAAAACAAAGTTCCTGATTATGCTGAGCGATTGGTGAAGAAGCAGATGCGTGCTGCTTGGCTATTCAGGGAAGCAGCTCTGAAGCATGGGGGTGTCCATTGTGAAGGAGATGCTAGCGATGCGTTTGGTCAAGAAGCTGATGACTCTGAGTGGGAAACAGCTAGCGAAAGCGATGCTGAGAATGATGCCACGGGAGAAGCAGATGATGAAACTGAATGGAAGAATGATGGCCACCAGGAAGATTTCTGTGAGAAAAGCTGAGGAACAGGTCCGGTTTGTTTACATGCTATTATTATTATGCTAATATCTTTGCAACATGAAATGCTAGTCCCTTCGAAAAGATAATTTCAATCACTAACAGTTTCTTTTCTCTTTGCAAATCCTTTGCTATTTATATTTCACATTTTCGCATGTAACATTTCTTAGCAATCTATATTTCTGCCTGTACAGGGCAAGCCAAACTTGTATTCAAGGGAGTCAAACTGAGCAGCTACAGAAGCAGGTGCTGGGCCTTCTGCAATCAGCACTATCAAGCATCAAATCTTTCTAATGGAACGATCTGGTGACATTTTTACTGTCCTCGTCAAAGCAAGGCCCAATCTATCTGTAAAGACCTTTAAACGTGGTGAGTTAGCTACAGTAGATACAGTGTTAGCTGCAGTAAAGGGTCCCCGTGAACAGTCCCATCCGTTAAGATACAATACCAGATTTCGGTGAACAGTACCTCCCGATGAAACAGTACCAGACACGGGAACCGTACTTCGCCCGGTATAAACAGTTCAACCCGTTTGCAACAGTCCTACCCGCGCGAAGCGCAGGCTCTGCCTAGTTAAATTAATTTCCCACGTCTTCTTGCTGGGTCAGTTGAGCTGTGCCTGTGACCATTCAATATTTCCTCTTAGATGTTGGTCCTCGTTTGGTGTCTGTAACATGTTTTTCATCAGTTTGTCAACTATTTGAATGAACAAAACTGTGCATTGTTTGTTTTCTTTTTTTTTATTTATTTCTGAAGTTTGGTGAAGAGGCCATAATCCTAGCACTCCTCCCTTTCCACTAGACTTATCTGGAATGTGAAGGCCACGTTTCCTTTCTTCAAGGTGTATTTGGTTTTCTTTGGGGGTATGTAACGACTAAGTAGAGGGTCGTTAGCTTGGGTCATGCTCTTACGATGAAATAGTGTGCTGGGCACTTGCTCTGTTGAGCCTTTATTGAGGGTGTTGTTGGGGCCAAAATGCCAACAAATGTGTGCCAGTGTGTACGAGTGCGTGCGTGTATGTGATTGTTGACATCGTGTGTTTACCTTCTGTGCTTAGTTGCTTACAGGAGCTTTCAGTAAGCACATCAATGTTTTATGTACAATGTAACATGAATGAGTAAATTGGAGCGTGAATGAATAGTACTGCGATGCTCCTTCGCCTTTACTCGTACGCCTTACCATGGTCTCTTGTTTTTTTTTTGGTGTTGGACGGCACAGAAACACTGCCATCTCACAAAAGTCCAGTTTTCTGGGCAGGATCGATTAATGGAAGACGTGTGTCACGTGTGCGCATCCGTGGATTTGACCTGTAGGAGTATGTATTTGGAAAGGTTAGTAGGACAATGAGCCTCTGTAACAAAGTTTAGTGATCCGTCCAATTTGCTGGTGTGGTGTGACAAAGGGAAAAAAAGAAGAAGAAGAAGAAAAAGAACCGGGTTCAATTCAAAGTTTCCCAGCGGCATTTCTGCCAATGGGCTGTACGGACTCCGGCCTCTGCATAACAGCGCCACGTCGAAACAGTAAGCTCCTTCGCTTTCAGCGGGCTGGAGGCCAGCAGCTTCTGCTGCGGCATCCCCCGACCACTCTGCGCCCACCCACCTCTGTAGCCCCGTCTGCTGCGCTTCTTGTCCGGCCCCCTACTAGTTTCGTTCCCCCCCTTGTCTATCTCTACGGCTAAGCCTGTGTTTAGATGCAAAATTTTTTGCAAAACGGCACTGTAGCTCTTTTTGTTGTTATTTGACAAATATTGTCCAATCATGATCTAATTAGGCTTAAAAGATTCATCTCGTTCATTTCGTCTAAACTGTGTAATTAGTTTTATTTTTTATCTATATTTAATACTTCATGCATGTGTCTAAAGATTCGATGTGACAGGGAATCTGAAAAATTTTGCAAAATTTTCTGGAAACTAAACAGGGCCTAATTCTATGAGATTATGACACCGCTCATTTCATATTTAAAACAGCGAGACACAGTTCATTTCAAGCACCCACCTCTCTCTCTTCCGCATTTTAAATCGCTTGTTTTTTAAGAACATAGTTGTTGCTATATATCTATATATGTTGTGTTTAGATACATAGTAAAAAAAACTATATATCTCTTTTTGTGGATAAAGGTAATACTACTTAGATTTTTTTTTTTACTTTTCATGTAAATTTTGTTGGTTATTATTGCCCTTCGATCCCCCACAAGTTCATCACATGGCTTTGTAGCTAGAAACGTACGGTGGGTGCATCTCATTTCAAAAGACGACAAAGAACTCGCCTTAATTGGGGTACCGTTGTAGGAGTACTGCATTTGTAGCACAATGATCTGAAAAGTACTCCATACGGATGAGTGTCCCGTGGCCGTGGCAGAAGCATTGAACCAAACAGCGAGGGGCCGAGGGCGGGGGCACAGCCGGCCATAGCACATGCGGGCACAGTGGATCCGTACGCCACAATCGACAACGGAGTCCTGTCACGTACCTACACGTGGAGGGAGAAGCCTGAACGCAGGGCAGTGCAGTACTAGTGGGCAAGCAGGGCAGCGCCGCGGGCCGCAGCCTTCAATTGCCTCAGTTGCGGTTGCTGCTCGGTGCTCCATATGGGCCCATGCATCGATCATTGCACTAGAAATGACGCCGCGCCTGCCCCAAATGCCTCCCCTAGATTTGGGCAAGTATTGGAAATTATTTGCAAGGGATAGCAGTCCCTTCCCTTTGTTTTTGATCCATCAGACTACCAATGGTGTGTATGTTTAATATGTCTAGATAATCAAGCAATGTCTCTCTATCTGCTATAAGATACACAAGGATTTCTTTACTATTTTCAGATGCTCTAAGATAAGGGTCTGGCCACTTTTTTCAATGTTCCAATTATCATCATTTCGCGAATTTGTTTGAAGATGGCTTGCCATTTCTCTACTGCTACTTGTGAACCACGGGTGAGCTAGCTTTGGAAATTTCCCATTAACTACATAGCAGTATATAATTTTTGTAGCTTTGGAAATTTCCCATTCACTACATAGCAATCTATAATTTGTAACTGGCATTAGTTAATGGGTAAAATATTTTTTGAAGGTAATATTAGATTTTGTTCTTGCAGAAGATATGGAGCAGATTTTTACAATGATATTAAAGCAGACATAAGGTACTAGTGCATATGGCATATATCCGGTAATGGCAAGGATCCCTCAAACACACAGAAACTATGAATAAACAGATCAGACATACTCCCTCCATATCGGTTTTAGAAGTCGTTTAGGACATGATTACGCTTACCAAGGAGTGATTAAAGGGTATTTTTCCCTGTCTGCCCCTATTAAATAGGGTTGCGGGTGCATTTCATACAAGAAAGAACCATGCCTCGAGTGGCTAGCGCAGCACGTGGTGAGCTTTGAGGTCTTGGTTCGATTCCTGGCTGGCCCGTATTTTTTTGCTACTGCCTTGATTTTGCATGGCACTATTTTGTTTTGGCTTAACGTGGCTGCGCACGTTTGAGCGCGATTTTGGCCGAGTGGCATTGCATCTCGTAAATCAAACAAAAAGAATTCAACAAAATTATAGAACACATTATACATCTCAGCTAAGCTTCCTGCTGGTTCTTGAACAACTCGAATTATGTGATGCTTAGAACATGTACTGCCGCCAGAGCGCCACCAGGGTGGGGGTTCGACATGCACTGGACCCGGCTCAACCGCTCAAGGATAAACGACATGCACTGGATCCGGCTCAAGAGCTCAAGGATGGATTAGCTTGAAGCACCAAGATCCGCATGAACCACCGATAAAAAAGGGGCTCGCCCCGTGGGCCCCATGCACTGCCGCCTGTAGAAGGAAAGCGGCGTGTCGCCCGGACCGCCGCAGCCAGATGTGGAGCATGGACGGCGTGCGGCGAGCGCGAGAGGTAAGAGGGGTGACGAACTATTAATGCGGCGCTATTAACGCTGGGCGCGGGAGCCGGAGCGCGAGCATGCAGGGGCAGCGGCGTCCAAAACTTTCCTTCTGCGCTACGATGACTTCCTTTCATCAAATCTGGTTCTCCGCTAGAACGACTACTATTTCAGATACGGAGGGAGTATTCTAGCTACTTATCTATTCATCACTCGTAGCATGTGTTCGTTCACAGTAGAAGCACTTATTTGACGGGTGGACAGCTGCCCACCACGTTGCACGCCTTAATGAGGAGTCTAGAGTACTCCCTCCGTTCCAAAAAAAAAAAGAGTCATTCTCGTTTCTTAAAAAGTCAACAACTTTTAATTTTAACCAAATATATTAACAAAATATTAATATTTATGGTACATAATTGGTATCATTAGGTAGATCTTTGAATATACTTTCATAATAAACTTATTTAGAGATATAAATGTTGCACGCATTTTCTACAAACGTAGTCAAAGTTGAGAAAGTTTGACCAGCACGCTTCCCACGGCGTCACTATTTTGGGACAGAGTAGTACATGGAAATCTTTGATGAGCACGGGGAACATGGTATTAGTCAATGTTTTTTTTTTCCGGAAATCACTCTATCCTACAACATGATACAAAAAGATTAAAGGTTAGTGCTCACGTTGCAGAGCTAAACCAAACTAAAGCGACATGTATATTGACTGTAATTTTTGTTTTGTTTAATAAATGGGTTGGAGCCTAGGAGCAAGTTCAGTTCAAATCCAATCCATGCTTATTATGTATAATTTTTATGTAGTTATATCCATGCTTCAAGATAGTTTCTTGGCCATGATATATTCAGTATTATAATACTTGTTGTCAAATGAAAAAGAGGGCAGGTAGCATTTTTTGTAACTACCATCATCCATCGTAGCTTGTGGAACTTGTATGTTGCCTTACATCAGTAGGAGTATGCATTTCCTGCATCACCCAATCAGAGTCTAGGGAGATGCCTATGCTGTATCCCTGAATTCTACAGATGTTATAGGCCAAAACTGATTTCCATCTCCCATAGGCATTTGAGCAAACAGGTGGCGTGCATGCTATTGCATACCTTGGAGCACTGGAGCAGCACCACGAAGGGAGCCTGCCGCCGCCACGGCCTAGCGTGCGCCGGGAACAGCAAGGGGGTGGGGGGCACGAAGCACTACCCGGCGTCGTCCGCAGCGCCGCCGGACACGTCCTCCTCTGTCCTCTCCCTGCTCGGCTTTGCCCCTCGCCTACGCTGTCGTCGCCTGCTGCAGTTGCGTGTGTTGCCAGTGAAGAGATTCTTGAGACCAAGGTTGCACGCCGGCGGTGGAGCGGGTGCTGTGTGAGGAGGGGACATTGGAGCCCGGCTCGCTGGCTGTGAAGCCTGTGCTCTGTGGAGGCGTGAGGGCGGCGCAGGACGATTGGAGTCGTAGATAGCGTCGCGCGCGGCATGTATCAGGTTCTTGGCCTGTAGCCTAGAGGTCAAGCAGGTTCTTGGCCTCCTGAAGGTCGAGCTGGCAGGAGGAGGCGGCGTCGGCTCGAGGTGGAGGCTTCAGCACCAAGGGAGAGGGCGCAGAGCTTGGTGGTGAGGTTGCGGAGGAGCAAGGAGGGGAGGCATAGCTGGCGGCGAGGAGGTGGCGGCGACGGCTTGTCCCGCGCCGGAGACGAAGGCTCTAGAACGCTAGTTGCTGCACTGCGTGTGGATGGTCCGATCAATATCCAACGGAGGATAAAAACGGGCGACGTGGCCCAACGAGAGGCCAGAGCTTGGCCTTGATTTCGTTATATAGAGATATGTTTCACAATATTTATCCATTGAAAGTATAAATAGCATAATTATTGCAATATTTCCACTTCCTGTACATCCTAATTAAACGCTTTAAACCAAATGAAGTGATTGTGTAATTGTTGGGGAACTGTGGGGGTATTAACCCCTATACCCTTACGGCTAGACTTGGGCTGGCCCAGACCAGAGGGCTTGGCCCACCAGAAGACGACGCGTGACCCGGTCGATTTGCTCGGCGTCCCACGCAAGGAAGAAAAGCAAACTTGGAGATCAAGCAAGATCCTAGTCGGTTAGAATAGGAATCCTTATCCGGCCAGCTATGGCAATTGTAACCGACTAGAATTAGTTTCCAGATTTGTAACCCTGCCCCCTGGACTATATAAGGCGGGCAGGGGACCATCTCAAAACACATCTCATCATATACAGCAATACAAATCAGACGTAGGACGTAGATATTACGCCTTCACGACGACCGAACCTGGATAAAAACCTTGTTGTGTCTTGCGTCACCATCTAGTTCGTAGCTTGCGCACATGTCTACTGATAAATCACTACCTTGGGCATACCCCTTGGTAGACTGCCGACCAGGTTTCGTCGACAGTGGCGTGCCAGGTAGAGGGTGTGCGTATAGCTTCCCAGGCGAGCAAGATGGTCATCATCCCCGACTTCACCGTCGGCCAGATCACCTGGACCACCGGCATCAGCAGCTTCATCGCCACTACCACGGAGGAGGCGCAGATTCGACCTGCGTCGACCACGTCTCCATCGCCTACGGCTCCGACCACTCCAACAACGGCTCCGGCCACCCCAGCAACGGCTCCGACCACGCTGACAACTCGTCGACCGCTTCCCCGCTACAAAGGAAGGGTGATCAATAACACCGACCTGATCGAGGCTATTGACCAAGTCGGCTACAAGCTTTCGCAAACCCTGACTTTGGTAGATTCGATCCAAAATCAATCTACCAAGCAGGTACTTCTTAACCACAACAGATCTACCTGACCAGTTCGGGCTTGCCGTCCGACACGGCTAGATACAGATCTAGTGGTCACCGCTACTCCTAAAGGACGTACGGTACGCCTTCGCCCGGTTCCCACACCCGGCCTTAGGCCCTTTGTGTACCAAGTCCCGACGGAGGCTTGCCAGGCCTTCCCATACGGCCTGAAAAACGCTGCTTCCGAGTACGCGTATCGTACACCTCATCTGTTCATGGGTCCCATGGAGCAAGGCCATGTTTCAGATTTGTACTTCCTGGATATACCTCGACCACCACCAGGCAACGCCGTTAACGTGGTCGGTATCCGGGAGTATCATGAAGGTTCAGTTCATACATTGCCCGAGGATGGCGACTCCAGCACTGGATCTACACGATCTGTTCACACCGAGGCTGCACACCTCGACGACGATGAATATGATCAGGATCCACTACCGTACCCTCCGGGTTTCTCGCCGATCCTAAGGTTCCCACCAAGACGTGGCGACATGGTGCTCAACATCAGTAATGACGAGCCCGTAGTTGCGGGAGAAACTGACGAGCAACGGCAACTTCGCGAACAGCGTAACGCCGACCGCGCCCAACATCGTCAACATGAGGCTGAAGAAGAAGAAGCACGTCGCAGGGGACCTTGACCTCGAGATCTGGCTGACGCCTTCGACAGAGTAGGCGATAGGCCAGTTTTCAGGACCCCAAGTGCCAACGTGGCCGTTGCCATGGCCAACCTGGACCGATTACCAGACATGCCAGAGAACCACGCGGTTTGTGAAGACATCAAAGCATATCTAACCACCGCTATGGGACAAACCGTCGAGCTCGCCCAGCGAGCCCAAGCTGCTACAAGCACGTCCATCGCATCTAGTCGGAGTCATCGTTCCCGCGCTTCAGAGCATCCAAGTCGCCAACATCGCGATGATCAAAACCCACCCAATCCCCCACGTGGTGATGGCGGTGGTGGCGGCGGCAGTGGCGATGATGAAGGCGAACAAGAAGGTGATCGAGGCCATCGCGACAACAACCGCAATCGTCGCGACAATCGAGATCAGGAGGTCGACCAGAATCCTCCTCGCGATCTCCGTCACCGTCTTCCTCCTTGTGACGTCTGCAGTCACATCACTAGTCATGCTAATGACCGTCAGGCCCATGAGAACGTGCGCCGCATCCCGTATGACACCGAACACGCCCCCCCGGGCCTTAAACAGTTCACTCCCCATCTCTGACAAGTCGTCTGGCCAAGAAATTTAAGCTTGACGGCAAGGAGAACCCCGAAAGCTAGGTCACGCTCTATGAGATCACCGTCCGTTCCACCGCAGGTGATGAGCATGTAATGGCTAACTATCTTCCAGTTGTTCTTGATCAAGCAGGTCATCAATGGCTACTCAGCCTTCCGGAGAACTAGTTCGATAGCTGGTCGGACCTTCGGCAAGCCTTCATCGACAATTTCATTGCCACATGTGACCAGCCGGGCAACAAGTATGACCTCGAGAGCATACGTGACCGAGCAGGCGAGCCATTGCACGACTACATCTGTCGCTTCTCGGATATGCGTCTCAAGATCCCAAGAATCACTCATGACGAAGCAGTCTCGGCCTTCATTAAAGGCCTTCGCCATCACGACGCCCTCAGAAGCAAGCTGCTCCGGAAACGGCCGTCTACGGTCTCTGAGCTCCTCGCTACTGCCAAGAACTACATGGATGCCGATGACGCCGAGAAGATCATTAAGGAAGACATGGGTGGGTCATCACGCCCCGAGCACCCGCTGTGCCGGGACAAGAAGCCCGATGACCGTGGTCGGAACAACAACCGCGAGCGTCGCGACCGGCGCAACAACAACAACAATCGCGACCGCCGAGATAATCGTGATCGGTGGCCCAATAATCGCGGTGATTACAGAGGCAAGCGCCCCCGTGAAGACGACCATGAGGTCAACGCGGTCAAGAAACCTGCTGGTCGCCATGACTATCAAGAGGACTACAACAAAGCTTTGAAGGGTCCCTACCAGATCCATCCCAAGTCCAATCATACCATGGAAAACTGCCGCTTCCTCAAAAACATCTACGCCAAGCAACTTGCTAACGATGATGCTCTAAAAGCCATTGACGATGGACCGCGGCGTGACAGTGATGACGACGATGATGACGAACAGGATAGAAATCCTCCTCACCAATATGTCAATCCCACCAAAACCGTCCACTCCATCTTTGGCGGAAAGGTGTCTTTAGAGTCCAAGCGCGAGCGCAAGCTGCTGAAGCGGGCCTACTTGAGCGTCATCAATGCCGACGACCTCATCTCTGATCCTAGGCTCCCGGCCTGGTCCCACCGCGAAATCTCCTTCAGCCGAGCAGACCGGAGGGTGGCAATCCCGGAACCTGGTCGTTTCCCCCTCGTCCTCGACCCCTGCATCAACAGCGTTTGGTTCGAGAGGGTGCTCGTGGACGGTGGCAGTTCCATCGACATCCTGTTTCGCAGCAGTTTACCTGCCCTTAAACTAACTGAGGCTGATCTCAAGCCTTATGACGCACAGTTCTGGGGCGTCCTTCCCGGACAGAGTTCCATACCTCTCGGACAGATCACGCTCCCTGTGCAGTTCGGCAATCCAAACCACTTCCGCACCGACTACGTCAACTTTGTGGGCACAGACTTTGAGGGTACTTACCACGCCATCCTTGGTCAACCAGCGCTCACCAGGTTCATGGATGTGCCGCACTACTCTTACTTGGTGCTCAAAATGCCTACCGAGCAGGGTGTCCTTACTCTCAGAGGCAACGTTTACACTGCCTATACCTATGAAGAGGAAATCTTTAAGGTAGCAGAGGCCACCGACCTCTCAATCCGCATGGAGCAAACCCTGGTCGACGCCTCCAAGATTCCTACTGGTCAACTGGAAATTCCATAATGCCAAGCACCACGGAAGCACATCAAGTCCAATGAGCACAAGGAGGTCCAGCTGGTCGACGACGATCCCAGCAAGATGGCCCTTGTCGGGGCCAACCTGGATCCTAAATAGGAAGACGCGCTCGTCAAGTTTCTGAGGAACAACATAAGCGTGTTCACGTGGAAACCCGCTGACATGCCCGGTGTTCCTCGGCACCTGATCGAGCACTCCTTGAATGTCTCGAAGACCGCAAGACCTATCAAGCAGAAGTTACGACAGTTCGCTCATGACAAAAAGGAGGCTATTAGGGCAGAGGTTACCTGGCTTTTAGCAGCTGGATTTATTATAGAAGTGTATCATCCGGACTGGTTAGCTAATTTGGTCCTTGTACGCAAAAAGAATTAAGAATGGAGAATGTGCATTGATTATACCGATCTCAACAAACACTGCCCTAAAGACCCCTTCGGCTTACCTCGCATAGACGAAGTCGTTGATTCCACAGTCGGCTGCGAGCTGCTGTCCTTTCTCGATTGCTACTCTAGTTATCACCAGATCGCTCTCAACAAGGACGATCAGATCAAGACGTCCTTCATTACACCGTTCGGTGCCTACTGCTACACGACTATGTCGTTCGGGCTTAAGAACACGGGGGCCACGTACCAACGTGCTATCCAGCAATGCCTTGCTGATGAGATCAAGGATGATCTGGTCAAAGCCTACGTCGATGATGTGGTCATGAAAACCAGGGAGGCTCATACCCTGGTCGACAATCTCCAGCGCACCTTCACGGCTCTCAACAAGTACCAATGGAAGCTTAATCCAAAGAAGTGTATCTTTGGAGTGCCATCTGGTATTTTGCTGGGCAACGTCGTCAGCCACGACGGCATACGCCCCAACCCGACAAAGGTAAAGGCCGTTCTGGATGTGCAGCCGCCCAAAAATGTCAAGGATATCCAGAGGCATACCGGATGCATGGCCGCCTTAAGCCATTTTATCTCACAGCTCGGTGAAAAGGGTCTGCCTTTCTTCAAGCTACTCAAGGCTTCCGAGAAGTTCTTCTGGTCGAAGGAGGCTGACGCTGCCTCCACGCAGCTCAAAGAATTCTTAACCTCTCCTCCAGTCCTTACAGCCCCTTAGAAAGATGACATTCTCCTTCTCTACATTGCGGCCACCGATCGCGTGGTCTCCACAGTCATCGTGGTCGAGCGTGATGAACCCGGCCACGTGTACAAAGTCTAGCGCCCTGTTTACTTCATCAGCGAGGTGCTCAATGAATCCAAAGCCAGGTACCTACAAGTTCAAAAGCTGATCTATGTCATCCTGATTACATCCCGAAAGTTGAAACACTACTTTCGACGGATATCGGGTGGTGGTCAAGACTAATTTCCCATTAGGAGACATAATTCGAAATAAGGACGCTAATAGACGCATCATCAAGTGGGCAATGGAATTATGCCCTTATTCAATCAAGTTCCATGGTTGCATGACCATCAAGTCTCAGGCTCTGGTGGACTTTATTGTTGAATGGACGGACCTTAGCGCACCTCCCGATCAGGGGCCAATCGAATACTGGAAGATGTATTTCGATGGCTCTCTGAACATCGATGGCGCAGGCGCAGGCGTACTCTTTATCTCACCAACCAACGAACAGCTCTGCTACGTCCTCAGAATTTATTTCCCTACATCTAATAACGCTACAGAATTCGAGGCCTGCCTCCATGGCATGCGGATTGCGGTTGAGCTTGGTGTGAAACGTCTCTATGTCTATGGTGATTTGGCCCTAGTCATTAACCAGCTTAACAAAGACTGGGACACGACTAGCGAGAAGATGGATGCATATTGCAAAGAAATTAAAAAGTTGGAAGGCAAATTCTATGGTATCGAATACACACATGTGGTCCGGGACAAAAATCAAGCAGCCGATCAGTTGTCTAAGTTAGGGTCATCCCGAGCTCAAGTTCCACATGGCGTGTTCGTCCAAGACCTTGTTAAACCATCCATCAAGGAAGAAGCAGGTCAGGTGGTCGAGAAGCCTCCAGACCAGCCTCTGGTGGCTACGGTTCCCCCTCCGAGCACTACGGAATCCTCTCCAACAACACCTGCAGTACCTCCGACCACTAACACTGACAATTGGAGAGTATCTTTTATCAATTTTTTGCAGGATGGGACCGGTTATGTTGATCGAACAGAGAACGAGCAGCTTATGCGCCACAGTAAGCAGTACCTATTGGTCGACGGTGTCCTGATGCGCAAAAATGCAAAGGATGAAGTCCTGATGAAGTGTATCGCTCAAGACGCAGAGATGCTGGTCCGCCGCTGCGACGGCTGTCAATTTTTCGCCAAACATATACACGTGCCAGCACACGAGATCCAGACCATACCAGCCTCTTGGCCCTTTGCATGCTGGGGACTGGATATGATTGGTCCTTTCAAGCCGGCTCCTGGCAACTTTAAATGTGTCTTCGTGTTTATTGACAAGTTTTCTAAACGGATCGAGTACATGCCTTTAACCAAGGCATCATCAGAGAAGGCAGTCAAATTCCTTGATCAGATTATACATCGTTTTGGCCTCCCTAACAGCATAATTACATACCTGGGTACTCAGTTCACTGGCAGTGTATTCTAGGACTTCTGCGATGAAAGGAGCATAGTGGTGAAATACGTGTCAGTGGCGTACCCTAGAGCTAATGGGTAGTTCGAAAGGGCCAATGGCATGATCCTCGACACGCTGAAGAAGAGGTTGTACAGGGAAAATGACAAAGCTGCTGGTCGATGGCTTAAAGAATTGTCAGCCATGGTCTGGGGACTGCGAACCCAGACTAGTCGCAACACTGGTGCCTACCCATACTTTATGGTCTATGGCGCAGAAGCAGTACTTCCTGCAGATATCGCTTTCAGATCACCGCGTGTTGAGAATTTTGATGAAGACAGGTCTGATGAAGCACGTGAACTCAAGGTTAACTGTTCTGAAGAACGACGGCTTGACTCCTGTATATGTATAGCCAAGTACCTAGCTGCTCTACATAGATACTACAACAGGAATGTCAAAGAACGTCTCTTCACAGTCGGGGACCTGGTCTTGAAGTGGCAAACAAACCAAGAAGGCATGCACAAGCTCTCATCCCCTTGGGAAGGACCATTTGAGGTCATCGAAGTTACCCGACCTACTTCATACAGACTGGCTCACCTCGATGGTACTGAAGTACCGAACTCCTGGCATATTAATAAGCTTAGGCGTTTCTACCCACAGAGCGCATAAATAAAGCATATATGTTTTCTTTCGGTCACTCTAACGTGTTTATCCGAAGCTTACTCTCTATAAGTATTTTATAAAAGACCAGATTGATAGACCACCATTCTTTCTCGAGTCCTCGGAGTCAGCCCCGTCTCCGATTTTCTCCCCACGCGTGCACGGGACCAGCTCTCTACGCTCCGGGTGGTCGGTGGGTGCTCTCTGATCTGACATGTGCGCTCTTACGTGTGAACAGGCTCCGTGCCTCGCACTCCGACCACAGATCTGGCTAGGGCCGTACGGATTCCACAAGATGATGTGTCTTCCAACCGTTACAACTAAACTAGAACACTTATTCGTTCTAACTTAGTTATCAAACACAATATACAAGCTTAGCACATTTTTTCAACAAAAAACAACATAAACTTACATTGCCTCAATAGTACTTTATTACAAGCTTGCCTGACGAGGTACAAGTTTATAATAAACTAAACTATGTTCTGCTCTACAGCTACAGGTAGCCCGCTTGGCTCTTGTTTACCGCCTATCTATGGTTGTGGTGTTGCCTCTGCTGATTGAGCTTGAGTCGTTGGAGTCTGGCTGGTCGTGACCGCAGGCTCCGGTTGCTCCTTGTTAGAAGACTGCCCCCTCTGAGACTGGCTGGTCGAGACCGCAGTCCCAGGTGGTCGGCTTGAGGACCCCAGAGCAGACGTCGTCGGCGTTCCTTGCGATGGGGGTATTGGCGTTCCGCACAGGTTTATGTCGCCAACGATTATCATCGCCAGCTCGGTCAGCTGGCCCCGCAGCTCTCCTACTTCCTACACGCCAACTTCTTTAGGGTAGCCCTTGGCAAGGCGCGTGAAGTCAATCAGGGGATAATGCACGCGCACTATGCTTAGCACATGGGCGCCCGCAAACTCTTCGGCCTCCTTCACAAACTGCTGAAGCCAACCCCACGTAAGCTGACATTTGTCTATTACTCCTAGCTGCGGGGCTCGCTATTCGGTTGGCGGCAATCCTGGATCGATCAAGTCAAGCACTGGCCCAATCCCTCGCACCATCTGTGTGCAGCGATCCTTCCAGAGGTCGCGGTCTTTTTGCAGCTCTGTAATGTGCTTCTTGGCATTGTTCTTTAATGCTGCAAAAGGGCATTCTGGTTAGAAAACAGATAAAGGACATCTATATAGTCATTATGCCACGATCAGGAAAACGGCCACTTACTCGTTATCTCCTGGTTTTTATTCTTCACCTCCTCGGTCATCTTCACCGAGTGGTCTTGGAACCGTGCGTGGTCCTCTGCCAGCCGGGTGTTCTCTGTCGCCAATCGGGCGCACTCTTCGGCCATTCGCGCGTTTTCTGTTCGCATCTTGGCGACTTCCTCCGCCAGGTCTACAACAAGCTCGAGGAGACACATAAATACACTCGAACAATATTTTTCAGTGCTCGGGGATGTGCTGCTAACATAAGTTACCTACTCTTTTCCGCTCTTTCTGACCAAGCTGGAGGACAACATTGAGCCTTTGTGACTCGATCTCTGCCTGGTCTTTTTCAGCGGTCTCGAGCCGCTTGCGCAGCCGATCCACTTCAGCTGTCAGCTCTTTATTGTCTTTGAAGATGCCTTGAATTTGGTCAAAGAACTGTTTACGATACTTTGCCGTCTTCATGAGGCCCGGCAAGTCAACTACAGTACCATATATGCATGACTACAAATTCGAACTGGTCTACGACAGTGATCAAGGAGTATGCTTACCTGTCCTTCTCCGATGAGCCGTCTAGCTGCTCGCACCACTCTTTCCGTCTCCTTATCGATGGAGATCTTCTCGTGGTAGACGTAATGGTCTCCACGTTCACGACAGATGTATACATGTTGCCGCCCGTCTTGTGGATGCCCTTGGATTTCTTCGACGACATCATCATCATCGGACTCAGCCGCCTGATCCGTACTGGTCCGCCCTTGTTCTTGGTTCAGCTCGGCGGTGGACGGTCCCATCGCCATTTTTCCTCTGGCGGCGGCGTCGGGCAGATCACCTTGAGTCAGGCTCGTGGTGGTCGTGGTCTGCTCGGGCACGCTCTTATTGGTCTCGGGGACTTGCCCTAAACTCTGCGTACCCGGAAGACTTTGCTCGGGCGCCACCTGCTCAAACGCCTCCTGCTCGGGCACCAACTCAGGCACCTACTCGGGCACCTCCGTGTTCGCCACGTCGACCGCGTCCTTGCTCATTGTCGGCTCCACCGCACCGGTGGTCTGACTTTCCAGTTGCTTGAATGATGTCGTGGTGGTGGTCGACACATTTGTCCTGGCAGTGGCCAGTTGCTCGGGTCTTTCCATTGATGCCGAGCTAGCAAGTCACAGCCACACAGTTCCCTTTACTAATTGTACGCTCTCTACTACTATTGACGTGTTATTTACTGAGTTTTCAGGAACTTACAGATCTGAGCTCCTATGAATGGTGGTGAAGGCACGACGCCGCGTTTGCCCTTGGCTTGTCTACTAGGCAGAGGAACCCTGGCCTCCGTCTTGTGGTGGCCACCTGGTTTCCTTTTCCGCTGTCCTCACGTCGGGTGTCTGCCCCGTTGGTGGTGTTTGGCCCTCCTGCGGCCCCTTTGCCGGTGGGGTCGATCCCCCCTACGTTGTCTGCTCGCTCCTCCTCTTTCGAGGATTGAGCATGTAGGCGCTCGCGTCTTCCTCCGCTTCGTCCTCTGACCAGTCACGCACCATGCGGCGGCATTTCCTGGTCGAGTCTTCTGGGCTCTCTTGTGCCTGGGAGCTTCCAGCCCTCTTCTTCGATTGGTCGGGGGCGCTTGGACTCTTCCCAGCACCTGCTCGGGCCCTGGCTTCGTGGTCGTCCTCGACACCTTCATAGCACTGCTGCACATTGCGTGGTGGCGGTTCCACGCTCTGCGGGTGCTCGACTCCAGGGGCCAATGACACAAACAGGTTGTGTCTCTCCATGCCGTTCGGGGCTGGTCGGCAAGAACAATCAGGACTTATTAGTCTATGGTGGTCGGCAACACTTTTTGGAGCCAAGGAGTTGGTTTTTTACCTTCGGGGCTGGTCGGATGAGCTTATATGCGTGCTGGATCTTGCTCAGGCGGGAGTAGCTCTGGTCTGCTAGATTGAATAACTCCCCAATCCGGCGTATGACTTCGTCGTGGTCCAGATCCTCTGACCGCATCCTCGTCTGGTCGGCCGAGCCTTGGTACTCATACCCGACGTGCACCCTCCTCTGGCATGGCTGCACCCGACGGCTGATGAAGTTCCCGGCCACAGCCGGTCCGTCCAGACGATTCCATGGGAGCAGCGCCATCAACTCCTCCACTTACCTACCCAGCTCTGGTCGCTCATTCCAGGCTACTCTATTGTCCAGAATGTACCCGACGTCGCACATCGTAGCACTGTCGTGTTTTTCGCGGATGTAAAACCACTTCTTGTACCAATCTCCAAGCGAAGTGTTCCAGGGGCAGTTGAGATATTCTTACTTCATCCCATCCCGGAGGGTCAGATACACTCCGCCGGCGATTTTGGAGCCGCCTTGGGACCCTTTCTTCCTGAAGCAGAACAAATATCTAAAGAGGTCGAAATGGGGTTGGATTCCCCCATACGCCTCACAAAGGTGGATGAAAATAGAAATAAGGAAGATTGAGTTGGGATGCAGATTGCAAATCTCAATCTCGTAATACAGACAAAGACCTTGAAGGAAGGGATGGACTGGAACCCCAAAACCCCGCTTGAAGAAATCTTCGAAGACAACTATCTCACCAGGCTGGGGATTGGGGTAGCTGTCGCTGCCCGCTGGCTGCCATCATGAGAGCTCCTGGTTGTGAAGCACGCCCAAGCCGACGAGGTCACTGATGGTCGCTTCGGTGGACTTCGACTTCCACCACTCCTTCCTCATCATTTCGGCCCTTTTCGCCACCTCCGTCTTGGCCATCTTCTACCTCTCTCGCCTCTTTGCTTTGGCTTTGTTGATGTACAACGCGTCGCTCTTAACGGCGGCGAGGTGTGCTAACAGTGGCGGCGGAGTCGGAATAGGGCACGAGGGCTGGAGGAAGCTAATATTTGGTTTGCAAATGCGACTGTTGGGTGTAAATGGGGAATGGCCGCACTGCGGCTATTTATCTCATTGACTGTGCCGTTCCACCTCTCCAAGATTCTTGGGAGATGTGCGTGAGAAACGTGGCATGATCCCTTCGGTTTTCACTTTTTTTCTGGTTACTGCGCCAGTAAATGTGCCCCTCGTTTCCTCTGCGAGAGGGCCCACACTGGCATGCTGTGTCTGGTGGACGTTTCACTGTGACACTGACAAGGCAGTTGAGCGTGACAAAATACGTCACATCTGTCAACTTTTTGTGATATCATGACAGCGCAAAGTAGGAAGAAAAATATAAATTATATATTCCGTGTCAGACGGGAAGACAGTAAGAAATGCTCGGGGACTGGTCTGGCCACAGATTGTCATAGGCCACGGAGCACGTTATATTCCTCGACCAGGCTCGGGGACTCGTCGACCACGTTTCATTCTGCTCGGGGACTCATCGACCATGTCTCATTCTGTTCGGGGACTCATCAACCATACCTCACGCTGTGCTCGGGGACTGCTTCGACCACTCTCCGACCACAGCTCGATGCCTGATTTCCTCGGCTACATGTGAAATTGGACTCACATACAGTTGGGAGGTCATTACTTTTTAGACCTTGCTACAAGGCTCATGCTTCGCCTTCCAGCAAGCTCAGGGACTACATCGGTACGATGCACTTGTCGGTGCATCTCAGCATCAAGTTTCCATGGAGTTTCATTTTAGACCCTGGCACCACGTGCTTACGTCACCTACTACCCGGCTCGGGGACTAAGTGGGCACACTTCACCTAGCGGTGAATGTGTTTATTTTTTGACCCCTACGCTTTGTTTACCCTGCTTACATTTCTTTTCAGAAATACAAGTGGGCACACTTCACTAGGAAGGAAATCTTTTTCTTTTTCTAAAAAAGCACCATACATTCTTTGGACAACCTACTTTCTCCGGCAACAACAGTGGTCGGCTGTATTGTAAGCTGGTTGGACGCCTGCAACAGCTGCTCGGATGGTGTTTTGACTGGTCGGAGACGTCAAGAACTCAAGCTTTACTGTTCGGAGAAGGTCAAGACGGCGTGTCGCATCACAATGCATAGTGCTCAGGGATTAGCTATGGGGGTATTAACCCCTATACCCTTATGGCTAGACTTGGGCTGGCCCAGACCAGAGGGCTTGGCCCACCAGAAGACGACGCGTGGCCCGGTCGATCTGCTCGGCGTCCCATGCAAGGATGGAAAGCAAACTTGGAGATCAAGCAAGATCCTGATCGGTTAGAATAGGAATCCTTATCCGGCCAGCTATGACAATTATAACTGACTAGGATTAGTTTCCAGATTTGTAACCCTGCCCCCCGGACTATATAAGGCGGGCAGGGGACCCCCTCAAAACACATCTCATCATATACAGCAATACAAATCAGACACAGGACGTAGGTATTACGCCTTCACGGCGGCCGAACCTGGATAAAAACCTTGTTGTGTCTTGCGTCACCATCTAGTTCGTAGCTTGCGCACCTGTCTACCGACAAATCACTACCATGGGCATACCCCTTGGTAGACTGCCGACTAAGTTTCGTCGACAGGAACCATATGCCCTGGGGGGGTCTCCCTCTTTATTCGCACAACCTTGACCATACCGGCGCGAGCCAAAGTATTTATTCTTGTCGGAACACTGAAGGCCGACTTGGTTCATCCGAAAGAATTTTCAAAATGGTGGACCAGCGGGATCTGTGAAGCCACCTTTGGCAAAGGCTCCCAAGTGGGTGCCAAAGACGCACTACTAGCAGCAAGCCAGCAACCAATGCAATCCCTAGTTGGAACAAAACCACCACCACCAAACAACAACAACAACAATATCAAGAGGCAGAACTGTTCCAACTTTGAACGGTACATTTAATTTTCACCTCGTTTTAACTAGTCAGAAAGCCAGTTGAAACCTGCGGCTGGGTACGCAGGGAGTTGCCCGTGTGCATTTTGTATGCATAGTGCGTGCAGCTAAACAAGCGATAGAACTACATAGGGTTCTAGCAGTTTGTACATGCTTGCGGTCTAACTTTTCTTTAATAGGCCTCCCTTTAACTAAACATCACATATACTGTTGGGAACTTGATTCTTCATGTGTTAGCGATTCAACATCAAGTGATGTTATGTCTGCCTTACAAATATTTTTCGAATGCATCTATAGAGATAGGGTGTGTGTATGTATTAGTAGATGTGAGTTTGCGAATTTTGAGCATCGGATCACATTAGGGTAGAGAAGCTACCTCCCTTGCTCTCACCCAAATAAAGGGTGTTTAGGACAAATCTCCAGATTTGAAAAATAGCTATGACTCCCATTTTTCTAGCCAAACATTGCTAGCTCCACCAACTTCAGATCCACCAAAACTTGAATGTTGAATCTAGCTCCCGGATTCATGAAATCCATGGAGCTCCTCAAGGGATGTTCTAAAAACTCTTTTGTTTCGTGGAGTTGGAGAAAATTACCCGTCATGCCACCGGTTGCATAGTTCAAAGTACCATTTCGTTATGTTTTCGTTTGTGTCCTTGCCTCGTGTTCCCCTTCACCGCGCCCAACACACTGCCGCTCCTGGCTGCGCTCACGCCCGGATGCTGCCACGTCGAGCTCTCACCCAATCTCCCGGTTTTCACCCAATCCCTTAGGACCGGGGCCACATTCCTTGCTTTCACCCAATCCCTTGATTCTATTGAGGCCCAGACCTCCTGATGGATGTCCAGAGCACACTTGGGCTTCCTTTCCTATACATATAGCGAATAAAATCCATTGTTTGTAAATAAAGACTAAAGAGAAGCGCAGAAGCTAGCTAGAGAGAGAAGTAGCTAGCTAATGCCTAATGGAGGGCGTGTCGGCGGCACAGAGCCTTGTGAGCAATGTTGCTCAGCTGTTGGGGGACGAGTTCTGGCAGCTCCGCAACGTGGGTGGTGAGGTCGCTCGGCTGAGGAACGAGCTGGCCACCATTAACGCCCTCCTCCGCATGCAGTCCGAAGCCGACAAGGATGGCGTGGACCACTTCGTCCGGGAGTGGATGAAGCAGCTGCGGGAGGTGGGCTACGACGCCGAGGACTACGTCCACCTCTACCTGTTCCGGGTCAGGTCCCGGCAGGGTGACCGCTTCTTCGTGCGGTGGAAGCGCCTCCTTACCACCTGCTGGTCTCGCTATTGCCTCGCTGGTGACATCAGGGACCTCCGCGCCCAGGCTTCCGCCATCAACGAGCAGCATGCTCGCTACGGCTTCAGCCTTGAGCCACTGCGCCGCAGGGGTGCTGCTTCATCGTTAGGCCCTGCGGCAGCATCGGCGCGTCCACCGCTCGGCCCAGCTGACAACCTCTACTCCAACCGTCATCAGTTCGTCGGCAACAGGGCCCTGGCTACCAACCTTGCCAACAAGGTCAAGGCACTAGAAAATGACGACGACAAGAAGCTCAAGGTTTTCTCCATCTGGGGGTTCGGAGGGCTTGGGAAGACCACGCTGGTACTGGAGGTGTGTCGGCTGCTGGAGACGGAGTTCCCGTGCCAGGCACGGGTGTCCGTTTCCCAGACATTCAGCACCAAGGACCTCCGGGGATTGCTCAAGCGTCTGCTTCGGCAGATCGGGCTGCCGAAGCAGGCATCAGTTGAGAAGCAAGCGGCTACCCTTGGCATCGACACCATGGATGACGATCCGCCGAAGCAGGCAGAATTTAAGGAGCAAGCGGATCCTCTGGGTAACATCGACGCCATGGATGTCGGCCTGCTGGAAAACAAGCTCAAAGAGAGTCTCAAGGACCAGAGGTACGTATAGCACACACCGTACCTAATTTCATCAACACCCCCTTACAACGGAAAGTTATGCTCTTCTGCCCTTAGATCTTGCAAGTTCTCAGTACAAGGGTAGAAGGATTGAAGTTACTTTTTCTTATTATTCCATTTCAAGCTACCTTTGCAAACAGTAGATAGTTACATTCCTATTACCCAATAAGGCCTAGTATGGAGCGGTGGACATTTCTTTTTCAATCCTATCTATTTCTAGTGAAACTAACTAAATCTTATGAAAATCAATCCTATAAAAATTCCTACGTTTCGAAAAGGCCCTTCCATAGGAGCAAGAGTTAGTATATTATATATTACTAGCAAACATGCCCATTGCAACGGAACCAAATACACATAGGAATCGGACACCGTATCGCTAGACGCGAGTTGTTCTAACTCGTATGAGCACATATCATGAGTCTGGGTCATATACGAGATACGCAGAGCGCGACCTAATATGTTATGTAATCGGACTCTGTCATGATTATTGTTAGACATGAATTGTTATGACTTGTATGAGCATGAGACATGAGTCCACGGCACATGTGAGACATGGAGGGTGTGATCCAATACGTCTTAGAATCAGACTTTGTATCTATCATTGCTAGACATGATTTATTCTAACTTGTATGAGTACGGTCATGAGTCCGGATCACATACAAGGCAATGAGGGTGTGAGTGAAGTTTAGAAAGTATAAAAAGCAGGATAGAAGAAACTCGCCACCTGCCTGGTAGTTATGGAAAGGTGGACCAAAAAATGGAGACGAAATTTTCCCCCTTTTATGTTAGGTATAGATTATGATTAAAATAACTAAAATTTCTTTCGTTCAAATTGAAGATGCATAAGATGCTTTGGTATTTCACGGATGCAAGTAGCACACTTTTGACCGATCAAAATCAAGCACGGAGCAAGCACAAACTGAAATGATTGAATGCCTGGTGCACCAACCAGTGCTACTCTGGGGACTTCGCACGAACACAGCAGGAAGGAACCTGTACTCGGGTGCTGCTCACCGCAGGGAAAAGCAGGCACCAGCAGGGCCGTCCCGCGGAAATCGGAGGCCTCGCTCGAAACTAAAAAATGAGACCGACTAACTTAGAAAAAATTAGACTAAAATAAGATGTATGATATAATATATTATATTATAATAAGATATATCAAGAATGGTACCTATATTTTATAATCTTTATTTGAATAACATCATTCTTTTAGTGTTCTTTGAAATGAAATCTTCAATGATATGCTATAATCTTCGATGACACTTGTGATTGTTTTGTAATAAATCTATCCATAGCTCATTTATGAGATTGAATTAAATCCTCTATTCTTTGCTTTTCCTTACACTTTTGCTAATCCGACTCAAATTTTCTAAACCGATGCAGAAGACATGGCTTTAATCTTTGAACACTATTCCAGTAAATGCCTAGATGAAAAGATCAAAAGAATAAAATTTAGAGATCAACCCGCTACTCGTTGTAGTTTGCTGTCATGCTGTGATTGTGAATGAATTGAAAAAAAAGAAATATAAATGATTAGTATTACCTATTTACCTTCAGGGCCTCAGCGCCTCACCTGGGTACCTCGGCGATAGGAGATGTCTAGACGAACAAGGAATTGAGATCGCGGGAGTCGGGATGGGAGACAAAATGACGTCTGTGCAGCCGGCCAGAAAATCATTTTCTATTGAGCTAATAGGCTTGCTAATGGGTGATGCTATTGGGCCAAAGAAACAATCAAACAAATTACCTGCTGTGCTTATATGGGTGGTACTGTACACTTGAAAGCCTACGAGAATCAGAGGCCCTGCGCCGTCGCCCATCTTGCACGCCCCCAGGGACGGCCCTGGCACCAGCTGCGCTGCGAAACTGAGGAAGGGCAAGAGCACCCAGGCGAGGCCACGCGGGTCTGCACGTGTGACACGCTGAGAGAACAGGGACGTATGCCACCGGTCTTGACCGGTCTCCAGTCTGTAGCGCTCGAACGCAAGAATAGGGAGCCGAAGAACAGAGACCGAACAGAAAAAGAACGAGGTGAGGAAAACGCTGCACGGCACCAGTCGGCGATGGGACTCCAGGGCCAGAAGCTAGCACCGCTCAGATGAGCACGCACGGCGCAGAGCGCTCGGCGCTTGTAGCGCTGCTGCTGAACCCCATCCACGAGCAACGGAAGAACAGGAGACGCACAGCACGAACAGAAGGAAAAAGGGCGGCCACAAATTCGTCCCAAACTCGATCAAATCAATAGATCTCGGCTCCAAACTTTGCACAGGTCAAATTCAACATAGCACGAACCTATTTCTCAAAAATCATTACTTAGGATTGACCCAAACTCCGAGAAATTGAGATCGAAGCTGTGAACGAAAAAAAGGAAAAACTCAAGAACACACTAACGAAAATTACAAGCAAAATAATTGAATCCCGGAGGACGACCGGAGGATTCGGGCCTCCATTCCCACTCCAAAATCACAAGTATTTGTGGACCTCTCCCAGGAAAACCTAAGGGGAAGGGGAAACCTAGGCAAGGATGAATGAAAAATGATAGAAGTGAGGGAGATGGGAGCTCCCCATCCTATTTAACAAGGCTATTACATAATTCTAGTTTTGCCCCTAGATATGTTCAGTCGACCCACTTAATCCGAGGGCGTTATGGTCCAACCCGAGGTAATTTTCATCCGACAGCCACCACGCCCTTCATTAGATAGTTTTGCCTCGACGCGAACTCCTCGATACCGCCATGTGCCGTCCGTTCCTTCTCGGAACCTCCGCCCGGGTTTGAGGCCCAAACCCGTGAAACCGGCCACCGATGGTTTTGAGGCCTAAACCACCAAACCACCCGCGAGTAGCGTACTCCGTACGCGTCCCCCGCCACTCGACACGTGTCACCGCCGTCCTCGACCGGCCGTCCACCAAATCCTCCTGAGCCCTGCTCGACTCGCACGTTCACCGTCTTAACTCGGTCAACACAGTCACTTCTATGTACACTTGCGCTTGTCGATGTCCCAGATGTCAGCCACCGCGGCTGGTCACCCGGCCTTCTGGTCCCTCAGTCCAAGGCTCACGTCCGTCCTTCACCACTCTCGGTCCATCGGCACGGCACATCCCTACTTAACCTTCATCTCGCCGTCGACCACTGCCTCCGAGCTCCACACCTGCACACCACAAGCCAAGAGACATGTCGCACAACCCAACTCACGCCATGATTAGCTCACAAACTCAACCTAGGTCATGGATCACGTTGACAATCAGTCATCACAAAACGAACTACAATGGCATGTATCGACCTTGTGTTCGCATTTCCTCAAAAAATTAGAGGCGCAGTCAGGAGTCTTTTGGGTTGTGGGCTCAGCATGGTGCTATATAGAAGGAGCAGAAGATTCAGATGTAGGAGCTCGAGCCCCTCCTAGTTCACCCACTGTTGGGCGCAGCCAGGGTCACGACCTAAATTTTGGGGCAGCTAAGATTTAGGTCCTATTTAGTGTGACTCTAAGCTGCTCCACCTCCTTGCTACACTGTAAGGAGCAAAAGCCAGTGAACCAAAAAAATGGTGAAACTGGTTACGGTACTGGCCCATAGATCATTTTGAGAAAAGTGAAAAAAAATGGTTTCTTACAACAGTGCATGGAGGAGCCAGAGCCAGGGCTTACTTTGTTGTTTGAGTTTGCGTCACCTAAAATTTTGGTCCAGGTTTGCCGCTGTCCACAGTTGCTTAACTAGTTATGTTGTCTACACTGAAGATCTAGTTATGTTAACCCGGATCCCTGAGCTCATAAATCGAATACCACGAATTATTACTTTATGAGGAAAAACCTTTACTAACTATTGCATGTCTGCAAATTCAGGTACCTCATTTTGATCGATGATGTCTGGAGCATACCAGCTTGGGATATGATCCAGTCCAAGATACCAAGCAGCGACCACGGTAGCAGAATAATTGTGACTACTCGGATGGATAATGTGGCTAAAGCATGCAGTAATGATAATAATGATTGCATCCATCATATGGACAAGCTAGACGATAAAGACTCAGAGGAGTTGTTCGTCAGCAAAGCCTTTAGCTCCGCTGAAAACCCTTGCCTCAATGATAAAGATTTGAAAGATAAAATGAGTAGTATATTGAAAAAATGCGGTGGGCTACCATTGGCCATTGTTAGCATTGTCAGCCTTTTGGCAAGCTATAAACCTCCGGAAGGCAAAGAAATGTGGAGTATAGTTCAGAGATCAATTGGTTCACAGATGGAGATCAACCCTACCCTCGAGGGGATGAGGGAAATACTCACACTGAGCTATTACCACCTACCTCATCACCTCAAGGCTTGTATGATGTATCTCAGCATTTTCCCAGATGATTATATGATTTGCAAGGATCGACTGTTGAAGAGATGGATCGCTGAAGGATTGGTTGTTGAGAAGCGGGGGGTTGACCCAGATGGAGCTTGCAGAAGGCTACTTCAATGAGCTAATGAGTAGAAGCATGATAGACCAGGCCACAGGTTTCGTAGAATCCATCTGGATAGGTGGGAGGAGGGAAGAGAGGTGCAAAGTGCATGACATGATGCTTGAGATCCTGGTGTCAACATCCCTAGAGGCTAACTTTGTTAGCCTAATAGGTGGTCAATATGAAGGGATGTCTTATACCAACACAATTCGCCGCCTCTCTGTACATGGCAGAGTAGAGCCATCACATAAAGACTCTTCATCATCCAAGAAGAATGTGGAAGCACGCTATGGTACAAAGAATGACATCGAGGGAATGATGGTGGAGCATGTCCGATCACTGAGCATATTTGATCCTGAAGTGAATAATATGCTGCTTGCTCGGCTAGGCGAGTTCACCCTACTAAGGGTACTTGATCTAGAAGGCTGCAAGCGCCTAGGAAAAAAACATATGAGATATATCTGCCAGATGTACCTTTTAAGGTTCTTGAGCTTGAGAGGTACAGATATCAAGGTAATGCCACCAGGAGTCGGTGATCTTGAGCATCTGGAGACACTTGATGTACGTGAAACAAACCTCAAGGATCTGCCAGATACAATTACCAAGCTAGAGAAGTTGGAGCACGTGCTGTTCTCAGACAAGGGTGCTTCGTGGTATGCCATGGAGTGCTCTGGTTGGATGATTCCCCAAGCGATAAACAAAATGAAGCGATTACGCTAGGTCAATAGAGCAGAGGTAGATGACCCTAAGGCCGCCGAGGAGATTGGTGAGCTGGATCAGTTGCAAGAGCTCGCTATCTATGTCGACACAAGAAAGGAAATAAATCAAGAAGTTGTCAAAAGGCTTGCCTACTCCCTAAACAAGATGTACTCCCTACGATGGCTTGACATTGGCAATTTTGGTTGTGCTAAATGGCCTTTTCAGCAGATAATGAACTTTCTCCATGAAGTGAAGTCACCACCACGGCTGCTCCGGTATCTTAAGATCTGTGGCTGCATTAACAGATTGCCTGACTGGGTGGGGTCACTCACTGATCTTGCTGAGTTTTACATAGCATGGACGTACATTGATAGTGCTGGTCTATTCAGTGTCCTCTATAAGTTGCCCAATCTAAAGAGGTTGTCCTTTGGGGCATACTTTATTCGGAAAGGACAAAATATGGTTGCACGCGGTATCCAGCCCTTTCCAAAGCTCAAGGAATTGATTCTAGGCTATTCTCCTGAAGTTCCTAAAGAATACAGATTTGAAGAAGGATCCATGCCAGAGCTCGAGACGCTAGTGGTGAATTTCGGCGATCAGGGGAAGAGAATTGTTGGCATCGAGCACTTGACAAACCTTAAAGAGGTGCAGTACAGTGGTTGCAGAGGCCACAATGAAATGAAAGGATCAGTGAAGCAGCTAGAGGAGCTGAATAAGAAGCGAGTCGCGTCCAAACAAATAACTGTTAGAGCAAGGACTGAGGACGGCTGGTAACCATATGCAGGCAGCATGCATGTACAACAGAAGCGTCAAGCGCGCACTGCACTACAAAGGCTAAATAAAGCTGCAGTCAATGAAACTCGTCTTATTAACTCCTGTTGTTCTCTTCAGTCAACAATGTTGTTGTAGTAGTTGGTTCTTGTCATGTAATAAAGCTGGAATCCATGAAGTTCAATTATGGTTTGTGTTGTATTAAACCATTTGGTTCCAATATATATAGTTAAGCTGGACCAGCAGTTTGACTGTGATTACATTTCTTTCTCTATTATTATCAGTTCTCATTTTGAGACTTCAAGTGTTTTCGATCTCTCCTTGGATTAGTAACTGGGGCCATGCATGGGCCTTACATACCAAGCAGCATGAAGGTCCTATACTACATTGATGCGCGCAAATCTATAGCATAGTAGTGCCCGCTCCCCAGGGCATGCCCAGGCATGGCGCCATGGCCGTAAGCTGTGGAGACCCTTTTGGAGATCCCTGTGCTTAGTATATGTCAAACTCTTGATCAATAGCTTGATACAAGCACGTACAATTACACACTGTCATCGAAACTGCACCACTAATATTCTCAGCAGGAGAATTAGCGGTGTTGCACACATGTACTTACTTGGATTTGGCTAACGCCCATCAATTCCTGGGGTATACTTTAATACCACTCTAAAAATTGATTGATTCGATGAAGGGATTATTGTTTTGTGCCGCATTGGCTATTAGTAATATCTCGTGGCAAGACTGATGATGATGGGTCTTCTTCCTCCTGCGCACAATACAGCTGCTATGAGTACTACGCACTAGGACGGTTCGGCCTTATGCTGCTCCTTCTAGACCACCTAGGGTGCTTGCTTGAAGGGCGAAGTTTTATATGTTCAAACTCTTCTATCTTAATTTTAAAAAATATGTAAATCTTTTGCATATTCGATAAAGTTTTATATGTTCAAACTCTTCTATCTTAATTTAAAAAATATGTAAATCTTTTGCATATTCGATAAAACATTAATTTTATATCTCTGTGAAGTGCTGCTCGTCATGCCACCTGCCACCGGTGTGAGAGAACCTACCGTCTACCGAGGGCCCAAGGCAAAGGCGGGCCTAAAGGACAGTCCATGAAGACCTAGGCTGCTGCTAGCTACCTGCGCATCCGGTCAGCTCAAGCCGAGGGCAGAGGCGCAGCGCACCTAGGGTTTGTGACCGGATGCTGGTCTGGCCTGACCAGCGCGTCCGGTCAGTTCACCTGGGCGCAGAGGAGAAGCGCATGTAGAGCGCGCGACCGACACGTCCGAGGATCCTCGGGACCGGAGCGTTCGGTTTACATCGTCTGGTGTGGCTTGGTGGCGTGATGCGAAGTGGACGCGGTGGCGCGTCCGGTCACGTGCGACCGGACACGTCCGATCGCGCGAGGAGCTCTCTGGACTTCGACCGGACGCCGGGTGCAGCGTGTCCGGTCAAACAGTGAAGCGCATCCGGTCACGGCAATGGCTCTCTCTGACTCGCACTGCTACTATTTGTCCTGTAGTGACCGGACGCGTCCGGTCACACTGACCGGTGGGTCTGGTCATCACGTTTTTCACTGCGATGTCTTGTAACGACTAGTTGCTTACCCCTTCGCTATAAATAGATGGTGGCCGGGTTTTGAGGTTCTCTCTTGCACTTTTGAGATATTAAGGCACACTTTGAGCTAGAAAACTTCCCCTCCACTCATCTCCTTGCTTGGTTGTATACTCTAGAGAGATTGAGTGAGATTCAAGTGTGTTGCATTGAGAGTTGCGTCCAGTGGCACTTGATCTTCGAGTTTGCTGCAGATTGCTCGTTACTCTTGGGTATTTTCCGACACCCTAGACGGCTTGGAACAGCGGTGGTGATTGAGCTCACGATTGGAGACTTGTTCGCGCCTCACCAACCGATTGTGAGGGATTCTTGAGCCTTCCCCGCGGGAGTTCACGAATTGGCTACTCTAGTGGAGCTCGTGGCTTGGAGGATCCCCATCTTGTTGTGGAGAAACGTCGTAGCGAAAACATGACGAGGACGTTGTGGAGAAACGTCGTAGCGAAAACATGACGAGGACGTTGTGGAGAAACGTCGTAGCGAAAATTGTATTAAATATAAATATTAGAAGTGTACTTAGCTTTAGTCGAGACGTTGTCTGGTCGGTGGTGATGAAATTGTCCGGCCCTCGAGCTTTCCGATCTGTCATGACGACGGCGTCGCAGTTGTCGTAGTGCCTTTCCTTGCGACGTGGCAGGTGGTCGGGGCAAGAGGCCGTGGTCGTAGTCGGAGCATGTTGGAACTGCTCTCCTGCCACTGAAGCCGACGAGTCCGTCGTTGTCGAGTTAATTCTCGATATTAATCCCAGCGAGCTCCAAGGTGATGTTAGCGAAGTAGATCACGAACGAGGGAGATGTCGTTACATGCAGAAAAAACAATCTATATTAGATATTCGAAGAACAGACTGATCCAATCAATAACGTAGAACGACTCACCCAGTTTTTTAGTAGATAATTAACGAAAATTCCCATCTGGCTCGCCTGGGAGTCTGTATGCACACCCCCTACCTGGCGCGCCACTATCGACAAAATATGGTCGGCAGTCCATCGAGGGGTATGCCCGTGATGATAGATTAGTCGGTAGACAAGTGCGCAAGACACGAACCAAATGATAACAGAACACAAGACACAAGATTTATACAGGTTCAGGACGTCAGCATGACGTAAAATCCTACATCTTGTGCTCTGTTATATTGTATTGAGTTATGTGGTTTTATGAGAAGTATGATCTGTTCTCTAGGGAACCCCTTCCTCTCCTTATATACTCTGGAGGAGGAGGGTTACAAGTAAAGTATCCGATTTGGTACTATTACAATGTCTAGTACACCTTGTAGCCTTGCGGTGCACGTCTTGATCTTGTGGGTCAGGCCACCTCGGATGGTGCGGCCCATGTATAGCCATGAGGGTATCTGGGGGTATATCCCCCACAGTCGGCGCCCCTTTCTCTCCTTTTTCTCGTCTCTTCCCCATCCCCTTTCTCTCTCAGCACACAGCCAAGCAATGGTGCCAAGCAGCGGCGGCTGGAGGAAGAGCGGGTGGCGGCACCGCTGCGGGGCCCCTCACCGGCGCGCGTGCTCGCCCTAGGCTGAGTGCGCCGCCGTCGAGCAGCCTTGCGGTTGCGCCCTTGAGCTCTAGCCTGCACGCACGGAGATGAGCGGCGACTCGGCTTCACTCCCGCGTGCCGACGAAGCCACGACGAGTTTTCTGTTCCCGCTCGCCGACGGTATCTACGGCGACAGGTAGGCCAAGGTAGGCCCCTATCCCCTTTTCTTTAGATTAGGGTTAGGGTTCTTTAGGGTAATCCGAATTGAATTCGAATCCCCTTTCTGTTTTCCTTTAGGGTTTGACTTTGGGAATTTCTTTCGAATTGAATTCGTTTTGATTCTTCTATATTCTTCTCTTTCTACCCCGACTAGATCTACACGCTACACTGGCTCCGATACCATTGTTAGGAAACTAGGATTGTTCTGGGGTAGATCTGATGGGTACATTCTCATAAACTTGGCACAAGCATCATGTGGAATAAATGGGAGAACCAAGAGGTAGAGAGAGAGAGAGAGAAAGTTACCGACTATGGCCACCATGGTGTCGGTTTGGTGGAGCGAGTGTTGGTGAAGTCCGACGAGCGTAGATGACCGGCTGACAGTGTTCGATGAGAGCAGCAGGGTGGCGATGGTGGTGGAGACGACCGATGGTGGGGCATCCCGCCGCTGGCAGTGCCACCCTCGGGATCGGACTAGGGTTAGGAGTGGGGTGACGGCTGGGGCGAACCTCATACCTTGAGCCGTAGGCCCCACCTCCTCTTTATAGGCACTGTGCGACGGGGCCCACCAACCTCTGTTAGGTTTGATGCCCCCGATCAGGGTGCTAACCAAAGGCCCAAGTTGGCCGTTGGTGGAGATCAACCTAACATGAAGCACTTGCGCTATGTCCAATGAAGTCTAAGAAAGAGCGGGTGGTTCTTTACAGCAATCGAGCTCATTGTTACCTTCTCCTGCAGCAGCCATTGGCTGCCATAAGTGATGCTACTCGAGCATTGTGCCTTCATAGCCCTGTGAATCGTCATGCCAAGAGTTTGTGGAGAAGAGCTCAAGCAATGATATGCTTGGTTTTGCAAAAGAGAGCTTGTTGGATGCAATCCTTTTCATAAACGAGTGCTCTCAGTCAAATGATCCTGACTTATCCCTGAAGCAAAACAAAGTTCCTGATTATGCTGAGCGATTGGTGAAGAAGCAGATGTGTGCTGCTTGGCTATTCAGGGAAGCAGCTCTGAAGCATGGGGGTGTCCATTGTGAAGGAGATGCTAGCGATGCGTTTGGTCAAGAAGCTGATGACTCTGAGTGGGAAACAGCTAGCGAAAGCGATGCTGAGAATGATGCCACGGGAGAAGCAGATGATGAAACTGAATGGAAGAATGATGGCCACCAGGAAGATTTCTGTGAGAAAAGCTGAGGAACAGGTCCGGTTTGTTTACATGCTATTATTATTATGCTAATATCTTTGCAACATGAAATGCTAGTCCCTTCGAAAAGATAATTTCAATCACTAACAGTTTCTTTTCTCTTTGCAAATCCTTTGCTATTTATATTTCACATTTTCGCATGTAACATTTCTTAGCAATCTATATTTCTGCCTGTACAGGGCAAGCCAAACTTGTATTCAAGGGAGTCAAACTGAGCAGCTACAGAAGCAGGTGCTGGGCCTTCTGCAATCAGCACTATCAAGCATCAAATCTTTCTAATGGAACGATCTGGTGACATTTTTACTGTCCTCGTCAAAGCAAGGCCCAATCTATCGGTAAAGACCTTTAAACGTGGTGAGTTAGCTACAGTAGATACAGTGTTAGCTGCAGTAAAGGGTCCCCGTGAACAGTCCCATCCGTTAAGATACAATACCAGATTTCGGTGAACAGTACCTCCCGATGAAACAGTACCAGACACGGGAACCGTACTTCGCCCGGTATAAATAGTTCAACCCGTTTGCAACAGTCCTACCCGCGCGAAGCGCAGGGCTCTGCCTAGTTAAATTAATTTCCCACGTCTTCTTGCTGGGTCAGTTGAGCTGTGCCTGTGACCATTCAATATTTCCTCTTAGATGTTGGTCCTCGTTTGGTGTCTGTAACATGTTTTTCATCAGTTTGTCAACTATTTGAATGAACAAAACTGTGCATTGTTTGTTTTCTTTTTTTTTATTTATTTCTGAAGTTTGGTGAAGAGGCCATAATCCTAGCACTCCTCCCTTTCCACTAGACTTATCTGGAATGTGAAGGCCACGTTTCCTTTCTTCAAGGTGTACTTGGTTTTCTTTGGGGGTATGTAACGACTAAGTAGAGGGTCGTTAGCTTGGGTCATGCTCTTACGATGAAATAGTGTGCTGGGCACTTGCTCTGTTGAGCCTTTATTGAGGGTGTTGTTGGGGCCAAAATGCCAACAAATGTGTGCCAGTGTGTACGAGTGCGTGCGTGTATGTGGTTGTTGACATCGTGTGTTTACCTTCTGTGCTTAGTTGCTTACAGGAGCTTTCAGTAAGCACATCAATGTTTTATGTACAATGTAACATGAATGAGTAAATTGGAGCGTGAATGAATAGTACTGCGATGCTCCTTCGCCTTTACTCGTACGCCTTACCATGGTCTCTTGTTTTTTTTTTGGTGTTGGACGGCACAGAAACACTGCCATCTCACAAAAGTCCAGTTTTCTGGGCAGGATCGATTAATGGAAGACGTGTGTCACGTGTGCGCATCCGTGGATTTGACCTGTAGGAGTATGTATTTGGAAAGGTTAGTAGGACAATGAGCCGCTGTAACAAAGTTTAGTGATCCGTCCAATTTGCTGGTGTGGTGTGACAAAGGGAAAAAAAAGAAGAAGAAGAAAAAGAACCGGGTTCAATTCAAAGTTTCCCAGCGGCATTTCTGCCAATGGGCTGTACGGACTCCGGCCTCTGGATAACAGCGCCACGTCGAAACAGTAAGCTCCTTCGCTTTCAGCGGGCTGGAGGCCAGCAGCTTCTGCTGCGGCATCCCCCGACCACTCTGCGCCCACCCAACTCTGTAGCCCCGTCTGCTGCGCTTCTTGTCCGGCCCCCTACTAGTTTCGTCCCCCGAATTTTTTTACTGTTTAGTCTTTTTTTAAAAAAAAATTTACATTTGGCCCCCTAAACGACATAAACTCATCTTTGGACCCTAGGGGTCGGCGCCAGAACTCATGGCTCCTAGGTAACACATCTCGGCGCCACAGATCTTGGCTCCGAGATGCCTGACCGCGCACAGCATGGCATCCGAGGTGTCGCTGATGTGGCCGGTACCTCGGAGCCACAGATCTTGGCTCCGAGCTCGGAGCCACAGATCTTGGCGCCGAGCTCGGAGCCAAGATCTGTGGCTCCGAGGTACCCATCAAGGTATGATCCATAATCCGGCATGCACGTGGAGGCATGCAAAGTGGTTAGTATAATTCATTTATATAAACGTATTATAAGCTTTTATCAGAGTTTTCAATCAAATAAAATGTCCAAACTTTTGGCAAAGGATGGATGTTTTGCCCTCACTGTGCTTGATGCTGCTGATTCGTTGGATGTTTTATGCTGCCTTAACCTATTGTGTTTTGCCACGGTTTTTTACCATCTGTCTTGAGTCTTGACATGGACATGATGTCATACCAAAACAACCTCTTATCAGTAATTTTTTGGTACAACAACAGTGTAGGCTGACTCTTCAATCAGGGAATCTGAACATGTTACAAAAAAATGTGATCTTTCCAGCAATGCCAATCAACTGAAAAACTTAATCCATTCCTTGCTGTGAAAGATTTTGTGAGGTCTCAATCATAGATTGGATTTAATTAAGCAGGCAGCTAAAAAACTTCATGAATTAACTGTGATTTCTTCCATTGCCGTTATTTCGGTTTTGCTTCATTAATTTGTTTTTTTTGGTTATTTTCACTGTGGCAGGGAAGGCTTTTAACTGGGGCCATGATAGCGTTGGGCATTGGTGGAGGTGCTTATGTGAGTACCGCAGATGAAGGAAAGTTTTGGTGCGTGATATTGAGCTCTTGACTATTAATTATCTAGAGCTGGTTCTAATTTTATTTGGAATATAGTAGAACCACCCCTTTATGTGCTTGAAAAAATGTACTAACTGGTATTTTTGAAAGCTCATTAGGCTGTAGCCATTTATAGCATTATTAATTGACTAAACCCTTTCTAATCATGCAGTGGTTTGTTATTCAAGTCAACAGAACTTATGAACCCACTATTTGCACTATTGGATGCAGAGTTTGCTCATAGTTTAGCTGTTAAAGCTGCTGCCCATGGATTTGTTCCAAGAGAAAAGAGACCTGATCCACTAGTTCTTGGTCGCACGATGACACCATACGCCGTTCGACACCGACGAGGCGAACAACGCAGGCGGGTATGGTCTTTTTTTTTATCCATCGTTTGCCAAAAGTTTGGACATTTTATTTGATTGAAAACGACTCTGACAAAAGCTTGTAATACGTTTATATAAATGAATTATACTAACCACTTTATATATATGCCCTAATTCTTGATGGCTAGCTGTACGTGCTCATCATGCATGGGTGGGTACGAGAGGTAGATTAGATAAATCATTTTAAATTAGTTTGACTTAGATTAGATTAGACAAATCGTATGATTACTTTTTTGTTGACGGGAGGTACTGGTATTCTTTTGCGGTCTGCAGGCAAATCAAAGAATAGTAAATAAAGATGCATCCACGTGCATGCCGGATTATGGATCATACCTTGATGGGTACCTCGGAGCCACAGATCTTGGCTCCGAGCTCGGAGCCACAGATCTTGGCTCCAAGATCTGTGGCTCCGAGCTCTGTGGCTCCGAGCTCGGAGCCAAGATCTGTGGCTCCGAGGTACCGGCCACATCAGCGCCACCTCGGATGCCATGCTGTGCGCGGTCAGGCACCTCGGAGCCAAGATCTGTGGCGCCGAGATGTGTTACCTCGGAGCCATGAGTTCTGGCGCCGACCCCCAGGGTCCAAAGATGAGTTTATGTTGTCCAGGGGGTTAAATGTAAATTTTTTTTAAAAAAAGGTTAAACAGTAAAAAATTCGGTTTCGTTCCCCCCTGTCTATCTCTACGGCTAAGCCTGTGTTTAGATGCAAAATTTTTTGCAAAACGACACTGTAGCTCTTTTTGTTGTTATTTGACAAATATTGTCCAATCATAGTCTAATTAGGCTTAAAAGATTCGTCTCGTTCATTTCGTCTAAACTGTGTAATTAGTTTTATTTTTTATCTATATTTAATGCTTCATGCATGTGTCTAAAGATTCGATGTGACAGGGAATCTGAAAAATTTTGCAAAATTTTCTGGAAACTAAACAGGGCCTAATTCTATGAGATTATGACACCGCTCATTTCATATTTAAAACAGCGAGACACAGTTCATTTCAAGCACCCACCTCTCTCTCTTCCGCATTTTAAATCGCTTGTTTTTTAAGAACATAGTTGTTGCTATATATCTATATATGTTGTGTTTAGATACATAGTAAAAAAAACTATATATCTCTTTTTGTGGATAAAGGTAATACTACTTAGATTTTTTTTTTACTTTTCATGTAAATTTTGTTGGTTATTATTGCCCTTCGATCCCCCACAAGTTCATCACATGGCTTTGTAGCTAGAAACGTACGGTGGGTGCATCTCATTTCAAAAGACGACAAAGAACTCGCCTTAATTGGGGTACCGTTGTAGGAGTACTGCATTTGTAGCACAATGATCTGAAAAGTACTCCATACGGATGAGTGTCCCGTGGCCGTGGCAGAAGCATTGAACCAAACAGCGAGGGGCCGAGGGCGGGGGCACAGCCGGCCATAGCACATGCGGGCACAGTGGATCCGTACGCCACAATCGACAACGGAGTCCTGTCACGTACCTACACGTGGAGGGAGAAGCCTGAACGCAGGGCAGTGCAGTACTAGTGGGCAAGCAGGGCAGCGCCGCGGGCCGCAGCCTTCAATTGCCTCAGTTGCGGTTGCTGCTCGGTGCTCCATATGGGCCCATGCATCGATCATTGCACTAGAAATGACGCCGCGCCTGCCCCAAATGCCTCCCCTAGATTTGGGCAAGTATTGGAAATTATTTGCAAGGGATAGCAGTCCCTTCCCTTTGTTTTTGATCCATCAGACTACCAATGGTGTGTATGTTTAATATGTCTAGATAATCAAGCAATGTCTCTCTATCTGCTATAAGATACACAAGGATTTCTTTACTATTTTCAGATGCTCTAAGATAAGGGTCTGGCCACTTTTTTCAATGTTCCAATTATCATCATTTCGCGAATTTGTTTGAAGATGGCTTGCCATTTCTCTACTGCTACTTGTGAACCACGGGTGAGCTAGCTTTGGAAATTTCCCATTAACTACATAGCAGTATATAATTTTTGTAGCTTTGGAAATTTCCCATTCACTACATAGCAATCTATAATTTGTAACTGGCATTAGTTAATAGGTAAAATATTTTTTGAAGGTAATATTAGATTTTGTTCTTGCAGAAGATATGGAGCAGATTTTTACAATGATATTAAAGCAGACATAAGGTACTAGTGCATATGGCATATATCCGGTAATGGCAAGGATCCCTCAAACACACAGAAACTATGAATAAACAGATCAGACATACTCCCTCCATATCGGTTTTAGAAGTCGTTTAGGACATGATTACGCTTACCAAGGAGTGATTAAAGGGTATTTTTCCCTGTCTGCCCCTATTAAATAGGGTTGCGGGTGCATTTCATACAAGAAAGAACCATGCCTCGAGTGGCTAGCGCAGCACGTGGTGAGCTTTGAGGTCTTGGTTCGATTCCTGGCTGGCCCGTATTTTTTTGCTACTGCCTTGATTTTGCATGGCACTATTTTGTTTTGGCTTAACGTGGCTGCGCACGTTTGAGCGCGATTTTGGCCGAGTGGCATTGCATCTCGTAAATCAAACAAAAAGAATTCAACAAAATTATAGAACACATTATACATCTCAGCTAAGCTTCCTGCTGGTTCTTGAACAACTCGAATTATGTGATGCTTAGAACATGTACTGCCGCCAGAGCGCCACCAGGGTGGGGGTTCGACATGCACTGGACCCGGCTCAACCGCTCAAGGATAAACGACATGCACTGGATCCGGCTCAAGAGCTCAAGGATGGATTAGCTTGAAGCACCAAGATCCGCATGAACCACCGATAAAAAAGGGGCTCGCCCCGTGGGCCCCATGCACTGCCGCCTGTAGAAGGAAAGCGGCGTGTCGCCCGGACCGCCGCAGCCAGATGTGGAGCGTGGACGGCGTGCGGCGAGCGCGAGAGGTAAGAGGGGTGACGAACTATTAATGCGGCGCTATTAACGCTGGGCGCGGGAGCCGGAGCGCGAGCATGCAGGGGCAGCGGCGTCCAAAACTTTCCTTCTGCGCTACGATGACTTCCTTTCATCAAATCTGGTTCTCCGCTAGAACGACTACTATTTCAGATACGGAGGGAGTATTCTAGCTACTTTATCTATTCATCACTCGTAGCATGTGTTCGTTCACAGTAGAAGCACTTATTTGACGGGTGGACAGCTGCCCACCAAGTTGCACGCCTTAATGAGGAGTCTAGAGTACTCCCTCCGTTCCAAAAAAAAAAAGAGTTATTCTCGTTTCTTAAAAAGTCAACAACTTTTAATTTTAACCAAATATATTAACAAAATATTAATATTTATGGTACATAATTGGTATCATTAGGTAGATCTTTGAATATACTTTCATAATAAACTTATTTAGAGATATAAATGTTGCACGCATTTTTCTACAAACGTAGTCAAAGTTGAGAAAGTTTGACCAGCACGCTTCCCACGGCGTCACTATTTTGGGACAGAGTAGTACATGGAAATCTTTGATGAGCACAGGGAACATGGTATTAGTCAATGTTTTTTTTTCCGGAAATCACTCTATCCTACAACATGATACAAAAAGATTAAAGGTTAGTGCTCACGTTGCAGAGCTAAACCAAACTAAAGCGACATGTATATTGACTGTAATTTTTGTTTTGTTTAATAAATGGGTTGGAGCCTAGGAGCAAGTTCAGTTCAAATCCAATCCATGCTTATTATGTATAATTTTTATGTAGTTATATCCATGCTTCAAGATAGTTTCTTGGCCATGATATATTCAGTATTATAATACTTGTTGTCAAATGAAAAAGAGGGCAGGTAGCATTTTTTGTAACTACCATCATCCATCGTAGCTTGTGGAACTTGTATGTTGCCTTACATCAGTAGGAGTATGCATTTCCTGCATCACCCAATCAGAGTCTAGGGAGATGCCTATGCTGTATCCCTGAATTCTACAGATGTTATAGGCCAAAACTGATTTCCATCTCCCATAGGCATTTGAGCAAACAGGTGGCGTGCATGCTATTGCATACCTTGGAGCACTGGAGCAGCACCACGAAGGGAGCCTGCCGCCGCCACGGCCTAGCGTGCGCCGGGAACAGCAAGGGGGTGGGGGGCACGAAGCACTACCCGGCGTCGTCCGCAGCGCCGCCGGACACGTCCTCCTCTGTCCTCTCCCTGCTCGGCTTTGCCCCTCGCCTACGCTGTCGTCGCCTGCTGCAGTTGCGTGTGTTGCCAGTGAAGAGATTCTTGAGACCAAGGTTGCACGCCGGCGGTGGAGCGGGTGCTGTGTTAGGAGGGGACATTGGACCCGGCTCGCTGGCTGTGAAGCCTGTGCTCTGTGGAGGCGTGAGGGCGGCGCAGGACGATTGGAGTCGTAGATAGCGTCGCGCGCGGCATGTATCAGGTTCTTGGCCTGTAGCCTGGAGGTCAAGCAGGTTCTTGGCCTCCTGAAGGTCGAGCTGGCAGGAGGAGGCGGCGTCGGCTCGAGGTGGAGGCTTCAGCACCAAGGGAGAGGGCGCAGAGCTTGGTGGTGAGGTTGCGGAGGAGCAAGGAGGGGAGGCATAGCTGGCGGCGAGGAGGTGGCGGCGACGGCTTGTCCCGCGCCGGAGACGAAGGCTCTAGAACGCTAGTTGCTGCACTGCGTGTGGATGGTCCGATCAATATCCAACGGAGGATAAAAACGGGCGACGTGGCCCAACGAGAGGCCAGAGCTTGGCCTTGATTTCGTTATATAGAGATATGTTTCACAATATTTATCCATTGAAAGTATAAATAGCATAATTATTGCAATATTTCCACTTCCTGTACATCCTAATTAAACGCTTTAAACCAAATGAAGTGATTGTGTAATTGTTGGGGAACTGTGGGGGTATTAACCCCTATACCCTTACGGCTAGACTTGGGCTGGCCCAGACCAGAGGGCTTGGCCCACCAGAAGACGACGCGTGACCCGGTCGATTTGCTCGGCGTCCCACGCAAGGAAGGAAAGCAAACTTGGAGATCAAGCAAGATCCTAGTCGGTTAGAATAGGAATCCTTATCCGGCCAGCTATGGCAATTGTAACCGACTAGAATTAGTTTCCAGATTTGTAACCCTGCCCCCCGGACTATATAAGGCGGGCAGGGGACCATCTCAAAACACATCTCATCATATACAGCAATACAAATCAGACGTAGGACGTAGATATTACGCCTTCACGACGACCGAACCTGGATAAAAACCTTGTTGTGTCTTGCGTCACCATCTAGTTCGTAGCTTGCGCACATGTCTACTGATAAATCACTACCTTGGGCATACCCCTTGGTAGACTGCCGACCAGGTTTCGTCGACAGTGGTGTGCCAGGTAGAGGGTGTGCATATAGCTTCCCAGGCGAGCAAGATGGTCATCATCCCCGACTTCACCGTCGGCCAGATCACCTGGACCACCGGCATCAGCAGCTTCATCGCCACTACCACGGAGGAGGCGCAGATTCGACCTGCGTCGACCATGTCTCCATCGCCTACGGCTCCGACCACTCCAACAACGGCTCCGGCCACCCCAGCAACGGCTCCGACCACGCTGACAACTCGTCGACCGCTTCCCCGCTACAAAGGAAGGGTGATCAACAACACCGACCTGATCGAGGCTATTGACCAAGTCGGCTACAAGCTTTCGCAAACCCTGACTTTGGTAGATTCGATCCATAATCAATCTACCAAGCAGGTACTTCTTAACCACAACAGATCTACCTGACCAGTTCAGGCTTGCCGTCCGACACGGCTAGATACAGATCTAGTGGTCATCGCTACTCCTAAAGGACGTACGGTACGCCTTCGCCCGGTTCCCACACCCGGCCTTAGGCCCTTTGTGTACCAAGTCCCGACGGAGGGTTGCCAGGCCTTCCCATACGGCCTGAAAAATGCTGCTTCCGAGTACGCGTATCGTACACCTCATCTGTTCATGGGTCCCATGGAGCAAGGCCATGTTTCAGATTTGTACTTCCTGGATATACCTCGACCACCACCAGGCAACGCCGTTAACATGGTCAGTATCCGGGAGTATCATGAAGGTTCAGTTCATACATTGCCCGAGGATGGTGACTCCAGCACTGGATCTACACGATCTGTTCACACCGAGGCTGCACACCTCGACGACGATGAATATGATCAGGATCCACTACCATACCCTCCGGGTTTCTCGCCGATCCCAAGGTTCCCACCAAGACGTGGCGACATGGTGCTCAACATCAGTAATGACGAGCCCGCAGTTGCGGGAGAAACTGACGAGCAATGGCAACTTCGCGAACAGCGTAACGCCGACCGTGCCCAACGTCGTCAGCATGAGGCTGAAGAAGAAGAAGCACGTCGCAGGGGACCTTGACCTCGAGATCTGGCTGACGCCTTCAACAGAGTAGGCGATAGGCCAGTTTTCAGGACCCCAAGTGCCAACGTGGCCGTTGCCATGGCCAACCTGGACCGATTACCAGACATGCCAGAGAACCACGCGGTTTGTGAAGACATCAAAGCATATCTAACCACCGCTATGGGACAAACCGTCGAGCTCGCCCAGCGTTCCCAAGCTGCTACAAGCACGTCCATCGCATCTAGTCGGAGTCGTCGTTCCCGCGCTTCAGAGCATCCAAGTCGCCAACATCGCGATGATCAAAACCCACCCAATCCCCCACGTGGTGATGGCGGTGGTGGCGGCGGCAGTGGCGGTGATGAAGGCGAACAAGAAGGTGATCGAGGCCATCGCGACAACAACCGCAATCGTCGCGACAATCGAGATCAGGAGGTCGACCAGAATCCTCCTCACGATCTCCGTCACCGTCTTCCTCCTTGTGACGTCCGCAGTCACATCACTAGTCATGCTAATGACCGTCAGGCCCATGAGAACGTGCGCCGCATCCCGTATGACACCGAACACGGCCCCCCGGGCCTTAAACAGTTCACTCCCCATCTCTGACAAGTCGTCTGGCCAAGAAATTTAAGCTTGACGGCAAGGAGAACCCCGAAAGCTAGGTCACGCTCTATGAGATCACCGTCCGTTCCACCGCAGGTGATGAGCATGTAATGCTAACTATCTTCCAGTTGTTCTTGATCAAGCAGGTCATCAATGGCTACTCAGCCTTCCGGAGAACTAGTTCGATAGCTGGTCCGACCTTCAGCAAGCCTTCATCGACAATTTCATTGCCACATGTGACCAGCCGGGCAACAAGTATGACCTCGAGAGCATACGTGACCGAGCAGGCGAGCCATTGCACGACTACATCCGTCGCTTCTCGGATATGCGTCTCAAGATCCCAAGAATCACTCATGACGAAGCAGTCTCGAACTTCATTAAAGGCCTTCGCCATCACGACGCCCTCAGAAGCAAGCTGCTCCGAAAACGGCCGTCTACGGTCTCCGAGCTCCTCGCTACTGCCAAGAACTACACGGATGCCGATGACGCCGAGAAGATCATTAAGGAAGACATGGGTGGGTCATCACGCCCCGAGCACCCGCTGTGCCGGGACAAGAAGCCCGATGACTGTGGTCGGAACAACAACCACGAGCGTCGCGACCGGCACAACAACAACAACAATCGCGACCGCCGAGATAATCGTGATCGGTGGCCCGATAATCGCGATGATTACAGAGGCAAGCGCCCCCGTGAAGACGACCATGAGGTCAACGCGGTCAAGAAACCTGCTGGTCGCCATGACTATCAAGAGGACTACAACAAAGCTTTGAAGGGTCCCTACCAGATCCATCCCAAGTCCAATCATACCATGGAAAACTGCCGCTTCCTCAAAAACATCTACGCCAAGCAACTTGCTAACGATGATGCTCTAAAAGCCATTGATGATGGACCGCGGCGTGACGGTGATGACGACGATGATGACGAACAGGATAGAAATCCTCCTCACCAATATGTCAATCCCACCAAAACCGTCCACTCCATCTTTGGCGGAAAGGTGTCTTTAGAGTCCAAGCACGAGCGCAAGCTGCTGAAGCGGGCCTACTTGAGCGTCATCAATGCCGACGACCTCATCTCTGATCCTAGGCTCCCGGCCTGGTCCCACCACAAAATCTCCTTCAGCCGAGCAGACCGGTGGGCGGCAATCCCGGAACCTGGTCGTTTCCCCCTCGTCCTCGACCCCTGCATCAACAGCGTTCGGTTCGAGAGGGTGCTCGTGGACGGTGGCAGTTCCATCGACATCCTGTTTCACAGCAGTTTACCTGCCCTTAAACTAACTGAGGCTGATCTCAAGCCTTATGACGCACAGTTCTGGGGCGTCCTTCCCGGACAGAGTTCCATACCTCTCGGACAGATCACGCTCCCTGTGCAGTTCGGCAATCCAAACCACTTCCGCACCGACTACGTCAACTTTGTGGTCACAGACTTTGAGGGTACTTACCACGCCATCCTTGGTCAACCAGCGCTCACCAGGTTCATGGATGTGCCGCACTACTCTTACTTGGTGCTCAAAATGCCTACCGAGCAGGGTGTCCTTACTCTCAGAGGCAATGTTTACACTACCTATACCTATGACGAGGAAATCTTTAAGGTAGCAGAGGCCACCGACCTCTCAATCCGCATGGAGCAAACCCTAGTCGACGCCTCCAAGATTCCTACTGGTCAACTGGAAATTCCATAACGCCAAGCACCACGGAAGCACATCAAGTCCAATGAGCACAAGGAGGTCCAGCTGGTCGACGACGATCCCAGCAAGATGGCCCTTGTCGGGGCCAACCTGGATCCTAAATAGGAAGACACGCTCGTCAAGTTTCTGAGGAACAACATAAGCGTGTTCGCGTGGAAACCCGCTGACATGCCCGGTGTTCCTCGGCACCTGATCGAGCACTCCTTGAATGTCTCGAAGACCGCAAGACCTATCAAGCAGAAGTTACGACAGTTCGCTCATGACAAAAAGGAGGCTATTAGGGCAGAAGTTACCTGGCTTTTAGCAGCTGGATTTATTATAGAAGTGTATCATCCGGACTGGTTAGCTAATTTGGTCCTTGTACGCAAAAAGAATTAAGAATGGAGAATGTACATTGATTATACCGATCTCAACAAACACTGCCCTAAAGACCCCTTCAGCTTACCTCGCATAGACGAAGTCGTTGATTCCACAGTCGGCTGCGAGCTGCTGTCCTTTCTCGATTGCTACTCTAGTTATCACCAGATCGCTCTCAATAAGGACGATCAGATCAAGACGTCCTTCATTACACCGTTCGGCGCCTACTGCTACACGACTATGTCGTTCGGGCTTAAGAACACGGGGGCCACGTACCAACGTGCTATCCAGCAATGCCTTGCTGATGAGATCAAGGATGATCTGGTCGAAGCCTACGTCGATGATGTGGTCATGAAAACCAGGGAGGCTCATACCCTGGTCGACAATCTCCAGCGCACCTTCACGGCTCTCAACAAGTACCAATGGAAGCTTAATCCAAAGAAGTGTATCTTTGGAGTGCCATCTGGTATTTTGCTGGGCAACGTCGTCAGCCATGACGGCATACGCCCCAACCCGACAGAGGTAAAGGCCGTTCTGGATATGCAGCCGCCCAAAAATGTCAAGGATATCCAGAGGCATACCGGATGCATGGCCGCCTTAAGCCGTTTTATCTCACGGCTCGGTGAAAAGGGTCTGCCTTTCTTCAAGCTACTCAAGGCTTCCGAGAAGTTCTTCTGGTCGAAGGAGGCTGACGCTGCCTTCACGCAGCTCAAAGAATTCTTAACCTCTCCTCCAGTCCTTACAGCCCCTCAGAAAGATGACATTCTCCTTCTCTACATTGCGGCCACCGATCGCGTGGTCTCCACAGTCATCGTGGTCGAGCGTGATGAACCCGGCCACGTGTACAAAGTCTAGCGCCCTGTTTACTTCATCAGCGAGGTGCTCAATGAATCCAAAGCCAGGTACCTACAAGTTCAAAAGCTGATCTATGCCATCCTGCTTACATCCCGAAAGTTGAAACACTACTTTCGACGGATATCGGGTGGTGGTCAAGACTAATTTCACATTAGGAGACATAATTCGAAGTAAGGACGCTAATAGACGCATCGTCAAGTGGGCAATGGAATTATGCCCTTATTCAATCAAGTTCCATGGTTGCATGACCATCAAGTCTCAGGCTCTGGCGGACTTTATTGTTGAATGGACGGACCTTAGCGCACCTCCCGATCAGGGGCCAATCGAATACTGGAAGATGTATTTCGATGGCTCTCTGAACATCGATGGCGCAGGCGCAGGCGTACTCTTTATCTCACCAACCAACGAACAGCTCTGCTACGTCCTCAGAATTTATTTCCCTACATCTAATAACGCTGCAGAATTCGAGGCCTGCCTCCATGGCATGCGGATTGCGGTTGAGCTTGGTGTGAAACGTCTCTATGTCTATGGTGATTTGGCCCTAGTCATTAACCAGCTTAACAAAGACTGGGACACGACTAGCGAGAAGATGGATGCATATTGCAAAGAAATTAAAAAGTTGGAAGGCAAATTCTATGGTATCGAATACACACATGTGGTCCGGGACAAAAATCAAGCAGCCGATAAGTTGTTTTAGTTAGGGTCATCCCGAGCTCAAGTTCCACATGGCGTGTTCATCCAAGACCTTGTTAATCCATCCATCAAGGAAGAAGCAGGTCAGGTGGTCGAGAAGCCTCCAGACCAGCCTCTGGTGGTTACGGTTCCCCCTCCGAGCACTACGGAATCCTCTCCAACAACACCTGCAGTACCTCCGACCACTAACACTGACAATTGGAGAGTATCTTTTATCAAATTTTTGCAGGATGGGACCAGTTATGTTGATCGAACAGAGAACGAGCAGCTTATGCGCCACAGTAAGCAGTACCTACTGGTCGACGGTGTCCTGATGCGCAAAAATGCAAAGGATGAAGTCTTGATGAAGTGTATCACTCAAGACGCAGAGAAGCTGGTCCACCGCTGCGACGGCTGTCAATTTTTCGCCAAACATATACACGTGCCAGCACACGAGATCCAGACCATACCAGCCTCTTGGCCCTTTGCATGCTGGGGACTGGATATGATTGGTCCTTTCAAGCCGGCTCCTGGCAACTTTAAATGTGTCTTCGTGTTTATTGACAAGTTTTCTAAATGGATCGAGTACATGCCTTTAACCAAGGCATCATCAGAGAAGGCAGTCAAATTCCTTGATCAGATTATACACCGTTTTGGCCTCCCTAACAGCATAATTACATACCTGGGTACTCAGTTCACTGGTAGTGTATTCTAGTACTCCTGCGATGAAAAGAGCATAGTGGTGAAATACGTGTCAGTGGCGTACCCTAGAGCTAATGGGCAGTTCGAAAGGGCCAATGGCATGATCCTCGACACGCTGAAGAAGAGGTTGTACAGGGAAAATGACAAAGCTGCTGGTCGATGGCTTAAAGAATTGTCGGCCATGGTCTGGGGACTGCGAACCCAGACCAGTCGCAACACTGGTGCCTACCCATACTTTATGGTCTACGGCGTAGAAGCAGTACTTCCTGCAGATATCGCTTTCAGATCACCGTGTGTTGAGAATTTTGATGAAGACAGGTCTGATGAAGCACGTGAACTCAAGGTTAACTGTTCTGAAGAATGACGGCTTGACTCCAGTATACGTATAGCCAAGTACCTAGCTGCTCTACATAGATACTACAACAGGAATGTCAAAGAACGTCTCTTCATAGTCGGGGACCTGGTCTTGAAGTGGCAAACAAACCAAGAAGGCATGCACAAGCTCTCATCCCCTTGGGAAGGACCGTTTGAGGTCATCGAAGTTACCCGACCTACTTCATACAGACTGGCTCACCTCGATGGTACTGAAGTACCGAACTCCTGGCATATTAATAAGCTTAGGCGTTTCTACCCACAGAGCGCATAAATAAAGCATATATGTTTTCTTTCGGTCACTCTAACGTGTTTATCCGAAGCTTACTCTCTATAAGTATTTTATAAAAGACCAGATTGATAGACCACCATTCTTTCTCGAGTCCTCGGAGTCAGCCCCGTCTCCGATTTTCTCCCCACGCGTGCACGGGACCAGCTCTCTACGCTCCGGGTGGTCGGTGGGTGCTCTCTGATCTGACCTGTGCGCTCTTACGTGTGAACAGGCTCCGTGCCTCGCACTCCGACCACAGATCTGGCTAGGGCCATACGGATTCCACAAGATGATGTGTCTTCCAATCGTTACAACTAAACTAGAACACTTATTCGTTCTAACTTAGTTATCAAACACAATATACAAGCTTAGCACATTTTTTCAACAAAAAACAACATAAGCTTACATTGCCTCAATAGTACTTTATTACAAGCTTGCCTGACGAGGTACAAGTTTACAATAAACTAAACTATGTTCTGCTCTACAGCTACAGGTAGCCGGCTTGGCTCTTGTTTACCGCCTATCTATGGTTGTGGCGTTGCCTCTGCTGATTGAGCTTGAGTCGTTGGAGTTTGGCTGGTCGTGACCGCAGGCTCCGGTTGCTCCTTGTTAGAAGACTGCCCCCTCTGAGACTGGCTGGTCGAGACCGCAGTCCCAGGTGGTCGGCTTGAGGACCCCAGAGCAGACGTCATCGGCGTTCCTTGCGATGGGGGTATTGGCGTTCTGCACAGGTTTATGTCACCAATGATTATCGTCGCCAGCTCGGTCAACTGGCCCCGCAGCTCTCCTACTTCCTACACGCCAACTTCTTTAGGGTAGCCCTTGGCAAGGCGCGTGAAGTCAATCAGGGGATAATGCACGCGCACTATGCTTAGCACATGGGCGCCCGCAAACTCTTCGGCCTCCTTCACGAACTGCTGAAGCCAACCCCACGTAAGCTGACATTTGTCTATTACTCCTAGCTGCGGGGCTCGCTGTTCGGTTGGCGGCAATCCTGGATCGATCAAGTCAAGCACTGGCCCAATCCCTCGCACCATCTGTGTGCAGCGATCCTTCTAGAGGTCGCGGTCTTTTTGCAGCTCTGTAATGTGCTTCTTGGCATTGTTCTTTAATGCTGCAAAAGGGCATTCTGGTTAGAAAACAGATAAAGGACATCTATACAGTCATTATGCCACGATCAGGAAAACGGCCACTTACTCGTTATCTCCTGGTTTTTATTCTTCACCTCCTCGGTCATCTTCACCGAGTGGTCTTGGAACCGTGCGTGGTCCTCTGCCAGCCGGGTGTTCTCTGTCGCCAATCGGGCGCACTCTTCGGCCATTCGCGCGTTTTCTGTTCGCATCTTGGCGACTTCCTCTGCCAGGTCTACAACAAGCTCGAGGAGACACATAAATACACTCGAACAATATTTTTCAGTGCTCGGGGATGTGCTGCTAACATAAGTTACCTACTCTTTTCCGCTCTTTCTGACCAAGCTGGAGGACAACATTGAGCCTTTGTGACTCGATCTCTGCCTGGTCTTTTTCAGCGGTCTCGAGCTGCTTGCGCAGCCGATCCACTTCAGCTGTCAGCTCTTTATTGTCTTTGAAGATGCCTTGAATTTGGTCAAAGAACTGTTTACGATACTTTGCCGTCTTCATGAGGCCCGGCAAGTCAACTACAGTACCATATATGCATGACTACAAATTCGAACTGGTCTACGACAGTGATCAAGGAGTATGCTTACCTGTCCTTCTCCGATGAGCCGTCTAGCTGCTCGCACCACTCTTTCCGTCTCCTTATCGATGGAGATCTTCTCGTGGTAGACGTAATGGTCTCCACGTTCACGACAGATGTATACATGTTGCCGCCCGTCTTGTGGATGCCCTTGGATTTCTTCGACGACATCATCATCATCAGACTCAGCCGCCTGATCCGTACTGGTCCGCCCTTGTTCTTGGTTCGGCTCGGCGGTGGACGGTCCCATCGCCATTTTTCCTCTGGCGGCGGCGTCGGGCAGATCACCTTGAGTCAGGCTCGTGGTGGTCGTGGTCTGCTCGAGCACGCTCTTATTGGTCTCGGGGACTTGCCCTAAACTCTGCGTAACCGGAAGACTTTGCTCGGGCGCCACCTGCTCAAACGCCTCCTGCTCGGGCACCAACTCAGGCACCTACTCGGGCACCTCCGTGTTTGCCACGTCGACCGCGTCCTTGCTCATTGTCGGCTCCACCGCACCGGTGGTCTGACTTTCCGGTTGCTTGAATGATGTCGTGGTGGTGGTCAACACATTTGTCCTAGCAGTGGCCAGTTGCTCGGGTCTTTCCATTGATGCCGAGCTAGCAAGTCACAGCCACACAGTTCCCTTTACTAATTGTACGCTCTCTACTACTATTGACGTGTTATTTACTGAGTTTTCAGGAACTTACAGATCTGAGCTCCTATGAATGGTGGTGAAGGCACGACGCCGCGTTTGCCCTTGGCTTGTCTACTAGGCAGAGGAACCCTGGCCTCCGTCTTGTGGTGGCCGCCTGGTTTCCTTTTCCGCTGTCCTCACGTCGGGTGTCTGCCCCGTTGGTGGTGTTTGGCCCTCCTGCAGCCCCTTTGCCGGTGGGGTCGATCCCCCCTACGTTGTCTGCTCGCTCCTCCTCTTCCGAGGATTGAGCATGTAGGCGCTCGCGTCTTCCTCCGCTTCGTCCTCTGACCAGTCACGCACCATGCGGCGACATTTCCTGGTCGAGTCTTCTGGGCTCTCTTGTGCCCGGGAGCTTCCGGCCCTCTTCTTCGATTGGTCGGGGGCGCTTGGACTCTTCCCAGCACCTGCTCGGGCCCCGGCTTCGTGGTCGTCCTCGACACCTTCATAGCACTGCTGCACATTGCGTGGTGGCGGTTCCACGCTCTGCGGGTGCTCGACTCCAGGGGCCAATGACACAAACAGGTTGTGTCTCTCCACGCCGTTCGGGGCTGGTCGGCAAGAACAATCAGGACTTATTAGTCTATGGTGGTCGGCAACACTTTTTGGAGCCAAGGAGTTGGTTTTTTTACCTTCGGGGCTGGTCGGATGAGCTTATATGCGTGCTGGATCTTGCTCGGGCCGAGCCTTGGTACTCATACCCGACGTGCACCCTCCTCTGGCATGGCTGCACCCGACGGCTGATGAAGTTCCCGGCCACAGCCGGTCCGTCCAGACGATTCCATGGGAGCAGCGCCATCAACTCCTCCACTTACCCGCCCAGCTCTGGTCGCTCATTCCAGGCTACTCTATTGTCCAGAATGTACCCGACGTCGCACATCGTAGCACTGTCGTGTTTTTCGCGGATGTAAAACCACTTCTTGTACCAATCTCCAAGCGAAGTGTTCCAGGGGCAGTTGAGATATTCTTACTTCATCCCATCCCGGAGGGTCAGATACACTCCGCCGGCGATTTTGGAGCCGCCTTGGGACCCTTTCTTCCTCAAGCAGAACAAATATCTAAAGAGGTCGAAATGGGGTTGGATTGCCCCATACGCCTCACAAAGGTGGATGAAAATAGAAATAAGGAAGATTGAGTTGGGATGCAGATTGCAAATCTCAATCTCGTAATACAGACAAAGACCTTGAAGGAAGGGATGGACTGGAACCCCAAAACCCCGCTTGAAGAAATATTCGAAGACAACTATCTCACCAGGCTGGGGATTGGGGTAGCTGTCGCTGCCCGCTGGCCGCCATCATGAGAGCTCCTGGTTGTGAAGCACGCCCAAGCCGACGAGGTCACTAATGGTCGCTTCGGTGGACTTCGACTTCCACCACTCCTTCCTCATCATTTCGGCCCTTTTCGTCACCTCCGTCTTGGCCATCTTCTACCTCTCTCGCCTCTTTGCTTTGGCTTTGTTGATGTACAACGCATCGCTCTTAACGGCGGCGAGGTGTGCTAACGGTGGCGGCGGAGTCGGAATAGGGCACGAGGGCTGGAGGAAGAAGATATTTGGTTTGCAAATGCGACTGTTGGGTGTAAATGGGGAATGGCCGCACTGCGGCTATTTATCTCATTGACTGTGCCGTTGCACCTCTCCAAGATTCTTGGGAGATGTGCGTGAGAAACGTGGCATGATCCCTTTGGTTTTCACTTTCTTTTCCGGTTACTGCGCCAGTAAATGTGCCCCTCGTTTCCTCTGCGAGAGGGCCCACACTGGCATGCTGCGTCTGGCGGACGTTTCACTGTGACACTGACAAGGCAGTTGAGCGTGACAAAATACGTCACATTTGTCAACTTTTTGTGATATCATGACAGCGCAAAGTAGGAAGAAAAATATAAATTATATATTCCGTGTCAGACGGGAAGACGGTAAGAAATGCTCGGATTGTCATAGGCCACGGAGCACGTTATATTCCTCGACCAGGCTCGGGGACTCGTCGACCACGTTTCATTCTGCTCGGGGACTCATCGACCATGTCTCATTCTGTTCGGGGACTCATCAACCATACCTCACGCTGTGCTCGGGGACTGCTTCGACCACTCTCCGACCACAGCTCGATGCCTGATTTCCTCGGCTACATGTGAAATTGGACTCACATACAGTTGGGAGGTCATTACTTTTTAGACCTTGCTACAAGGCTCATGCTTCGCCTTCCAGCAAGCTCGGGGACTACATCGGTACGATGCACTTGTCGGTGCATCTCAGTATCAAGTTTCCATGGAGTTTCATTTCAGACCCTGGCACCACGTGCTTATGTCACCTACTACCAGGCTCGGGGACTAAGTGGGCACACTTCACCTAGCGGTGAATGTGTTTATTTTTTTGACCCCTACGCTTTGTTTACCCTGCTTACATTTCTTTTCAGAAATACAAGTGGGCACACTTCACCAGGAAGGAAATCTTTTTCTTTTTCTAAAAAAGCACCGTACATTCTTTGGACAACCTACTTTCTCCGGCAACAACAGTGGTCGGCTGTATTGTAAGCTGGTTGGACGCCTGCAACAGCTGCTCGGATGGTGTTTTGACTGGTCGGAGACGTCAAGAACTCAAGCTTTACTGTTCGGAGAAGGTCAAGACGGCGTGTCGCATCACAATGCATAATGCTCAAGGATTAGCTATGGGGGTATTAACCCCTATACCCTTATGGCTAGACTTGGGCTGGCCCAGACCAGAGGGCTTGGCCCACCAGAAGACGACGCGTGGCCCGGTCGATCTGCTCGGCGTCCCATGCAAGGATGGAAAGCAAACTTGGAGATCAAGCAAGATCCTGATCGGTTAGAATAGGAATCCTTATCCGGCCAGCTATGACAATTATAACTGACTAGGATTAGTTTCCAGATTTGTAACCCTGCCCCCGGACTATATAAGGCGGGCAGGGGACCCCCTCAAAACACATCTCATCATATACAGCAATACAAATCAGACACAGGACGTAGGTATTACGCCTTCACGGCGGCCGAACCTGGATAAAAACCTTGTTGTGTCTTGCATCACCATCTAGTTCGTAGCTTGCGCACCTGTCTACCGACAAATCACTACCATGGGCATACCCCTTGGTAGACTGCCGACTAAGTTTCATCGACAGGAACCATATGCCCTGGGGGGTCTCCCTCTTTATTCGCACAACCTTGACCATACCGGCGCGAGCCAAAGTATTTATTCTTGTCGGAACACTGAAGGCCGACTTGGTTCATCCGAAAGAATTTTCAAAATGGTGGACCAGCGGGATCTGTGAAGCCACCTTTGGCAAAGGCTCCCAAGTGGGTGCCAAAGACGCACTACTAGCAGCAAGCCAGCAACCAATGCAATCCCTAGTTGGAACAAAACCACCACCACCAAACAACAACAACAACAATATCAAGAGGCAGAACTGTTCCAACTTTGAACGGTACATTTAATTTTCACCTCGTTTTAACTAGTCAGAAAGCCAGTTGAAACCTGCGGCTGGGTACGCAGGGAGTTGCCCGTGTGCATTTTGTATGCATAGTGCGTGCAGCTAAACAAGCGATAGAACTACATAGGGTTCTAGCAGTTTGTACATGCTTGCGGTCTAACTTTTCTTTAATAGGCCTCCCTTTAACTAAACATCACATATACTGTTGGGAACTTGATTCTTCATGTGTTAGCGATTCAACATCAAGTGATGTTATGTCTGCCTTACAAATATTTTTCGAATGCATCTATAGAGATAGGGTGTGTGTATGTATTAGTAGATGTGAGTTTGCGAATTTTGAGCATCGGATCACATTAGGGTAGAGAAGCTACCTCCCTTGCTCTCACCCAAATAAAGGGTGTTTAGGACAAATCTCCAGATTTGAAAAATAGCTATGACTCCCATTTTTCTAGCCAAACATTGCTAGCTCCACCAACTTCAGATCCACCAAAACTTGAATGTTGAATCTAGCTCCCGGATCCATGAAATCCATGGAGCTCCTCAAGGGATGTTCTAAAAACTCTTTTGTTTCGTGGAGTTGGAGAAAATTACCCGTCATGCCACCGGTTGCATAGTTCAAAGTACCATTTCGTTATGTTTTCGTTTGTGTCCTTGCCTCGTGTTCCCCTTCACCGCGCCCAACACACTGCCGCTCCTGGCTGCGCTCACGCCCGGATGCTGCCACGTCGAGCTCTCACCCAATCTCCCGGTTTTCACCCAATCCCTTAGGACCGGGGCCACATTCCTTGCTTTCACCCAATCCCTTGATTCTATTGAGGCCCAGACCTCCTGATGGATGTCCAGAGCACACTTGGGCTTCCTTTCCTACACATATAGCGAATAAAATCCATTGTTTGTAAATAAAGACTAAAGAGAAGCGCAGAAGCTAGCTAGAGAGAGAAGTAGCTAGCTAATGCCTAATGGAGGGCGTGTCGGCGGCACAGAGCCTTGTGAGCAATGTTGCTCAGCTGTTGGGGGACGAGTTCTGGCAGCTCCGCAACGTGGGTGGTGAGGTCGCTCGGCTGAGGAACGAGCTGGCCACCATTAACGCCCTCCTCCGCATGCAGTCCGAAGCCGACAAGGATGGCGTGGACCACTTCGTCCGGGAGTGGATGAAGCAGCTGCGGGAGGTGGGCTACGACGCCGAGGACTACGTCCACCTCTACCTGTTCCGGGTCAGGTCCCGGCAGGGTGACCGCTTCTTCGTGCGGTGGAAGCGCCTCCTTACCACCTGCTGGTCTCGCTATTGCCTCGCTGGTGACATCAGGGACCTCCGCGCCCAGGCTTCCGCCATCAACGAGCAGCATGCTCGCTACGGCTTCAGCCTTGAGCCACTGCGCCGCAGGGGTGCTGCTTCATCGTTAGGCCCTGCGGCAGCATCGGCGCGTCCACCGCTCGGCCCAGCTGACAACCTCTACTCCAACCGTCATCAGTTCGTCGGCAACAGGGCCCTGGCTACCAACCTTGCCAACAAGGTCAAGGCACTAGAAAATGACGACGACAAGAAGCTCAAGGTTTTCTCCATCTGGGGGTTCGGAGGGCTTGGGAAGACCACGCTGGTACTGGAGGTGTGTCGGCTGCTGGAGACGGAGTTCCCGTGCCAGGCACGGGTGTCCGTTTCCCAGACATTCAGCACCAAGGACCTCCGGGGATTGCTCAAGCGTCTGCTTCGGCAGATCGGGCTGCCGAAGCAGGCATCAGTTGAGAAGCAAGCGGCTACCCTTGGCATCGACACCATGGATGACGATCCGCCGAAGCAGGCAGAATTTAAGGAGCAAGCGGATCCTCTGGGTAACATCGACACCATGGATGTCGGCCTGCTGGAAAACAAGCTCAAAGAGAGTCTCAAGGACCAGAGGTACGTATAGCACACACCGTACCTAATTTCATCAACACCCCCTTACAACGGAAAGTTATGCTCTTCTGCCCTTAGATCTTGCAAGTTCTCAGTACAAGGGTAGAAGGATTGAAGTTACTTTTTCTTATTATTCCATTTCAAGCTACCTTTGCAAACAGTAGATAGTTACATTCCTATTACCCAATAAGGCCTAGTATGGAGCGGTGGACATTTCTTTTTCAATCCTATCTATTTCTAGTGAAACTAACTAAATCTTATGAAAATCAATCCTATAAAAATTCCTATGTTTCGAAAAGGCCCTTCCATAGGAGCAAGAGTTAGTATATTATATATTACTAGCAAACATGCCCATTGCAACGGAACCAAATACACATAGGAATCGGACACCGTATCGCTAGACGCGAGTTGTTCTAACTCGTATGAGCACATATCATGAGTCTGGGTCATATACGAGATACGCAGAGCGCGACCTAATATGTTATGTAATCGGACTCTGTGATGATTATTGTTAGACATGAATTGTTATGACTTGTATGAGCATGAGACATGAGTCCACGGCACATGTGAGACATGGAGGGTGTGATCCAATACGTCTTAGAATCAGACTCTGTATCTATCATTGCTAGACATGATTTATTCTAACTTGTATGAGTACGGTTATGAGTCCGGATCACATACAAGGCAATGAGGGTGTGAGTGAAGTTTAGAAAGTATAAAAAGCAGGATAGAAGAAACTCGCCACCTGCCTGGTAGTTATGGAAAGGTGGACCAAAAAATGGAGACGAAATTTTGACCCTTTTATGTTAGGTATAGATTATGATTAAAATAACTAAAATTTCTTTCGTTCAAATTGAAGATGCATAAGATGCTTTGGTATTTCACGGATGCAAGTAGCACACTTTTGACCGATCAAAATCAAGCACGGAGCAAGCACAAACTGAAATGATTGAATGCCTGGTGCACCAACCAGTGCTACTCTGGGGACTTCGCACGAACACAGCAGGAAGGAACCTGTACTCGGGTGCTGCTCACCGCAGGGAAAAGCAGGCACCAGCAGGGCCGTCCCGCGGAAATCGGAGGCCTCGCTCGAAACTAAAAAATGAGACCGACTAACTTAGAAAAAATTAGACTAAAATAAGATGTATGATATAATATATTATATTATAATAACATATATCAAGAATGGTACCTATATTTTATAATCTTTATTTGAATAACATCATTCTTTTAGTGTTCTTTGAAATGAAATCTTCAATGATATGCTATAATCTTCGATGACACTTGTGATTGTTTTGTAATAAATCTATCCATAGCTCATTTATGAGATTGGATTAAATCCTCTATTCTTTGCTTTTCCTTACACTTTTGCTAATCCGACTCAAATTTTCTAAACCGATGCAGAAGACATGGCTTCAATCTTTGAACACTATTCCAGTAAGTGCCTAGATGAAAAGATCAAAAGAATAAAATTTAGAGATCAACCCGCTACTCGTTGTAGTTTGCTGTCATGCTGTGATTGTGAATGAATTGAAAAAAAAGAAATATAAATGATTAGTATTACCTATTTACCTTCAGGGCCTCAGCGCCTCACCTGGGTACCTCGGCGATAGGAGATGTCTAGACGAACAAGGAATTGAGATCGCAGGAGTCGGGACGGGAGACAAAATGACGTCTGTGCAGCCGGCCAGAAAATCATTTTCTATTGAGCTAATAGGCTTGCTAATGGGTGATGCTATTGGGCCAAAGAAACAATCAAACAAATTACCTGCTGTGCTTATATGGGTGGTACTGTACACTTGAAAGCCTACGAGAATCAGAGGCCCTGCGCCGTCGCCCATCTTGCACGCCCCCAGGGACGGCCCTGGCACCAGCTGCGCTGCGAAACTGAGGAAGGGCAAGAGCACCCAGGCGAGGCCACGCGGGTCTGCACGTGTGACACGCTGAGAGAACAGGGACGTATGCCACCGGTCTTGACCGGTCTCCAGTCTGTAGCGCTCGAACGCAAGAATAGGGAGCCGAAGAACAGAGACCGAACAGAAAAAGAACGAGGTGAGGAAAACGCTGCACGGCACCAGTCGGCGATGGGACTCCAGGGCCAGAAGCTAGCACCGCTCAGATGAGCACGCACGGCGCAGAGCGCTCGGCGCTTGTAGCGCTGCTGCTGAACCCCATCCACGAGCAACGGAAGAACAGGAGACGCACAGCACGAACAGAAGGAAAAAGGGCGGCCACAAATTCGTCCCAAACTCGATCAAATCAATAGATCTCGGCCCCAAACTTTGCACATGTCAAATTCAACATAGCACGAACCTATTTCTCAAAAATCATTACTTAGGATTGACCCAAACTCCGAGAAATTGATATCGAAGCTGTGAACGAAAAAAAAGGAAAAACTCAAGAACACACTAACGAAAATTACAAGCAAAATAATTGAATCCCGGAGGACGACCGGAGGATTCGGGCCTCCATTCCCACTCCAAAATCACAAAGGTATTTGTGGACCTCTCCCAGGAAAACCTAAGGGGAAGGGGAAACCTAGGCAAGGATGAATGAAAAATGATAGAAGTGAGGGAGATGGGAGCTCCCCATCCTATTTAACAAGGCTATTACATAATTCTAGTTTTGCCCCTAGATATGTTCAGTCGACCCACTTAATCCGAGGGCGTTATGGGTCCAACCCGAGGTAATTTTCATCCGACGGCCACCACGTCCTTCATGAGATAGTTTCGCCTCGACGCGAACTCCTCGATGCCGCCATGTGCCGTCCGTTCCTCCTCGGAACCTCCGCCCGGGTTTGAGGCCCAAACCCGTGAAACCGGCCACCGATGGTTTTGAGGCCTAAACCACCAAACCACCCGCGAGTAGCGTACTCCGTACGCGTCCCCCGCCACTCGACACGTGTCACCGCCGTCCTCGACCGGCCGTCCACCAAATCCTCCTGAGCCCTGCTCGACTCGCACGTTCACCGTCTTGACTCGGTCAACACAGTCACTTCTATGTACACTTGCGCTTGTCGATGTCCCAGATGTCAGCCACCGCGGCTGGTCACCCGGCCTTCTGGTCCCTCAGTCCAAGGCTCACGTCCGTCCTTCACCACTCTCGGTCCATCGGCACGGCACATCCCTACTTAACCTTCATCTCGCCGTCGACCACTGCCTCCGAGCTCCACACCTGCACACCACAAGCCAAGAGACATGTCGCACAACCCAACTCACGCCATGATTAGCTCACAAACTCAACCTAGGTCATGGATCACGTTGACAATCAGTCATCACAAAACGAACTACAATGGCATGTATCGACGTTGTGTTCGCACTTCCTCAAAAAATTAGAGGCGCAGTCAGGAGTCTTTTGGGTTGTGGGCTCAGCATGGTGCTATATAGAAGGAGCAGAAGATTCAGATGTAGGAGCTCGAGCCCCTCCTAGTTCACCCACTGTTGGGCGCAGCCAGGGTCACGACCTAAATTTTGGGGCAGCTAAGATTTAGGTCCTATTTAGTGTGACTCTAAGCTGCTCCACCTCCTTGCTACACTGTAAGGAGCAAAAGCCAGTGAACCAAAAAAATGGTGAAACTGGTTACGGTACTGGCCCATAGATCATTTTGAGAAAAGTGAAAAAAAATGGTTTCTTACAACAGTGCATGGAGGAGCCAGAGCCAGGGCTTACTTTGTTGTTTGAGTTTGCGTCACCTAAAATTTTGGTCCAGGTTTGCCGCTGTCCACAGTTGCTTAACTAGTTATGTTGTCTACACTGAAGATCTAGTTATGTTAACCCGGATCCCTGAGCTCATAAATCGAATACCACGAATTATTACTTTATGAGGAAAAACCTTTACTAACTATTGCATGTCTGCAAATTCAGGTACCTCATTTTGATCGATGATGTCTGGAGCATACCAGCTTGGGATATGATCCAGTCCAAGATACCAAGCAGCGACCACGGTAGCAGAATAATTGTGACTACTCGGATGGATAATGTGGCTAAAGCATGCAGTAATGATAATAATGATTGCATCCATCATATGGACAAGCTAGACGATAAAGACTCAGAGGAGTTGTTCGTCAGCAAAGCCTTTAGCTCCGCTGAAAACCCTTGCCTCAATGATAAAGATTTGAAAGATAAAATGAGTAGTATATTGAAAAAATGCGGTGGGCTACCATTGGCCATTGTTAGCATTGGCAGCCTTTTGGCAAGCTATAAACCTCCGGAAGGCAAAGAAATGTGGAGTATAGTTCAGAGATCAATTGGTTCACAGATGGAGATCAACCCTACCCTCGAGGGGATGAGGGAAATACTCACACTGAGCTATTACCACCTACCTCATCACCTCAAGGCTTGTATGATGTATCTCAGCATTTTCCCAGATGATTATATGATTTGCAAGGATCGACTGTTGAAGAGATGGATCGCTGAAGGATTGGTTGTTGAGAAGCGGGGGTTGACCCAGATGGAGCTTGCAGAAGGCTACTTCAATGAGCTAATGAGTAGAAGCATGATAGACCAGGCCACAGGTTTCGTAGAATCCATCTGGATAGGTGGGAGGAGGGAAGAGAGGTGCAAAGTGCATGACATGATGCTTGAGATCCTGGTGTCAACATCCCTAGAGGCTAACTTTGTTAGCCTAATAGGTGGTCAATATGAAGGGATGTCTTGTACCAACACAATTCGCCGCCTCTCTGTACATGGCAGAGTAGAGCCATCACATAAAGACTCTTCATCATCCAAGAAGAATGTGGAAGCACGCTATGGTACAAAGAATGACATCGAGGGAATGATGGTGGAGCATGTCCGATCACTGAGCATATTTGATCCTGAAGTGAATAATATGCTGCTTGCTCGGCTAGGCGAGTTCACCCTACTAAGGGTACTTGATCTAGAAGGCTGCAAGCGCCTAGGAAAAAAACATATGAGATATATCTGCCAGATGTACCTTTTAAGGTTCTTGAGCTTGAGAGGTACAGATATCAAGGTAATGCCACCAGGAGTCGGTGATCTTGAGCATCTGGAGACACTTGATGTACGTGAAACAAACCTCAAGGATCTGCCAGATACAATTACCAAGCTAGAGAAGTTGGAGCACGTGCTGTTCTCAGACAAGGGTGCTTCGTGGTATGCCATGGAGTGCTCTGGTTGGATGATTCCCCAAGCGATAAACAAAATGAAGCGATTACGCCAGGTCAATAGAGCAGAGGTAGATGACCCTAAGGCCGCCGAGGAGATTGGTGAGCTGGATCAGTTGCAAGAGCTCGCTATCTATGTCGACACAAGAAAGGAAATAAATCAAGAAGTTGTCAAAAGGCTTGCCTACTCCCTAAACAAGATGTACTCCCTACGATGGCTTGACATTGGCAATTTTGGTTGTGCTAAATGGCCTTTTCAGCAGATAATGAACTTTCTCCATGAAGTGAAGTCACCACCACGGCTGCTCCGGTATCTTAAGATCTGTGGCTGCATTAACAGATTGCCTGACTGGGTGGGGTCACTCACTGATCTTGCTGAGTTTTACATAGCATGGACGTACATTGATAGTGCTGGTCTATTCAGTGTCCTCTATAAGTTGCCCAATCTAAAGAGGTTGTCCTTTGGGGCATACTTTATTCGGAAAGGACAAAATATGGTTGCACGCGGTATCCAGCCCTTTCCAAAGCTCAAGGAATTGATTCTAGGCTATTCTCCTGAAGTTCCTAAAGAATACAGATTTGAAGAAGGATCCATGCCAGAGCTCGAGACGCTAGTGGTGAATTTCGGCGATCAGGGGAAGAGAATTGTTGGCATCGAGCACTTGACAAACCTTAAAGAGGTGCAGTACAGTGGTTGCAGAGGCCACAATGAAATGAAAGGATCAGTGAAGCAGCTAGAGGAGCTGAATAAGAAGCGAGTCGCGTCCAAACAAATAACTGTTAGAGCAAGGACTGAGGACGGCTGGTAACCATATGCAGGCAGCATGCATGTACAACAGAAGCGTCAAGCGCGCACTGCACTACAAAGGCTAAATAAAGCTGCAGTCAATGAAACTCGTCTTATTAACTCCTGTTGTTCTCTTCAGTCAACAATGTTGTTGTAGTAGTTGGTTCTTGTCATGTAATAAAGCTGGAATCCATGAAGTTCAATTATGGTTTGTGTTGTATTAAACCATTTGGTTCCAATATATATAGTTAAGCTGGACCAGCAGTTTGACTGTGATTACATTTCTTTCTCTATTATTATCAGTTCTCATTTTGAGACTTCAAGTGTTTTCGATCTCTCCTTGGATTAGTAACTGGGGCCATGCATGGGCCTTACATACCAAGCAGCATGAAGGTCCTATACTACATTGATGCGCGCAAATCTATAGCATAGTAGTGCCCGCTCCCCAGGGCATGCCCAGGCATGGCGCCATGGCCGTAAGCTGTGGAGACCCTTTTGGAGATCCCTGTGCTTAGTATATGTCAAACTCTTGATCAATAGCTTGATACAAGCACGTACAATTACACACTGTCATCGAAACTGCACCACTAATATTCTCAGCAGGAGAATTAGCGGTGTTGCACACATGTACTTACTTGGATTTGGCTAACGCCCATCAATTCCTGGGGTATACTTTAATACCACTCTAAAAATTGATTGATTCGATGAAGGGATTATTGTTTTGTGCCGCATTGGCTATTAGTAATATCTCGTGGCAAGACTGATGATGATGGGTCTTCTTCCTCCTGCGCACAATACAGCTGCTATGAGTACTACGCACTAGGACGGTTCGGCCTTATGCTGCTCCTTCTAGACCACCTAGGGTGCTTGCTTGAAGGGCGAAGTTTTATATGTTCAAACTCTTCTATCTTAATTTTAAAAAATATGTAAATCTTTTGCATATTCGATAAAGTTTTATATGTTCAAACTCTTCTATCTTAATTTAAAAAATATGTAAATCTTTTGCATATTCGATAAAACATTAATTTTATATCTCTGTGAAGTGCTGCTCGTCATGCCACCTGCCACCGGTGTGAGAGAACCTACCGTCTACCGAGGGCCCAAGGCAAAGGCGGGCCTAAAGGACAGTCCATGAAGACCTAGGCTGCTGCTAGCTACCTGCGCATCCGGTCAGCTCAAGCCGAGGGCAGAGGCGCAGCGCACCTAGGGTTTGTGACCGGATGCTGGTCTGGCCTGACCAGCGCGTCCGGTCAGTTCACCTGGGCGCAGAGGAGAAGCGCATGTAGAGCGCGCGACCGGCACGTCCGAGGATCCTCGGGACCGGAGCGTTCGGTTTACATCGTCTGGTGTGGCTTGGTGGCGTGATGCGAAGTGGACGCGGTGGCGCGTCCGGTCACGTGCGACCGGACACGTCCGATCGCGCGAGGAGCTCTCTGGACTTCGACCGGACGCCGGGTGCAGCGTGTCCGGTCAAACGGTGAAGCGCATCCGGTCACGGCAATGGCTCTCTCTGACTCGCACTGCTACTATTTGTCCTGTAGTGACCGGACGCGTCCGGTCACACTGACCGGTGGGTCTGGTCATCACGTTTTTCACTGCGATGTCTTGTAACGACTAGTTGCTTACCCCTTCGCTATAAATAGATGGTGGCCGGGTTTTGAGGTTCTCTCTTGCACTTTTGAGATATTAAGGCACACTTTGAGCTAGAAAACTTCCCCTCAACTCATCTCCTTGCTTGGTTGTATACTCTAGAGAGATTGAGTGAGATTCAAGTGTGTTGCATTGAGAGTTGCGTCCAGTGGCACTTGATCTTCGAGTTTGCTGCAGATTGCTCGTTACTCTTGGGTATTTTCCGACACCCTAGACGGCTTGGAACAGCGGTGGTGATTGAGCTCACGATTGGTGACTTGTTCGCGCCTCACCAACCGATTGTGAGGGATTCTTGAGCCTTCCCCGCGGGAGTTCGCGAATTGGCTACTCTAGTGGAGCTCGTGGCTTGGAGGATCCCTATCTTGTTGTGGAGAAACGTCGTAGTGAAAACATGACGAGGACGTTGTGGAGAAACGTCGTAGCGAAAACATGACGAGGACGTTGTGGAGAAACGTCGTAGCGAAAATTGTATTAAATATAAATATTAGAAGTGTACTTAGCTTTAGTCGAGACGTTGTCTGGTCGGTGGTGATGAAATTGTCCGGCCCTCGAGCTTTCCGATCTGTCATGATGACGGCGTCGCAGTTGTCGTAGTGCCTTTCCTTGCGACGTGGCAGGTGGTCGGGGCAAGAGGCCGTGGTCGTAGTCGGAGCATGTTGGAACTGCTCTCCTGCCACTGAAGCCGACGAGTCCGTCGTTGTCGAGTTAATTCTCGATATTAATCCCAGCGAGCTCCAAGGCGATGTTAGCGAAGTAGATCACAAACGAGGGAGATGTCGTTACATGCAGAAAAAACAATCTATATTAGATATTCGAAGAACAGACTGATCCAATCAACAACGTAGAACGACTCACCCAGTTTTTTAGTAGATAATTAACGAAAATTCCCATCTGGCTCGCCTGGGAGTCTGTACGCACACCCCCTACCTGACGCGCCACTATCGACAAAATATGGTCGGCAGTCCATCGAGGGGTATGCCCGTGATGATAGATTAGTCGATAGACAAGTGCGCAAGACACGAACCAAATGATAACAGAACACAAGACACAAGATTTATACAGGTTCAGGACGCCAGCATGACGTAAAACCCTACATCTTGTGCTCTGTTATATTGTATTGAGTTATGTGGTTTTATGAGAAGTATGATCTGTCCTCTAGGGAACCCCTTCCTCTCCTTATATACTCTGGAGGAGGAGGGTTACAAGTAAAGTATCCGATTTGGTACTATTACAATGTCTAGTACACCTTGTAGCCTTGCGGTGCACGTCTTGATCTTGTGGGTCAGGCCACCTCGGATGGTGCGGCCCATGTATAGCCATGAGGGTATCCAGGGGTATATCCCCCACAGTCGGCGCCCCTTTCTCTCCTTTTTCTCGTCTCTTCCCCATCCCCTTTCTCTCTCAGCACACAGCCAAGCAATGGTGCCAAGCAGCGGCGGCTGGAGGAAGAGCGGGTGGCGGCACCGCTGCGGGGCCCCTCACCGGCGCGCGTGCTCGCCCTAGGCTGAGCGCGCCGCCGTCGAGCAGCCTTGCGGTTGCGCCCTTGAGCTCTAGCCTGCACACACGGAGATGAGCGGCGACTCGGCTTCACTCCCGCGTGCCGACGAAGCCACGACGAGTTTTCTGTTCGCGCTCGCCGACGATATCTACGGCGACAGGTAGGCCAAGGTAGGCCCCTATCCCCTTTTCTTTAGATTAGGGTTAGGGTTCTTTAGGGTAATCCGTATCGAATTCGAATCCCCTTTCTGTTTTCCTTTAGGGTTTGACTTTGGGAATTTCTTTCGAATTGAATTCGTTTTGATTCTTCTATATTCTTCTCTTTCTACCCCGACTAGATCTACACGCTACACTGGCTCCGATACCATTGTTAGGAAACTAGGATTGTTCTGGGGTAGATCTGATGGGTACATTCTCATAAACTTGGCACAAGCATCATGTGGAATAAATGGGAGAACCAAGAGGTAGAGAGAGAGAGAGAGAAAGTTACCGACTATGGCCACCATGGTGTCGGTTTGGTGGAGCGAGTGTTGGTGAAGTCCGACGAGCGTAGATGACCGGCTGACGGTGTCCGATGAGAGCAGCAGGGTGGCGATGGTGGTGGAGACGACCGATGGTGGGGCATCCCGCCGCTGGCAGTGCCACCCTCGGGATCGGACTAGGGTTAGGAGTGGGGTGGCGGCTGGGGCGAACCTCATACCTTGAGCCGTAGGCCCCACCTCCTCTTTATAGGCACTGTGCGACGGGACCCACCAACCTCTGTTAGGTTTGATGCCCCCGATCAGGGTGCTGACCAAAGGCCCAAGTTGGCCGTTGGTGGAGATCAACCTAACATGAAGCACTTGCGCTATGTCCAATGAAGTCTAAGAAAGAGCGGGTGGTTCTTTACAGCAATCGAGCTCATTGTTACCTTCTCCTGCAGCAGCCATTGGCTGCCATAAGTGATGCTACTCGAGCATTGTGCCTTCATAGCCCTGTGAATCGTCATGCCAAGAGTTTGTGGAGAAGAGCTCAAGCAATGATATGCTTGGTTTTGCAAAAGAGAGCTTGTTGGATGCAATCCTTTTCATAAACGAGTGCTCTCAGTCAAATGATCCTGACTTATCCCTGAAGCAAAACAAAGTTCCTGATTATGCTGAGCGATTGGTGAAGAAGCAGATGCGTGCTGCTTGGCTATTCAGGGAAGCAGCTCTGAAGCATGGGGGTGTCCATTGTGAAGGAGATGCTAGCGATGCGTTTGGTCAAGAAGCTGATGACTCTGAGTGGGAAACAGCTAGCGAAAGCGATGCTGAGAATGATGCCACGGGAGAAGCAGATGATGAAACTGAATGGAAGAATGATGGCCACCAGGAAGATTTCTGTGAGAAAAGCTGAGGAACAGGTCCGGTTTGTTTACATGCTATTATTATTATGCTAATATCTTTGCAACATGAAATGCTAGTCCCTTCGAAAAGATAATTTCAATCACTAACAGTTTCTTTTCTCTTTGCAAATCCTTTGCTATTTATATTTCACATTTTCGCATGTAACATTTCTTAGCAATCTATATTTCTTGGCTCCGAGCTCGGCGCCAAGATCTGTGGCTCCGAGGTACCGGCCACATCAGCGCCACCTCGGATGCCATGCTGTGCGCGGTCAGGCACCTCGGAGCCAAGATCTGTGGCGCCGAGATGTGTTACCTCGGAGCCATGAGTTCTGGCGCCGACCCCTAGAGTCCAAAGATGAGTTTATGTTGTCCAGGGGGCTAAATGTAATTTTTTTTTAAAAATGTTAAACAGTAAAAAATTCGGTTTCGTTCCCCCTGTCTATCTCTACGGCTAAGCCTGTGTTTAGATGCAAAATTTTTTGCAAAACGGCACTGTAGCTCTTTTTGTTGTTATTTGACAAATATTGTCCAATCATGGTCTAATTAGGCTTAAAAGATTCGTCTCGTTCATTTCGTCTAAAATGTGTAATTAGTTATATTTTTTATCTATATTTAATGCTTCATGCATGTGTCTAAAGATTCGATGTGACAGGGAATCTGAAAAATTTTGCAAAATTTTCTGGAAACTAAACAGGGCCTAATTCTATGAGATTATGACACCGCTCATTTCATATTTAAAACAGCGAGACACAGTTCATTTCAAGCACCCACCTCTCTCTCTTCCGCATTTTAAATCGCTTGTTTTTTAAGAACATAGTTGTTGCTATATATCTATATATGTTGTGTTTAGATACATAGTAAAAAAAACTATATATCTCTTTTTGTGGATAAAGGTAATACTACTTAGATTTTTTTTTTTTACTTTTCATGTAAATTTTGTTGGTTATTATTGCCCTTCGATCCCCCACAAGTTCATCACATGGCTTTGTAGCTAGAAACGTACGGTGGGTGCATCTCATTTCAAAAGACGACAAAGAACTCGCCTTAATTGGGGTACCGTTGTAGGAGTACTGCATTTGTAGCACAATGATCTGAAAAGTACTCCATACGGATGAGTGTCCCGTGGCCGTGGCAGAAGCATTGAACCAAACAGCGAGGGGCCGAGGGCGGGGGCACAGCCGGCCATAGCACATGCGGGCACAGTGGATCCGTACGCCACAAGCGACAACGGAGTCCTGTCACGTACCTACACGTGGAGGGAGAAGCCTGAACGCAGGGCAGTGCAGTACTAGTGGGCAAGCAGGGCAGCGCCGCGGGCCGCAGCCTTCAATTGCCTCAGTTGCGGTTGCTGCTCGGTGCTCCATATGGGCCCATGCATCGATCATTGCACTAGAAATGACGCCGCGCCTGCCCCAAATGCCTCCCCTAGATTTGGGCAAGTATTGGAAATTATTTGCAAGGGATAGCAGTCCCTTCCCTTTGTTTTTGATCCATCAGACTACCAATGGTGTGTATGTTTAATATGTCTAGATAATCAAGCAATGTCTCTCTATCTGCTATAAGATACACAAGGATTTCTTTACTATTTTCAGATGCTCTAAGATAAGGGTCTGTCCACTTTTTTCAATGTTCCAATTATCATCATTTCGCGAATTTGTTTGAAGATGGCTTGCCATTTCTCTACTGCTACTTGTGAACCACGGGTGAGCTAGCTTTGGAAATTTCCCATTAACTACATAGCAGTATATAATTTTTGTAGCTTTGGAAATTTCCCATTCACTACATAGCAATCTATAATTTGTAACTGGCATTAGTTAATGGGTAAAATATTTTTTGAAGGTAATATTAGATTTTGTTCTTGCAGAAGATATGGAGCAGATTTTTACAATGATATTAAAGCAGACATAAGGTACTAGTGCATATGGCATATATCCGGTAATGGCAAGGATCCCTCAAACACACAGAAACTATGAATAAACAGATCAGACATACTCCCTCCATATCGGTTTTAGAAGTCGTTTAGGACATGATTACGCTTACCAAGGAGTGATTAAAGGGTATTTTTCCCTGTCTGCCCCTATTAAATAGGGTTGCGGGTGCATTTCATACAAGAAAGAACCATGCCTCGAGTGGCTAGCGCAGCACGTGGTGAGCTTTGAGGTCTTGGTTCGATTCCTGGCTGGCCTGTATTTTTTTTGCTACTGCCTTGATTTTGCATGGCACTATTTTGTTTTGGCTTAACGTGGCTGCGCACGTTTGAGCGCGATTTTGGCCGAGTGGCATTGCATCTCGTAAATCAAACAAAAAGAATTCAACAAAATTATAGAACACATTATACATCTCAGCTAAGCTTCCTGCTGGTTCTTGAACAACTCGAATTATGTGATGCTTAGAACATGTACTGCCGCCAGAGCGCCACCAGGGTGGGGGTTCGACATGCACTGGACCCGGCTCAACCGCTCAAGGATAAACGACATGCACTGGATCCGGCTCAAGAGCTCAAGGATGGATTAGCTTGAAGCACCAAGATCCGCATGAACCACCGATAAAAAAGGGGCTCGCCCCGTGGGCCCCATGCACTGCCGCCTGTAGAAGGAAAGCGGCGTGTCGCCCGGACCGCCGCAGCCAGATGTGGAGCGTGGACGGCGTGCGGCGAGCGCGAGAGGTAAGAGGGGTGACGAACTATTAATGCGGCGCTATTAACGCTGGGCGCGGGAGCCGGAGCGCGAGCATGCAGGGGCAGCGGCGTCCAAAACTTTCCTTCTGCGCTACGATGACTTCCTTTCATCAAATCTGGTTCTCCGCTAGAACGACTACTATTTCAGATACGGAGGGAGTATTCTAGCTACTTATCTATTCATCACTCGTAGCATGTGTTCGTTCACAGTAGAAGCACTTATTTGACGGGTGGACAGCTGCCCACCAAGTTGCACGCCTTAATGAGGAGTCTAGAGTACTCCCTCCGTTCCAAAAAAAAAAAGAGTTATTCTCGTTTCTTAAAAAATCAACAACTTTTAATTTTAACCAAATATATTAACAAAATATTAATATTTATGGTACATAATTGGTATCATTAGGTAGATCTTTGAATATACTTTCATAATAAACTTATTTAGAGATATAAATGTTGCACGCATTTTCTACAAACGTAGTCAAAGTTGAGAAAGTTTGACCAGCACGCTTCCCACGGCGTCACTATTTTGGGACAGAGTAGTACATGGAAATCTTTGATGAGCACAGGGAACATGGTATTAGTCAATGTTTTTTTTTCCGGAAATCACTCTATCCTACAACATGATACAAAAAGATTAAAGGTTAGTGCTCACGTTGCAGAGCTAAACCAAACTAAAGCGACATGTATATTGACTGTAATTTTTGTTTTGTTTAATAAATGGGTTGGAGCCTAGGAGCAAGTTCAGTTCAAATCCAATCCATGCTTATTATGTATAATTTTTATGTAGTTATATCCATGCTTCAAGATAGTTTCTTGGCCATGATATATTCAGTATTATAATACTTGTTGTCAAATGAAAAAGAGGGCAGGTAGCATTTTTTGTAACTACCATCATCCATCGTAGCTTGTGGAACTTGTATGTTGCCTTACATCAGTAGGAGTATGCATTTCCTGCATCACCCAATCAGAGTCTAGGGAGATGCCTATGCTGTATCCCTGAATTCTACAGATGTTATAGGCCAAAACTGATTTCCATCTCCCATAGGCAATTTGAGCAAACAGGTGGCGTGCATGCTATTGCATACCTTGGAGCACTGGAGCAGCACCACGAAGGGAGCCTGCCGCCGCCACGGCCTAGCGTGCGCCGGGAACAGCAAGGGGGTGGGGGGCACGAAGCACTACCCGGCGTCGTCCGCAGCGCCGCCGGACACGTCCTCCTCTGTCCTCTCCCTGCTCGGCTTTGCCCCTCGCCTACGCTGTCGTCGCCTGCTGCAGTTGCGTGTGTTGCCAGTGAAGAGATTCTTGAGACCAAGGTTGCACGCCGGCGGTGGAGCGGGTGCTGTGTGAGGAGGGGACATTGGAGCCCGGCTCGCTGGCTGTGAAGCCTGTGCTCTGTGGAGGCGTGAGGGCGGCGCAGGACGATTGGAGTCGTAGATAGCGTCGCGCGCGGCATGTATCAGGTTCTTGGCCTGTAGCCTGGAGGTCAAGCAGGTTCTTGGCCTCCTGAAGGTCGAGCTGGCAGGAGGAGGCGGCGTCGGCTCGAGGTGGAGGCTTCAGCACCAAGGGAGAGGGCGCAGAGCTTGGTGGTGAGGTTGCGGAGGAGCAAGGAGGGGAGGCATAGCTGGCGGCGAGGAGGTGGCGGCGACGGCTTGTCCCGCGCCGGAGACGAAGGCTCTAGAACGCTAGTTGCTGCACTGCGTGTGGATGGTCCGATCAATATCCAACGGAGGATAAAAACGGGCGACGTGGCCCAACGAGAGGCCAGAGCTTGGCCTTGATTTCGTTATATAGAGATATGTTTCACAATATTTATCCATTGAAAGTATAAATAGCATAATTATTGCAATATTTCCACTTCCTGTACATCCTAATTAAACGCTTTAAACCAAATGAAGTGATTGTGTAATTGTTGGGGAACTGTGGGGGTATTAACCCCTATACCCTTACGGCTAGACTTGGGCTGGCCCAGACCAGAGGGCTTGGCCCACCAGAAGACGACGCGTGACCCGGTCGATTTGCTCGGCGTCCCACGCAAGGAAGGAAAGCAAACTTGGAGATCAAGCAAGATCCTAGTCGGTTAGAATAGGAATCCTTATCCGGCCAGCTATGGCAATTGTAACCGACTAGAATTAGTTTCCAGATTTGTAACCCTGCCCCCCGGACTATATAAGGCGGGCAGGGGACCATCTCAAAACACATCTCATCATATACAGCAATACAAATCAGACGTAGGACGTAGATATTACGCCTTCACGACGACCGAACCTGGATAAAAACCTTGTTGTGTCTTGCGTCACCATCTAGTTCGTAGCTTGCGCACATGTCTACTGATAAATCACTACCTTGGGCATACCCCTTGGTAGACTGCCGACCAGGTTTCGTCGACAGTGGTGTGCCAGGTAGAGGGTGTGCATATAGCTTCCCAGGCGAGCAAGATGGTCATCATCCCCGACTTCACCGTCGGCCAGATCACCTGGACCACCGGCATCAGCAGCTTCATCGCCACTACCACGGAGGAGGCGCAGATTCGACCTGTGTCGACCATGTCTCCATCGCCTACGGCTCCGACCACTCCAACAACGGCTCCGGCCACCCCAGCAACGGCTCCGACCACGCTGACAACTCGTCGACCGCTTCCCCGCTACAAAGGAAGGGTGATCAACAACACCGACCTGATCGAGGCTATTGACCAAGTCGGCTACAAGCTTTCGCAAACCCTGACTTTGGTAGATTCGATCCAAAATCAATCTACCAAGCAGGTACTTCTTAACCACAACAGATCTACCTGACCAGTTCAGGCTTGCCGTCCGACACGGCTAGATACAGATCTAGTGGTCACCGCTACTCCTAAAGGACGTACGGTACGCCTTCGCCCGGTTCCCACACCCGGCCTTAGGCCCTTTGTGTACCAAGTCCCGACGGAGGGTTGCCAGGCCTTCCCATACGGCCTGAAAAATGCTGCTTCCGAGTACGCGTATCGTACACCTCATCTGTTCATGGGTCCCATGGAGCAAGGCCATGTTTCAGATTTGTACTTCCTGGATATACCTCGACCACCACCAGGCAACGCCGTTAACATGGTCAGTATCCGGGAGTATCATGAAGGTTCAGTTCATACATTGCCCGAGGATGGTGACTCCAGCACTGGATCTACACGATCTGTTCACACCGAGGCTGCACACCTCGACGACGATGAATATGATCAGGATCCACTACCATACCCTCCGGGTTTCTCGCCGATCCCAAGGTTCCCACCAAGACATGGCGACATGGTGCTCAACATCAGTAATGACGAGCCCGCAGTTGCGGGAGAAACTGACGAGCAATGGCAACTTCGCGAACAGCGTAACGCCGACCGTGCCCAACGTCGTCAGCATGAGGCTGAAGAAGAAGAAGCACGTCGCAGGGGACCTTGACCTCGAGATCTGGCTGACGCCTTCGACAGAGTAGGCGATAGGCCAGTTTTCAGGACCCCAAGTGCCAACGTGGCCGTTGCCATGGCCAACCTGGACCGATTACCAGACATGCCAGAGAACCACGCGGTTTGTGAAGACATCAAAGCATATCTAACCACCGCTATGGGACAAACCGTCGAGCTCGCCCAGCGTTCCCAAGCTGCTACAAGCACGTCCATCGCATCTAGTCGGAGTCGTCGTTCCCGTGCTTCAGAGCATCCAAGTCGCCAACATCGCGATGATCAAAACCCACCCAATCCCCCACGTGGTGATGGCGGTGGTGGCGGCGGCAGTGGCGGTGATGAAGGCGAACAAGAAGGTGATCGAGGCCATCGCGACAACAACCGCAATCGTCGCGACAATCGAGATCAGGAGGTCGACCAGAATCCTCCTCACGATCTCCGTCACCGTCTTCCTCCTTGTGACGTCCGCAGTCACATCACTAGTCATGCTAATGACCGTCAGGCCCATGAGAACGTGCGCCGCATCCCGTATGACACCGAACACGGCCCCCCGGGCCTTAAACAGTTCACTCCCCATCTCTGACAAGTCGTCTGGCCAAGAAATTTAAGCTTGACGGCAAGGAGAACCCCGAAAGCTAGGTCACGCTCTATGAGATCACCGTCCGTTCCACCGCAGGTGATGAGCATGTAATGCTAACTATCTTCCAGTTGTTCTTGATCAAGCAGGTCATCAATGGCTACTCAGCCTTCCGGAGAACTAGTTCGATAGCTGGTCGGACCTTCGGCAAGCCTTCATCGACAATTTCATTGCCACATGTGACCAGCCGGGCAACAAGTATGACCTCGAGAGCATACGTGACCGAGCAGGCGAGCCATTGCACGACTACATCCGTCGCTTCTCGGATATGCGTCTCAAGATCCCAAGAATCACTCATGATGAAGCAGTCTCGAACTTCATTAAAGGCCTTCGCCATCACGACGCCCTCAGAAGCAAGCTGCTCCGAAAACGGCCGTCTACGGTCTCCGAGCTCCTCGCTACTGCCAAGAACTACACGGATGCCGATGACGCCGAGAAGATCATTAAGGAAGACATGGGTGGGTCATCACGCCCCGAGCACCCGCTGTGCCGGGACAAGAAGCCCGATGACTGTGGTCGGAACAACAACCACGAGCGTCACGACCGGCACAACAACAACAACAATCGCGACCGCCGAGATAATCGTGATCGGTGGCCCGATAATCGCGATGATTACAGAGGCAAGCGCCCCCGTGAAGACGACCATGAGGTCAACGCGGTCAAGAAACCTGCTGGTCGCCATGACTATCAAGAGGACTACAACAAAGCTTTGAAGGGTCCCTACCAGATCCATCCCAAGTCCAATCATACCATGGAAAACTGCCGCTTCCTCAAAAACATCTACGCCAAGCAACTTGCTAACGATGATGCTCTAAAAGCCATTGATGATGGACCGCGGCGTGACGGTGATGACGACGATGATGACGAACAGGATAGAAATCCTCCTCACCAATATGTCAATCCCACCAAAACTGTCCACTCCATCTTTGGCGGAAAGGTGTCTTTAGAGTCCAAGCACGAGCGCAAGCTGCTGAAGTGGGCCTACTTGAGCGTCATCAATGCCGACGACCTCATCTCTGATCCTAGGCTCCCGGCCTGGTCCCACCACGAAATCTCCTTCAGCCGAGCAGACCGGTGGGCGGCAATCCCGGAACCTGGTCGTTTCCCCCTCGTCCTCGACCCCTGCATCAACAGCGTTCGGTTCGAGAGGGTGCTCGTGGACGGTGGCAGTTCCATCGACATCCTGTTTCACAGCAGTTTACCTGCCCTTAAACTAACTGAGGCTGATCTCAAGCCTTATGACGCACAGTTCTGGGGCGTCCTTCCCGGACAGAGTTCCATACCTCTCGGACAGATCACTCTCCCTGTGCAGTTCGGCAATCCAAACCACTTCCGCACCGACTACGTCAACTTTGTGGTCACAGACTTTGAGGGTACTTACCACGCCATCCTTGGTCAACCAGCGCTCACCAGGTTCATGGATGTGCCGCACTACTCTTACTTGGTGCTCAAAATGCCTACCGAGCAGGGTGTCCTTACTCTCAGAGGCAACGTTTACACTACCTATACCTATGACGAGGAAATCTTTAAGGTAGCAGAGGCCACCGACCTCTCAATCCGCATGGAGCAAACCCTAGTCGATGCCTCCAAGATTCCTACTGGTCAACTGGAAATTCCATAACGCCAAGCACCACGGAAGCACATCAAGTCCAATGAGCACAAGGAGGTCCAGCTGGTCGACGACGATCCCAGCAAGATGGCCCTTGTCGGGGCCAACCTGGATCCTAAATAGGAAGACACGCTCGTCAAGTTTCTGAGGAACAACATAAGCGTGTTCGCGTGGAAACCCGCTGACATGCCCGGTGTTCCTCGGCACCTGATCGAGCACTCCTTGAATGTCTCGAAGACCGCAAGACCTATCAAGCAGAAGTTACGACAGTTCGCTCATGACAAAAAGGAGGCTATTAGGGCAGAAGTTACCTGGCTTTTAGCAGCTGGATTTATTATAGAAGTGTATCATCCGGACTGGTTAGCTAATTTGGTCCTTGTACGCAAAAAGAATTAAGAATGGAGAATGTGCATTGATTATACCGATCTCAACAAACACTGCCCTAAAGACCCCTTCGGCTTACCTCGCATAGACGAAGTCGTTGATTCCACAGTCGGCTGCGAGCTGCTGTCCTTTCTCGATTGCTACTCTAGTTATCACCAGATCGCTCTCAATAAGGACGATCAGATCAAGACGTCCTTCATTACACCGTTCGGCGCCTACTGCTACACGACTATGTCGTTCGGGCTTAAGAACACGGGGGCCACGTACCAACGTGCTATCCAGCAATGCCTTGCTGATGAGATCAAGGATGATCTGGTCGAAGCCTACGTCGATGATGTGGTCATGAAAACCAGGGAGGCTCATACCCTGGTCGACAATCTCCAGCGCACCTTCACGGCTCTCAACAAGTACCAATGGAAGCTTAATCCAAAGAAGTGTATCTTTGGAGTGCCATCTGGTATTTTGCTGGGCAACGTCGTCAGCCATGACGGCATACGCCCCAACCCGACAAAGGTAAAGGCCGTTCTGGATATGCAGCCGCCCAAAAATGTCAAGGATATCCAGAGGCATACCGGATGCATGGCCGCCTTAAGCCGTTTTATCTCACGGCTCGGTGAAAAGGGTCTGCCTTTCTTCAAGCTACTCAAGGCTTCCGAGAAGTTCTTCTGGTCGAAGGAGGCTGACGCTGCCTTCACGCAGCTCAAAGAATTCTTAACCTCTCCTCCAGTCCTTACAGCCCCTCAGAAAGATGACATTCTCCTTCTCTACATTGCGGCCACCGATCGCGTGGTCTCCACAGTCATCGTGGTCGAGCGTGATGAACCCGGCCACGTGTACAAAGTCTAGCGCCCTGTTTACTTCATCAGCGAGGTGCTCAATGAATCCAAAGCCAGGTACCTACAAGTTCAAAAGCTGATCTATGCCATCCTGCTTACATCCCGAAAGTTGAAACACTACTTTCGACGGATATCGGGTGGTGGTCAAGACTAATTTCCCATTAGGAGACATAATTCGAAGTAAGGACGCTAATAGACGCATCGTCAAGTGGGCAATGGAATTATGCCCTTATTCAATCAAGTTCCATGGTTGCATGACCATCAAGTCTCAGGCTCTGGCGGACTTTATTGTTGAATGGACGGACCTTAGCGCACCTCCCGATCAGGGGCCAATCGAATACTGGAAGATGTATTTCGATGGCTCTCTGAACATCGATGGCGCAGGCGCAGGCGTACTCTTTATCTCACCAACCAACGAACAGCTCTGCTACGTCCTCAGAATTTATTTCCCTACATCTAATAACGCTGTAGAATTCGAGGCCTGCCTCCATGGCATGCGGATTGCGGTTGAGCTTGGTGTGAAACGTCTCTATGTCTATGGTGATTTGGCCCTAGTCATTAACCAGCTTAACAAAGACTGGGACACGACTAGCGAGAAGATGGATGCATATTGCAAAGAAATTAAAAAGTTGGAAGGCAAATTCTATGGTATCGAATACACACATGTGGTCCGGGACAAAAATCAAGCAGCCGATAAGTTGTCTAAGTTAGGGTCATCCCGAGCTCAAGTTCCACATGGCGTGTTCATCCAAGACCTTGTTAAACCATCCATCAAGGAAGAAGCAGGTCAGGTGGTCGAGAAGCCTCCAGACCAGCCTCTGGTGGTTACGGTTCCCCCTCCGAGCACTACGGAATCCTCTCCAACAACACCTGCAGTACCTCCGACCACTAACACTGACAATTGGAGAGTATCTTTTATCAAATTTTTGCAGGATGGGACCGGTTATGTTGATCGAACAGAGAACGAGCAGCTTATGCGCCACAGTAAGCAGTACCTACTGGTCGACGGTGTCCTGATGCGCAAAAATGCAAAGGATGAAGTCTTGATGAAGTGTATCACTCAAGACGCAGAGAAGCTGGTCCACCGCTGCGACGGCTGTCAATTTTTCGCCAAACATATACACGTGCCAGCACACGAGATCCAGACCATACCAGCCTCTTGGCCCTTTGCATGCTGGGGACTGGATATGATTGGTCCTTTCAAGCCGGCTCCTGGCAACTTTAAATGTGTCTTCGTGTTTATTGACAAGTTTTCTAAATGGATCGAGTACATGCCTTTAACCAAGGCATCATCAGAGAAGGCAGTCAAATTCCTTGATCAGATTATACACCGTTTTGGCCTCCCTAACAGCATAATTACATACCTGGGTACTCAGTTCACTGGTAGTGTATTCTAGTACTCCTGCGATGAAAAGAGCATAGTGGTGAAATACGTGTCAGTGGCGTACCCTAGAGCTAATGGGCAGTTCGAAAGGGCCAATGGCATGATCCTCGACACGCTGAAGAAGAGGTTGTACAGGGAAAATGACAAAGCTGCTGGTCGATGGCTTAAAGAATTGTCGGCCATGGTCTGGGGACTGCGAACCCAGACCAGTCGCAACACTGGTGCCTACCCATACTTTATGGTCTACGGCGTAGAAGCAGTACTTCCTGCAGATATCGCTTTCAGATCACCGTGTGTTGAGAATTTTGATGAAGACAGGTCTGATGAAGCACGTGAACTCAAGGTTAACTGTTCTGAAGAACGACGGCTTGACTCCTGTATACGTATAGCCAAGTACCTAGCTGCTCTACATAGATACTACAACAGGAATGTCAAAGAACGTCTCTTCATAGTCGGGGACCTGGTCTTGAAGTGGCAAACAAACCAAGAAGGCATGCACAAGCTCTCATCCCCTTGGGAAGGACCGTTTGAGGTCATCGAAGTTACCCGACCTACTTCATACAGACTGGCTCACCTCGATGGTACTGAAGTACCGAACTCCTGGCATATTAATAAGCTTAGGCGTTTCTACCCACAGAGCGCATAAATAAAGCATATATGTTTTCTTTCGGTCACTCTAACGTGTTTATCCGAAGCTTACTCTCTATAAGTATTTTATAAAAGACCAGATTGATAGACCACCATTCTTTCTCGAGTCCTCGGAGTCAGCCCCGTCTCCGATTTTCTCCCCACGCGTGCACGGGACCAGCTCTCTACGCTCCGGGTGGTCGGTGGGTGCTCTCTGATCTGACCTGTGCGCTCTTACGTGTGAACAGGCTCCGTGCCTCGCACTCCGACCACAGATCTGGCTAGGGCCATACGGATTCCACAAGATGATGTGTCTTCCAATCGTTACAACTAAACTAGAACACTTATTCGTTCTAACTTAGTTATCAAACACAATATACAAGCTTAGCACATTTTTTCAACAAAAAACAACATAAGCTTACATTGCCTCAATAGTACTTTATTACAAGCTTGCCTGACGAGGTACAAGTTTACAATAAACTAAACTATGTTCTGCTCTACAGCTACAGGTAGCCGGCTTGGCTCTTGTTTACCGCCTATCTATGGTTGTGGCGTTGCCTCTGCTGATTGAGCTTGAGTCGTTGGAGTCTGGCTGGTCGTGACCGCAGGCTCCGGTTGCTCCTTGTTAGAAGACTGCCCCCTCTGAGACTGGCTGGTCGAGACCGCAGTCCCAGGTGGTCGGCTTGAGGACCCCAGAGCAGACGTCGTCGGCGTTCCTTGCGATGGGGGTATTGGCGTTCCGCACAGGTTTATGTCACCAATGATTATCGTCGCCAGCTCGGTCAACTGGCCCCGCAGCTCTCCTACTTCCTACACGCCAACTTCTTTAGGGTAGCCCTTGGCAAGGCGCGTGAAGTCAATCAGGGGATAATGCACGCGCACTATGCTTAGCACATGGGCGCCCGCAAACTCTTCGGCCTCCTTCACGAACTGCTGAAGCCAACCCCACGTAAGCTGACATTTGTCTATTACTCCTAGCTGCGGGGCTCGCTGTTCGGTTGGCGGCAATCCTGGATCGATCAAGTCAAGCACTGGCCCAATCCCTCGCACCATCTGTGTGCAGCGATCCTTCTAGAGGTCGCGGTCTTTTTGCAGCTCTGTAATGTGCTTCTTGGCATTGTTCTTTAATGCTGCAAAAGGGCATTCTGGTTAGAAAACAGATAAAGGACATCTATACAGTCATTATGCCACGATCAGGAAAACGGCCACTTACTCGTTATCTCCTGGTTTTTATTCTTCACCTCCTCGGTCATCTTCACCGAGTGGTCTTGGAACCGTGCGTGGTCCTCTACCAGCCGGGTGTTCTCTGTCGCCAATCGGGCGCACTCTTCGGCCATTCGCGCGTTTTCTGTTCGCATCTTGGCGACTTCCTCTGCCAGGTCTACAACAAGCTCGAGGAGACACATAAATACACTCGAACAATATTTTTCAGTGCTCGGGGATGTGCTGCTAACATAAGTTACCTACTCTTTTCCGCTCTTTCTGACCAAGCTGGAGGACAACATTGAGCCTTTGTGACTCGATCTCTGCCTGGTCTTTTTCAGCGGTCTCGAGCTGCTTGCGCAGCCGATCCACTTCAGCTGTCAGCTCTTTATTGTCTTTGAAGATGCCTTGAATTTGGTCAAAGAACTGTTTACGATACTTTGCCGTCTTCATGAGGCCCGGCAAGTCAACTACAGTACCATATATGCATGACTACAAATTCGAACTGGTCTACGACAGTGATCAAGGAGTATGCTTACCTGTCCTTCTCCGATGAGCCGTCTAGCTGCTCGCACCACTCTTTCCGTCTCCTTATCGATGGAGATCTTCTCGTGGTAGACGTAATGGTCTCCACGTTCACGACAGATGTATACATGTTGCCGCCCGTCTTGTGGATGCCCTTGGATTTCTTCGACGACATCATCATCATCAGACTCAGCCGCCTGATCCGTACTGGTCCGCCCTTGTTCTTGGTTCGGCTCGGCGGTGGACGGTCCCATCGCCATTTTTCCTCTGGCGGCGGCGTCGGGCAGATCACCTTGAGTCAGGCTCGTGGTGGTCGTGGTCTGCTCGAGCACGCTCTTATTGGTCTCGGGGACTTGCCCTAAACTCTGCGTAACCGGAAGACTTTGCTCGGGCGCCACCTGCTCAAACGCCTCCTGCTCGGGCACCAACTCAGGCACCTACTCGGGCACCTCCGTGTTTGCCACGTCGACCGCGTCCTTGCTCATTGTCGGCTCCACCGCACCGGTGGTCTGACTTTCCGGTTGCTTGAATGATGTCGTGGTGGTGGTCAACACATTTGTCCTAGCAGTGGCCAGTTGCTCGGGTCTTTCCATTGATGCCGAGCTAGCAAGTCACAGCCACACAGTTCCCTTTACTAATTGTACGCTCTCTACTACTATTGACGTGTTATTTACTGAGTTTTCAGGAACTTACAGATCTGAGCTCCTATGAATGGTGGTGAAGGCACGACGCCGCGTTTGCCCTTGGCTTGTCTACTAGGCAGAGGAACCCTGGCCTCCGTCTTGTGGTGGCCGCCTGGTTTCCTTTTCCGCTGTCCTCACGTCGGGTGTCTGCCCCGTTGGTGGTGTTTGGCCCTCCTGCAGCCCCTTTGCCGGTGGGGTCGATCCCCCCTACGTTGTCTGCTCGCTCCTCCTCTTCCGAGGATTGAGCATGTAGGCGCTCGCGTCTTCCTCCGCTTCGTCCTCTGACCAGTCACGCACCATGCGGCGACATTTCCTGGTCGAGTCTTCTGGGCTCTCTTGTGCTCGGGAGCTTCCGGCCCTCTTCTTCGATTGGTCGGGGGCGCTTGGACTCTTCCCAGCACCTGCTCGGGCCCCGGCTTCGTGGTCGTCCTCGACACCTTCATAGCACTGCTGCACATTGCGTGGTGGCGGTTCCACGCTCTGCGGGTGCTCGACTCCAGGGGCCAATGACACAAACAGGTTGTGTCTCTCCACGCCGTTCGGGGCTGGTCGGCAAGAACAATCAGGACTTATTAGTCTATGGTGGTCGGCAACACTTTTTGGAGCCAAGGAGTTGGTTTTTTTACCTTCGGGGCTGGTCGGATGAGCTTATATGCGTGCTGGATCTTGCTCGGGCGGGAGTAGCTCTGGTCTGCTAGATTGAATAACTCCCCAATCCGGCGTATGACTTCGTCGTGGTCCAGATCCTCTGACCGCATCCTCGTCTGGTCGGCCGAGCCTTGGTACTCATACCCGACGTGCACCCTCCTCTGGCATGGCTGCACCCGACGGCTGATGAAGTTCCCGACCACAGCCGGTCCGTCCAGACGATTCCATGGGAGCAGCGCCATCAACTCCTCCACTTACCCGCCCAGCTCTGGTCGCTCATTCCAGGCTACTCTATTGTCCAGAATGTACCCGACGTCGCACATCGTAGCACTGTCGTGTTTTTCGCGGATGTAAAACCACTTCTTGTACCAATCTCCAAGCGAAGTGTTCCAGGGGCAGTTGAGATATTCTTACTTCATCCCATCCCGGAGGGTCAGATACACTCCGCCGGCGATTTTGGAGCCGCCTTGGGACCCTTTCTTCCTCAAGCAGAACAAATATCTAAAGAGGTCGAAATGGGGTTGGATTCCCCCATACGCCTCACAAAGGTGGATGAAAATAGAAATAAGGAAGATTGAGTTGGGATGCAGATTGCAAATCTCAATCTCGTAATACAGACAAAGACCTTGAAGGAAGGGATGGACTGGAACCCCAAAACCCCGCTTGAAGAAATCTTCGAAGACAACTATCTCACCAGGCTGGGGATTGGGGTAGCTGTCGCTGCCCGCTGGCCGCCATCATGAGAGCTCCTGGTTGTGAAGCACGCCCAAGCCGACGAGGTCACTAATGGTCGCTTCGGTGGACTTCGACTTCCACCCCTCCTTCCTCATCATTTCGGCCCTTTTCGTCACCTCCGTCTTGGCCATCTTCTACCTCTCTCGCCTCTTTGCTTTGGCTTTGTTGATGTACAACGCGTCGCTCTTAACGGCGGCGAGGTGTGCTAACGGTGGCGGCGGAGTCGGAATAGGGCACGAGGGCTGGAGGAAGAAGATATTTGGTTTGCAAATGCGACTGTTGGGTGTAAATGGGGAATGGCCGCACTGCGGCTATTTATCTCATTGACTGTGCCATTGCACCTCTCCAAGATTCTTGGGAGATGTGCGTGAGAAACGTGGCATGATCCCTTTGGTTTTCACTTTCTTTTCCGGTTACTGCGCCAGTAAATGTGCCCCTCGTTTCCTCTGCGAGAGGGCCCACACTGGCATGCTGCGTCTGGCGGACGTTTCACTGTGACACTGACAAGGCAGTTGAGCGTGACAAAATACGTCACATCTGTCAACTTTTTGTGATATCATGACAGCGCAAAGTAGGAAGAAAAATATAAATTATATATTCCGTGTCAGACGGGAAGACAGTAAGAAATGCTCGGATTGTCATAGGCCACGGAGCACGTTATATTCCTCGACCAGGCTCGGGGACTCATCGACCACGTTTCATTCTGCTCGGGGACTCATCGACCATGTCTCATTCTGTTCGGGGACTCATCAACCATACCTCACGCTGTGCTCGGGGACTGCTTCGACCACTCTCCGACCACAGCTCGATGCCTGATTTCCTCGGCTACATGTGAAATTGGACTCACATACAGTTGGGAGGTCATTACTTTTTAGACCTTGCTACAAGGCTCATGCTTCGCCTTCCAGCAAGCTCGGGGACTACATCGGTACGATGCACTTGTCGGTGCATCTCAGTATCAAGTTTTCATGGAGTTTCATTTCAGACCCTGGCACCACGTGCTTATGTCACCTACTACCAGGCTCGGGGACTAAGTGGGCACACTTCACCTAGCGGTGAATGTGTTTATTTTTTTGACCCCTACGCTTTGTTTACCCTACTTACATTTCTTTTCAGAAATACAAGTGGGCACACTTCACCAGGAAGGAAATCTTTTTCTTTTTCTAAAAAAGCACCGTACATTCTTTGGACAACCTACTTTCTCCGGCAACAACAGTGGTCGGCTGTATTGTAAGCTGGTTGGACGCCTGCAACAGCTGCTCGGATGGTGTTTTGACTGGTCGGAGACGTCAAGAACTCAAGCTTTACTGTTCGGAGAAGGTCAAGACGGCGTGTCGCATCACAATGCATAATGCTCAAGGATTAGCTATGCGGGTATTAACCCCTATACCCTTATGGCTAGACTTGGGCTGGCCCAGACCAGAGGGCTTGGCCCACCAGAAGACGACGCGTGGCCCGGTCGATCTGCTCGGAGTCCCATGCAAGGATGGAAAGCAAACTTGGAGATCAAGCAAGATCCTGATCGGTTAGAATAGGAATCCTTATCCGGCCAGCTATGACAATTATAACTGACTAGGATTAGTTTCCAGATTTGTAACCCTGCCCCCCGGACTATATAAGGCGGGCAGGGGACCCCCTCAAAACACATCTCATCATATACAGCAATACAAATCAGACACAGGACGTAGGTATTACGCCTTCACGGCGGCCGAACCTGGATAAAAACCTTGTTGTGTCTTGCATCACCATTTAGTTCGTAGCTTGCGCACCTGTCTACCGACAAATCACTACCATGGGCATACCCCTTGGTAGACTGCCGACTAAGTTTCGTCGACAGGAACCATATGCCCTGGGGGGTCTCCCTCTTTATTCGCACAACCTTGACCATACCGGCGCGAGCCAAAGTATTTATTCTTGTCGGAACACTGAAGGCCGACTTGGTTCATCCGAAAGAATTTTCAAAATGGTGGACCAGCGGGATCTGTGAAGCCACCTTTGGCAAAGGCTCCCAAGTGGGTGCCAAAGACGCACTACTAGCAGCAAGCCAGCAACCAATGCAATCCCTAGTTGGAACAAAACCACCACCACCAAACAACAACAACAACAATATCAAGAGGCAGAACTGTTCCAACTTTGAACGGTACATTTAATTTTCACCTCGTTTTAACTAGTCACAAAGCCAGTTGAAACCTGCGGCTGGGTACGCAGGGAGTTGCCCGTGTGCATTTTGTATGCATAGTGCGTGCAGCTAAACAAGCGATAGAACTACATAGGGTTCTAGCAGTTTGTACATGCTTGCGGTCTAACTTTTCTTTAATAGGCCTCCCTTTAACTAAACATCACATATACTGTTGGGAACTTGATTCTTCATGTGTTAGCGATTCAACATCAAGTGATGTTATGTCTGCCTTACAAATATTTTTCGAATGCATCTATAGAGATAGGGTGTGTGTATGTATTAGTAGATGTGAGTTTGCGAATTTTGAGCATCGGATCACATTAGGGTAGAGAAGCTACCTCCCTTGCTCTCACCCAAATAAAGGGTGTTTAGGACAAATCTCCAGATTTGAAAAATAGCTATGACTCCCATTTTTCTAGCCAAACATTGCTAGCTCCACCAACTTCAGATCCACCAAAACTTGAATGTTGAATCTAGCTCCCGGATCCATGAAATCCATGGAGCTCCTCAAGGGATGTTCTAAAAACTCTTTTGTTTCGTGGAGTTGGAGAAAATTACCCGTCATGCCACCGGTTGCATAGTTCAAAGTACCATTTCGTTATGTTTTCGTTTGTGTCCTTGCCTCGTGTTCCCCTTCACCGCGCCCAACACACTGCCGCTCCTGGCTGCGCTCACGCCCGGATGCTGCCACGTCGAGCTCTCACCCAATCTCCCGGTTTTCACCCAATCCCTTAGGACCGGGGCCACATTCCTTGCTTTCACCCAATCCCTTGATTCTATTGAGGCCCAGACCTCCTGATGGATGTCCAGAGCACACTTGGGCTTCCTTTCCTATACATATGGCGAATAAAATCCATTGTTTGTAAATAAAGACTAAAGAGAAGCGCAGAAGCTAGCTAGAGAGAGAAGTAGCTAGCTAATGCCTAATGGAGGGCGTGTCGGCGGCACAGAGCCTTGTGAGCAATGTTGCTCAGCTGTTGGGGGACGAGTTCTGGCAGCTCCGCAACGTGGGTGGTGAGGTCGCTCGGCTGAGGAACGAGCTGGCCACCATTAACGCCCTCCTCCGCATGCAGTCCGAAGCCGACAAGGATGGCGTGGACCACTTCGTCCGGGAGTGGATGAAGCAGCTGCGGGAGGTGGGCTACGACGCCGAGGACTACGTCCACCTCTACCTGTTCCGGGTCAGGTCCCGGCAGGGTGACCGCTTCTTCGTGCGGTGGAAGCGCCTCCTTACCACCTGCTGGTCTCGCTATTGCCTCGCTGGTGACATCAGGGACCTCCGCGCCCAGGCTTCCGCCATCAACGAGCAGCATGCTCGCTACGGCTTCAGCCTTGAGCCACTGCGCCGCAGGGGTGCTGCTTCATCGTTAGGCCCTGCGGCAGCATCGGCGCGTCCACCGCTCGGCCCAGCTGACAACCTCTACTCCAACCGTCATCAGTTCGTCGGCAACAGGGCCCTGGCTACCAACCTTGCCAACAAGGTCAAGGCACTAGAAAATGACGACGACAAGAAGCTCAAGGTTTTCTCCATCTGGGGGTTCGGAGGGCTTGGGAAGACCACGCTGGTACTGGAGGTGTGTCGGCTGCTGGAGACGGAGTTCCCGTGCCAGGCACGGGTGTCCGTTTCCCAGACATTCAGCACCAAGGACCTCCGGGGATTGCTCAAGCGTCTGCTTCGGCAGATCGGGCTGCCGAAGCAGGCATCAGTTGAGAAGCAAGCGGCTACCCTTGGCATCGACACCATGGATGACGATCCGCCGAAGCAGGCAGAATTTAAGGAGCAAGCGGATCCTCTGGGTAACATCGACACCATGGATGTCGGCCTGCTGGAAAACAAGCTCAAAGAGAGTCTCAAGGACCAGAGGTACGTATAGCACACACCGTACCTAATTTCATCAACACCCCCTTACAACGGAAAGTTATGCTCTTCTGCCCTTAGATCTTGCAAGTTCTCAGTACAAGGGTAGAAGGATTGAAGTTACTTTTTCTTATTATTCCATTTCAAGCTACCTTTGCAAACAGTAGATAGTTACATTCCTATTACCCAATAAGGCCTAGTATGGAGCGGTGGACATTTCTTTTTCAATCCTATCTATTTCTAGTGAAACTAACTAAATCTTATGAAAATCAATCCTATAAAAATTCCTATGTTTCGAAAAGGCCCTTCCATAGGAGCAAGAGTTAGTATATTATATATTACTAGCAAACATGCCCATTGCAACGGAACCAAATACACATAGGAATCGGACACCGTATCGCTAGACGCGAGTTGTTCTAACTCGTATGAGCACATATCATGAGTCTGGGTCATATACGAGATACGCAGAGCGCGACCTAATATGTTATGTAATCGGACTCTGTGATGATTATTGTTAGACATGAATTGTTATGACTTGTATGAGCATGAGACATGAGTCCACGGCACATGTGAGACATGGAGGGTGTGATCCAATACGTCTTAGAATCAGACTCTGTATCTATCATTGCTAGACATGATTTATTCTAACTTGTATGAGTACGGTTATGAGTCCGGATCACATACAAGGCAATGAGGGTGTGAGTGAAGTTTAGAAAGTATAAAAAGCAGGATAGAAGAAACTCGCCACCTGCCTGGTAGTTATGGAAAGGTGGACCAAAAAATGGAGACGAAATTTTGACCCTTTTATGTTAGGTATAGATTATGATTAAAATAACTAAAATTTCTTTCGTTCAAATTGAAGATGCATAAGATGCTTTGGTATTTCACGGATGCAAGTAGCACACTTTTGACCGATCAAAATCAAGCACGGAGCAAGCACAAACTGAAATGATTGAATGCCTGGTGCACCAACCAGTGCTACTCTGGGGACTTCGCACGAACACAGCAGGAAGGAACCTGTACTCGGGTGCTGCTCACCGCAGGGAAAAGCAGGCACCAGCAGGGCCGTCCCGCGGAAATCGGAGGCCTCGCTCGAAACTAAAAAATGAGACCGACTAACTTAGAAAAAATTAGACTAAAATAAGATGTATGATATAATATATTATATTATAATAACATATATCAAGAATGGTACCTATATTTTATAATCTTTATTTGAATAACATCATTCTTTTAGTGTTCTTTGAAATGAAATCTTCAATGATATGCTATAATCTTCGATGACACTTGTGATTGTTTTGTAATAAATCTATCCATAGCTCATTTATGAGATTGGATTAAATCCTCTATTCTTTGCTTTTCCTTACACTTTTGCTAATCCGACTCAAATTTTCTAAACCGATGCAGAAGACATGGCTTCAATCTTTGAACACTATTCCAGTAAGTGCCTAGATGAAAAGATCAAAAGAATAAAATTTAGAGATCAACCCGCTACTCGTTGTAGTTTGCTGTCATGCTGTGATTGTGAATGAATTGAAAAAAAAGAAATATAAATGATTAGTATTACCTATTTACCTTCAGGGCCTCAGCGCCTCACCTGGGTACCTCGGTGATAGGAGATGTCTAGACGAACAAGGAATTGAGATCGCAGGAGTCGGGACGGGAGACAAAATGACGTCTGTGCAGCCGGCCAGAAAATCATTTTCTATTGAGCTAATAGGCTTGCTAATGGGTGATGCTATTGGGCCAAAGAAACAATCAAACAAATTACCTGTTGTGCTTATATGGGTGGTACTGTACACTTGAAAGCCTACGAGAATCAGAGGCCCTGCGCCGTCGCCCATCTTGCACGCCCCCAGGGACGGCCCTGGCACCAGCTGCGCTGCGAAACTGAGGAAGGGCAAGAGCACCCAGGCGAGGCCACGCGGGTCTGCACGTGTGACACGCTGAGAGAACAGGGACGTATGCCACCGGTCTTGACCGGTCTCCAGTCTGTAGCGCTCGAACGCAAGAATAGGGAGCCGAAGAACAGAGACCGAACAGAAAAAGAACGAGGTGAGGAAAACGCTGCACGGCACCAGTCGGCGATGGGACTCCAGGGCCAGAAGCTAGCACCGCTCAGATGAGCACGCACGGCGCAGAGCGCTCGGCGCTTGTAGCGCTGCTGCTGAACCCCATCCACGAGCAACGGAAGAACAGGAGACGCACAGCACGAACAGAAGGAAAAAGGGCGGCCACAAATTCGTCCCAAACTCGATCAAATCAATAGATCTCGGCCCCAAACTTTGCACAGGTCAAATTCAACATAGCACGAACCTATTTCTCAAAAATCATTACTTAGGATTGACCCAAACTCCGAGAAATTGATATCGAAGCTGTGAACGAAAAAAAAGGAAAAACTCAAGAACACACTAACGAAAATTACAAGCAAAATAATTGAATCCCGGAGGACGACCGGAGGATTTGGGCCTCCATTCCCACTCCAAAATCACAAAGGTATTTGTGGACCTCTCCCAGGAAAACCTAAGGGGAAGGGGAAACCTAGGCAAGGATGAATGAAAAATGATAGAAGTGAGGGAGATGGGAGCTCCCCATCCTATTTAACAAGGCTATTACATAATTCTAGTTTTGCCCCTAGATATGTTCAGTCGACCGACTTAATCCGAGGGCGTTATGGGTCCAACCCGAGGTAATTTTCATCCGACGGCCACCACGTCCTTCATGAGATAGTTTCGCCTCGACGCGAACTCCTCGATGCCGCCATGTGCCGTCCGTTCCTCCTCGGAACCTCCGCCCGGGTTTGAGGCCCAAACCCGTGAAACCGGCCACCGATGGTTTTGAGGCCTAAACCACCAAACCACCCGCGAGTAGCGTACTCCGTACGCGTCCCCCGCCACTCGACACGTGTCACCGCCGTCCTCGACCGGCCGTCCACCAAATCCTCCTGAGCCCTGCTCGACTCGCACGTTCACCGTCTTGACTCGGTCAACACAGTCACTTCTATGTACACTTGCGCTTGTCGATGTCCCAGATGTCAGCCACCGCGGCTGGTCACCCGGCCTTCTGGTCCCTCAGTCCAAGGCTCACGTCCGTCCTTCACCACTCTCGGTCCATCGGCACGGCACATCCCTACTTAACCTTCATCTCGCCGTCGACCACCGCCTCCGAGCTCCACACCTGCACACCACAAGCCAAGAGACATGTCGCACAACCCAACTCACGCCATGATTAGCTCACAAACTCAACCTAGGTCATGGATCACGTTGACAATCAGTCATCACAAAACGAACTACAATGGCATGTATCGACGTTGTGTTCGCACTTCCTCAAAAAATTAGAGGCGCAGTCAGGAGTCTTTTGGGTTGTGGGCTCAGCATGGTGCTATATAGAAGGAGCAGAAGATTCAGATGTAGGAGCTCGAGCCCCTCCTAGTTCACCCACTGTTGGGCGCAGCCAGGGTCACGACCTAAATTTTGGGGCAGCTAAGATTTAGGTCCTATTTAGTGTGACTCTAAGCTGCTCCACCTCCTTGCTACACTGTAAGGAGCAAAAGCCAGTGAACCAAAAAAATGGTGAAACTGGTTACGGTACTGGCCCATAGATCATTTTGAGAAAAGTGAAAAAAAATGGTTTCTTACAACAGTGCATGGAGGAGCCAGAGCCAGGGCTTACTTTGTTGTTTGAGTTTGCGTCACCTAAAATTTTGGTCCAGGTTTGCCGCTGTCCACAGTTGCTTAACTAGTTATGTTGTCTACACTGAAGATCTAGTTATGTTAACCCGGATCCCTGAGCTCATAAATCGAATACCACGAATTATTACTTTATGAGGAAAAACCTTTACTAACTATTGCATGTCTGCAAATTCAGGTACCTCATTTTGATCGATGATGTCTGGAGCATACCAGCTTGGGATATGATCCAGTCCAAGATACCAAGCAGCGACCACGGTAGCAGAATAATTGTGACTACTCGGATGGATAATGTGGCTAAAGCATGCAGTAATGATAATAATGATTGCATCCATCATATGGACAAGCTAGACGATAAAGACTCAGAGGAGTTGTTCGTCAGCAAAGCCTTTAGCTCCGCTGAAAACCCTTGCCTCAATGATAAAGATTTGAAAGATAAAATGAGTAGTATATTGAAAAAATGCGGTGGGCTACCATTGGCCATTGTTAGCATTGGCAGCCTTTTGGCAAGCTATAAACCTCCGGAAGGCAAAGAAATGTGGAGTATAGTTCAGAGATCAATTGGTTCACAGATGGAGATCAACCCTACCCTCGAGGGGATGAGGGAAATACTCACACTGAGCTATTACCACCTACCTCATCACCTCAAGGCTTGTATGATGTATCTCAGCATTTTCCCAGATGATTATATGATTTGCAAGGATCGACTGTTGAAGAGATGGATCGCTGAAGGATTGGTTGTTGAGAAGCGGGGGTTGACCCAGATGGAGCTTGCAGAAGGCTACTTCAATGAGCTAATGAGTAGAAGCATGATAGACCAGGCCACAGGTTTCGTAGAATCCATCTGGATAGGTGGGAGGAGGGAAGAGAGGTGCAAAGTGCATGACATGATGCTTGAGATCCTGGTGTCAACATCCCTAGAGGCTAACTTTGTTAGCCTAATAGGTGGTCAATATGAAGGGATGTCTTGTACCAACACAATTCGCCGCCTCTCTGTACATGGCAGAGTAGAGCCATCACATAAAGACTCTTCATCATCCAAGAAGAATGTGGAAGCACGCTATGGTACAAAGAATGACATCGAGGGAATGATGGTGGAGCATGTCCGATCACTGAGCATATTTGATCCTGAAGTGAATAATATGCTGCTTGCTCGGCTAGGCGAGTTCACCCTACTAAGGGTACTTGATCTAGAAGGCTGCAAGCGCCTAGGAAAAAAACATATGAGATATATCTGCCAGATGTACCTTTTAAGGTTCTTGAGCTTGAGAGGTACAGATATCAAGGTAATGCCACCAGGAGTCGGTGATCTTGAGCATCTGGAGACACTTGATGTACGTGAAACAAACCTCAAGGATCTGCCAGATACAATTACCAAGCTAGAGAAGTTGGAGCACGTGCTGTTCTCAGACAAGGGTGCTTCGTGGTATGCCATGGAGTGCTCTGGTTGGATGATTCCCCAAGCGATAAACAAAATGAAGCGATTACGCCAGGTCAATAGAGCAGAGGTAGATGACCCTAAGGCCGCCGAGGAGATTGGTGAGCTGGATCAGTTGCAAGAGCTCGCTATCTATGTCGACACAAGAAAGGAAATAAATCAAGAAGTTGTCAAAAGGCTTGCCTACTCCCTAAACAAGATGTACTCCCTACGATGGCTTGACATTGGCAATTTTGGTTGTGCTAAATGGCCTTTTCAGCAGATAATGAACTTTCTCCATGAAGTGAAGTCACCACCACGGCTGCTCCGGTATCTTAAGATCTGTGGCTGCATTAACAGATTGCCTGACTGGGTGGGGTCACTCACTGATCTTGCTGAGTTTTACATAGCATGGACGTACATTGATAGTGCTGGTCTATTCAGTGTCCTCTATAAGTTGCCCAATCTAAAGAGGTTGTCCTTTGGGGCATACTTTATTCGGAAAGGACAAAATATGGTTGCACGCGGTATCCAGCCCTTTCCAAAGCTCAAGGAATTGATTCTAGGCTATTCTCCTGAAGTTCCTAAAGAATACAGATTTGAAGAAGGATCCATGCCAGAGCTCGAGACGCTAGTGGTGAATTTCGGCGATCAGGGGAAGAGAATTGTTGGCATCGAGCACTTGACAAACCTTAAAGAGGTGCAGTACAGTGGTTGCAGAGGCCACAATGAAATGAAAGGATCAGTGAAGCAGCTAGAGGAGCTGAATAAGAAGCGAGTCGCGTCCAAACAAATAACTGTTAGAGCAAGGACTGAGGACGGCTGGTAACCATATGCAGGCAGCATGCATGTACAACAGAAGCGTCAAGCGCGCACTGCACTACAAAGGCTAAATAAAGCTGCAGTCAATGAAACTCGTCTTATTAACTCCTGTTGTTCTCTTCAGTCAACAATGTTGTTGTAGTAGTTGGTTCTTGTCATGTAATAAAGCTGGAATCCATGAAGTTCAATTATGGTTTGTGTTGTATTAAACCATTTGGTTCCAATATATATAGTTAAGCTGGACCAGCAGTTTGACTGTGATTACATTTCTTTCTCTATTATTATCAGTTCTCATTTTGAGACTTCAAGTGTTTTCGATCTCTCCTTGGATTAGTAACTGGGGCCATGCATGGGCCTTACATACCAAGCAGCATGAAGGTCCTATACTACATTGATGCGCGCAAATCTATAGCATAGTAGTGCCCGCTCCCCAGGGCATGCCCAGGCATGGCGCCATGGCCGTAAGCTGTGGAGACCCTTTTGGAGATCCCTGTGCTTAGTATATGTCAAACTCTTGATCAATAGCTTGATACAAGCACGTACAATTACACACTGTCATCGAAACTGCACCACTAATATTCTCAGCAGGAGAATTAGCGGTGTTGCACACATGTACTTACTTGGATTTGGCTAACGCCCATCAATTCCTGGGGTATACTTTAATACCACTCTAAAAATTGATTGATTCGATGAAGGGATTATTGTTTTGTGCCGCATTGGCTATTAGTAATATCTCGTGGCAAGACTGATGATGATGGGTCTTCTTCCTCCTGCGCACAATACAGCTGCTATGAGTACTACGCACTAGGACGGTTCGGCCTTATGCTGCTCCTTCTAGACCACCTAGGGTGCTTGCTTGAAGGGCGAAGTTTTATATGTTCAAACTCTTCTATCTTAATTTTAAAAAATATGTAAATCTTTTGCATATTCGATAAAGTTTTATATGTTCAAACTCTTCTATCTTAATTTAAAAAATATGTAAATCTTTTGCATATTCGATAAAACATTAATTTTATATCTCTGTGAAGTGCTGCTCGTCATGCCACCTGCCACCGGTGTGAGAGAACCTACCGTCTACCGAGGGCCCAAGGCAAAGGCGGGCCTAAAGGACAGTCCATGAAGACCTAGGCTGCTGCTAGCTACCTGCGCATCCGGTCAGCTCAAGCCGAGGGCAGAGGCGCAGCGCACCTAGGGTTTGTGACCGGATGCTGGTCTGGCCTGACCAGCGCGTCCGGTCAGTTCACCTGGGCGCAGAGGAGAAGCGCATGTAGAGCGCGCGACCGGCACGTCCGAGGATCCTCGGGACCGGAGCGTTCGGTTTACATCGTCTGGTGTGGCTTGGTGGCGTGATGCGAAGTGGACGCGGTGGCGCGTCCGGTCACGTGCGACCGGACACGTCCGATCGCGCGAGGAGCTCTCTGGACTTCGACCGGACGCCGGGTGCAGCGTGTCCGGTCAAACGGTGAAGCGCATCCGGTCACGGCAATGGCTCTCTCTGACTCGCACTGCTACTATTTGTCCTGTAGTGACCGGACGCGTCCGGTCACACTGACCGGTGGGTCTGGTCATCACGTTTTTCACTGCGATGTCTTGTAACGACTAGTTGCTTACCCCTTCGCTATAAATAGATGGTGGCCGGGTTTTGAGGTTCTCTCTTGCACTTTTGAGATATTAAGGCACACTTTGAGCTAGAAAACTTCCCCTCCACTCATCTCCTTGCTTGGTTGTATACTCTAGAGAGATTGAGTGAGATTCAAGTGTGTTGCATTGAGAGTTGCGTCCAGTGGCACTTGATCTTCGAGTTTGCTGCAGATTGCTCGTTACTCTTGGGTATTTTCCGACACCCTAGACGGCTTGGAACAGCGGTGGTGATTGAGCTCACGATTGGTGACTTGTTCGCGCCTCACCAACCGATTGTGAGGGATTCTTGAGCCTTCCCCGCGGGAGTTCGCGAATTGGCTACTCTAGTGGAGCTCGTGGCTTGGAGGATCCCTATCTTGTTGTGGAGAAACGTCGTAGTGAAAACATGACGAGGACGTTGTGGAGAAACGTCGTAGCGAAAACATGACGAGGACGTTGTGGAGAAACGTCGTAGCGAAAATTGTATTAAATATAAATATTAGAAGTGTACTTAGCTTTAGTCGAGACGTTGTCTGGTCGGTGGTGATGAAATTGTCCGGCCCTCGAGCTTTCCGATCTGTCATGACGACGGCGTCGCAGTTGTCGTAGTGCCTTTCCTTGCGACGTGGCAGGTGGTCAGGGCAAGAGGCCGTGGTCGTAGTCGGAGCATGTTGGAACTGCTCTCCTGCCACTGAAGCCGACGAGTCCGTCGTTGTCGAGTTAATTCTCGATATTAATCCCAGCGAGCTCCAAGGCGATGTTAGCGAAGTAGATCACAAACGAGGGAGATGTCGTTACATGCAGAAAAAACAATCTATATTAGATATTCGAAGAACAGACTGATCCAATCAACAACGTAGAACGACTCACCCAGTTTTTTAGTAGATAATTAACGAAAATTCCCATCTGGCTCGCCTGGGAGTCTGTACGCACACCCCCTACCTGGCGCGCCACTATCGACAAAATATGGTCGGCAGTCCATCGAGGGGTATGCCCGTGATGATAGATTAGTCGATAGACAAGTGCGCAAGACACGAACCAAATGATAACAGAACACAAGACACAAGATTTATACAGGTTCAGGACGTCAGCATGACGTAAAACCCTACATCTTGTGCTCTGTTATATTGTATTGAGTTATGTGGTTTTATGAGAAGTATGACCTGTCCTCTAGGGAACCCCTTCCTCTCCTTATATACTCTGGAGGAGGAGGGTTACAAGTAAAGTATCCGATTTGGTACTATTACAATGTCTAGTACACCTTGTAGCCTTGCGGTGCACGTCTTGATCTTGTGGGTCAGGCCACCTCGGATGGTGCGGCCCATGTATAGCCATGAGGGTATCCAGGGGTATATCCCCCACAGTCGGCGCCCCTTTCTCTCCTTTTTCTCGTCTCTTCCCCATCCCCTTTCTCTCTCAGCACACAGCCAAGCAATGGTGCCAAGCAGCGGCGGCTGGAGGAAGAGCGGGTGGCGGCACCGCTGTGGGGCCCCTCACCGGCGCGCGTGCTCGCCCTAGGCTGAGCGCGCCGCCGTCGAGCAGCCTTGCGGTTGCGCCCTTGAGCTCTAGCCTGCACGCACGGAGATGAGCGGCGACTCGGCTTCACTCCCGCGTGCCGACGAAGCCACGACGAGTTTTCTGTTCCCGCTCGCCGACGATATCTACGGCGACAGGTAGGCCAAGGTAGCCCCCTATCCCCTTTTCTTTAGATTAGGGTTAGGGTTCTTTAGGGTAATCCGTATGGAATTCGAATCCCCTTTCTGTTTTCCTTTAGGGTTTGACTTTGGGAATTTCTTTCGAATTGAATTCGTTTTGATTCTTCTATATTCTTCTCTTTCTACCCCGACTAGATCTACACGCTACACTGGCTCCGATACCATTGTTAGGAAACTAGGATTGTTCTGGGGTAGATCTGATGGGTACATTCTCATAAACTTGGCACAAGCATCTTGTGGAATAAATGGGAGAACCAAGAGGTAGAGAGAGAGAGAGAAAGTTACCGACTATGGCCACCATGGTGTCGGTTTGGTGGAGCGAGTGTTGGTGAAGTCCGATGAGCGTAGATGACCGGCTGACGGTGTCCGATGAGAGCAGCAGGGTGGCGATGGTGGTGGAGACGACCGATGGTGGGGCATCCCGCCGCTGGCAGTGCCACCCTCGGGATCGGACTAGGGTTAGGAGTGGGGTGGCGGCTGGGGCGAACCTCATACCTTGAGCCGTAGGCCCCACCTCCTCTTTATAGGCACTGTGCGACGGGACCCACCAACCTCTGTTAGGTTTGATGCCCCCGATCAGGGTGCTGACCAAAGGCCCAAGTTGGCCGTTGGTGGAGATCAACCTAACATGAAGCACTTGCGCTATGTCCAATGAAGTCTAAGAAAGAGCGGGTGGTTCTTTACAGCAATCGAGCTCATTGTTACCTTCTCCTGCAGCAGCCATTGGCTGCCATAAGTGATGCTACTCGAGCATTGTGCCTTCATAGCCCTGTGAATCGTCATGCCAAGAGTTTGTGGAGAAGAGCTCAAGCAATGATATGCTTGGTTTTGCAAAAGAGAGCTTGTTGGATGCAATCCTTTTCATAAACGAGTGCTCTCAGTCAAATGATCCTGACTTATCCCTGAAGCAAAACAAAGTTCCTGATTATGCTGAGCGATTGGTGAAGAAGCAGATGCGTGCTGCTTGGCTATTCAGGGAAGCAGCTCTGAAGCATGGGGGTGTCCATTGTGAAGGAGATGCTAGCGATGCGTTTGGTCAAGAAGCTGATGACTCTGAGTGGGAAACAGCTAGCGAAAGCGATGCTGAGAATGATGCCACGGGAGAAGCAGATGATGAAACTGAATGGAAGAATGATGGCCACCAGGAAGATTTCTGTGAGAAAAGCTGAGGAACAGGTCCGGTTTGTTTACATGCTATTATTATTATGCTAATATCTTTGCAACATGAAATGCTAGTCCCTTCGAAAAGATAATTTCAATCACTAACAGTTTCTTTTCTCTTTGCAAATCCTTTGCTATTTATATTTCACATTTTCGCATGTAACATTTCTTAGCAATCTATATTTCTTGGCTCCGAGCTCGGCGCCAAGATCTGTGGCTCCGAGCTCGGAGCCAAGATCTGTGGCTCCGAGGTACCGGCCACATCAGCGCCACCTCGGATGCCATGCTGTGCGCGGTCAGGCACCTCGGAGCCAAGATCTGTGGCGCCGAGATGTGTTACCTCGGAGCCATGAGTTCTGGCGCCGACCCCCAGGGTCCAAAGATGAGTTTATGTTGTCCAGGGGGCTAAATGTAATTTTTTTTTAAAAAAGGTTAAACAGTAAAAAATTCGGTTTCGTTCCCCCTGTCTATCTCTACGGCTAAGCCTGTGTTTAGATGCAAAATTTTTTGCAAAACGGCACTGTAGCTCTTTTTGTTGTTATTTGACAAATATTGTCCAATCATGGTCTAATTAGGCTTAAAAGATTCGTCTCGTTCATTTCGTCTAAAATGTGTAATTAGTTATATTTTTTATCTATATTTAATGCTTCATGCATGTGTCTAAAGATTCGATGTGACAGGGAATCTGAAAAATTTTGCAAAATTTTCTGGAAACTAAACAGGGCCTAATTCTATGAGATTATGACACCGCTCATTTCATATTTAAAACAGCGAGACACAGTTCATTTCAAGCACCCACCTCTCTCTCTTCCGCATTTTAAATCGCTTGTTTTTTAAGAACATAGTTGTTGCTATATATCTATATATGTTGTGTTTAGATACATAGTAAAAAAAACTATATATCTCTTTTTGTGGATAAAGGTAATACTACTTAGATTTTTTTTTTTACTTTTCATGTAAATTTTGTTGGTTATTATTGCCCTTCGATCCCCCACAAGTTCATCACATGGCTTTGTAGCTAGAAACGTACGGTGGGTGCATCTCATTTCAAAAGACGACAAAGAACTCGCCTTAATTGGGGTACCGTTGTAGGAGTACTGCATTTGTAGCACAATGATCTGAAAAGTACTCCATACGGATGAGTGTCCCGTGGCCGTGGCAGAAGCATTGAACCAAACAGCGAGGGGCCGAGGGCGGGGGCACAGCCGGCCATAGCACATGCGGGCACAGTGGATCCGTACGCCACAATCGACAACGGAGTCCTGTCACGTACCTACACGTGGAGGGAGAAGCCTGAACGCAGGGCAGTGCAGTACTAGTGGGCAAGCAGGGCAGCGCCGCGGGCCGCAGCCTTCAATTGCCTCAGTTGCGGTTGCTGCTCGGTGCTCCATATGGGCCCATGCATCGATCATTGCACTAGAAATGACGCCGCGCCTGCCCCAAATGCCTCCCCTAGATTTGGGCAAGTATTGGAAATTATTTGCAAGGGATAGCAGTCCCTTCCCTTTGTTTTTGATCCATCAGACTACCAATGGTGTGTATGTTTAATATGTCTAGATAATCAAGCAATGTCTCTCTATCTGCTATAAGATACACAAGGATTTCTTTACTATTTTCAGATGCTCTAAGATAAGGGTCTGGCCACTTTTTTCAATGTTCCAATTATCATCATTTCGCGAATTTGTTTGAAGATGGCTTGCCATTTCTCTACTGCTACTTGTGAACCACGGGTGAGCTAGCTTTGGAAATTTCCCATTAACTACATAGCAGTATATAATTTTTGTAGCTTTGGAAATTTCCCATTCACTACATAGCAATCTATAATTTGTAACTGGCATTAGTTAATAGGTAAAATATTTTTTGAAGGTAATATTAGATTTTGTTCTTGCAGAAGATATGGAGCAGATTTTTACAATGATATTAAAGCAGACATAAGGTACTAGTGCATATGGCATATATCCGGTAATGGCAAGGATCCCTCAAACACACAGAAACTATGAATAAACAGATCAGACATACTCCCTCCATATCGGTTTTAGAAGTCGTTTAGGACATGATTACGCTTACCAAGGAGTGATTAAAGGGTATTTTTCCCTGTCTGCCCCTATTAAATAGGGTTGCGGGTGCATTTCATACAAGAAAGAACCATGCCTCGAGTGGCTAGCGCAGCACGTGGTGAGCTTTGAGGTCTTGGTTCGATTCCTGGCTGGCCCGTATTTTTTTGCTACTGCCTTGATTTTGCATGGCACTATTTTGTTTTGGCTTAACGTGGCTGCGCACGTTTGAGCGCGATTTTGGCCGAGTGGCATTGCATCTCGTAAATCAAACAAAAAGAATTCAACAAAATTATAGAACACATTATACATCTCAGCTAAGCTTCCTGCTGGTTCTTGAACAACTCGAATTATGTGATGCTTAGAACATGTACTGCCGCCAGAGCGCCACCAGGGTGGGGGTTCGACATGCACTGGACCCGGCTCAACCGCTCAAGGATAAACGACATGCACTGGATCCGGCTCAAGAGCTCAAGGATGGATTAGCTTGAAGCACCAAGATCCGCATGAACCACCGATAAAAAAGGGGCTCGCCCCGTGGGCCCCATGCACTGCCGCCTGTAGAAGGAAAGCGGCGTGTCGCCCGGACCGCCGCAGCCAGATGTGGAGCGTGGACGGCGTGCGGCGAGCGCGAGAGGTAAGAGGGGTGACGAACTATTAATGCGGCGCTATTAACGCTGGGCGCGGGAGCCGGAGCGCGAGCATGCAGGGGCAGCGGCGTCCAAAACTTTCCTTCTGCGCTACGATGACTTCCTTTCATCAAATCTGGTTCTCCGCTAGAACGACTACTATTTCAGATACGGAGGGAGTATTCTAGCTACTTATCTATTCATCACTCGTAGCATGTGTTCGTTCACAGTAGAAGCACTTATTTGACGGGTGGACAGCTGCCCACCAAGTTGCACGCCTTAACGAGGAGTCTAGAGTACTCCCTCCGTTTCAAAAAAAAAATAGTTATTCTCGTTTCTTAAAAAATCAACAACTTTTAATTTTAACCAAATATATTAACAAAATATTAATATTTATGGTACATAATTGGTATCATTAGGTAGATCTTTGAATATACTTTCATAATAAACTTATTTAGAGATATAAATGTTGCACGCATTTTCTACAAACGTAGTCAAAGTTGAGAAAGTTTGACCAGCACGCTTCCCACGGCGTCACTATTTTGGGACAGAGTAGTACATGGAAATCTTTGATGAGCACAGGGAACATGGTATTAGTCAATGTTTTTTTTCCGGAAATCACTCTATCCTACAACATGATACAAAAAGATTAAAGGTTAGTGCTCACGTTGCAGAGCTAAACCAAACTAAAGCGACATGTATATTGACTGTAATTTTTGTTTTGTTTAATAAATGGGTTGGAGCCTAGGAGCAAGTTCAGTTCAAATCCAATCCATGCTTATTATGTATAATTTTTATGTAGTTATATCCATGCTTCAAGATAGTTTCTTGGCCATGATATATTCAGTATTATAATACTTGTTGTCAAATGAAAAAGAGGGCAGGTAGCATTTTTTGTAACTACCATCATCCATCGTAGCTTGTGGAACTTGTATGTTGCCTTACATCAGTAGGAGTATGCATTTCCTGCATCACCCAATCAGAGTCTAGGGAGATGCCTATGCTGTATCCCTGAATTCTACAGATGTTATAGGCCAAAACTGATTTCCATCTCCCATAGGCATTTGAGCAAACAGGTGGCGTGCATGCTATTGCATACCTTGGAGCACTGGAGCAGCACCACGAAGGGAGCCTGCCGCCGCCACGGCCTAGCGTGCGCCGGGAACAGCAAGGGGGTGGGGGGCACGAAGCACTACCCGGCGTCGTCCGCAGCGCCGCCGGACACGTCCTCCTCTGTCCTCTCCCTGCTCGGCTTTGCCCCTCGCCTACGCTGTCGTCGCCTGCTGCAGTTGCGTGTGTTGCCAGTGAAGAGATTCTTGAGACCAAGGTTGCACGCCGGCGGTGGAGCGGGTGCTGTGTGAGGAGGGGACATTGGAGCCCGGCTCGCTGGCTGTGAAGCCTGTGCTCTGTGGAGGCGTGAGGGCGGCGCAGGACGATTGGAGTCGTAGATAGCGTCGCGCGCGGCATGTATCAGGTTCTTGGCCTGTAGCCTGGAGGTCAAGCAGGTTCTTGGCCTCCTGAAGGTCGAGCTGGCAGGAGGAGGCGGCGTCGGCTCGAGGTGGAGGCTTCAGCACCAAGGGAGAGGGCGCAGAGCTTGGTGGTGAGGTTGCGGAGGAGCAAGGAGGGGAGGCATAGCTGGCGGCGAGGAGGTGGCGGCGACGGCTTGTCCCGCGCCGGAGACGAAGGCTCTAGAACGCTAGTTGCTGCACTGCGTGTGGATGGTCCGATCAATATCCAACGGAGGATAAAAACGGGCGACGTGGCCCAACGAGAGGCCAGAGCTTGGCCTTGATTTCGTTATATAGAGATATGTTTCACAATATTTATCCATTGAAAGTATAAATAGCATAATTATTGCAATATTTCCACTTCCTGTACATCCTAATTAAACGCTTTAAACCAAATGAAGTGATTGTGTAATTGTTGGGGAACTGTGGGGGTATTAACCCCTATACCCTTACGTCTAGACTTGGGCTGGCCCAGACCAGAGGGCTTGGCCCACCAGAAGACGACGCGTGACCCGGTCGATTTGCTCGGCGTCCCACGCAAGGAAGGAAAGCAAACTTGGAGATCAAGCAAGATCCTAGTCGGTTAGAATAGGAATCCTTATCCGGCCAGCTATGGCAATTGTAACCGACTAGAATTAGTTTCCAGATTTGTAACCCTGCCCCCCGGACTATATAAGGCGGGCAGGGGACCATCTCAAAACACATCTCATCATATACAGCAATACAAATCAGACGTAGGACGTAGATATTACGCCTTCACGACGACCGAACCTGGATAAAAACCTTGTTGTGTCTTGCGTCACCATCTAGTTCGTAGCTTGCGCACATGTCTACTGATAAATCACTACCTTGGGCATACCCCTTGGTAGACTGCCGACCAGGTTTCGTCGACAGTGGTGTGCCAGGTAGAGGGTGTGCATATAGCTTCCCAGGCGAGCAAGATGGTCATCATCCCCGACTTCACCGTCGGCCAGATCACCTGGACCACCGGCATCAGCAGCTTCATCGCCACTACCACGGAGGAGGCGCAGATTCGACCTGCGTCGACCATGTCTCCATCGCCTACGGCTCCGACCACTCCAACAACGGCTCCGGCCACCCCAGCAACGGCTCCGACCACGCTGACAACTCGTCGACCGCTTCCCCGCTACAAAGGAAGGGTGATCAACAACACCGACCTGATCGAGGCTATTGACCAAGTCGGCTACAAGCTTTCGCAAACCCTGACTTTGGTAGATTCGATCCAAAATCAATCTACCAAGCAGGTACTTCTTAACCACAACAGATCTACCTGACCAGTTCAGGCTTGCCGTCCGACACGGCTAGATACAGATCTAGTGGTCACCGCTACTCCTAAAGGACGTACGGTACGCCTTCGCCCGGTTCCCACACCCGGCCTTAGGCCCTTTGTGTACCAAGTCCCGACGGAGGGTTGCCAGGCCTTCCCATACGGCCTGAAAAATGCTGCTTCCGAGTACGCGTATCGTACACCTCATCTGTTCATGGGTCCCATGGAGCAAGGCCATGTTTCAGATTTGTACTTCCTGGATATACCTCGACCACCACCAGGCAACGCCGTTAACATGGTCAGTATCCAGGAGTATCATGAAGGTTCAGTTCATACATTGCCCGAGGATGGTGACTCCAGCACTGGATCTACACGATCTGTTCACACCGAGGCTGCACACCTCGACGACGATGAATATGATCAGGATCCACTACCATACCCTCCGGGTTTCTCGCCAATCCCAAGGTTCCCACCAAGACGTGGCGACATGGTGCTCAACATCAGTAATGACGAGCCCGCAGTTGCGGGAGAAACTGACGAGCAATGGCAACTTCGCGAACAGCGTAACGCCGACCGTGCCCAACGTCGTCAGCATGAGGCTGAAGAAGAAGAAGCACGTCGCAGGGGACCTTGACCTCGAGATCTGGCTGACGCCTTCGACAGAGTAGGCGATAGGCCAGTTTTCAGGACCCCAAGTGCCAACGTGGCCGTTGCCATGGCCAACCTGGACCGATTACCAGACATGCCAGAGAACCACGCGGTTTGTGAAGACATCAAAGCATATCTAACCACCGCTATGGGACAAACCGTCGAGCTCGCCCAGCGTTCCCAAGCTGCTACAAGCACGTCCATCGCATCTAGTCGGAGTCGTCGTTCCCGCGCTTCAGAGCATCCAAGTCGCCAACATCGCGATGATCAAAACCCACCCAATCCCCCACGTGGTGATGGCGGTGGTGGCGGCGGCAGTGGCGGTGATGAAGGCGAACAAGAAGGTGATCGAGGCCATCGCGACAACAACCGCAATCGTCGCGACAATCGAGATCAGGAGGTCGACCAGAATCCTCCTCACGATCTCCGTCACCGTCTTCCTCCTTGTGACGTCCGCAGTCACATCACTAGTCATGCTAATGACCGTCAGGCCCATGAGAACGTGCGCCGCATCCCGTATGACACCGAACACGGCCCCCCGGGCCTTAAACAGTTCACTCCCCATCTCTGACAAGTCGTCTGGCCAAGAAATTTAAGCTTGATGGCAAGGAGAACCCCGAAAGCTAGGTCACGCTCTATGAGATCACCGTCCGTTCCACCGCAGGTGATGAGCATGTAATGCTAACTATCTTCCAGTTGTTCTTGATCAAGCAGGTCATCAATGGCTACTCAGCCTTCCGGAGAACTAGTTCGATAGCTGGTCGGACCTTCGGCAAGCCTTCATCGACAATTTCATTGCCACATGTGACCAGCCGGGCAACAAGTATGACCTCGAGAGCATACGTGACCGAGCAGGCGAGCCATTGCACGACTACATCCGTCGCTTCTCGGATATGCGTCTCAAGATCCCAAGAATCACTCATGACGAAGCAGTCTCGAACTTCATTAAAGGCCTTCGCCATCACGACGCCCTCAGAAGCAAGCTGCTCCGAAAACGGCCGTCTACGGTCTCCGAGCTCCTCGCTACTGCCAAGAACTACACGGATGCCGATGACGCCGAGAAGATCATTAAGGAAGACATGGGTGGGTCATCACGCCCCGAGCACCCGCTGTGCCGGGACAAGAAGCCCGATGACTGTGGTCGGAACAACAACCACGAGCGTCGCGACCGGCACAACAACAACAACAATCGCGACCGCCGAGATAATCGTGATCGGTGGCCCGATAATCGCGATGATTACAGAGGCAAGCGCCCCCGTGAAGACGACCATGAGGTCAACGCGGTCAAGAAACCTGCTGGTCGCCATGACTATCAAGAGGACTACAACAAAGCTTTGAAGGGTCCCTACCAGATCCATCCCAAGTCCAATCATACCATGGAAAACTGCCGCTTCCTCAAAAACATCTACGCCAAGCAACTTGCTAACGATGATGCTCTAAAAGCCATTGATGATGGACCGCGGCGTGACGGTGATGACGACGATGATGACGAACAGGATAGAAATCCTCCTCACCAATATGTCAATCCCACCAAAACCGTCCACTCCATCTTTGGCGGAAAGGTGTCTTTAGAGTCCAAGCACGAGCGCAAGCTGCTGAAGCGGGCCTACTTGAGCGTCATCAATGCCGACGACCTCATCTCTGATCCTAGGCTCCCGGCCTGGTCCCACCATGAAATCTCCTTCAGCCGAGCAGACCGGTGGGCGGCAATCCCGGAACCTGGTCGTTTCCCCCTCGTCCTTGACCCCTGCATCAACAGCGTTCGGTTCGAGAGGGTGCTCGTGGACGGTGGCAGTTCCATCGACATCCTGTTTCACAGCAGTTTACCTGCCCTTAAACTAACTGAGGCTGATCTCAAGCCTTATGACGCACAGTTCTGGGGCGTCCTTCCCGGACAGAGTTCCATACCTCTCGGACAGATCTCGCTCCCTGTGCAGTTCGGCAATCCAAACCACTTCCTTACCGACTACGTCAACTTTGTGGTCACAGACTTTGAGGGTACTTACCACGCCATCCTTGGTCAACCAGCGCTCACCAGGTTCATGGATGTGCCGCACTACTCTTACTTGGTGCTCAAAATGCCTACCGAGCAGGGTGTCCTTACTCTCAGAGGCAACGTTTACACTACCTATACCTATGACGAGGAAATCTTTAAGGTAGCAGAGGCCACCGACCTCTCAATTCGCATGGAGCAAACCCTAGTCGACGCCTCCAAGATTCCTACTGGTCAACTGGAAATTCCATAACGCCAAGCACCACGGAAGCACATCAAGTCCAATGAGCACAAGGAGGTCCAGCTGGTCGACGACGATCCCAGCAAGATGGCCCTTGTCGGGGCCAACCTGGATCCTAAATAGGAAGACACGCTCGTCAAGTTTCTGAGGAACAACATAAGCGTGTTCGCGTGGAAACCCGCTGACATGCCCGGTGTTCCTCGGCACCTGATCGAGCACTCCTTGAATGTCTCGAAGACCGCAAGACCTATCAAGCAGAAGTTACGACAGTTCGCTCATGACAAAAAGGAGGCTATTAGGGCAGAAGTTACCTGGCTTTTAGCAGCTGGATTTATTATAGAAGTGTATCATCCGGACTGGTTAGCTAATTTGGTCCTTGTACACAAAAAGAATTAAGAATGGAGAATGTGCATTGATTATACCGATCTCAACAAACACTGCCCTAAAGACCCCTTCGGCTTACCTCGCATAGACGAAGTCGTTGATTCCACAGTCGGCTGCGAGCTGCTGTCCTTTCTCGATTGCTACTCTAGTTATCACCAGATCGCTCTCAATAAGGACGATCAGATCAAGACGTCCTTCATTACACCGTTCGGCGCCTACTGCTACACGACTATGTCGTTCGGGCTTAAGAACACGGGGGCCACGTACCAACGTGCTATCCAGCAATGCCTTGCTGATGAGATCAAGGATGATCTGGTCGAAGCCTACGTCGATGATGTGGTCATGAAAACCAGGGAGGCTCATACCCTGGTCGACAATCTCCAGCGCACCTTCACGGTTCTCAACAAGTACCAATGGAAGCTTAATCCAAAGAAGTGTATCTTTGGAGTGCCATCTGGTATTTTGCTGGGCAACGTCGTCAGCCATGACGGCATACGCCCCAACCCGACAAAGGTAAAGGCCGTTCTGGATATGCAGCCGCCCAAAAATGTCAAGGATATCCAGAGGCATACCGGATGCATGGCCGCCTTAAGCCGTTTTATCTCACGGCTCGGTGAAAAGGGTCTGCCTTTCTTCAAGCTACTCAAGGCTTCCGAGAAGTTCTTCTGGTCGAAGGAGGCTGACGCTGCCTTCACGCAGCTCAAAGAATTCTTAACCTCTCCTCCAGTCCTTACAGCCCCTCAGAAAGATGACATTCTCCTTCTCTACATTGCGGCCACCGATCGCGTGGTCTCCACAGTCATCGTGGTCGAGCGTGATGAACCCGGCCACGTGTACAAAGTCTAGCGCCCTGTTTACTTCATCAGCGAGGTGCTCAATGAATCCAAAGCCAGGTACCTACAAGTTCAAAAGCTGATCTATGCCATCCTGCTTACATCCCGAAAGTTGAAACACTACTTTCGACGGATATCGGGTGGTGGTCAAGACTAATTTCCCATTAGGAGACATAATTCGAAGTAAGGACGCTAATAGACGCATCGTCAAGTGGGCAATGGAATTATGCCCTTATTCAATCAAGTTCCATGGTTGCATGACCATCAAGTCTCAGGCTCTGGCGGACTTTATTGTTGAATGGACGGACCTTAGCGCACCTCCCGATCAGGGGCCAATCGAATACTGGAAGATGTATTTCGATGGCTCTCTGAACATCGATGGCGCAGGCGCAGGCGTACTCTTTATCTCACCAACCAACGAATAGCTCTGCTACGTCCTCAGAATTTATTTCCCTACATCTAATAACGCTGCAGAATTCGAGGCCTGCCTCCATGGCATGCGGATTGCGGTTGAGCTTGGTGTGAAACGTCTCTATGTCTATGGTGATTTGGCCCTAGTCATTAACCAGCTTAACAAAGACTGGGACACGACTAGCGAGAAGATGGATGCATATTGCAAAGAAATTAAAAAGTTGGAAGGCAAATTCTATGGTATCGAATACACACATGTGGTCCGGGACAAAAATCAAGCAGCCGATAAGTTGTCTAAGTTAGGGTCATCCCGAGCTCAAGTTCCACATGGCGTGTTCATCCAAGACCTTGTTAAACCATCCATCAAGGAAGAAGCAGGTCAGGTGGTCGAGAAGCCTCCAGACCAGCCTCTGGTGGTTACGGTTCCCCCTCCGAGCACTACGGAATCCTCTCCAACAACACCTGCAGTACCTCCGACCACTAACACTGACAATTGGAGAGTATCTTTTATCAAATTTTTGCAGGATGGGACCGGTTATGTTGATCGAACAGAGAACGAGCAACTTATGCGCCACAGTAAGCAGTACCTACTGGTCGACGGTGTCCTGATGCGCAAAAATGCAAAGGATGAAGTCTTGATGAAGTGTATCACTCAAGACGCAGAGAAGCTGGTCCACCGCTGCGACGGCTGTCAATTTTTCGCCAAACATATACACGTGCCAGCACACGAGATCCAGACCATACCAACCTCTTGGCCCTTTGCATGCTGGGGACTGGATATGATTGGTCCTTTCAAGCCGGCTCCTGGCAACTTTAAATGTGTCTTCGTGTTTATTGACAAGTTTTCTAAATGGATCGAGTACATGCCTTTAACCAAGGCATCATCAGAGAAGGCAGTCAAATTCCTTGATCAGATTATACACCGTTTTGGCCTCCCTAACAGCATAATTACATACCTGGGTACTCAGTTCACTGGTAGTGTATTCTAGTACTCCTGCGATGAAAAGAGCATAGTGGTGAAATACGTGTCAGTGGTGTACCCTAGAGCTAATGGGCAGTTCGAAAGGGCCAATGGCATGATCCTTGACACGCTGAAGAAGAGGTTGTACAGGGAAAATGACAAAGCTGCTGGTCGATGGCTTAAAGAATTGTCGGCCATGGTCTGGGGACTGCGAACCCAGACCAGTCGCAACACTGGTGCCTACCCATACTTTATGGTCTACGGCGTAGAAGCAGTACTTCCTGCAGATATCGCTTTCAGATCACCGTGTGTTGAGAATTTTGATGAAGACAGGTCTGATGAAGCACGTGAACTCAAGGTTAACTGTTCTGAAGAACGACGGCTTGACTCCTGTATACGTATAGCCAAGTACCTAGCTGCTCTACATAGATACTACAACAGGAATGTCAAAGAACGTCTCTTCATAGTCGGGGACCTGGTCTTGAAGTGGCAAACAAACCAAGAAGGCATGCACAAGCTCTCATCCCCTTGGGAAGGACCGTTTGAGGTCATCGAAGTTACCCGACCTACTTCATACAGACTGGCTCACCTCGATGGTACTGAAGTACCGAACTCCTGGCATATTAATAAGCTTAGGCGTTTCTACCCACAGAGCGCATAAATAAAGCATATATGTTTTCTTTCGGTCACTCTAACGTGTTTATCCGAAGCTTACTCTCTATAAGTATTTTATAAAAGACCAGATTGATAGACCACCATTCTTTCTCGAGTCCTCGGAGTCAGCCCCGTCTCCGATTTTCTCCCCACGCGTGCACGGGACCAGCTCTCTACGCTCCGGGTGGTCGGTGGGTGCTCTCTGATCTGACCTGTGCGCTCTTACGTGTGAACAGGCTCCGTGCCTCGCACTCCGACCACAGATCTGGTTAGGGCCATACGGATTCCACAAGATGATGTGTCTTCCAATCGTTACAACTAAACTAGAACACTTATTCGTTCTAACTTAGTTATCAAACACAATATACAAGCTTAGCACATTTTTTCAACAAAAAACAACATAAGCTTACATTGCCTCAATAGTACTTTATTACAAGCTTGCCTGACGAGGTACAAGTTTACAATAAACTAAACTATGTTCTGCTCTACAGCTACAGGTAGCCGGCTTGGCTCTTGTTTACCGCCTATCTATGGTTGTGGCGTTGCCTCTGCTGATTGAGCTTGAGTCGTTGGAGTCTGGCTGGTCGTGACCGCAGGCTCCGGTTGCTCCTTGTTAGAAGACTGCCCCCTCTGAGACTGGCTGGTCGAGACCGCAGTCCCAGGTGGTCGGCTTGAGGACCCCAGAGCAGACGTCGTCGGCGTTCCTTGCGATGGGGGTATTGGCGTTCCGCACAGGTTTATGTCACCAATGATTATCGTCGCCAGCTCGGTCAACTGGCCCCGCAGCTCTCCTACTTCCTACACGCCAACTTCTTTAGGGTAGCCCTTGGCAAGGCGCGTGAAGTCAATCAGGGGATAATGCACGCGCACTATGCTTAGCACATGGGCGCCCGCAAACTCTTCGGCCTCCTTCACGAACTGCTGAAGCCAACCCCACGTAAGCTGACATTTGTCTATTACTCCTAGCTGCGGGGCTCGCTGTTCGGTTGGCGGCAATCCTGGATCGATCAAGTCAAGCACTGGCCCAATCCCTCGCACCATCTGTGTGCAGCGATCCTTCTAGAGGTCGCGGTCTTTTTGCAGCTCTGTAATGTGCTTCTTGGCATTGTTCTTTAATGCTGCAAAAGGGCATTCTGGTTAGAAAACAGATAAAGGACATCTATACAGTCATTATGCCATGATCAGGAAAACGGCCACTTACTCGTTATCTCCTGGTTTTTATTCTTCACCTCCTCGGTCATCTTCACCGAGTGGTCTTGGAACCGTGCGTGGTCCTCTGCCAGCCGGGTGTTCTCTGTCGCCAATCGGGCGCACTCTTCGGCCATTCGCGCGTTTTCTGTTCGCATCTTGGCGACTTCCTCTGCCAGGTCTAGAACAAGCTCGAGGAGACACATAAATACACTCGAACAATATTTTTCAGTGCTCGGGGATGTGCTGCTAACATAAGTTACCTACTCTTTTCCGCTCTTTCTGACCAAGCTGGAGGACAACATTGAGCCTTTGTGACTCGATCTCTGCCTGGTCTTTTTCAGCGGTCTCGAGCTGCTTGCGCAGCCGATCCACTTCAGCTGTCAGCTCTTTATTGTCTTTGAAGATGCCTTGAATTTGGTCAAAGAACTGTTTACGATACTTTGCCGTCTTCATGAGGCCCGGCAAGTCAACTACAGTACCATATATGCATGACTACAAATTCGAACTGGTCTACGACAGTGATCAAGGAGTATGCTTACCTGTCCTTCTCCGATGAGCCGTCTAGCTGCTCGCACCACTCTTTCCGTCTCCTTATCGATGGAGATCTTCTTGTGGTAGACGTAATGGTCTCCACGTTCACGACAGATGTATACATGTTGCCACCCGTCTTGTGGATGCCCTTGGATTTCTTCGACGACATCATCATCATCAGACTCAGCCGCCTGATCCGTACTGGTCCGCCCTTGTTCTTGGTTCGGCTCGGCGGTGGACGGTCCCATCGCCATTTTTCCTCTGGCGGCGGCGTCGGGCAGATCACCTTGAGTCAGGCTCGTGGTGGTCGTGGTCTGCTCGAGCACGCTCTTATTGGTCTCGGGGACTTGCCCTAAACTCTGCGTAACCGGAAGACTTTGCTCGGGCGCCACCTGCTCAAACGCCTCCTGCTCGGGCACCAACTCAGGCACCTACTCGGGCACCTCCGTGTTTGCCACGTCGACCGCGTCCTTGCTCATTGTCGGCTCCACCGCACCGGTGGTCTGACTTTCCGGTTGCTTGAATGATGTCGTGGTGGTGGTCAACACATTTGTCCTAGCAGTGGCCAGTTGCTCGGGTCTTTCCATTGATGCCGAGCTAGCAAGTCACAGCCACACAGTTCCCTTTACTAATTGTACGCTCTCTACTACTATTGACGTGTTATTTACTGAGTTTTCAGGAACTTACAGATCTGAGCTCCTATGAATGGTGGTGAAGGCACGACGCCGCGTTTGCCCTTGGCTTGTCTACTAGGCAGAGGAACCCTGGCCTCCGTCTTGTGGTGGCCGCCTGGTTTCCTTTTCCGCTGTCCTCACGTCGGGTGTCTGCCCCGTTGGTGGTGTTTGGCCCTCCTGCAGCCCCTTTGCCGGTGGGGTCGATCCCCCCTACGTTGTCTGCTCGCTCCTCCTCTTCCGAGGATTGAGCATGTAGGCGCTCGCGTCTTCCTCCGCTTCGTCCTCTGACCAGTCACGCACCATGCGGCGACATTTCCTGGTCGAGTCTTCTGGGCTCTCTTGTGCCCGGGAGCTTCCGGCCCTCTTCTTCGATTGGTCGGGGGCGCTTGGACTCTTCCCAGCACCTGCTCGGGCCCCGGCTTCGTGGTCGTCCTCGACACCTTCATAGCACTGCTGCACATTGCGTGGTGGCGGTTCCACGCTCTGCGGGTGCTCGACTCCAGGGGCCAATGACACAAACAGGTTGTGTCTCTCCACGCCGTTCGGGGCTGGTCGGCAAGAACAATCAGGACTTATTAGTCTATGGTGGTCGGCAACACTTTTTGGAGCCAAGGAGTTGGTTTTTTTACCTTCGGGGCTGGTCGGATGAGCTTATATGCGTGCTGGATCTTGCTCGGGCGGGAGTAGCTCTGGTCTGCTAGATTGAATAACTCCCCAATCCGGCGTATGACTTCGTCGTGGTCCAGATCCTCTGACCGCATCCTCGTCTGGTCGGCCGAGCCTTGGTACTCATACCCGACGTGCACCCTCCTCTGGCATGGCTGCACCCGACGGCTGATGAAGTTCCCGGCCACAGCCGGTCCGTCCAGACGATTCCATGGGAGCAGCGCCATCAACTCCTCCACTTACCCGCCCAGCTCTGGTCGCTCATTCCAGGCTACTCTATTGTCCAGAATGTACCCGACGTCGCACATCGTAGCACTGTCGTGTTTTTCGCGGATGTAAAACCACTTCTTGTACCAATCTCCAAGCGAAGTGTTCCAGGGGCAGTTGAGATATTCTTACTTCATCCCATCCCGGAGGGTCAGATACACTCCGCCGGCGATTTTGGAGCCGCCTTGGGACCCTTTCTTCCTTAAGCAGAACAAATATCTAAAGAGGTCGAAATGGGGTTGGATTCCCCCATACGCCTCACAAAGGTGGATGAAAATAGAAATAAGGAAGATTGAGTTGGGATGCAGATTGCAAATCTCAATCTCGTAATACAGACAAAGACCTTGAAGGAAGGGATGGACTGGAACCCCAAAACCCCGCTTGAAGAAATCTTCGAAGACAACTATCTCACCAGGCTGGGGATTGGGGTAGCTGTCGCTGCCCGCTGGCCGCCATCATGAGAGCTCCTGGTTGTGAAGCACGCCCAAGCCGACGAGGTCACTAATGGTCGCTTCGGTGGACTTCGACTTCCACCCCTCCTTCCTCATCATTTCGGCCCTTTTCGTCACCTCCGTCTTGGCCATCTTCTACCTCTCTCGCCTCTTTGCTTTGGCTTTGTTGATGTACAACGCGTCGCTCTTAACGGCGGCGAGGTGTGCTAACGGTGGCGGCGGAGTCGGAATAGGGCACGAGGGCTGGAGGAAGAAGATATTTGGTTTGCAAATGCGACTGTTGGGTGTAAATGGGGAATGGCCGCCCTGCGGCTATTTATCTCATTGACTGTGCCGTTGCACCTCTCCAAGATTCTTGGGAGATGTGCGTGAGAAACGTGGCATGATCCCTTTGGTTTTCACTTTCTTTTCCGGTTACTGCGCCAGTAAATGTGCCCCTCGTTTCCTCTGCGAGAGGGCCCACACTGGCATGCTGCGTCTGGCGGACGTTTCACTGTGACACTGACAAGGCAGTTGAGCGTGACAAAATACGTCACATCTGTCAACTTTTTGTGATATCATGACAGCGCAAAGTAGGAAGAAAAATATAAATTATATATTCCGTGTCAGACGGGAAGACAGTAAGAAATGCTCGGATTGTCATAGGCCACGGAGCACGTTATATTCCTCGACCAGGCTCGGGGACTCGTCGACCACGTTTCATTCTGCTCGGGGACTCATCGACCATGTCTCATTCTGTTCGGGGACTCATCAACCATACCTCACGCTGTGCTCGGGGACTGCTTCGACCACTCTCCGACCACAGCTCGATGTCTGATTTCCTCGGCTACATGTGAAATTGGACTCACATACAGTTGGGAGGTCATTACTTTTTAGACCTTGCTACAAGGCTCATGCTTCGCCTTCCAGCAAGCTCGGGGACTACATCGGTACGATGCACTTGTCGGTGCATCTCAGTATCAAGTTTCCATGGAGTTTCATTTCAGACCCTGGCACCACGTGCTTATGTCACCTACTACCAGGCTCGGGGACTAAGTGGGCACACTTCACCTAGCGGTGAATGTGTTTATTTTTTTGACCCCTACGCTTTGTTTACCCTGCTTACATTTCTTTTCAGAAATACAAGTGGGCACACTTCACCAGGAAGGAAATCTTTTTCTTTTTCTAAAAAAGCACCGTACATTCTTTGGACAACCTACTTTCTCCGGCAACAACAGTGGTCGGCTGTATTGTAAGCTGGTTGGACGCCTGCAACAGCTGCTCAGATGGTGTTTTGACTGGTCGGAGACGTCAAGAACTCAAGCTTTACTGTTCGGAGAAGGTCAAGACGGCGTGTCGCATCACAATGCATAATGCTCAAGGATTAGCTATGGGGGTATTAACCCCTATACCCTTATGGCTAGACTTGGGCTGGCCCAGACCAGAGGGCTTGGCCCACCAGAAGACGACGCGTGGCCCGGTCGATCTGCTCGGCGTCCCATGCAAGGATGGAAAGCAAACTTGGAGATCAAGCAAGATCCTGATCGGTTAAAATAGGAATCCTTATCCGGCCAGCTATGACAATTATAACTGACTAGGATTAGTTTCCAGATTTGTAACCCTGCCCCCCGGACTATATAAGGCGGGCAGGGGACCCCCTCAAAACACATCTCATCATATACAGCAATACAAATCAGACACAGGACGTAGGTATTACGCCTTCACGGCGGCCGAACCTGGATAAAAACCTTGTTGTGTCTTGCATCACCATTTAGTTCGTAGCTTGCGCACCTGTCTACCGACAAATCACTACCATGGGCATACCCCTTGGTAGACTGCCGACTAAGTTTCGTCGACAGGAACCATATGCCCTGGGGGGTCTCCCTCTTTATTCGCACAACCTTGACCATACCGGCGCGAGCCAAAGTATTTATTCTTGTCGGAACACTGAAGGCCGACTTGGTTCATCCGAAAGAATTTTCAAAATGGTGGACCAGCGGGATCTGTGAAGCCACCTTTGGCAAAGGCTCCCAAGTGGGTGCCAAAGACGCACTACTAGCAGCAAGCCAGCAACCAATGCAATCCCTAGTTGGAACAAAACCACCACCACCAAACAACAACAACAACAATATCAAGAGGCAGAACTGTTCCAACTTTGAACGGTACATTTAATTTTCACCTCGTTTTAACTAGTCAGAAAGCCAGTTGAAACCTGCGGCTGGGTACGCAGGGAGTTGCCCGTGTGCATTTTGTATGCATAGTGCGTGCAGCTAAACAAGCGATAGAACTACATAGGGTTCTAGCAGTTTGTACATGCTTGCGGTCTAACTTTTCTTTAATAGGCCTCCCTTTAACTAAACATCACATATACTGTTGGGAACTTGATTCTTCATGTGTTAGCGATTCAACATCAAGTGATGTTATGTCTGCCTTACAAATATTTTTCGAATGCATCTATAGAGATAGGGTGTGTGTATGTATTAGTAGATGTGAGTTTGCGAATTTTGAGCATCGGATCACATTAGGGTAGAGAAGCTACCTCCCTTGCTCTCACCCAAATAAAGGGTGTTTAGGACAAATCTCCAGATTTGAAAAATAGCTATGACTCCCATTTTTCTAGCCAAACATTGCTAGCTCCACCAACTTCAGATCCACCAAAACTTGAATGTTGAATCTAGCTCCCGGATCCATGAAATCCATGGAGCTCCTCAAGGGATGTTCTAAAAACTCTTTTGTTTCGTGGAGTTGGAGAAAATTACCCGTCATGCCACCGGTTGCATAGTTCAAAGTACCATTTCGTTATGTTTTCGTTTGTGTCCTTGCCTCGTGTTCCCCTTCACCGCGCCCAACACACTGCCGCTCCTGGCTGCGCTCACGCCCGGATGCTGCCACGTCGAGCTCTCACCCAATCTCCCGGTTTTCACCCAATCCCTTAGGACCGGGGCCACATTCCTTGCTTTCACCCAATCCCTTGATTCTATTGAGGCCCAGACCTCCTGATGGATGTCCAGAGCACACTTGGGCTTCCTTTCCTACACATATAGCGAATAAAATCCATTGTTTGTAAATAAAGACTAAAGAGAAGCGCAGAAGCTAGCTAGAGAGAGAAGTAGCTAGCTAATGCCTAATGGAGGGCGTGTCGGCGGCACAGAGCCTTGTGAGCAATGTTGCTCAGCTGTTGGGGGACGAGTTCTGGCAGCTCCGCAACGTGGGTGGTGAGGTCGCTCGGCTGAGGAACGAGCTGGCCACCATTAACGCCCTCCTCCGCATGCAGTCCGAAGCCGACAAGGATGGCGTGGACCACTTCGTCCGGGAGTGGATGAAGCAGCTGCGGGAGGTGGGCTACGACGCCGAGGACTACGTCCACCTCTACCTGTTCCGGGTCAGGTCCCGGCAGGGTGACCGCTTCTTCGTGCGGTGGAAGCGCCTCCTTACCACCTGCTGGTCTCGCTATTGCCTCGCTGGTGACATCAGGGACCTCCGCGCCCAGGCTTCCGCCATCAACGAGCAGCATGCTCGCTACGGCTTCAGCCTTGAGCCACTGCGCCGCAGGGGTGCTGCTTCATCGTTAGGCCCTGCGGCAGCATCGGCGCGTCCACCGCTCGGCCCAGCTGACAACCTCTACTCCAACCGTCATCAGTTCGTCGGCAACAGAGCCCTGGCTACCAACCTTGCCAACAAGGTCAAGGCACTAGAAAATGACGACGACAAGAAGCTCAAGGTTTTCTCCATCTGGGGGTTCGGAGGGCTTGGGAAGACCACGCTGGTACTGGAGGTGTGTCGGCTGCTGGAGACGGAGTTCCCGTGCCAGGCACGGGTGTCCGTTTCCCAGACATTCAGCACCAAGGACCTCCGGGGATTGCTCAAGCGTCTGCTTCGGCAGATCGGGCTGCCGAAGCAGGCATCAGTTGAGAAGCAAGCGGCTACCCTTGGCATCGACACCATGGATGACGATCCGCCGAAGCAGGCAGAATTTAAGGAGCAAGCGGATCCTCTGGGTAACATCGACACCATGGATGTCGGCCTGCTGGAAAACAAGCTCAAAGAGAGTCTCAAGGACCAGAGGTACGTATAGCACACACCGTACCTAATTTCATCAACACCCCCTTACAACGGAAAGTTATGCTCTTCTGCCCTTAGATCTTGCAAGTTCTCAGTACAAGGGTAGAAGGATTGAAGTTACTTTTTCTTATTATTCCATTTCAAGCTACCTTTGCAAACAGTAGATAGTTACATTCCTATTACCCAATAAGGCCTAGTATGGAGCGGTGGACATTTCTTTTTCAATCCTATCTATTTCTAGTGAAACTAACTAAATCTTATGAAAATCAATCCTATAAAAATTCCTATGTTTCGAAAAGGCCCTTCCATAGGAGCAAGAGTTAGTATATTATATATTACTAGCAAACATGCCCATTGCAACGGAACCAAATACACATAGGAATCGGACACCGTATCGCTAGACGCGAGTTGTTCTAACTCGTATGAGCACATATCATGAGTCTGGGTCATATACGAGATACGCAGAGCGCGACCTAATATGTTATGTAATCGGACTCTGTGATGATTATTGTTAGACATGAATTGTTATGACTTGTATGAGCATGAGACATGAGTCCACGGCACATGTGAGACATGGAGGGTGTGATCCAATACGTCTTAGAATCAGACTCTGTATCTATCATTGCTAGACATGATTTATTCTAACTTGTATGAGTACGGTTATGAGTCCGGATCACATACAAGGCAATGAGGGTGTGAGTGAAGTTTAGAAAGTATAAAAAGCAGGATAGAAGAAACTCGCCACCTGCCTGGTAGTTATGGAAAGGTGGACCAAAAAATGGAGACGAAATTTTGACCCTTTTATGTTAGGTATAGATTATGATTAAAATAACTAAAATTTCTTTCGTTCAAATTGAAGATGCATAAGATGCTTTGGTATTTCACGGATGCAAGTAGCACACTTTTGACCGATCAAAATCAAGCACGGAGCAAGCACAAACTGAAATGATTGAATGCCTGGTGCACCAACCAGTGCTACTCTGGGGACTTCGCACGAACACAGCAGGAAGGAACCTGTACTCGGGTGCTGCTCACCGCAGGGAAAAGCAGGCACCAGCAGGGCCGTCCCGCGGAAATCGGAGGCCTCGCTCGAAACTAAAAAATGAGACCGACTAACTTAGAAAAAATTAGACTAAAATAAGATGTATGATATAATATATTATATTATAATAACATATATCAAGAATGGTACCTATATTTTATAATCTTTATTTGAATAACATCATTCTTTTAGTGTTCTTTGAAATGAAATCTTCAATGATATGCTATAATCTTCGATGACACTTGTGATTGTTTTGTAATAAATCTATCCATAGCTCATTTATGAGATTGGATTAAATCCTCTATTCTTTGCTTTTCCTTACACTTTTGCTAATCCGACTCAAATTTTCTAAACCGATGCAGAAGACATGGCTTCAATCTTTGAACACTATTCCAGTAAGTGCCTAGATGAAAAGATCAAAAGAATAAAATTTAGAGATCAACCCGCTACTCGTTGTAGTTTGCTGTCATGCTGTGATTGTGAATGAATTGAAAAAAAAGAAATATAAATGATTAGTATTACCTATTTACCTTCAGGGCCTCAGCGCCTCACCTGGGTACCTCGGTGATAGGAGATGTCTAGACGAACAAGGAATTGAGATCGCAGGAGTCGGGACGGGAGACAAAATGACGTCTGTGCAGCCGGCCAGAAAATCATTTTCTATTGAGCTAATAGGCTTGCTAATGGGTGATGCTATTGGGCCAAAGAAACAATCAAACAAATTACCTGCTGTGCTTATATGGGTGGTACTGTACACTTGAAAGCCTACGAGAATCAGAGGCCCTGCGCCGTCGCCCATCTTGCACGCCCCCAGGGACGGCCCTGGCACCAGCTGCGCTGCGAAACTGAGGAAGGGCAAGAGCACCCAGGCGAGGCCACGCGGGTCTGCACGTGTGACACGCTGAGAGAACAGGGACGTATGCCACCGGTCTTGACCGGTCTCCAGTCTGTAGCGCTCGAACGCAAGAATAGGGAGCCGAAGAACAGAGACCGAACAGAAAAAGAACGAGGTGAGGAAAACGCTGCACGGCACCAGTCGGCGATGGGACTCCAGGGCCAGAAGCTAGCACCGCTCAGATGAGCACGCACGGCGCAGAGCGCTCGGCGCTTGTAGCGCTGCTGCTGAACCCCATCCACGAGCAACGGAAGAACAGGAGACGCACAGCACGAACAGAAGGAAAAAGGGCGGCCACAAATTCGTCCCAAACTCGATCAAATCAATAGATCTCGGCCCCAAACTTTGCACAGGTCAAATTCAACATAGCACGAACCTATTTCTCAAAAATCATTACTTAGGATTGACCCAAACTCCGAGAAATTGATATCGAAGCTGTGAACGAAAAAAAAGAAAAAACTCAAGAACACACTAACGAAAATTACAAGCAAAATAATTGAATCCCGGAGGACGACCGGAGGATTCGGGCCTCCATTCCCACTCCAAAATCACAAAGGTATTTGTGGACCTCTCCCAGGAAAACCTAAGGGGAAGGGGAAACCTAGGCAAGGATGAATGAAAAATGATAGAAGTGAGGGAGATGGGAGCTCCCCATCCTATTTAACAAGGCTATTACATAATTCTAGTTTTGCCCCTAGATATGTTCAGTCGACCCACTTAATCCGAGGGCGTTATGGGTCCAACCCGAGGTAATTTTCATCCGACGGCCACCACGTCCTTCATGAGATAGTTTCGCCTCGACGCGAACTCCTCGATGCCGCCATGTGCCGTCCGTTCCTCCTCGGAACCTCCGCCCGGGTTTGAGGCCCAAACCCGTGAAACCGGCCACCGATGGTTTTGAGGCCTAAACCACCAAACCACCCGCGAGTAGCGTACTCCGTACGCGTCCCCCGCCACTCGACACGTGTCACCGCCGTCCTCGACCGGCCGTCCACCAAATCCTCCTGAGCCCTGCTCGACTCGCACGTTCACCGTCTTGACTCGGTCAACACAGTCACTTCTATGTACACTTGCGCTTGTCGATGTCCCAGATGTCAGCCACCGCGGCTGGTCACCCGGCCTTCTGGTCCCTCAGTCCAAGGCTCACGTCCGTCCTTCACCACTCTCGGTCCATCGGCACGGCACATCCCTACTTAACCTTCATCTCGCCGTCGACCACTGCCTCCGAGCTCCACACCTGCACACCACAAGCCAAGAGACATGTCGCACAACCCAACTCACGCCATGATTAGCTCACAAACTCAACCTAGGTCATGGATCACGTTGACAATCAGTCATCACAAAACGAACTACAATGGCATGTATCGACGTTGTGTTCGCACTTCCTCAAAAAATTAGAGGCGCAGTCAGGAGTCTTTTGGGTTGTGGGCTCAGCATGGTGCTATATAGAAGGAGCAGAAGATTCAGATGTAGGAGCTCGAGCCCCTCCTAGTTCACCCACTGTTGGGCGCAGCCAGGGTCACGACCTAAATTTTGGGGCAGCTAAGATTTAGGTCCTATTTAGTGTGACTCTAAGCTGCTCCACCTCCTTGCTACACTGTAAGGAGCAAAAGCCAGTGAACCAAAAAAATGGTGAAACTGGTTACGGTACTGGCCCATAGATCATTTTGAGAAAAGTGAAAAAAAATGGTTTCTTACAACAGTGCATGGAGGAGCCAGAGCCAGGGCTTACTTTGTTGTTTGAGTTTGCGTCACCTAAAATTTTGGTCCAGGTTTGCCGCTGTCCACAGTTGCTTAACTAGTTATGTTGTCTACACTGAAGATCTAGTTATGTTAACCCGGATCCCTGAGCTCATAAATCGAATACCACGAATTATTACTTTATGAGGAAAAACCTTTACTAACTATTGCATGTCTGCAAATTCAGGTACCTCATTTTGATCGATGATGTCTGGAGCATACCAGCTTGGGATATGATCCAGTCCAAGATACCAAGCAGCGACCACGGTAGCAGAATAATTGTGACTACTCGGATGGATAATGTGGCTAAAGCATGCAGTAATGATAATAATGATTGCATCCATCATATGGACAAGCTAGACGATAAAGACTCAGAGGAGTTGTTCGTCAGCAAAGCCTTTAGCTCCGCTGAAAACCCTTGCCTCAATGATAAAGATTTGAAAGATAAAATGAGTAGTATATTGAAAAAATGCGGTGGGCTACCATTGGCCATTGTTAGCATTGGCAGCCTTTTGGCAAGCTATAAACCTCCGGAAGGCAAAGAAATGTGGAGTATAGTTCAGAGATCAATTGGTTCACAGATGGAGATCAACCCTACCCTCGAGGGGATGAGGGAAATACTCACACTGAGCTATTACCACCTACCTCATCACCTCAAGGCTTGTATGATGTATCTCAGCATTTTCCCAGATGATTATATGATTTGCAAGGATCGACTGTTGAAGAGATGGATCGCTGAAGGATTGGTTGTTGAGAAGCGGGGGTTGACCCAGATGGAGCTTGCAGAAGGCTACTTCAATGAGCTAATGAGTAGAAGCATGATAGACCAGGCCACAGGTTTCGTAGAATCCATCTGGATAGGTGGGAGGAGGGAAGAGAGGTGCAAAGTGCATGACATGATGCTTGAGATCCTGGTGTCAACATCCCTAGAGGCTAACTTTGTTAGCCTAATAGGTGGTCAATATGAAGGGATGTCTTATACCAACACAATTCGCCGCCTCTCTGTACATGGCAGAGTAGAGCCATCACATAAAGACTCTTCATCATCCAAGAAGAATGTGGAAGCACGCTATGGTACAAAGAATGACATCGAGGGAATGATGGTGGAGCATGTCCGATCACTGAGCATATTTGATCCTGAAGTGAATAATATGCTGCTTGCTCGGCTAGGCGAGTTCACCCTACTAAGGGTACTTGATCTAGAAGGCTGCAAGCGCCTAGGAAAAAAACATATGAGATATATCTGCCAGATGTACCTTTTAAGGTTCTTGAGCTTGAGAGGTACAGATATCAAGGTAATGCCACCAGGAGTCGGTGATCTTGAGCATCTGGAGACACTTGATGTACGTGAAACAAACCTCAAGGATCTGCCAGATACAATTACCAAGCTAGAGAAGTTGGAGCACGTGCTGTTCTCAGACAAGGGTGCTTCGTGGTATGCCATGGAGTGCTCTGGTTGGATGATTCCCCAAGCGATAAACAAAATGAAGCGATTACGCCAGGTCAATAGAGCAGAGGTAGATGACCCTAAGGCCGCCGAGGAGATTGGTGAGCTGGATCAGTTGCAAGAGCTCGCTATCTATGTCGACACAAGAAAGGAAATAAATCAAGAAGTTGTCAAAAGGCTTGCCTACTCCCTAAACAAGATGTACTCCCTACGATGGCTTGACATTGGCAATTTTGGTTGTGCTAAATGGCCTTTTCAGCAGATAATGAACTTTCTCCATGAAGTGAAGTCACCACCACACGGCTGCTCCGGTATCTTAAGATCTGTGGCTGCATTAACAGATTGCCTGACTGGGTGGGGTCACTCACTGATCTTGCTGAGTTTTACATAGCATGGACGTACATTGATAGTGCTGGTCTATTCAGTGTCCTCTATAAGTTGCCCAATCTAAAGAGGTTGTCCTTTGGGGCATACTTTATTCGGAAAGGACAAAATATGGTTGCACGCGGTATCCAGCCCTTTCCAAAGCTCAAGGAATTGATTCTAGGCTATTCTCCTGAAGTTCCTAAAGAATACAGATTTGAAGAAGGATCCATGCCAGAGCTCGAGACGCTAGTGGTGAATTTCGGCGATCAGGGGAAGAGAATTGTTGGCATCGAGCACTTGACAAACCTTAAAGAGGTGCAGTACAGTGGTTGCAGAGGCCACAATGAAATGAAAGGATCAGTGAAGCAGCTAGAGGAGCTGAATAAGAAGCGAGTCGCGTCCAAACAAATAACTGTTAGAGCAAGGACTGAGGACGGCTGGTAACCATATGCAGGCAGCATGCATGTACAACAGAAGCGTCAAGCGCGCACTGCACTACAAAGGCTAAATAAAGCTGCAGTCAATGAAACTCGTCTTATTAACTCCTGTTGTTCTCTTCAGTCAACAATGTTGTTGTAGTAGTTGGTTCTTGTCATGTAATAAAGCTGGAATCCATGAAGTTCAATTATGGTTTGTGTTGTATTAAACCATTTGGTTCCAATATATATAGTTAAGCTGGACCAGCAGTTTGACTGTGATTACATTTCTTTCTCTATTATTATCAGTTCTCATTTTGAGACTTCAAGTGTTTTCGATCTCTCCTTGGATTAGTAACTGGGGCCATGCATGGGCCTTACATACCAAGCAGCATGAAGGTCCTATACTACATTGATGCGCGCAAATCTATAGCATAGTAGTGCCCGCTCCCCAGGGCATGCCCAGGCATGGCGCCATGGCCGTAAGCTGTGGAGACCCTTTTGGAGATCCCTGTGCTTAGTATATGTCAAACTCTTGATCAATAGCTTGATACAAGCACGTACAATTACACACTGTCATCGAAACTGCACCACTAATATTCTCAGCAGGAGAATTAGCGGTGTTGCACACATGTACTTACTTGGATTTGGCTAACGCCCATCAATTCCTGGGGTATACTTTAATACCACTCTAAAAATTGATTGATTCGATGAAGGGATTATTGTTTTGTGCCGCATTGGCTATTAGTAATATCTCGTGGCAAGACTGATGATGATGGGTCTTCTTCCTCCTGCGCACAATACAGCTGCTATGAGTACTACGCACTAGGACGGTTCGGCCTTATGCTGCTCCTTCTAGACCACCTAGGGTGCTTGCTTGAAGGGCGAAGTTTTATATGTTCAAACTCTTCTATCTTAATTTTAAAAAATATGTAAATCTTTTGCATATTCGATAAAGTTTTATATGTTCAAACTCTTCTATCTTAATTTAAAAAATATGTAAATCTTTTGCATATTCGATAAAACATTAATTTTATATCTCTGTGAAGTGCTGCTCGTCATGCCACCTGCCACCGGTGTGAGAGAACCTACCGTCTACCGAGGGCCCAAGGCAAAGGCGGGCCTAAAGGACAGTCCATGAAGACCTAGGCTGCTGCTAGCTACCTGCGCATCCGGTCAGCTCAAGCCGAGGGCAGAGGCGCAGCGCACCTAGGGTTTGTGACCGGATGCTGGTCTGGCCTGACCAGCGCGTCCGGTCAGTTCACCTGGGCGCAGAGGAGAAGCGCATGTAGAGCGCGCGACCGGCACGTCCGAGGATCCTCGGGACCGGAGCGTTCGGTTTACATCGTCTGGTGTGGCTTGGTGGCGTGATGCGAAGTGGACGCGGTGGCGCGTCCGGTCACGTGCGACCGGACACGTCCGATCGCGCGAGGAGCTCTCTGGACTTCGACCGGACGCCGGGTGCAGCGTGTCCGGTCAAACGGTGAAGCGCATCCGGTCACGGCAATGGCTCTCTCTGACTCGCACTGCTACTATTTGTCCTGTAGTGACCGGACGCGTCCGGTCACACTGACCGGTGGGTCTGGTCATCACGTTTTTCACTGCGATGTCTTGTAACGACTAGTTGCTTACCCCTTCGCTATAAATAGATGGTGGCCGGGTTTTGAGGTTCTCTCTTGCACTTTTGAGATATTAAGGCACACTTTGAGCTAGAAAACTTCCCCTCCACTCATCTCCTTGCTTGGTTGTATACTCTAGAGAGATTGAGTGAGATTCAAGTGTGTTGCATTGAGAGTTGCGTCCAGTGGCACTTGATCTTCGAGTTTGCTGCAGATTGCTCGTTACTCTTGGGTATTTTCCGACACCCTAGACGGCTTGGAACAGCGGTGGTGATTGAGCTCACGATTGGTGACTTGTTCGCGCCTCACCAACCGATTGTGAGGGATTCTTGAGCCTTCCCCGCGGGAGTTCGCGAATTGGCTACTCTAGTGGAGCTCGTGGCTTGGAGGATCCCTATCTTGTTGTGGAGAAACGTCGTAGTGAAAACATGACGAGGACGTTGTGGAGAAACGTCGTAGCGAAAACATGACGAGGACGTTGTGGAGAAACGTCGTAGCGAAAATTGTATTAAATATAAATATTAGAAGTGTACTTAGCTTTAGTCGAGACGTTGTCTGGTCGGTGGTGATGAAATTGTCCGGCCCTCGAGCTTTCCGATCTGTCATGACGACGGCGTCGCAGTTGTTGTAGTGCCTTTCCTTGCAACGTGGCAGGTGGTCGGGGCAAGAGGCCGTGGTCGTAGTCGGAGCATGTTGGAACTGCTCTCCTGCCACTGAAGCCGACGAGTCCGTCGTTGTCGAGTTAATTCTCGATATTAATCCCAGCGAGCTCCAAGGCGATGTTAGCGAAGTAGATCACAAACGAGGGAGATGTCGTTACATGCAGAAAAAACAATCTATATTAGATATTCGAAGAACAGACTGATCCAATCAACAACGTAGAACGACTCACCCAGTTTTTTAGTAGATAATTAACGAAAATTCCCATCTGGCTCGCCTGGGAGTCTGTACGCACACCCCCTACCTGGCGCGCCACTATCGACAAAATATGGTCGGCAGTCCATCGAGGGGTATGCCCGTGATGATAGATTAGTCGATAGACAAGTGCGCAAGACACGAACCAAATGATAACAGAACACAAGACACAAGATTTATACAGGTTCAGGACGTCAGCATGACGTAAAACCCTACATCTTGTGCTCTGTTATATTGTATTGAGTTATGTGGTTTTATGAGAAGTATGATCTGTCCTCTAGGGAACCCCTTCCTCTCCTTATATACTCTGGAGGAGGAGGGTTACAAGTAAAGTATCCGATTTGGTACTATTACAATGTCTAGTACACCTTGTAGCCTTGCGGTGCACGTCTTGATCTTGTGGGTCAGGCCACCTCGGATGGTGCGGCCCATGTATAGCCACGAGGGTATCCAGGGGTATATCCCCCACAGTCGGCGCCCCTTTCTCTCCTTTTTCTCGTCTCTTCCCCATCCCCTTTCTCTCTCAGCACACAGCCAAGCAATGGTGCCAAGCAGCAGCGGCTGGAGGAAGAGCGGGTGGCGGCACCGCTGTGGGGCCCCTCACCGGCGCGCGTGCTCGCCCTAGGCTGAGCGCGCCGCCGTCGAGCAGCCTTGCGGTTGCGCCCTTGAGCTCTAGCCTGCACGCACGGAGATGAGCGGCGACTCGGCTTCACTCCCGCGTGCCGACGAAGCCACGACGAGTTTTCTGTTCCCGCTCGCCGACGATATCTACGGCGACAGGTAGGCCAAGGTAGGCCCCTATCCCCTTTTCTTTAGATTAGGGTTAGGGTTCTTTAGGGTAATCCGTATCGAATTCGAATCCCCTTTCTGTTTTCCTTTAGGGTTTGACTTTGGGAATTTCTTTCGAATTGAATTCGTTTTGATTCTTCTATATTCTTCTCTTTCTACCCCGACTAGATCTACACGCTACACTGGCTCCGATACCATTGTTAGGAAACTAGGATTGTTCTGGGGTAGATCTGATGGGTACATTCTCATAAACTTGGCACAAGCATCATGTGGAATAAATGGGAGAACCAAGAGGTAGAGAGAGAGAGAGAAAGTTACCGACTATGGCCACCATGGTGTCGGTTTGGTGGAGCGAGTGTTGGTGAAGTCCGATGAGCGTAGATGACCGGCTGACGGTGTCCGATGAGAGCAGCAGGGTGGCGATGGTGGTGGAGACGACCGATGGTGGGGCATCCCGCCGCTGGCAGTGCCACCCTCGGGATCGGACTAGGGTTAGGAGTGGGGTGGCGGCTGGGGCGAACCTCATACCTTGAGCCGTAGGCCCCACCTCCTCTTTATAGGCACTGTGCGACGGGACCCACCAACCTCTGTTAGGTTTGATGCCCCCGATCAGGGTGCTGACCAAAGGCCCAAGTTGGCCGTTGGTGGAGATCAACCTAACATGAAGCACTTGCGCTATGTCCAATGAAGTCTAAGAAAGAGCGGGTGGTTCTTTACAGCAATCGAGCTCATTGTTACCTTCTCCTGCAGCAGCCATTGGCTGCCATAAGTGATGCTACTCGAGCATTGTGCCTTCATAGCCCTGTGAATCGTCATGCCAAGAGTTTGTGGAGAAGAGCTCAAGCAATGATATGCTTGGTTTTGCAAAAGAGAGCTTGTTGGATGCAATCCTTTTCATAAACGAGTGCTCTCAGTCAAATGATCCTGACTTATCCCTGAAGCAAAACAAAGTTCCTGATTATGCTGAGCGATTGGTGAAGAAGCAGATGCGTGCTGCTTGGCTATTCAGGGAAGCAGCTCTGAAGCATGGGGGTGTCCATTGTGAAGGAGATGCTAGCGATGCGTTTGGTCAAGAAGCTGATGACTCTGAGTGGGAAACAGCTAGCGAAAGCGATGCTGAGAATGATGCCACGGGAGAAGCAGATGATGAAACTGAATGGAAGAATGATGGCCACCAGGAAGATTTCTGTGAGAAAAGCTGAGGAACAGGTCCGGTTTGTTTACATGCTATTATTATTATGCTAATATCTTTGCAACATGAAATGCTAGTCCCTTCGAAAAGATAATTTCAATCACTAACAGTTTCTTTTCTCTTTGCAAATCCTTTGCTATTTATATTTCACATTTTCGCATGTAACATTTCTTAGCAATCTATATTTCTTGGCTCCGAGCTCGGCGCCAAGATCTGTGGCTCCGAGCTCGGAGCCAAGATCTGTGGCTCCGAGGTACCGGCCACATCAGCGCCACCTCGGATGCCATGCTGTGCGCGGTCAGGCACCTCGGAGCCAAGATCTGTGGCGCCGAGATGTGTTACCTCGGAGCCATGAGTTCTGGCGCCGACCCCCAGGGTCCAAAGATGAGTTTATGTTGTCCAGGGGGCTAAATGTAATTTTTTTTTTAAAAAGGTTAAACAGTAAAAAATTCGGTTTCGTTCCCCCTGTCTATCTCTACGGCTAAGCCTGTGTTTAGATGCAAAATTTTTTGCAAAACGGCACTGTAGCTCTTTTTGTTGTTATTTGACAAATATTGTCCAATCATGGTCTAATTAGGCTTAAAAGATTCGTCTCGTTCATTTCGTCTAAAATGTGTAATTAGTTATATTTTTTATCTATATTTAATGCTTCATGCATGTGTCTAAAGATTCGATGTGACAGGGAATCTGAAAAATTTTGCAAAATTTTCTGGAAACTAAACAGGGCCTAATTCTATGAGATTATGACACCGCTCATTTCATATTTAAAACAGCGAGACACAGTTCATTTCAAGCACCCACCTCTCTCTCTTCCGCATTTTAAATCGCTTGTTTTTTAAGAACATAGTTGTTGCTATATATCTATATATGTTGTGTTTAGATACATAGTAAAAAAAACTATATATCTCTTTTTGTGGATAAAGGTAATACTACTTAGATTTTTTTTTTTACTTTTCATGTAAATTTTGTTGGTTATTATTGCCCTTCGATCCCCCACAAGTTCATCACATGGCTTTGTAGCTAGAAACGTACGGTGGGTGCATCTCATTTCAAAAGACGACAAAGAACTCGCCTTAATTGGGGTACCGTTGTAGGAGTACTGCATTTGTAGCACAATGATCTGAAAAGTACTCCATACGGATGAGTGTCCCGTGGCCGTGGCAGAAGCATTGAACCAAACAGCGAGGGGCCGAGGGCGGGGGCACAGCCGGCCATAGCACATGCGGGCACAGTGGATCCGTACGCCACAATCGACAACGGAGTCCTGTCACGTACCTACACGTGGAGGGAGAAGCCTGAACGCAGGGCAGTGCAGTACTAGTGGGCAAGCAGGGCAGCGCCGCGGGCCGCAGCCTTCAATTGCCTCAGTTGCGGTTGCTGCTCGGTGCTCCATATGGGCCCATGCATCGATCATTGCACTAGAAATGACGCCGCGCCTGCCCCAAATGCCTCCCCTAGATTTGGGCAAGTATTGGAAATTATTTGCAAGGGATAGCAGTCCCTTCCCTTTGTTTTTGATCCATCAGACTACCAATGGTGTGTATGTTTAATATGTCTAGATAATCAAGCAATGTCTCTCTATCTGCTATAAGATACACAAGGATTTCTTTACTATTTTCAGATGCTCTAAGATAAGGGTCTGGCCACTTTTTTCAATGTTCCAATTATCATCATTTCGCGAATTTGTTTGAAGATGGCTTGCCATTTCTCTACTGCTACTTGTGAACCACGGGTGAGCTAGCTTTGGAAATTTCCCATTAACTACATAGCAGTATATAATTTTTGTAGCTTTGGAAATTTCCCATTCACTACATAGCAATCTATAATTTGTAACTGGCATTAGTTAATAGGTAAAATATTTTTTGAAGGTAATATTAGATTTTGTTCTTGCAGAAGATATGGAGCAGATTTTTACAATGATATTAAAGCAGACATAAGGTACTAGTGCATATGGCATATATCCGGTAATGGCAAGGATCCCTCAAACACACAGAAACTATGAATAAACAGATCAGACATACTCCCTCCATATCGGTTTTAGAAGTCGTTTAGGACATGATTACGCTTACCAAGGAGTGATTAAAGGGTATTTTTCCCTGTCTGCCCCTATTAAATAGGGTTGCGGGTGCATTTCATACAAGAAAGAACCATGCCTCGAGTGGCTAGCGCAGCACGTGGTGAGCTTTGAGGTCTTGGTTCGATTCCTGGCTGGCCCGTATTTTTTTGCTACTGCCTTGATTTTGCATGGCACTATTTTGTTTTGGCTTAACGTGGCTGCGCACGTTTGAGCGCGATTTTGGCCGAGTGGCATTGCATCTCGTAAATCAAACAAAAAGAATTCAACAAAATTATAGAACACATTATACATCTCAGCTAAGCTTCCTGCTGGTTCTTGAACAACTCGAATTATGTGATGCTTAGAACATGTACTGCCGCCAGAGCGCCACCAGGGTGGGGGTTCGACATGCACTGGACCCGGCTCAACCGCTCAAGGATAAACGACATGCACTGGATCCGGCTCAAGAGCTCAAGGATGGATTAGCTTGAAGCACCAAGATCCGCATGAACCACCGATAAAAAAGGGGCTCGCCCCGTGGGCCCCATGCACTGCCGCCTGTAGAAGGAAAGCGGCGTGTCGCCCGGACCGCCGCAGCCAGATGTGGAGCGTGGACGGCGTGCGGCGAGCGCGAGAGGTAAGAGGGGTGACGAACTATTAATGCGGCGCTATTAACGCTGGGCGCGGGAGCCGGAGCGCGAGCATGCAGGGGCAGCGGCGTCCAAAACTTTCCTTCTGCGCTACGATGACTTCCTTTCATCAAATCTGGTTCTCCGCTAGAACGACTACTATTTCAGATACGGAGGGAGTATTCTAGCTACTTATCTATTCATCACTCGTAGCATGTGTTCGTTCACAGTAGAAGCACTTATTTGACGGGTGGACAGCTGCCCACCAAGTTGCACGCCTTAACGAGGAGTCTAGAGTACTCCCTCCGTTCCAAAAAAAAAAGAGTTATTCTCGTTTCTTAAAAAATCAACAACTTTTAATTTTAACCAAATATATTAACAAAATATTAATATTTATGGTACATAATTGGTATCATTAGGTAGATCTTTGAATATACTTTCATAATAAACTTATTTAGATATATAAATGTTGCACGCATTTTCTACAAACGTAGTCAAAGTTGAGAAAGTTTGACCAGCACGCTTCCCACGGCGTCACTATTTTGGGACAGAGTAGTACATGGAAATCTTTGATGAGCACAGGAAACATGGTATTAGTCAATGTTTTTTTTTTTCCGGAAATCACTCTATCCTACAACATGATACAAAAAGATTAAAGGTTAGTGCTCACGTTGCAGAGCTAAACCAAACTAAAGCGACATGTATATTGACTGTAATTTTTGTTTTGTTTAATAAATGGGTTGGAGCCTAGGAGCAAGTTCAGTTCAAATCCAATCCATGCTTATTATGTATAATTTTTATGTAGTTATATCCATGCTTCAAGATAGTTTCTTGGCCATGATATATTCAGTATTATAATGCTTGTTGTCAAATGAAAAAGAGGGCAGGTAGCATTTTTTGTAACTACCATCATCCATCGTAGCTTGTGGAACTTGTATGTTGCCTTACATCAGTAGGAGTATGCATTTCCTGCATCACCCAATCAGAGTCTAGGGAGATGCCTATGCTGTATCCCTGAATTCTACAGATGTTATAGGCCAAAACTGATTTCCATCTCCCATAGGCATTTGAGCAAACAGGTGGCGTGCATGCTATTGCATACCTTGGAGCACTGGAGCAGCACCACGAAGGGAGCCTGCCGCCGCCACGGCCTAGCGTGCGCCGGGAACAGCAAGGGGGTGGGGGGCACGAAGCACTACCCGGCGTCGTCCGCAGCGCCGCCGGACACGTCCTCCTCTGTCCTCTCCCTGCTCGGCTTTGCCCCTCGCCTACGCTGTCGTCGCCTGCTGCAGTTGCGTGTGTTGCCAGTGAAGAGATTCTTGAGACCAAGGTTGCACGCCGGCGGTGGAGCGGGTGCTGTGTGAGGAGGGGACATTGGAGCCCGGCTCGCTGGCTGTGAAGCCTGTGCTCTGTGGAGGCGTGAGGGCGGCGCAGGACGATTGGAGTCGTAGATAGCGTCGCGCGCGGCATGTATCAGGTTCTTGGCCTGTAGCCTGGAGGTCAAGCAGGTTCTTGGCCTCCTGAAGGTCGAGCTGGCAGGAGGAGGCGGCGTCGGCTCGAGGTGGAGGCTTCAGCACCAAGGGAGAGGGCGCAGAGCTTGGTGGTGAGGTTGCGGAGGAGCAAGGAGGGGAGGCATAGCTGGCGGCGAGGAGGTGGCGGCGACGGCTTGTCCCGCGCCGGAGACGAAGGCTCTAGAACGCTAGTTGCTGCACTGCGTGTGGATGGTCCGATCAATATCCAACGGAGGATAAAAACGGGCGACGTGGCCCAACGAGAGGCCAGAGCTTGGCCTTGATTTCGTTATATAGAGATATGTTTCACAATATTTATCCATTGAAAGTATAAATAGCATAATTATTGCAATATTTCCACTTCCTGTACATCCTAATTAAACGCTTTAAACCAAATGAAGTGATTGTGTAATTGTTGGGGAACTGTGGGGGTATTAACCCCTATACCCTTACGGCTAGACTTGGGCTGGCCCAGACCAGAGGGCTTGGCCCACCAGAAGACGACGCGTGACCCGGTCGATTTGCTCGGCGTCCCACGCAAGGAAGGAAAGCAAACTTAGAGATCAAGCAAGATCCTAGTCGGTTAGAATAGGAATCCTTATCCGGCCAGCTATGGCAATTGTAACTGACTAGAATTAGTTTCTAGATTTGTAACCCTGCCCCCCGGACTATATAAGGCGGGCAGGGGACCATCTCAAAACACATCTCATCATATACAGCAATACAAATCAGACGTAGGACGTAGATATTACGCCTTCACGACGACCGAACCTGGATAAAAACCTTGTTGTGTCTTGCGTCACCATCTAGTTCGTAGCTTGCGCACATGTCTACTGATAAATCACTACCTTGGGCATACCCCTTGGTAGACTGCCGACCAGGTTTCGTCGACAGTGGTGTGCCAGGTAGAGGGTGTGCATATAGCTTCCCAGGCGAGCAAGATGGTCATCATCCCCGACTTCACCGTCGGCCAGATCACCTGGACCACCGGCATCAGCAGCTTCATCGCCACTACCACGGAGGAGGCGCAGATTCGACCTGCGTCGACCATGTCTCCATCGCCTACGGCTCCGACCACTCCAACAACGGCTCCGGCCACCCCAGCAACGGCTCCGACCACGCTGACAACTCGTCGACCGCTTCCCCGCTACAAAGGAAGGGTGATCAACAACACCGACCTGATCGAGGCTATTGACCAAGTCGGCTACAAGCTTTCGCAAACCCTGACTTTGGTAGATTCGATCCAAAATCAATCTACCAAGCAGGTACTTCTTAACCACAACAGATCTACCTGACCAGTTCAGGCTTGCCGTCCGACACGGCTAGATACAGATCTAGTGGTCACCGCTACTCCTAAAGGACGTACGGTACGCCTTCGCCCGGTTCCCACACCCGGCCTTAGGCCCTTTGTGTACCAAGTCCCGACGGAGGGTTGCCAGGCCTTCCCATATGGCCTGAAAAATGCTGCTTCCGAGTACGCGTATCGTACACCTCATCTGTTCATGGGTCCCATGGAGCAAGGCCATGTTTCAGATTTGTACTTCCTGGATATACCTCGACCACCACCAGGCAACGCCGTTAACATGGTCAGTATCCAGGAGTATCATGAAGGTTCAGTTCATACATTGCCCGAGGATGGTGACTCCAGCACTGGATCTACACGATCTGTTCACACCGAGGCTGCACACCTCGACGACGATGAATATGATCAGGATCCACTACCATACCCTCCGGGTTTCTCGCCAATCCCAAGGTTCCCACCAAGACGTGGCGACATGGTGCTCAACATCAGTAATGGCGAGCCCGCAGTTGCGGGAGAAACTGACGAGCAATGGCAACTTCGCGAACAGCGTAACGCCGACCGTGCCCAACGTCGTCAGCATGAGGCTGAAGAAGAAGAAGCACGTCGCAGGGGACCTTGACCTCGAGATCTGGCTGACGCCTTCGACAGAGTAGGCGATAGGCCAGTTTTCAGGACCCCAAGTGCCAACGTGGCCGTTGCCATGGCCAACCTGGACCGATTACCAGACATGCCAGAGAACCACGCGGTTTGTGAAGACATCAAAGCATATCTAACCACCGCTATGGGACAAACCGTCGAGCTCGCCCAGCGTTCCCAAGCTGCTACAAGCACGTCCATCGCATCTAGTCGGAGTCGTCGTTCCCGCGCTTCAGAGCATCCAAGTCGCCAACATCGCGATGATCAAAACCCACCCAATCCCCCACGTGGTGATGGCGGTGGTGGCGGTGGCAGTGGCGGTGATGAAGGCGAACAAGAAGGTGATCGAGGCCATCGCGACAACAACCGCAATCGTCGCGACAATCGAGATCAGGAGGTCGACCAGAATCCTCCTCACGATCTCCGTCACCGTCTTCCTCCTTGTGACGTCCGCAGTCACATCACTAGTCATGCTAATGACCGTCAGGCCCATGAGAACGTGCGCCGCATCCCGTATGACACCGAACACGGCCCCCCGGGCCTTAAACAGTTCACTCCCCATCTCTGACAAGTCGTCTGGCCAAGAAATTTAAGCTTGATGGCAAGGAGAACCCCGAAAGCTAGGTCACGCTCTATGAGATCACCGTCCGTTCCACCGCAGGTGATGAGCATGTAATGCTAACTATCTTCCAGTTGTTCTTGATCAAGCAGGTCATCAATGGCTACTCAGCCTTCCGGAGAACTAGTTCGATAGCTGGTCGGACCTTCGGCAAGCCTTCATCGACAATTTCATTGCCACATGTGACCAGCCGGGCAACAAGTATGACCTCGAGAGCATACGTGACCGAGCAGGCGAGCCATTGCACGACTACATCCGTCGCTTCTCGGATATGCGTCTCAAGATCCCAAGAATCACTCATGATGAAGCAGTCTCAAACTTCATTAAAGGCCTTCGCCATCACGACGCCCTCAGAAGCAAGCTGCTCCGAAAACGGCCGTCTACGGTCTCCGAGCTCCTCGCTACTGCCAAGAACTACACGGATGCCGATGACGCCGAGAAGATCATTAAGGAAGACATGGGTGGGTCATCACGCCCCGAGCACCCGCTGTGCCGGGACAAGAAGCCCGATGACTGTGGTCGGAACAACAACCACGAGCGTCGCGACCGGCACAACAACAACAACAATCGCGACCGCCGAGATAATCGTGATCGGTGGCCCGATAATCGCGATGATTACAGAGGCAAGCGCCCCCGTGAAGACGACCATGAGGTCAACGCGGTCAAGAAACCTGCTGGTCGCCATGACTATCAAGAGGACTACAACAAAGCTTTGAAGGGTCCCTACCAGATCCATCCCAAGTCCAATCATACCATGGAAAACTGCCGCTTCCTCAAAAACATCTACGCCAAGCAACTTGCTAACGATGATGCTCTAAAAGCCATTGATGATGGACCGCGGCGTGACGGTGATGACGACGATGATGACGAACAGGATAGAAATCCTCCTCACCAATATGTCAATCCCACCAAAACCGTCCACTCCATCTTTGGCGGAAAGGTGTCTTTAGAGTCCAAGCACGAGCGCAAGCTGCTGAAGCGGGCCTACTTGAGCGTCATCAATGCCGACGACCTCATCTCTGATCCTAGGCTCCCGGCCTGGTCCCACCATGAAATCTCCTTCAGCCGAGCAGACCGGTGGGCGGCAATCCCGGAACCTGGTCGTTTCCCCCTCGTCCTTGACCCCTGCATCAACAGCGTTCGGTTCGAGAGGGTGCTCGTGGACGGTGGCAGTTCCATCGACATCCTGTTTCACAGCAGTTTACCTGCCCTTAAACTAACTGAGGCTGATCTCAAGCCTTATGACGCACAGTTCTGGGGCGTCCTTCCCGGACAGAGTTCCATACCTCTCGGACAGATCACGCTCCCTGTGCAGTTCGGCAATCCAAACCACTTCCTTACCGACTACGTCAACTTTGTGGTCACAGACTTTGAGGGTACTTACCACGCCATCCTTGGTCAACCAGCGCTCACCAGGTTCATGGATGTGCCGCACTACTCTTACTTGGTGCTCAAAATGCCTACCGAGCAGGGTGTCCTTACTCTCAGAGGCAACGTTTACACTACCTATACCTATGACGAGGAAATCTTTAAGGTAGCAGAGGCCACCGACCTCTCAATTCGCATGGAGCAAACCCTAGTCGACGCCTCCAAGATTCCTACTGGTCAACTGGAAATTCCATAACGCCAAGCACCACGGAAGCACATCAAGTCCAATGAGCACAAGGAGGTCCAGCTGGTCGACGACGATCCCAGCAAGATGGCCCTTGTCGGGGCCAACCTGGATCCTAAATAGGAAGACACGCTCGTCAAGTTTCTGAGGAACAACATAAGCGTGTTCGCGTGGAAACCCGCTGACATGCCCGGTGTTCCTCGGCACCTGATCGAGCACTCCTTGAATGTCTCGAAGACCGCAAGACCTATCAAGCAGAAGTTACGACAGTTCGCTCATGACAAAAAGGAGGCTATTAGGGCAGAAGTTACCTGGCTTTTAGCAGCTGGATTTATTATAGAAGTGTATCATCCGGACTGGTTAGCTAATTTGGTCCTTGTACGCAAAAAGAATTAAGAATGGAGAATGTGCATTGATTATACCGATCTCAACAAACACTGCCCTAAAGACCCCTTCGGCTTACCTCGCATAGACGAAGTCGTTGATTCCACAGTCGGCTGCGAGCTGCTGTCCTTTCTCGATTGCTACTCTAGTTATCACCAGATCGCTCTCAATAAGGACGATCAGATCAAGACGTCCTTCATTACACCGTTCGGCGCCTACTGCTACACGACTATGTCGTTCGGGCTTAAGAACACGGGGGCCACGTACCAACGTGCTATCCAGCAATGCCTTGCTGATGAGATCAAGGATGATCTGGTCGAAGCCTACGTCGATGATGTGGTCATGAAAACCAGGGAGGCTCATACCCTGGTCGACAATCTCCAGCGCACCTTCACGGTTCTCAACAAGTACCAATGGAAGCTTAATCCAAAGAAGTGTATCTTTGGAGTGCCATCTGGTATTTTGCTGGGCAACGTCGTCAGCCATGACGGCATACGCCCCAACCCGACAAAGGTAAAGGCCGTTCTGGATATGCAGCCGCCCAAAAATGTCAAGGATATCCAGAGGCATACCGGATGCATGGCCGCCTTAAGCCGTTTTATCTCACGGCTCGGTGAAAAGGGTCTGCCTTTCTTCAAGCTACTCAAGGCTTCCGAGAAGTTCTTCTGGTCGAAGGAGGCTGACGCTGCCTTCACGCAGCTCAAAGAATTCTTAACCTCTCCTCCAGTCCTTACAGCCCCTCAGAAAGATGACATTCTCCTTCTCTACATTGCGGCCACCGATCGCGTGGTCTCCACAGTCATCGTGGTCGAGCGTGATGAACCCGGCCACGTGTACAAAGTCTAGCGCCCTGTTTACTTCATCAGCGAGGTGCTCAATGAATCCAAAGCCAGGTACCTACAAGTTCAAAAGCTGATCTATGCCATCCTGCTTACATCCCGAAAGTTGAAACACTACTTTCGACGGATATCGGGTGGTGGTCAAGACTAATTTCCCATTAGGAGACATAATTCGAAGTAAGGACGCTAATAGACGCATCGTCAAGTGGGCAATGGAATTATGCCCTTATTCAATCAAGTTCCATGGTTGCATGACCATCAAGTCTCAGGCTCTGGCGGACTTTATTGTTGAATGGACGGACCTTAGCGCACCTCCCGATCAGGGGCCAATCGAATACTGGAAGATGTATTTCGATGGCTCTCTGAACATCGATGGCGCAGGCGCAGGCGTACTCTTTATCTCACCAACCAACGAATAGCTCTGCTACGTCCTCAGAATTTATTTCCCTACATCTAATAACGCTGCAGAATTCGAGGCCTGCCTCCATGGCATGCGGATTGCGGTTGAGCTTGGTGTGAAACGTCTCTATGTCTATGGTGATTTGGCCCTAGTCATTAACCAGCTTAACAAAGACTGGGACACGACTAGCGAGAAGATGGATGCATATTGCAAAGAAATTAAAAAGTTGGAAGGCAAATTCTATGGTATCGAATACACACATGTGGTCCGGGACAAAAATCAAGCAGCCGATAAGTTGTCTAAGTTAGGGTCATCCCGAGCTCAAGTTCCACATGGCGTGTTCATCCAAGACCTTGTTAAACCATCCATCAAGGAAGAAGCAGGTCAGGTGGTCGAGAAGCCTCCAGACCAGCCTCTGGTGGTTACGGTTCCCCCTCCGAGCACTACGGAATCCTCTCCAACAACACCTGCAGTACCTCCGACCACTAACACTGACAATTGGAGAGTATCTTTTATCAAATTTTTGCAGGATGGGACCGGTTATGTTGATCGAACAGAGAACGAGCAGCTTATGCGCCACAGTAAGCAGTACCTACTGGTCGACGGTGTCCTGATGCGCAAAAATGCAAAGGATGAAGTCTTGATGAAGTGTATCACTCAAGACGCAGAGAAGCTGGTCCACCGCTGCGACGGCTGTCAATTTTTCGCCAAACATATACACGTGCCAGCACACGAGATCCAGACCATACCAGCCTCTTGGCCCTTTGCATGCTGGGGACTGGATATGATTGGTCCTTTCAAGCCGGCTCCTGGCAACTTTAAATGTGTCTTCGTGTTTATTGACAAGTTTTCTAAATGGATCGAGTACATGCCTTTAACCAAGGCATCATCAGAGAAGGCAGTCAAATTCCTTGATCAGATTATACACCGTTTTGGCCTCCCTAACAGCATAATTACATACCTGGGTACTCAGTTCACTGGTAGTGTATTCTAGTACTCCTGCGATGAAAAGAGCATAGTGGTGAAATACGTGTCAGTGGCGTACCCTAGAGCTAATGGGTAGTTCGAAAGGGCCAATGGCATGATCCTCGACACGCTGAAGAAGAGGTTGTACAGGGAAAATGACAAAGCTGCTGGTCGATGGCTTAAAGAATTGTCGGCCATGGTCTGGGGACTGCGAACCCAGACCAGTCGCAACACTGGTGCCTACCCATACTTTATGGTCTACGGCGTAGAAGCAGTACTTCCTGCAGATATCGCTTTCAGATCACCGTGTGTTGAGAATTTTGATGAAGACAGGTCTGATGAAGCACGTGAACCTGGTCTTGAAGTGGCAAACAAACCAAGAAGGCATGCACAAGCTCTCATCCCCTTGGGAAGGACCGTTTGAGGTCATCGAAGTTACCCGACCTACTTCATACAGACTGGCTCACCTCGATGGTACTGAAGTACCGAACTCCTGGCATATTAATAAGCTTAGGCGTTTCTACCCACAGAGCGCATAAATAAAGCATATATGTTTTCTTTCGGTCACTCTAACGTGTTTATCCGAAGCTTACTCTCTATAAGTATTTTATAAAAGACCAGATTGATAGACCACCATTCTTTCTCGAGTCCTCGGAGTCAGCCCCGTCTCCGATTTTCTCCCCACGCGTGCACGGGACCAGCTCTCTACGCTCCGGGTGGTCGGTGGGTGCTCTCTGATCTGACCTGTGCGCTCTTACGTGTGAACAGGCTCCGTGCCTCGCACTCCGACTACAGATCTGGCTAGGGCCATACGGATTCCACAAGATGATGTGTCTTCCAATCGTTACAACTAAACTAGAACACTTATTCGTTCTAACTTAGTTATCAAACACAATATACAAGCTTAGCACATTTTTTCAACAAAAAACAACATAAGCTTACATTGCCTCAATAGTACTTTATTACAAGCTTGCCTGACGAGGTACAAGTTTACAATAAACTAAACTATGTTCTGCTCTACAGCTACAGGTAGCCGGCTTGGCTCTTGTTTACCGCCTATCTATGGTTGTGGCGTTGCCTCTGCTGATTGAGCTTGAGTCGTTGGAGTCTGGCTGGTCGTGACCGCAGGCTCCGGTTGCTCCTTGTTAGAAGACTGCCCCCTCTGAGACTGGCTGGTCGAGACCGCAGTCCCAGGTGGTCGGCTTGAGGACCCCAGAGCAGACGTCGTCGGCGTTCCTTGCGATGGGGGTATTGGCGTTCCGCACAGGTTTATGTCGCCAATGATTATCGTCGCCAGCTCGGTCAACTGGCCCCGCAGCTCTCCTACTTCCAACACGCCAACTTCTTTAGGGTAGCCCTTGGCAAGGCGCGTGAAGTCAATCAGGGGATAATGCACGCGCACTATGCTTAGCACATGGGCGCCCGCAAACTCTTCGGCCTCCTTCACGAACTACTGAAGCCAACCCCACGTAAGCTGACATTTGTCTATTACTCCTAGCTGCGGGGCTCGCTGTTCGGTTGGCGGCAATCCTGGATCGATCAAGTCAAGCACTGGCCCAATCCCTCGCACCATCTGTGTGCAGCGATCCTTCTAGAGGTCGCGGTCTTTTTGCAGCTCTGTAATGTGCTTCTTGGCATTGTTCTTTAATGCTGCAAAAGGGCATTCTGGTTAGAAAACAGATAAAGGACATCTATACAGTCATTATGCCACGATCAGGAAAACGGCCACTTACTCGTTATCTCCTGGTTTTTATTCTTCACCTCCTCGGTCATCTTCACCGAGTGGTCTTGGAACCGTGCGTGGTCCTCTGCCAGCCGGGTGTTCTCTGTCGCCAATCGGGCGCACTCTTCGGCCATTCGCGCGTTTTCTGTTCGCATCTTGGCGACTTCCTCTGCCAGGTCTACAACAAGCTCGAGGAGACACATAAATACACTCGAACAATATTTTTCAGTGCTCGGGGATGTGCTGCTAACATAAGTTACCTACTCTTTTCCGCTCTTTCTGACCAAGCTGGAGGACAACATTGAGCCTTTGTGACTCGATCTCTGCCTGGTCTTTTTCAGCGGTCTCGAGCTGCTTGCGCAGCCGATCCACTTCAGCTGTCAGCTCTTTATTGTCTTTGAAGATGCCTTGAATTTGGTCAAAGAACTGTTTACGATACTTTGCCGTCTTCATGAGGCCCGGCAAGTCAACTACAGTACCATATATGCATGACTACAAATTCGAACTGGTCTACGACAGTGATCAAGGAGTATGCTTACCTGTCCTTCTCCGATGAGCCGTCTAACTGCTCGCACCACTCTTTCCGTCTCCTTATCGATGGAGATCTTCTCGTGGTAGACGTAATGGTCTCCACGTTCACGACAGATGTATACATGTTGCCACCCGTCTTGTGGATGCCCTTGGATTTCTTCGACGACATCATCATCATCAGACTCAGCCGCCTGATCCGTACTGGTCCGCCCTTGTTCTTGGTTCGGCTCGGCGGTGGACGGTCCCATCGCCATTTTTCCTCTGGCGGCGGCGTCGGGCAGATCACCTTGAGTCAGGCTCGTGGTGGTCGTGGTCTGCTCGAGCACGCTCTTATTGGTCTCGGGGACTTGCCCTAAACTCTGCGTAACCGGAAGACTTTGCTCGGGCGCCACCTGCTCAAACGCCTCCTGCTCGGGCACCAACTCAGGCACCTACTCGGGCACCTCCGTGTTTGCCACGTCGACCGCGTCCTTGCTCATTGTCGGCTCCACCGCACCGGTGGTCTGACTTTCCGGTTGCTTGAATGATGTCGTGGTGGTGGTCAACACATTTGTCCTAGCAGTGGCCAGTTGCTCGGGTCTTTCCATTGATGCCGAGCTAGCAAGTCACAGCCACACAGTTCCCTTTACTAATTGTACGCTCTCTACTACTATTGACGTGTTATTTACTGAGTTTTCAGGAACTTACAGATCTGAGCTCCTATGAATGGTGGTGAAGGCACGACGCCGCGTTTGCCCTTGGCTTGTCTACTAGGCAGAGGAACCCTGGCCTCCGTCTTGTGGTGGCCGCCTGGTTTCCTTTTCCGCTGTCCTCACGTCGGGTGTCTGCCCCGTTGGTGGTGTTTGGCCCTCCTGCAGCCCCTTTGCCGGTGGGGTCGATCCCCCCTACGTTGTCTGCTCGCTCCTCCTCTTCCGAGGATTGAGCATGTAGGCGCTCGCGTCTTCCTCCGCTTCGTCCTCTGACCAGTCACGCACCATGCGGCGACATTTCCTGGTCGAGTCTTCTGGGCTCTCTTGTGCCCGGGAGCTTCCGGCCCTCTTCTTCGATTGGTCGGGGGCGCTTGGACTCTTCCCAGCACCTGCTCGGGCCCCGGCTTCGTGGTCGTCCTCGACACCTTCATAGCACTGCTGCACATTGCGTGGTGGCGGTTCCACGCTCTGCGGGTGCTCGACTCCAGGGGCCAATGACACAAACAGGTTGTGTCTCTCCACGCCGTTCGGGGCTGGTCGGCAAGAACAATCAGGACTTATTAGTCTATGGTGGTCGGCAACACTTTTTGGAGCCAAGGAGTTGGTTTTTTTACCTTCGGGGCTGGTCGAATGAGCTTATATGCGTGCTGGATCTTGCTCGGGCGGGAGTAGCTCTGGTCTGCTAGATTGAATAACTCCCCAATCCGGCGTATGACTTCGTCGTGGTCCAGATCCTCTGACCGCATCCTCGTCTGGTCGGCCGAGCCTTGGTACTCATACCCGACGTGCACCCTCCTCTGGCATGGCTGCACCCGACGGCTGATGAAGTTCCCGGCCACAGCCGGTCCGTCCAGACGATTCCATGGGAGCAGCGCCATCAACTCCTCCACTTACCCGCCCAGCTCTGGTCGCTCATTCTAGGCTACTCTATTGTCCAGAATGTACCCGACGTCGCACATCGTAGCACTGTCGTGTTTTTCGCGGATGTAAAACCACTTCTTGTACCAATCTCCAAGCGAAGTGTTCCAGGGGCAGTTGAGATATTCTTACTTCATCCCATCCCGGAGGGTCAGATACACTCCGCCGGCGATTTTGGAGCCGCCTTGGGACCCTTTCTTCCTCAAGCAGAACAAATATCTAAAGAGGTCGAAATGGGGTTGGATTCCCCCATACGCCTCACAAAGGTGGATGAAAATAGAAATAAGGAAGATTGAGTTGGGATGCAGATTGCAAATCTCAATCTCGTAATACAGACAAAGACCTTGAAGGAAGGGATGGACTGGAACCCCAAAACCCCGCTTGAAGAAATCTTCGAAGACAACTATCTCACCAGGCTGGGGATTGGGGTAGCTGTCGCTGCCCGCTGGCCGCCATCATGAGAGCTCCTGGTTGTGAAGCACGCCCAAGCCGACGAGGTCACTAATGGTCGCTTCGGTGGACTTCGACTTCCACCCCTCCTTCCTCATCATTTCGGCCCTTTTCGTCACCTCCGTCTTGGCCATCTTCTACCTCTCTCGCCTCTTTGCTTTGGCTTTGTTGATGTACAACGCGTCGCTCTTAACGGCGGCGAGGTGTGCTAACGGTGGCGGCGGAGTCGGAATAGGGCACGAGGGCTGGAGGAAGAAGATATTTGGTTTGCAAATGCGACTGTTGGGTGTAAATGGGGAATGGCCGCACTGCGGCTATTTATCTCATTGACTGTGCCGTTGCACCTCTCCAAGATTCTTGGGAGATGTGCGTGAGAAACGTGGCATGATTCCTTTGGTTTTCACTTTCTTTTCCGGTTACTGCGCCAGTAAATGTGCCCCTCGTTTCCTCTGCGAGAGGGCCCACACTGGCATGCTGCGTCTGGCGGACGTTTCACTGTGACACTGACAAGGCAGTTGAGCGTGACAAAATACGTCACATCTGTCAACTTTTTGTGATATCATGACAGCGCAAAGTAGGAAGAAAAATATAAATTATATATTCCGTGTCAGACGGGAAGACAGTAAGAAATGCTCGGATTGTCATAGGCCACGGAGCACGTTATATTCCTCGACCAGGCTCGGGGACTCATCGACCACGTTTCATTCTGCTCGGGGACTCATCGACCATGTCTCATTCTGTTCGGGGACTCATCAACCATACCTCACGCTGTGCTCGGGGACTGCTTCGACCACTCTCCGACCACAGCTCGATGCCTGATTTCCTCGGCTACATGTGAAATTGGACTCACATACAGTTGGGAGGTCATTACTTTTTAGACCTTGCTACAAGGCTCATGCTTCGCCTTCCAGCAAGCTCGGGGACTACATCGGTACGATGCACTTGTCGGTGCATCTCAGTATCAAGTTTCCATGGAGTTTCATTTCAGACCCTGGCACCACGTGCTTATGTCACCTACTACCAGGCTCGGGGACTAAGTGGGCACACTTCACCTAGCGGTGAATGTGTTTATTTTTTTGACCCCTACGCTTTGTTTACCCTGCTTACATTTCTTTTCAGAAATACAAGTGGGCACACTTCACCAGGAAGGAAATCTTTTTCTTTTTCTAAAAAAGCACCGTACATTCTTTGGACAACCTACTTTCTCCGGCAACAACAGTGGTCGGCTGTATTGTAAGCTGGTTGGACGCCTGCAACAGCTGCTCGGATGGTGTTTTGACTGGTCGGAGACGTCAAGAACTCAAGCTTTACTGTTCGGAGAAGGTCAAGACGGCGTGTCGCATCACAATGCATAATGCTCAAGGATTAGCTATGCGGGTATTAACCCCTATACCCTTATGGCTAGACTTGGGCTGGCCCAGACCAGAGGGCTTGGCCCACCAGAAGACGACGCGTGGCCCGGTCGATCTGCTCGGCGTCCCATGCAAGGATGGAAAGCAAACTTGGAGATCAAGCAAGATCCTGATCGGTTAGAATAGGAATCCTTATCCGGCCAGCTATGACAATTATAACTGACTAGGATTAGTTTCCAGATTTGTAACCCTGCCCCCCGGACTATATAAGGCGGGCAGGGGACCCCCTCAAAACACATCTCATCATATACAGCAATACAAATCAGACACAGGACGTAGGTATTACGCCTTCACGGCGGCCGAACCTGGATAAAAACCTTGTTGTGTCTTGCATCACCATTTAGTTCGTAGCTTGCGCACCTGTCTACCGACAAATCACTACCATGGGCATACCCCTTGGTAGACTGCCGACTAAGTTTCGTCGACAGGAACCATATGCCCTGGGGGGTCTCCCTCTTTATTCGCACAACCTTGACCATACCGGCGCGAGCCAAAGTATTTATTCTTGTCGGAACACTGAAGGCCGACTTGGTTCATCCGAAAGAATTTTCAAAATGGTGGACCAGCGGGATCTGTGAAGCCACCTTTGGCAAAGGCTCCCAAGTGGGTGCCAAAGACGCACTACTAGCAGCAAGCCAGCAACCAATGCAATCCCTAGTTGGAACAAAACCACCACCACCAAACAACAACAACAACAATATCAAGAGGCAGAACTGTTCCAACTTTGAACGGTACATTTAATTTTCACCTCGTTTTAACTAGTCAGAAAGCCAGTTGAAACCTGCGGCTGGGTACGCAGGGAGTTGCCCGTGTGCATTTTGTATGCATAGTGCGTGCAGCTAAACAAGCGATAGAACTACATAGGGTTCTAGCAGTTTGTACATGCTTGCGGTCTAACTTTTCTTTAATAGGCCTCCCTTTAACTAAACATCACATATACTGTTGGGAACTTGATTCTTCATGTGTTAGCGATTCAACATCAAGTGATGTTATGTCTGCCTTACAAATATTTTTCGAATGCATCTATAGAGATAGGGTGTGTGTATGTATTAGTAGATGTGAGTTTGCGAATTTTGAGCATCGGATCACATTAGGGTAGAGAAGCTACCTCCCTTGCTCTCACCCAAATAAAGGGTGTTTAGGACAAATCTCCAGATTTGAAAAATAGCTATGACTCCCATTTTTCTAGCCAAACATTGCTAGCTCCACCAACTTCAGATCCACCAAAACTTGAATGTTGAATCTAGCTCCCGGATCCATGAAATCCATGGAGCTCCTCAAGGGATGTTCTAAAAACTCTTTTGTTTCGTGGAGTTGGAGAAAATTACCCGTCATGCCACCGGTTGCATAGTTCAAAGTACCATTTCGTTATGTTTTCGTTTGTGTCCTTGCCTCGTGTTCCCCTTCACCGCGCCCAACACACTGCCGCTCCTGGCTGCGCTCACGCCCGGATGCTGCCACGTCGAGCTCTCACCCAATCTCCCGGTTTTCACCCAATCCCTTAGGACCGGGGCCACATTCCTTGCTTTCACCCAATCCCTTGATTCTATTGAGGCCCAGACCTCCTGATGGATGTCCAGAGCACACTTGGGCTTCCTTTCCTATACATATAGCGAATAAAATCCATTGTTTGTAAATAAAGACTAAAGAGAAGCGCAGAAGCTAGCTAGAGAGAGAAGTAGCTAGCTAATGCCTAATGGAGGGCGTGTCGGCGGCACAGAGCCTTGTGAGCAATGTTGCTCAGCTGTTGGGGGACGAGTTCTGGCAGCTCCGCAACGTGGGTGGTGAGGTCGCTCGGCTGAGGAACGAGCTGGCCACCATTAACGCCCTCCTCCGCATGCAGTCCGAAGCCGACAAGGATGGCGTGGACCACTTCGTCCGGGAGTGGATGAAGCAGCTGCGGGAGGTGGGCTACGACGCCGAGGACTACGTCCACCTCTACCTGTTCCGGGTCAGGTCCCGGCAGGGTGACCGCTTCTTCGTGCGGTGGAAGCGCCTCCTTACCACCTGCTGGTCTCGCTATTGCCTCGCTGGTGACATCAGGGACCTCCGCGCCCAGGCTTCCGCCATCAACGAGCAGCATGCTCGCTACGGCTTCAGCCTTGAGCCACTGCGCCGCAGGGGTGCTGCTTCATCGTTAGGCCCTGCGGCAGCATCGGCGCGTCCACCGCTCGGCCCAGCTGACAACCTCTACTCCAACCGTCATCAGTTCGTCGGCAACAGGGCCCTGGCTACCAACCTTGCCAACAAGGTCAAGGCACTAGAAAATGACGACGACAAGAAGCTCAAGGTTTTCTCCATCTGGGGGTTCGGAGGGCTTGGGAAGACCACGCTGGTACTGGAGGTGTGTCGGCTGCTGGAGACGGAGTTCCCGTGCCAGGCACGGGTGTCCGTTTCCCAGACATTCAGCACCAAGGACCTCCGGGGATTGCTCAAGCGTCTGCTTCGGCAGATCGGGCTGCCGAAGCAGGCATCAGTTGAGAAGCAAGCGGCTACCCTTGGCATCGACACCATGGATGACGATCCGCCGAAGCAGGCAGAATTTAAGGAGCAAGCGGATCCTCTGGGTAACATCGACACCATGGATGTCGGCCTGCTGGAAAACAAGCTCAAAGAGAGTCTCAAGGACCAGAGGTACGTATAGCACACACCGTACCTAATTTCATCAACACCCCCTTACAACGGAAAGTTATGCTCTTCTGCCCTTAGATCTTGCAAGTTCTCAGTACAAGGGTAGAAGGATTGAAGTTACTTTTTCTTATTATTCCATTTCAAGCTACCTTTGCAAACAGTAGATAGTTACATTCCTATTACCCAATAAGGCCTAGTATGGAGCGGTGGACATTTCTTTTTCAATCCTATCTATTTCTAGTGAAACTAACTAAATCTTATGAAAATCAATCCTATAAAAATTCCTATGTTTCGAAAAGGCCCTTCCATAGGAGCAAGAGTTAGTATATTATATATTACTAGCAAACATGCCCATTGCAACGGAACCAAATACACATAGGAATCGGACACCGTATCGCTAGACGCGAGTTGTTCTAACTCGTATGAGCACATATCATGAGTCTGGGTCATATACGAGATACGCAGAGCGCGACCTAATATGTTATGTAATCGGACTCTGTGATGATTATTGTTAGACATGAATTGTTATGACTTGTATGAGCATGAGACATGAGTCCACGGCACATGTGAGACATGGAGGGTGTGATCCAATACGTCTTAGAATCAGACTCTGTATCTATCATTGCTAGACATGATTTATTCTAACTTGTATGAGTACGGTTATGAGTCCGGATCACATACAAGGCAATGAGGGTGTGAGTGAAGTTTAGAAAGTATAAAAAGCAGGATAGAAGAAACTCGCCACCTGCCTGGTAGTTATGGAAAGGTGGACCAAAAAATGGAGACGAAATTTTGACCCTTTTATGTTAGGTATAGATTATAATTAAAATAACTAAAATTTCTTTCGTTCAAATTGAAGATGCATAAGATGCTTTGGTATTTCACGGATGCAAGTAGCACACTTTTGACCGATCAAAATCAAGCACGGAGCAAGCACAAACTGAAATGATTGAATGCCTGGTGCACCAACCAGTGCTACTCTGGGGACTTCGCACGAACACAGCAGGAAGGAACCTGTACTCGGGTGCTGCTCACCGCAGGGAAAAGCAGGCACAGCAGGGCCGTCCCGCGGAAATCGGAGGCCTCGCTCGAAACTAAAAAAATGAGACCGACTAACTTAGAAAAAATTAGACTAAAATAAGATGTATGATATAATATATTATATTATAATAACATATATCAAGAATGGTACCTATATTTTATAATCTTTATTTGAATAACATCATTCTTTTAGTGTTCTTTGAAATGAAATCTTCAATGATATGCTATAATCTTCGATGACACTTGTGATTGTTTTGTAATAAATCTATCCATAGCTCATTTATGAGATTGGATTAAATCCTCTATTCTTTGCTTTTCCTTACACTTTTGCTAATCCGACTCAAATTTTCTAAACCGATGCAGAAGACATGGCTTCAATCTTTGAACACTATTCCAGTAAGTGCCTAGATGAAAAGATCAAAAGAATAAAATTTAGAGATCAACCCGCTACTCGTTGTAGTTTGCTGTCATGCTGTGATTGTGAATGAATTGAAAAAAAAGAAATATAAATGATTAGTATTACCTATTTACCTTCAGGGCCTCAGCGCCTCACCTGGGTACCTCGGTGATAGGAGATGTCTAGACGAACAAGGAATTGAGATCGCAGGAGTCGGGACGGGAGACAAAATGACGTCTGTGCAGCCGGCCAGAAAATCATTTTCTATTGAGCTAATAGGCTTGCTAATGGGTGATGCTATTGGGCCAAAGAAACAATCAAACAAATTACCTGCTGTGCTTATATGGGTGGTACTGTACACTTGAAAGCCTACGAGAATCAGAGGCCCTGCGCCGTCGTCCATCTTGCACGCCCCCAGGGACGGCCCTGGCACCAGCTGCGCTGCGAAACTGAGGAAGGGCAAGAGCACCCAGGCGAGGCCACGCGGGTCTGCACGTGTGACACGCTGAGAGAACAGGGACGTATGCCACCGGTCTTGACCGGTCTCCAGTCTGTAGCGCTCGAACGCAAGAATAGGGAGCCGAAGAACAGAGACCGAACAGAAAAAGAACGAGGTGAGGAAAACGCTGCACGGCACCAGTCGGCGATGGGACTCCAGGGCCAGAAGCTAGCACCGCTCAGATGAGCACGCACGGCGCAGAGCGCTCGGCGCTTGTAGCGCTGCTGCTGAACCCCATCCACGAGCAACGGAAGAACAGGAGACGCACAGCACGAACAGAAGGAAAAAGGGCGGCCACAAATTCGTCCCAAACTCGATCAAATCAATAGATCTCGGCCCCAAACTTTGCACAGGTCAAATTCAACATAGCACGAACCTATTTCTCAAAAATCATTACTTAGGATTGACCCAAACTCCGAGAAATTGATATCGAAGCTGTGAACGAAAAAAAAGAAAAAACTCAAGAACACACTAACGAAAATTACAAGCAAAATAATTGAATCCCGGAGGACGACCGGAGGATTCGGGCCTCCATTCCCACTCCAAAATCACAAAGGTATTTGTGGACCTCTCCCAGGAAAACCTAAGGGGAAGGGGAAACCTAGGCAAGGATGAATGAAAAATGATAGAAGTGAGGGAGATGGGAGCTCCCCATCCTATTTAACAAGGCTATTACATAATTCTAGTTTTGCCCCTAGATATGTTCAGTCGACCCACTTAATCCGAGGGCGTTATGGGTCCAACCCGAGGTAATTTTCATCCGACGGCCACCACGTCCTTCATGAGATAGTTTCGCCTCGACGCGAACTCCTCGATGCCGCCATGTGCCGTCCGTTCCTCCTCGGAACCTCCGCCCGGGTTTGAGGCCCAAACCCGTGAAACCGGCCACCGATGGTTTTGAGGCCTAAACCACCAAACCACCCGCGAGTAGCGTACTCCGTACGCGTCCCCCGCCACTCGACACGTGTCACCGCCGTCCTCGACCGGCCGTCCACCAAATCCTCCTGAGCCCTGCTCGACTCGCACGTTCACCGTCTTGACTCGGTCAACACAGTCACTTCTATGTACACTTGCGCTTGTCGATGTCCCAGATGTCAGCCACCGCGGCTGGTCACCCGGCCTTCTGGTCCCTCAGTCCAAGGCTCACGTCCGTCCTTCACCACTCTCGGTCCATCGGCACGGCACATCCCTACTTAACCTTCATCTCGCCGTCGACCACTGCCTCCGAGCTCCACACCTGCACACCACAAGCCAAGAGACATGTCGCACAACCCAACTCACGCCATGATTAGCTCACAAACTCAACCTAGGTCATGGATCACGTTGACAATCAGTCATCACAAAACGAACTACAATGGCATGTATCGACGTTGTGTTCGCACTTCCTCAAAAAATTAGAGGCGCAGTCAGGAGTCTTTTGGGTTGTGGGCTCAGCATGGTGCTATATAGAAGGAGCAGAAGATTCAGATGTAGGAGCTCGAGCCCCTCCTAGTTCACCCACTGTTGGGCGCAGCCAGGGTCACGACCTAAATTTTGGGGCAGCTAAGATTTAGGTCCTATTTAGTGTGACTCTAAGCTGCTCCACCTCCTTGCTACACTGTAAGGAGCAAAAGCCAGTGAACCAAAAAAATGGTGAAACTGGTTACGGTACTGGCCCATAGATCATTTTGAGAAAAGTGAAAAAAAATGGTTTCTTACAACAGTGCATGGAGGAGCCAGAGCCAGGGCTTACTTTGTTGTTTGAGTTTGCGTCACCTAAAATTTTGGTCCAGGTTTGCCGCTGTCCACAGTTGCTTAACTAGTTATGTTGTCTACACTGAAGATCTAGTTATGTTAACCCGGATCCCTGAGCTCATAAATCGAATACCACGAATTATTACTTTATGAGGAAAAACCTTTACTAACTATTGCATGTCTGCAAATTCAGGTACCTCATTTTGATCGATGATGTCTGGAGCATACCAGCTTGGGATATGATCCAGTCCAAGATACCAAGCAGCGACCACGGTAGCAGAATAATTGTGACTACTCGGATGGATAATGTGGCTAAAGCATGCAGTAATGATAATAATGATTGCATCCATCATATGGACAAGCTAGACGATAAAGACTCAGAGGAGTTGTTCGTCAGCAAAGCCTTTAGCTCCGCTGAAAACCCTTGCCTCAATGATAAAGATTTGAAAGATAAAATGAGTAGTATATTGAAAAAATGCGGTGGGCTACCATTGGCCATTGTTAGCATTGGCAGCCTTTTGGCAAGCTATAAACCTCCGGAAGGCAAAGAAATGTGGAGTATAGTTCAGAGATCAATTGGTTCACAGATGGAGATCAACCCTACCCTCGAGGGGATGAGGGAAATACTCACACTGAGCTATTACCACCTACCTCATCACCTCAAGGCTTGTATGATGTATCTCAGCATTTTCCCAGATGATTATATGATTTGCAAGGATCGACTGTTGAAGAGATGGATCGCTGAAGGATTGGTTGTTGAGAAGCGGGGGTTGACCCAGATGGAGCTTGCAGAAGGCTACTTCAATGAGCTAATGAGTAGAAGCATGATAGACCAGGCCACAGGTTTCGTAGAATCCATCTGGATAGGTGGGAGGAGGGAAGAGAGGTGCAAAGTGCATGACATGATGCTTGAGATCCTGGTGTCAACATCCCTAGAGGCTAACTTTGTTAGCCTAATAGGTGGTCAATATGAAGGGATGTCTTGTACCAACACAATTCGCCGCCTCTCTGTACATGGCAGAGTAGAGCCATCACATAAAGACTCTTCATCATCCAAGAAGAATGTGGAAGCACGCTATGGTACAAAGAATGACATCGAGGGAATGATGGTGGAGCATGTCCGATCACTGAGCATATTTGATCCTGAAGTGAATAATATGCTGCTTGCTCGGCTAGGCGAGTTCACCCTACTAAGGGTACTTGATCTAGAAGGCTGCAAGCGCCTAGGAAAAAAACATATGAGATATATCTGCCAGATGTACCTTTTAAGGTTCTTGAGCTTGAGAGGTACAGATATCAAGGTAATGCCACCAGGAGTCGGTGATCTTGAGCATCTGGAGACACTTGATGTACGTGAAACAAACCTCAAGGATCTGCCAGATACAATTACCAAGCTAGAGAAGTTGGAGCACGTGCTGTTCTCAGACAAGGGTGCTTCGTGGTATGCCATGGAGTGCTCTGGTTGGATGATTCCCCAAGCGATAAACAAAATGAAGCGATTACGCCAGGTCAATAGAGCAGAGGTAGATGACCCTAAGGCCGCCGAGGAGATTGGTGAGCTGGATCAGTTGCAAGAGCTCGCTATCTATGTCGACACAAGAAAGGAAATAAATCAAGAAGTTGTCAAAAGGCTTGCCTACTCCCTAAACAAGATGTACTCCCTACGATGGCTTGACATTGGCAATTTTGGTTGTGCTAAATGGCCTTTTCAGCAGATAATGAACTTTCTCCATGAAGTGAAGTCACCACCACGGCTGCTCCGGTATCTTAAGATCTGTGGCTGCATTAACAGATTGCCTGACTGGGTGGGGTCACTCACTGATCTTGCTGAGTTTTACATAGCATGGACGTACATTGATAGTGCTGGTCTATTCAGTGTCCTCTATAAGTTGCCCAATCTAAAGAGGTTGTCCTTTGGGGCATACTTTATTCGGAAAGGACAAAATATGGTTGCACGCGGTATCCAGCCCTTTCCAAAGCTCAAGGAATTGATTCTAGGCTATTCTCCTGAAGTTCCTAAAGAATACAGATTTGAAGAAGGATCCATGCCAGAGCTCGAGACGCTAGTGGTGAATTTCGGCGATCAGGGGAAGAGAATTGTTGGCATCGAGCACTTGACAAACCTTAAAGAGGTGCAGTACAGTGGTTGCAGAGGCCACAATGAAATGAAAGGATCAGTGAAGCAGCTAGAGGAGCTGAATAAGAAGCGAGTCGCGTCCAAACAAATAACTGTTAGAGCAAGGACTGAGGACGGCTGGTAACCATATGCAGGCAGCATGCATGTACAACAGAAGCGTCAAGCGCGCACTGCACTACAAAGGCTAAATAAAGCTGCAGTCAATGAAACTCGTCTTATTAACTCCTGTTGTTCTCTTCAGTCAACAATGTTGTTGTAGTAGTTGGTTCTTGTCATGTAATAAAGCTGGAATCCATGAAGTTCAATTATGGTTTGTGTTGTATTAAACCATTTGGTTCCAATATATATAGTTAAGCTGGACCAGCAGTTTGACTGTGATTACATTTCTTTCTCTATTATTATCAGTTCTCATTTTGAGACTTCAAGTGTTTTCGATCTCTCCTTGGATTAGTAACTGGGGCCATGCATGGGCCTTACATACCAAGCAGCATGAAGGTCCTATACTACATTGATGCGCGCAAATCTATAGCATAGTAGTGCCCGCTCCCCAGGGCATGCCCAGGCATGGCGCCATGGCCGTAAGCTGTGGAGACCCTTTTGGAGATCCCTGTGCTTAGTATATGTCAAACTCTTGATCAATAGCTTGATACAAGCACGTACAATTACACACTGTCATCGAAACTGCACCACTAATATTCTCAGCAGGAGAATTAGCGGTGTTGCACACATGTACTTACTTGGATTTGGCTAACGCCCATCAATTCCTGGGGTATACTTTAATACCACTCTAAAAATTGATTGATTCGATGAAGGGATTATTGTTTTGTGCCGCATTGGCTATTAGTAATATCTCGTGGCAAGACTGATGATGATGGGTCTTCTTCCTCCTGCGCACAATACAGCTGCTATGAGTACTACGCACTAGGACGGTTCGGCCTTATGCTGCTCCTTCTAGACCACCTAGGGTGCTTGCTTGAAGGGCGAAGTTTTATATGTTCAAACTCTTCTATCTTAATTTTAAAAAATATGTAAATCTTTTGCATATTCGATAAAGTTTTATATGTTCAAACTCTTCTATCTTAATTTAAAAAATATGTAAATCTTTTGCATATTCGATAAAACATTAATTTTATATCTCTGTGAAGTGCTGCTCGTCATGCCACCTGCCACCGGTGTGAGAGAACCTACCGTCTACCGAGGGCCCAAGGCAAAGGCGGGCCTAAAGGACAGTCCATGAAGACCTAGGCTGCTGCTAGCTACCTGCGCATCCGGTCAGCTCAAGCCGAGGGCAGAGGCGCAGCGCACCTAGGGTTTGTGACCGGATGCTGGTCTGGCCTGACCAGCGCGTCCGGTCAGTTCACCTGGGCGCAGAGGAGAAGCGCATGTAGAGCGCGCGACCGGCACGTCCGAGGATCCTCGGGACCGGAGCGTTCGGTTTACATCGTCTGGTGTGGCTTGGTGGCGTGATGCGAAGTGGACGCGGTGGCGCGTCCGGTCACGTGCGACCGGACACGTCCGATCGCGCGAGGAGCTCTCTGGACTTCGACCGGACGCCGGGTGCAGCGTGTCCGGTCAAACGGTGAAGCGCATCCGGTCACGGCAATGGCTCTCTCTGACTCGCACTGCTACTATTTGTCCTGTAGTGACCGGACGCGTCCGGTCACACTGACCGGTGGGTCTGGTCATCACGTTTTTCACTGCGATGTCTTGTAACGACTAGTTGCTTACCCCTTCGCTATAAATAGATGGTGGCCGGGTTTTGAGGTTCTCTCTTGCACTTTTGAGATATTAAGGCACACTTTGAGCTAGAAAACTTCCCCTCCACTCATCTCCTTGCTTGGTTGTATACTCTAGAGAGATTGAGTGAGATTCAAGTGTGTTGCATTGAGAGTTGCGTCCAGTGGCACTTGATCTTCGAGTTTGCTGCAGATTGCTCGTTACTCTTGGGTATTTTCCGACACCCTAGACGGCTTGGAACAGCGGTGGTGATTGAGCTCACGATTGGTGACTTGTTCGCGCCTCACCAACCGATTGTGAGGGATTCTTGAGCCTTCCCCGCGGGAGTTCGCGAATTGGCTACTCTAGTGGAGCTCGTGGCTTGGAGGATCCCTATCTTGTTGTGGAGAAACGTCGTAGTGAAAACATGACGAGGACGTTGTGGAGAAACGTCGTAGCGAAAACATGACGAGGACGTTGTGGAGAAACGTCGTAGCGAAAATTGTATTAAATATAAATATTAGAAGTGTACTTAGCTTTAGTCGAGACGTTGTCTGGTCGGTGGTGATGAAATTGTCCGGCCCTCGAGCTTTCCGATCTGTCATGACGACGGCGTCGCAGTTGTCGTAGTGCCTTTCCTTGCGACGTGGCAGGTGGTCGGGGCAAGAGGCCGTGGTCGTAGTCGGAGCATGTTGGAACTGCTCTCCTGCCACTGAAGCCGACGAGTCCGTCATTGTCGAGTTAATTCTCGATATTAATCCCAGCGAGCTCCAAGGCGATGTTAGCGAAGTAGATCACAAACGAGGGAGATGTCGTTACATGCAGAAAAAACAATCTATATTAGATATTCGAAGAACAGACTGATCCAATCAACAACGTAGAACGACTCACCCAGTTTTTTAGTAGATAATTAACGAAAATTCCCATCTGGCTCGCCTGGGAGTCTGTACGCACACCCCCTACCTGGCGCGCCACTATCGACAAAATATGGTCGGCAGTCCATCGAGGGGTATGCCCGTGATGATAGATTAGTCGATAGACAAGTGCGCAAGACACGAACCAAATGATAACAGAACACAAGACACAAGATTTATACAGGTTCAGGACGTCAGCACGACGTAAAACCCTACATCTTGTGCTCTGTTATATTGTATTGAGTTATGTGGTTTTATGAGAAGTATGATCTGTCCTCTAGGGAACCCCTTCCTCTCCTTATATACCCTGGAGGAGGAGGGTTACAAGTAAAGTATCCGATTTGGTACTATTACAATGTCTAGTACACCTTGTAGCCTTGCGGTGCACGTCTTGATCTTGTGGGTCAGGCCACCTCGGATGGTGCGGCCCATGTATAGCCATGAGGGTATCCAGGGGTATATCCCCCACAGTCGGCGCCCCTTTCTCTCCTTTTTCTCGTCTCTTCCCCATCCCCTTTCTCTCTCAGCACACAGCCAAGCAATGGTGCCAAGCAGCGGCGGCTGGAGGAAGAGCGGGTGGCGGCACCGCTGCGGGGCCCCTCACCGGCGCGCGTGCTCGCCCTAGGCTGAGCGCGCCGCCGTCGAGCAGCCTTGCGGTTGCGCCCTTGAGCTCTAGCCTGCACGCACGGAGATGAGCGGCGACTCGGCTTCACTCCCGCGTGCCGACGAAGCCACGACGAGTTTTCTGTTCCCGCTCGCCGATGATATCTACGGCGACAGGTAGGCCAAGGTAGGCCCCTATCCCCTTTTCTTTAGATTAGGGTTAGGGTTCTTTAGGGTAATCCGTATCGAATTCGAATCCCCTTTCTGTTTTCCTTTAGGGTTTGACTTTGGGAATTTCTTTCGAATTGAATTCGTTTTGATTCTTCTATATTCTTCTCTTTCTACCCCGACTAGATCTACACGCTACACTGGCTCCGATACCATTGTTAGGAAACTAGGATTGTTCTGGGGTAGATCTGATGGGTACATTCTCATAAACTTGGCACAAGCATCATGTGGAATAAATGGGAGAACCAAGAGGTAGAGAGAGAGAGAGAAAGTTACCGACTATGGCCACCATGGTGTCGGTTTGGTGGAGCGAGTGTTGGTGAAGTCCGATGAGCGTAGATGACCGGCTGACGGTGTCCGATGAGAGCAGCAGGGTGGCGATGGTGGTGGAGACGACCGATGGTGGGGCATCCCGCCGCTGGCAGTGCCACCCTCGGGATCGGACTAGGGTTAGGAGTGGGGTGGCGGCTGGGGCGAACCTCATACCTTGAGCCGTAGGCCCCACCTCCTCTTTATAAGCACTGTGCGACGGGACCCACCAACCTCTGTTAGGTTTGATGCCCCCGATCAGGGTGCTGACCAAAGGCCCAAGTTGGCCGTTGGTGGAGATCAACCTAACATGAAGCACTTGCGCTATGTCCAATGAAGTCTAAGAAAGAGCGGGTGGTTCTTTACAGCAATCGAGCTCATTGTTACCTTCTCCTGCAGCAGCCATTGGCTGCCATAAGTGATGCTACTCGAGCATTGTGCCTTCATAGCCCTGTGAATCGTCATGCCAAGAGTTTGTGGAGAAGAGCTCAAGCAATGATATGCTTGGTTTTGCAAAAGAGAGCTTGTTGGATGCAATCCTTTTCATAAACGAGTGCTCTCAGTCAAATGATCCTGACTTATCCCTGAAGCAAAACAAAGTTCCTGATTATGCTGAGCGATTGGTGAAGAAGCAGATGCGTGCTGCTTGGCTATTCAGGGAAGCAGCTCTGAAGCATGGGGGTGTCCATTGTGAAGGAGATGCTAGCGATGCGTTTGGTCAAGAAGCTGATGACTCTGAGTGGGAAACAGCTAGCGAAAGCGATGCTGAGAATGATGCCACGGGAGAAGCAGATGATGAAACTGAATGGAAGAATGATGGCCACCAGGAAGATTTCTGTGAGAAAAGCTGAGGAACAGGTCCGGTTTGTTTACATGCTATTATTATTATGCTAATATCTTTGCAACATGAAATGCTAGTCCCTTCGAAAAGATAATTTCAATCACTAACAGTTTCTTTTCTCTTTGCAAATCCTTTGCTATTTATATTTCACATTTTCGCATGTAACATTTCTTAGCAATCTATATTTCTTGGCTCCGAGCTCGGCGCCAAGATCTGTGGCTCCGAGCTCGGAGCCAAGATCTGTGGCTCCGAGGTACCGGCCACATCAGCGCCACCTCGGATGCCATGCTGTGCGCGGTCAGGCACCTCGGAGCCAAGATCTGTGGCGCCGAGATGTGTTACCTCGGAGCCATGAGTTCTGGCGCCGACCCCCAGGGTCCAAAGATGAGTTTATGTTGTCCAGGGGGCTAAATGTAATTTTTTTAAAAAAAAGGTTAAACAGTAAAAAATTCGGTTTCGTTCCCCCTGTCTATCTCTACGGCTAAGCCTGTGTTTAGATGCAAAATTTTTTGCAAAACGGCACTGTAGCTCTTTTTTGTTGTTATTTGACAAATATTGTCCAATCATGGTCTAATTAGGCTTAAAAGATTCGTCTCGTTCATTTCGTCTAAAATGTGTAATTAGTTATATTTTTTATCTATATTTAATGCTTCATGCATGTGTCTAAAGATTCGATGTGACAGGGAATCTGAAAAATTTTGCAAAATTTTCTAGAAACTAAACAGGGCCTAATTCTATGAGATTATGACACCGCTCATTTCATATTTAAAACAGCGAGACACAGTTCATTTCAAGCACCCACCTCTCTCTCTCTTCCGCATTTTAAATCGCTTGTTTTTTAAGAACATAGTTGTTGCTATATATCTATATATGTTGTGTTTAGATACATAGTAAAAAAAACTATATATCTCTTTTTGTGGATAAAGGTAATACTACTTAGATTTTTTTTTTTACTTTTCATTTAAATTTTGTTGGTTATTATTGCCCTTCGATCCCCCACAAGTTCATCACATGGCTTTGTAGCTAGAAACGTACGGTGGGTGCATCTCATTTCAAAAGACGACAAAGAACTCGCCTTAATTGGGGTACCGTTGTAGGAGTACTGCATTTGTAGCACAATGATCTGAAAAGTACTCCATACGGATGAGTGTCCCGTGGCCGTGGCAGAAGCATTGAACCAAACAGCGAGGGGCCGAGGGCGGGGGCACAGCCGGCCATAGCACATGCGGGCACAGTGGATCCGTACGCCACAATCGACAACGGAGTCCTGTCACGTACCTACACGTGGAGGGAGAAGCCTGAACGCAGGGCAGTGCAGTACTAGTGGGCAAGCAGGGCAGCGCCGCGGGCCGCAGCCTTCAATTGCCTCAGTTGCGGTTGCTGCTCGGTGCTCCATATGGGCCCATGCATCGATCATTGCACTAGAAATGACGCCGCGCCTGCCCCAAATGCCTCCCCTAGATTTGGGCAAGTATTGGAAATTATTTGCAAGGGATAGCAGTCCCTTCCCTTTGTTTTTGATCCATCAGACTACCAATGGTGTGTATGTTTAATATGTCTAGATAATCAAGCAATGTCTCTCTATCTGCTATAAGATACACAAGGATTTCTTTACTATTTTCAGATGCTCTAAGATAAGGGTCTGGCCACTTTTTTCAATGTTCCAATTATCATCATTTCGCGAATTTGTTTGAAGATGGCTTGCCATTTCTCTACTGCTACTTGTGAACCACGGGTGAGCTAGCTTTGGAAATTTCCCATTAACTACATAGCAGTATATAATTTTTGTAGCTTTGGAAATTTCCCATTCACTACATAGCAATCTATAATTTGTAACTGGCATTAGTTAATAGGTAAAATATTTTTTGAAGGTAATATTAGATTTTGTTCTTGCAGAAGATATGGAGCAGATTTTTACAATGATATTAAAGCAGACATAAGGTACTAGTGCATATGGCATATATCCGGTAATGGCAAGGATCCCTCAAACACACAGAAACTATGAATAAACAGATCAGACATACTCCCTCCATATCGGTTTTAGAAGTCGTTTAGGACATGATTACGCTTACCAAGGAGTGATTAAAGGGTATTTTTCCCTGTCTGCCCCTATTAAATAGGGTTGCGGGTGCATTTCATACAAGAAAGAACCATGCCTCGAGTGGCTAGCGCAGCACGTGGTGAGCTTTGAGGTCTTGGTTCGATTCCTGGCTGGCCCGTATTTTTTTGCTACTGCCTTGATTTTGCATGGCACTATTTTGTTTTGGCTTAACGTGGCTGCGCACGTTTGAGCGCGATTTTGGCCGAGTGGCATTGCATCTCGTAAATCAAACAAAAAGAATTCAACAAAATTATAGAACACATTATACATCTCAGCTAAGCTTCCTGCTGGTTCTTGAACAACTCGAATTATGTGATGCTTAGAACATGTACTGCCGCCAGAGCGCCACCAGGGTGGGGGTTCGACATGCACTGGACCCGGCTCAACCGCTCAAGGATAAACGACATGCACTGGATCCGGCTCAAGAGCTCAAGGATGGATTAGCTTGAAGCACCAAGATCCGCATGAACCACCGATAAAAAAGGGGCTCGCCCCGTGGGCCCCATGCACTGCCGCCTGTAGAAGGAAAGCGGCGTGTCGCCCGGACCGCCGCAGCCAGATGTGGAGCGTGGACGGCGTGCGGCGAGCGCGAGAGGTAAGAGGGGTGACGAACTATTAATGCGGCGCTATTAACGCTGGGCGCGGGAGCCGGAGCGCGAGCATGCAGGGGCAGCGGCGTCCAAAACTTTCCTTCTGCGCTACGATGACTTCCTTTCATCAAATCTGGTTCTCCGCTAGAACGACTACTATTTCAGATACGGAGGGAGTATTCTAGCTACTTATCTATTCATCACTCGTAGCATGTGTTCGTTCACAGTAGAAGCACTTATTTGACGGGTGGACAGCTGCCCACCACGTTGCACGCCTTAATGAGGAGTCTAGAGTACTCCCTCCGTTCCAAAAAAAAAAAGAGTCATTCTCGTTTCTTAAAAAGTCAACAACTTTTAATTTTAACCAAATATATTAACAAAATATTAATATTTATGGTACATAATTGGTATCATTAGGTAGATCTTTGAATATACTTTCATAATAAACTTATTTAGAGATATAAATGTTGCACGCATTTTCTACAAACGTAGTCAAAGTTGAGAAAGTTTGACCAGCACGCTTCCCACGGCGTCACTATTTTGGGATAGAGTAGTACATGGAAATCTTTGATGAGCACAGGGAACATGGTATTAGTCAATGTTTTTTTTTTCCGGAAATCACTCTATCCTACAACATGATACAAAAAGATTAAAGGTTAGTGCTCACGTTACAGAGCTAAACCAAACTAAAGCGACATGTATATTGACTGTAATTTTTGTTTTGTTTAATAAATGGGTTGGAGCCTAGGAGCAAGTTCAGTTCAAATCCAATCCATGCTTATTATGTATAATTTTTATGTAGTTATATCCATGCTTCAAGATAGTTTCTTGGCCATGATATATTCAGTATTATAATACTTGTTGTCAAATGAAAAAGAGGGCAGGTAGCATTTTTTGTAACTACCATCATCCATCGTAGCTTGTGGAACTTGTATGTTGCCTTACATCAGTAGGAGTATGCATTTCCTGCATCACCCAATCAGAGTCTAGGGAGATGCCTATGCTGTATCCCTGAATTCTACAGATGTTATAGGCCAAAACTGATTTCCATCTCCCATAGGCATTTGAGCAAACAGGTGGCGTGCATGCTATTGCATACCTTGGAGCACTGGAGCAGCACCACGAAGGGAGCCTGCCGCCGCCACGGCCTAGCGTGCGCCGGGAACAGCAAGGGGGTGGGGGGCACGAAGCACTACCCGGCGTCGTCCGCAGCGCCGCCGGACACGTCCTCCTCTGTCCTCTCCCTGCTCGGCTTTGCCCCTCGCCTACGCTGTCGTCGCCTGCTGCAGTTGCGTGTGTTGCCAGTGAAGAGATTCTTGAGACCAAGGTTGCACGCCGGCGGTGGAGCGGGTGCTGTGTGAGGAGGGGACATTGGAGCCCGGCTCGCTGGCTGTGAAGCCTGTGCTCTGTGGAGGCGTGAGGGCGGCGCAGGACGATTGGAGTCGTAGATAGCATCGCGCGCGGCATGTATCAGGTTCTTGGCCTGTAGCCTGGAGGTCAAGCAGGTTCTTGGCCTCCTGAAGGTCGAGCTGGCAGGAGGAGGCGGCGTCGGCTCGAGGTGGAGGCTTCAGCACCAAGGGAGAGGGCGCAGAGCTTGGTGGTGAGGTTGCGGAGGAGCAAGGAGGGGAGGCATAGCTGGCGGCGAGGAGGTGGCGGCGACGGCTTGTCCCGCGCCGGAGACGAAGGCTCTAGAACGCTAGTTGCTGCACTGCGTGTGGATGGTCCGATCAATATCCAACGGAGGATAAAAACGGGCGACGTGGCCCAACGAGAGGCCAGAGCTTGGCCTTGATTTCGTTATATAGAGATATGTTTCACAATATTTATCCATTGAAAGTATAAATAGCATAATTATTGCAATATTTCCACTTCCTGTACATCCTAATTAAACGCTTTAAACCAAATGAAGTGATTGTGTAATTGTTGGGGAACTGTGGGGGTATTAACCCCTATACCCTTACGGCTAGACTTGGGCTGGCCCAGACCAGAGGGCTTGGCCCACCAGAAGACGACGCGTGACCCGGTCGATTTGCTCGGCGTCCCACGCAAGGAAGGAAAGCAAACTTGGAGATCAAGCAAGATCCTAGTCGGTTAGAATAGGAATCCTTATCCGGCCAGCTATGGCAATTGTAACCGACTAGAATTAGTTTCCAGATTTGTAACCCTGCCCCCCGGACTATATAAGGCGGGCAGGGGACCATCTCAAAACACATCTCATCATATATAGCAATACAAATCAGACGTAGGACGTAGATATTACGCCTTCACGACGACCGAACCTGGATAAAAACCTTGTTGTGTCTTGCGTCACCATCTAGTTCGTAGCTTGCGCACATGTCTACTGATAAATCACTACCTTGGGCATACCCCTTGGTAGACTGCCGACCAGGTTTCGTCGACAGTGGTGTGCCAGGTAGAGGGTGTGCATATAGCTTCCCAGGCGAGCAAGATGGTCATCATCCCCGACTTCACCGTCGGCCAGATCACCTGGACCACCGGCATCAGCAGCTTCATCGCCACTACCACGGAGGAGGCGCAAATTCGACCTGCGTCGACCATGTCTCCATCGCCTACGGCTCCGACCACTCCAACAACGGCTCCGGCCACCCCAGCAACGGCTCCGACCACGCTGACAACTCGTCGACCGCTTCCCCGCTACAAAGGAAGGGTGATCAACAACACCGACCTGATCGAGGCTATTGACCAAGTCGGCTACAAGCTTTCGCAAACCCTGACTTTGGTAGATTCGATCCAAAATCAATCTACCAAGCAGGTACTTCTTAACCACAACAGATCTACCTGACCAGTTCAGGCTTGCCGTCCGACACGGCTAGATACAGATCTAGTGGTCACCGCTACTCCTAAAGGACGTACGGTACGCCTTCGCCCGGTTCCCACACCCGGCCTTAGGCCCTTTGTGTACCAAGTCCCGACGGAGGGTTGCCAGGCCTTCCCATACGGCCTGAAAAATGCTGCTTCCGAGTACGCGTATCGTACACCTCATCTGTTCATGGGTCCCATGGAGCAAGGCCATGTTTCAGATTTGTACTTCCTGGATATACCTCGACCACCACCAGGCAACGCCGTTAACATGGTCAGTATCCGGGAGTATCATGAAGGTTCAGTTCATACATTGCCCGAGGATGGTGACTCCAGCACTGGATCTACACGATCTGTTCACACCGAGGCTGCACACCTCAACGACGATGAATATGATCAGGATCCACTACCATACCCTCCGGGTTTCTCGCCAATCCCAAGGTTCCCACCAAGACGTGGCGACATGGTGCTCAACATCAGTAATGACGAGCCCGCAGTTGCGGGAGAAACTGACGAGCAATGGCAACTTCGTGAACAGCGTAACGCCGACCGTGCCCAACGTCGTCAGCATGAGGCTGAAGAAGAAGAAGCACGTCGCAGGGGACCTTGACCTCGAGATCTGGCTGACGCCTTCGACAGAGTAGGCGATAGGCCAGTTTTCAGGACCCCAAGTGCCAACGTGGCCGTTGCCATGGCCAACCTGGACCGATTACCAGACATGCCAGAGAACCACGCGGTTTGTGAAGACATCAAAGCATATCTAACCACCGCTATGGGACAAACCGTCGAGCTCGCCCAGCGTTCCCAAGCTGCTACAAGCACGTCCATCGCATCTAGTCGGAGTCGTCGTTCCCGTGCTTCAGAGCATCCAAGTCGCCAACATCGCGATGATCAAAACCCACCCAATCCCCCACGTGGTGATGGCGGTGGCGGCGGCGGCAGTGGCGGTGATGAAGGCGAACAAGAAGGTGATCGAGGCCATCGCGACAACAACCGCAATCGTCGCGACAATCGAGATCAGGAGGTCGACCAGAATCCTCCTCACGATCTCCGTCACCGTCTTCCTCCTTGTGACGTCCGCAGTCACATCACTAGTCATGCTAATGACCGTCAGGCCCATGAGAACGTGCGCCGCATCCCGTATGACACCGAACACGGCCCCCCGGGCCTTAAACAGTTCACTCCCCATCTCTGACAAGTTGTCTGGCCAAGAAATTTAAGCTTGATGGCAAGGAGAACCCCGAAAGCTAGGTCACGCTCTATGAGATCACCGTCCGTTCCACCGCAGGTGATGAGCATGTAATGCTAACTATCTTCCAGTTGTTCTTGATCAAGCAGGTCATCAATGGCTACTCAGCCTTCCGGAGAACTAGTTCGATAGCTGGTCGGACCTTCGGCAAGCCTTCATCGACAATTTCATTGCCACATGTGACCAGCCGGGCAACAAGTATGACCTCGAGAGCATACGTGACCGAGCAGGCGAGCCATTGCACGACTACATCCGTCGCTTCTCGGATATGCGTCTCAAGATCCCAAGAATCACTCATGACGAAGCAGTCTCGAACTTCATTAAAGGCCTTCGCCATCACGACGCCCTCAGAAGCAAGCTGCTCCGAAAACGGCCGTCTACGGTCTTCGAGCTCCTCGCTACTGCCAAGAACTACACGGATGCCGATGACGCCGAGAAGATCATTAAGGAAGACATGGGTGGGTCATCACGCCCCGAGCACCCGCTGTGCCGGGACAAGAAGCCCGATGACTGTGGTCGGAACAACAACCACAAGCGTCGCGACCGGCACAACAACAACAACAACAATCGCGACCGCCGAGATAATCGTGATCAGTGGCCCGATAATCGCGATGATTACAGAGGCAAGCGCCCCCGTGAAGACGACCATGAGGTCAACGCAGTCAAGAAACCTGCTGGTCGCCATGACTATCAAGAGGACTACAACAAAGCTTTGAAGGGTCCCTACCAGATCCATCCCAAGTCCAATCATACCATGGAAAACTGCCGCTTCCTCAAAAACATCTACGCCAAGCAACTTGCTAACGATGATGCTCTAAAAGCCATTGATGATGGACCGCGGCGTGACGGTGATGACGACGATGATGACGAACAGGATAGAAATCCTCCTCACCAATATGTCAATCCCACCAAAACCGTCCACTCCATCTTTGGTGGAAAGGTGTCTTTAGAGTCCAAGCACGAGCGCAAGCTGCTGAAGCGGGCCTACTTGAGCGTCATCAATGCCGACGACCTCATCTCTGATCCTAGGCTCCCGGCCTGGTCCCACCACGAAATCTCCTTCAGCCGAGCAGACCGGTGGGCGGCAATCCCGGAACCTGGTCGTTTCCCCCTCGTCCTCGACCCCTGCATCAACAGCGTTCGGTTCGAGAGGGTGCTCGTGGACGGTGGCAGTTCCATCGACATCCTGTTTCACAGCAGTTTACCTGCCCTTAAACTAACTGAGGCTGATCTCAAGCCTTATGACGCACAGTTCTGGGGCGTCCTTCCCGGACAGAGTTCCATACCTCTCGGACAGATCACGCTCCCTGTGCAGTTTGGCAATCCAAACCACTTCCGCACCGACTACGTCAACTTTGTGGTCACAGACTTTGAGGGTACTTACCACGCCATCCTTGGTCAACCAGCGCTCACCAGGTTCATGGATGTGCCGCACTACTCTTACTTGGTGCTCAAAATGCCTACCGAGCAGGGTGTCCTTACTCTCAGAGGCAACGTTTACACTACCTATACCTATGACGAGGAAATCTTTAAGGTAGCAGAGGCCACCGACCTCTCAATCCGCATGGAGCAAACCCTAGTCGACGCCTCCAAGATTCCTACTGGTCAACTGGAAATTCCATAACGCCAAGCACCACGGAAGCACATCAAGTCCAATGAGCACAAGGAGGTCCAGCTGGTCGACGACGATCCCAGCAAGATGGCCCTTGTCGGGGCCAACCTGGATCCTAAATAGGAAGACACGCTCGTCAAGTTTCTGAGGAACAACATAAGCGTGTTCGCGTGGAAACCCGCTGACATGCCCGGTGTTCCTCGGCACCTGATCGAGCACTCCTTGAATGTCTCGAAGACCGCAAGACCTATCAAGCAGAAGTTACGACAGTTCGCTCATGACAAAAAGGAGGCTATTAGGGCAGAAGTTACCTGGCTTTTAGCAGCTGGATTTATTATAGAAGTGTATCATCCGGACTAGTTAGCTAATTTGGTCCTTGTACGCAAAAAGAATTAAGAATGGAGAATGTGCATTGATTATACCGATCTCAACAAACACTGCCCTAAAGACCCCTTCGGCTTACCTCGTATAGACGAAGTCGTTGATTCCACAGTCGGCTGCGAGCTGCTGTCCTTTCTCGATTGCTACTCTAGTTATCACTAGATCGCTCTCAATAAGGACGATCAGATCAAGACGTCCTTCATTACACCGTTCGGCGCCTACTGCTACACGACTATGTCGTTCGGGCTTAAGAACACGGGGGCCACGTACCAACGTGCTATCCAGCAATGCCTTGTTGATGAGATCAAGGATGATCTGGTCGAAGCCTACGTCGATGATGTGGTCATGAAAACCAGGGAGGCTCATACCCTGGTCGACAATCTCCAGCGCACCTTCACGGCTCTCAACAAGTACCAATGGAAGCTTAATCCAAAGAAGTGTATCTTTGGAGTGCCATCTGGTATTTTGCTGGGCAACGTCGTCAGCCATGACGGCATACGCCCCAACCCGACAAAGGTAAAGGCCGTTCTGGATATGCAGCCGCCCAAAAATGTCAAGGATATCCAGAGGCATACCGGATGCATGGCCGCCTTAAGCCGTTTTATCTCACGGCTCGGTGAAAAGGGTCTGCCTTTCTTCAAGCTACTCAAGGCTTCCGAGAAGTTCTTCTGGTCGAAGGAGGCTGACGCTGCCTTCACGCAGCTCAAAGAATTCTTAACCTCTCCTCCAGTCCTTACAGCCCCTCAGAAAGATGACATTCTCCTTCTCTACATTGCGGCCACCGATCGCGTGGTCTCCACAGTCATCGTGGTCGAGCGTGATGAACCCGGCCACGTGTACAAAGTCTAGCGCCCTGTTTACTTCATCAGCGAGGTGCTCAATGAATCCAAAGCCAGGTACCTACAAGTTCAAAAGCTGATCTATGCCATCCTGCTTACATCCCGAAAGTTGAAACACTACTTTCGACGGATATCGGGTGGTGGTCAAGACTAATTTCCCATTAGGAGACATAATTCGAAGTAAGGACGCTAATAGACGCATCGTCAAGTGGGCAATGGAATTATGCCCTTATTCAATCAAGTTCCATGGTTGCATGACCATCAAGTCTCAGGCTCTGGCGGACTTTATTGTTGAATGGACGGACCTTAGCGCACCTCCCGATCAGGGGCCAATCGAATACTGGAAGATGTATTTCGATGGCTCTCTGAACATCGATGGCGCAGGCGCAGGCGTACTCTTTATCTCACCAACCAACGAACAGCTCTGCTACGTCCTCAGAATTTATTTCCCTACATCTAATAACGCTGCAGAATTCGAGGCCTGCCTCCATGGCATGCGGATTGCGGTTGAGCTTGGTGTGAAACGTCTCTATGTCTATGGTGATTTGGCCCTAGTCATTAACCAGCTTAACAAAGACTGGGACACGACTAGCGAGAAGATGGATGCATATTGCAAAGAAATTAAAAAGTTGGAAGGCAAATTCTATGGTATCGAATACACACATGTGGTCCGGGACAAAAATCAAGCAGTCGATAAGTTGTCTAAGTTAGGATCATCCCGAGCTCAAGTTCCACATGGCGTGTTCATCCAAGACCTTGTTAAACCATCCATCAAGGAAGAAGCAGGTCAGGTGGTCGAGAAGCCTCCAGACCAGCCTCTGGTGGTTACGGTTCCCCCTCCGAGCACTACGGAATCCTCTCCAACAACACCTGCAGTACCTCCGACCACTAACACTGACAATTGGAGAGTATCTTTTATCAAATTTTTGCAGGATGGGACCGGTTATGTTGATCGAACAGAGAACGAGCAGCTTATGCGCCACAGTAAGCAGTACCTACTGGTCGACGGTGTCCTGATGCGCAAAAATGCAAAGGATGAAGTCTTGATGAAGTGTATCACTCAAGACGCAGAGAAGCTGGTCCACCGCTGCGACGGCTGTCAATTTTTCGCCAAACATATACACGTGCCAGCACACGAGATCCAGACCATACCAGCCTCTTGGCCCTTTGCATGCTGGGGACTGGATATGATTGGTCCTTTCAAGCCGGCTCCTGGCAACTTTAAATGTGTCTTCGTGTTTATTGACAAGTTTTCTAAATGGATCGAGTACATGCCTTTAACCAAGCATCATCAGAGAAGGCAGTCAAATTCCTTGATCAGATTATACACCGTTTTGGCCTCCCTAACAGCATAATTACATACCTGGGTACTCAGTTCACTGGTAGTGTATTCTAGTACTCCTGCGATGAAAAGAGCATAGTGGTGAAATACGTGTCAGTGGCGTACCCTAGAGCTAATGGGCAGTTCGAAAGGGCCAATGGCATGATCCTCGACACGCTGAAGAAGAGGTTGTACAGGGAAAATGACAAAGCTGCTGGTCGATGGCTTAAAGAATTGTCGGCCATGGTCTGGGGACTGCGAACCCAGACCAGTCGCAACACTGGTGCCTACCCATACTTTATGGTCTACGGCGTAGAAGCAGTACTTCCTGCAGATATCGCTTTCAGATCACCGTGTGTTGAGAATTTTGATGAAGACAGGTCTGATGAAGCACGTGAACTCAAGGTTAACTGTTCTGAAGAACGACGGCTTGACTCCTGTATACGTATAGCCAAGTACCTAGCTGCTCTACATAGATACTACAACAGGAATGTCAAAGAACGTCTCTTCATAGTCGGGGACCTGGTCTTGAAGTGGCAAACAAACCAAGAAGGCATGCACAAGCTCTCATCCCCTTGGGAAGGACCGTTTGAGGTCATCGAAGTTACCCGACCTACTTCATACAGACTGGCTCACCTCGATGGTACTGAAGTACCGAACTCCTGGCATATTAATAAGCTTAGGCGTTTCTACCCACAGAGCGCATAAATAAAGCATATATGTTTTCTTTCGGTCACTCTAACGTGTTTATCCGAAGCTTACTCTCTATAAGTATTTTATAAAAGACCAGATTGATAGACCACCATTCTTTCTCGAGTCCTCGGAGTCAGCCCCGTCTCCGATTTTCTCCCCACGCGTGCACGGGACCAGCTCTCTACGCTCCGGGTGGTCGGTGGGTGCTCTCTGATCTGACCTGTGCGCTCTTACGTGTGAACAGGCTCCGTGCCTCGCACTCCGACTACAGATCTGGCTAGGGCCATACGGATTCCACAAGATGATGTGTCTTCCAATCGTTACAACTAAACTAGAACACTTATTCGTTCTAACTTAGTTATCAAACACAATATACAAGCTTAGCACATTTTTTCAACAAAAAACAACATAAGCTTACATTGCCTCAATAGTACTTTATTACAAGCTTGCCTGACGAGGTACAAGTTTACAATAAACTAAACTATGTTCTGCTCTACAGCTACAGGTAGCCGGCTTGGCTCTTGTTTACCGCCTATCTATGGTTGTGGCGTTGCCTCTGCTGATTGAGCTTGAGTCGTTGGAGTCTGGCTGGTCGTGACCGCAGGCTCCGGTTGCTCCTTGTTAGAAGACTGCCCCCTCTGAGACTGGCTGGTCGAGACCGCAGTCCCAGGTGGTCGGCTTGAGGACCCCAGAGCAGACGTCGTCGGCGTTCCTTGCGATGGGGGTATTGGCGTTCCGCACAGGTTTATGTCGCCAATGATTATCGTCGCCAGCTCGGTCAACTGGCCCCGCAGCTCTCCTACTTCCAACACGCCAACTTCTTTAGGGTAGCCCTTGGCAAGGCGCGTGAAGTCAATCAGGGGATAATGCACGCGCACTATGCTTAGCACATGGGCGCCCGCAAACTCTTCGGCCTCCTTCACGAACTACTGAAGCCAACCCCACGTAAGCTGACATTTGTCTATTACTCCTAGCTGCGGGGCTCGCTGTTCGGTTGGCGGCAATCCTGGATCGATCAAGTCAAGCACTGGCCCAATCCCTCGCACCATCTGTGTGCAGCGATCCTTCTAGAGGTCGCGGTCTTTTTGCAGCTCTGTAATGTGCTTCTTGGCATTGTTCTTTAATGCTGCAAAAGGGCATTCTGGTTAGAAAACAGATAAAGGACATCTATACAGTCATTATGCCATGATCAGGAAAACGGCCACTTACTCGTTATCTCCTGGTTTTTATTCTTCACCTCCTCGGTCATCTTCACCGAGTGGTCTTGGAACCGTGCGTGGTCCTCTGCCAGCCGGGTGTTCTCTGTCGCCAATCGGGCGCACTCTTCGGCCATTCGCGCGTTTTCTGTTCGCATCTTGGCGACTTCCTCTGCCAGGTCTACAACAAGCTCGAGGAGACACATAAATACACTCGAACAATATTTTTCAGTGCTCGGGGATGTGCTGCTAACATAAGTTACCTACTCTTTTCCGCTCTTTCTGACCAAGCTGGAGGACAACATTGAGCCTTTGTGACTCGATCTCTGCCTGGTCTTTTTCAGCGGTCTCGAGCTGCTTGCGCAGCCGATCCACTTCAGCTGTCAGCTCTTTATTGTCTTTGAAGATGCCTTGAATTTGGTCAAAGAACTGTTTACGATACTTTGCCGTCTTCATGAGGCCCGGCAAGTCAACTACAGTACCATATATGCATGACTACAAATTCGAACTGGTCTACGACAGTGATCAAGGAGTATGCTTACCTGTCCTTCTCCGATGAGCCGTCTAGCTGCTCGCACCACTCTTTCCGTCTCCTTATCGATGGAGATCTTCTCGTGGTAGACGTAATGGTCTCCACGTTCACGACAGATGTATACATGTTGCCGCCCGTCTTGTGGATGCCCTTGGATTTCTTCGACGACATCATCATCATCAGACTCAGCCGCCTGATCCGTACTGGTCCGCCCTTGTTCTTGGTTCGGCTCGGCGGTGGACGGTCCCATCGCCATTTTTCCTCTGGCGGCGGCGTCGGGCAGATCACCTTGAGTCAGGCTCGTGGTGGTCGTGGTCTGCTCGAGCACGCTCTTATTGGTCTCGGGGACTTGCCCTAAACTCTGCGTAACCAGAAGACTTTGCTCGGGCGCCACCTGCTCAAACGCCTCCTGCTCAGGCACCAACTCAGGCACCTACTCGGGCACCTCCGTGTTTGCCACGTCGACCGCGTCCTTGCTCATTGTCGGCTCCACCGCACCGGTGGTCTGACTTTCCGGTTGCTTGAATGATGTCGTGGTGGTGGTCAACACATTTGTCCTAGCAGTGGCCAGTTGCTCGGGTCTTTCCATTGATGCCGAGCTAGCAAGTCACAGCCACACAGTTCCCTTTACAAATTGTACGCTCTCTACTACTATTGACGTGTTATTTACTGAGTTTTCAGGAACTTACAGATCTGAGCTCCTATGAATGGTGGTGAAGGCACGACGCCGCGTTTGCCCTTGGCTTGTCTACTAGGCAGAGGAACCCTGGCCTCCGTCTTGTGGTGGCCGCCTTGTTTCCTTTTCCGCTGTCCTCACGTCGGGTGTCTGCCCCGTTGGTGGTGTTTGGCCCTCCTGCAGCCCCTTTGTCGGTGGGGTCGATCCCCCCTACGTTGTCTGCTCGCTCCTCCTCTTCCGAGGATTGAGCATGTAGGCGCTCGCGTCTTCCTCCGCTTCGTCCTCTGACCAGTCACGCACCATGCGGCGACATTTCCTGGTCGAGTCTTCTGGGCTCTCTTGTGCCCGGGAGCTTCCGGCCCTCTTCTTCGATTGGTCGGGGGCGCTTGGACTCTTCCCAGCACCTGCTCGGGCCCCGGCTTCGTGGTCGTCCTCGACACCTTCATAGCACTGCTGCACATTGCGTGGTGGCGGTTCCACGCTCTGCGGGTGCTCGACTCCAGGGGCCAATGACACAAACAGGTTGTGTCTCTCCACGCCGTTCGGGGCTGGTCGGCAAGAACAATCAGGACTTATTAGTCTATGGTGGTCGGCAACACTTTTTGGAGCCAAGGAGTTGGTTTTTTTACCTTCGGGGCTGGTCGGATGAGCTTATATGCGTGCTGGATCTTGCTCGGGCGAGAGTAGCTCTGGTCTGCTAGATTGAATAACTCCCCAATCCGGCGTATGACTTCGTCGTGGTCCAGATCCTCTGACCGCATCCTCGTCTGGTCGGCCGAGCCTTGGTACTCATACCCGACGTGCACCCTCCTCTGGCATGGCTGCACCCGACGGCTGATGAAGTTCCCGGCCACAGCCGGTCCGTCCAGACGATTCCATGGGAGCAGCGCCATCAACTCCTCCACTTACCCGCCCAGCTCTGGTCGCTCATTCCAGGCTACTCTATTGTCCAGAATGTACCCGACGTCGCACATCGTAGCACTGTCGTGTTTTTCGCGGATGTAAAACCACTTCTTGTACCAATCTCCAAGCGAAGTGTTCCAGGGGCAGTTGAGATATTCTTACTTCATCCCATCCCGGAGGGTCAGATACACTCCGCCGGCGATTTTGGAGCCGCCTTGGGACCCTTTCTTCCTCAAGCAGAACAAATATCTAAAGAGGTCGAAATGGGGTTGGATTCCCCCATACGCCTCACAAAGGTGGATGAAAATAGAAATAAGGAAGATTGAGTTGGGATGCAGATTGCAAATCTCAATCTCGTAAT